>OY992537.1:158724231-161124231 GCA_963921195.1 Pegoplata infirma | reverse complement strand
CTATATAAGCGATATTTAAAAAAAGTATTAAAACAAAACATAACACAAAAAAGTGATTTGGCTTGCAATGGGTTAACCGGTTTTGATATATTTTTGTATTTTAAGGGTATTTAAATTACCTTTCCAACGATACAAAATTCACCTTAATCGGATAAGTATTGACGGAGATATGGAGAATTTCTCTTTAAAATACAAAATTCACCTTAATCGGATAAGTATTGACGGAGATATGCAGAATTTCGCTTTAAAACTAAAAAACGAAAATTGCGGTTTAACTTTGATCCTTTATATTTTCGTTATTAAAAGAGCTACGATGTCAGGACTGGTTTTAAATGAAAGATTGTATCCTTAACTTTCGTATAACCTAGAAAAACTATGTCACTATATAAACGATATTTTTTAAAAAATGTATTTAAACAAAATAAACAAAAACGCGAATTGGCTCGCAATGGGTTATCCGATTTGGACCATTTTTTTGTATTTAAAAGGTATTTAAATTACCTTTCCAATGAGACAAATTCATCTTAATCGTATAAGTATTAACGGAGATATGGGCAATTCGCTTTAAAATTTGAAACGATATATCTAACGAAATATGTCTCTCGACCCGATTTTTTTCTTTTGTTAAAATCAGTATAAAAAGGACTATCATCTACAAAATAATTATAAAAATCGGAGCGGATACTCCAGTTAAAGGGCCTTTACGTTGTTATACTTTGTGTTGAAATGTATTATTCAAAAGAAAACACATTAAAAATTGTATAATTACAAAGTATTATGCGTTGCCATTTTTTTTTTTAAATTTAGCAAAACACACAAAATCATAAATTTTCTTTTTTCAATTTATTTTATTTTGTTTGAATTTCGTTCACGTATTGTTGAACTAAAACTACAAATAAGCGATTGAACTTTTATCTTTTATCTAAAAGGAACCTAAATGAGCGCTCACTCAATTAAACGATTAAGCACAAGTCCAGACATGATGCAGTCCAATTACAAAAGAGCTAAATCCATGCAGTTTTGCATAAATATATCTTATGGCTATTGGATGGTTCAGTTCGAAAATTGACAATACCCAAGTAAAAATTTTCTGGTCTAATCATATATAATTTGATACAATCTTATATGAGTTAATATGCTTCCGTATAAATTTATATAAAATTGTATCTATCACTTTGATACGGTTGATCCACTTTATATGGTTAGATATTGCTCCATATATGATTAGATTCGTATTTTGGTTTTGCTCATCAAATTATATAAAAATTGATATTATAAGTAGGGTGACCATTTTTTTCTGAGCTTGAATCAGTACAGTTCTCATCACTAAAAAAATGTCGGTTGAACTAACTTGACCCCAAGTATTTTGAGTAAAAACAACTGCAAAAAAACAAATGTTAAAAAACAACTGCAAAAAGCAACTGTTGTCGCTATTTTGCAGAAAATTTAGTTGATTCTAACGACTTCATTTGAATGTTTTGATCGTTTCAGTGCAGAATATATAACAAAATTCCACAGGTTTTGAGAATAAGAAAATACATCAGATTTTGAAGACTTTTTCCGTAAGTTTTGACAACTTTTCCTGTAAGAAAACTTCACAGCTAATAAGCACGTGTTTTTTTAAAGGCCATGATTTTCTGAGCGCTTTTTCGAATAAGCTCTGATGACATTACCTCATCTAAGATCTCAGAATCATTTGGATTCATGCAATTTACTTCATCTTCCTAAAAAATATAAAAAATCCATCGGCCCATTGGACTTTTCGTTATAGAAAACCCAAAGATTCTGTGAGCATTTTTATATAAATTTAGGAAGATCAAAATAACCTCATGCTCTGATTAATTTTTGCGTAAAGGAATCTCTTGGAATCTCTTCACAAACTCTAATCTCTTTAGAATAAATTCATTATAAATTATCTCATTTTCAGACCTAAGTTATAAAAAACAACTCTGACGACTTATATTATGGAAATTGAAGTTTTTGTACAGAATTTTCGAATAAAATTATTTTTATACCCTTCACTTAGTGATAGAGGGTATATATAAGTTTGTCATTCCGTTTGTAACTCATCGAAATATCGGTCTGAGGCATTGGCGTAGGAAGCCAACATTTCTGGGGGGGGCTAAAGCCCCCCTAGATTTTTTTTAATTTTTTGGTATTTTTTTTTTTTTAATAGAAAAACCTAGACCTATTCCTGAAGCGTTCCCTTTAACATGCGTCTAGGTGTCCTAGAAACGAATGCCCCCCGAAAGCGGTTAAAAATTCATATTTTTTTTTTTTTAATTTTGATTCTGTAGATTTTTCGGAAATTTAGAACTCCTAGATATGTTTTGAGAATGAAAGATTTTTCATGTTTTTCCTAGAGTAAAATCATTACTAGGATTTTTTTTAAGAAAAAGTTCTGATGATTGCAAAAGTTGATGATTATTAGTCAAAATTCTCAGATTCTTTCTTTAAATAACTTTTGTCTACAAAAAAACCGCTTAGAATTTAGAAACTTTTTTAAATCAAAGAAATTAAAATGTTTTCCAGAAGGTAAAACCCTAAGATTCGGTAAAGTTTTTATTACTGACAAAAACATCAGATTCATATAAAAACTTTTTTCAATAATTCAGACTATTTTTCAATGGGAAAAACTATTAGATCTTATATAATAATCATTACGAGTCCTTAAGACTCATTGAATAATCATAACGAGTCCTAAAGACTCATTACATATTATTATTATTTATTGTTGCAAAAATTAATGAAATCATTAAATTATTAAAAAAAAAAATTGTGAATGATTAAAATTCTGGGGGGGGGCTAAAATTATTCTGGGGGGGCTAAGCCCCCCCCCCAGACAGGGCTATCTACGCCTATGGTCTGAGACCCCATAAAGTATATATATTCATGATGCTCGATCGATTTTAAGACATTCTAGCGATGTCCGTCTGTCTGTTTGTGGAAAATGCTCTCGCGGACAAAATATTGCACAGAGATGACTGAAACTTTGAGCGATATCGGTTCAGCGGTTCAAAAGTTATGAACGAAAATGTAAGCACACCTCAAAAATTTCAGTACATTCAGCATAACCTAAAAATACAAAATGCTTAAATTCGGCTTCTGGTTGACATATGTTAACATAATTGAACACCAAATGGTATTTAAACAAGTACGAACATATTTTTTGACACAAAAAGAAAAAAATCGCGAATTTTTTTTACCAATTTTTTTTTTTGCGGAAATTTTTTTTTCAAAAAATTTTTTTTTTTCAAAAGTAATTTCCTTTTAAATAAAGTTTTTTGCAATAATATTTTTGAAATTGTGGAGGGTATCACTACATTCGGCAAGGCCGAATTTAACTTTTTTACTTCCCTAGTAAAAATATTATGCTGATTTTACTAAATAGATCTAATTTGATCCGTAAAATGGTTGTATCAAATAATATCTAATTGTATTACTTTAGATGAAAAAATATAAAAATTGATACAATTTGATCCTGAATTTGGTCAAATCTAATTAGATCAAATTGATCTTATAATATCTATTTTTATATAATTTGATGAGCAAAACCAAAATACGAATCTAATCATATATGGAGCAATATCTAACCATGTAAAGTGGATCAACCGTATCAAAGTGATAGATAAAATTTTATATAAATTTATACGGAAGCATATTAACTCATATAAGATTGTATCAAATTATATATGATTAGACCAGAAAATTTTTACTCGGGTTGTTTATGTTGATATGTTCAAAAATCAGTACAATCAGTACATATTTTAAAAAATCAGTACAAATCAGTACAACGTTTTTTGATCAGTACACGTGATCAAAAATCAGTACATGTACTGATCAAATCAGTACGAATTGTCAGCCTAATTATAAGATCAATTTGATCTAATTAGATTTGACAAAATTCAGGATCAAATTGTATCAATTTTTATATTTTTTGATCTAAAGTAATACAATTAGATATTATTTGATACAACCATTTTACGGATCAAATTAGATCTATTCAGTAAAATTAGCATAATATTTTTACTACCCGGTGAAAAATGAGCATATATGGATACATATATGTTAATATATGGATGCATATATGTGGATATATGAGCATATATGGTCATATAAGAAATTGTATGCTGTCATATATGATCATATTTGCAACATATATGTCCATATACGTAAAATGAGGGCATATGCCCATATATGACATACGTGGACATATATGGAGCATATATGTCATATATGTGCATATGCCCTCATTTTACGTATATGGACATATATGTTGCAAATATGATCATATATGCCTTCATACAGTGTCATATATATCCATATATGCTCCATATATGGGCATACATGACGCTGTATGAACGCATATATGATCATATTTGTATCATTTTTCACCGGGTAGGGTATTTAGACCAGGGAGAACAAAGTTTCCCCTTGTAAAACTAAACCTATCTCTGATTTTTTTTTTACATTTTTTGTTATATTTTTAAGCATATGAAATATTTTCATGAAAGAAAAGGTCATGTAGTTGGGTCAAGTTAATTGGAAAATGTATTTTTTTCTATCCACCCTTTTTTGTGGACACTTCTATTAAAAAATGATGATAAAATTGCATAAATATCATAATAGCCTTGTTTTTTGCAGACCGGATTAAGATTAGGATTAACTTTTGGCGTTTTCTTTTCTGGCAAAAAATGTCACATTTTACCGTCCCTTTAAAAAATATTGCACTTTTTTTGTTCTTTTCTAAGAAACTGGCAACACTTTAAAAATTTATTATGTTTTTTTCTAAAAATGTTGCATTTTTAAAGTTTGAAAATGTCACACTTTTCCCACTTTCATAAATTGACGGGGTAGTAAAATTGCCTTATAAAAACAGCTGATTGCCAATATTTTGGTTGAAAGAAAAATTTTCTCAATTTTTTGTTTTTTTGTAATCACAAAACTGGCAACACATTAAAAGGGTTGTGACTACATTTTACAAATGATACTATTTAAGGGTGCAACATTTTGTTTCAGAAAAGAAAACGCCATTTATTTTGTTAAAAAATAAGTCAAATCAAGTCCAGATTTTTTTTTTATAATTTTTTTCTTAAATCACATACAATTAGTAAATATAAACAGAAAAACAAATTAAGCTTTGACCAAAATGTAAAGAATGAAAGATAAATTTAGTTAAATCCTAGGATTAACTTACAATTAGATTTATTTATACCATTTTACATTTTGGACAACGCTTAATTTTTTTCCTGTTTATATTTACTAATTGTATATTCAGAAAAAAAATTTTAAAAAAATGTCTGGACTTGATTTGACCCATTTTTTAACTAAATAGAGATAATCCTAATCTTAATCCGGTCTGCAAAAAACAAGCCTAATAAATCAATTTGTAAACATTTACACGAAAAAAAGGTCCTCCGCCAAAAACTCCCTATAATTTTTTTACATTTTAAAGGGAAAAAGAGAATGTAACATACTCACTTGTTGCTTTTGCCAAAAATATTGGTGGATAGTTTTTTTAACTAACATTAAGCAAAAAAATATTCATTGAATACTAAAGTTTTATTAAAAACAAATTTAAAAAGGTAGGTCAGGTTTTTGTTATTTTTAATAATCGTAATTTTTTGGGCAAAAATCGTCATTTTGCTATTTTGGGGAGTCAAAATGCAGAGAAATCGTCAAATCTGGCAACAGTGAGGACCATATATGTAACTGTGAAACAAATACGATACCCATGTGAACTCCCTAAATATAAAAAAATAACATATGGGCACTAAGGGTGTTCTTAACAGTAAGGGAAAAATTTAAAATGTTTTAATTGCTTGGCACTGGGCAGATTTTTTTTCCTTTGTACTAAAAACTTAATAGTAAAAAATTTGAAGTTAATCCGACAACTTTAAGTGGACGCGGAAACGACCTGAAGTTTGAATAACGGATTACAAGGGGAAAATGACTTTTTACTCATTTTCTTAATTTTTTCGATATTTTAAGTTAAGTTTGAATTCAAATGGTTACAGAATTGTGATGTGGAGTACATTACCTTTGTAATATGGCAACGAAAACTAAAATCGGTTAAAAATCAGCCAAGTTATTACAACTGCCCCAGGCAACTAGCGTGTGGCAGACCACTTGATCAAAGATTTCGAGTTCAATTTTTGAAATTGATTGAATTTTGAACATTTTTTTATTCTTTACTTCCCAATGTACTAAGGTAATAGGTATTTTTCATATTGTGTTATGCTAACTTGTTTTAAATTAATGTTAAAAAGGTCTAAATTTTTCAGCCCTGTTTTCAAATCTCCAATTTTAAATTTTAATTTTTTTAGGCAAATAAAATTTAAAAAATCGACCATTGGACCATAGGATTTTGTTAAGCACATATAAGGGAATAAAAATTACAAAAATTGTAGACATTCCTTTTATCATTCGTCTGGTTTAGCGATTTTAATTCGGCGGATTTCGAGATAATAGTGATTTTGGTAACTTTTTTAGCTTTTAGTTAATTTTTTTATTTTTTTTTTAACAAACTTCGTATGTTTTCTACCGAATTACTACAGATTAATATAGAATACTTCAATTCTTTTAATCAGGGCAAAATTGAGATATGAAAAATTGAGATATGAAAGGTCAAAGGTCAAATTTTAAAACAATTTAAATTTTTAAAGATTAACAATTTTTATGAGCGGATATTTATGAAACTCCTTGATGTTATTTTAATATGACTAAACATAAATGGTTTATTATTAAAATTCGGAAAATTAACCCATAAGTGCTATTGGGGTCTATATTTTTTTTATTTAATGGAGAAAATATAAGTATATTATTTCATAGGGTCATATAGACCCCAACAGCACTTAAGGGTTAATGTTCTGAATTTTTATAAGCCATTAATTTTTACATCTTATTAAAATAACATTTAGGAGTTCGAAAAATCTGTAAATCTTTAAAAATTCAAATTCTTCTAAAATTTGACCTTTGACCTTTAACTGGGTCAATTTTTCATATCTCATTTTTGCCCTGATTAAAAGAATTGAAGTATTCTATATTGATCTGTAGTAATTCGGTAGAAAACATACGAAGTTTGTTAAAAAAAATAAAAAAATTAACTAAAAGCTAAAAAAGTTACCAAAATCACTATTATCTCGAAATCCGCCGAATTAAAATCGCTAAACCAGACGAATGAAAAAAGGAATGTCTACAATTTTTGTAATTTTTATTCCCTTATATGTGCTTAACAAAATCCTATGGTCCAATAATCGATTTTTTAAATTTTATTTGCCTAAAAAAATTAAAATTTTAAATTGGAGATTTGAAAACAGGGCTGAAAAATTTGGACCTTTTTTACATTAATTTAAAACAAGTTAGCATAACACAATATGAAAAATACCTATCACCTTAGTACATTGGGAAGTAAAGAATAAAAAAATGTTGCTATAGTCGATAATTTCAATCAATTTCAAAAATTGAACTCGAAATCTTTGATCAAGTGGTCTGCCACACGCTAGTTGCCTGGGGCAGTTGTAATAACTTGGCTGATTTTTAACCGATTTTAGTTTTAATTACCTTATTACAAAGGTAATGTACTCCACATCACAATTCTGTAACCATTTGAATTCAAACTTAATTTTAAATATCGAAAAAATTGAGAAAATGAGTAAAAAGTCATTTTTTCCCCTTGTAATCTGTTATTCAAACTTCAGGTCGTTTCCGCGTCCACTTAAAGTTATCGGATTAACTCCAAATTTTTTATTATTAAGTTTTTAGTACAAAGGAACAAAATTCTGCTCAGTGGAACACAAAAATCCGAAATAAAAAAATAAGAACACCCTTAATGGGCACATTTGCCATTCCTTACCTTTATTACCATACTTGAATAAATAAAAAATGCATTTTTAAATTGTCATTTTGAATTGTATTTTATCTAGAAAATTAATCAACTTAAAAATAAATAATATTTACATTAAACAAATAAAATCTTAACAAATTCCTAAACTAAATAGTAAAAATCTATGTCGAAAAATCAAACTACAAAATTCATATTAAAAACTAATTTAGTTTTTATCCATTTTGAATTCATTGTCTAGGACGCAACTTCAAATGTAATTTAGCAGTTTGATTTTAAAAATAAAATATTTTACATACAATTTAAAATTAATATTTACAAGGTCACACGGATGATAAAATATCTAAATTTACTTAAGAAATATTATACAAATTAAATTTTGTAAACTTATTTATAAATACGTGGATTCACCTGAAAGGATATGATAAAATGAAAAGAAATTGCAACAAATTAACATAAGAAACATTAATTTATAATTTTTTTTATAAAAAAAATATAATTTTTATACACCATACAAAATTATAAACTAAATAGGCACAAACGATTTTCTCGATGGGCCCTGTAAACGAAAGTTTTTGTAACGCCAAATTACTAAGGTGGAGTTCCAAACATTTGTAGTGACCATTGCGAATTTAAAATTTGTTTTGCAATATTTAGGAGTTCCACACTAGATTTTGCAATTGGTAGAAACGCAAATCCTTGTTGTTTGACTGTTACAAGTATTTGTAAGCTTACAAGATCCATCGTGAAAATCTGAAACTATAATTTCATGAAAAACGTTTTGGGAGGGAATAAATGAATATAAATGTTAATAAAAATAATGTTAGTTTTAAAGAAAAGTATTTACGATCAATAAAAGCCATCACCAAAAAGTAAAAGTAACTTACTCGTACCAAATCAGCTGATCCATTTTCTAAATAAATAATAAAATTGTATCGACTTTCAAAAATTAGTTTGTGCTGATGTTTCCAAACTTAAGATAACAACTCTGTTAAATACTCTGTAATATTACTGTAATCTCAATTCGACAGATATTTCACAAAGTTTTCGGTTAAAATACAGATTTAAGCATACAATACTTTGTATCTTTCGTTACAAAAAAAAGCTAAATTTCATGTGTAATTTTACTTATAACTTTGTAATCTTAATTTAAAACAGACAGTTCCGAAGGATTTCAGACCAATTAGTTTATCATCATGCATACAGCACAGAAAGAATTGAAAACGAAAGTCAATCAACAAAAACGCGGATTCAATTAATTTTTTAATTGAAACTCCTCCGATAAAGAAAATTGTTATATCAATCATCAAATTGTAGGTGATTAATTGATTTTTATTTCAATTATTCATTTTTCGATTTTGATCAAAAATTTGATCGATTTTTTCTTTAAAGTCAATTAAAATAATGATTTATTTAACAAATGAATTTCACGCTTATGGAAAAATTATGAAGAAAATCATATTTTTTGCTTTCCAATATGTTGCCGACAATAAAAAAAGTAAAACCGTAGTATAAAGTATATTTTTGAATTAATGTATTCAAATAAATTGAAGCAAAAAAAATCTGGTATGTTGAAAATTTGTAATTTGATAGTTAAAGAGAGTAACAAAAATGTTGATCAAAACAATAATTGACTCATTTAAATTTTTTTGATCAATAGATTTAATTGAAATTTTTTAGCCAATAATTTTTTGTGGGAGCAAGAGTAGATCAACAGAAACATATCTTCATGAACTCGGCAAAGAATTTCACTATGGTGGCCTTTCTTGATATTGAGGAGGCAGAGTCTATAATGTGGCATTCCCGGTTTAAACGTGAAGCATGGAATCGCTTTTTGGTGGAAAATCTACTTGCCAATAGAAGTATAACGTCTTAATTGGGAGCGTCTGGTCATTCGAAAACGATGGTGCTTTATTCCTAGAGTCGTACGGTTGCATTGGAGATCCACCTTCGCCTAATACCATAGGTCATTTCGGGTAGGCATTATCCGTCAACATCGGCAATTCGACTTAATAGCACACCGCAATGAAAGATCAGCGAAAAAGGTAACAATACAACAAAATGTGGATTGTGCTTCCTCAATGAGCCTTTTCGAGCGACACTTTTCCACAAGTATACCATCCAGGGAGTCTAGGATGAGGGGCATTCCGGGTAATGAAGCCTCTATAAACTTTTATACATACATAGGTGGATCGAAGCTACACGAACAAGAGGGCTACGGAGTCTATTCGACAGAGCTTGAGTTGAGCCTGGAACAGAGATTCCCAGATCATTACAGTGTTTACTAGGCAGAGATAGTGGCAATGAACGAAGTGGCTGACTGGTTGAGTTGCAATATCTTGTCCACAACCGCAGTCAACATCAAGTCCCTAGAGTTAATGTTTCTGAAAACAAGATCTGCCTTTAATTTGACATACGACTCATATAGAACTACCTTACAGGTTCCAACAGAATTTGAATGTGTTGGTATGCATCTAGAAACTTGCAAGCAAAATCTACGGCTATGTTCCGCGACGGAGACTAATCAGATATGGGCAAATAGATTGACACGACAGATTTGGTCTACTCTTAATCAGAGGAGCACACGTGAGCTGATATCGCTTCCAAGAGAAGAGATGTCGACAGTGGAGCGGTTAAATGTGCCGTCAAATGACTTTTGCCGGAGTTGTATGGATGAAGAAGAGTTGGAAACTATCGAACACTTCATCTGCCATTGCCCGGCACTTTCTGGTCAGAGACTTGCTTCACTGGGATCTAGGGAGCTGCACGATATTTCTGATTTGTCAGATGTCAAAATTCAATATCTTAGGAGTTTCATAAGAAGCTCAAATTAGTTTAACGGCAGGGAAACCTATTACAGTCCCGTGGTATCACAATGGACCTTAGAGTCTACGTGTGATGACGTTGAACATCAGCAGCCACTTACAACCTAACCTAGTTAAAAAGTGAATCATCGGATCGTTTTTATGGTGGAAAATCTACTTGCCAATAGACGTATTACGTCTGAATTGGGAGCGTCCGTCATATCTCGATTTGTCAATAGGGGTACACCACAAGGAGGTGTTCTTTCGCCGCTTCTTTGGAACCTGGCACTGAATTCAATGCTGCTGTCTCTAGAAGCACGTGGTTGTCATGTTGTCGCATATGCTGACGATGTCGCGATAGCGATAAAGAGGAAGCAGCTGCCAACATTGAGAGACATTCTTCAGGGTTCCCTGAAAGATCTGTCTGAATGGGCAAGAGGCTGTGGTTTAGGAATTAATCCAAGTAAAACAGAGCTTGTTTTGTTTGCAAGGATAAATAAGATTTCTGCTTTTGATCCTATTTCTCTGGACGCCACTGCAATCACCTTCTCAGATGGAGCCAAGTATCTTGGAGTATTTCTAGATAGGAAGTTGAATTTCAGGCGTAATATTGAAAAAAGCAACGATTGCTTTATATTCCTGTAAAAGGGTCAAGTCGCTCATTGGATCTATACAGCAGTGGTGCGTCCAATTTTGCTGTATGGAATCATTGTCTGGTGGCCTGCTTTAGAAACAAAAGCGAACTGTGTCTTTATCACGAAGGTACAGAGAATGGCGTCGATGTGCATCACTGGTGCTCTTCGTACAACACCTACGGCTGCATTAGAAATCCTCCTTCACCTGATACCATTGGATATATTGGGTAGGCAGTATGCGGCTGCGTCGGCAATTCGACTGAATAGCACGCTGCAATGGAGGAGCAGCGATTGTGGCCATAGCGCGATCTTGAAGAAGATAACAACAAAACAAAATGTGGACTGTGCTCCCTCTATGAGCCTTTTTGAGCGCCACTTTACCACTATGATACCATCCAGGGAGTCTTGGATAGGGGACATTCCGGGAAGTGGAGCCACCATAAATTTTTACACCGATGGATCGAGGCTGCACGAACAAGTGGGCGTTGGAGTCTATTCGGAAGAGCTTGGATTGAGCCTGGCTCGAAGATTGCCAGATCATTGCAGTGTTTATCAGGCAGAGATGCTGGCAATAAAGGAAGTGGCTGACTGGTTGAGCTGCAATGTCTTGTCTACAACCGCAGTCAACATCTATTCTAACAGTCAAGCCGCGGTCAAGTCCTTGGAGTTAGTGTTTCTGAAAACAAGATCTGCCCTTAACTGCAGTACGTCTTTAAATAAGATGACGAAGCAGTTTGACATACGACTCATATAGGTCCCAAGGCACAGAGACCTTCCAGGGAATTGTAAAGCCGATTAGCTTGCAAGACTGGAAACTACCTTACAGGTTCCAACGGAATCGGAATGTGTTGGTATGCCTTTAAAACTTGTTAACAAAATAAACGGCTTTGATCCACGACGGAGACTAATCTGAGATGGGTACATGGTTGGACGTGGAAGACTACACGACAGATTTGGACTTCTCTTAATCAAAAGCGCACAAGTGAGCTGATATCGCTTCCAAGAGGACAGATTTCGACGGTGGTTGCTGTAATTATCGGACACTGCCTTATATGAAAGCACGCTAAGCGGTTTATTGTGAAGTCAAATGAGTTTTTCCTGAGTTGCATGGATGAGGAGGAGTTGGAAACTATAGAACACTTTATATGCCATTGCCCGGTACTTTCTGGTCAGATACTTTCTTGACCGGGATTTAGGTACAAATTCAAAATATTAGGAGTTTCATAAGGAACTTAAAACTCTATTGGTAGTACTCGATTTGCAGAAAACGGCCTTGGTAATAGACGACTTGCTTCATAGGTTAGATAGTAGGGGTTTTTAGGCAATCGGATATACGGACGATTAGTAGTTATAGTAAGTGGTAAGTTCGATAATATCATCACGGATATTATGTGCAACGCTTTTCCTTTGATGATGAATTAGTGAACTGAACAGAGTATTTTCTTTAACCCTAACAAAACTATTATAGTTACGTTTACTAGGAGAATAATTCTCAATTTAGGTGCAATTTCTGTAGGTAATACTGCTTTCCGACTCTCCAAGGAGGTTAAATATCAAGAAATAATCTTGTATAAGAAAGTTTTCAATACTAAAAATTTAACTTAATTTTAGTCCAAAAGGACCTAGTGCAGGAATTGGTAGCCAATACTAAAATTTTTAACTAATATTGTTCAAAACCAGTAAAAATTACTAATTTTAGTACTTTGAAGATACTAAAATTAGTAACTTGTTACTAGATTTTGGTACAAAATCACTTACAAAACCTTTTACTGTAGAATTATTTTGAATGTAGGACCTGGGTTTTAAGCCCCAAAATGGTCATGTGGATTTAAAAGATGCTTGTTTGAACGATAATGAAGCACGCTGCCATAGTCTGGTGGCCAAAAACTATGCAGAGGGATGCTACGGCAAAATGGTCATGTGGACCATTTGGTAATGTGGATTTAAAAGATCCTTGTTTGAACGATCATGATGCACGCTGCCATAGTCTGGTGGCCAAAAACTATGCAGAGGGTTGCTACGGCAAAGCCAGGCAATGTATAGCGTCTGACTTGTACTCTAATTAAGGGTGCTTTGAAAAACTGACCAACTTTGGCCCAAGAAGTCATTTTAGGTCTCACACCTCCCTACATTTTTATCAGAACTATGGCTACGCGTATGGTGAATACCGATACACTGACCCTAGCAACTTGAGCTGTCACTCCAATATACTTTCTTCAATAGGAATTTAGGAAAACTCGGATATGACATCGGGTAGGATAAACTCTGAGCTTCATTTTGGGATGAAGGTGGGCCATCATTAGAAGCCTAAACTGGTATACTGACGGATCAAAAATAACCTTTGGAGTGGGAGTTGGTGTTTACGGCACAAACATGCGGATCTTCGAACACATAGGTAGGTGCCCAACAGTTTTCAGACTGAAATTTATGCTATTATAATATGTGCTATGGTTGATATTCTCTGATAGTCGGGCAGCACTTCAACTGACATTATAGTGTTTTGATACCCTTCAACAGCTGGCCGGGCGAAACAAAATAACCCTATTTTGGTTCCCCGTCATGGAGGTTTCGAGGTTAATGATAGCGGATGAGTTTGAATGTATCTGATACTCCTATGATCAGACCCGAACACTATTGTGGGGTGAATTTGGAGAGGAAACTCTTCTTAAACTTGTGGGGAATTCAGGGGTCTACGACAATCCCAATAACTACCAAATACAATTAATTCTTCATTTTGTTTTACCACAACCATAAGAGGATCCTTAAACCATGGAAATATTAACTGTAGTTTTCATAATAAAATTTTCCTTTTTTTAAATTTTAAGATTTTTGTATGATTTTTTTTTAATTTATTTTCTTAAATTTTATTATAAAAACGAGTCAAAATAAAAAAGACCAACACCTTAAAATTTTTTTAATATTATTTTTTAATTTATTTTTTCAATGTTCTTTTTTTTCATATTTATTATTTTTAATTAAAATATTTTTTGTTTTTTTTAGCATTTTTTCCATATTATTTTTTTAGAGATCTAAATATAAATTATTAAATAAAATTTTACAATTTTTACAAATGATTTTGTTATATTTTTTTTTTGTTAGTTTTTCTTTTGAAATTTTCTGGGGTTTTTGGACTATAGTGATTTATTATTTTTGTTTTTTAAATAAAAAAAAAAATCCGTTCACACTGCAACCAAAACTAAATTTGTAAATAACTCTTTCATTGGTTAAAACAAAAATAAAAAAATGTTCAAAAATAATAACATTCGGGATCTCTTCAAATTTCAAAAGAGTGTAAATATAAGATAAACATGATTTTCGAAAGAAAAAAAAAAACAGCTTTCAATATTATTGTAAAGGCCTATTCTCGTTCGAACGAGATTTCACCCCAGGTGTGAATTGGGTATAAGAGCATTTAGATAAAAAAAATAAGCGCCCAAAGTTGGTAGCGCGCTAACACATAAATATTGTGGTCGTGGGTTCGATTCCCACCAGAACCCTTGGCCAACGAGGTAGCGTTTTTTATATGGGGGGGGGGGGGGGGGGTTTGTTCTAAATATTAACCATTTTTTTCAAATTCAATAAGCTTTGTCCTTGGGCTAAAGGCACCTTAAGTTTCAAATTTCAACCGAATCGATTGATAATTGCGACCTGTATCGCGACACAACAATAATATGAACAGGAGGACGCACTGTGGTCAATATTTTGAGATAGCGGCCAAAACTCCTTTTGGTTTTTGTTCTCCGATTTTAAAATTATTAGACTCATATGAAAGTAGACAGTAGTAAACCTCGGGAGCCAAAAAATTAGAACTCTATTTCAACTATTTCACTGAGAACAGGGTGGTCCAAAATGGGCTTTTTCAGAATTTAGTAAATTTATGATATTTTTAGTTAATTTTTAAAGTTTAAATGATCATAACTTTTTTGTTTTTCAAGATTTTTGGACGAAATAAATTTTGTGTTGTAACTTAACTTATTTCCTATTACTGGTAAAAAAATTGAAGCTACTACTGTTTTCAGAACAATTTAAATATTTTTTTTAAAAAAGGTCAAATTTCTCGGAAATTTCCTACTTCATAGAGCACAACTCCTGTGAGTCAAGCTGAGTCAAAACACAAATTTACAATGTTGTAGTCCTAACTCTCCCCTACATTCCTATACATACATGTCCATGCATCGGGACTGCACTTTTTGAGCTACAGCAATTTTTCTGACCCAAGGTAAGATATTCGGTACAAATGCACGTCATATTTTTTGAGAAGTTATTTGTGTGTGAAAGTGGCTATTATGCATATATTTTGATGAAATTTTGTACAAGAGTTCTTATTGACCCAAAAAATAATTCTGTTGAAATTAGGAGAAGTTGGCCCATATTTGGACCTAGTCCACATAGAAGGGTGTATCAAACTTTTGACAAAAATGACAATAGAACTCTCAAATTATGTGGTGTCTGGCAATTCATTTGGAAAAGGTAAAAATGATTTTATTGCCATCTAATATTACATAACTTAAATACCTGTAAATTGCAAATAAATTTTAAACCAATGGAAATAACATGTGGATCCTTGGACCTATCAAAAATACCTATCCTTGGACCTATCCTTTTACATATCAAAAGGACCTATCCTTGAACCTATCAAAAGGATCTATCCTTGGTCCTATCAAAAGGACCTATCAGAAGGACCTATCAAATGGACTTATGAAAAGGACCTATCCTTGGACCATTCAAAAGGACCTATCAAAAGGACCTATCCTTTGATCTATCAAAAGGACCTATCCTTGGACCTATCAAAAGGACCTATCCTAGGACCATGATCTATTAAAAGGACCTATCCTTTTACATATCAAATGGACCTATCCTTTCACCTATCAAAAGGACCTATCAAAAGGACATATCCTTGGACCTACCAAAAGGACCTATCCTTTTACATATCAAAAGGACCTATCCTTGGACCTATAAAAAGAACCTATCAAAAGGACCTATCCTTTGATCTATCAAAAGGACCTATCCTTTTGCATATCAAAAGGACCTATCAAAAAGGACCTATCCTTGGACCAATAAAGAGGACCTATCCCTGGACCTATCAATATGACCTATCCTAGGACCAGTCAAAAGGACCTATCCTTGAACCTATCAAAAGGACCTATCCTTGGACCTATCAAAAAGACTTATCCTTGGACCTATTAAAAGGACCTATCCTTTTACATATTAAAAGGACCTATCAAAAGGACCTATCCTTTTACATATCAAAAGGACCTATCCTTGAACCTATCAAATGGACCTATCCTTGGTCCTATCAAAAGAATCTATCAGAAGGACTTATGAAAATGACCTATCCTTGGACCAATCAAAAGGACCTATTCTAGGACCTATCAAAATTACCTATCCTTGAACCTATCAAAAGGACCTATCCTAGGACCTATCAAAAGGACCTATCCTTGGACCTATCAAAAGGACCTATCCTAGGACCTATCAAAAGGACATATCCCTGGACCTATCAAAAGCACCTATCCTAGGACCTATCAAAAGGACAAAGGACCTGTGAATATTAAGACTAAATAAATGTCAGGGGCCAAATGTTGGCATTTTCTGACCAAAATTAAGTTTAGGAATAATAAATAAGTATTGGTTGTAAAATACGATTGAAGAAAATAAGAAATTATAAAAAAATACCTATTTAGAATGTCAAAATATTCAACTTTTATATGAAAACTCAACAAAAAATTAAAATGCAATTTTAACTCCACATTACTTACGTTCCTATCAGTCGATTTTTACGTTTGAACACGCAAATTGAAGCTTAAAGTCCCTCCTATTAAACAAAACCAATTGCGTAAAAAAATACCAATCCGGTCAAAAGTTATAGAGTTTTGACCGCTATCTCGCGAAATTGACCACTGTGGGACGGACATTGCAAAACCAACTAAAAAATGATTCCGAGTAGATCGGTATGCTTGAACGGGGGTCTAGGATAAATATTTCGGGTAATTAGTAACAAGTTACAAAAACTCTTTGTACTCTGTGCCACAGAGTTTTGTATAAGAACACATAAAAAAATTTAGAACTTATAAAATGAAAAATTTTAGTCAAATTTAGTTCAAAAACAATATGCCACACATCCAAACCCCGTTGACAGCACCGTTGGGTCCAGATTTCAATACAAAATGTTGGTCCGTTTCGCTGTTTTCGAGATTCGGGAATTTAAAATATTTTTATTATATATTATATCCCTAACTACGAGAGAGCGGACGAGCTACCGAAACAAGGTGCGTATTGTTCCACCAATCCAACACTTCATATCGGTACGCAATGATATAAACAACGCAATATTCTTGCCACTGAACTGTTTTGGCCAGAACCCGCCTGTGCATACTGGACAATCCTGTTTTAAAGAGCTTGGAAATGGTTTTAAATTCAAGAGGCATCAACAGTTTTTTTTTTAGAAAAAAATATCCAATTTTATTTAATTTGATGTTTTTTTTTTGTAAATAAATTTTGAAGAAAATTGAGGTCAAAGTTCAAAAAAAGCTCCGTTTTGCGAATTGCCTCTCAATGATGTCTTATTCCCAAAAAAACAATTTTTTCCGCTAAAAATCATATAAAAAAACAATTTATACGAATGGAACCACCTTATACACAAGATTGCAATTATTTTCCTGGTCACAAATCTGGTCTCCAAAATTTTCAATTACATCAGTTTTTTTTTTTTTAAATTTTGTTTTCGGACATATTTGACAAATCATAGCGGATAAACCCGATGTGCTAACGAATTAAAAATAAGTCAAGGGTAAAGCTCAAACATTGCTCTTTAAGATGTATAACTCATCTTATAAGTCGCTTTAACTGTTGGAGCACAAAATTGTCTTTTAATCCCCTAAAAACGCTTTTTCGATATTGGGGAGAAAGACATCATTGATAAACAATTGGTGCTCAAAGGGTTAAGGCGACTGACCAAATGATTGTTTAAGCTTTACCCTCGACTTATTTTGAAGTCGCCATCTTCTCGGGTTCATCCGCTATGAGTTTCCAAAAATGCCCAAAACGGCGATTTTTTGAACTTGGACCTTCATTTTTTCAAAAACCTGATGTGATGGAAAAGTTTGGAGACCGGTTTTTTGACCCGCAGAACTATTGTAATCAAGTGTATAAGGTCGCGTCCCAGTCGCATGTTTGATGTTTAGTAATGTAATTATTACAGCTGGCGCCATTGCTTGTAAATGTAATGGGAAAAGTAATTCGAATAATAATTAGTTATAACTTTGAAATTTTCCATTACACATTTCATTAATTGGCAATAAAAGTTTTTGCTGGGTACTGTAGACATTACTTTTTGATTGATCTCTAATATATTTTATTTATGCGACTGGGACGCGACCTTACACAGTTAATCGTAATTGTTCTAGTGATCACAAATCCGTTCTCCAAACTTTTCCATCACATCAGCTTTTTTGAGAAAATTGAGGTCAAAGTTCAAAAAATCGCCGTTTGATAGCAACTTAAAAATAAGTCGTGGGTAAAGCTTAAACATTGCTCTTAAGGATGCAGAACTCTTTTGGTCAGTCGCGTTAACCCTTTGGGCTTAAATTGTCTCTTAGTGATGCCTTATTCCCCAGCATCGAAAAAAGCGTTTTTGGGGGAAAATACATCATTGAAAAACAACATTGGAAACTCATAGCGGAAGAACCCGATGTGATAGCGACTTAGAAATAAGTGCAGGGTAAAGCTAAAACATTGCTCTTAAGGATGCATAACACATTTGGTCAGTCGTCTTAACCCATAGGACACCAATTGCATCTTAATGATGTCTTAATCCCAAAAAAAACATGTTTTCCGGTACAAATCATATTTTGATCCAATGATCAGTTTTTATTTATTTTCGACCAAGGGTTTTTGTGGGAATCGAACCCACGACCCTCTGTTTCTTAGGCTAGCACGCTACCAACTAACCTACAGGGCCCCCTTTTTTTTTTTTTTTTTTTTTTTTACAAATCATATAAAAAAACTTTATGCTAATGGAACGCCATAAAATACACATGATTACAATTATTCTCCTGGTCACAAATCCTGCCTCCAAACTTTTCTATTAAATCAGGTTTTTGAGAAATTTGAAACACAAAAAAATCACGTTGTCGGCCATATTTGACAATTCATAGCGGATGAACCCGATGTGCTTACGACTTAACAATAAGTCAAGAGTAAAGCTCAAGCATTGCTCTTTAAGATGTATAACTCATTTAATCAGTCGCTTTAACCGTTAGAGCACCATTTGCCTTTTAATAATATCTTTTCCCCCAAAAACTTATTTTTCGATACTGGGAATTAGACAATTGGTGCCCAAAGGGTTAAGGCGATTGACAAAATGAGTTGTGCATCTTAAAGAATAATGTTTAGAGATTACCCTCGAATTATTTTGAAGTCGCCATCACATCGGGTTCATCCGCTTTGAGTTTCCAAAAATGCCCAAAACGTCGATTTTTTTAACTTTGACCTCAATTTTCTCAAGAACCTGATGTGATGGAAAAGTTTGGAGAGCGAATTTTTGATGTTTAGCAGTGTTATTGTCAAGGGAAAATGCTTAACAATTATGTCTACAATGAGTAAACATAACACAGCTGACGTTTGTTCACAGAAAAATCTCTAAATTTTTGTTACGTCTAGAACCGATGTTTCGGCAATTTCATTTTGACACTTGATTGCGAGCAATCTATGGTATACGCCAGTGGGTGTCAGATTATATGGGGTCAAAAAAATGCACTCCTTTTTTACGAAGGAAAAAATGGTTCTCTTAATGTATGAAAATATCTACAAATTTAAAAAAATGGTGCAAAATCATGGGAAAAAGTAAGGAAAGTAGGGAAAATGCTCCAAAATCAGGGGAAAAAGTAGGTAAATTAGTTAAGAGAGAATTTTAATAACGGAAATAGTGGTAATCCTCTCAATATATATAGGTAATCCTCTCAATAATAGTGGTAATATTTACTCATTTTCTAATTCTCTTTGATATTTTTACAAAATTTTTAAATTTCTGCAATACATTAAGTTTACCAATTTTCATAAACTTGCAGACTGACTTTGGGTCCTTTTAAACTCTCTTACTTTCCTTACTCTATGGTATACGCTTAAAGCTCTTTAGGGCTCGTTAGTCAACTGGTAAAGTAATCAAGTAAAAAGTACTCGCTAGATTTTTCGTACGTGACAATCAAAATGCATTATATGGAGTTCACACTAGCGACTTTAAACAAGTTGTTTAACAAAACACCAGTAACAGAATAAAAACGTAATGGATACAGAACAAAGACTTTTTTAAACATCTCACTTTTAAACACTTCAAAACAGCAAGTGTGAACGCCGTATTAGATTTTCACGTAAGATGTTGCCTCGTTCAGTAATCGTTTACATGCCATAAAACAAAAACGAACAGCTGATTTGTTACTGCTACTTTTGTTGCGTTACCAGTTGAGTAACGAGCCCTTTACACTAATTAGCCAAGTATTTGTTCAAAATACAACCCAACAAGTGATTTTGCGTAATTAAGCCAGTTTTTTAGAAAAAAAAACTTGGTTAAATTACCGAAAAACATTTGGTGGGTTGTATTTTACACAAAAACTTGGCTAAATAAGAGTAGAACAGGTAAATGGCGTTCATCATACAAAAACAACACATAAATTCTCCGTTTGTGGTCAGTGTGAACGGAGGAGGAGGAGGTCTTTATATTAAATAAATTAATGAAATCTTAAGAAGTGTACAATAAAGGAAATAAAATAATAACAATAACCAAAAGTAGAAAGAAAATAAAATTTAAAAATTACAAAAAATGCAACCAAAACCAGAAACTAACAAATTTGAAAAAGAAAATAAATTATTTAAGAAACTTAAAAACGAAATGTTTGCGATGTGATGATGATTTTTATGGGAATTTTTTTGTGTAAAATATAATACATTTATAAAACTATGGTGTATGAATTGAAATTTAATAAAAAAACAAAATGAAGGCGATGGTAGGTGGTGGATCATGACAAACAAAAAAAAATATATATTAATGTATTTATTTAGAACTTGTATGTATGAGTGTGTAAAAAATAAAAGCATATACAAATGTATGTATAAAATTAATAAAAATAATTCAATTGTTAATAAAAAAAAAAAAAAATTAGTTAATTCTAAATATATTATACAATACATCACATATTTATACAAAAATTCAACAGCATTTTATTTTTAATTTTGTTTTTGCTAGTTGTTTAATATGTGGGATTTTTTTTAAAAATATTTACTTTAATTTTTTTTTATTTATTTATTCTTTTCTTCCTTCTTAAACATTATTATTTAGTTTTTTAATACATAACAGGGTGTCATTTTATGGCGTTTTCTTTTTTGGAAAAAAAAATTTGCACTTTTTCTGCCCGTTTTTTGTTAAATGACATTTTGTATACAAAAGGAGGAGTTTTTTTAATATTGATATAGCATTAGAAAGGCTTTTTAAATACCTTCACTTGGTACCTAATATGTTTGAAATTACTATTTATTACTCACGCTTCGTCGGAAACAACTTTAACCTCAAGTTGCAAATACTGTAAAAGACTTTGTTGTTTTTAACTATTAACAAAAAAAAATGGTAAAAACAACTTCAAATTACAGTTGTTTTTACTGTAACTCAAAATGTCTGAATTTTTTCATTAACAAAAAAAACTTCTAAACGTCAAAAACGGTTAAAATTGTTTGATAATAATCTATTTTTCTTAGAAATTTCTAGAAAATTACACGTTTTTATAGATTAGAAACAACTACATAAAACAACTGTTACTAAAATGTAGTATTTTTTTTTTAAACGACTTCAACAAATTGTTTGAGATTTCTCATACAAAAAACAACTGAAATTGTATTTGAAAACAACAACTACTACTTAGTAACTGCAATAATTTTATAAGTGTGCTGGTCTAAAATCCGGTCTACAAACTTTCCTATCACATCAGGTTTTTGAAAAAATTGAGGTCAAAGTTCAAAAAAAATCGCCGTTTTGGGCATTTTTGGCAACTCAAGGCGGATGAATCTAATGTGATACTTAAAAATAAGTTGAGGGTAAAGCTTAAACATTACTCTTTCAGATGCAGAACTCATTTGGTCAGTCGCTTTAACCCTTTGGGCACCAATTGTCTTTCAATGGTGTCTTATTCCTAGTGTTTATAAAAAACCGACATTTTGGAAACCCGGTTTCTCGGTTAACCGAAAATCAGCTTTTTCGGTTAACCGGTTTTTTTCTTTAACTGAAAAAAACAAAAAAATACTTGAAAATAGCTGATTTTTATTAAAAAATTAAGCGAATATAGCTCAAGTTAACATAGTTGTTTCTTTCAGCAAGGTTTGCAACTATTACGCTATAAAAAAGCGATGTTTAAATAATGTACTTTAATTGACCATATTCACTAGCACTTCAATTGAATTTGTATTGGTTTTATTTAGAAAAATACATTTAATCGTTATAAGTAAATTGCACTTCCGAATTTTATTTTTATTTTTTTATTGACATTTTCGCCGTTAACAGGGATTTTAGTATCTGGTTAACAGTCACTTTTTAAGTTTTTCATGAAATGTTCAAAAAAAAACGCTGACAACGGTGAGTATTTCAAATTTTAATCAGTTTCGGAAAAAAATTCCTATTTAGAAAATTTTTTCTTTAAGACAAAAAATATTTTATACGTTCTTTCTCGCGGATTTTTAATGTGTTTTCAACGAAATTTTGAAAATATTATAAAAAAATAAGTGTAAACCCTTAATATTTGCGAAAATATTCCGTTTTGAATGTATTTAAAAAACCGGTTAACCGACAGAAAAAAACCGGTTTTCGGTGCACCGGAAATCTTCAATTCCGGTAAACCGGTTTGCAAAAAAACCGAAATTTTAGGAAAAAACCGGTTTTTCGGTTAACCGGTTAACCGGTTTATAAACACTACTTATTCCCCAATATCAAAAAAAGTTTTTGGGAAAAATACCTTATTAAAAGACAATTGGTGCTCCAACGGCTAAAGCGACTGATCAAATGAGTTATGCATCTCAAAAAGCAATGCTTTTACTTTACCCTTGACTTATTTTTAAGTCGTCAGCAAATCGGGTTCATCTGCTATGAGTTGTCAAATATGTCAAAAAAATTCGATTTTTTTATTACTTCAAATTTCTGAAAATCCTGATGTAATGGAAAAGTTTGGAGACCGTATTTGTTCCCAGGAGAATAATTGTTATCATGAGTATAAGGTAGCGTTCCATTCGGATCAAGGTTCTTTTCCATATGATTAAAGGGGAAAAAATTATTTTTGGGAATAAGACATTACTGAAAGACAATTGGTGCCCAAAGGGTAAAGGCGACTGATCAAATCAGTTATGCGTCTCTTATTCTTTTTTATACCCTACACCACTCTGTGGTACAGGGTATAATGAGTTTGTGCTGATGTTTGTAACTACTTGAAATATTGGTCCTAGGCCCACCTTTAAGTATACCGATCAACTCAGAATAACTTTTTGAGTCGATTTAGCGATGTCCGTCCGTCCGTCTGTCTGTCCGTCCATTTAAACGTTGTAAACACGATACAGGTCGCAATTATCAACCAATTTGGCTGAAATTTTAAACTTAAGCTTCTTTTGCCCCAAGGACGAAGCCTATTGAAATTGGGAAAAATCGGTCTATGTTTAGGCCTAGCCCCCATACAAACGTCCCCTTTAATTTGACTCAAGTGACTCTTATTAGCATATTATAACAGGTACCCTTTCAAAATTTGGTAGGTAATCGCTTTTTGGATTCATAAATTATCATTCCAAATTTTAAAGGAATCGGACCAGTTCCTCTTGTAGTCCCCATACAAACCACACTCCCGATATTCACATAAATCTCTCAAAATTCATGAAAGTTGGAAATATTTGATTAAAATTTTGTTTTTAGGTGCTAAAAATGTACTTTGGTAACTTACTTTAATCTGAATATATTCAGATCATTTTTGGACTTGGTCCCCTTTATAAAAATTTCGACCGATATTAAGTTAAATCGGTCTATTGGAAACAAAAATAAGCCAATTCCACTAAAATTTTGTATGTGTGTGGTTTCTACACTAATTAAAGATCTAACAAAAGATAGATCCAATCGGTCCATGTTTGGACTTGGGACCCATTTTTCGGAAAACACTAGTGTAGGGTATTATATGGTCGGTCTTGACCGACTATAACTTTCTTACTTGTTTTTTTTTCATGTCTTTCGTCGTTTTTGAGATTAGCTTTAAATGTCAATGTTTTGACGTTTGAACGCGATTTTTTCAAAAAAGGCTCTGTCGAAGATTTTTATTTTCGTCGAAATATGTGTAGCAGTAAGGTACCCCGGATACATACATAGCCAAGAAAGAATTTATAGTGCTTACAACTTTAGGTTAAAGTCTTTTCCGAAAAAGCGTGTGCTGTGCACAAAGAGTCAATAATTAAAAAAGGGGCAAAAAAAGTGCAACATTTTTTTTGTCAAAAAAGAAAACGCCGTTATTTTTTTGAAATTTTTGTATTCTAAATATATATATATATTTTTAGTTATTTATTAATTTTGTTTTTATTTTTATAAAATAAACTACTAAAATATTATTTTGCAATATAAATCACTGCTGAGTTTTTCGATTTTTTGTTTCTACTATTTGTAATTATTTATTTTTTTTATTTATTTTTTTTGTTAATTTGGTTGTAAGTTTGTATTTTTATTGTATGTATGTGGGTATGTATGAATATGTATGTAAACAATTATACATTTTTTATATTTTCTGTTTTTTTTTTTTTTTAAGTACGGAATTTAATTTTAATTTGTTTTATTGAGATTTTTTCACAGATTATTATTTTTTTTATTGTTTCATTTATTTAAGAAACTGAAAATATTATTTTATAGCTATGGACCTTCTGGAGGTTTATATTTTGTAAGTTTTACTGTTTCAATCGATTAAAAAATAAATTTACAAAAAAAAAGGAAAAGTTAAATTCTTTTTACAACCTAACCCACTGTGCAGCATCTGCAATGAAAAATGTCAGTGATGCCAACACGGTTAATTTAAAATAAATCTACTGTCTCAGGGAAATGAAAAAAATATTTATGGCATGTTCGGAAGTTTGAAACAACTTTTAGATCACACACATTGGGCACGTGCCCAGGGCCCCCGACCTCACGGGGGCCCCTAAAGGCCAAAAAAGGTATGTTAATTTTTCATGTTAATTTGTCCCCATTATACATCTTTAAGAGCATAAACGCTTTTTAAAGCAAAAAATATTTTTTTAATTTGGTTTTCAAAGTAAATTTAAACTTTTCGTATACAATTTCTGATTCTAACACATTTTGCGTATAGAAAAAGTCTAAATATGAGAATTTTTCTATTGGAGAAGTTCTCAAACTCATTTTCCTACATAAATGGTCTCAGGTTCTGAGACATTTTTCGTATGGAAAAAGTCTCAGATTTAGACCTTTTTCTTATAGAAAAAGAATCAAATTCCCAGTTTTTAAAAACCTTTTCTCATAGAAAAATACAATTTTCACATAGATAAGTCTCAGATTTTGAAACATTCTTGCTTTGTAAAAAGTCTCAGATTCTGAGACTTTGATCCTGAGATCTTTTTCCTTCAGAAAAAGCATCTGAATTTGAGATCTTTTTCCTTTAGAAAAAGTCTCCGAATTTTAGATCTTTTATGCTTATGCTGATGACGTAGTAATAATGTCAACTGGAAAATTTTTGACCACGATATCCGAGTTGCTAGAGCGATCACTGAAACAGTTATGGAATTGGGCTAATGAAAATGGTCTTAACGTTAATCCGCGGAAAACTGAGATGGTATTGTTTACACGAAAGTATAAGACCGACAATTTTAGAAGAGTTAATGTTAACGGGGTTGAAATCCCACTTTCAAATCATGCGAAATTTTTGGGAATTATTCTGGATAGCAAATTATCATGGCACCAAAATACCGATGAACGATTGAGAAAGGCGAATAATGCATATTATGCATGCAAAAAAATGTTCGGCAAGACATGGGGACTTGAGCCAAGGATCACGCACTGGATCTATACTTCCATCGTAAGACCAATCTTACTTTACGGAGTTATGGTCTGGCACATAGCGCTGGAGAGGGAGGTGACTCGTAGTAAGTTCCAATACTTCCATCGTAAGACCAATCTTACTTTACGGAGTTATGGTCTGGCACAGAGCGCTGGAGAGGGAGGTGACTCGTAGTAAGTTCCAAAAAGCCCAACGGCTTATGGGTCTGAGTATCACTGGTGCCCTAAGAACAACATCAGCTGCATCCATCGACACGATATTGCATCTGCTGCCAATTGACGTCTTTGCTAAGGGTGAGGCATATAAGGCATGCCTCAGACTCAAAGAGTCAAATTGGACGCCGAAATTTTGGACACAGTAGCATGGACAATTTGGATAACGTTGTCACTGACTACAGGGTGCCCAAACTACTTTTCGATCGGAAATTTAAAGTTGAATTTCCGACTCGAGAATTTTGGTCGAACTGGCGTTGCGTTCCAAATGACGCTTTAAATATTTTCACAGACGGCTCCAAACAATCGACGGGAGTGGGAGCGGGATTTTTTACGGACGTCTGTGATATACGAAAATCTTTTAATCTACCTCTGAGCTGTAGCATATTCCAGACTGAAATAGTTGCTATTAATAAGACAGCCTTACAGTTTCTTGGAGAATCGGAGAGAATAATAAACTTTTACGTCGACAGCCAAGCTGCACTAAAAGCTCTAAGAGGCTTTTGTATTAAATCAAAAGTCGTCTTTGAGTGCTACGAGAATCTTCAAAGACTATCCAGCAATAACATCGTCTCTCTAATATGGGTTCCAGGACATAAGGGAGTAGAAGGGAACGAGAAGGCTGATGAGCCTCAAAAGAACTCGCTACCTACTTTCTCTTAACAGAAGAGAATGTCGTTTACTCACGGGAGTGGTCACGGGACACTGCCTAATTGCTTTCCACGCAAGAACAATTGGACTCATCTCTGATTCCAATTGTAGAAGATGTGATGAACCGAATACGGATGAAACAGTTGAACATATCCTGTGCAAATGCCCCGCATTGGCCAGGCATCGCAAACAAATTGTAGGCAAAGCTGAACTCGAGAATCTGGAGGAAATCGCAGTTATGGACCTTATGCGCGTTAAATTGTTTGCAACATGGACTAACGCGTTTTATCCACGTCGTTGAAGGAACATGTGGTATTGCTATGGACCAGCCGGTCTATGCGAGGAGTTCAAAATGTTGAGCTCCGCCACCCCTAACCTAACCTTTCATACGAGATTCGTCCAAAAAAGTTATCTCATTTTACGAGCATTATAAGACATTTTCTAATATCCAAATTTTATGAAGATCGGATGGTAACACTAGAGATACTTCCCTTGTTAGAATTTTTTTTATGCAGAAACATTTTCAGATCTGAGTAATTTCTTCTATAGAAAAAGCCTCAGATTATTTGATATTATGATATTATGATATTATTTTTGATATTTTATGATATTTTCTATAGAAAAAATCTTAAATTTTTCCTGAAGAAAATTCTCAGATTTTTTCTGCAGAAAAATTCACAATTTTTCCAAAAGAAAAATTTAAAAATACCGATACCTATTTTCTATAGAAAAATTATAAGATTTCGAGATATTTTTTAAGAATAGTCTTTGAGATCCTTAGGCAAATTTTCAGATTATTTCTTTTTCTTTCATCCCATTCCATAAAACAAATTTTTCTTATATTTTTCAAAAAAAAAAAAAAAATCTCAAATTTTTTTCTATATAAAAATTCTACGATTTTCTATAAAAAAATTTTCAGATTCCGACACATTTTTACTATAGAAAAATTTTATGACATTTTTGACAGAAAAAATTTGAAATTCTTAGATTTTTTAGAAAAAATTCTCCGATATTCTTTTTACCCATCTTCTGTTCTTTCTTTTTTTTCCTATCGAATTCGGCTTGGTAGGGGGAGGTAAATTTCCTTCCCTCCCCCGTGTATCCTTGTCTGCCCGAGATACTTAATCAAGAAAGACATTTACAGTTTTCACAACTTGAGGTTAAAGCGTTTCCGACGAACCGTGTTCAATCTTTGTATTAAAACTTAACGAAAAATTGATTTTATATAAAATGGTCATCATTAGGGATGAGATTTCCATGCAAATGCATGTTTTTTGTCGAAAGTCTAAGAACGATATCGACCAATTATCTTTCCGAATCAAGAAATTTGCGTTAAAATGGCATCGATTTGTTTTTGCATATTTTTGCATATTTTGGTAAAAATGCATATTTTTCAATGATGGGTACCAATACCTTTTCGATACCAATACCCGTTAATACCAATTCAAATTGAAAACCAATACCAATTAAAAACCAATACCTTTATTTGTGCGATACCAATACCGATAAAAAACCAATACTGATTCCCCACTACCAATACCAATTAAAAACCAATACTTTTATTCTTCAAAACCAATACCAATAAAAAACCAATACCAATTCATTTTTTTCTACTTTCGTATCGGTTTTGTTTCGGTTTTTTGAATTCTTATTTTCGTTTGTTTTAATTGCTACAGATGTTCACAAAAGATGTTACATCGATCAGTAATCGTTTGCATGCAAAGTCATATAACAAAAAGGAGTTAGCTACTTGAATTTTAAAAGCCATAAAAACATAAAACAAATATTTTTTTGTCACGTTACGTGATTTTTATGACCTCTAATAAAATTAGATCTTAAAAAATTTAGACCTTTTCTGTAATGAAATTTTTTCTTTTGCAAACATTATTAATATGTGATACACATGTATGGAATGTCACTGCACTGTTCTTTGCGTTGTAAAAAAAAATACTAATGTCCTTTTTTGGAAATCCCAAAATTTTAATCAAGCACTCGTTACAAAATTATATGTCACAACACCAGAATCCAGAAAAAAAAAATTGTTTGTTTTATTAGAGCCACAGTCATATTATAAAAGAATTTAAGAACGCATAATGTGCGGTTCACACTTGCTATTTTTGAGAGTTTAAGGGTTACGTGTTTAAAAAATTATTTGTTCTGTATCCATTTCGTTTTTATTCAGTTACTGGTGTTTTGTTAAACAACTTGTTTAAGGTCGAAAGTGTGAACTCCATATAAGGAAAACAATTTGCACGTGTAATTACAAAAAGATCTAAAATCGAAAACCCATTCACGATAACCCATTTCAATCACCTTTAAAAAAAAAATTATGTATGAAAGGATGGATTTCAGGTATATTTTGTTACAAATGTTAAGTGTCATCTTTCTGCAATTAAAAACAAGTAAGAAAATTATAGTCGGTCAAGACCGACCATATAATACCCTACACTAGAGTTTCCCGGAAAATTAGATCTATATTTTGTCAAATCTTTAATACGTGTAAAAAACACTCACAAATCAAATTTGAGTGAAATAGGCTATTTGTTGACAATAAACTGCCTTAACTGAATATAGGGCGAAATTTTCACAAGGAGCCTAAGTCCAAAACTGGTTCGATGATAATCAGATTTGGTAAGGTTATTGAAGTACGCGTTTAACATACACAAACAAAATTTTAATTAAATATTTTCTATTTTCATGAAATTTGAGAGATTTATGTGAAAATCGGGAAGGTGGTTTGTATGGGGCTACAAGAAGGACAGGTCCGATTTCTTTAAAATTCGGAATGGTGATTTGTGTAAGATACAAAAAGATACCTACTAAAATACGGCTATTAGAGTCATTTGAGCCAAATTAAAGAGAACCTTTGTATGGGGGCTAGGTCTAAATATGGACCGATTTTTTACAATTTCAATAGGCTTCGTCCTTGGGCAAAAAGAGGCTTAAGTTTTAAATTTCAAGTCAATTGATTAAAAATTGCGACCTGTATCGTGTTTACACCGTTTACATGGACAGACAGACGGACGGACGGACATCGCTAAATCGACTTAAAAAGTAATTCTGAGTCGATCGGTATACTTAAAGGTGGCTCTAGGACCAATATTTCGGGTAGTTACAAACATCAGCACAAACTCATTATACCCTGTACCATAGTGTGGTGTAGGGTATAAATATCTCCCTTACCACCGCAATTTATATGTACATTAAATGCAATGTGAATCAGCACAGAAATTGTTTCAAGCATAAAATGTTGAAATACAGGCTTTTCTGGAATAACGGAATATTAAAAATTTTTTTTGACAAGATTTTTAAGATCTGCCGGTGCTAATTTCACTAAAAAAGTACCTTTTTCCAAAAAAGGAAAATAAAATTGAATCTTATACCCAAATCACACCTGAGGTGAAATCTTGTTCGAACGAGATTTCGATCATATGGTTGTGTATAAAATGATACAGACCATATGATCGAAATCTCGTTCGAACGAGATTTCACCTCAGGTGTGGCCTTTAGTTTTATAAAATTTCCTTTTTTTAATTTTTCTCAAAAGATATAAAATTAAAACGCCTTAAAATATATATTTTTGTAAACCACTTTTGATTTAGTTGGCTTTAACTTTAATTTTATCATTATTATTTAAAAAAGAAGCGAAAAATAAGTTCTTCTCGCATTGGTACAGTGGACCTAAATGGAGTAAAAACTGACCAATAAAAATTAGGTAATTTGTTACTCATTTGAGATTATCGAAAATCAAGGAAATTTTTATTTTTTATACCCTCCCTCTTCTTTTCCACAATGGAACATTGTCAGGCTTAAATGTACCTACAGACGACGCAATATTATGTACAATATACAATTTTATTGATCGTGTGTGGGTAAGATTGACGATTGTACAATGGTCAATCTAACCCACACACCATCAATATAATAGGATATTGAACATAATACTGTATTTTATAAATTATATTTTTTTATAAAATTTATTTTAGTTCCATTTTTGAAAACGGACACAAGCGGTCAAATTTTTTGGAAAGTTGGGATAGAAAGGATAATTCTGGCCAAGAAAGTTTTTTGAAAGGGCGTAGAACTTTTGATAACGATGAGTTTAAAAATGAGGTTTCCACAACTTTTTTTTTATTTTTTTTTTAAAGGGATTTTTCAAAAAAACTTCACGCAAAAATTCTACCCACTCTCTAGACACTCACTCAGAATTTTTCAAATCAACATCACGTGATTTAAGATGTTATTTAAAATGAAGTGTCCATTCTTGAAAAAGTCTCCTTGTAGGTCTGAATTCAAAAAGTTTCAAGGCACTTATTTATTATCCTAGGTTACGTTAGGTTAACCTACCCTAATATAGTCACTTAATTTAAATGAAAATCGCTCAATAATCACGTGATTTAAATAAAAATCGCTCACGCCTGAATCACGTGGTTTTTTGAGTCACGCAAATTACGGGACCACAGACCATCTCTAATTCAAATACATATTCAAAAGACAAGTGTCTCTTCATTTGATTCATCTATAACATCTGTAAATTTGATTAAAAATTAAGTGTCCACCCTGAAATAGTTTCCTTGTAGGTCCGATTTCGAAAACTTTCAAGGCACTTATTAATTACCTTAATATAGGCTTATTTTCTGAATTTCCAAAAAATCGGTTAACATTTACGACCTGTAGAGACTTTTGACCAAAAAACCTACCATAACGCCCCAGTGTGCACTGTGGGGCGGACAGAAGGACGACGTTAGTTAAATTAATTAATATTAACGACAAAACCTTTTGCATACAAATACCAAAACCGATATAAGATAAATACCAATACTTATTAAAAACCGATACCAATTCGAGGCTAAAACCAATACCAATACCCAATACCTAAATAATTCAAAACCAATACCGAAACCTATACCAATTCAACAAAAAATGAAAACCAATACCTATACCAATACTAATATAATTTTAAAAACCAATACCAATACCAATACCAATACTTTTATCGAATTGGTACCCATCCTTGATATTTTTGCATATTTTGATTTTAAATGCATATTTTGTGCATATTTCTAATTTTTGAGTGCATGTTTTTGCATATTTTGGCATAATTAGCAAAAACACAAATTAAAATTTATTTTTTTTTCAAAAACTATTTTAAGTTTTAAGAATTTATTTTGAAAATACGAAAAATTATTTTTTTGTCTTTTTAATTTTTTTTATAGATTTTCTTAATTTCTAAAAAATCTTGCTTCTATACAGTTTTAAATGTTACTATTTAAAACCGGCGTTATTTTTTACTTTTTGTAAAGTTTTTCCTATGAAAACAAGATTTTTATTGTACACAATTTATTTTTTAGTGCATATTTTTAATTTTATAGCGCATATTTTAAGAGCATATTTTTGATTTTTTAGTGCATGAAAATCTCATCCCTAGTCATCATGATTCCGTTCGGGTTTTGAGATATTAGAGTTTAAAATTTTTTTCACGCGAATATCTGAAAACGGAACAAGCAAAAAAATTTGAATTGCAGTTTTGGAAGCAGGATGTCCAATTTATATGAAATCAAGTCCTAACAGTGGACCCCCAAAATTGCTAAATTACTATTATTTTTTTGACTTTTTAACAGCGAATATCACAAAAACGGTTCGTGCTAGAAAAATTTGGATGGTAGATTTTGAATAAGGAGATCAAAATCTATAAGAATCAATTGGATATTTGACTGGGAGGTTTTTGTAGCAATAACTCGTACACCGGAGCAGCTAGAATTTTCGTTTTAACGATTTTAAAAATTCTAAATAAAGAGGAATGAAATGTCATTACCGGATTTTGTCACCATTTTTAAACTTGTTTGAAGAGGGGAGAAGTGTCAAATGTGGAGAAAAAAAATTATAAAAATCCAGTTAAATGTAAGAAACTATCAAATAAGTCGCAGTCGTGCCACGATACGTTTGAAAATTATATATTAAGAAAAAGTACGTTTGAAAATTAAATATTAAGAAAAAGTACAATTTTGCCATACCTGTGCTATCTATTTAAATAAATTTGGTATCTTATGAAACAGTAATTGGTGATAATATTAAATTTGTTTTTGTTTTAATTATTTTTTTTGTTTGTTTGTTTTAAATATCTACTTATATTTTGTTATAATTAATAATTTTAAATAAATATCTATAACATCTACATACATATTTTTACAAATACAATAAACATTTTATTTTTTTTTAATTTATTATAGATTTTGTTTTTTATTTTATTTAATTTTTTTGTTTAAATATAATTTGGATTTGTGGTTGGTTTATCATTGAGTTGAGATTTTTTTTTACCATTTGTTATTTTGTTTCCTTTTTTGTTGAGGCTTATAAACACTAATATCAACTACAAAATGTTTTTTTTTAATATATTTCGTTTTTATTTTGTTGTTTTCCTTATTAAGGACATGATTTTTATGTTTTTTTATTTATATTATTTTCACTTTTGTAAATTATAATTTATTTTTTATTTTCAATATAGTAGAAAAAGACGGTTGCGTTACAACATTTAACAATTTAATTTTTTGTTTTTTTTTTTGTTTTTCATATAAATAATTGTTTTTCGTATTATTAAATTTTTTAAATTTGTGTATTTTTATTTTTTAGTTTAAGTTTCTAGGATTAATTTTTAATGTATATCATTTTTGCTTTCTTTTGTTTTAATAAATAATACGAGTACTATACGTCAAAAAAGTTCATTTTAGTTTGTTTTTCTTTTTTTTTAATTTTATTTTTTATTTTAATTAAAAACTAACAACACATACAAATACATATAGTTAATAATAATAATTAGTGGTATAATATTAATTAATAATAAGTATATAGGCGTACAGTACAGTCACAGACAGAGAAAATGTTTTATTTAAGGCCCGTTTAAACTATAAAACATTCTCGTATTATTTTTTGTTTTGCAATCACTTGAATTAGAATTTATCATACAAAATGCGAATTTATTAAATATTAATCACATTAAGGTTTTGCTCATCTACGACTCTTTCTGTTTTGTAATATTCTTTGAAGCATACCCTAAGGAGCGAACAAAAACTAACACCATCACATCATACAGCGAGCAACAGTGCCATCTTTTGTGTTTTATTTGGGATTATATAAGCAAATTTTACCTATTAAATCCAAATAATTAAAAAATACAACAATAGATAAATTAAGCCTATTTTTTGTAGCATAAGTTGAGGCGGAGAAAAACTTTCTGCCTCAACTTATGCTAAAATATGAAAAACCTTTTCTGCAATAACCGACTCGAATATACAAGAATGTGTTATAGTTTGTAAACGAAACTTTAAGGGAATAATTCATTCCTACACCATTTACAGATATTATTTTAAATAAATAATTATAATTTTAAAAATCCTTAATGCATGCACTAAAAGAATTTTGTTCATTATAGTTAAAAAAAAAGTTCATACAATCTATGAAAAACTTAATAAAATGTTTTTTTCATAAAATTAATGAAAATTTTCATTGCAATAATAAAAAAGTGCATACATTGAATAAAAACATTTCATATGAAGAAACTTGTTACATACAGTGGCTCGCAGCTTATTTCGTGTGAAAGATATTAGTTAGCAATTCATGCAAGACAAAGTTAACCAAAAGAGACCTAATTATTATCAAATAAGTATTTTTGTAAAAAGTCCTGTGTATGTAATAAATCAAGCCTTAATGTAAGCTTAATGGCGTTCAGATTGTCTAAATATTAAATGTGCTACGAGGGTCGAAATGGAAATTGAAATTATTGAAAGACCTTTTTTAGAAAATTTCTTAAAAATATTTTTAAGACGATTTTTTCCAAACTCAAACATGAGAAATTTAAAAAATAGTCCAATAGTTAATATTCATTTATTAAATAAATTTTCAAATGACCCAAACAAAAATCAAAATTTTTAAAATGCAGTCAAAGATATCCGAATTTTTTGACCTCCAATGCTTTTGACCACCAATTTTTTGTAAACAAGGAAATGTTCAATTATTTTTATATCTCATTACTATACACTTACTTAGGTGTACTAAAATTATTAAACAATTAAATCGTTTCTTTGTTTACAAAAAATTGGTGGTCAAAAGAATTGGAGGGCAAAAAAATCGGATTTCTTCGACTGCATTTTAAAAATTTTGATTTTTGTTTGGGTCATTGGAAACAATATTTAATAAATGAATATTAACTATTAGACTATTTTTTAAATTTTTCATGTTTGAGCTTGGATAAAATCGATCTAGAAATATTTTTAAGAAATTTTCTAAATAAGGTCTTTTAATAATTTTAATTTCCATTTCGACCCTCGTAGCACATTTAATATTTAGACAATCTGAACGCCACTAAGCTTTAATTAAAGCTTGATTAATTACATACACGGGACTTTTTACAAAAATACTTATTTGATAATAATTAGGTCTATTTTGGTTATCTTTGTCTTGAATGGATTGCTAACTAATATCTTTCACACGAAATAAGCTGCGAGCCACCGTATTCTTAAGGTGCTTCCAAAAAATAGGACTTGATTTCATATCAAATGGACCTTTTGATTCCAAAACTGCAATCAACATTTGTCTAACATGTTCGGTTTTCGATATATTTGCGTTTGAAATATTCAACCATAAGAGTTGAATATTTCACTGGGAGGGTTTTATGTCGAACAGTGTAAATATTTAGCAATAACTCGGAAACCGGAGCAGCTAGGATTTTCGTGTTAATGATTTTTAAAGTTCTAAATAAAAAGGAATAAAATGCCATTACCCGATTTTGTCACCATTTTTACAAAACCTAAATTTGCATGAAAAGGAGCGTGAAATATAATAGGATCAAGAGTAGTATAAATACCCAGCCAGAAATTGCCAACGGTAAAAAAACAAGTGAGAGTGTTAAATTCGGCTGTGCCGAATCGTTTATACCCTCAAAAATGTACAAAAATCCAGTGGCGTTTTTTTGAGGGGGGACAGGTGGTGGCTGATTGTTCCCCCTTGCGATAGATGTTATCAAATGGAATTCTTATGACTCTTAATTAATCCAATTTATCATTATTAAAGTACATTTTTTATTTCCACGCCCACAAAAGGGAGCTGCACACAAAATTTTTTTTCCATGAACGATTTTCATAGGATTTATGAACAAATTCATACAATTTATTAACTTTTTCATAATATTTATAAACTTTTTCATAGTATTTATGAATAAATCATAATATGTGAAATTTAAGAATTTTTAACATTTTTCATAAATACTTTGAAAAAGTTTATAAATATTATGAAAAAATTAATAAATTGTATGAATTTGTTCATAAATACTATGAAAATCGTTCATGGAAAAAACATTTTTTGTGTGTGATAAAACTTTTTTATTTTTTGTATTTGCTGGGTCCACATGCAGGATTTTGATTTTCTTCTGACATAAAAATGAAGCATTTGTTTAACAACAGTACAAAAAACCCTACAAAAATTGCGTTTTTTTAGGTTGGTTTAGTTCTCCAAGGAAGAACTTTTTCCCCTTGGTCCGCTTTTGGCCATTTCCGAACTTAACCAGCCTAAGACCATTAGAGATATTCTTGCCAAACTTCAGGGTCCAAGACCCATATTTCGATGCATTTCCCACATTATAGAGATTTTGAGCTGAAACGTCGTGCATGAAACTACAGTGTCATTACAGTATAATGTACGAGAATGTACGGAATTTAGCAGAAAATAAATCGACTTCAACATTTTTTGTTTATCTTAATGCATAATAAAAATGATAAAAAAAAAAACAGTGAGTGTGTTAAATTCGGCTGTGGCGAATCTTTATACACCCAACAAAGCCAAAATAAAACTTACCTATTTTTTGTTTTGTTTCAAATTTTGGGAATGGTATTAAAATCAATTTTTAGTTTGTTAAAAATTAATCATGACTTTAGAGCGAAAACGATGGGACTTATCTCGGATGCCAATTGTAGATGTAATGAACCTAATACAAATGAAACAGTTAAACATATTCTGTGCAAATGACATACATTGCCAAGACACCGCGAGCGAATATTAGGCAAAGCAGAAATCGAGAATGTGGATGATATCGCGCGGCTATGGACCTTACGCAATTAAAGCTGTTCGCAACATGGACTAACGCGTTTTATTCTCGTCGCTGAAGGAACATGTGGTATCGCTATGGACCAGCCGGTCGAGGCGAGCAGTCTGAACTTACCAGACCCTAATCTAACATAGAGCTATGAACGCCCTTTTCACATTTATTAAAATCGAAATACGTTTTTAGACTCGTGAAAGTGTTCTTTTTTTATATCTTATCAACATTTTTTTTTCAAAATAATACAGCAATGACTAATAGCGCATTTACACTGGTCCTCTAAGCTAGCTTATAGTGCATTTACATTGGACTTCGAAGCTAGCTTAAAGTAGATTGTGGCTCCAATCCAGTTTCAATCTATTAGATTGCCCATACAAATTTATTTTTTTCAATCTATTAGTTTAGGCTCTAATTGGCAAACGCAATCTGGTAAAGTTAGATACAAGTCTGTATTATTTGCATTTTCCAACACTGAAAAACACCGACACAAAGCCTGCCGTTTTGATGACGCCGCCAAGTATGTTAATGCGGCCGTCATTGTTATTTGTAAACGCCGTTACTGTCCTTGTTAATCATACGACGACTAATTACCGTCGCTGTCTTTTGACGCAGTCACACACATTTATTACCAACTTGTTATAAATGCCAATCTTAATCTTCTCAAATGTAAAAAATGCCAATGTAAACGGTACAAATTGCAAAGTAGATTAAAATCGAAATTTACTAGATTAGAAATCCAATGTAAACGCACTATAAAGCTGTGTTTTTTTTTTTTTTGCAGCGCGTTTATGTTACCCCATACAAATTTGACATTGGCCACGTTAAGTTTTAATTCGTAAAAATTTTAACGTACATTTTCTACCCAGTTGGCAACGTCCTCGAGCCATCCTCAGTGACGGAGCGGTGACATGTCAGAGTCACTGCTGACATCACCTAGACATCTCTATGTACTGGGTTGAGGACAGTTTCATACAAATTTTCAAAATGTCCTCACTCAAAGTCAGCAGTGGTCAGGGCTGACCTTCTGGGGACATGTCACCTAAGACTTCTTTGGGGAAATGTCTGACGTAGATCATGCGAAAATACAAAAAATTTTCGTATTTCCTTTAGTTATAACTTTTATCAATTTTCCTTTATAAATTATCTTTCTCATATTTAGAAAAAACTTTTCGCCTTTTTTAGTCCCAACTGGATTTGAACCTGGAACCTCCAGTTTAATAGTCTCACACCTAACTACTTGTTCCAAACTTTATTTTGAAAATTGTTTGTCTATTTATTACTTTTATTCTACTTGTTAGACTTTGAATTTATTTTAAATAAATCGATAATATTGCCATCTTTTTCTTGGAAATTGAAGAGTTGCCCAGATTTAAAATTCTAATTTAATATACTGCTATTCTGAAGACATTTCCTTTTAGACGTCTTAGAGGAATTGTCCACACTCTTAAAGCAAACATTCAGTGCTGACAATGTTAGGACATGTCATCAAGGATTACCTATGATTTGTCAGAACCTGAAGCCATTTCCTCAAGGAATCACCGTGGAAATTTCCTCAGTGACACATTTTCCAACTGGGTACTTCGATAGTTGTATGGGTGTTATCAATATATGCCGTTGTCAGATTGAAAAGTGCTGCCAAGTTAATTTTGAGAGTTTTTTTCATAGCTGTGTTTTTCGCTCCCGGGTTAACGTTAACATAAAGGAATAGAAAAAAACAATCAAAATAATCTTGTCAGCACTTTTCATATTTTGTATACATTCTGACAACGGTATTCACAATTAAGAGTAGAAACAGAACAAGCACGGCACGAGGGACGGTTGCCGTTGCCGGAGAATATAGGCCCAAAACAATGACGGGGGACGGCGACGGCAAAAAATGTCATTTGTTTGTTCAGTGGTGCTAACTTTTAATAAAATTCAAGTAATTTTACGGAAAAAAATCGCTTATCACATAGTCAACGTGATTAAGTTGGCACTACTGTACGTTTGTTACACCATTGTGAATGAAAAAATAAAAAATTGTTGTAAAAATGCGGCAACCCTGGACTGTGAGAGGGAGGGAGATTGAGAGAACCCGGAGATAAAATAAAATAAGTTTTAATTTTTTGTCGTGCCGGTCACGGTTTTTTACTGTCAAATCGTATGGAAAAAGTCGTGCCGGGCTTGTTCTGTTCATACCTTAACTGATAACACCCATACAATTATCGAAGTCAAAACTTAACGGTGAAAATTTTTCGTGTTAAAACTTAACAGGGCCAATGTCAAATTTGTACGAGTTTAAATAAACGTGGGAACAAAAAAAAAACACAGCTTATGTTAACGGTAACCCGGCATCAAACCAAAAAACACAGATTTAGTAATAGCTGTGTTTTTTTGCTCCCAAGTTTATGTTAACTCATGCAAATTTGACATTGGTCCGTTAAGTTTTAACACGTAAAATTTTCACCGTTAATTTTTGACTTCGATAATTGTATGGGTGTTATCACATTATTGTGAATGCTGGGGTCAGAATGTATACAAAATATGACAAGTGCTGCCAAGTTTATTTTCATCGTTTTTTTTTATTCCTTTGTGTTAACGTTAATACGGGAGCAAAAAACACAGCTAATATTTGATTTTAATTTGATCACCCTTCCCTAAAGTTCTGCCTTTAAAATGGAATTTTAAATTTTTTTTACTATTACACCGTCCGACAAAAATTAAAAAAAGTTTAACGACACGAACTGGATAATATACGTTTTAAACTAGATATAAAAAATGTAGTAAAACTGCATTTACAGTTTTTCTTTTCGTGATATAATTTTCTTTTAAAAGGACTTTAAAGTTTTAGAGGATTAAATTTTATAAAATATTTTTAATTGTCCTAGGATGCCACTAGTGATATCAAATGAAAGAGGAGGATCTCTTCTAATTTTCCTAATTTATTATTTTTACATATCGGGAAAAAGGAGGTAAGTTACGTCCTTTCAAAACTTTATCCTTCAATATCATTCAAAATTTTCAACAAAATATTTTGATAAAGTTTTCAAATGACTTTATTCACATCCTTTAGGATTCTTAGGGGAGATCCTCTTCTTTCATTTATTATCACCAGTGTCATCCTAAGACAACTACAAATATTTTAAAAATATTTTACAAAATGTATCCTTTAAAACTTTGAAGTCCTTTTAAAAGAAATTAGGATAACGAAATGAAAAACTATAAATGCAGTTTTACTGCATTTTATCTCTACTTTCAGACGTATATCATCCAGTTCATGTTTAATATTGGCTGTTGGACGGTGTTATTATTATTATTTTAAGTAACACCTGTAAATAATGTAGATCTAACGTTAAGATCATTAAATCTGTTATTTTGATGGCAACGTATTTTTTGATATGAAGTTCCCCTAATTTTATATATTTTGTTATGAATATTTAACCTTTGTCTTTTGCTTTTTAATATGTTCTTTTACTTTTAAATACGTTAACTACTTTATAAATATGTCTACTTGTTTTACTTTGATCTACTTTAAAAATTTGATAATCATGTATTCATTGATTTATTGTACAGAAAATTTATTGAAACTTTGGAAAAATTGTTCATTTTAATTTGAAGGAAATTGTACAAGAAAACTAAAATTTTGAAGTAGAATTTTAAATAAATAAAATTTACTCTCATTATTATAAAAAAAGTATTTTCCTTCAACATTCTTCAAAATTTTATTAAAATGTTTAAAACGCCACCAAATACCGTAAAGAACCAAAGCTGTGGTCAATGCAAGGGCGTGGACACTATGGATATGGTCCAATGCGACAAGTGTGATAAATGGTATCACTTCCAATGCGTAGGAGTTAACCAATCCATTGAAAACCATGCTTGGATTTGTTCCAAGTGCGAAGACAAAATCAGCGAATCAAAAGGTGAGGAAATCTCTAAGAAAGCCGAATCAGTTTCAGTAAGAAACCATGTGGGTCCCCTCTGTGACGAAGTTAAGCAACGTACCAAGGCGAAAACAGCTTCAGTAAAACCTTCCGTCACCTTTTCTCGAAAATCAAAGATCGACCTAGAGTTGCAGCAATTGGAAGAAGAGAAAGCCTTAGAAAAAAAGTTCTTGGAAAGGAAATTTGAAATCCTGGCAAGATCTGAAGAATGCTCGGAAAAAAGCGTAAGTAGCGGGAAAAGTCAATACAGTCTAAGAACTCGTCAATGGGTCTCGGCTTTGCCTGAACCGACGCATCAAGAGCTGCCAGCTCAAGAGCCTTTCGGAGAATTGGCCAGTGGCAATCTTACGCATTCGACAATCGCCGCGCGTCAAGTACTGGCAAAAGATTTGCCAACATTTACGGGTAAGCCGGAAGAGTGGCCTGTGTTCTTAAGCTCTTTTCAAGAAAGTACCAAAAATTGTGGCTATTCAAATTCTGAAAACCTTCTAAGACTTCAAAAAGCTCTAAAAGGGAAAGCTTATGATTTGGTTAGCAGTCAGCTGTTGCTTCCTAAGAACGTACCCGAAATAATTAGAACGTTAAAAATGATGTTTGGCCGTCCTGAAATTATTATTAACAGTTTGATCGAGAAAATCCGATCTGAACCATCACCAAAAGTGGAAAAACTTGACACCCTCGTATCATATGCAATATCTGTCAGAAATTTGTGCTCCTCATTAGAAGCTTCAGGTATGACAAATCATATAAATAACCCTCTTTTGATTCAGGAACTGGTAAATAAATTGCCAGCGCAATTTAAACTGCAGTGGTCACTACACATTGGGGATTGTGACGCAAACGTAACAACATTTTCAAGTTGGCTCTTTGGTTTGGCAGAAGCTGCTACTCGGGTAAGCAATATTAGTTTATCTAGTAAGGGAAATGCCAGTCTACATTCTCATGTAGCAGAAAAGGTCACTGAGAGAAAACCGAAATGTTATGTATGTGATCTTACACATTCGTTGCAAGAATGCACAAAGTTTGCAGCCTTAAAACTTAATGAGCGTTGGGATGTGGTTAAAAACAATAAGTTGTGCCGTACCTGCCTTAAAAAGCATAAAAGTTTTCGTTGCCTTGAGGGCAAATGTTCTGTTCAAGGCTGTGAAGCGAGACATAATAAGATGCTTCACAAGTTTGTTGAGACCCGTCCTACAGTTGCTGCTCATTCATCGTTGTCTACACTGGATAGTAACAACAAAACATTTTTTAAAATTTTACCGGTTACGTTACATCATAATGGTCGCTCAATTGAAGTTTTTGCGTTGCTTGACGATGGATCCAATGTAACCCTCGTTGATGAAGATGTATGCGATTACTTGGGTGTTGAGGGTGAATCAGATACATTGTGCTTGAGGTGGACATCAGGAACAACTCGTGAAGAGGAGAATTCCAAGAATGTTAATTTGTTGATTTCGTCTGTTGGTCAAAATACAAAAAAACACGAGCTTTTTAACGTCCAAACGGTAAAGCAATTGGCTTTACCATCACAAACTCTGGATGACAAGCTAGTTAAGTATTATAAACATTTAAAAAATATTCCTATTGTAACATATACTAATGCAATTCCAAAAATTTTAATTGGCCTCAACAATGGATATCTTACCAATACTCTGAAAATGGCTGAGGGCTATAGCAATGAACCTTGTGCATCTAAAACCAGACTTGGTTGGGTAATCCATGGAGGTGGAGTAGCAACCAATGACAGCCAAAATGTCCATCATATTAACACCTGTGAATGTAATAATGAACTTGGGAAGCTACATCAACTCGTATCCGAATATTTTTCGTTGGAATCGATTGGTAAGCCTTATGAATTAAGATCTGTAGAGGATGAGAGGGCAAATAATCTTCTCGAGTCAACGACCAAGCGTATTGGCAAAAGGTTCGAAACTGGGTTACTATGGAAACAGGATCATTTCGATGTGCCAGAAAGTTACCAAATGGCGTTAAAACGGCTTCAGTGCTTAGAGCGAAAGTTAAGTTCCGATGAAGTAGCAACAGTAACACAGCAAATCGAAAATCTGGTAGCCAAAGGGTATGCCCGGAAATTGACGTCAGACGAAGTTATCAGCCACAGCGGCGTGACTTGGTATTTACCAATATTCACTGTAACGAATCCCAACAAGCCAAATAAAATTCGTTTAGTTTGGGACGCTGCTGCGAAAGTACGTGGTACCTCATTAAATACGATGTTGCTAAAAGGTCCTGATCTAATGGCTTCTTTGATCTCTGTGCTATACGGGTTCCGAATGAAAAGGGTAGCAATATGTGCGGATATTAAGGAAATGTTTCACCAAGTAAGAATTCGCAAGGAAGATCAACACGCGCAACGCTTTCTGTGGAGAAATGGCGACATCTCCAAAAAGTCAGATGTTTACATAATGGAAGTCATGACATTTGGAGCTGCCTGTTCCCCGAGTTCGGCACAATTTGTAAAGAACAAGAATGCGTTAGAGTTCCAAGAAAGCCATCCAAGAGCTGTCGATTCAATACTTCATCATCATTATGTGGATGACCTCCTCGACTGTGCTGATAACGACGAAGCCGCAATTCAATTAGCGAGAGATGTAGCAACTATCCACAAAGAGGGCGGATTCATCATAAGGAACTTCAGATCCAATTCAGCAGAAGTTTTACGTAATCTCCAAGATTTAGAAGAAAATAATGTAGCAAATGAAAATGTTAACATTGAGTTGTCTACGGAAAAAGTACTTGGCATGTGGTGGGTGACTGAAACGGATGAGTTTACCTTTTCGTTAAAACTAAATCGTCTAAACAAGGAACTGCTTTCTGGTATGAAGAAACCAACGAAACTCGATGTTCTTCGAACACTAATGTCCATATATGATCCATTTGGGTTTCTATCGCCATTTGTAGTGTATTTGAAAATATTATTACAAGAGGTGTGGAGAACAACAGAAGGATGGAACACGTACGTAAACGACAACGTTTTTAAAAAATGGCTTGTTTGGATAAAGCTTTTGCCCGAAATAGAACACGTCAAAATTCCTAGATGGTACAGCCTGGAATCTAATTTTACAATACAACTACACATTTTGGTCGATGCTAGTGAGCAGGCATATGCTGCAGTTGCCTACTTTAGAATTCAGTGTAATGATGAAGTTATTTGCAAATTGGTTGGCTCAAAGACAAAGGTTGCCCCGAAGCAACCAGTGTCAATTCCACGAATGGAGCTAATGGCAGCAGTACTAGGCACTCGTTTGGCTTCAACAGTGTGCAAAATGCACCAATTGCAGTTCGAAAGACGTTATTTTTGGAGCGACTCGAATACTGTCCTTTCCTGGATAAACTCAGAGGCACGAAACTACAAGCAATTTGTCATGTTTCGTATTGGTGAAATTCTTGAGGTGACAGAGGCCTATGAATGGAGATATATTCCTACTCGAATGAATGTTGCTGATGATGCTACTAAATGGAAAGGGCCAGATGTGTTTAATTTACAAAACCGGTGGTTTCAAGGACCCTGCTTTCTTATAAAAGAAGAATCAACGTGGCCCACAAAAATAAAACATGAAAAATCAAGTGATGAGTTAAGATCCCAATTTGCAATGGTACACGCAGGTGAGTCGTTAAGATCAATCACATCTTGTTTAAAAATGGAGAAATTTTCGTCGTGGACTAAAGTATTGAAAACAGTTTATACTGTGATCAAGTTTTGTTATATTCTGAAACATAAAGAAGTCTCACGCTCAAATTTACTGTTGAAAGCAGAAAATTTTCTATATCGTCTTATCCAAAATGATGCGTTTAAGGATGAAATCGCGCTACTACGTGAAGGTAAACCTCTTGGTAAATGTAGTTCGTTATATAAATGTTCACCATATCTTGATGACAATTCCGTGTTACGTGTACATGGTCGAATTGATTTAGCAAATGTAAATGAAAATACAAAGCGCCCAATAATTCTCCCTAAAGATCATTATGGAACACAATTGATAATTCAACAGTACCACGTTTACTGTCATCATGTGCAACACGAAACATGCCTTAACGAAATTCGACAGAAGTTTTATATACCACGCATTAGAGTTGAGCTCAAGAAGGTACGTTCTAAATGTCAACACTGCAAGAATTCAAACAGCATGCCTGTTGTTCCTGAAATGTCTTGTTTACCAAATGCTCGACTTTCATCGTTTGTAAGACCATTCTCATACGTTGGCATTGATTATTTTGGGCCATTGTACGTAACCGTAGGACGGCATAAAGAAAAACGTTGGGGAGTTCTATTCACTTGTTTAACTATTAGAGCAATACATATTGAAGTCTCAAGAGAATTAACTACTGATTCCTGTATTATCGTAATTCAAAACTTTATTGCCAGACGTGGAACGCCCGTTGCAATTTATAGTGACAATGGGACCAATTTCAAAGGCGCTGAGGCTGAGCTGAAAAGGGCGATAAAGGAAATCGATAACACTCAATTAGAAGTAAAATTCTCATCGGCTAATACAACATGGCACTTTAATCCTCCTGCCGCTCCTCATATGGGCGGATGTTGGGAAAGGCTAATTCGGTCTGTTAAGAAAATACTTCACAAGATATCCCCACATTTTTCATTCCGTGATGACACGTTAGCAAGTGCTCTAATAGAGTGCGAACGGATCATAAATTCAAGACCTCTTACATATGTGGAGTTAGAATCAACCTCTGACGAAGCATTAACTCCGAACCACTTTCTCCTTGGTTCATCAAATGGACATAAACCTCTTGGTGAGTTCACGGAAAGGGACTGTATGCTAAGGAAAAATTGGAGAAAGTTGCAATACTTTGCTAATTTATTTTGGAAACGCTGGGTACAAGAGTACCTTCCTACTCTCACTAAGAGAACCAAATGGTTTAAAAAGGAACGTGACATTGCCATTGATGATGTCGTTGTTATAGTTGATCCAAATCTTCCCCGTAATAACTGGCCACTTGGAATTATAGTAACCCTACACAAAGGGAAAGATGGTTGTGTACGTAGTGCGGCAGTTAAAACTAAGGATGGCGTTTTAGTCCGACCTGTTGCAAAATTGGCAAGACTTGATGTAAGATCGGCTACAAATTAATTAGTTAAACAAACAATAAATTATTTCTTTAACGAGGGGGAGAATGTTATGAATATTTAACCTTTGTCTTTTGCTTTTTAATATGTTCTTTTACTTTTAAATACGTTAACTACTTTATAAATATGTCTACTTGTTTTACTTTGATCTACTTTAAAAATTTGATAATCATGTATTCATTGATTTATTGTACAGAAAATTTATTGAAACTTTGGAAAAATTGTTCATTTTAATTTGAAGGAAATTGTACAAGAAAACTAAAATTTTGAAGTAGAATTTTAAATAAATAAAATTTACTCTCATTATTATAAAAAAAGTATTTTCCTTCAACATATTTATATTTGTTTTTTTAATTTTAATTTCACATTATTTTTTTTTTTTTTTAATTCTTAAAAATACCTAATTTTTTTTTGTTTAATTTTTAACTGGCTCCTAGTAAATATTTTTAGTTTTTCAATTAACAGCACTTTAACTCGGAAGATAGATCACCCGTTTGTAAACAACTGTGACACAATTGTTGTTGAGTTGTTGTTGTGTTGTTGGCGGTTGATTTAATATTATTAAAATTTGTATTCTTAGATTGTGTTGTTGTAGATTTCACTAAAGTTGTTGGCGGAATTACAGCCGCTGTTGTTTTCTTTTTTATGCTTTCCTCATTGTTGACAACAACACTGCCATTACATAGTTTTTGTTGCTGTTGTAGTTTAGATTTTTGTTGCTTATTGCGTTGATGATTGTATTTTGTTTTATTAGATGGTGTTGTTGTGTTTGCTGCTGCTACAGTTGGTGATGTTGCATTTGATTGTTGTTCTCCTATATGAGATTTATTATTACATTCAGAACTACAATTGATAGTTGTAGTCAATTGTTTTTGTTGTTTTATTATCACATCTACTTTGGAAATATCTAAAGAAATTGATTTTGTTGTTGTCGTTGTTGTTGACACTGGATATTTTTGTTGTTTAATGTCATTGTTAGTGGTTGCTGCTGTATTGGCTAAAAAAATAAATTTTAATTCATATGTTTGCATTGCATTTTATAATAATTAAAATTCAATTGTATAACAAACCAAAAATTAAATTTATTTAAAAAAAAAAAACAGGAAAACTATAGTCGGTTTAGACCGACCATATAATACCCTACATCAGTGTTTTCCGAAAAATAGGTCCCAAGTCCAAACAAGGATCTATACTTGATAAGGTGTTTTATTAGTGTAGAAAATGCACACAAACGAAATTTGATTGAAATCGGATAATATTCGTGGGCTATAAACCGATTTATCGAAATATCGGGCTGAATTTTTATAGCGAACTAACACCATGAATGGTCTGATTATAATCAGATTAAATAAATGTACCAAAGTACACGTTGAACATCCGCAAACACAATTTTAGTCAAATATCTTAAATTTTCAATTATCTTAGGAGAGTTGTATAAATATCGGGAGGTGGTTTTAATGGGGACTATCAGTAAAAATTGATTGGCCAATTGAAACCGAAATGATGATTATTGAACATAAAATACATTTACTTGTCCGATTTCGAAAGGATATCTATTTTTTACGGTTATTAGGGGAATTAGAGCCAAATTTTAAGAGGGCGTTGTGAGGGGGCTAGGTCTAAACATGGACCGATGTTTTTCTAATTTAAATAGGATTCATCCTTGGAAAATATACGACCTGTATCGTGCATACAACGTTTAGATGGACAGAGGGACACCTAATAAACCAAATAACGATAAGTTATATCGAAAATAGTATCACTAGTATGATACCAATTTCGATTTTTAGGCGATTTTGCTATCGTTATTCATGGGAATTTCAATAGCGAAAACGGTATCATCATTTTATATTGAAAAGATATCGTTATGGCCTGGAATAGCGATAGTTTTTTGATAAATTCGGGAAAATGGCGATTTTACTATCGTTATGAGTGGAATTATCGATAGCGAAAACGATATCATATTTTTATGGAATAACGACATCATATTGGATACCATATGAGCAAATGAAATTTTGTCTGGCACTGGCTCGACTTAATATTAAGTTATATTAATTTCAAGATTTGAATACTTATTGTTAGTTCACATAATTTTAGTGAAATTTCAATAAAATAAATGAATGAAAACAAGTAAAAAAGTTAAATTCGGCATTGCCGAATGTAGTGATACCCTCCACAATTTCAAAAAGATTATTGCAAAAAACTTTTTTTAAAGAAAATTACTTTTGAAAAAAAAAAAAAAAATTTTGAAAAATAATTTCCGCAAAAAAAATTTTAGGGCAAAAAAAATCCGCGATTTTTTTCTTTTTTTGTCAAAAAATACGGTCGTACTTGTTTAAATACCATTTGATGTTCAATTATGTTCACATATGTCAACCAGCAGCCGAATTAAAGCATTTTGTATTTTTAGGTTATGTTGAATGTACTAATATTTGTGAGGTGTCCTTACATTTTCGTTTATAACTTTTGAACCGCTCAACCGTATCGCTCAAATGCAATACCAAACTTCTCGGAAGAACTTCCAATAATTATGGTAAGTTTCAGTCATCTCCGTGTAATATTTTGGCCGTGATCACCATTTCCACAGACAGACAGACGGACATCGGTAGAATGTCTTTAAATCAATCGGGGATCATGAATATATATTAGAGTTAATTTTGAAAATTTGATCTGCGGATATCATCATTTTTTTTTAAGGATTTAAGGGAACTAAAAAGAATGGCGGAATTTTTTTGGAAAAAAATTAGCTCCTTGGGGTGGTTCAACGCATCTGAAAACGCGAATTTTGAGCTGATTTTTCTGCAGAGCAAAAACGGCTGAATATATCGCAAATCTGATTTCACCAGTCGATTCTACAGCAAAAAATAATACAATGGTCGTTTTTCAAACTTTAAAAAAGAGTTCCAAAAACCCACCACAGAGGGCGGAAATATAAGGTTTTTCCATTTTATTTTTAAATTAATTTTTTATATATGTACAATTAAAGAGCATTTTCATCTTAACAAAATGGTACTAAATTTTCCGTTCTATCACAACCCGTTAAAAAGTTATCAATTCTCAAAAATGGACAAAAACACGTTTTTTAAGAAATTTGACCTCAATTTCTCGAAAACATGACGTGATAGAAAAATTTGAAATCTAGATTCAGAATCAGCATCGAAATGTTCATCGAAAACAAGTTTTATGATCCCAGAATATCATCCAAAAACATCACAAAAAAATGCTCTCAATAATGCACAAAAAATTCGTTTTTTGTGAACTTTGACCTCAATTATCTCAAAAACCTGACGTTACGGAACATTTTGGAAACCAGATTTGGAATCAGCATTACGATGAAAATCGAAAACGAGTGTCCAGTCCGCGGACCCATCCAAAAAATTTTCAAATTTCGGTTAATGTTTTATAATTTTGCCATTAGAAAAAAAACTTTGAAGCCTTATAACTTTTTAATGGGTTGTGATAGAAAGGTGCTTTTTGTACCAAATTTCTTAGCAAAAACTGCCTCTTCATCGTGCATGATTAAAAAAATAATTAAAAATTTTTTTTTTAAAAAATCGATTTTTCGGCCCCCTGCTGTGGGTTATTGGAACTTTTTTTAAGAGTTCAAAAAACTGCAATTATTTTAATTTTTGGTGTAGAATCGACTGGTGCAATCAGATTTGCAATATATTCAGCCGTTTTTTCTTTGCAGAAAAATCAGCTCAAAATCCGCGTTTTCAGATGCTTTGAACCACCCCAAGGAGTGAAAATTTTTCCAAAAAAATACCGCCATTCTTTTTAGCTCCCCTAAATCCTTTAAAAAAATGGTGATATCCGATAAACAGATGAAGTGACATAGTCACTAAACGAACTCTAATATATATACTTTATGGTGTCCCAGACCGATATTTCGATGAGTTACAAACGGAATGACAAACTTATATGTATATACCCTCTATAACTAAGTGGAGGGTATAAAAAAAATCATAAGGAAAGTAGAAACGAAAACACTATCGTTTTCGTATAATATGTGATAATTAGGTGATATTACCTCGATATCATAACGGTATCGCTTGGTTTATTGGTCATCGGCAAATGACTCAAAAAATTATTCTAAGTCGATCGGTATAATTAATTGTGAGTCTAGGAACAATATTTCTGGTAGTTATAAACATCAGCACAAACTCATTATACCATGTACCATTTCCAAACTTAACCAGAACCCTTTTTACTGTGTCGTGCTTTCTACAGACGGACGGAAGGACAGACGCCCAGTTGGCAACGTCCTCGAGACATCCCCAGTGACGGCGCGGTAACATGTCAGAGTCACTGCTGACATCCACAAACATCTCTATGTACTGAGTTGAGGACAGGGACAGTTTTATATAAATTTTCAAAATGTCTTCACTCAAAGTCAGCAATAGTCAGGGCATGCTGACCTTCTGGGGACATTCTTTGTCCCCATTTGTGAGACCCCTGACGTAGGTCTCACAAAAATATTTTTTTTTCGAATTTCCTTTAGTTTTTACTTTTATCCATTTTCCTTTATAAATTATCTTTTTCATATTTAGAAAAAACTTTTCGCCGTTTTTAGTTCCAACTGGATTTGAACCTGGAACCTCCAGTTTATTAGTCCCACACCTAACTATTTGTTCCAAACTTTATTTTGAAAATTGTTTGTCTACTTATTACTTTTATACTACTTGTGAGATTTTGATTTTATTTTAAAATTCTAATATACTGCAATTCTGAAGACATTTCCTTTTCGACGTCTTAGAGGAATTGTCCACACTTTTAAAGCAAACATTCAGTGCTGACAATGTAAGGACATGTCATCAGGGATTACCTATGATTTGTCAGAACCTGAAGACATTTCCCCAAGGAATCACTGTGTAAATTTCCTTAGTAACACATTTTCCAACTGGGCGGGTATCGCTAGAATATCTTGATAGTATATACTTTATGAGGTCCTAGACCGATATTTCGATGCATTACACAAGGAATAACAAAGTGAGTATACCACCATACTGTAGTTGGAGGGTATAAAAACAACCATGCAGAAAGTGTAGCTCTCGATCCAAAATCACCTAGAATATATTGATAATATATACTTTATGGGGTCCTAGACCGATATTTCGATGCATTACACAAGGAATGACAAAGTGAGTATACCCCCATACTGTGGTTAGAGCGTATAGAAACAACCATGCAGAAAGTGTAGCTCTCGGTCCAAAATCACCTATTCCTTCACTGGTGAAAAAGGGGTATACCACTAAAACGAATATCACGTGCCAGGTAAAAAATTTAACTTGGCAGTAAACTGTCTCAAAACTACTTATCCCATGACCAGAGAAAATAGGACATTTCAAAATAACCCAGTTGGCAAAATAAAATCACCCCTGACATACTGCTGACTCTCCCTTTATAAAATTGCAGACATCTTCATACAATTTTTCAAAATGTCCCCAATGACATGTCAGCAGTTGGCCAGCGGTTGTTTAAACGAATTGTTGATGGCCACCAATACTGGTGGACACTGCTGACATGTCATTGTGGACATTTTGAAAAATTGTACGAAAAAATATCTAAGTCCCGATTTTTTTCGGGTTTTGGAGTAAAAAAAAAAAAAACTTCTAAGTTTCGATGTTTTTGTTGACAATTTTATATGCCCCGTTCAAAAACAATTTATTCAAAATGCTTTTTCTTTTTTAAAATTTTCTAAAAAGCAAACTTTTTTTGTGCGTTTTGGAGAAAAAAATTCATTAAAACCCCTCCAGGAAAAGTGACAAGTCCATGAAAGGCCACGTGACGTATCACCCGCACCCAAAAAAACCTATCACAAATTCGACACCTTTGATATAAAAATACTTATCACTTTTGTTAGGAAATATCTTAGGCCTTACTAGTGACATGTCACAGGACGTGTTCCTTAAGGTGTGTTTAGATCATCCCACCGAGTCTTTGGATTTTAAGAAAGTAAAATCTTACCAAAGTCTTAATACTGCCAAAAAATCATAAACAAAATCAAAAGACATTTTTAAAAACAGCTGTTTGTATGCAAATCTAATAACACACAGCCAATTTTTGAAATATTTCATAAAATCAAAAGTCTTATTGGACTGTCAACAAAATCATATTACACACGATTTTTTGACAGGTCTTAATACTCAGTGGTATGATATAAACACAGCTTAAGGAGCACAATACGTGCCGGTTCATTATTGACATTTCACAGAATACATCATGTATCTACCGTTTTGTAGATCTAGGATCGCCAAGAATAATTGCAAAAATCTGGTAATACCGCACTAAAGTTCAAACGTAAAACAAAGAGAGACAAAAAAACAATCTGCATTCTCACTGTATAACTGGTATCTTCCATCTCACTCTGATTTCGATTAGTGATACAATTTCGTAAACAATGACATATGGTTTTTGTAATGAGTTTTTTACTTCAAAACGCAAAAAAAAATGTTTCAAAATTGTTTTTGTTTTAAAATACTTGTAATTCCAAAACGCAAAAAAAATTTCCAAAAAAAATTTTTGTCCGGAAAAATATTTCGGCTTGGAACATTTTTCAAAATTCATGAAATTTTTTTTTCTAAAATAATTTTTGATAAAAAGTTTTTGTCTACAAAACGCAAAATAATGTGTCTGGGACTTAAAAAATATTTAAATTTTGTTCGGGACTTGCTACAAATTGGAATGTTTGGTTTTGTTGACATAAACATAACTAGAAGATAAGAAAATTTCTGAAAACTTTTTAACATAAACAACTCAACTTGATTATTTTTAAGAAATCGTTATATTTTTAAAAATTAGTATATGCAATTTACAAGGCACAACAAATTAGATTTCCTTGGACCATCTGATTTAAAGTCAGGATTAATTTTTCAACAATAAAATCTGAAAAAATATGATATGAATATTTAATAATATTTATTTAAAAAATGTCATCTTACCTTTAACTTAACTGATAAAGTTTAGTTTATTTATCCTGTTTAATAAATTTTCAATACTTAATTTTTTTCAAAAAATTCTTGATGCTGAAAAATGGACCACATTGATCAAGCGGTTTTTTTATCTAGCCATTACATGGCAAGGACATCCATCCCCTCGCAAAAAATGCATGCAAATGAGTTTATTATGATTTTTTGCACTGAAGTTATAAATTTTTTTCGGAATATGGGTACCAGGGTATAACGGGGTAGACGTGAACGATAAAGCTGATGAGCTTGCAAAGCTGTCGACAGGGTAGGAGCTTTAGTTTATAATCTGGCCGCGTTACGATCTCAGAAAAACTCGCTACCTACTTTCACTTAACAAAAGGGAACGATGTTTACTCACGGGAGTGGTCACAGGACACTGCCTAATTATTTTCCACGCTAAAACGATTGGACTTATCTTTGATTTCAACTGTAGAAAATGTGATAAACCGAGTACGGATGAAACGGTTGAACATATCCTGTGCAAATGCTCTGCATTGGACATGCAGAACTCGAGAATTTGAAGGAAATCGCAGTTATTGACCTTATGTCAATTAAACTGTTTTTAACATGAAGGAAAATTTGGTTTAACTATGGACCAGCCGGTCTATGCGAGCCATTTAAAATTTTCAGCTCCGTCATTCCTATCCTTGACTAACCTGCACACTTTTAGGGCTTTAATTTTATTAATAAATCCTTATTTACTAAGGCAGCCAAAAAAACAAGAATTTATTAATAAAAGTTAATCACTTAAAGTATGCAACAAAAAATTCGAAGTAATACTCTGAACCCCAACACGTTTTTATTTAGTGGGGTTTTCGTGTCAACTGACACAACTTTTGAAACCGATGTCTTCCGATCGGGGTGAAATTTGCACCAAGGTTAGTCCTATTGAATAGTAGTTCAGACACAATTTTTCAACGAGATCGGTCAAGGACTCTCTGAGTTAGAGGGGGTCGAAATTTGACATTTTTGCCAAAGAGGTGTTTATTCTCATCCATGTAACTTTTTACCTACTGTTTTTAGCAAAATGTGTCCCAAATAGTTTAGATAGCTATTTCTTCAGTATTTTGAAAAAAAATTATAAAAAAAATTTTTTTGATTTTTTTTCTTAAAAATCCAAAACTTTTTTGACTTTTTCCTTAAATTGGGCCATTTTTTTTTTTTTTGGATTCAAAAGAAAGCTTAGGTGATTTCCTTTAAGAGCTATGGGGTCGCTTAGTGGGATGCGAGTGGGATATCTATCAAAAAAAAGCTAACAAGTTTTCGATTTTGATCCGCGATACCCTCTAATTTTTATAGGTTCAAAAAAGAAAGCACGAGCCAAAAAATGAGGGCGGTGGGGTGGGGACATATGTCCCCTCATCGGGGTCAAAGTTGGGCGTAAAGAGGTAAAAATCCTCAAAAAGCCTCAAAACTGCCCTAGAAACGCCCCTGGAGGGGTGCAATGTGAGACGAACCTCCAATAATTTTCTGCCCCCAACATTTTTCTTGAACATACCTTACCCCTATTTCCACTTCCTAAGGGGGCTCCCATACAAAACATTTTTAAAAAATTTGATCCTACCATTCTAACTTACCCTAAAGTGCCCCTAGTGGAGCCAAATGTATGACCGACCTCCATTATTTTATTAATTCCAACATTTTTTGTAAACACGCCTACAATGTATCTTTAACCCTTAAGGTGGTCCCCATACATTTCTTTTATTTTTTATAAATTTGTTTTATTAAACCAGCTCCTACCGCCCCTACCGTGCCTCCTAGAGAGGCAAAAATTACGACCAACCCCCATTATTTTTTAGTTACCAACATTTTGTCCGAATATAATAACACCCTATCTCCACTCCTTAAGGGGCTCCCATACATTATAAAAACATGTATTTTTAAAAACCAATAAAAAAATAAAATAAAAATGTATGGGGACCCCCTTAAGAGTTAAAAATAAAGGGTAGGTATGTTCTGAGAAAATGTTGGAGTTGAAAAAATATTGGGGGTCGGTCATACATTTTGCTTCTCTAGGGGCACCCTACACTCAAAAAATTTCATGCATAAAAATACGAAGTATTATTTCGTAAAATTTTTTTCGTACATATTACGAAATTTTTGTACATATTACGAAATTTTTGTAATTTTACGAAAACTTGGAATTTCGTAAAAATACAAATTTCGTTTATTTTACGAAGTACATTTCGTAGCCAAAAAAATACGAAATACTTCGTATCTTAACGAAATATTTCGTAATTTAACAAAATATTTTTCGGAAAAAAAATCACAAAATCAAGGGGTTTGATTTATTTATCTGAATTACTAGATTTAACAGATTTAACAATTTAAAAAATGGAATAACAAAAATTTGTTCCTTCTCTTTTTAATTTTTGTTTACGGTTTATAATTTTAAATTATTTTCAGCATAACACAAAGTCAAATCACCCAAGATATCGTCGCTGCGCCTAAAAAAGGAGTCATGTGTTAAAATTTTTTTTTTGAAGAGGCCCAAGAAACAGCCAAATTTGGTTCTTTCGCGGTACTATTATGAAAAAAACTTCACATAAATATTAAACCAATATTATAAATTTCATGTTGATTAAAAGTTGACTTTTAAAAATTACTGCGAAAGGGCCAAAAACTGCTGTTTATTGGGCCTCTTTATAAAAATTTGAAAAACACATGACTCCATTTTTAGGCGCAGCGACGATATATTTTTCAATGCAGTCTGTTAGGTGTTGCGACATTAGTGAAATGTTATAAGGGTATGTCACCGAGTCAATTCCGTTTAGAAATGGAATTGAATGTTTGCTCGGGAAACTATTTTTTTCGTAAAGAAACCACTTTAAATTACAGTGAATATTTGGAAGTGTTTTGATTTGATTTACAAAAAAAAAAAACTTCGTAATATGTACAAAATATTTTGTATGTTTACGAAATATTTCGTAATTATACAAAATATTTCGTATTTACGAAATATTTTCGTTAAACTAAACATAATTGGTATTTACAAAAAAAAACTTCGTAATATGTACAAAAATATTTTGTATTTTTACGAAATATTTCGTAATTATACAAAATATTTCGTAGTTATACAAAATATTTCGTAACTTTACGAAATATTTTCGTAAAAACAAACATAATTCGTATTTACAAAAAAAAACTTCGTAATATGTACGAAAATATTTAGTATTTTTACGAAATATTTCGTAGTTATACTAAATATTTCGTAAATTTACGAAATATTTTCGTATTTATTTCGTAAATATCACAAAAAAAAACTTCGTAATATTTACGAAATGCCATAGGTAAATATTACGAAATATTTCGTTCCGGCAAAACCACGAAATATTTCGTACAATGTACGAAGTATTTCGTTCATTTTACCTATGAAATTTTTTGAGTGTATGGACAGTTAGAGCGGTAGGAGCAAATTTTATAAAAATTTAATTTTGTATTTCCCCTTAGGAAGTGGAAATAGAGGTTAGGTATATTTAAGAAAAATGTAGGGGGCAGAAAATTAATGGAGGTCGGTTGCACATTGCACCCCTCCATGGGCAGTTCTAGGGCAGTTGTGGAGCTTTTTGAGGGTTTTAAGCTCTTTACGCCCAACTTTGATCCCGATGAGGAGCCATATGGCCCCACCCCACCGCCTTTATTTTTCGGCTCATGCTTTATTTTTCGAACCTATCAAAATAAGATGGTGTCCCGAATCGAAATCGAAAACTGGTGAGCTATCCCACGCCTAATAGTGCAAATTGAAGAACAGTTTTTTGTGTTCCAAAGTTAAAAAAAAAGATTTCATAGATATCCCACTCGCATCCCACTAAGCGACCCCATAGCTCTTAAAGGAAATCACCTAAGCTTTCTTTTGAATGAAAAAAAAGGCCCAATTTGAGGAAAAAGTCCAAAAAGTTTTGGATTTTTAAGAAAAAAAAAATCAAAAAAATTTTTTTTATAATTTTTTTTCGAAAGACTGAAGAAATAGCTATCTATTTGGGACACATTTTGCTAAAAACAATAGGTAAAAAGTTACATGGATGAGAATAAACACGTCTTTGGCAAAAATGTCAAATTTCGACCCCCTCTAACTCAGAGAGTCCTTGACCGATCTCGTTGAAAAATTGTGTCTGAACTACTATCCAATAGGACTAACCTTGGTGCAAATTTCATCGGAAGACATCGGTTTCAAAAATTGTGTCAGTTGACACGAAAACCCCCTTATATTTGTTTTTTAAAACAATGTGGAACTATAATTGATAATTCTGGTTGATTCCTCTTGAGGGTTTCTACATCTGTTTCTTCAACTAAAACCAATAGTTTTCATTTATTTAATTTTACGTTTTTTTGTATTGCATATTTTTAGGCACTATTGACTTTTTTGCTGCACACCTTAAGGGATTGGATTAAAATAACTTCAAATAGTTTAAAGCGGACCTGGTTGGAATACGTTTTATGTTTTGTTCTTTGTTTTAATTCGGTATTCCGACTGAATTTAGACAAAAGCTGAGTAGATGTCTATACCTGATTTTCGGTCAAACCTGATTTGTTTGTTCAACTCAGGTATAATAAAGGCAACAGAAAACTAGCAGTTATGAATTTACTTTAAGGCCCAAAGCTATGCAACAACATATTTGAAACATTAGTCAAAAATCAAACATATTTGTATTGAAATTTGATTTAAATCAATAAAAAATTAAAAAGGATCCTCCTGATTTCCTGCTCTTGAAGGTTTTTGGATGTGTTACTTCAACTAAAAACATTTGCTTTCATTTACTCAATTTTATATTTAAATAAATAAAGGACATATATATATATAGGGTGACCATATTTTCTTCAACTCAAATCAGTACGCCTATTTTGTTATGATTTTTTTTCATAAAAGGACTCCCTAAAAACTCATATGGAAAGAAAAATTATGACGAATATTTTAACACTCAAAAACTTTTGTTAAATTAACACAATTATTGTTGTTTGGGGTTATCTTGTATTTCAGTAAAAACAACTGTAAAAAAACAACTGACATAAACAGTTGTAGTAATTTTGCAGAAAATAAAGCTTATCCTTAACAAAAATCCAATAAAAACCACAAAGGTTTTGAAAAAGGCATTATGAAGATTCATTTCTTTTGAAAATCGCCACGATTCTGAGGACTTTTTTCATCAAGTTCTCAGATCTCTCTTTGACTTTTAGAAAAGTTCCCAATTACAGTTTCTTCCTAAAATATAGAAAAACCATCATCATGAACTTTTTCCTATAAAAACCTGACGGATTCTACGATTTTTCTTATATAGATTAATTTTTGTTAAGAATTTTTTTTCGAATTCATAAGTTTTAAGATTCTTAGACTTTTTCAATAGAAAGTATCTCAGACTTAGCTTTTATAAAACTTCTCTGATCAATAACACAGGCACACAAAAAAAAAAGTGGCCAGACCCAGAGGGTAGACCCAGTTATTTCTAGGTTTTTGGGGTCGCTGAATCCGAATATGCCCATAAAAATTCATTTCAATTGCCAGTTTTTCCTCTACCGCCCCCCTATAACCCCCCCGGAGGATTGACTTTTAATTCTCATACAAACTTAAAATTAATGTTTACTTTTATGTTTTTTTGGCAGCTAAACCCTAAAATGACAACAACAAAATTATGTGACCCTTCCCTCAACCCCTAGCACGCCCTTACAACCCCCTAAAAAGGGATGAATTTTGAGTGTTCATAAAAAATCAAGATGTATATGGATTTCTATGTTTTTTGGACCGCTAAAACCGAATATGACTACAAAAAATGTATAATACCACTCCCTCACTCCCTAGCACCCATTACTATGCCCTATAGGGAATTTAATTTTGAAATTTACCTTCATAATTTTTTTAGTCTACATCCTAAGTTTTATTGAAAATTTCAAAATTAAATACCTATAGGGCGTGATAATGTGTGCTAGGGAGTGAGGGAGGGGTATTATACATTTTTGGAAGTCATATTTGGTTTTAGTGGCCCAAAAAACGTAGAAATCCATATACATCTTGATTTTTTATGAACACTCAAAATTCATCCCCTTTCAGGGGTTTGTAAGGGCATGCTAGGGGTTAAGGGAAGGGTCACATAATTTTTTTGTTGTCTTTTTAGGGTTTAGCTGCCAATAGAACATAAAAGTGCACATTAATTTTAAGTTTGTATAACAGTTAAAAGTCAATCCTCCGGGGGTTATAGGGGGGCGGTAGGGGAAAAACTGGCAATTGAAATGATTTTTTATGGCCATATTCGGATTCAGCGACCCCAAAAACCTAGAAATAACTGGGTCTACCCTCTGGGTCTGGACATTTTTTTTATTTTGTGTGCCTGTGTAATTTTATGGAAATAATAGTTTTGGTATAGTTTTTTTTAATAAAATAATTTTTTAAGTTGAAATGTCCAAAAATCAGTACAATCAGTACATATTTTACAAAATCAGTACAAATCAGTACAAGGTATTTTGATCAGTACACGTGACTAAAAATCAGTACATGTACTGATCAAATCAGTACGAATGGTCAGCCTATATATATACTCAATTTTAAGATACCCTTATTTTGTATAGCATAGTTTTAGGCCTTAAAATAAATTCATAACTGTTAGTTTTCTGTTGCTCTAGTTAACAAATTTTCATTTAACTTGCACTGCCACTGGTTTACAAAAAAAAAATAATAATTAAATCACGCAAAACATATGAAATTAAAAACAAATTCAAAATAAAATGTAAAGGAAATAATAAATTAATGACATTTGATATATGTATGTAAAATGAATTAAATAATAAAAAAAAAAAACATGAATAATGAACAAATTAAAGTAATTGTGAATAATAATATTAAAGAAAAATAACATTTGTTTCAAAAAGAAAAACATGAAGATTTTATTTAAACGAAATTTTTGTATATATTTTTTTTAGTGTTTTGTATTTTTTTTTTTTTAATTAATCAATATAATATCTCACAGATAATTTCATCAACTATTTACAAAATCTAATAATGTTAAAATAAAAATATGATTTCATATTCTTTTGATATTCTCTGTATTTAAAATGAAATAATAATAAAACTAATATTAAAGAAAAATATATAATTTTTTTTTACAAAAAGAAAAATAAACTTCTGTTCGTTTGTTTTGTAATCAAATGAGACATTAAATCAATTACCATTAAATTAAAATTATTTATATAAAGTAATAAAAATATTGATGATGTAGTAAATCTTCTGTAGATCATATTTTTGGGCATTTTTCTTTAAATTGAAATTATATTTATACAATTTAGGATTTTTTTTTTTGGAAAATTTCTTTATTTTAAGTGTTTACACAATACACTTGAATTTATATTATTTCCATTGAGCCTAAAAGTATGCACTACTTTTTTACTCAAAACATCGAAAACTGCGGTATAATGTAAACATACTTTTATCGTATATCCAAAATCGGAGACCAGTTTTATGTGAGGTTAGGGTGAACAAAAAATGTTTGCAAAAATATGAGCTCAATCGGTTGAAAATTGCTGTGCCACACGCGCATTGAAGTTCGGTTTTTTCCTACATTCAAGATTTTTAAACAAAAAAATCTCAACATGTCTTTCCCTTGACACTTTCATAGAACCTGAGACGAACTTTCATTTAAACCAAATTTAAAGCCGTTGTTCAAAAAAAGCAAAAATAAAGGACTTATTTTGGTGTTCTAGATTTCAGGCGGCCCAAATTTATATTTAGGGGTTAAAAAGGAGGGGGAAGACAAGGCCATTTTTCAGTTTTTTCGTTTATCTCCTATATTATGCAAAGGAACCTAGTTATGTTACATACCAAATGAAAGGTCTTTGGAAAACCTATCTACGTGTGCTAAGAACGTGTCCAAACATGCACAACTTTTCGTCATATTGAGTAAAATACCAAAATTTTAGGGCATTTTTGTTAATAAGTCGAAAAATATTAACTTCTTTGGCCCGTTGTTAGCACCACGAGATATTAATTTTGTTTAAATAGGCGTAAATTGTAAAAAACTGAAAAAGATCAATTTCCCCCCATACAAATCGACTCACCCTAAAAATGAATTTGGGCCGCTAAAAAAAAAATACGTGTCGAATTAATTTTCGTTCTTAACAACATATCCAAGTTTTATGAAGATCGGAGGGTGACACCAGGGAGACTTTCCTTGTCAGTGGTCATTATAAATTTTTTTAAATAAAAATATATGGCCCGAACCAATAAAAAAAACAAAAAGTTTATTTTAAATAACAAATTTTTCATATATTTTTTTAAGTCGAATCTTAAAAACAAAAACAATTTTAATAGAAATGTAATTTTAAAAAGATTTGACATTTAATTTATTTCTCTATGGTTAGGCCCTATAACACCGTCCGACAAAAAGAAAAAAGTCGTTAAACAAAAACTTGTTACGTTTAAAACTCCAGATTAACCCCCTAGTTTCAGTAACACGAACGTCGTTTGTCTTTGACATGCATTTTGTTTATGTTACAAAATACATGGGAATTCGTTTCAGACGAATGTCGTTCGTGTTACAGAAACTGGAAGTAAATGTAGTAAAACTGCATCAACAGTTTTTCATTTCGTGATACTGTTTCCTTTTAAAAGGACTTCTACGTTTTAAAGGATTACATTTTTGTAAAATATATTTTTTAAATATTTGTACTTGTCCTAGGATGCCAATAGTGATGGCAAATGAAAGAGAAGGATCTCCGCTAATTTCCCAGTTTTTTTTTTATTTTGACATACCAGGAATAAAGAAGGTAAGAAAGGTATTTTAAAAACTTAACCCTTCAATATCAGTTTAAATTATAAAAAAAAAAATATTTTAATAAGGTTTTAAAAGGATATTATTCACATCCTTTTTTCCTGATAATGAACCTTAAATACAAAAACCACAAAAAAAAAACAAGTAAGAAAATTAGAATCGGTCAAGACCGACTATATACTACCCTACACCAGAGTTTCCCGGAAAATGGGTCCCATGGACCGATTAGATATATATGTTTTCAAATCTTTAATAAGCGTAAAAAACACTCACAAATCAAATTTGAGTGAAATAGGCTTCTATTTGTTGACAATAAACCGCTTTAACTGAATATCGGGCGAAATTTTCACAAGGGGCCTGAGTCCAAAACTGGTCCGATGATTATCAGGCTTGATAAGGTTATTTAAGTATGCGTTAAACATACACAAACAAAATTTTAATTAAATATTTTCTATTTTCATGAAATTTGAGACATTTATGTGGAAATCGGGAAGGTAGTTTGTATGGGGGCTACAAGAAGAACTGGTCCGATTTCTTTGAAATTCGGAATGGTGATTTGTGAAGGCAAAACATATTTACCTTTCAAATTTCAAAAAGATACCTATTATAATACGATTCTTAGAGTCATTTGAGCCAAAACTAAAGAGGACCTTTGTATAGGGGCTAGGTCTAAATATGGACCGATTTTTTCCAATTTCAATAGGCTTTGTCCTTGGGCCAAGAGAGGCTTAAGTTTCAAATTTCAAGTCAATTGATTAAAAATTGCGACCTGTATCGTGTTTATATCGTTTACATGGACAGACAGACGGACGTACATCGCTAAATCGACTCAAAAAGTGATTCTGAGTCGATCGGTATACTTAAAGGTGGGTCTAGGACCAATATTTCGGGTAGTTACAAACATCAGCACAAACTCATTATACCCTGTACCACAGTGTAGTGTAGGGTATAATAAAATGCGGCTTATCAAGTTTTTACTATAAGCCCTTCAAATATAATCCTTTAAAACTTTGAATTCCTTTTAAAAACAAACAGGATCACGAAAGAAAAAACTTTAAATGCGGTTTTACTCCATTTGATCTCCACTTCCAGACGTATATTACCCAGTTCATTCTTAATATTGGCTTTCGGACGGTGTAATTTTAGAACTGCCTTAACTTATGCTTTAAAATAAATATTTTTCCAACAAACTATTAAAGGCCAATTGTTAAGATAAGATTTTCTATATTATTTTTAAAATTACACAGCTCAACAAGAAAATGCGTATTGGATTCTGGTTAGTGATTTGAATAGTGTTTGTTGCGCTGATTCCAAGTCCGGAGCCCAAATTTGTCTATCACGTCAGGATTTTGAGTAATTCGCGGTTAAAGTGCCGAAAAAGGGCATTTTTGACCCATTTTAAAAGTTAATTAAATAATATCCTGACATGAGAATGATTTGGTATCAAGCTCATTCGAAAGTTTTAATTTTCTCTTAAAGATAAGATGAATAGTCCTTAAAATTTAATTTTTTAAAATGGTAAAAATATCATTAACAAAAAACCTTCCATTTTTTAAATATTTAGTTTATTAACACAGTGTTTTTTAACAAATTTACGTAAATTTTAGATTTAACGCACTTGTTGTTAATGATTTTTTTACCATTTTAGAAAATTAAATTCCAAGAAAATTTGATCTTGTCTGAAAGAGAAAATTACAGACTTTCGAATGAGCTTGATACCAAGTCATTTGCATGTCAGGATCTTATTTTATAGGCCTTCAAAAATGGTAAAAATGGACCTTTTTTGACACTTTGACTGCGATTTTCTCAAAATTGTGACGTGATAGAAAAATTTGTGTGACCGTTTTGGAATCGGGGCACCAAAACCTATCAACTTTTTTTGGTTTCATCAAAAACGCAGCGACTAACCTTAGATTTGTAGAGCGGTGTTATTTGTAAAAAAAAAAAACTTTCCTTTTTTTAATGTACAGCTGCGGTCAAAAAAATAGCACCAGGATAAAACAGAATTTTCTTCGTTGGTTTCTTTTTAACAATTTCAACTTATGTCACTGATAACGTGTCATAAGATACTTACAAGAGTGTGAAACAATATTACATAAGAAATATTTGGTTTTTTATTTTATTAAAAATTTTCAGAGTTTTTAAAAAAACTTAAAAAAGACTCAGTCAAAAAAATAGCACCACAGTACTTTTTCTATTAAAATTAAATTCTTAAATTTGAAAAACGAATGGATAATGAATTCAGCATTGTTGTAATATCTTTAAATATTAAAAAAAAATTGTCGAGTGCTCATTGTTGACAATTACCTCTGTACAACGTTTTTGTACCGAATTCGCGAGATTTTTGGATCTTTAATTCGAAATTCAGTTCCAGAGTTGCTGAACAGCCACCCAAAGAGCTTCATTTCAAGTTGGTTGTATTCGAGACACTCCCTTCTCTATATCTGTCCATCAACTATCGATTTGGTCTAGATCTGGGGATTGACCAATTTTTTGCCAATTTTCCGTCATGCTTTGTGTAATTGACGTGCTAAAAGACCTAAATTAGTGGCATTTGCTTAGAAACTTATTGCAACATTACTTTCTGGAGGATATAAACGTTAAGTGTATATCCACGGTTGTCCTAGTCCAATATGTGAGCCATCCAAAATATGAACCCCACTCCACAATAGGAAAATATCCCCCACACCATAAGGACCATTTAAAGTTATTTTTATTTCGAATTTTGGATTGAATTCCGCGTTTTAGGGTCTTCTGACATAGGTATGTGATCCCATGTCTCCAAATAAAATAACATTGGATTCATTTGCCCATAGATCATTGATCCACTTTTAAGCTGGTCATTCTGAGTTACTGTTAGCAAACTTCAAAGGACTTGCAGCATGCTTAAGTGAGAGTAACCTCACTTTTCCGAATCTACAAGCGTTAATGTTGTTGTTTTGTAATCTTTGACGAACATTTTCGCCATTTGCTGTTCTTTTTTAGCTCTGGAGCTTCCGTAAATGGGTCTTTCTTCCATTGTCTTTACAAACACCTAACCACTAATGGTGACAAACGTCGTTTGTGACTAAGTTTTTCAAGCTCTAAAGTTAATTTTGTTGAATTTCCAATCATTTTATAAGCGCATCCAACCAATTTTCCTTTTTCAGAATATGGTTTATGTTCAGAAATCATATTTTTTACAAAAGAACGTTTTTGGCGAGTGTAATTCTTTCCACGTCATATTTTTATGAAATTTTGGAATGAATTCAATTTTTTTATAAATAAAAACTATCTTTCTTTAGTATTTAACACTTTTATTTTAATAATTAAAACAGCGATACGCAGACACATACTATAACATTTATGCTTGTGTGGGTAGTAGCAAGCGAAAAGTCAACAAATTTGCTCAAGCAACAGAATTTTATAGTGTATGTGTGTTGACAGCGCACAAGCAGCGCCTATTCCCGTGGGAATAGGAATTACAAAAATGCGTATCACTGAATTAAAATATTATTAATTTTTTTTAAAGAAATTTTGTAATTCGGTGCTATTTTATTGACTGCACTGATTCGGAGTTTTTTTTTTAAATATCGATCATTAAAAAAGAACCGTCCACAATTTTTGGAAAAAGTAAAAACATTTAAGGGGTTTAGACTTAGTATAAGAGTATTGCATATTTACTTTAAACGAATACGCACATAATATTTTGTTTTAATTGAATGAATAGAGATTTTGTCATTGGTGCTATTTTTTTGACCGGCACTGTATATATTCAGGCAGAGACAAAAAATCATATATTAAGATTTAAAAAGCTTAAAACTTTTCCATTTTTTTGCAATCAAAAGAAAATAGTTTTCTGATGCCACTGAGTCAAATGATTTTCGACATTTTAAGAAATATTTCTAAAATTAACGAATATCTTACGTAATATAAAGTTTTCCTTTTATTTTTGATTAATTTAAGAATTAAAACAGAATTTTCCTTTTATCCTAAAAGTAGGCACTCTATTTTAACACTTGACAATTGGCCTTAAAAATAATTCGACAAATTGTATTAGAGCAATATAGTTTTCATAAAAAAAAACATTATAAAAAATTGCATAGTGTTCTTGAAACAGATAAAATTCAATCTACAAAGCTTCTTGAAACAGATATAATTCAATCTAAAAAGCAGAAAAATGTCCATAAACACCTATAAACAATATTTTTTTGTTTTAAAAAAATAAACCAAAATAGTTTTTGTTGTTTTTGTATAGTTATTTTTCTTTTTCGTTTGTTTTTTTTTTTTTCTCTTTTTTTTAATTAATGCTAACACTTTTTTTTCTGTTTGTTTAAGTAGTAAATTATACAAAAAAATAAAATTAAAAATAATAATTAAAGTATAAAATAATATTTTTTAATTAATATTAAACTTGTTAAATCCTTACAAATCGTCGTATTTATACGTAAGTAATTTAATTACTTTCTATTGAGAACATTACAGAATTTTTTCTTTTGTTTTTAGTTATTTTTTTTTAGTTTTACAAAACTAGCCTAAATTAAAAGTGGGGGGTAGAGGGGGTAGGTAGAGGTTAGCTTAAATTTAACGTTTATATAAAAAATAATTAAACAAAAATAATAAATAAAAAACAGAGAAGAAAAAATAATAATAATAATAATAATCAAAAGTGAATAATTTGATGTTAAATATACTATATATTAAAAAAAATAAAGTTTTTTTTTTTTCTTTTTAAAGATAAACATAAAATTAAAAATCATTATTAACATTATTGTTAATTCTTATTATTTATAAAACTAAATTATTCAATTCTACTTCATTTTTTAAACCGCTGAATTAAAAAATAATAATTATAAAAAAAGGATTAACACAACAAATTCTTTGTAAAATCCAAATAATTAAAGATTAGATATAAAAAAAAGATCAATTTAAACATAAAAAACAAATTTTTTATATATTAAGAAAAAAATAATAATAATAAAAATAATGAGAAAACAGCGGCGTTAAAAGTATTACGATTTTAAATGTGTATTAAATCTACAAAATGTTCAGTAAATTTTGTAATTTTTTTTTATACCAAATTTGCTGTAACAAATTTTAAATGTAACGTTTGTTTAAAATATTTTAATATAAATCCCGTATGTTGTTGGATTTTTTTTAAAAAACTGTTTCTTGTCGCTTGTGGTTTGGTGGTTTGTACAAAAAAAAATCCAACATATTATAATTTTTTATAAAAAGCTACTTTTAAAAGACTGGGAAAAAGTTGCTGAAAAAAGAACTGATCAAACTGGATTTATCAGCAGAGTTAAGTTAGAAGACAACAATATTTTTTTTTGTGTGTGGGATGATTAATAATAATAAAACCTTAGCAAACAATTAAATTTAAAAAATAAACAATAGACGACAAACAATTCAAAGCCGGTATAAGAGCCTCAGCGCATATTTTTTTTAAGTTAAGGGTAGAGTTTTTAAACTCCTGGTTTAAATAAACAACTCTGCACTTCTTTTCTTTTCAATTTCCAATATCATAACTAAAACCGAATTGAGAAATAACTCCCCTAGAAATATCCCTGCAGGAAAAGTGACCACAAGACATGTCACACATGCACTCAAATGACCTATCAACATTTTAGAACCCTGTATAAATCACTTGTGACATATCACTGGACTTGGAGTACAACACCAGCCGGTTCAATAGTAACACAGTGCAACAACCAAAATCGGAATGGGATAAAAACAAAGTTGACATTTTCCATAACAAAACCCTCAAGTCTTTTTTATAGATCAGTGCTAGATACACGCATTTGAAGTTGGCGAACTTTTATAATTATAATAACATAGTCCGACAACCAATATTGAACATAAACCGAATGATATATCTGAATATAGAGGTCAAATGCAATAAAACTGCATTTACAGTTTTTCATTTCGTAATCCTGTTTCCTTTTAAAAGAACTTCAAAGTTTTAAAGGATTCCATTTTGTAAAATATTTTTTTAAATATTATTAAATATGTCACTCTTGATGGCAAATGAAAAAAGTATAATTTTTATTATACTTTTATGTTTTTTTTTGACATATCAGGAACGAGGATGTGTAAGTGTTTTATTTTTATATAAATCTTAAAATATATAAAAACGTTTGTGCGGTACAGATTTCTCTTAAGTTTAACCCTGACAGGTTGCGCTGTAAACGTAATATTTATTTTTTTTTATTAATGTTACGATTTGGCTGAAATTCTCAAAATATATTTATTATATAATAAATTTCCTGATAAAATTTGGACCCGATAGGTGCCGCTATTGTCGTCATACATAATTCCTTTTTTTTTGTATTTATGGTACAATTTGGCTCAAACTCACAAAATATATTTATTAAACAAAAAAAAAGTTTCTTGATAAAATTTGGAACCGATAGATGGCACTGGGGTGAAGTTATTAACAAAATTCTTCATTTAAAATTGAAATTTTACGGCACTTTAGAGTGTATGTATGTTTTGTCATGAGAAAATTTTGCATGTATGAATGGACCCGATAGGTGGCGCTGGAAAGAACCTATTTAGATATTCATATCTATGTCGATCTGGGCAACGCCGGGAGCTTCAGCTAGTTATGTAATGAAAAAGTCTCCGGAAGAATAAAAACCATGAAAATGCAAACTGCATTTGTTTTCGGACTGTGGGAAGAATTTTTGTTTATTGCGATTTTTTGTTTATTTATTGAAGTTCAAAACACTTATTCTTAATTATATAAATAAATATAAAATATGACTCTGCAACACACAATTAATTAATTTACAATTTATATTATTGTGTTTCGGTAGTGATGACAAATATTAATCGATATTCCTTCGCAGATACCACTAAAGTATTGTAGAATGTCCTTCGACGTCGAAGTGATAAAGCTATCTAGAAATATGGATGAATGTTTTGAAGTGGCATTACCTATATTTTTTTTATCTGATATGTCAAAATAATAAAACGGAAAAATTAGCGGAGATCCTCCTCTTTCATTTGTCATCACTTCATAGTGGCATCCTAGGACAAGTACAAATATTTAAAAAATATTTTATAAAAATTTAGTACTCTTATAACTTTAAAATCCTTTTTAAAGGAAACAGGATCACGAAATGAAAAACTGTAAATGCAGTTTTACTACATTTAGTCTCCAGTTTTAAACGTGTATTATCCAGTTCGTGTTTAACGACTTTTTTTCTTTTTGTCGGACGGTGTAATAATTACTTGAAAACTGTATAAGTGGCATATACTTAATTTTGAAAGTGCATTTAAATGACAATCATACCCAACGTACACAGTGGTTTCTTTTTAATTATTTGACAATTCAGTAACGTAATTTCGAGCTTAAGTTTGGATGCTGTTTGGCTTCATCCCATTCCGATTCGGAAAGTTCGATTTTGTATCACTATGTAAAGTGTCACAGAACACATCATCCATCACATGTACTTAGAAAATTTTTAAAAAAATTTTCGGGTCTTGAAAATTTGTCAAAAAAAAACTTTTCTAAAAGCATTTTTAATGATTTTTACACAAACGCAAAATTTTTTTTTTTTTTAACTTTGAAATTTTTATTGGAACTTTGAAAAAATTTTTGCTAAACTTCAAAGCGTAAAAAACAAGTATAATCCCAGCCAAACTTTTATTATCAATACAGCAAAACTTTTATTACAAATAAGCCAAACTTTTATTATTTTATACTACGCATCATTGATTATTTTAACATGGAATGAGACTGAACGTAATGCATGTAAATTATAACGTAGCATCCAGTAACTACAAAAGTAATGCTTACCAGTGGAAACGCATTATTTAATAAATGTTTGGTAAGACATCCTAAAATAAGTAAAATACATTACCAAGTAATGTATTATATAATCACTACCTATTCCTAAGGTTTTTCTGGGAAATAATGATTAAATAATGCATAGGATCTCTTATTTTATACAATGCAGCATTGATGATTTTAACATGGGATTAGCATACAGTAAGTATAAAAGTAATGCTTACTAACAGTTTAATGCAGATAGATATGTAAAGAAGACACTCCAATAAAGAGAACATGGGGTTAAAATTTAAAATTCGTTGAGTATATCCAGAAATATTTGCAAAAGAAGCCAACTTTGTTGGTGTTGAAGGCTTGGTCCGCAAAAAAATTAAAATGCCTAAAACTATAGTTTCAAATCACTTTAAAGCGTTTTGTATAACTTGTATAACAAAATGTAGTGTTCAAAAAATTTTCTAAGGTCAAAACACATTTTTTTTCTTGCGGTTTTAAGTAAAGAATTTCGTTAAAAAAAAAAAAAAATCTGGGTTTTTTTTTGTATTTTTTTTTAGGGAAAACTTTTCCTCCTGGTCCGATTTGGCCGATTTACGAACTTGGCCGAACCAGTAACATAAGACAAATATATTTGTGACAAACTTCAGGGTATAGCTCATTTGCTTTAACCTGCATCCTGGTTTCTACAGACGGACGGATATCGCTAGAATGTCTTAGAATCGATCATGGATCAATAATATACTTATATCGTTGTCTGGCTTTCTAGAAGCGCTATGTGCAAGATTTTTTTAATGTTTTTTAAACCATGCCTTTGCATATATACACGCCCACGGAGCTTCGAGAATTTTTAAAACTGCACATAGGCCTTCTTGAAGGCAAGGCAATGATATACGCGTTGAAGGGTAAAAAAAAGAGGCAAAAAAAATTAATTTTCTTATCCAATTGACCAAAGTACAGGTCGATGAACTTCATATGACATAAAGATGTTTCATTTGTTGATCTTCAAGGAGCAACTTCTTTCCCCTGGTCCGATTTGACCTATTTACAAACTTAACCAAACCAGTAACATAAGTAACATTCATGCCATACTTTAACGGGGTATCTCTTTTGGTCTGAACTTCATTGTGGTTTTCACAGAACGACGGACATTGCTAGAATGTCTTAGAATTGATCATGGATCAATAAATTATATACTTCATGGGGTCCCCGACCAATATTTCGATGCGATTCGCGCGAAATGACAAAGTAAATACACATACCCCCATACTGTGGTTGGAGGTATAAAAAAAAAGTTTTTCGACACAAAAATGGGTTGGAGTAAAAAATTCATTAAAAATTCTTTTACGAAAAAAAAAAAAACAAGATTTTGAAAAATTTTCTTATACACAATTTACACGAGGCAATTTTTCTTGCCACAATTCTGAGTTTATAGTGCATAGGAGAGAGAGAGAGGTAAGAGTCATGCAATTCAGAGTTTTATATAAGTTCCGAAAAAAAATCTAGTCCTATACCGTAGGGGTGAAACGAAAAAGTTTCTCACATGTGTATGTATTAGTGACAGCACGCGCATGTAACTTTTGACATTTCATACAAAACATAAATAAACGCAACGCAAATACAGATGTAAAAGCTCACACGTATTGCATGCAGAGAAGTAAATTTAGTAGTATTTTGGATGCGTCCATATAGGAAGTACCAAAATAATTATGCATGACTATATGGTCTGTGTCCTGTACACAACAATTTCTTGGTAACTTATTTTTTTTTACTTTTGGGTTTTAAACCGCTTTAATGACTTTAAATAAAACGTTCTCAAAGTACATTCCCAAGTAAAAATGTGAAGGATCAGTACTGATCCGAAAAATGGATCGCTAAGATTAGATCAGTTTTAATCGAACGGATACAATTTCATCCGAAAAATGGGTTTATCTAATTATATAAACCCATTTTTCGGATGACATTGTATCCGTCTGATTAAAACTGATCCAATCTTAGCGATCCATTTTTCGAATCAGTACTGGGGGTCTACTGCGTAACTCAAATCGAAACGAAAATCGATTCGAACAGAATTTTTATTTCTAAAATAATGTTATAAAAAATATTTTTATTCAAGAAAAATTACTTGAAACTTGTGAGCGCTTCTCCAGACAATGTAACAAGAGAAAAATATAAAAAATTTACATACACGGTTGTGTTGTTTTTAAAGGGTTAAAAATTTCCGAATTCGAACGCTTTCTTTCGATTCGTATTACGCAGTAGACCCCCTGATCTATCAAATTTCGGATCAGTACTGATCATACTTGGATCAGTACTAATCTTTCAAATCTCGGAGAAGATCTGATATATATAAATATATCTAAACATTTTTACTCGGGTTGTTATAATTCTATCATTAAAGATGGTAGGGGTTGTACTGACGCTATACGTCATCACTAGGGATGAGATTTTCATGCACTAAAAAATCGAAAATATGCGCTTAAAATATGCGCTAAAAAATTCAAAATATGCACTAAAAACCCTAAAAATATGCACTAAAAAATTTAATTTGATCAATAAAAATCTTGATTTCATACGAAAAACTTCTAAAAAAAAAGCAATTATAATTATAATGAATAGTAACATTATAAACTTTAAGAAAGCAAGATTTTTTAGAAACTGGAACAATCTATAAAAAAAATAAAAAGAAAAAACATTTTTTTTTGCAAAAATATGCACTTTCACCAAAATATGCAAAAACAAATCGATGCCATTTTAACGCAAATTTCTTGATTCGGAAAGATAGTTGGTCGATATCCTTTTGAGACTATCGACAAAAAACATGCATTTGCATGGAAATCGCATCCCTAGTCATCACACATAGACTCCGAGGTCCGTTGCTTGGAAGATGATATACAAAACGCTCTTACAACCGTCCACAATGCTCTAACAACAAAAATACAACGTTGCAGTTGTATTTTTCTGTCAGAGCGTTAACATCAATGTGGTGAGTGGAATGTCGCTTTTTAGCACTTTTCCATTTTGGCATTTTCTGAAATTAATACCCCTTTAGTGTATTGTTTCCTATTTTTTTTTTGACAAAGACTAATAAAAATATCAACTCTCAAACTTTCTTTTAGTTTTAATATATTTATATTTTTTTTATTAATATTCGCTTTTTATAATTCTTAAATAACCTGCTGAAGATTTTTGTCGTATATAATAGAAAGTAGAGAACTAATTTATAATTGGAGATCAATTTTATATAAATATATATTTGTTTTTTTAATTTTAAATGAATTTTAATAATTCACAAATATTCTTTTTTTTAAATCAAAAGCTACACTGATGCAGCTGTATACATATATAAGGGAAATTTTCAATATTTGCTCGATAAATAAATGGATGGAATTATTAAAAAAAATTCATAATAATTTAAATACATTTTAAAAATATCTTATAAGGTTGACTGCCACCGTTACCGTCTCGTTTTATGTGATACGAAATTTAACCTTTAATATGTGAAAATAATACATACAAACACCGATATCGGATTTGAAAAACGATATTTTGAATATTTTTCTTTTATTTTAAAATTGTTAACGCTACGATAAACAACTATACCATTTATAAATGTAATTTCGAAAAATATCAATTGTGATTCAAAGATTCTACTTGTAATTCAAAGATTCCAGTTGTAATTCAAAGATTCCAATTGTAATTCCTAGATTCTACTTGTAATTCGAATTTTCTATTTTTAATTTAAAAATTCCAATTGTAATTCGAAAAAGATCAATTGAAATTTAGTTAATATTTTTCGAATAACAATGAAATCTTCGCATTACAATTGGAACTAATTACAAATGCAATATTCGAATGTAGAGTCTTTTAATTACAAATGAAATTTTCAAATAACAATTAGAATCTCACATCTGTAAATAGTGTAGTGTTAATTGTGAAACGGTTACGTTTGCCAACCTTAATATCTAAGATTTAGAGAAAATATAAAATCTTTACATTTTTTTTTTGTCGAATTGTTCAATTAAATTTTAAAACAATATACAATTGATGATGGTTTTTGGAAAAACATCGAAATATTTATAAAAAATAAAACAATAATGTGATAGAATCTAAATTGTTATTCAATAATAATTTAAAATATAACAATGGGAAATTCCCTACTATTCCTCTGTTCTAAGGAAAGAAGATGAAAAAAAAACACTTATACACAAACACAAATCTAACAAATATTTCCACTTTTTGTTTATAATTATTATATGAAATCAACAACACAAACTATTGACCACAGTTGGTATTATATTTCTTCATTTCAGATTTAGAATTTAACGAAACTTCTATTGAAGGAGCGCTTACTACGGCTATGGCATCGTCGGCCTCATTATTATATTCTAAATTAGTAGTTTCGGCTTCTGATACTTCTTGTATAGTGTTTTGTGGTACTTGCATTTGCTCTTGTCGAACAGAAGAAGAAGAAGCAGCAGCAGCCGCCGCCGCTGCCGCCACATGTCTATCTAAATCCAATGTAAATGGATTGCAATTACAACTACTGCTACTACTATTTGTAGTACAACATTCACTGGTGCAAAAACCGCTGCTGCTACTATTACTGCACACCGAGGCACAAGTAGTTGTAGCTGTAATTTTCCCACCAGCGGCCTCTTCTAATTCATCAGACAAAACTGTTACTGCTGCTGATGCTGCGGTAGCATCTTCTATTAGCGTATTGTTGGCTAAGTTTTTAAGAGGGGAGGAGGAATTTTGTTCTTGATCACAACAATCTGAGTCAATATCATCAGATTCATCATTGTTGGTCCTTCGGACCGGATTTTGTAAATTAAATTTTTCCGTAGTGGGATTAGAAGATGGCTCGGAACATTCTTTGACTATGACTAAATTTAAAGAATATTTTGCTTGTGGTTTTGAAAATGTTGGCGTTATTATAACGGGAGTCTGTTTAGAAGTTGCCATTAATTTATTAATATGATGATCTACATCGGATTCTTGTTTTTGTTGACTTTTTGGAAATACAAATTTTGAATTTGTATGATCATCAGCCTCGGAGCTGGAAATTAAGGCACTTTTGGGTGTATAATAAATACTGGCCGGTGATGATTCCTCTTCATCTACATTTCCTACTCCATTGGATTCTATAGAATCATGACGTGCAAGGGTGGCGGCAGGGGGGACATGAACGTTCACTGTGTTAACATTGAAACCGATAGCATGTGTTTTTGCCGGCTTAGCTGCCACAATAACCACATTTTTTCGTATATTATTATAAGAACTACAACTGGGTAATGTTTCTCTACGCTCGCGTATAAATTGATTATAACCTCCTGCACTTCTTGTTAAACTACTACCGAAGCTACCATGATTCAGAGGGCCGACGACACCGTTACCACTAATACTACTACTAGCCATATCCGCCATAGAGCGAGGACTTTTACAGGGTGAGTTACTGAAGCTCAATTGATTGTCACATATAAAAGAATAGTAATCTTCACACAAGTCTCCAGTCGCAATGCTCGCATTCGATGTTGACACTGAATTGGCACTGGTGGCGGCTGTGTCCAGTTGTTCACAAGATGACCCCGTCACATTGGAGACTGGAAGAGGAGGTGGTGTCACAGACGGCGGCGTGGTCGTAGACAGTTTATGGGTACGACTAGTCATGCTGCTCATACTATTATGTCTCATTGAGGTGGTGGTAGTCTGTTGAACAAAATTTTCGCAAAAATCTACAGGATCAGCACGAAAATAACTTTGGAACCATTGAAATTTTTGTGACAACTTAAGTTTGTTCTTTTTTAATTTTATTTTCAGTTTCTGTTTGGAAGTGGGCGCCACTCCGCCACCACTACCCACAGAAGCTGCAGCAGCACAGGGAATTAAAGTATTGTCTGTGACAGAAGATGTACCGCCACCACCACCGCCACTACCAACACCACCTGAATTAGAGCCCTTAACTATTTTGTAAGAGGATTTACGTTTAAAAATAGGCTTGTGTGAAGAAGAAGATTGCTGCATATTTTTGGGGGCCATTAAGAGATGCATTAATTTGGGGCGAGCACTAGGCGCTGCTGGTGTTGTAAGCACTAGAGCCGTTTGATCAGCAATGCCATTATTATCATCAACATCACACTCAATACTACTACTATAAATATTGTTGTCTCCGTTACTAAACTCCTCATACTTGTTAGGGTTGTTAGTAACTGTGGTGGTAAAAGGGACTTGCTGTTGTTTTGGTTTTACCACCGGTTTCGAGTTCAATTTCTTAATTTTTAACTTTCTGTTGTCGTCATTGTCGTTATTAACATATACATAATCATCATCAACATCATAATCATCATCAACATCACCACCAACAACTCTATTTGTACAACTACTACTGCTAGTGTTACATTTATTGTTAGAAGAAGGACAATTGGAAGAAGAGGATGTGGTAGAGGAGGAAGTTGTGTGTAAAATACCAGTGTTAAGGCTTTGAAAGTTTCTCAAGATATTTGGAAAATTGTGGGAAGAGGAGGAGGTATTAGTGTTATTAGAATTAACAAAAGGATGTGGAGGAGAGGGTGTAGGTGAAGGAAGTGTTGAACTTAGTTTGGGTGTTACAGAGGATGTAGAAAGTAGTAAAGTAATGTGTTCAAGTTGTTTAGCTTGGGACTCACCGGATTCCCAGTCCTCTTCGTTATCTCCAATGGCAGATGAAGATGATTGGCTACTGACACTACTAGTTTTGCTGCTATTGTTGCTGTGATTGGTATAACTGGTAGTTGCCATCATATTGCTGCTGCTGCTGTTGTTGGACTTGTTGGCATTCATATTGGTGGTGGACGGTTGGTATGTTGCATCCATATTGAATGGATCTCCCCCTCCTCCTCCTCCACCACTACTGTCAGAAATTTGCCTTTGCATATTCCTTTGATTTGGCGTTGATGTTACCGTTACAGACGATCCTTTACCTTTATTTAGCTGCTGATGTTGTTGTTTCTGTTGCAGCATATTGTTTTTATGCTGTTGTGGTTCCAAATAACTCGGTGGTAGTGTCATATGTTGTGCGGGATTGGGTGGATATACTACACTACTATTGGTGGCATCTACTGCAGTAGGCTCCATATAATGATGATGATAATTGCTAAACTGTTGTTGTACGCAATCACTTTTGCGCTGTGCAGTACTTCGTATAGATTCGTATCCATTACTGGTATCGGTTCCACAGCCTCCGCCTAAGCTACTACTAACCGATGTCGATGAGGATGATTTTTGATCACATATATAGTTCATTTCACTGCCACTACTATTGTTTTGTGGCAATGTATAATTGTTTGATTGTTGCTGCTGCTGTTGGGGTGGTAATCGTACCGTTCCATCATTCTGTGAGGTTGAACGGTGATTAGTTGTTAATCTATTGCTGGTCGCAACTTTCATATGTTCACGACCAACAGTGGAGTCATCGACATAAAACACAAGTTCCACCTGGAAAATTAAAAAAAAGGAAATAAATTAATAAAAATTTAATTTTTATTTTGAGAATGACTACTCCAGCTCGAGGCTAGATTTCTTTAAATGTGACCTTCTTATTTAAATGTTTTAAAAACTTACCTTAAAATCTTCTGAAAAACATTTGTGTTCTTTATCCTTGTGTGCATCGTCGATTTCCCATTTGTGTAGAGTATACACAAATTTAACATCATTGCCTTCACCCTCAATTACTAAAAATAAATGAAAAAAAAATATATATATGTACTTAAATTTACTCATATGTACAGATGTAAATCGAAAATTCCACTATGGTTCCAAATCAATTTTTTTTTGTGGAAATAAAAATTGTTTACACATTTTCTCAATGGCAACACTCTAAGCCATCAAGAAAATATAATGAAAACATTTTGATGGCAGTCTAACAGGCTTTCAAAGCAAAAAGTTTTAACGCGTAGGTATAATCAAATGAGGACCAAAGCAATATTACAACTGCTCAAAGTGGGAAAAGGGTTATTAAAGATTCAAATCAAATAATTGAAGCCCAAGGAAAGTATATTTTTTATACCCTCCAATTACAGAATAGGGTAAACGCACTTTGTCATTCAGTATGGATCGGGGACTCTATAAAGTATATATATTATTGATCAGTGATTGATTCTAAGACATTCTAGCGATGTTCTTTCGTCCGTCTGTAGTTAACTTAAAGTTTGGCACAAATATGTTTTATGGTCCTAGGCAGGTTAATTTCGGAAATGGGCAAAATCGGACCAGGAGGGGAAAGTTTCCCCTTGAAGAACTTAACCAACCACTGAAAAACGCAAATTTTTTTGACGTTTTTTTCTATTTTTTGTAAACTAATGAAACATTTATTTGTTCGCAGAAGCTCAAAGTCCAGCACTTGAACCCAGGGGATACAAAATGTCACTTTTTTCGGCCAGCCCCCTTTTTAAGGCGTGTATTTAAATAATAAAATTATAATACTTTAGTGCACAAAGCATAATAAAATGAACTTGTAAACATATACCGCGAAAGGGTAAGAAGTACCCCAACAAACCGACCCCTGCTCCCCCCTTCCCCAACGACACAGTCAATTTTTTTTTTTGTTTTTAAATATTTGAGGTTATAAAAGATTTGAAAAATTACAATAGATATGTTTTCGAATAAAAAATTATGGTTTATAAATTACAATTGACCCTTTTCGAATTACAATTGAAATCTTCGAATAACAGTTAAAATATTCGAATTACAAATGGAATATTCGAATTACAAGTAAAATCTTCGAATTACAAATTAAATCTTCGAATTACAATTTATCTTTTTCGAATGTAATGGAATGGTGTATTTAAAAAATTGAAATCTTGTCGGAATTGGCTGAGGATGTAACTAAAGTTAATGATTTTTTTAAACTACACCATTTATAGATAAATTTCGAAAAAGATTAATTGTAATTCTAAGAGTCTAATTGTAAATCGAAGATTCTACATGTATTTCAAAAATTTCATTTATAATTCGAAAATTCTAAGTGTTATTCGAAAAAGATCAATTGTAGTTCAAAAAAAGATCAATTGTAATTTGAAAAATATGAATTGTGTTTTGAAACAGATCAATTGTTGTAATTCGAAAAAGTTAAATTGTAATTCGAAAAATATCAATTGTAATTCAAAAATTGTCAATTTTTTTCGCAAAAGATCAATTGTAATTCAAAAAAGATCATTGAACAAAATGGTAAATTTTAATTTGAAAATGATCAATTGTATAAGATAAATTGTAATTCGTATAAGATCAATTGTAATTAACAATTTCAATTGAAATTCGAAATGGATCAATTCAGAGATCAATTTTAATTTGTAAGATATCAATTGTAATTCGAAAAAGGTCAATTGTAATTCGAAAACTATGAACTGAATTAGAATTGATCTTTTTCAAAATATAATTTATCTTTTTCGAAGTACAATAGATCTTATTCAAATTACAAATCATTTTCGAATTGCAATTAATCTTTTTCGCATTACAATAAATATTTTTCTAATTACAATTGATCTTTTTCGAATAAGAATAGATATTTTTCGAATTACAATTGATCTTTTTCGAATTATAATTGATCTTTTTCGAATTATACCCAGTCAGAAATTGCCAACCGTACCAAAAATTTTGTGTTGGCACAATATCGGGCTAGCCAAAAACACAACATTGTATAATGTAAAACAGTTTTACTAAAAATATTGTGTTGTCACAACTTTGCGTTTACATAAAACACTACACTATGGATTATAATTGAAAAGTTTTAACATTTTTTTTTTTTTAAGTTTTTGATTTACATAGACCTCAACTCTTTAATCTAAGTGAACACTTAAGTAGTTGCTTTTTTAACCAATTTGCACAAAATGGTAACTAAAAAGCACTACAACGAGATTTTCAATACACCCCTAAGCAAAAGACAAATCCAATGTCGTAAATTTGTAAAATCAATGTTAACCCAACGTCAAAACAAAAGTCGAGCGATCGTTGGCCACTGTTATCATTTCAACTTCGAAATGACGTCGTAGACTTAGAAACGGGTATGATATGCCAACGTTGGTACCGTCACCGCCAACTTCATTCCAACGTTGGCCCGTTTGTATTTTTCTGACTGGGTAATTGATCGTTTTTAAATTACAACCCAGTCAGAAATTGCCAACCGTACCAAAAATTTTGTGTTGGTACAATATCGGGCTAGCCAAAAATACAACATTGTATAATGTAAAACAGTTTTACTAAAAATATTGTGTTGGCACAACTTTGTGTTTACATAAAACACTACACTATAGATTATAATTTAAAAGTTTAACATTTTTATTTTTTTAAAAAGTTTTCGATTTACATAGACCTCAACTCTTTAATCTAAGTGAACACTTAAGTAGTTGCTTTTTCAACCAATTTGTGCAAAATGGTAACTAAAAAGCACTACATCGCTATTTTCAATACATCCCTAAGCAAAAGTTAAATCCAATGTCGTAAATTTGTAAAATCAATGTTAACCCAACGTTAAAACAAAAGTCGAGCGATCGTTGGCCACTGTTATCATTTCAACCTCGGAATGACGTCGTAGACTTAGAAACGGGTATGATTCGCCAACGTTGGCACCGTCGCCGCCAACTTCATTCCAACGTTGGCCCGTTTGTATTTTTCTGGCTGGGAATTGATCTTTTTCGAATCACAATTGAAATTTTCAAATTACGAAAGCAATTTTTGAATAACAAATGGAATATTTGAATTACGAGTAGTCTTCGAATTGCAAATGCAATTTTTGAATTACAAGTAGAATCTTTGAATTACAAATGGTATCTTCAAGTTACAAATGAAATCTTGCAATTACAGAATTTCCGAATTGCAAATGGAATCTTTGAATTACTAAAGGAATCTTCGAATTACAATTAGAGTTTTCGAATTACAAATGAAATCATGCACATGTTTTTGACATATCTTATAAAAGAAATAATAATTATGTAAATTAACATTTAATACATACCAGCAGAATCAGTTACAAAAAATGTATTAAACCAAAAATGAAATATTTTTTTAGCATTTTTTGTTAGTTCAACTTTAATATCACCCGCTACTGGTAGGGGTGGATTTTTCATATCCAGCACACTGTTTTTGCGAAAATCAATTGTATGATTTTTCAATTGCTACAAGAAAATAAAAAGAACAGTTTGTTAGAAAATATAATTCGACAGAATAAAATATGATGAATTTAATATTGTTATTTACCTGAACACTTTCTTGTAATACAGAAATTGAGCAGAGAACTGTACCCTGGCTATGCAATATATTTGCCTCCGAAAAACGAATTTCACAAAACTAATTTTAAAATAAATTGAAGATATTTAAAAAAAATTAGAATGTTATTAAGCATATTAAATTTTTTTTGCTAACCTGCAGGGTACGACGCTCATACGGTAAACCCAATCGCATTAATTTGGCAAAATACTGAACGTAACGCCGTTGTGATGGAATCGTAACACCTTTGCGATCCTTGGTTCGTTTTTCGTCGTAACATGCTAAAGCATCTTCAGCAGTATTTTGTTTGCCGCTATAAAGCAAATAACAACAGATCATGGTTCCTGAAAATTTAAAATAATAGATATTAAATTCATATATATTGTCAATAGTAATTTTTTTTATTTAATATTTACCAGTTCGACCTTTACCAGCTTTACAATGTACAGCAGCCACATTGGCAGGATTTGCCTTGAGCCATGTATCAACGTCATCACAAAATTTTAGTATTAATTCTATCGTAGGTGGGTTATGATCCTCAAACGGATACACAGAAACTCTCTTTAAAAATAGAAAAAAAAAAATATAAATAAAATTGATAAAGGTTTTCTTTTTCTAAACAAAATTTTAAACTATATTTTAAGTAAAATTTTTAACTTTAAGGAAACGGTATTTAAAAAAAAATGAAAATAGACACTGCAGGAAAAGTGTCCGGTGCTTAATAGTTCACGTAACATGTCACGGGCCCAAAATCACATGTTTTCTTCTTAAAGCATTTTAAACGCAAAACAAATTGGCAAACGATTTTTGTGTTCGGCATGTCACTGACTCAATTCCGTTCGGATTTGAAAAAAGTGGTTTACTCGCAAAACGAATATTATTTTTTTCCGAATGAAATCACTTTCAAAAATCAAAGTGGAATTGAAATGCATAAAAATGGTTTTATTCCGAAAAAAAAAATGCTTTGCGTTTTACGAGTAAACCACTTATTCCACTCCCGAACGGAAAAATACGCTAAACGCGCTTTAAACGACATTAGTATGGCACACAAATTTTTAAAAAAGTGAGTTTGTGACTCAAAAACAAAAAAATTAATAAAAAAAAGTAAGAAAATATAGTCGGTCAAGACCAGAGTTTTGACATAGGCCTTTAGGTTAGTGTTGTGGTCGTTGGTAATTAAATAAGAAGACTGTATTTAGTTCTTAAATATTAATTCATTTATTAAAAAGAAAAACGTGTTGCACTTGGTTAAGTATCTATATCAATTTTTTGGTTTTCTTATTTGACAGCTCAAAAGGTTGCCAGATTTAAATATTAATAAAGGGTTACTAGATTTATATATTACAATTCTCTCACCCTTATTGAATACTTATTATTTTAACTTATTCAAAATTACAATATTTAATTCAATGTATTTATGTAATTAATAATTTGAAATTTTGACAAAAGATTTTTAAATTTGAATCAATAAACAAAATGATAATAATTAAATGTATGAAGTTTCATTCAGAGTCTACTACGTAGTCTCCCAAATGTGGAGGCAGTCTTCGAACCCTTGCCGAAACTCTACGCGGTGTCGAAGATGGCGGTTGTAAATTCAATGTAAATTGTTGTGGATTTAATGATGAAGGAGTATGTTGATTTGGTGTTGTTGATAATGGTTGTAAGGTTGCTGATGATGTTTGTTGTAAATTAGCTGATGATGTTTGTTGTAAATTAGCTGATGATGTTTGTTGTGCAGTAGCTGACGTTGGTTGTTGTGAAGTTTGTTCTGACGTGTTTGTTGAATTGGGTATCTCTACAAGATCTTCAATGTTTGCATATTGTTGATTGTTGTTTTCATCTCGCAGAACTACTTCTTCATTATTGTTTCCGGGAATAGTAGGCTGGACATTTGATGCACGTAGTTGATTTATGTGCCTTTTGAACACAAATCCGTTGTCTAGTGTAACTATATAATGGAGATTTCCAAGCTTCTTGGTAATTATACCCGTCTTCCAGGTTGTCTTGTTTGTAGCGTAATAACGAGCTAAGACTCTCTCACCCTTATACAGTTGCCTAGCCATACATTTTGGATATTGAGTTTTGTTGAACTTAGTTGGTTTAAATGCATCCAGACGTGTACGTATTTGCCTTCCCAAATACTGTTCCGAAGGAGTTTTAGAATTTTTAAGTGGCGTAGCGCGATATTTGAACAGTATTTCCTGTACTTTTTCTCGGATAGACATCGTTTCATTTTCCATTGTTGTTAATTTGTGTTTTAGAGTTTGTACATTTCTCTCTGCCAACCCATTCGTGGCTGGGTGGCCTGGCGCAATGAACTTTTGAAAAATGCCGCAATTTTTACAAAAAGTTTTAAATTCTTCGCTTGTAAAGATGGTTGCATTGTCTGATACCAGAACGTTTGGATATCCATTTCTCGAAAAGATTTCTTGTAAAATTTCTATTGTAGAAAATGAAGACGGTGCTGCTCGGCTTATACCGATTTCAGCCCATTTCGACTTTGCGTCCATTACCACCAGAAAAAAATTGTTTTGGAAAGGACCGGCATAATCTATGTGTATGCGTTGCCAATTCCCATCCGGCTCTTCCCACGGATGAAGTTCAGCTTTTGCTGGAGAACTTTTTACTAACGCGCATGACGGACATGATCGAACTAAATTTTCAATGTCCTTGTCGATGTTTTTCCAATATACATAGCGGCGTGCCAATTGTTTCATCTTGGTGATGCCTAAATGCGTATAATGGAGTTCCTGTAAAACGTATGGTTGTAGTATTTCAGGGATTACTACTCTTTGACCTCTAAAAAGCACGTTCTCATCAACTGTAAATTCTGGATCGATATCATTGTTTTTATCGTTTTTGTTGGAGCTACGTAGTTTTTTTATGATTTTTGAAATGTATTTATCTTTACGAGTTTCATCACGGAGTGATTGAAAATTGATTTTCGAATTACTAATATGATTAATACTTTCATTACAAATAAGATGTACTTCTCTATTGATAGAACATTCGACGAATTTTGTTGTAATATCGGGCGCTCTGGAGAGACAATCCGCGTTAGTGTTGTCGACCCCTTTTTTGAATTGTATTTCATAATTAAAACCAGATAAATACGCTGCATATCGTTGCAATCGAGCAGAAGTCATTTGGGGCAGTTTTGCCGTATGATGAAAAATTCTCATAATCGGCTGATTGTCGGTTATGAGTACGAATTGACGTGCGAATAAATATTCATGGAAGTGTTGTACCGAAAAAACAATTGATAGCGCCTCTCTATCTAGCTGAGAGTAATTTTGCTCGGCTGGGGTCAATGCCCTAGACGCGTACGCTATTGGGCGTTCTTCCCCATTGATTATGTGCGATAATACACCCGCTATACCCGTTGGGCCTGCGTCACATGCCAATTGAATTTTTAAACTAGGGTTATAGGGTACCAATACTCTTTCGCTGGCCAATTCTTTTTTTAGTGTGTTAAACGCATTTTCACATTTATTGGTCCAGTTAAATTTTGAATCTTTTTTCAAGAGGTGTCGTAATGGTGTAGTTGTTGTAGATATATTTGGTATAAAGCGTGCGTAATACGTCACCATCCCTAAGAATCTCCTAACTTCGTCAACCGTGTTTGGTGTAGGCATGTTCAGAATTGCCGAAACTTTTGCCGGAGATTTCTTTATTGTATTAAATTCAACAATGTGACCTAAAAATTCAATGCTTTCCTTGAAAAATGAGCATTTGCCCCGGTTAAGGTGTAAATCAAAACGTTTTAATTGCCCAAGACAAGTTTTTAAGTTGGAAATGCACTCTTCCATTGAATTTCCATGCACAATTATGTCGTCAAAATACGACTCTGTTTTCGGTACGTCCCTTAAAATCTGATCAATAATTCTGTTAAATTCTGCGGGGGCAGTTTTAATGCCAAATGACAAACGTTGCATCTTATATGTACCCCGATGAGTTGAAATTGTTTGTATTACGCTCGACTGTTCGTCTACTGGTATGTGTAAGTATGCCTTATACAAATCGAGTCTACAAAAATACTTTGAATCCCGAAGGCTATTAAAAATTTCATCGATTTTACGAATTGGGTAGTGTGCATCAATTAGACGCTGGTTTACGCCGACCTTATAATCCACACAAAGTCTTACCCCCCCATCAGCTTTAGGTATTACTACTAGGGGCGACCCCCAATCGCTATTAGTTGTTTTGGATATAATTCCGGTTTGTTCTAAGACATCTAGTTCCTTTTCAACTCGTTCCGTTAGGGAATATGGGATTTGTCTTTCCTTGTTATAAATTGGTGTAGTACCTTCACGTAATTTTAGCGAAACTTTGTATTGTTGTGTACAACCAATTTTTTCCTCGAATACCTCAGAAAATTCATGTATAATTTCATCGATAACGCTTACCTGATTAATATCAGTTGTATTTGTTGTTTTACAATTGTTGTCCAGGTCGTTTAAGTTTATGTTTAACCGTCTGATCCACGAGCGACCCAGTAATGCAGAACAGCCATCTGGAACAATGTAAATATCATCGAATATAGTTGAGTTGTTGTATTTTGCTTTGACTTTTATTTTCCCGTCAGGTATAAATGTTGTTTGAGTATACGAACGAAACGCAATATTAGTGGGAACCACTGGTGTGCACAATTGTAGATTGTTAAATTGACCCCTGGGCAGAAATGTAAATCCTGACCCAGAGTCCACCTCAAACTTTACCATTTTACCTTCTATATCGATGTATGTGTAGTACCGCTCAGCATTTGTTGAATTGTTGTTGTTATTTTGGTAAACGTCAATCACCTTATACACGCCATAATCTTCATCGTGATGTATCTGGTTTGTTGAATACCCCTTTTGTGGGGTTCTCCCATTTGATGACTTACTCAACGTAGCAATACAAACTTTAATGATGTGACCTTTTTTGTTGCACCCGGTACACTTTAATTTGTCTTTATCTGTGTGGCAGTCTTTAGCAAAATGATTGCTTCTACCGCACCGCAAACATAAGCCATCTATGCCCAACTTTTTGTAATCAATTTTACCTTGTGGTTGTTGTGTTTTTGAAGATTGTGCAGCTTTATTGTTGTATTTATGATTCTTACGTTTGGAAACTTGATTTATAGTTGTTGTTGTTGTTGTATTTGATTTCATCGTCATTTCCTTTGAATCAGCTTTTGCCGCCTCAATAGCAATTGCCTTTGCCACAACATCATCAAATTTACACGAACCTGATTGCAGAAGTTGTTCCCTCATGTTGTTGTCACAAATCCCACGTATAAATTGGGCCCGTAAAAAGATATCCGCCACTGACGCTTTGCATTTACATGTCGACACAAAATCACAATCCCCAATTTCAGCTCGTAATGACGCCACAAATTCGGCAATGGATTGTCGTTCTGTTTGGTACTTTGACAAAAATTGATGCTGTGTAACCAACACATTCTTCTTTGGAGAGAGATGCGTTTCCAAAAGTTGAAGTAGTTCACTGTACTGAACCTCATTGAGGGCTTTTGGTGCTGCTAATGCGCTTACCATGTTGAACAATTTTGCTCCCATCGAGTTTAATAGCAGTTTTGCACAATATTCATTATTGTCAGAAATGTTTTTCATTTCCGTGTAATTTCTGAATCGTTGAATGTAATTTTTAAATGACTCTTTGGAAGAGTCATACGTTTCAAAATTTGGCAGTAATGCGGTATTGGTGGCATTCGTGTTGGCGGAACTTTGCACTGTGTTCTGCCCATGTGCCGCCATTTGCATAACCTGTTGCACCAAATTTTGTTGAACCTGCATGAATGCAGCAAACTGATCTTTATCCATTTTTTTTTTTTTTTCTTGATTGTCCTCGTCGCCAATCTGTTGTGGTCGTTGGTAATTAAATAAGAAGACTGTATTTAGTTCTTAAATATTAATTCATTTATTAAAAAGAAAAACGTGTTGCACTTGGTTAAGTATCTATATCAATTTTTTGGTTTTCTTATTTGACAGCTCAAAAGGTTGCCAGATTTAAATATTAATAAAGGGTTACTAGATTTATATATTACAGTTAGGTTAGGTTGTAAGTGGCTGCTGACGTTTTTACGTCAACACACGTAGACTCTGAGGTCCATTGTGATACCACGGGACCGTAATAGGTTTCCCTACTAGTCCCTGTCGTTAAACCATTTTGAGCTTCTTATAAAACTCCTTAGATGTTGAATTTTGACATCCGACAAATCAGAAAGATCGTACAGCTCCCTAGATCCCAGTGAAGCAAGTCTCTGACCAGAAAGTGCCGGGCAATGGCAAATAAAGTGTTCGATAGTTTCCAACTCCTCTTCATCCATGCAACTTCGGCAAAAGTCATTCGACGGCACATTTAACCGCTCTGCGTGCTTCCCTATAAGACAGTGTCCGGTAATTATAGAAACCACCGTCGAAATCTCTCCTCTTGGAAGTGATATCAGCTCACTTGTGCGCCCCTGATTAAGAGAAGGCCAAATCAGTCGTGTTGTCTCACACGTCCATCCATTTGCCCATCTTTGATTAGTTTCCGTCGCAGAACAAAGCCGTAGGTTTTGCTTGCAAGTTTCTAGAGGCATACCAACACATTCCAATTCTGTTGGAACCTGTAAGGTAGTTCCTAGTCTTGCAAGCTCATCGGCTTTGCAATTCCCTGGAATGTCTCTGTGCCCTGGGACCCATATGAGTCGTATGTTAAACTGCTTGGCCATCTCATTTAAAGACGTGCGGCAGTTAAGGGCAGATCTTGTTTTCAGAAACATTGAATCCAGGGACTTGACCGCGGCTTGACTGTCAGTATAGATGTTGACTGCGGTTGTAGACAAGACATTGCAGCTCAACCAGTCAGCCACTTCTTTTATTGCCAGCATCTCTGCCTGGTAAACACTGCAATGATCTGGCAATCTACGAGCCAGGCTCAACCCAAGCTCTTCCGAATAGACTCCAAAGCCCACTTGTTCGTGCAGCCTCGATCCGTCTGTGTAAAAATTTATGGTAGCTCCACTACCCGGAGTATCCCCCATCCAAGACTCCCTGGATGGTATCATAGTGGTAAAGTGGCGTTCAAAGAGGCTCAAAGAGGGAGCACAGTCCACATTTTGTGGTATTGTTATCTTTTTCAAGATCGCGCTATGGCCACAATCACTGCTCCTCCATTGCAGCGTGCTATTAAGTCGAATTGCCGACGCAGCCGCATACTGCCTACCCAATATGTCCAAGGGTATCAGGTGAAGGAGGATTTCTAATGCAGCCGTAGGTGTAGTACGAAGAGCACCAGTGATGCACATTGACGCCATTCTCTGTACCTTCGTGATAAAGACAAAGTTCGCTTTTGTTTCTAAAGCAGGCCACCAGACAATGATTCCATACAGCAAAATTGGACGCACCACTGCTGTATAGATCCAATGAACGACTTGAGGGCTAAAACCCCATCGTTTTCCAATGGCCCTTTTACAGGAATACAAAGCAATCGTTGCTTTTCTCACCCGTTCCTCAATATTACGCCTGAAATTCAGCTTCCTATCTAGAAATACTCCAAGATACTTGGCTCCATCTGAGAAGGTGATTTCAGTACCGTCCAGAGAAATAGGATCAAAAGCAGGAATCTTATTTTTCCTTGTAAACAAAACAAGCTCTGTTTTAATAGGATTAACTCCTAGACCACAGTCTCTTGCCCATTTAGACAGATCTTTCAGAGAACCCTGAAGAATGTCCCGCAATGTTGGCAGATGCTTCCCCTTTACCGCTATCGCGACATCGTCAGCATATGCGACAACATGACAACCACGTGCTTCTAGAGATAGTAGCATTGAATTCAGTGCCAGGTTCCAAAGAAGCGGCGAAAGAACACCTCCTTGTGGTGTGCCCCTATTGACAAATCGAGATATGACGGACGCTCCCAATTCAGACGTTATACGTCTATTGGCAAGTAGGCCTTCCACCATTAAAACGATTTCACGCTTTACTCCCAGACCAGACAATGCCAATATTATCGATTCTGGGATGACATTATTAAAACCCCCTCAATATCAAGAAAGGCCACCATAGTGTACTCCTTTACCGAAAGCGATCTCTCGATGGTACCAACGAGCTCATGAAGAGCTGTTTCCGTTGATCGTCCCTTGCTGTATGCATGTTGCTTTGTCGAAAGCAACCTCGGGTCAATCACTCTACGCAAATATGAGTCTATCATTCGTTCCATTGTCTTTAACAAAAAAGAAGACAGACTAATTGGTCTGAAATCCTTCGGAGCTGTGTGGGAACTTTTCCCAGCCTTCGGGATAAATACGACTCTGGTATCCCTCCATTTTAAAGGAATATACGACCAGTTGATGCATGCTGTGTATAGATTATACAGCAACGGGGCTATATAGTCCAACACTTGCTGCAACTCAGTCGGGATTATACCATCAGGTCCCGGGGATTTATAGGGCCTGAAGCTTTTTATCGCCCAGATTAATGTTGGCATATTTATTATTTCCGAAGCAATTTCAGATGCTTGGGCGTCAGAACGTTCCAAAGCTTGAAACGGCGTCATGGAATTGCCCGGAAAATGCGTGTTTAAAAGGAGATCCAGCGACTCTCCACTGGAGGAAGACCACACCCCATTAGGATCTTTCAGGTATCCTAGGGTGCAAGGAGAAAAGCCAGAACCTTGCACAGCCTGGATGCCTCAGAGACGTCTTCTATGTTTCCACAGAAGTTTTTCCAAGAATCACATTCTGCATTTCTGATCATCTTTTTATAACTCTTAAGTTGCAGCCTGTATGCAGACCAGTCCTCGTCTGCTCTTGAAAATTTAGCCTTATTAAAGAGCTTTCTGCAGGAATCTCTGCTCGTCTGCAACTCATTTGACCACCAAGGTGGCTTTTTTTTCCCTCTAGGCTTTGCAGAAGGGCAAGACGCATCCAGGCACCTATTACAAACATTTGTTATATGGTCAACCAGACTGTCAATTTCCGCTAAACTATGCGGTTCAGATAGGGGTACTTCATCCAAAAGCAAAGAAAAAGTCTCCCTATATTTCACCCAGTTTGTTCTTCTCAGATTTCTAGAGACTGTCTCAACCGGGGCACGCTCCCTGAGTAAAAACCCAATGTAGCGATGATCTGAGAAAGAATGCTCTTCCAAAACTCTCCAGTCATCAATTCTATCAGACAATGTATCTGATACAAGTGTTACGTCAAGAACCTCTTGCCGCGTACTTGTAACGAAAGTTGGTTCACTATCCTTGTTACAAATATACAGGTTAGTGCTTAACAAAAACTCCAAAAGTGATTCGCCTCTATCATGACATAGGCCTTAGTCCGAAAATGGTGCGATGGTAATCAGATTTGATAAGGTTAATAAAGGACGCAATTAACAGACACAAAAAAAATTTTAATTAAATATTTTCTATTTTCATGTAATTTAAGAGATTTTTGTGAAAATCGGGAATGTGGTTTGCATGGGGGCTACAAGAAGAACTGGTCAGATTCCTTTAAAATTCGGAATGGCGATTTGTGGCGACAAAACACGTTTTCCATGTCAAAGACACTGCTGACATCCACAAGACATCTCTATGTACTGATTTGAGGACAGTTTCATACAAATTTTCATTAGTTTTTACTTTTATCATTTTCCATTATAAACTATCTTTCTCATATTAAGAAAAAACTTTTCGCCTTTTTTGGTCCCAACTGGATTTGAACCTGGAACCTCCAGTTTATCAGTCCAACACCAATCACTTGTTCCAAACTTTATTTTCAAAATTATTTGTAAGATTTTGATTTTATTTTATATAAATCGATAATTTTGCCATGTTTTTCTTGTAAATTAAAGAGTTGCCCAGATTTGAAATTCTAATTTAAAATACTGCTATCCTGAAGCCATTTCCTTATCGATATCTTAGAGGAATTGTCCACACTCTTAAAACAAACATTCATTGCTAGCTATGATTACCTATGATTTATCTAAACCTGAAGACATTTCCTCAAGGAATCACTGTGTGAATTTCCTCAGTGACACATATTCCAACTGGGTGTAGGACAATAGCTTTGGTTACCTTTTTTTAATTGAAAATCGGAAGTTCCGAACAAAGTGAAAAAAATGACTACCTCCGTCCCGAAATATTCTTTACATTTCTATAGATTTTTTTGTCCCAAAATAAACTTTACATTTTATTAAACAGTGTTTTATTTGAAATAATACAAGACAAAGTTAAAAAAAACAATCTTATGCTAATCTCGTGTACTAAAATTGTAACAAAATTAATTAAAACACGGTACAATGGACTATTTTAAGTCTGAGCGCCATGGACTTGCCTAAAAAAAAAAAAGGAATTTACTTATTTTTTAGGCTTGTACAACCCACCCTCAACTCAACAATTAAAACAAGTAAGAAAGTTATAGTCGGTCAAAACCGACCATATGATACCCTACACCAGTGTTTCCCGGAAAATGGGTCCCAAGTCCAAACATGGACCGATTGGATCTGTCGTTGTTAGATCTTTATTTAGTGTAGAAAACACACAGATCAAATTTTATACGAATTGGTTAATTTTTTTTGTCAATATACCGATATAACTGAATATCGGTCGAAATTTTTATATGGGGGACTAAGGCCTTTAAAATAAAATTTTTGTCAAATATTTCCATTTTTATGAATTAGAAATTCTTATAAGGGACCATTTTTTAAATTTTGAATGTTTGAACTTATCGACTTAGAAATATTTTTAAAAAAATTTCAGAAAAATAATATATAAATAATATAATTTTCCCGATGAACCATTTTTAAATTTTTAATGTTTAAACTTAGAAATATTTAAAAAAAAAATTCTGAAAAACGTCTATAAATAAATTTAATTTTCCAGATCAACCCTCGTAGCACATCTATTATTTACTCAATCAGGACGCTATCAAGCTTAAATAAAAGCTTTTTAAATTACCTACATAAAAGATTAATCCCTATTGGAGCGGATGCGTTTTTTCCGCAATTGTTCTCATAAAAATAGAAAAAAATCCAATTGCGGCGGAATTTTGTTTTCATACAAAATGTATGAGAACAATTGCGGAAAAACGCTTTCCCCTCCAATTGTGATTAATATCTAACATTTTTTTTAATTTTACTCGTTTGATAATAACGTTGAGTATTGTTAACTTTGTCTATAACAAATTGCATATACTATAGAAACGTTTATAATTAGTTGGCAACCAGTGTATATGTCTATTGTCTCCGGCCGGTCACTGGATAGGTATTTTTTTTGGGACAGTAAGTGATAAATCCAATTTTTAACTAACAAGTGATAAGCATTTTAAGTAATTTTAGTGATATGATGATTTCGCATCGACCGACAACCTTTTTCCTGCAGGGATTATTCGATATTTCGAAATTTAATATTTCCAAATCAAAACTTTATTATAATAATAAACATACCCCATGAAACTTATTAATATCGTAGCTGCGCTCAAGACAAAGATTGTAAATTTTATAATGATCATGATGTCTTCCTTCTAAGAATTTATAAACATCTTCTAAACGATTACGATACATGCTCTCATATTTTTCCGCTGGATAACCCATGGCAATAATATTATTGTAAATATCTAAAAAGACAAACAAAAAAAAAACACAAAACAATTGATATAAGGATTAAAGTATTAAATAAATTTACCACAATTTATAAGTACTTACAAGCTAAATCCAAATTGAAACCTTCCTCCTTGTAGCGTATACGCTGTTTGCTGACCACATTTCTCAATACGTTCGTCATGACGGAGAGAGTATTGGCCATCTTCTGTTTAAACTTATAAATATCGATGCCGGTATTGGAACCGGCCTCGTTCGTTAAGCGTTTTTTAACGCCGCTAACGTTATATTTTCCGTTGCCGTTTTTAAAACCCGTTTTTTTGCTGGTTTCGTTTGTCTTTTTCAAATTAGTAAAATGTTTTAAATTGTATAAAAGTGTCGTACACTTTTCTTCTGGTTGAGGTGTTCTCCTATACTTGCTGTGGTCTTTATTTTTATCCTGGTGGTTTAAATGCTGATAGCGTTTCCAATTTGTGGCATTTAAATAAAATTTACCTCCTTGTTGAAACATACATATAAAATTTCTAATAACAATTTCGTTTAGATTTTAGATATATGGATTTTGCGGTTTGATCGCTATAGGGATCATTCTGGAACCGATGTAATTTTTTTTGTTTGTTTTGTAGTTATAAATTTAGAGGGATTTTCTATATATATAAAAAAAATAATAAAAAAACAATAAAACCTATTTTGGTCGGCCTCTATTGATGTGTAGGGGGATGGTGGTCGGTCGTTGGTTGATTCATAAATTTGTATTCCTTATTCTTCGTATTATTTTATCTGACTTTACGGTTATCGAATTATTTGTAGTATATATTCTAATGCATGGAGATTGCTTGTCTTCTGGCTGATTTAATGCTCAATATCAAATTGATAGTAAATCAATCATTGGCAAATCCATTCTGAAATACAAAAATAAAAGAGAAAAAATATATACGATAAACAAATGAGTTCTAATAAGGTTTTCGCAATAAAAAATATGAAATTATTCAGATTGGTATTTATAATGCTAATGGTTTAAAATTAAGTTTATCTCAAATTCTCAAAAAAAAAAAAAAAAAAAAAAACAATTCAGGAAACTTGTAACTGCAAAATACTTTAGAAAGTGATAAATTGTATATTAATGTACTTCAAAAATGGAGCTTTAACTCTTAAACATTTGAATTTTACACAATATTTTTGTCATAACCATTTTAATATTCGAAATCGTCTGCCACGATACATCAAAAACTAAGGAGTGAGATCATAAAAATGTTAACACACATTTTTGCCTACAACTTTGGTGTAAAGCTTCCAAATTTTTTTTTTTTTCGGCAGTTTACATTTTAAAAATATGTCAGTTAATAAATTAATTTACATCATGAGTTTTAATTTGCAATTTTTTACACAATGGACGATGAAAGAAAAGTGCGTTCAAAAATAATTAAATATTTTCAACAAAACCAAACATGGACATACAAAAAAATTGCCAAAGAAACTAATGTATGCCGCCAAACAGTTTCAAAAGTGGTAAAAAGGTATCTGGAACACCTAACAATTGAAAGGAAGCCGGGAACAGGAACAACGACTGGTTATCGTAACATTGGTAAGGCATATAAAGTTAAAAGCATCCTTAAGAGAGCTCCTAACACATCTGGCAGAAAAACAGCTCGGTTAGCCCAATGCTCAGACTTTTTTGTACGTAAAGTGAAACGTAAGGCGGGACTAAAGTCCTACAAAGTTCAAAAAGTTCCCGATAGAAACGCTTTTAAAAATTTGGAGGCCAAAACCAGAGCTAGAAAATTGAAATCAAATTTTATAAAAAAATACAACTGTTGTGTAATGGACGACGAAACTTATGTCCTGGCTGATTTTGCGCAGCTCCCTGGTCAAGAATTTTATGTTTCCGATGTTCGAGGAAATGGTGCGGAAAAATTTCGGTCAAAAAAGCAAACGAAATTCCCCAAAAAATTCCTAGTATGGCAAGCCATATGTAGCTGCGGCCAAAGAAGCCAGTCATTTGTGACATCTGGCTCTATAAACAGCGAAATTTATATCAAGGAGTGTTTGCAGAAGAGACTTCTTCCGTTCTTGAGTCAGCACAATGTATCCACTTACTTTTGGCCCGATTTAGCATCTTGTCACTACAGCAAGAAAGCGCTGGAGTGGTATAATGATAATAATGTGGTTTTTGTACCAAGAGAGGCAAATCCACCAAACTGCCCGAAGCTCAGGCCAGTGGAGAGATATTGGGCTCTTGTTAAAAAAGAATTAAAGGGCACAAAAAAGGTCTCCCAGCAAGATTTCAAACGTAGATGGACCACCTGCTCTAAAAAGGTGACAGAAACTACCATAAAAGCCTTAATGGGAGGGTTTCCGGAAAAAGTGGATAACTTTGTTCGTAGTGGTTAGAGTTCCATGCGGTTTTTTTGTTATGATTTTGTATTAAATTTTATTTAATAAAAATTTGGTTTGAAGTCTTAAAATTCAGTAGTCTGTTTTTTATTTAACTTTATGTGTGTTAACATTTTTATGATCTCACTCCTTAGTATACCGATATTTGATGTTTTTTGGTTTGTAGTAGAGATGGGCGCGTAAGTGATTTTTGACTCACACTCTCTCACGTTCACGACAGGAATTTGTAAAATCACGCACACTCACTGACGAACATATTTTTTCTACTCACACTCACTCACAATCACGTGAGTAAATTTAATACAAATCACACTCACGTGCACTCACGCAAGCTTCACTCACACTCACGTTGACTCACACTAACAAAACTTTTATTTAAACAAAAAAAAAATCAAAAACTAAAATTTCAAAAATCTTTTAAAATTTTAAGCCAAATTTAAAGTTCAGCGAAATTTTACATTTTTTTGGAGCTTTTTTTCGGGATGAAATCTTAAGTTAAGCCAAATTTTACAATTTTTTTGTTGCTTTTTTTGGTATGAAAGGAAATATGAAGAACAAATAAATCACGCAAAAAAATCGACTTACGCACACTCACTCTCTCAGATTTTTTCTCCACTCACAATCACGTGAGTAAAATTGAATTTTTTGTCACACTCAAGCGTGAATCACGCTCTAATCTGCTCATGTTCACATCACTAGTTTGTAGAGAGTGAACTCATGTTCATATCTCTAGTTTGTAGAGAGTGAACTTTTTAACCCTCCGATGACTGATAAGGTGCCTAGGAATCTTTTTGGTTTTCAGAGATGCAGCATTTTAAGACGGCTTGATCGAATAGGACCAAACTCAGTGACATTTATGTGTGTGATGTTATAAAGCAGCTTAGTAAATTTCAACGTGATTCCTGCACTTGTTTTCTCATAATCGCGGGTTAAACAAATTACCTACGAGAATGACGTATAAGGTCCCCAGGGACCTTTTATATCTTTTAGTGCATTTTGTTAACGTTTTATCTCTTTGTGTGAAATAAGAGTATACTAAAGAAGTTAAAATAATTTGAAAATGAGTTGTAAGAGTCACTTTTGTTTCAGCGTGAGTAAAACGTAAGCATGTTTTTACTAATGTCCAACTAATGTCCAACTAATGTCCAAGTGCGCCCAACGCATTTTTTTTTTTCATAGAGCGGCAACAAGTGGTATGGTTATCTACCACTATTCGTCGCACTCCCGCACATAATATTGCACAACTTGTTAGTATATTTTTTGTTGGAGAGTTTCTTTAACCATATTAGCTATATTGGAACACTTGGTTGCAAAAAAAAATCTCAATACAAGCTTTATTGAATTATTAGGTCACTGGGGACCTTATACGTCATCGACGTTGAAATAATTAAACATTTCATTAGGGGATATTTTTAACCGCATGCCCATTATTTTATAACTGACAAGAAAGGTCTTTCAGAGGGCACCCACCGATTGTCCTGAAACTTGAGTATCGAAATGAGGGCAGAAAAATAAGAGTTACGTGTTTTTTTAAGCTACCCAATCTCAAATTTAAAAAAGGGTTGCCACCTAAAAAATATGGGCTTTCACTAAATTACAAATAAAAGCCAAACTAACAGGAATTTCCCCAAACGCAAAAATACGGGTCAGCTTAATTTTAATAGAGATTATTATACAGTTAAAGCTCAATATAACGAATGATATATTGTTTGACCCAGCGTTACCAGGTACTTTTTTCCGTTGTCCCCAAAAATATAATAAAATATCCCCCAAAATCCCCAAACAATAAAAAATACGTTTTTTAGTCAGACAAAAAAAATTTCATCAGTTTTTAAAAAAAAAAATTATTGATGGTGATTTTATTTCGTAGATTCAGCAATTAAAAAATCCCCAAAAATCCCCAACCACGTAAATTAACGGTTTTTGGCAATGTCAAAATTCATTTTGCAGTCGATAATGCACGTATTACTGAATTTGTTTTGTAATCTCGTAGCAAAGAGTGGGTTTTTACTAAAACTTTTTTTAAAAACCGATGATTACATTAAATTTAGCTTGTAGTATTAAATAGATACAACTTTGAATATCCCCAAAAAATCCGCAAAATAATTTGTGATATCCCCACAAAAATCCCCAATCCCCAAATGAGATTTCTTGTCCTTTTTGCTCGCATGAAATCCCCAACTTTGGGGATAAATCCCCAAGTCTGGCAGCCCTGGTTTGACCCATTCGTTATATCGGGAGATTCGTTATATCCCGAAAGTTTTTATACCCTCCAACCACAGTATGGGGGTATACTCACTTTGTCATTCCGTTTGTAACGCATAAAAATATCGGTTGGGGACCCCATAAAGTATATATATTATTGATCTATGATCGATTCTAAGTCGTTCTATGAATGTCCGTCCGTCCGTCCGTCTGTATAAAACACGATTCAGTCCAAAATAAAAGAGCTAGACCCCTGAAAATTGGCAAGAATATGTCTAATGTTCATAGGCCGGTTAAGTTCGGAAATGGGCAAAATCGGGCTAGGGGGAAAAAAGTTCCCCCTTAACGAACTAAAAAAACCTCTTAAAAAACGACATTTTTACATCTTTTTTTGACATTTTTGTTAAACAAATGAAACCTTTTTATATCAGAAGGGGTTTAAACTCCTGCACTTAGACCCTGGGGGCTGGAAAATTTATTTTTTTTCTGCCCGCCCCCTTTTGGGGGCGTGGTTGTAAAAAATCATTAAAATAATGAGGAAATGGTATTACAAAATTGCAAAAAGCATAATAAATAAATTAGTTAACATTTATCGAGATGGGGAAAGTATCCCCCACCACCCCCACCGAGCCCCCCCCTCCCAACAACAAAACGACCCTGGATTTTTTATATGTTTTCACACGTTGGAGGGTATCATAGATTCGGCATAGCCGAATTTAACACTCTCACTTGTTTTAATTATTTTTTATTAAAATAACCAAGTTAACAGAGAATTCTTAACACTTAAAACATAAAAAAATGTTTTTAATCAAGAATTACTTAATATAAATTAACTGAAACCAAAAGTACGGTACTTTTGGTTTCTTGGAACTACTGATTTCAAAAAATACTTTGTAGCGAGTGTGCCCACAACAACTTTTCAACTGATTTTTGCTCTTTTTTTCTGGCAAACGTTCGTTATAATGAGTGGAACATGTTTTCGTTATATAAGTTAATTAATGTAATAAATTTTTGAAACTTTCGTTAAATAAAGTAGTCAATGTTAAAATTTTTGTCGTTCGTTATATCGAATATTCTTTAAATCGATATTCGTTAAACCGGGCATTCACTGTATATGATTTTGGCGGCCGTACGTATATACATCAGACCTTTGAAGAATTAATTCAATTTGTGAATTAATTCACATTATTTTTAATTAATGAATTAATTCATGCTTGAATTAATTCTTTGAATTAAATTTGAAATATTTAAAAAATAATTAATTAATTTTGTGAATAATTCAATTTTAATTTAAAGAATCAATTCAAGCATGAACTAATTCTTTTTGAATTAATTCATTTTGAATTAATTTATTTTAAATTAATTCTTTTTGAATTAATTCATTTTGAATTCATTTTTTGAATTAATTCTTTTTTTGAATTAATTCTTTTTTTGAATTAATTATTTTTTTGAATTAATTCTTTTTTAAATTAATTCTTTTTTGATTTAATTCTTTTTTTGAATTCTTTTTTTTTAATTCATTTTTTGGAAAGCACACACATATTATAACATTTGTGCTTATGCGAAAGTAGCCAAAAAAAAAAAACATCAACCAAACAACAACATTTTTTTTGTGCATGCATCAACGTCGCAAAAGCAGCATTTCCAATTCTACCAAAATAGGAAAAAAAACAAGTGAGTGTTATATTTGCCAGTGCCGAATATTAAATAACTTCCAATATAATAGTAACATTTCGCGAAAAAAGAACAATACTTTTGTTTTCTTTTGCAAACATTTTGGTTTATAACAATGTTTCATAGTTTAAAAAAATCAAAATAGACGGTGAAAAATGAATTTAAAAAAAAATTAATTCAAAAAATGAATTAATTCAAAAAAAAAAAAAGAATTAATTCAAAAAAAAAATAAAATTAATTCAAAAAATGAATCAATTCAAAAAATGAATTATTTAGAAAATGAATTAATTCTTTTTTTATATAATTCAAATTTAATTCAAAGAATTAATTTAAGCATGAATTAATTCATTAATAAAAATTTTGATTTGAAAAATTCAATGATGAATTAAAATTTCGAAGGTCTGATTTACATACATCTCCATATAAACTACCCCAACATTTTTAGATTTTTGGAAATAACGTACTTAACGAAGCAGAATTTAGACATGGGCGATACGCCGTATAAAATGTTCATATAGTTTCTTTTAAAAAAATGGGAAAAATCCTCAAAAAACTAAAAAAATCCTGTTTTCCCCAATCCCTTTGACCCGCTAAATGTGAGATTGGGCAGCTAAAAAAAACAGGTAACTCTTATTTTGTTCCTCTCTTTCCTACATGCAATTTTCAGGGCAATCGGTGGTTGCCCTGTGAAAGACCTTCCTTGTGTACAATCCCCGGAAGGTTTGTAATGAAATCAAGTAATATATTTTGATAGTTTGTTTCATAAAATATTTAAAATTCTGAAAAGGTAGTTTTGAGATACATGCCATAAATGTGTGTTTTTTTTTGGGGTATCACTTTTGGGTGGGTTATGGATATGCGAGAAACTTCAAAACATTTATGAATTAATGCAATACAAACAAATTTTTAAATAATTTTTTTTAATATTTTTTTTTTTAATTTTTCGCGCGATGCGCGAACAGAAGACACAGACCGATGTTGATCATTTTGGTTTTAAAATGCTTGTATTATCTTGTAACAACTTTTCCGCACTATTAATAGCTGATCTGAGCACTTTGTTGGAATACGCACCACCCTAATGTACGGGTAACTCACTTAATCTGTTTCAAAATCGGAGGGCAATTTGATGTGAGGTTAAGATAAAAAAAAAAAATTAACAAATATAAGAGCTCGATCTTTGAGAACAAAATTGGGGCAAAATTAAACTGAAATGTCTTGCTATAAATTTTTTTATTAATTTTGATGTGCTGTACCCAAATATCCAAAAGTTTTTAAAACCGGCTGAACGGTTTTCGAAATATCGCTATTTAAAATTTTGAGATTTGTTTTTTAAAAATTGGTGATCTTAGGAAAAAAAACTTCAATTTTTTTAAATTAATAAATATCATGTAAAGCAAGACATATCCTTTTTTTAATTTTGCCCCAATTTCGTTCTCACAAATAAATTTCATTGTGCGTGAGGCCAGTGGCGTATACAGGGCCCCCGGCCCCCCCCCGAAATGATTTCACAAATTTCAGGATTTGGTATCAAATAACAAGTACAATATTAAAAAACTTCTTAAAAAAAATCGAAAAACATTAAGAATCTAAAATTTTTTGAAGAAAAATGTTTTGAAACTGAAAATTTTTCTGTTAAAAAAATCTCAAAATCTGGAATTTTTTTCTTAGAATTTGAAACTTTTCAACTTAAGATTCTTATGAAAAATATCTTAGAACCTAAACTTTTATGTACACAAAAAATGGACCTAATTGTAAGTAAAAGGTAGTCAAATCTTAAAATGCGACTTGGTCTTTTAGAAAAATGTCTCAGAACGAGACTATTTCTTAAAAAAAAAATTTTCTCAGATTCCAAAACTTTCTATAAGAAAAATAAAATATTTCTAATAGAAATAATGTCTTAAAATATTGGCCTTTTTCTCAGAATCTATAACTTTTCTATAGGAAAAATCTCTAAGAATCTGAGACTTTTTCCCAGAATCGGAGGCTTTTCTATATGAAAAATGTTTCAGAATCTGAGAACTTTCTATAGGAATACTGTCTCTGAATCTGAAAAATGTCTCAAAATCTGAGATTTTTTCTATAAAAAAAATTCTTAGAATCTGACGCTTTTCTATATGAAAAATGTTTTAGAATCTGAAAACTTTCTATAGGTAAATTTCTCAGAATTTTTCTTACAATCTAGGAAAATGTCTCAGAATCTTATACTTTTTTTACGAAAAATGTCTCAGAATCAACGAATTTTTGTTAAGGAAAATTATATCAAAATCTAAGATCTTGTGTATAGGAAAAATGTCTCAGAGACACAAGCTGAGACTTTTGGTTTAGAAAAATGCTCAAAATCTGAGACTTTTTCTGTTGTAAAGATATGTATATTTTTCTATAAGAATAATGTCTCGGAATCTGAGTATTTTTCTATGGGAAAAATATTTCAGAATATGAGACTTTTTCTTTAGGAAAAATATCTTAGAATCCGAGGCTTTTTCTATATGAAAAATGTTTCAGAATCTGACAATTTCCTATAGACAAAATGTCTCAGAATCTGAGACTTTTTCTATAGGAAAAATGTCTCAGAATTTGAAAATTTTTCTATAGGAAAAATTTTTAAGAATCTGAGACTTCTCTATAGGAAAAATGTCTCAGAATTTTCTCAGAATCCGAGAATTTTTCTTTAGGAAAAATGTTTTAGAATCTAGGTCTCAGAATCTGAATTATTTTTCTAGACTAGAAATATCTTAGATTCTGGGAAAATGTCTTACAATCGGAGTCTTTTCTTTTGGAAAAGTATTTTATGAATATGTTTACAAAATCATTTTCTAAAGTGACTTTTTCCCTATTTTTCCTATTTTCAACAGGTTCTCTCTACGTTTTAGCGTGAAATAAAATACTATGCGTTGGAAAAAAACAAAACATAAATAAAAATGTTCTGTACTATTTTTGCTTACTGAATATTATATAGAGTCTACGCTACGGTTACGTTTTTAGGCTAACCCGGCCTTTAGCATTGTTTCAATCAATGCCAATGCCCGTTAAGGAATTAGTAGCATTAGTAATGCCAATTGTGAAAAATTTCATTGGCATTAATAAATGTCTTAATGAAAACAAAGCATTAGCAATATTAAAAGTCGTATTTCCGTCAACCAGTTGTGAAATTTTTTTTTTGGTTAAAACTTAAAATGGCTATAGGTCTGTTTGTTTACCCAAATTTCTTACTTTTTTTACTACAACTGGAAAGTTTTGTTTACTTTTTGTATTACAAATTTCCAGCTTTATTAAAAGTAGTAAAAATGAGATGATTGTAGTTAGGTAAACGAACAGGCATAATATCTCGAAAACTAAGTTAGATAGAGCAAAATGGAGGGCACAGTTTCGCCGGTCCTCTTCACATGTGTGGACCCTAATAGGTCAAAATTTAGAATCTAAAAAATTGGCAGTCCCGAAAGTTTAAAAATTCACATACCTTTAGCATTATCTTGCTTATTTTTCCAGGTACTGCAATTTAGGGGCCCAATAGGGTCTTGAGAATTTTAGAAACTGAATAACTAAAAAACTATTGCTCTGAGGGTTTTCTAGTATTGGCAGACGAGTTCTAGAAACCAAAAGCTACAAAAATGCTTTTGGACTTTTTGTTGTGTCACCAATATTTACCGAGACATAAGCATTTTTAAATTTTCCGGAATCCCAAATTTTTTGGATTCAAAGTTAGGACCCATTGGGGTAAACATATGTGAAGAGGACCCGCGAAAGTATGGAGATTCAAAGAACCAAAAATGCCCTCAATTTTGCTCTATCTGGCTTAGTTATCGATATATCGCCATTTTAAGTTTTTTAAAAAAATATATATTTATTGTAAAAAAATGATTTTTTTTTAACAATTGTAAATAGTTTTTTTAGTCATTTGTGCCCTTTTAATTGGCATTAGTACAAATAATGCCAATGCCAAAAAATTTCATTGGCAATAAATTTTAATGCTTTTTTTTTGGCATTAGTTAATTAGGGAATTAAAAATTCCCATGTATGATATAAGGCCATTGGAAGTATCCTTTCCGTTATAATGTTCCCAGGTTTACAGCAAATGTTTAGCGGCGTTGGAAAACCGACTAAAGGAGTTTCGAAAAAAATTTTTAGCACCATTAAAGTTTTTAATGAATTGAAAGGTAATATTATGCTGGCCAACAACTATATATCTTTGATCAAAACATGTATGTGTTTTTCACAAAACAATTTTAAGTATCAACCTAATTTCGTCCCTTCGCGTTATATTTTTAAAGTAAAATTTATGTTAATAGAAACTTTTCAATTTTTTTTTTTTTGATATTTGTGAAGTTTGCCTTACCGCGAAAGCATCAAATTAAGCAAATTTCTAGATCTTTTCAAAAGATTTAAAATAAAACACATCGCAGTTTTCGTCAGATCAGAAATGCTTTATACCTATTATATTAATAAACTCATTTTGTTTTCCCGTTGCGAACACCTTCTTCTACAATTTGAAAATGAGTCCGACAAGTCTATCGTGACCAAAACAAGCCGCTGGCTAGCGGCAGCAGAAGAGAGAATAACTAAACGAAATTCTATTTAGTTTTTGGTACAAAAAACAGTAATTTTTTATAAAAAAAAATAATATATTTATCTTTTCTTAAAAGGTTTTGTATCTGAAATGCTTGTAAATTGTTTTTTTTTTTGCATATAAAGCACTTTAAAATTGCTTTACATACCGTTTTAAAAGTGATTCATTTTTGGTTTTTGCAATGCTTTAAAAGCGCTATAACGAAGAGTTATAAAATCATTATTATAAATATCTTTAAAAACGCTTCAAATAAACCGTCTAACGGTGTTATCATTAGGACAGTCTGAAAGCGCTCTGATGATGGTTTTCAGTATGGTCTGAGAGCATTCGTACTACCATACAAAGCGCTTTTAAAGCGTTTTAACGGTTGTATTTTTCTACCTGGGTATGTATGTTAGTTTGCCATTCCGTTTGTAACTTAACGAAATATCGGTCTGGAATCCCAAAAAGTATATGGGCCAAGCCAAATCGGACACTTCGAATTTTTTAATTTTTCCTAATTTTTTTAACCGTTTTAAGTACCCTTTGAAAAATCCTTCCTGATAAATTTTTAGATTTTTTTGATGACCCGTTTAAAAGATAAATAATTTTCAAAAATACGGAGCTTGAAAACCCTCTGACCATGACAGGCGGGACACCAAGAAAAATACTCAACTTAGATTTATTGTCCGCTCTTACACGTACATATATCAAAAATGGATCTGCATATGTTCGGTTTCCTAAAATCCAGCTATGTGTTTAACCATTTGTATGCTAATTTCAAGATTTCTACCTCATCAGTGAGCTTTAAATAGCTCTGGATTTACAAAAAAAAATTACGCGGAAATAAGGGAATTACAGGTAGAACTAAATATTAGTACTATATCCCAGCAAAATTTTCGGTTGCAAAGAACCGATTGTGGAACAACTTATTCTTCCCTAGAACCTGTTCTAATTCTTGTGCAACACCGATTCTTTTAACAAAGGGATTGTCCCAAAAGCAACAGGTGTTTGTAAGCAAAATTAGAACATATTTTTGTTCCTCGGAATCGGTTCTAGAAGTGAAATTTGGAACAGAAATGAGAATTAAAGAAATATTTTGAATTGCATTAATTTATTAAACAAAGATAAAAACAATTATATAAAAATGAAATATTTACATTTGTTTAACACATATTTATCCTTTTTCGCCTCCAAAGATGCATTTTGGGACTTACAATAATGACATACGAGAACATGGATTTTCTGCAAACAAAAATAAAAAACATAATATTTGACCCGACCCAGACAATGAAAATGTAATTTACTCACCATTGTTTCAACAATTTTCGCAATTATATCCTGCTATTTTAATAGAATTTCGTGTTTTTTCTTCGTTAAAAAAAATAAATTGATATTTATTTTTTAATTTTTTTGCCACATAATTTTTTTTTAATTCCTGAGAACCAAAATGTTATGAAACTTTGATTGCAGAGAACAAGATTCTCAATAATTTTCACTTAACTTGTTCTGAATAATTAAAATGTAATAGTGTATGGTTACTGAAGGACCTGTTCTAGAACAAGTGTTGTCAGAATCGGTTCTGAAAAATTTTCCTGGGATGCTTGGCAATTTGAAGCTTCATAAATCATTAGGGAGCTTTAAAATAAGTTTAAATGTTTAACAAAAATTATTTTGTCACGAAAAAAACACAATTTTTCCTCGCCCCCTTTTCCTCTTAATTCTCTGTCCACAGTCGAATAATCAAAAACCCGTCTACTCTAGGATATGCGTTATCGTGAGGACTATATGCTATGCAATTTCCCGCTTCCTAAGCCATTTGGGGGCTTCAAATGTAGTTAAAATATTTAAAAAAACCCCAATTTTCCTCTCAATTCTGTGTTTAACCATTTGTATGCTAATTTCAAGCTTTCTACCTCATCAGTGAGCTTTAAATAGCTCTGGATTTACAAAAAAAATTACGCGGAAATAAGGGAATTACAGGTAGAACTAAATATCAGTACTATATGCTTTGCAATTTTAAGCTTCATAAATCATTAGGGGGCTTTAAAATAAGTTTAAATGTTTAACAAAAATTATTTTGCCACGAAAAAACACAATTTTGCCTCGCCCCCTTTTCCTCTTAATTCTCTGTTCACAGTCGAATAATTAAAAACCCGTCTACTCTAGGATATGCGTTATCGTGAGGACTATATGCTATGCAATTTCCCGCTTCCTAAGCCATTTTGGGGCTTCAAATGTAGTTAAAATATTTAAAAAACCCCAATTTTCCTCTCAATTCTCCGTTTATACACTCAAGGAAATAAATATACTGCCAATAAGTTTTTGCTATTTTTTTATTTTATTTAAGAGATAACCAATAGACATAACATGAATAAATATCTTTGAAGTAATATTAATTTATCCATATGCAATTCAATATAATAACTAAATCCCACGATATTTTTTAAAACATTTTTTAAAAACTCCGAAGGAAATAAATATATTGCCATAAACTAAAAATGCCAATTATAATTAAAATAGGCCGTGATATTGCATGCTGCATGGTACTTTTTAGAGTTCTGATTTCTTCTAAAAATTGTGAGGCAAAAAAACTGAATTGTTGTGATTTTAAATAAAATTCAACTTGGAAACATCATTTTCTGACGAAAAACATTAAAAAATAAATGAATACCGGGATGCTGGGTCTTGAAAGACAAATATAGCATTCTGCAGAAATCATTTTATTGGCAAGATGTAACTCAAATCCAGCTTTGAAAGCACATCACAAAACGAACAGACCGCAGTAAGCTAAAGAACATCTCCTGTGGGATGATGAGTGGCGAAATGTTGTGTTCAGTGATGAAAAAAGTTTACATTAGATGCCCCTGATTCTTTTAATAAGCATTGGTGTGAAACATGGACTTTAACGCCAATAAGGCTACATCGCAGTTTTAATGGTAGTGATCTAAAGGTTTGGCCGGAGTTTCGCTGTAGAAAAAAGACTCCAATATGTTTTGTATCCAGCAAACTGAATTCTCAAAACTTAGCAACAATGAGATGTCTAGCACTCAGTCCTGATCTGAATCCTGTTGGAAACGTATAGGGGATACTTAACAATAAATCTTAACAATCTATCTCTTTAAGAGAATTAAAAGATGAGTTAGTGCGGATGTGGGATGAAATTGATCTGCCAGTGCTTCAAAATTTGGTTCATTTATTTACCCGAAGAATATATTATGTAATTTGCATGTCCGGAGATTACACCGATTTTTAAAAAGTGCAATTGTAAATAAGTTTACACGACAAAAAATATTTTTATTTAATTAAATGCTTTTGGCAGTATATTTATTTCCTTTGGAAATTTAAAAAAAATAAAAAATTTAAAAAAAATATATTTTAAGATTAGTTTCTATTCTGAATTGCATATGGGTAAATTACTATTACCACAAAGATATTTGTTTATGTTATGTTTGTTAGTTATCTCTTAAGTAAAAGAAAACAAGTAGAAAAGTTAAATTCGACTTGGCCGAATCTATGAATACCCTCCACAATGCCCTTTTTAAGTTATAGTAAATTTGCTAGAGTGAAAAAATACCATTTTTGATTAGAAATATTTTATTTTGTGCAAAAAAACTTTTTTTTTCAACTAATTTTTGAAAAAAATAATTTACTAAATTTTTTTTTGAGTGTAGAATTTTTTTTGAGTGTAAAATTTTTTTCGAGTGTATTTTTTTTTTCTTTTAGTGTAAAAATATTTTTGAGTGACAAAAAATGCGTTGTAAAATATTTTTGTGAATTACCAATATTTTTAAAACATGTTTAACGGGTTTTCAACACGTGAATTTAAGGTGAGGCGAATCTGAAATTTAGGGTTTTGCTAATAACTTTTGAACTACTGGACCAATTTGACTGAAATTCAATACGAAACAGCCAAAAGGAACGACAAATATATATGCCAAGCTTCAGCATCCTCAGAATTGTCTTTAGAAGTTATCGTGTTTTTTATCTCGTAAATTCGTGAAAAACCCTTGCCGAAATTCACTCTTTTGCTCATAACTTTTGAACCACTGGACCGATTTCGCTGGATTGCAATACCAACCTGACCAGGTAAATGCCCAACATATATGCCAAACTTCAGGAGCCTCCGTAAAGTCTTTCAAAAGTTAGCGTGTTTTCAACAGACAGACAGACAGACGGACAGAAGGACGGACATTGCTAGATCGTCTTAGAATCGAACGATGATCATGAATATATATACTTTATGGGGTCTAAGACCAATATTTCGAGGTGTTACACACGGAATGACAAACTTATATATACCCTCTATCACTAGAGTGGATGGTATAAAAAATAGCAAAAACTAATTGGCAGTATAAATATTTCCTTGGGTGTAATCCAAAATTTTAAAATCCGACTAATCCAAGATGTGTACCATCGTTGCCATAACGATATATTCTAGGAAATGTTCAGCTTCCTAAGTCATTACAAAATTAATTTGTCCACGCCCACTTTTCCTCTTATTTCTCCGCCCACAGGCCAAAAATCAAAAATCCGGCTACGTTAGGACCGATTTTAAGGCTGGGGTGTCCCGGCTTATCGGCCATATACGTGTTTAAATATTTCCCCTTATGAAGCAATGTTGACCTTCGGGAAAATTTCAATAACTCCCGAACTAACAGGAATATCGTCTAGAGCAAAAAAAGTGTCGACTTAAATTTAATAAAGATTATTTCGTATTCATATGAACATCGTAGGTCTATGCCTTCACATATGAGGCATTCCACATCAAATGTCCAGCGAAAAAAAAAAACATGTGTACCGTAAACTTCTTAATAGGTTGTATGGATAACCCTATATGAAAATACAAGCAAATTACAAAATTGTTATGAAATTTAAAATTCAAATGCGATTTTCTAAAAAAAAAAACGAAAAATGCGTGTCTGAACTTTTTTGTGTGGATGGACAAACATCTAAACTTAAAAAAAAAATAAAAAAAAGTGGCCGGATTTTTGATAAATTGACTTTAAAAAAAATTAAAAAATTCAGAACGGGTTCTGAAAATTTTCCAAAAAAAAAAATTAATCGACAGCCCATACAAAACTATATAAGAATGTAAATTTTTGGGATTGTGGTGCATTCCGTTTTAATGTGATGAATATTTAATCAAGGCAACTCGTCACAAATTTTACCATTTTTCCAATATTTGACCACGCCTCCTAAGCCCAGTTTTTGAAAATTTGAAAAACCAAAAACGCAATTTTCTTAGTTCCATATAGGGCTATCCAAACTAGAGATGGGCGCGTGAGTGATTTTTGACTCACTCACGCTCACGGCAGGAATTTTTGAATCACGCACACTCACTCACGAGAATATTTTTTCTACTCACATTCACTCGCAATCACGTGAGTAAATTAAATACAGCTCACACTCACGTGCACTCACGCAAGCTTCACTCACACTCACGTTGACTCACAATCACGAAACTCTTATTTATACAAAAAAAATTCTAAAACTAAAATTTAAAAAAAATTTCACAATTATCAGCAAAATTTAAAGTTCAGCATAACACTGTGGAACAAATTCGGGTTAGCAAAAGTTTGGTCGATTCTAAGATTGAGGTGTGAAAATAGAGGCTTAATTAGAAGACCCGTATCGCGGCGTTTGTTTATGTTAGTTCGAATTTTTTTTTAATCGACCTTCGAACTTTGTAGTCAAAATGCTGATTTTCAGCATATTTTTTATATGTTTTTTTGGCTATAACTCGTAGACTAATTATTTTTTTATACCCTCCACTCTAGTGATAGATGGTATATATAAGTTTGTCATTCCGTTTGTAACACCTCGAAATATTGGTCTACGACCCTATAAAGTATATATATTCATGATCCTCGATCGATTTTAAGACGATCTAGCGATGTCCGTCCGTCCGTCTGTCTGTCTGTCTGTTGAAAACACGCTAACTTTTGAAAGACTTTACGGAGGCTCCTGAAGTTTGGCATATATGTTAGGCATTTACCTGGTCAGGTTGGTATTGCAACCCAGCGAAATCGGTCCAGTGGTTCAAAAGTTATAAGCAAATAAGTGAATTTCGGCATGGGTTTTTCTGGAATTTACGAGATAAAACACACGGTAACTTTCGAAAGGCAATTCTGAGGGTGCTGAAGTGTGGCATATATATTTGCCGTGCATCTGGTCCGGTTCGTTTTAAATTTCAGCCAAATCGGTCCAGTGGTTCAAAAGTTATTAGCAAACCCGTAAATTTCAGATTAGTTTCACCTTAAATTCAAGTGTTGAAAACCCGTTAAACATTTGTAAGTTACAAAAATATTGTACAACGTATTTTTGTCACTCAAAAATATTTTTACACTAAAACAAAAAAAAAAATACACTCAAAAAAAATTAGTAAATTATTTTTTTTTTTTTTTCAAAAATTACTAAAAAAAGTTTTTTTACACAAAATAAAATATTTCTAATCAAAAATGTTATTTTTTCACGTTAGAAAATTTACTATCACTTAAAAAGGGCATTGTGGAAGGTATTCATAGATTCGGCCAAGTCGAATTTTACTTTTCTACTAGTTCAATCTGTAAAAGGCAAATTATTGCTAGAGACCTGTCCAACAATTAATTTTTTTTTAAAAATTGATTTAGAAAATTGCATAGGGTAAACAAAATAAAAATCTTAAAAACTTGGAACTTTGATTTTATGAAATCAAAAAGGGGTAAAGGGGAACATTGTTACTCTCTTTATAATTACTCTACTAAACATCTATAATCCGACTGGGACGCGACCTTATAAACTTGATTACAATAGTTCTGCTGTTCAAAAACCCAATCTTCATACTTTTCCATCACATCAGGTTTTTGAGAAAATTGAGGTCCAAGTTTAAAATAATAATCGAAGTTTTGGAAATTTTTGGAAACTCATAGCAGATGAACCCGATTTGATGGCGACTTCAAAATAAGTCGAAGGTAAAGCTTAAACGTTACTCTTTAAGATGTAAAACTCATTTGGTCAGTCGCCTTAACCATTTGGGCACAAATTGTCTTTCAATGATGTCTTATTCTCCAGTATCGAAAAAACGTTTTTGTGGGAAAAATCCTAATTAAAAGAAAATCGGTGCTCCAACAGTTAAAGCGACTGATCAAATGGGTTATACATTTTAAAAATGTTTGAGCTTTACCCTTGACTTATGAGTTGACAAATATGTCCGAATTTTTTTTATTTTAAATTTCTCAAAAACCTGATGTAATTGAAAAGTTTGGAGACCGGACTTGTGACCAGGAGAATAATTGTAATCATGTGTATAGGCAGGCGTTCCATTCGCATTAAGTTTTTTTTTCATCTGATTTGTAGCAGAAAAAATTGTTTTTTTTTTTTAAATGAGATATCATGGAGAGACAATTGGTACCCAAAGGGTTAAGGCGACTGACCAAATGAGTTCAGCATCCTTAAAAGCAATGTTTAAGCTTTTCCCTCGACTTATTTTTAAGTCGAGGGTAACATCGGGTTCATCCGCTATGAGTTGTTAAAAATGCCCAAAACGGCAATTTTTTTAACTTCGACCTCAATTTTCTCAAAAACCTGATGTGAGGGAAAAGTTTGGAAATCAGATTTGTAACCATATGAAAAATGTTTAGATCGGACTTAAAATGGCAACGCTGTGAATAAAAAGCTAAAGGGGCGATGGCTATGGGCGTGGCAAAAAAATCAAAAGTCAAAAATTTAATAGCAAAAAGGGGCGTGGCAAAAATTTAAAAAAATGTAATTGTCTTTAACTAATCATTAGAGTCCGACCGAAACCAGTTTTTCGTGGCCAAACCGAACAGAACCAAAAAATTCAGCCAAACCCGAACCGTAACTTAAAAAATTACCGCCTGGCTTGAAAAAAATTATTATGATTTTCTTTCCGAAGAATTACAGTTTAAACCATAGTTGTATTTACTAAAAAAAAAAATAAACTAAAAAAATACATATTTTAATAATGGCGTTTTCTTTTCTGGCAAAAAATGTCACATTTTACGTCCCTTAAAAAAAATGCACTTTTTTGTTTCTAAAAAACTGGCAACACTTTAAAAACTTATTATGTTTTTTTCTAAAAATGTTGCATTTTTAAAGTTTCAAAATGTAACACTTTTCCCACTTTCATAAAATGACGGGGTAGTAAAATTGCCCTATAAAAACAGCTTATTACCAATATTTTGGTTAAAGGAAAAATGTTCTCAACCCTCCGTAGTGCTCATTAGGGTGGATCAAAATTAGCTTTTTGACTAATTTCGTTCCGGCTCACCTACAGATGTGTTGGAAGTGATGTAAAAACAATGTGGTAAGAATTTCATGCATATCGGTAGTCATCTTCCGCTGCCCCATTCCTCCATTTTCAAAAATTATCGGCTAGGTTCTGTATTTCACTTTCACGTGAAAGTGAAAATTTTCCCTAAATTTGGGTTACAAATTTGGAAAAAGGGATTTTAAAACGATTTTATTTCGTTTCACACGAAATTAAAGTGCAAATGTATGTTCTGAAAATATAAATTTCGAACGTTTTGTGTGACAAATATCGATAAAGACAACCTTAGTGAATTTCGTATAATGTTTATATTATAAGTATTATGCTATAAACGTTCGTTAAAAAAACATTTGTTTAAAAATTTATAAATTTTATCAGTTTATTAATTAAAATAAATCAATATTTTGTTTTGTTAAAAAATAGAACGCATTTTTTTTATTTAAGAATCCTTATAATCCACAATTTTTATACCCTCCAACCACAGTATGGGGGTATACTCACTTTGTCATTCCGTGTGTAACACATCGAAATATCGGTAGGGAACCCACAAAGTATATATATTATTGACCCATGATAGATTCTAAGACATTCTAGCGATGTCCGTCCGTCCTTCTGTAGAAACCCCGATGAAGTCCAAACCAAAAGAGCTAGACCCATTAATTTTGGCAAGAATATCTCTAATCTTACTGGTAAGGTTAAGTTCGAAGATGGGAAAAATCGGACCAGGGGGTTTTCCCCCTTGAAGAACTAAAACAACCCGTGAAAAACACGATTTTTTTATGAGTTTTTTTAAGTTTCTATTCAATAAATGTAATATTTTTATGCCATATAATGTTCATAGACCCGCACCTGAACCAAGGGGATTAGGAAACTCGATTTTTTTTAGTCCGCCCCCATTTGGGCCCCCTTTTGGGGGCGTGGTTAATAGAAAATAATTAAAAATAACAATAAAAATTTATTATTTTAGCGTAAATATCATTAACATATAATTTGTAAACATATGTTGCGGGGAAAACGTGTCCCTCTACGACTCCGCCGACTCCCCCCCCCCCCCCCCCCCCCAAGAAAAGAACCCCTGCCAATTTTTTTTTATTTTAACGTGTTGGAGGGTATTCAAGATTCGGCACAGCCGAATATAACACTCTTACTTGCTTTAGTCTGAATTACATAAATACATCCCAGCTAAACCTTAAAAATGGTCACGGTTATGCAATGCGCAATGCCAAAAAAATGCAGAAATATGCATAATTTTTCCATTCCGCTTTTCATAGCATTCCTTCTCTATATTTGTCATGCATTACATTACACAGTGGTTTATTATCGATTTTTTTGGAAATAATTTAGCCATTCAGTAAGTACTGGATCGATTGAAGTGAATTATACTGGTTATAGCTAACTGCTGTCCGCCCAAGCGGATTTAAAATATACAGAGCTGTTTTAACGGTACTGCATGTTTTGATATCAGGCTGTGGGAAGCACAGCTGAGTGCTACCGGACGCGTCATAGGTTGCGGATAATGATACGTTCCGTAGATATACGGAATAGCTGCTTTAAGCAGTCGCGGACAATCAGCGGCCACAAGAGGAGAGTCTCGGAGGGACTCTAGCAGCCCCAATAAATTCCGAGTTGCCAATGATCCTTGTGGTGTCGTGGCGAGACATTGGCGCCAGCATAATAGCCAATTACACTTTTAATGGTGAGTTTGGTCACCTCAAGGTAGCAGCCCTACCACCGAACTAGAAAGATATGGACCAATCATCTATGTCTCTTCGAAATTAAACAACGATTCAAGTATTCACAAATGGAAATAAAAAAAAAAATAGCTAACGTAATTTTGAGCTTAATTTTGGACGGATGACCCCACATGTCCAATAGGGGCGCCTCTAGGGGCCTCTACAGTAGGACACCTTTTACATACAAAGGCTTTAAGTACTATCCAATTCTAATTCTGATTCCTAAAAAAATACGCTTGAAGTAGTCGTTATGTATTTTACTATTTATAGCCAATAATTTTACACCCCAACAAAATGGTATGTTCTCATTTTTATGAAATTTACTCCCACCGCTCTATCTGTCCCAGGCTTGACCCTAGACGAGTCAAATGTATTACCGACTTCCTATATTTTTTCGATGCCAACATTTTCTCCGAACGTACCTACCCCCATTCTCCACTCCTTTAGTGAGCTACCATACAAAATGCCACCCAATAAACCACTTAAAAAATTTCAGAAATCAAGTATAAATTATGTGTAAATCAAGCCCTAATTTCATGTCTATGTTTGAATTATAATATTTTTGTAAATGTTTTACAGAATTTCAAATTTATTTCTGAATGTTATGAAATGTTTTAAGTGTATGGACCATGTGATCTATGAAAAGTCTCAATCGGACAACGACACCCTAACATAACTTACATCCACGCCTACAGAAGAGGGCGGACAGAAAAAATTTACATTTCCTAATCCCCTTGACAAAAGTGCGGGGCTATGAATTTTCTCTGGCATAAAAATGTTGCAAATTTTTAACACAAGTACCGAGTTGGCAACGTCCTCAGTTACGGAGCGGTGACATGTCAGAGTCACTGCTGACATCCATTGGGTTGAGGACAGATTCATACAAATTTTCAAAATGTCCTCACTCAAAGTCAGCAGTGGTCAGGGCTAACCTTCTGGGGACATGTCACCTAAGACTTCTTTGGGGAAATGTCTGACTTAGTTTTTACTTTTATCCATTTACCTTTAAAAATTATATTTCTCATATTCCCAGCAAAAAAAGTGCGGAGTACTTCTATTTGGAGTGCTTTAAAACCATAACAAACGTAATGAAATACAACAAAAATAACAAAAAACACAAACAGTTTTTTCTACTCCATAAAAAGTTGTTATTCAGCACTTAACTCATTACCTTCCGCGACACTCCCATACAAAAGTAAGTAGATATTCAGTAGATAAGAAGTACTCCGAGCTTTCAAACAACTTCCAACTACTTCCACGGAGTAGTTCTTATCTACTGAATATCTACTTACATTTGTATGGAGGTGTCGCGATAGGTAATGAGTTAAGTGCTGAATATCTATGTATTCTGGAGTAGAAAAAACTGTTTATGTGTTTTTGTCTTGTGTTTTTTGTTATTTTTGTTGTATTTCATTACATTTGTTTTAGTTTTAAAGCACTCCACTGAGAAGTGGTAATGACTTTTTTTGCAGGGTTAAAAAAAAAATGTTCGCCTTTTTTAGTTCCAACTGAATTTGAACCTGGCGCCTTCAGTTTATTAGTCCCACGCCTAAATACTTGTTCCAAACATTATTTTGAAAATTGTTTTTTTCTTTATTACTTTTAGTGCCGTTAACACAATATCCAGTTAAATCAAAGTTAACGTAACCTCCGGTTAGTCCCATACAAATTTGACAAGCTCCGGTTAGCACTAAACACAATTTATCTTCCGATTAGTTCGTTTGTGTTATCGGCCCTTAAACTTGTTAGATTTTGATTTTATTTTAAATAAATCGATAATATTGCCATCTTTTTCTTGGAAATTTAAGAGTTGCCCAGATTTAAAATTTTAATTTAATATACTGCAATTATCAAAATATTTCCTTAAAGCAAACATTCAGTGCTGACAATGTTAGGACATGTCATCAGGGATTACCTATGATTTGTCAGAACCTGAAGACATTTCCCCAAGGAATCACTGTGTAAATTTCCTCAGTGACAAATGTTCCAACTGGGCGGGTATCGCTAGTATATCTTGATAATATGTACTTTATGGGGTCCCAGACCGATATTTCGATGCATTACACAAGGAATGACAAAGTGAGTATACTGTGGTTGGAGGGTATAAAATCAACCATGCAGAAAGTGTAGCTTTCGGTCCAAAATAATCTATTCCTTGACTGCACACTGGGCCGAGATGGTAGTTTTTTTGGCCAAAACTAAAAAAAAACAAAATTATTAAATTGAAAAAAAGTGAATGCACTATTGTATTAAGTAATACTTGCTGCACTTTGTCTGTAATTTTTGTAAAAATCGGTACACCCATTCTCTTGGAATGATCCATCAAAGATAAAATATGTATGTTTAAATCTCCATATACCGTAATCAAAAAAGCTAACAAATATATACATTATTAAGGTGGGACCTTGTTTTTTTTTTTTTTTGGGGATTAATTTTTTTGACAAAGGGAAGTACAACATGTAAATTGGTAAGGGTATTCATTTCAGCTTTTTTTTTGTTGTAAAAATGAAAAATTGGAAAAATGTAACTTTTTATTACAACAAACACATGAAAAAATTTTCCACTTAAAAGTTGCAATTTAAACAACCTATATCCAAGTGTAAAATTATCAGAGTAAAAAGTTACATTTTTCCAATTATTTAAGCGTTGCCATTCATTACTAATTAAAGAAAAAGTACCAAAATATGCTACTGTTATTTAAGTTTTTTCTACCTCGGCAGCCCTTATAGAACATGTGTTTGAAATTTTTCTTAGAAGAAAATATTTATACAAATAATTTTGGTTATAATAATAGAAATTAAGAATTAAACAACAAGAAAAAATTGTCAAAATGAGTAAAAAGTGTAATTTATAAGTTAATTGGTTCATTCGTTGAATAATTTAATTATTTTTGGAAACTTTTTATCACAATTTTTTTATGTACCCGTTCACATCAATGAGAGTGGAATCTTACATTTTTCATTTTTCCACTTTTACATTCTCTGAAATGAATACCCTTGGTATGAAAAGCTCTTTTTTCCTATTTCTTTTGATGATTTTTTGATATTATTTTCATGTAAATTTTGAAAAATTGTTCCATTTGAAATAGTTTTTCCAAAATGTTCCGCGACTTAATCCAAAAGTTAGGATGCTAAAATGTTCGTTGGTTTACTAGCTTTCAAACTGACCTGCCCGCTTTTGCCCGTTTTTTCATCTGCGTATAAAATATCGAAATAAAGGGAGATGAACAAATCTAAAGTTGTTAAAATGATCCTTTTTTATTGAATTAAATTAATTTTATGAATTACAAATTTTCAAGTTTTTACATAGTGTATCTCTATATTAATACGGGATAAAATGAAACCCGGTTACCCAAAAACCCGAATACACAAAAAACCGGTTACGAGAAAAAACCGGTTACATGAAAAATAGTTTTTTTTAATCGTATTAAAATTTGTTTTCAATACATTGAAAAAAAAAAAAAAATAAGTACCCGGTTAGGCAGTCCAGACAGTTTTTTGAAAGAGTGTGGAACTTTTGATAAAAAAGAGTTTTCACAAATTTTTTTTATTATTTTTTCTTCAATTTTTGGTATTTCAACTCCATGTGTAAACGGGCAAGTTTTTTGTAAAGTAGGAATAAAAAGGATAATTCTGGCCCAGACAGTTTTTTGAAAGGGCGTGAAACTTTCTATAACAATAAGTTTTTAAAAGGGAGGTTTTCAAAATAATAAAAAAATATTTTTTTTAATTTTTTTATAAATTTTATTTCAATTCCATTTTTTAAAACGGGCAACTATTATGGAAAGTGTAGATAGGAAGAATAATTCTAGCCCAGACAGTTTTTTGAAAGGGCGTAGAACTCCATAAAAAAATATTTTTTTTTTCAAATTTTTAATATTTCAATTCCATTTGCGTAAACGTGCACAAGCGGACAACATTTGTGGCAAGTAGGGATAAAAAGGATAATTTTGGCCCAGACAGTTTTTTGAAAGGGCGTGGAACTTTTGATAACGATGGGTTTAAAAACAGGGCTTACAAAAAAAAAATTTATAAACTCTTATTTCAATTAAATTTTTGAAAACGGGCAACAGCGGGCACCTTTTTTGGAAAGTGCGAATAAAAATAATAATTCTGGCCCAGAGAGTTTTTTGAAAGGGCGTGGAACTTTGGATCACAATGAATTTTAAAAAAGGGGGTTTTCACAAACTTTTTTTATTTTTTTTTTTTAATTTTTGGTATTTTAGTTCCATTTGTGTAAACGGGCAAAAGCGGGTAAGTTTTTTGTAAGGTGGGGTTAAAAAAGCTAATTCTGGCCCAGACAGTTTTTTGAAAGGGCGTGGAACTTTTGATGACGATAAAATTTAAAAGGGGTTTTCAAAAAAAGACAAATTTTTTCAATTTTTTATAAACTCTTATTTCAATTAAATTTTTGAAAACGGGCACAAGCGGGAAATTTTTTTGGAAAGTGGGGATAAAAAGGTTAATTCTAGCCCAGACAGTTTTTTGAAAGAGCGTGTAACTTTTGATGAGTTTAAAAAGGGAGTTTTCAAAAAAAAAAAAAACTAATTTTTTCCAATTTTTTATTAGCTCTTATTAGAATTAAATTTTTGAAAACGGGCACAGGCGGGCAACTTTTTTGGAAAGGGCTGATAAAAAGGGTAATTCTGACCCAGACAGTTTTTTGAAAGGGCGTGGAACTTTTTATGACGATGAGTTTAAAAAGAGGGTTTTCAAAAAAAATTGTTTCCAATTTTTTATATGCTCTTATTTCAATTCAATTTTTGAAAACGGGCTGATACAAAGGATAATTCTGGCCCAGACAGTTTTTTGAAAGGCCGTGGAACTTTCTATAACGATGACTTTTTAAAGGGGGGTTTTCAAAAAAGAAATAATTTTTTCCATTTTTTTTATAAATTTTATTTAAATTTCATTTTTGAAAACGGTCACAAGCGGGCAACTCTTTTGGAAAGTGTGGATAGAAAGGATAATTCTGGCCCAGACAGTTTTTTAAAAGGGCATGGAACTTTTGATAACGATGAGTATAAAAAGGGGGTTTTCAAAACAAAAACTTATGGTGTTTTCTTTTCTGGCAAAAAATGTGCCATTTTTTTGCATTTCGCCCCGAAAATTGTGTTTTTGTGTTCTTTTCTAAAAAATGTCAACCCTTATAAAGAATATCGTGTTCTTTTCTAAAAATGTCTGCTTTATAAAGTGCACAAAAGTTGCACTTTTTACCCCGTAAAAAATCACGGGGTTGAAATACAACAGCTGACTTTTTCTGTGTTGTTTTCTCAAAACAGCTGTTAAAAAATACAGGGCAGAGTATTTCTGTATGTTGTGTTCTATTCCAGTCAAATAAAATGCAAATTTTTATAGATTTTTTTAAGGTGTGTTAAACATTTTAAAAATGTATGCCCTAAAAAGGCAAACATTTTTTTTTAGAAAAGAAAACACCATTAATATTTCCCAATTTTTTATAAACTTTTTTTTCAATTCGATTTTGGAAAACGGTATATTCACGAGATTTAAATGATTTTTGAAAACTTTTAAATCACGTGATTTAAATAAAAATCACTCACGCTCACGCGTAAATCACGTTGTATTTTTGAGTCACGCAAATCACGGGACCAGAGACCTTCTCCGATTGAAATAGATAAACAAAAGACAAGTGTATCTTCATTTGTTACATTTAAAACATCTGTAAATTTTATTAAAAATGAAGTGTTCACCCTGAAATAGTTTCCTTGTAGGTCCGATTCCAAAAATTTTCAAGGCACTTATTTATTAGCCTAATATAGTCACGTGACTTAAATGAAAATCACTCTATAATCACGTGATTTAAATGAAAATCACTCACGCTCAAGCGTGAATCACTTGGTTTTTTCAGTCACGCAAATCACAAGACCAGAGACCATCTCCAATTCAAATACACAAATAAAATACAAGTGTCTCTTCGTTTGTTTCATCTAACATCTGTAAATTTTATTAAAAATGAAGTGTCCACCCTGAAACAGTTTCCTTGTAGGTCCGATTCCAAAAACTTTCAAGTCACTTATTCAGTACCCTAATATAGGCTTATATTCTGAATTTCAAAAAAATCAATTAACATTTACGACCTGTAGAGACTTTTGGCCAAAAAACCTACCATCTCGGCCCAGTGTGGACTGGTGGAAAAGGGGTATACCACTAAAACAAATATCACGCGACAGATAAAAATTGAACTTAGCACTAAACTGTCTTAAAATTACTTATCCCATGACCAGGGAAAATAGTGTCTCAAATTTTTAGACTTTTTCTATAAGACAAATATTTTCGAATCAGAGAGAGACTTTTTATGTAGGAAAAACATTTTATGTGTTTTAGACTTTCTATTTAGGTCGAATTTCTCATATAGAAATTGTCTCAGATTAAGACTTTTTCTATTCGAAATATATGTTAGAATCTGAGACTTTTTCTCAGATTCTAACATATATTTGAGGTGGCATTTAACACCTCTTTATTTTGAACTTAAAAATCGTTAACACGAAAATCCTAGCTGATCCAGTTTTTTTTTTTTTTTTTTTTTTTTTTTTTTTTTTTTTACGGTCCCACCTCACACTTACCCACCCCAACCGACCGAGAGGGCTCGTTCCCATGACGAAGGAACACGTACACACCATGGCCCAAACCATAGCGGATAAGGCTAGTAATAAACCAACTACAGCCTCTTAGTCATCAGTCGGTTTATTATAAAGACACTAAATACATTTATATACAATTACTACAACTACATAATTTCTACAAATAATTAAGAATTGATAGTCCTGAATTAACTACAAACGTTCAAAGAAATTAAAATAATCATCGTCACGCAATCTATTCAAATATGTCAAAATAGTCGATTTCACAAGAGCATAATTCTCCGAAAAGTCAACAAACCTGTACAACGTATTAAAATCAGTGCACATCCTACGAATAGGATCTGCACAAGCATAATTCGTGCGACAAAAATCAATATATAGAAAGCTGTAATATCTAGTAGGCCGAAAAGGGACATTGAAAAACAACTTCCCGACAAGAAATTCAGAATCAACTTCGCCCTTAATAACCTTTAAAATAAACACAGTATTCAACATAATACGTCTACTCTTCAGAGTAGGAAGTTTTATCAACGCTAATCTTCCATTATATGATGGAAGATTGCTATAGTCCGGACCCCAGTTAAGGTGCCTAAGACAAAAAAGTAAAAATAGTTTCTGTACCGATTCAATCATATCACTATGAACGACATAATATGGATCCCAAACAATACAACCATATTCCAAAATTGGTCTTACCAATGAGGTAAATAATTGTTTCGTTATATAGGGGTCAGAAAATTCCTTCGCCCAGCGTTTCATAAATCCAAGAACGCCATAGGCCTTATTCACCATAGTCTCCACATGCGCATTAAAAGTCAACTTTCCATCCAAAAGAATTCCGAGATCCAAAATAGAATCAACCGATTCTAAAATTGAACCATTTAATAGGTACTGAGAAGTCAAAAACTTCGACCTAGCAAAAGTCATGTGCTTACACTTTTTCAAGTTCAGCTCCATGAGATTACAATTGCATCAATTATAAAATCTATTCAAGTCATGCTGCAGCAATAACTGTCCAACAGGAGAACTGTAAGACAAAAAAAGCTTAACATCATCAGCAAACATCAAAATATTAGAATGAATAATAGAAGATGGCAGATCATTCATAAACAACAAGAAGAGGACAGGACCAAGGTGACTGCCCTGAGGGACACCAGAAGCAACACTTATACATCTAGAATGGGTCTGCCTAAAAAGGACACATTGCTCACGATTCCTCAAATATGAAGATAACCATTGCAAAACGATACCATTAAATCCAATTACACTCAACTTGTAAAGCAAAAGATTATGGTTGACCTTATCAAATGCCTTACTGAAGTCAGTATAAATCGCATCAGTCTGTAGACCTGAAGTAAAACCACTAATGATATTAGAAGAAAATTGAAGCAAATTAGTATTAGTCGATCGACCCTTACGAAAACCATGCTGACATGGTACTAAAATGGAAGATACATGGTAGGAAACAATATCAGTGACAAGTTTCTCAAATAGTTTAGAAATTGCACTTAGTTTAGCAATTCCCCTATAATTCGAAACGTTCACAACACTCCCAGATTTATGTAGCGGAATTAAAAAAGATTTCTTCCAAAATGAAGGAAAGTAACCAATTCTCAATGAAGAGTTAAACAAAAATGTCAATGGAGCTGATAGAGCCCCCGAGCAAAATCTTTAAACAGAGGACGGGACCCTATCGGGACCAGCGCTATACGTAATCTTCAACTTGTTCATGTTTGAAAGAACAGAAGCTACGCCCAACATAGGAAGACTCAGAGAGCTTGCTCTCTGAATCTCAAACGGATACCGAGTACCAAGTCATACTCCCTATCAGAGTATGTAGTTGCGAAGAAATCCGCAAATGCATTCGAAATAGAATAATCATCCGAAAACTCAACATCATTTAATCTAACCACTGTGGGGTAAGTTGAAGAGCTCCGCTTAGACTTAACGAAGCGGTAAAAAGATTTAGGATCACGTTTAAAATTCTCCCTAACTTTATCCAAATAAATTGCATACGCCCTACGAGATTCCATATTAAACGAACTTCTAGCCACTGCATATCTACTAAAATCTATATTAGAACCCGATTTCTTATATTTCTTATTTCTAAATAATTACACTGTTCGACAACATCAATCTCCCAGTGAAATATGCAACAGATTCTTACATATTTTGCACTTCTGAATCCAAATCTGCCATCCAATTTTTTCTAGCAAGTATAAAAGTAAAAAAGCACAATAATTTCGCAATTTTAGGGGTCTACTGTTATGTTACTTCCAACAAATATGACTTAATTCCAGACATGGGCGTTAATGATTACGTTGTGTAATTGATTACAGTTTCAATTACAATTACATGAAAGGTCGGTCATACATTTGGCTCCCCTAGGGGCACTTTAGGGTAAGTTACAGACATGGGCGTTAATGATTACATTATGTAATTGATTACAGTTTCAATTACAATTAGATGTAATTAGTAATTGAAAATTTTCAATTTTACTTGTAATTGTAATTGTAATTGAAAAAACTCAATTACTAATTACATGTAATTGTAATTGAAACTGTAATCAATTACACAATTGTAATCATAAACGCCCATGTCTGCTTAATTCATATAAATTTAACCTCCTTATTCAAAAACTGCAATCCAAATGCTTTTAGCATGATCCGTTTTTGAGATATTCGTGTTCGAGATTTTCACGTGGAAAAATTATAATTATCAAACGGAACATGAAAAATTTTTTATGCAGTTTTGGAATATAAAATCAAGTCCTATTTGTGGAAGAATCTGTAACAGTGGACCAGCAAAAGTGCGAAATTATTAGTTTTTGACCTTTTAAAGTGAATATTTTAAAAACGGTACTTGTTAGAAAAAATTGGATGGCAGATTTGGAGTCAGGAAAGCAAAATCTATAAGAATCAGATGGATACTTTACTGACATTATTTATCAATAACTCGATAATTATTTAAGCCCACTTCAGACTATAATACTGAGTCGTAAGAAAATATGTATCTTAAATAATACGAAATTTTCTTCGCTTGTCAAAAAATCTTTTAAAAAAATCCTTTGCGTATTTACTTATACCATCACATCTTAAATATTATCAAAACAAATACAACCCTGATCTTATGAAAAGCGTATACGTTTTCTCATTTTTAGAGAAATTTCTAAAAATGAGAATACGTATCCGCTTGTCATTTTTTAATCCGTATTTCTCTTGGTTTTATACCGATTTGTGTTTACACCATACTATTTTATAGATTTTACAAAAAATTTTGACAGATATTATTATAATTATAGTCTGAAGCCACCTTTAGCAATAACTCGATAACAGGATCAACTAGGATTTTTGTGTTAACGATTTTTAAAGTACAAAATAACGAGGAGTGCAATGCCATTAGCCGATTTTGTCAACATTTTAGCGCAACCTAAACTTGCTTAAATAGGGGTGTGTTCTATTCGAAAATGTGATTTTTTTTAACAGATTTAAAAAAATTTATGTTTTAAAAAAACGTTTTATGCGCTTAAAAAACGCAGTATAGAACGGAAATATGAAAAAAAAAATTTTTCCTTGTAAGTTAATTTATTGACCTTTGGGCCTCCATGAGGTCTGGGCACTTGCCCCGTGTGTTCTAATGGTTAAAACGGTACTGTTCACATCCGATTTTATCACTATTGCTTGTTTTTTTTTTTTTTTGTTTTCTTAATTTACGAAAATCCAAAATTTTGATCAAAAATTTTCGTTTGGAATGACTTTGAAAGTCGAAAAAAGTATTTTTTTGCCATATTAATAGGTGTGTAAAAAAAATGGAGTAGTCTTATGGTCACCAGCGATGCCAACTATTTCAAACCAAAAAGCATCGGCTGAGCAGTTAAAAAGGGCTAAAATGGGCTAAACTCAAAAATTTATCAGTTTTTGTGTTTTTCAGCAAAAATTTTTTTTTTTAATTTGTGTTTTTAAGAGATCGATCTTACGTTCTAATGTAAAAATGTGCTTATTAAAAAACATTTATTGAAATAACATTTATTGAAAAAATGTGCTTATTAAAAAACATTTATTGAAATACATATTTGACTTAAAAATGTAGAATTTAAAAGAAATCGCTAAGATTTGCGTTTTCCAACAATATTAAATTTTTTCTTCGGGCCATAAAAGTGGGCTTATATAAAAATTGGACTATTCGTAATATTGGTTTCATTTAATTTTTGCAGAAATACTTAAACAATTTGATGTATTTATTGACATCCAATTTTTATTTTTAAAGAAATTCATGACACTAAATGTTCTCTCCACTTCTGCATTTGAATAAGGATTTTCAGTTAATCAGAACAAACGATGACAACTTCAAAATCGGATTTTCAACCATACAATTTTTGAAATTGTGTATTTCGATCAAAAATTAATCTCTTTTATCTAAGATTTTCCGAGTCTTTGATTCCCTTTTCATGGTTTATAATTTCATGTATAAAAGATATGCAACTTTATTTTAGAAAACATTGTGGCCAAACAGCAAACATTGTGGCAAAATATTAACGAATTACCCCAAAAATTAACAAATGGTAAAAAAAAGGGCTAAAAGGGCTAAAAATATAACAAAAAGAGACATGTTAGCCCCTAAAAAATAAAAGGGCTAAAAGAAAAAAATACGCGTTGAGAGCAATCAAAAAGGGCTGAATATTGCCCCAAAAGGGCTAAGTTGGCATCACTGATGGTCACAGTCTGGTTAAGTTCGAAGATGGGCAAAGTCAAACCAGGGGAAAAAAGTTCCCCCTTAAAGTAAACCAAAAATCGTTATTTTTTAAATTTTTTTTTACTTTTGTTAAGTTAATGAAACATTTAAATGTCGGAAAAAATTCTAACAAGGGAAGTATCTCAACCTATATGAACCGATTTGCATGAAACGTAAAATATATATAAAAGGGACAATTCTAAGGTTGGGGTGTCTCGGCTTATAGGCCATATCGGGAATTTAAGGGTTCAAAACATGGGTCAAAAAATGCCGAAAAAAACGTTTTTTGGATTTTTCAGCCATTTTTTTCTAAGAAACTATATGATGTTTACATATGAGAAGAAAGGTTTTTTTAATGCCTATCCAACGGTGGCATAACCTTGTAAAAGTTCGGCTTTCTTAAATACTTTTTTCACGAAAATGTGTAAATTTTGGGGGGTATTTATATGAAGACATAGACCTACGATGTCCATATGAATACGAAATAATCTTTATTAAATTTAAGTCGACACGTATTTTTGCTCTATATTTTAAGTTTCATGCAAATCGGTTCATAAGGGTTGAGATACTTCCCTTGTAAGTCTCGCACTTCGACAAAGGGAATAAGAAAATTTAACTTTTTTCGGTCCGCCCCCTTTTGAGAGCTTGGATATAGAAAAATTTAAATAAGGATGAAACAGTATAAAATGCAAAAAACATAATAAATGGTTTTTTAAACGTATATCGCAAGGGAGAAGGGTTGCCCTAATGGTCACCCTCCTATCTCACTCCCACCCCGTCCCACTAACACTTGTCTTTTTTGCAATTTTGTTTATTTTTTTATATAATTAACTGTTAAAAGCTGTTCCTTTACCAAAAAATTTAAAGAATTTTTTTAAACCAACCCCCAATATCTTATAATCCTGGAAATGGACCTAAACGGATATATATGTGCAAAATATATTTTTTACAATAAGAAATCAATTTAATATTTCTTTATATATATCTATAATTTTTTTTTGTTAATTGTTTGCAAAAAAAAAAACATTTGAATGTAGCAAAAGCCAAAGAACCACAGAGTAAAGTACCTCATATTACATTGTTGCAGTAGTGTACACTACAACAAACCAACTAACAACGGACTGACTGACTGCCTGCCTAAATGACAGACAAAACTCCTCTACACTAGATACCAACAGAAAAACGTTTTCCTGCTGCAGCCCTCAACATCAAGTAGCGCTATGGATAGAAAAAAATCTTTTCAGTTTTTTTCATCGCCGTCTTCTTCTACATTCTCTCTGCTTCAGTTTTATTTTTCAGTTAATTTTTTTTTGTACATACATACATTCGGGTTTGTGTGCAAGTGCACTATAAAATTCATACACACAACCAACTAAGAGCCAGTCAGCCAGCCAGCGAACCAGCAAACCAACCAGCCAACAAAACTACACATACATACTCTTCCACTTACCTAATGGGTTAATTGTACTCTGCTGCTAAGCACACATAAAGAAGAACAGGAGGAAGAAGAAAAAGAAACATTTTTAGAAATCTATACTCTATTCATCCAAAGTGTCTGGCAATAATGAAAAAAAAAAATTACCTGTTTTATTAGTTAATCCTTTTTCATTTCAGGATATATTTTTCCAATTTGCTTAAGAGCAAAATCAATTCAATTCTATCGAAAACGACATGTAGAAAGAAATCACTATAAGACTATTTAAAACAGACGGACGTTTTTCGTCTTTTTTTTGTACGTACATATACGATTCGTATGAAACCGGACAACTTCGGGCTTGCTTAACACACAATGGAACATGCGTTCCTTTTTTCTGCTTTAACTTTACTTCCACTAATTTTTTTTCTTCTTAAAAGCAATTAATTAATTTAATCATCAATTTTCAGATTAAAATATCTTTAATTTTCTTCATTTCACATAATTATTGCATACTTTATTCTTAATTTGTAAAAAAAATTCACGTTTTCGTTCTTTTTTTTCGAAAAAAGTCAACTCAAATGAAAAAATGAAATATAGTTTTTTTTTCTTTCAACAAAAATGTCAATAGTGATGGACCCATTAACGAATTTGCATGCGATAGGAAACAAAACGATAGTTATCGACAACAGTCCGAAAAACAATGCATAGCTATCGGAACCCCGAGGCTATCCTGACACTTGCTTTAAGATTTTCCTCTTCGCATTCTCGTAGAGGATATTCAAACTCGCGAAACGTATCCTGACACTTGCTTTAATGCACTAATTTTCCAGTTGAACGGGAAAAAAGCTCAACACAAGCACCAAAAAAAAATTCGATAACTATCGTTCAGCCATCAAAAGAAAATATATAATTGCACATTTTTTTTTTCTTAAATACCACGTTTATTACTATACACAATGTTTTGTTGAAACAATGTTTGGAAATTCAATAATTTCCTTATTATTTTTAGTTTTTTAATTGTAAATTCACAATTTTTAATTGTTTTATAAAAATTCCACCATTTTTCTTGATGTCTATTCCCGACTTTTCACTTTAGTTATGTCTTCCTTTTTACGGCCTCGTTCGTTTTTACAGTGTTGTATTCCTTACGCCATTTAAGAACTTTCATTCACAATGACTTGAAGAAGAAATTTGCACTTGGCAATATCACTGTATTTCCGTTGTGAAGAATTGTGAATGAAACACCCAAGAAATAGACAATTAGGGTTTACTGTTAAGGCTGTGATCAAAGATTAAGGCCTAATTTTGTAAATCACTCGCGTTGAACGCATCACCAACGCTAACGTGAACGCGAGGCTCAAAAAATGCAATTTTGTAAATCACTACGTTATTGCGTTCAATTATTACGTTATCACACAGTTGCCAAGTTGGAGGTTTTCCCGTTAAATCTAGCGCTTTTTGTTTGAATTAAGCGGGGGAAAATTGGTTTTAGCGGGAACGGTGATTTAGCGGGAAAATCTAGCGCTTTTTGTTTGGATTTCGTGGGAAAAATTTAGAGGTTTTTTCCAATTTTTCTTTCTTTTCAATCGAAAACGCCAAGTTTGTCGAATTTTAGCCATTTTTTTGTATATATTTTCCCGCAAAATTTTTTTCGGCGGTTTCTTGCGTGTTTTTAGTGAAAAGTAAATTTTCGTAGAAAAAATAATTTGGAGGTTTTTTTAATTTTCCTTTTTGTCAATCAAAAATGCCAAGTTTTTCGGTTTTCAGCGCTTTTTTTTGTAATTTAGCGGGAAAATTTAAAATTTTCCCCGCTAAATTTATTTTTGGCGCTTTTTTAGTGAAATTTTGAGGTTTTTGGTTAAAAATAGTTGGCAACAGTGCGTTATCACTTGAAATCAGACCTTCGAACTTTTAATTCACCATTCAATTTCTCAAATCAAATATTTTAATTAATGAATTAATTCATGCTTGAATTAATTCTTTGAATTAAATTTGAATTATATAAAAAAAAAATTAATTCATTTTGTGAATAATTCAATTTCAATTCAAAGAATTAATTCAAGCATGAATTAATTCTTTTTGAATTAATTCTTTTTTAATTTATTTTAAGTTAGAGTTTTAAGATTTAAATACTTATTGTTAGGCCTAAGAAAGGCGATTCAATAATATCCAAAATAAAGTGTATATAAAAAAAAAATCTTTTTTCATTTTTTGAATTAATTCTTTTTTCATTTCTTGAATTAATTCTTTTTTCATTTTTTGAATTAATTCATTTTTTGAATTAATTCTTTTTTTAATTAATTCCTTTTTGAATTAATTCTTTTTTTGAATTAATTCTTTTTTAAATTCATTTTTCACAGTCTATTTTGATTTTTTAAAACTATGAAACATTGTTATAAGCCAAAATAAAATGTTTGCAAAAGAAAACAAAAGTATTGTTCTTTTTTCGCGAAATCCCTCTATTCTATTGGAAGTTATTTAATATTCGGCACTGGCAAATTTAACACTCACTTGTTTTTTCCTATATTGTAGAAAGGGATTCGGGGAAAAAAGAAAAAAAAACTTGTTTTCTCATGCAAACATTTTGGTTTATAACAGTCCTTATAATTGCCCAAATATGCTATGCTATTAGTGTTTGGGGTCCGGGAATTCCCGGGAAAAGACTGACGGGAATTCCCGGGAATTTTTTTTATTTTTCCCGGGAAATCCGGGAATTTTATTAAAAAAAAACCATTTTACATTAAAAACGCTTATTTTAATTTAATTTTTAATATATTGTTTTTACATACAGATATAATTACATTTGCTATTTTTTGTATTTTTTCTATTTGGAAGAACAGTGCAAATATATATTCATACACTCATAGAAATATCTTAGTAGAAAAATTAGTAAACCCATTGTAGATCAAGTTTTACAGAATAATGCCGTATTCAACAAAAATTAATGTTGATATCGTTGAATAATCAGTAAAGTTGAATCAACTTTTTACAACGCTTATACAGAATTCAATAGATAAATCAAAATAGAAAAAAAAACCCTGTTCGTTCATTTTTTTTATTATTAACGAGTGACGAGTGAGTTGGTAGCAATGAGAATCGTGTTTATCTATTATAAAATTATTTTATGTGTTTGTTTTTTATAAAAATATTTAATATTATAAAAATAAATAAAAATAGGATCTGATTTGTAAATATTTGGTAAGTAAAAAAATACATTGATTACTTTATGTATTCATACTATATTAAAACTTTTTTGTTTTTTTTAAGGATTTTGTTTGGTATCATCAGAAAACTGGAGAATGGCTTATAAGTGCATAACATGAATAAACGAAGTGTGTGTGAAAATCTTTGTGAAAATCTTCAGATATTGCAGCTTAAAAAGCCGACGATAATACAAAAATATTGTAATTTATGGTTAATAAAAGAATATTAATAAATAACAACAAGTTTTTTTTTATTAATAAAATTTCTTATATTAACAATAATATGAGTTGAATTTACAAAAAATAAGAGTTGATTTACAAAAAACGAGTTGATCAACTTTTACAAAAACTGACAATAATTTTTATTGAAATCAACATAAATATTTGTAGGGTCAAAATCAACAATGATTTCTGTTGAATTTACAACGATTTTCTTTGGGAATACAATGATTTTTGGTTGAGTGTAGGAAAACTGACCCAGTGTAAAAAGTATGATAATATCTTGAAAAAACTTAAAGTCAAAAAATACGTCTGTTAATGATAATTTTGCTAAGACTGTCAAAAAATATAAAAATTTTGAACCTACACACAAAAAAAAATCTGTGTAGGAGTGAGCAAAAATCTGGCATAATTTTACCAAAAATATGCTAAAACTACAACCGACGAAGTAGTTTTCGTAATTTAGCCAAAACAACATAAACACCAAAGAAGATCGTGACAATACAAAACTCCAATACTCCGTTGCAATCAGCGTTGCCAATTTAGCTTTTTTCCCGCTAGATTTAGCTTTTTTTAAAATTTTTCGCGGGAAAATTTTGCATTTAGCTTTAAGCGGATTTTTTAGCTTTTTTTGAAAATTTTTTGGCTTTTTTTCAGCTTTTTTTAGACTTTTTTAAACTTTTTTCATTAAATATCAATCTAAAAATAGAAGAAATATAAATTTTTACTTAAAAAGTTGTGTTCAAAACACAATTATATTTCAGAAACATCTAACTATTTATATTTTAAGTTTGTCTAAATGTGTTTTAGAAAGTTTTTTTAAATTTTTTTTCAGAATTCTAATAAATAATTAAAAATTTTTAAAACTTAAAAAAAAATGTTTAAAATGTATTTGGAAATTTCTTAAATATAAAATTTTTATAAATTTTTTGGAACAAGTTTCTTAAACATATTTAGTATTTTGCGAAATAAAATTGAAAATTTTTAAAATATAAATGAAGATTTCAGAAATGCATTTCTAATTTTTTTTAATATTGTTTGTATTTCCTGAAAAATTGTTGGGAATAGTGTTGATTTATTTACAAACTGTTTTTTTAAATATTCACAAATCTTAGAATGTAAAAATTTCCACTACTAATTTTTCTCAAATTTCTAAACTTTATTTGAAAATGCAATTTAAACAATTTGAAATACATTTTGGGAGAAAATCCTAAAATGCAATTGAAAAAATCAAAAAAAAAAAATCTAAATTGTATTTGAAAATTTCTTTGATTTATTTGGAAATTTATACACAACGTTTTGAAATTTCTGAAATGCACTTTGAATTTGTTAATGTTAAAGATTTTCGTGAATGTATTATTTTTAAACTTTATTAATATGTACCTGCATTCGAAATTTTCGGAAACATAGAAAAATAAAATAAATTTGTAATCGACTTTTTGTTTTGTTTCCATACAAATTGTTTTTGTTTTAAAAATCGACTTTCAAAAAATGTATTGAAAATTTGACATTTAAAAAAAAAAACTTTTGTTAAAATAGACTTTTTATGTTTCTTTGGTACGGGCCATTTTTTTAAAATTTATGAAGATTTGTTATATTTTAATATTTTGTTTATTAATAAGCATAGTTTGAGTCCCAAATACGCTATAGAAGGAATAACAGATCCCTATTTTGGAATTCAATTGAAAAATCGAAGAAAAAGCTAATTTAAATTAGTTAAAAAAAATTTAGCTTTATTTTTTAGCTTTTTTTCAAATTTTTTAGCTTTTTTTAGCGGGTTTTTTGAAAAAATCTAGCTTTTTTTGTTTTCAAATTCTGGCAACGCTGGTTGCAATACACCATAAATGAAAGTTCTGTGATATTAGTTTCTAAGTTTAAACTGTGATTTTTTATTTCTTATTGTTTTGATTATTTATTTATATTTTTTAATTAATTGTGCCGTGTCGTCCTTTAATTATACACATATTTTTAAATGATTAAACTATGTAATTAAAAAGAAACGTAAGTTCAAACTGTGATACTAATAATTTCTAAAAATTTTAAAAATAATCTTGTAAAAAAATTGTAATTTTTTGTTAACAGAATTTAATAAAAACATAACTCCTGATGATGTCGGAATACAACTGACGAAACGTCGAGAAACATGGTAAAATAAATTGTTTTATTTATATCAAATTTAATCCCTGACCATAATCAGCCCAAAATAAAAATTAAAATTTACTAAAACAAAACACTTATGTAAAATATTTTGAAGAAAATGCTAATGCTATTTAAGCAAAAACTTGGTAAAATATACCAAAAGAAATATGGTAAAATATACAAAAATTATTAGAAAAGGTGACTAAAAATAATGCAAAAAATTACCACATTTATGCTAAAATAAATTTTCTATAAAATTTTTGTAAAAATTTGTATATTTGTTGAATTTAAAATTTTCACAGAATAAATCCATATTAATATAATAAATGTTGTGTATGATTTTATTTACCACCGACCAACTGACCCTTTATGTACAATTTTCTCCAATGACTGCTGCCTACGCTTTTTCTTGAAGTAAAGGATCCGCTATAGCTTCACGAATTTATTTAAAAGCATCCTGTAAAAATAGAAAATTATTACAAAACATAAATTTTTAATTTTAAAAACTAGTAAATCCCATTGGTCTTTTGGTTAGAAGGAACACTTACTTTGTGATTCCATTTGTAACTCATCAAAACAGGTCTGGACTCCATTGGCTTTGCTATATAAATGAGTTTTTAGGTTTTAATTTTATGACTAAAGGTAGGACTGGTGCCCACGCTCTTTATTGTAGTGAAGGATTCGCCATAGCTTCAAAAATTTATTTATCAGTACCCTGTAAAAATAGAAAATTATTACCAAACACTAATTTTTTAACTAAAAATCTATTAAACCTTATTGGTGTCTTAGGAATATGATTCCATTTGTAATTCATTGAAACAAACGTCTGGGACTCCATTGGTTTTGCTAAATGAATGGTGTTTTAAGTTATGACAGCAAAATTAACTTTAGCATTTTTTATCATACACTCATAGAAATATCTTAGTAGAAAAATTAGTAAACCCATTGTAGATCAAGTTTTACAGAATATTGCCGTATTCAACAAAAATTAATGTTGATATCGTTGAATAATCAGTAAATTTGAATCAAATATTTACAACGTTTATACAGAATTCAATAGATAAAACCAAAAAAGAAAAAAACAACCCTGTTCGTTCATTTTTGTATTATCAAGTTGGTAGCAATGCATTGCAATGTGAAATTTGTTTGTTTCTATAAAATTATTTTATGTGTTTGTTTCTTATAAAAATATTTAATATTATAAAAATAAATAAAAATGAGATCTGATGATCAGATTCTGATCTGTAAATATTTGGTAAGTAATAAAATACATTGGTTTCTTTATGTATTCATACTATATGATATTTTTTTTGTTTTTTTTTTTAGGTTTTTGATTTGGTGTCATTAGAATGAGAGAATGGCTTACGAATGCATAACATAAATAAACGAAGTGTGTGTGAAAATCTTGTTTAAATATTGCAGCCTTAAAAGCCGGTGATAATTCTAAAAAAAATATTGTGATTTAAGCTTGATTTACACGTTAACTACCCTTGACTACCCTTATCTACTATTTCCCAGTATTGGAGGATAACAATTGTCAAATTCAAATAATTTTTCATACAAAATTATTTAAACCCGGCAAACCGTATCACCAAAACTGGGAAATAGTAGATAAGGGTGGTCAAGGGTAGTTAACGTGTAAACTGCCCTTAATACTTAATAAAATAATATTTACAAATAACAACCAGCTTTTTTTTATTAATAAAATTTCTTATATCAACAAAAATATGAGTTGAGTTTACAAAAAATACGAGTTGATTTACAAAAAAACGAGTTGATCAACTTTTACAAAAACTGACAACAATTTTTATTAAAATCAACGTAAATATTTGTAGGGTCAAAATCAACAATGATTTCTGTTGAATTTACAGCGATTTTCTTTGGGAATACAATGATTTTTGGTTGAGTGTACATTTATTTATATTTTAAAAAACTAATTATTTATTTTTATTTATTAATTTATTTTAGTTTTATTTATAAATTTCCTTTTTACGTTTTTATAACACAAAAAATAAGCGAAGCACGCACACAAAAATACAAAATATAAATGGCGGTCTGTATTTGTTTTTTTTTTGTTGTTTTCTTTCGATAAATTTTTGTGCAAGTAATTTGCGTTATTGTGAAAGCTACTTGGTTATTTTACAGAAAATACTAATTATGTTACTTTAACATCGACAAGCATAATTTTAGGAAAAAATTTGGTAAAAATTTTTTTTTGGTATGAAAAAAATTTTACCAAGTAGGATTGCTCAATCTGACACAGATTTTTTTTTTCGTGTAGAATTTACATTTCCAGACACTGTTGCCAACTATTTTTAACCAAAAACCTCTAAATCTCACTAAAAAAGCGCTAGAAACCGCCAAAAATAAATTTAGCGGGGAAAATTTAAAATTTTCCCGCCAAATTACGAAAAAAAGCGCTAAAAACGGAAAAACTTGGCATTTTTGATTGACAAAAAAGTAAAATTTAAAAAAAAAACCTCCAAATTATTTTTTCTACGAAAATTGACTTTTCACTAAAAACGCGCAAGAAACCGCCGAAAAAAATTTAGCGGGAAAATATAAAATTCTCCCGCTAAGTTACAAAAAAAGCGCTAAAACTCAACAAACTTGGCGTTTTCGATTGAAAAAAAAAGAAAAATTGGAAAAAAAAACCTCTAAATTTTTCCCACTAAATCCAAACAAAAAGCGCTAGATTTTCCCGCTAAAACACAGTTCCCGCTAAAACCAATTTTCCCCCGCTAAAGGTAGAAACAGAACAAGCACGGCACGGGGGACGGTTGCCGTTGCCGGAAAATATAGGACCAAAACAATGACGGGGGACGGCGACGGCAAAAAATGTCATTTGTTTGTTCAGTGGTGCCTACTTTTAATAAAATTAGAGTAATTTTACGGAAAAAAATCGCTTATCACATAGTCAATGTGATTAAGTTGGCACTACTGTACGTTTGTTACACCATTGTGAATGAAAAAATTAAAAATTGTTGTGAAAGTGCGGCAACCCTGGAGTGTGAGAGGGAGGGAAATTGAGAGAACCCGGAGATAAAATAAAATAAGTTTTAATTTTTTGTCGTGCCGGTCATGGTTTTTAACTGTCAAATCGTATGGAAAAAGTCGTGCCGGGCTTGTTCTGTTCCTACCATAAATCAAAACAAAAAGCGCTAGATTTAGCGGGAAATCCTCCAACTTGGCAACAGTGTTTCCAGAACAAATATTAAAAGTGCTGCCAACTATTTTAGTTTTTGCTCGAATAACGCAGTTTAATTTTTTTTGCTATTTTTACCTATTTTTGCGATTTTTTCTGGGGAAAAAAGTTGCAATATTTTTTTTGTTTTGTTTTATGGTATTTCAGGATTTTTAACTTTTATTTTTTGATTTTTTATGTTTTAATTAATTATTTATCTGTAATAAAACTGTTTTTAATAAAAAGTTGGTAAAATTTTAATGTTTTTTTTATGATTTATATTAATAATGAAAATTTCCCGGGATAAATTATTTTTTTCCCGTTTCCCGGGAAATTGAAAAGTCCGGGAATTCCCAAACACTATATGCTATGCAGAGCTTCGAACGAATTAATTCTATTGAGAATTAATTCCCAAAAAGTTCAATTCTGTTTTGAAAAGTTTTGAATTATAATTCCTTACTAGCATTCAACACGAATTAATTCAAAGGGTTAATTCTCAAAGCTTAAATCAAATTGAATTAATTCCCAAGAGAATTAATTCCTTGCAAGCTAATCATTCAATTGAATGATCAAAATTGTTCATCATTCAAATCTATTACAAATTGAATGATGACTTTTTTATTTCATTCCCTTTATATTTTCAAAAATGTGTTGCTTGTGTGCATTTTAAGCATCTTCGTGTGTAAACGATTGGCTGTTGTTTTGTCGACGTCTCGTCTGCTGCTTCCCACACAAGCATAAATGTGTTTGTATGTGTGTTGCGCTTCACTGTTTAAAATTCTTCTTCTTCTTCAGTGGTGTAGCAATGCTACACCTTGTCCACGAATGGACGAATAAAAAGGTGACCGAGACACGAAGTCTATATGCCACCTTTGTGGGGATAAAGTTTTTGTGGGGTTTTAACACGTGGGAGTGGAGTGGACACAATACGACCATTGCCCTTACAATGGAAGAGTGAAACGACGCTTCCTTAACACGTGCGTGTGTTTGAGTATGGTTAGACACCGTTGTCTAACGGTACTCGAGAAGAAATAACCAATACTAGCGACCGACAAACACAAACACGTTTCTAAATTTATAAAATAATTTCAGCGACGAATAGATGCTTCTCCGACGCGATCTCGATTAAGACTCCACTGTTTAAAATTGAATGATAAGAAAATTTCACCATTCAATTTGTAGTAGATTGATTTGGATAAAAAAATAGTTCATTCCTTAAGAATGATCATTCTTAAGGAATGAATTCTTGAAAGAATTAATTCAGTGATTTTGAAAGTTGAATGATTTTAGGGAATGCCAAATTCTATTTTTTTAATTCGAATTAGAAAATTGAATTAAAGAATTAATTCTTTCGAACCTTTGATGCTATGCTCATAAGCTAAAAAATGCTGCTTTTGCGACGTTGATACATACTACATGTACAAAAAAATTGTTGTTGTTTGGTTGATTTCATTCTTGCTACTTTCGCACAAGCATATATATTAGAGTGTCCCTTATTTTGGAAATGTTGGAAATGTTGAGACGGTACCCGCTCATTTTTTTCCTTTTGACTTAAAAATAACTGAGAAAAAATGTTACGCCCCTACGACCACGCCTTCCCGACGCGACCGGGCCTTAAATAGCGGGGCCTGAAAAATCATTTTTCCATACAAACAAAAACAAAAAATTTTAGATTTTTATTTTTTTGGTATTAATTATTATAATACTTAGTTAGCTTTTTTAAGACAAAAAATTTGATTTTGGTGGGATAAGGCTTTCAGCTCTAAAAAAATTTTCGAAAAAAAAAAATTAGAGCCGCAGGGGTCCTACGGTAAAAAATTTTTAACAAATATTTTTTTTTTAGTTTTGACAAGCAACGGTTTTAGTTGCTATGTTGCTTTAAATGATATATATTCATAAAAAAATAATTTTTGTATCTGTGACATCTTTATCGGGTCAAAAAAAAATTGTAAAAAATGCATTGTTGATGTTTTTTGATACACGATAAAGATGTTACAGATATGAATAATATTTTTTGTTTGAATATATAACATTAAAAACAATATAACAACTAAACCCGTTGCATGTCAAAACTAAAAAAAGAAATATTTTTTAAAAAATTTTTACCGTAGGACCCCAACTGCTCAAAATTTTTTTTCGAAAAAAATAAAGATGTCGCAGATATGAATAATATTTTTTTTTAATATATATCATTAAAAGCAACATACAACTAAAACCGTTGCTTGTCAAAACTAAAAAAAAATATTTTTTTAAAAATTTTTTACCGTAGGACCATAACGGCTCTAAATTTTTTTTTTTTCGAAAAATTTTTAGAGCTGAAAGCCTAAGTAATCCCACCAAAATCAAAGCCTAATCCCACCAAAATCAAGTAATATAATAATTAATAACAAAAAAATTTAAAATCAAAAAAATTTTTTTTTTTGGTTTGTATCACAGTACATGAGTAGTAGGTTCACAGGGTTACATTTGATGTGTGTAAGTATTAGTGACAGCACACGGTGTAACTTTTGACGTTTCATACAAAACGTAAACAAACAACATAAATACATACACAAAAGCTCACACGTACAGGCACACATACACTAGGCAGCGATGATTATTCTGTACTAATAACCACGCCACCATATTGGAAAGTGCGCAATTAGCACCATTGTTTGCATACTAGTCTGTACTGTGGTTTGTATGGAAAAATGATTTATAGGGCGTAGGTAGATTTAAAAAAAATGTTGTAGGGTAAAAATAAATGGTGGTCGGTCTCACTAATGACCCCTCTTGGACGCACCATTGGACCGGTAAAAGCTGATGAAATAAAACAAATTTACAAAAAATAAAAAAAATTGTATGGGGACCACCTTAACAATTAGAGATAAAGGGTAGGTGTGTTCAGAGAAAATGTTTGGACTAAAAAAATATTGTGGGTCGGTCATACATTTTGTTGCTCTAAGGGCACTATTAGGGTAGTTAGAGCGGTTGGAGCAAATTTTAAAAAAATTCGTTTTGTGTGGGAGCCCCCTTAGAAATTGGAGATAGGGTATTAGTTAGTTCCAAAGAAATGTTAAGACGTAAATATTAATGGGTGTCGGTCTTATAAAGGACCCCTCTATGACGCACCATTGGAGCAGTAGAAATGATTTTAAGATTGGAAAATTACAATAAAATTTTTTCAAAAAATTTTAAAAAATAGTAATAATCGTTATCCCACGATCCTCCTGGGCAAAAAGTTTGTAGAATCGATAGAAATTTTACACAAAAAAATTTCAAAAAAAATCGAAGAGTACAAACATTTTCAAAAATGAGATTTAAATTTTAAAACTTAAAAATCGCACACTAGAGCGCTTTTAAGAATTTTTTGGGATTTTTTTTTTAAAGTACGTAAACAAACAAAAATTTGGAAAAAAAAATGAAATTTGAACCATTATTGAAGAAGTTATGAGTAAAAGAAGTTTGAGTATAGTGTTGTAAATTGTGGTTACTTTTAACTACTCAATACTACTCGATACTATTCAATACTTTTTTTGAAATTGAAAAATTTTTAAATAGTGCCTTCTAAATTGTAATTAAATTCTTTTTTTTTTCCAAATTCTATTTGTGTTTTGTTATATTTGAATAAAAAGACATTCGCTATTAAATTTAGATTATTTTTAACCAATTTAAAAATTATTTATCTAGAAAATTTTTTTTTTTTTTATACACAGAGTTTTGCATTTCATGGTTATATTTTATTGGTTAAATTATGCATTTTAAGTGAAAAATACAACCCTGAAAGTATTGAGTAGTTACTTTTGAGCATACACCCAAAAAATTTTGTAGTTGTGTAGTTAAGAATTTTTATAGTTGATTTAAAAACTATTTCAAATAACTATTGTAATCGCAATCAACTATTAACTTCGTTAAAAATAATTATTTTTAGTTACCCTGTTTTTTTAATTTTCTTTTTGTTTGAAGTTGACAATCATAAATTTTGAAACAAGGAAAACTGCCAAAACGAAAACTTTTCAATTGTTATATTATTTTTAAAAAATAATTAATAATTTTTGAGGAAATTTTATATTTTAATGTTTTAAAATATGTTTGGTAAGTTGTAAATGTCTTATTTGATTAATATTTTTTTAATAAATCTTTGTTTACAGGGATTCAGAAGACTAAACACAGCATCAACTTTTACAAAGAAAATCTTAAGGTGGGATGAAGAAAACACAGTGGAAGTATAGAGTACAGTTTGATTTTGATAATTCTCCTGTTTGTAAATTGCTGCTTAAGATTTCCGACAAATTTAGAAAAATTCTTAAATTTAAGAAATTTTTCTACCGAAAATTCACAGTTTCTCAGAAATTATTTGTAAAGAAAAATTTTACAGAATCTAAAGATTTTTTCTATAGAAAAATTTACAGATTCTGAGACATTTTTTCCATAGAAAAATTCTGAGACATTTTTTCTATAGAAAATATCTCAGATTCTGAGACATTTTTTCTATAGAAAATATCTCAGATTCTGAGACATTTTTTCTATAGAATAATTCTCAGATTCTGAGACATATTTTCTATACAAAATATCTCAGATTCTGAGACATTTTTTCTATAGAAAAATTCTTAGATTCTGAGACATATTTTCTATAGAAAATTTCTCAGATTCTGAGACATTTTTTCTATAGAAAAATTCTTAGATTCTGAGGCATTTTTTCTATAGAAAAATTCCTAGATTCTGAGACATTTTTTCTATAGAAAAATTCATTTTTTTCTATAGAAAAATTCTCAGATTCTGAGACATTTTTTCTATAGAAAAATTCTCAGATTCTGAGACATTTTTTCTGTAGAAAAATTCTCAGATTCTGAGACATTTTTTCTATAGAAAAATTCTCAGATTCTGAGACATTTTTTCTATAGAAAAATTCTCAGATTCTGAGACATTTTTTCTATAGAAAAATTCTTAGATTCTGAGACATATTTTCTATAGAAAAATTCTCAGATTCTGAGACATTTTTTCTATAGAAAAATTCTTAGATTCTGAGACATTTTTTCTATAGAAAAATTCTCAGATTCTGATACATTTTTTCTATAGAAAAATTCTCAGATTCTGAGACATTTTTTCTATAGAAAAATTCTCAGATTCTGAGACATTTTTTCTATAGAAAAATTCTCAGATTCTGAGACATATTTTCTATAGAAAAATTCTCAGATTCTGAGACATTTTTTCTATAGAAAAATTCTCAGATTCTGAGACATTTTTTCTATAGAAACATTCTTAGATTCTGAGACATTTTTTCTATAGAAAAATTCTCAGATTCTGAAACATTTTTTCTATAGAAAAATTCTCAGATTCTGAGACATTTTTTCTATAGAAAAATTCTCAGATTCTGAGACATTTTTTCTATAGAAAATTGTCTCAGATTCTGAGAAATTTTTTCTATAGAAAAATTCTCAGATTCTAAGATATTTTTTCTATAGAAAAATTCTCAGCTTATGAGACATTTTTTTTATAGAAAAATTCTCAGATTCTGAGACATTTTTTCACAGAAAAATTCTCAGATTCTAAGACATCTTTTCTATAGAAAAATTGTCAGATTCTGAGAGATTTTTCTATAAAAAATTCTCAGATTCTGAGACATTTTTCTATAGAAAAATTGGCAGATTCTGAGACATTTTTCTATTGAAAAATTCGCAGATTCTGAGTCATTTTTCTATAGAAAAATTCGCAGATTCTGAGACATTTTTCTGTAGAAAAATTCGTAGATTCTGAGACATTTTTCTATAGAAAAATTCTCAGATTTTCTATACAAAAATTCGCAGATTTCTCCATATAAAAATTATCAGATACTAAATTAGTGTAGTAAGACTTTTAAACAACTTTTAATAAAATCTCTTAAAACTTTCAGGTCGTCTTTTATTTTAAATTAAAAAATATTTACCTTATTCTAATTAGCAAGAAACCAAAATACAGCAATTTAATAATTATTATTAACTAAAAGGTAGTTAAAGATAAAATTATTTAATTGATCGTTATTTTTAGCTATTTTATGTTGTTTTCAACTGTTCATGTAGTTGTTTTCAGCTATTTTTTTAAATATGTCAAATATAAGTTGAAATCAACTATATATTGGTAATAATAACGACTTATGTAGTTGATTTTATATTTAGGTTTAGTTGTAGTTATCAGCAACTTAAGAAAATCAACTAAAATTTAGTTGGTGGTAATTCACCTACAAAATAGTTGATATTTAAGTTGTAATCAACTACAAAATATTTTGGGTGTAGAAAAGATTAGAAGGTACGCAGTGTTGTATTTGATGTATTTTCCAATATGGTGGCAAAATGCTTGTTCTTCCTCATCTCACACGTATTTAATATCAAATTAGATTCTTTGTTTATAAAAAATGGAATTTGTCTTTCATTTAATTAAATTTATTATTTATTTTGCTTTATTTAACGTTTTTTTAAAGAAAATACGCACTATTGATATTTTAAAAACTTTTTTTTCTCTTTTGTTTTTTGCTTTGTTGTTGTTCTCCTTTATGTTGCATTGTTTTTATTTAACGTCAAAAGTTACATAATGTGCTGTCACCACGAATGACATATCATAAGGATGGAGATGATTGACGTAAATCGGAATTTACAAAAAAAATATATTTGTCAATGAACTAAGAAAAAGAGAATGTCAATAAGAAAATAAAAATAATAATTGAAAACAAAAAACTAATGTTTGGATTTGTGTTTTTTAACTTGTTTATTTTTTGTTGATAAATTTATAAGAAATATGCAAATTTATTTTGGATAATACGTAGCAGAACAACGAAATTTTGCTTGTGTTGTAAACAATCACCGTTTAAATTTTGCTCAATGTTTTTTTTTTTTTATTTTTTTAAATATCGCCTTTATAGAAGGTATGGAAAACGCCCCGCTTTTCTGAAATATTCATATCGTTGGCTGACCTATGTGAAGTCTTAAAGGAACAGCATGGAATATACATACATAAAGGACATCGGCCACAATGGCATAGTAAAAAAATTTAATAAATCTGTGTGTGTTCCCATTTTGAGAATGCAGAAATAAATCCTGGTGCTCGAAAAACTTTATTTAGCGGTGATGGTGGGGAATTCTGTCCACACCGGTGTAAGGGTTGGAGTTTGTAATTCTTGCGCCCGGCTAAAGACCGGCTACGCAAAAAAACATCAGGGGAAAACAAAGAAAAATAAATGGGAAAAATCTATGGATAGCTTTACACATAAAAATCTTGCAAAGCTCTTGCAGGGCAGTCAACAATATGTTGTAAAGGTACATACAGACGACGCAATATTATGTACAATATTCAATTATATTGATGGTGTATGGGTAATATTGACGATTGTACAATGGTCAATCTTACCCACACACCATCAATATAATTGCATATTGTACATAATATTGCGTCGTCCGTAGGTACCTTAAAGGATAACAAATTACTTTTCTTTAATTATAGACTTTGGTTTCCTGATTCCAAATCTGCCATTTAATGTGCCTTTTTCGGCTTCATTTTAGATAGATCTTATCAAGCAGATTTTAACAAAAAAAAATTAAGGAGTGGGGAGAAATATTTCGCGATATATATATCGCTTTAAAGTTAAAACTGAAATCGCTTATATCTCGGCTTGTAATGGTCCGATCAGAATGAATAGGGTATCGTTGGAATGGCAATTTTAATACCTATAAAACTATACAAATCATTAAAATCGGTTAACCCGTTGCGAGCCAAATTAAGCTTTTCTAAAAAGAAAAATGTTAACAATTTGGATAGTTTAATAGGTATTAATTCCGATCAGACCATTACAAGCCGAGTATAAAGCGATATTTCTCGCCGATCCTTGATTTTTTTTTCGTTGGATTCTCCTAGAAAAGGGCAACTTCCAAAAAAATAAATTTAGAGCAATGCTTTCCAAATAGAGTTGTTCCTTTTCGCCTTTAAAATTTTAGTTTTATTTATAAATGATTATAAAGAACATAGTTGCATAACAGAGAATTTTGTGCTTTCAAACGCAAACATCTTAAAAACGGTCTTAGAACAATTTGGATGGCAGCTTTAGTGTTTCTTCACAATACAGCAGCAAGCAGCTGAGCAGCAAAATTTTTACATGTATTTTGTTGTTGCCGCAACAACAAAACACATGTAAAAATTTTGCTGCTCAGCTGCTGTCAGACCTTTGAAGAATTAATTCACTTTTTGATTTGATTCGCAAAAAGATTAATTCATATTAATAAATCAAGGAATTAATTCTTGATGATTTGATTCAAAAGAATTAATTTCAACTATTTGTTGAAAGAATTAACTAATTTTTTGTTTAATTCCTTGTTTAAATAATGATTTGAATCAATTGATTTGAATCAAATTGATTTGAATCAATTGATTCAAATCAATTTGATTCAAATCAATTGATTCAAATCAATTTGATTCAAATCAATTGATTCAAATCAATTTGATTCAAATCAATTGATTCAAATCAAAAATGTTTTGAATCAGTTGATTTAAACATTTTTTTCTTAAATCAAAGTATTTACTTTACACACGCACACACATACTATAACATTTATGCTTGTGCGGTAGTAGCAAGCAAAAAGTCAAAGCAACAGAATTTAATAGTGTACATTTTATTGGCAGCGCACAAGCTGCATTTTTTAGCCTATGCCCGCATGCATAGGAATCACAAAAATACAAGACATTGCTTTAATATAACATTTATTAATTTGCACATATATATTAAGGGTGGGATAATGCACGACTTTTCGATATAATGGAAATGTATGTGTATAATAAAAATGTTAATCATTAATTGTTTTTGTGTTAAATTTAAAGTTATTTTTATGCTAAAGAGCCAAATTCGTTATTGACTAAAGTAGAGATAGGCGCGTGAGTGGATTTTGACTCACACTCACTCACGCAAAAAATAATCGGATCACTCACTAATCACTCACGCAATATTTTTTTACTCACGCTCACTCACTATTCACGTGAATAGTAAAAAACTTACTCACACTCACGCGTGACTCACGCCAGATTCAATCACGCTCACGCGTGAGTCACACAAAATCCACTCACGCAATAAAATTTTCTTACCAAAAAAAAAAAAAAAAATTTCACGAAAATTTAAAAAAAATTGGGCAAATCAAAAAATCTAATCACGCAAACTCACGCAAAAAATAAATGACTCACTCACTAATCACTCACTCAGTTTTTTTTTTCAAATCACGCTCACTCGCAATTACGTGATTGCAATGAAAATCACTCACTCGTGATTCACGTGAATCAAGCAAATCACGTGACCAGCGCCCAACTCTAGACTAAAAGTACACATTTAATAAAACTGTACAATTTGGAGTGTTGTTTATTGATGGCGTGTGTTTAAAATTGACGATATTCCAATGACTTTAACGCAATCAGATATGATAAGATTTTTATAATGTGCATTTTTAGTGTTTGATTTAAGTGAAAAAAGTTTAAATCAAGTTGATTCAAACCAAAAGTGATTTGAATCAGTTGATTTAAATCAAAAGTGATTTGAATCAGTTGATTCAAATCAAAGTGATTTGAATCAATTGATTCAAATCAAAATGTATTAATTCAATTTAATCAAATCAAAGAATTAATTCTTTGCAATGAAATTAAGTGATTTAAATAATGAATTAATTCTTTTCGATTTATAGAAACAGGGAATTAATTCAATTATTTTAAATCAGATTTAAGAAATTGAATTAGGGAATTAAATCTTCAAAGGTCTGGCTGCTGTATTGTGAAGAAACACTTAGAATCTAAAGATAATAGATGTCGTATTTTGTCATACGTTGCAGGGAAGACCCAAAAAGTGCTAAAGTAGCGTTTTTTTTTTAATATTCAAACGCGAATATCTTAAATACGTACCGTAGAAAAAATTTGAAGACAGACTTGGAATCAGGATTTCAAAATCTTTCAATTTTTAGAGAATCAAGTTTTATAAATGAAATCCGCGTTATATTTAACACCTGGTAACAAGTTTTTCTATAAAACGTTAAAATATAAAGTGGGCATTATATTTTTTTGAAAATGTATAGATATAAAAACACACTAGTATTATGTTATAATTTTCTTCATTCTTTTATTATAAACATTTATTTTTCTATTTTTGTTAAGATATCTTATTTTAAAATAAATGCGACCTACAAAAAATTTTTTTTTAATTTTTTCATTTAAGGAAATATTTTTGGAAAGATTTAAAAATGTTGTTAAAATGTTTGATTTACAATTAAATTGTTCTCCACAAAGATCAATAAATATTTTATTAAGTGTCGCCATTTGTAAATAAAATTCTTCTGTTGGCTTTATAAGTCCTCCCTCTGAAAGTTCATTAACAAAAGTATAAAACGGGTCTGAGTCTGTTGGTCGTGCTCCGAAATTTTCCTTATCTTTTAATTTAGATATAATATAGCCAGCATAATTTTCTAGTCCATCAATTTCAATATCTGTCAATTCGATGTCATCGTGATTAGATATAATTTTGTCCATGTTTTCGAGTTCCAAAGCATTATTAAAATTATCCAACAGGACATTTGAAAGAATCATTTCTGAATTTTGATTTGCCTCAATGGCCTGTTCTTCGCAGTCTTCTTCTACGTTAGCTTCTGAGGAGATAATACCATCACAACGACCTGTTAAAAAAATAAGTAATTATTTTGAAGTTTAAATTTAAATCTTATTGCATTACCGAGTAAATATGAGCGAAGACGGTACTTGAACTCTAGAGGAGAAGGATGATCGTGAAGACCTCCCTTAGCTCTCATGATGGTAAAAAAATTTTCTACTATATCCTGGTTGAGCTTTCTTGTTAATAAAAATTTCATATCATATTTTTCCTTTAGATAACTATGAAGTCCTGGCAATGAATTGCAATTAAGAAGTATTCCTTCTTGAAATGGTTTTTTATTTGAACTTAGGAAAATTTTTGGTATAATTTCTTTGACTTTTTCGATAACATCATTTTGCTCGTTTAAGGCTAATCCATATGCTTTCTGTAAAGGCCTTGAATCTTTAGCAATTGCACTTGTATTGTATATATCGAACCAATCATTAATAATTTGAAAAAACTCTGAACATGCTAAAAACTCTTCTGGGTTGGAAGATATTCCGTGTGCCGTAACTCTTTTTAGTGCCGTCGCAGTAGTATGGGAAAAAAGTTTAGATGCTGGTTTTACTTTCATTCGAGCTGAAAAATCATATATGTATATTAGGGTTGCCATTTCCATTTTGAGAAAAAGAGGACGTGGCCATCAAAAAAGGAGGACATTTGCCTTCAAAAAGAGGACATTTTCTCCCCTACTAAAAAAATCACTAAAACGCAATGTTGGCAATCGTTACCGCAACCAATAAAGATATGAACATTTTTAAAAGCTACTATGAAAATCAATGAAATTTCTCAGATTCTATTGCGTTCGGAAACGGAATTATGCCATTTCCAAAAATATACGTCAATTTCTTTAATAACAACGCAAAAAATCGTAGGTTTTTGGCTTCGGCTAAAAGACTCATAGAATTTTGTAGGATTTTGACTCGCTGATTCTAAATCTGTACTCTTGACTTTTTCATCAAGTCTAGAATTTCATTTATTCGCAGTTAAAAATGCGAAAAACGCGATTTTTGCCTTTTTGAAAGCCTGCACAGTAGTCTTTGCGCGGAATAAAAATCTAGTATTAAGCGTTCGAGTTGAATTGAACTACTGTCTGACAAATAGGAAAACAAATTTGAAGTTGTTGCAATATTATTGGCCAAACGTGAATAAGAAAAAGCACAATTTTAAAAGGCCCTAATGCAAAAACCGAATGATCAATCTGTACTGTGATGAGCTTAAAACTTAGGCAAAAATTAGTCTTTTTTATAGGGTTTTAAAACTATTAAAGATATAATTTTTCGAATTTTCAACCGTGAATAACTAAAAATCTGGCCGTGTTTGAAAAATTTGGAGAACAGATTTGAAATCAGGAGTTCAAAGACTACTAAAATTGTTCATCAGAACTCAAACCGGAAAAAGCTTGCAGTGTAATTTAAAGTGCTATAGTTCCGAAAAATAATTTTGTTTTAGGTTTTCCGAGCCAACATTCAATTTCACTTTCGAACAGAATTGACTCTGTGATATGCCAAAAATATAATGTTTTTTTATTCAAAATATACGGCCTTTTATGCTTTTTTTTAAGTAAGCATCACTGGTGATAATCTCCACATTTTGGTAAGCAAAGTCAGTCATTTGAGCAACAATACAACGATGTCAAGAATTTAAAAGTTTCGATGCAATAAAAAAATAAATGATGGAGAAAAATTCAAAAAGTAGGACAACCCCGGACACTTTCTGAAAAAGAAGCCGGACTGCCCCGGACGCCCTAAAAAAGAGGACACTGTCCGGGGAAAAGAGGACGGATGGCAACCCTAATGTATATGTAATTATGGCTATTGTGGATGCTTTTTTATGTTTATTTTTTTCCACCTTACAATTTTAGCAATGGTCTTATATTTTAAATATAGTTACCAAATATTTTGTTGGGTCATTGGAAATATTAGGTTTGTTTTTTGCAGACCGGATTAAGATTAGGATTAACTTTATTTATTTAAAAAATGGGTTAAATAAAGTCCAGCTTTTTTTATTTTAAATTAAACTGGAATTTAACACTTACTTGTTTTAAATGAAATACGAGTTAATCCTTAATCTCAATCCGGACTTCAAAAAACAAGCCTATTATTTGGGAACTAAATATGAACAATAAGACCGTTGGCAAAAATACAAAATTGTAAATAAAAAAAAATAACATAAAATATTAAATAAATATTAAAAAAAATGTCTCTAAATAATTTCATGTTCCAGTTCGACCCTCGTAGAACGTTCATTATATACTCCAATCTAGACGCTAAAAAGCTTATCAACTAGAGATGGGCACATAAGCAGATTAGAACGTGATTCAATCGTGTGTGTGACTGAATTCAATTTTACTCACGTAATTGTGAGTGGAGAAAAAAATTGCGTGAGCGAGTGTGCGTGAGTAAGATTTTTGCGTGAGTGAGTGTGCGTGAGTCGATTTTTTGCGTGATTTATTTTCTCTTCCCATTTCCTTTCGTACCAAAAAAGCAACAAAAAAAATTTTAAAGTTTGGCTTAACTTAAGATTTCGTCCCGAAAAAAGCCAAACAAATTTTTCTGAAAATTTTAAAAGATTTTTGAAATTTTAGTTTATGAAATTTTTTTTGTATAAATAAGAGTTTCGTGAGCGTGTGTCAACGTGAGTGTGAGTGAAGCTTGCGTGAGTGCACGTGAGTATGAATTGTATTAAATTTACTCACAGGATTTGATTGGAAAAGAAAAACTTTTCAAATCAAATACATTTTGTATTCAATTTCGGAAAGTTTTTTAAAACGAAATTTGCAATACTTACATGGACCTTTGACGTTAATTGCATCAATAGTGACTTTTGGTAATATAGTAAGTTCGGAGTCACAACTATTGATGAGCTCCCTAATTATTTCCTTTTGTATAAATGTATCCTTATACATAAATCCATCATCTAAAAAATGATTCCTTAAAAGCTTAAGTAGATGAGGAGTATCTGAAAATGCATAAATTTTTTGGTCGGGTTTTGTGGGGTGTTGGAAAGACCCATCATTTTGATAGACACATAAGGACCTCAACAACTTTTGATTTTCTACGCCCAAATCACATACTGTGGCCACAACGGTTAAGCCATAAGAATCAAGCACACTTATAATTTCAAACAGTATATTTTTGTTCACAGGTTTATCAAAATCGTAATATATGGGTTGCTTCCACTTTCCACGTAGGCTTCTGATCATACCAACTTGCACATATTTTTTGGGCTCAACAATTTTATCAAATTTTCGGTCATACGCCCACTCTTCACGGCATTTCATTTCATCAAATGACAAAACCACTAATTTCTCTTCCAAAGGAATATTTGAATTTTTAATAAACTCGAGAATTTTATATAAAATACCACATTCGATGGGAAATTTTTGACTCCATTTTTGAAGTGTGGAAGGGCATGGAAAAGGAAACCCCTTTTTTCTTAATAATTTGTATAATTTTGGCCCACTTGAAAAATAGCTAATGGCTTTTGATATATCATCAACATCAAACCTTGGTAATTTGTTTGGGTATTTCAACATATCAATTTGGGTTTCGCTAAAAATTTTGGATGATGTGGTGATAATTTCTGAAAGTTCTTGCTGATTTCTTTTTAATTGTTTTTCCAAAAGTTCAATTTTGATGTTAAGATTATTGATTTTGGAAAGTTTCCGAATCGTAGGATGTGCTAAATAAAAAAAAATTATCACTACACCTTCTCCAATTGAAATTCAGTAAAGAGCAATTGTAGTTAAAAAAATCGGAATTGAAATTCTGAAAAACCCGACACGGTGTGGTTGAACAAGTTTAATTTAAAGTTCGTTGCATATGAAATTTTATTGCAGATTATGGTAGTTGGCACCCGTACAAACGGTTTAAGCCCGTTGTACAGTTTTTCTGTAGCATCCAATAAGATTTTCATCTCAAAAACCCCACTGACGATTTTTTTCAAATTGGGCTTAAACTGTTTGTACGGGTGCCAAATAACATAATCTGCAATAAAATTTCATATGCAACGAACTTTTAATTAAACTTGTTCAACAATGCCGAATGAAATTCAGAAATCATAATTGAAATTCTGAAAAGCCTAATTGAAATCACAATTAAAATTCAGAAAAGCCACATTGAAATTTAGAATATCCCAATTGAAATTCAGAAATGCCCAATTGTGATTCAGAAAAACCCAATTGAAATTCCAAAAATCATAACTAAAATTCAGAAAATCCCCAAAAAAAAAAAATCCCACAGAAAAGCACAATTGAAATTCAGAAACCGTAATTGAAATGTAGAAAAATCCAATTGTTTTACGATTTCTGAATTTCAACTGTTCTTTTCTGAATATTAATTGTGATTTTCTGAATTTCACTTGGGCTTTTTGAATTTCCATTGTGATTTTCTAAATTTTTCAATTATATTTTTCTGAATTACAATAGTGCTCTTCTGAATTTCAATTGGGCTTTTTTGAATTTCAATTGGGCTTTTCTGAGTTTCAATGGGCCTTTATAAATTTCAATGGGCATTTCTAAATTTCAATTGGGCTTTTCTGAATTTTAATTGGACTTTTCTGAATTTCAATTATGATTTCTGAATTTCAATTTGACTTTTCTGAATTTAAATTGAGATTTCTGAGTTTTAATTGTGATTGGAAATTGGAAATGGTGTAGAAGAGTTTGTTTTTAATAATTAAAATACATAACTTTTTTTCGTTCATCTGTCTCTATCTGCACTATGTCGATGTAAATCAAGAAATAGCTTCCAAACACCAATAAATTGGATGAAATTTGGAACACAAGTTCTCTTGATGAAACCTCTTAAAATAGACAACTATTTTTTTGACTAATTGTTAGTCTAGTCCCTATAGAAACGTTCCATATCAGTGCCCTCCATTTCCCGGTTCTCGGTATTCCCAGGAATACCGGTATTCCCGGTTCTGGTACCGGTTTCCCGGTTCTAGATATATTCCCGGGAATACCGGTATTCCCGGTTCTGAACCTGGTACCGGTTCTCAAAAACCAAAAAAATTAATTGTAATTAATTTTACAAAACATACATACCCGGTAGTCCCGGGAATACCGTCAGAACCGGAACCGGGAATACCGGTATTCCCGGGAATGAAATAAGAACCGGGAAACCGGTACACACAAAAAAAAATCGAGGTAATATTACCTAAAATTATAGTATAACTTTATCTAAGTGCCAAGATAACATAGAGCCAACAAAGTTTTTAGACAATATTACTTAAAAGCCAAGGTAATTTTTAAAAAATGATATGTTCGAAAAATTAACTATATTTTTAGGAAATATTCCAAATAAACTTTGTAAACATTACAAAGTTTACCAGAGCAAAAAATTTATACATAAACTTTGGTAATTTATCTAAATTATTTTGTTAATAAGCTAACTATAAATAATTCCACTAAATTAAAAAATTTATTGGTTTTATTATGTTTTTATTTATAAAAAATATTTTTTTTAATCATGAATTACAACAGTGAAGGTACTAATTAACGATTTTTTTTTAAATATTACTAAACCTAATTACGACTTAATATTTTAAAATTTAATGTTGACTATCTTCTTACAACATATTGGGAAGTCCATGTCCTCCTAAAATTTAAAAAGAGAAGTAAAAAGTTTAATGTATGAAAAACGAAAAAAAGAAATAGTTGCAGATTTTTACTGACATTTTTCTCACATTCTAAGGTATTATTTGTGTAGAAAAATTCTCAGATTCAAGCATCTTTTCTATGGAAAAATTATCAGATTCTGAGACATTTTTTCTATAGAAAAATTCTTAGATTCTGAGACATTTTTTCTATAGAAAAATTCTTAGCTTCTGGGACATCTTTCCTATAGAAAATTTCTCAGATTCTGAGACATTTTTTCTATAGAAAAATTCTCAGTTTCTGAGACATTTTTTCTATAGAAAAATTCTAAGATTCTGAGACATTTTTTCTATAGAAAAATTCTCAGATTCTGAGATATTTTTTATAGAAAAATTCTTAGATTCTGATACATTTTTCCTACAGAAAAATTCTCAGGTTCTGAGATATTTTTCCTATAGAAAAAGTCTCAAATTCTGAGAAATAAAACATTTTTTCTAAAGAAATTGTCTCGGATTCTAAGACATTTTTTCTATAGAAAAAGTCTCAGATTTTGAGGCATTTTTCTATAGAAAAAGTTCTATAAGAAAAATGTCCCAGAATCTAAGACATTTTTCCTATAGAAAAAGTCTCAGATTCTGACATTATTAAAGAATTCTCAGGTTCTGAGAAATTTTTCTTATAGAAAATTCTCAGATTCAGAAACATTTTTCTTACAGAAAAAGTGTCAGATTCTGAAACATTTTTCTATAGAAAAAAGTCTAAGATTCTGAGACATTTTTCTTATAGAAAAAGTCTAAGACATTTTTCCTATAGAAAAAGTCTCAGATTCTGACATTTTTCGTATAGAAAAGTCTCAGATTGTAAGACATTTTCTTATAGAAAAAGTCTCAGATTCTAAGACATTTTTCTAATAAAAGAAGTCTCAGACTCTGAAACATTTTTCTTATAGAAAAAGTCTCAGATTCTGAGACATTTATCTTACAGAAAAAGGCTCAGATTCAGAAACATTTTTCTTATAGCAAAAGTCTATAAGAAAAAGGTCTTTCTATAAGAAAAATGTCTCAGAATCTGAGACTTTTTCTATAAGAAAAATGTCTCAGAATCTGAGACTTTTTCTATAAGAAAAATATCTGAGACTTTTTCTATAAGAAAAATGTCTCATATTCTGAGATTTTTTCTATAAGAAAAATATCTCATAATCTGAGACTTTTTCCATAAGAAAAATATCTCAGATTCTGAGACTTTTTCTATAAGAAAAATGTCTCAGAATCTGAGACTTTTTCTATAAGAAAAATGTCTCAGAATCTGAGACTTTCTCTATAAGAAAAATGTCTCAGAATCTGAGACTTTTTCTATAAGAAAAATGTCTCAGAATCTGAGACTTTTTCTATAAGAAAAATGTCTCAGAATCTGAGACTTTTTCTATAAGAAAAATGTCTCAGAATCTGAGACTTTTTCTATAAAAAAAATGTCTCAGAATCTGAGACTTTTTCTATAAGAAAAATGTCTCAGAATCTGAGACTTTTTCTATAAGAAAAATGTCTCAGAATCTGAGACTTTTTCTATAAGAAAAATTTCTCAGAATCTGAGACTTTTTCTATAAGAAAAATGTCTCAGAATCTGAGACTTTTTCTATAAGAAAAATGTCTCAGAATCTGAGACTTTTTCTATAAGAAAAATGTCTCAGAATCTGAGACTTTTTCTATAAGAAAAATGTCTCAGAATCTGAGACTTTTTCTATAAGAAAAATGTCTCAGAATCTGAGACTTTTTCTATAAGAAAAATGAGAGACTTTTTCTATAAGAAAAATGTCTCAGAATCTGAGACTTTTTCTATAAGAAAAATGTGTCAGAATCTGAGACTTTTTCTATAAGAAAAATGTCTCAGAGTCTGAGATTTTTTCTATAAGAAAAATGTCTCAGAATCTGAGACTTTCTATAAGAAAAATATCTCAGAGTCTGAGTCTTTTTCTAAAAGAAAAATGTCTCAGAATCTGAGACTTTTTCTATGAGAAAAATGTTTCTGAATCTGGGACTTTTTCTATAAGAAAAATTTCTCAGAATCTGAGACTTTTTCTATAAAAAAATGTCTCAGATTCTGAGAAATTTTTCTTAAAGAAACAGTCTCAGATTCAGAAACATTTTTCTTATAAAAGAAGTCTCAGATTCTGAAACATTTTTCTTATAGGAAAAGTCTCAGATTCTGAGACGTTTTTCCTACAGAAAATGTCTCACATTCTGACATTTTTCCAATATAAAAAGTCTTAGATTCTGAAACATTTTTTCTATAGGAAAAATCTCAAATTCTGAACCATTTTTTGTAGAAAAAATCTCAGATGCTGGGACATTTTTCCTATAGAAAAAGTGCCAGATTTTGCGACATTTTTGCTATAAAAAACAAATGTGTGAATGTACCTTTTTAAAAGTGGATTATTTTTAACATCTGTAGTAGCTTCACTTTTTTGGACGTGAATTGCTGAAGGAAGCTGAGGCCTGTAGCAAAATATGACTCAAATTAAAAGACAGCACAGCAGATTTAGTACTGTATTTTTTACCTATAAATAGCTTTAAATATTCATCATTTATTCTTTGTTTAAATAAATCCAATGAATAACGATCTCCAGCTTCCATATTTTATTTTATTGGTGTCACTGTTTCAAGGAAAATGTTGCCTTTTTGTTTTCTTCTATGTTGCTGTATGCCAAATTTCTTCAAAATCGTCGCCAGTTCCTGTTTGAGTTAAATTTAAAAAAATTATAGACAATTTGTATAAACTTTATTTTATTTTAATTTTTAGACTTACCATTTCTAAAATTAAATTTCACAATGACAACAAAAAAATAAATAATTTAAATTCGAAATTTTAACTATTTTCATTAGTAAATCTTACATGGCCATTAGGTAAAAATGTAGAGTAAAATTATACTGGTGGCATAGGTAATAAGTCGTGGCTTTTAAGTTTCATACAAAAATAATTCACCTAAGCCAGCCTAGATAACATTACCTCGACTTTTTTTTTTCTGTGTACCATTTCCCGGTAATACCGAGAACCGGGAATACCGGTATTCCCGGTACTACGGTACTGACCGTAGGCACTATTCCATATGTATAAGACATAAACGCACAAGGTTCATACAGACGAGATAAAATTTGATAATGGTAGAAAAAGATTTACTATTTATCGGTATCCCTCGAAAAAACGAATACATTTTTTTAAACGATATTGATTTTCGATTTGGATTGGTATTAACGTTTTTGGGAATTGAAAAGCTATTAGAAATTATCGATTAAGTCAAAACGGTCTCCTTCATTAAAAAAACTACGGTAATAAGTTATATACTTACTCAGTTTGAGTAGCAATAGATCTACGACATCCATTTTTTTCTATCCATGCTATTTTATAATTCGGTGGTTGTTCATCAATGCTAAAAAACGTCAATAAAAAAACAGCAAGTTACAAATGTAAATATATTCAAATTTTTCTAATTGCATGCTGCCCTCTACCATATGTTCGTTTACAGACTTTTTGTTACCGTCTGTTTTGGCTGAATAATTTTTCAAATATTGATTCTTAAAATATCTTATGAATCGAAAAATTTCTCCAAGAAATAATAAATCACATTACGGGGAAGAATTACAAAATTAAGATATTGATAGAGGGCAAAAAAATTTAAATATTTACATACCACTCTTCAAAACAACTATCTTCAATTAAAATATCCTGCATTCTATTGGGTGTGATTTTAAAAAAAGATGCGGCCTCTTCCAATCCATGAATACGTTGCGGTATGGCACATTTTGATAAAAAATGTTTTCCATTTTTTACAAAGATTAGCTCAGGGCTTAAATGAAGACTGCAAACAACATCATAGGGCCGCAACTCTTGAATACCGCATGCCTCCATCCATTGGGCTTTTATTCCCAATCTGGTTGGAAATTTAAAAAACGTTAGCTCTTTGTTAAAGTTTTGAGTTTTTGCACAATATTTCATTCTGCACTTCATTTTTTCTTTTTAATTGCAAAACACCACTTATTTAAAAGATTTTTTTAATTTTTATTAAACTTTTTTGTTTTCAAGCACTAAATTCAACGATTTTCATTAAAAAATATTTTTGTGAAAATTATATTTGTCAATACATTTTTTGTTTATTTTATTTTCAAAATTTTCTTTATTCTCTTTGAACTTTTCGTAAACAAGACCTCCGATTCTTGTCATAGAGTTGATATGGCGACCAACTTTACTAATCTTACTTAACCTTATATATGTCAACCGTGGCTGTCACTAATACTTATTCAAGCGAAATACGACTCTGTTACACTTCTATTTATACCCTACACCACACTGTGGTACAGGGTATAATGAGTTTGTGCTGATGTTTGTAACTACCCGAAATATTGGTCCTAGACCCACTTTTAAGTATACCGATCGACTTAGAATCACTTTTTGAGTCGATTTAGCGATGTCCGTCCGTCTGTCTGTCTGTCCATGTAAACGGTGTAAACACGATACAGGTCGCAATTCTCGATCAATTGACTTGAAATTTAAAACTTAAGCCTCTTTTGGCCCAAGGACGAAGCCTATTGAAATTGGAAAAAATCGGTCCATATTTAGACCTAGCCCCCATACAAAGGTCCTCTTTAGTTTTAGCTCAAATGACTCTAATAGTCGCATTTTAATAGGTATCTTTTCAAAATTTGGCAGGAATTAATGTTTTATACACACAAATCACCATTCCGAATTTTATAGAAATCGAACCAGTTCTTCTAGTAGCCCCCATACAAACCACCTTCCCGATTTTCACATAAATCTCTCAATTTTCATGAAAATAGAAAATATTTAATTAAAATTCTGTTTGTGTATGTTAAACGCGTACTTTAATAACCTTATCAAATCTAATTATCATCGGACCATTTTGGACTTAGGTCCCATGTGGAAATTTCGCCCGATATTCAGTTGAAGCGATTTATTGTCAACAAAAAGAAGCCTATTCCACTCAAATTTGATTAGTGATTGCTTTTTACACTTATTAAAGATTTGACAAAATATAGATCTAATCAGTCCATGTTTGAACTTGGGACCCATGGTCCGGGAAACTCTGGTGTAGGGTATTATATGGTCGGTCTTGACCGACTATAATTTTCTTACTTGTTTTTTCTATGCTTTTGAGTATTGAGTACTCGAAAAAATAGGCAGTATTGAGTGTCAAAGTGTTCGATTTCACATGGAATGCCCCAATGAAATGCTGCTTTTGCGACGTTGAATCATGTACAAAAAAAATGTTGTTGTTTGGTTGTTTTTTTTTCCAAAAAATGAATTAAAAAGAATTAAATCAAAAAAAGAATTAATTCAAAAAAAGAATTAATTCAAAAAATGAATTAATTCAAAAAATGAATTGAAAATTAATTAATTCAAAAAGAATTAATTCAAAATGAATCAATCATCAAATTTTTTGTCATCAAATTTTTCAGAAAAAAATTTGATGACAAATTTTTTCAAAGTTTTTTTTTTTTTTTTTTTTTTAAAAAAAAAAGTTGTGAAAATTAAAAAAAAACGAAAATTAATTTTTATTTTTTGGAAAAAAATTTTTCAGAGATAAAAAAAATAAAATTAACTACTTTAAATAACTGTTACTACATCACAGTACTTTTTTTGTTAGTTATTCAAAAAAACTACTTAAAATAACTTACAGAAATAGTTGTTTGATATTTTTCATACAAAAACAACTGAGGATGCAAAAACTCAGGTTCAACTGTGCAAAGTAAATGGAACGAACAAAACAACTTACCTTTTCTCAACCACATGAAAGATCAAGTTCAAAACAATTCAAATACACATTGTAGTTACCCTGTTTTCAAAGCCTCTCAAAACTTCTCAATGGACGAATTACAAGCGGTGTTAAAAGCGAAATCTAAACCTTCGTCAGCCGGTATTGATAACATTTCATACGAAATGATAAGGTCTCTTTCTGATAACTCAAAACATAACCTACTTTCGGCATTCAACACTTGTTGGCAAAATTGCGATATAAGAGATTCGTGGCGCTTAATCAAAATTGTACCAATTCCCAAAAAAGAAAAAGATCTGAATATATTCACCAACTTTAGACCTATTTCCCTAATTCCTGTGTTTATGAAAATCGCCAACTTAATGGTTAAAGAACGGCTGAGCTCTTTTTTAACTTTAAACAACGTTCTGCCAAATCGCACTTTTGCTTATAGAAAGAATTTCTCGTCATCCACTTGCATTAATGAGCTACTCCACACTATACGCACGGCCAAAGAGAATGGAAATGTTGTCACCCTAATCTCTCTAGACATATCTAAAGCGTATGACTGTGTTAATATTGACACCCTCAGTAAAATCATGATTGAATTAAACTGTCCATCGCATCTCACTACCTGGATTCTAAACTTTTTAAAGAAAAGAATTTTGGTTTTAGGTGATGAAAGCTGTACTATTTTTAATGGATTACCACAAGGAAGCTGTTTAAGCCCCATACTCTTCAACTTGTATACCATGGGACTTCACGGAATTGCTGATAACAACACTGAAATTTTTCAATTTGCGGATGACTTTATAATTGTATCTATTCAAAAGAATTTTGAACTATCTTCCAAAAATTTACAATTTAAAATGTCGCAATTCACATCGTATACGAACAAATTAAATCTACAGCTAAATGTTGAAAAAACATGTGCTATGTATGTTGCGAAAGGAAGCAGAAAAGAACTCCAAATTAATATCAACAATCGAAGAATCAAGCAGGTTAAATCCATTAAATTTCTTGGAAGATTTATTAAAGACAGTCTATCGGTCAATGAGCACTACGATGAAATTATAAAAAAATCTCAAGCATGTACCAACGCAATCAAAATGGTAACTCCAATAAAAGGAGGAGTCCTTCCAAATTTAGCTCTCAACCTCACAAAATCACTTGTTTTTTCCAAAACAGAATACGCAATTTCATCAATGGCGCACATGCCAAAATATATTCATAAAAAAATACAGTCTTTTCAAAACCAAATGCTAAGAAGAAGTCTAGGACTAAATCCATCAACACCTGTACACAATATTTATGCACTTGCGCTAACACTGCCTCCTAATTCAAGAGCACTATATCATCGAAAGAACTCCTTAAACTTAAAATTTTTAACAATCCAGCATATGAACTTATCACTTAAAATCCCTGTAGAAAATCAAGTATGGGCTTTACGTACCTAAGATACAAAGACATTTTTGATGACCTATGTCCAAATTTTACTGCGGCAACATAAAAAAAAAATACAAATTGTTCTAGATCCCTTCGAAGGTTCAAAAGCAAACACTCCAAATGAAGTCTTTAGAGCGATCTACATAGAAAAGATATGTCAGCTGAAAGCCGAAGGTTGTGCCATTTTAGCCACTGATGCATCCATCGTGGATCATTCTACTGGATGTGCTGTTTGTAACATCTCGTCGGAGCAACATTATAAATTTAAAATCAACAACAGAGTGTCGTCCCTTACAGGAGAACTCTACGCTCTTGAAAAAGCCATCGAGATAATAATCGATGAAGGTATTGACAGAGCAGCAATCTTCACAGATAGCAAAAATGCCTGTCTTCTACTAAAAAATAATTCCGCTTTTAACTTTCTGGTCGATAAAATCATAAAGAAAATTGAAGATTCAGAAATCTCTTCAGTGTATTTCATCTGGACCCCCTCCCATGTTGGACTCCCTTTCAATGAAGAAGCTGACCGTCAAGCTAAACTTGCAGCAAATGACGGCACTGTTATTACATTACAACTATCATTAAAGGACGCATGTACCAAAATTTATAACAGCCTCTGGGATGATTGGAATACAGAATATAAATCAATATCACAATCAAAAGGTCAATACCTTTATCGTATTTTCCCTAATCTACCTAAAAAACACTGGTTTAAAAATTCTTCGCTCAAACCTGCTGAGATCAAACTTATAAACAGACTCTTAGTGGGCCACACTTACAACAAACCTTTTCATTATCAAAACAACTTCAAGCATTCACCGAACTGCGACGATTGCAACACTCTAGAGACGGATGATCATCTTGTTTTTACCTGTCCTAGATTCGCAGACATTCGAAAAGATTTTGATTTCTTCAACAACTACGATAATCTTCACGATTTGCTATCTACATTTCAAGATGAAATCTTCAAAAAACTCGTTAAATTCTTTCAAAGGTGTAACATCGACATATAATCTTTCACAATTCAACTATCATGATGTAAAATCGATCCACATATATACGGCAATATATTGGTGCCAACAGATGTCAAAAATAAATATCTACAAGCTGTGCATAATTATCATAAAGAATAACTCTACAAGCTGTGCATAATATCAATAAATATTTTCAGTCCTGGCATAAAAGTATTTTTATAATATACTTACGCCATCCCGTTTGCATTGCAAACAAACCAATACACAAAAAAAAAAAAAAAAAAAAAAAAACAACTGACTTTGTAGTTGAAAACAACTTACTACTGTAAAATATACAAACAACTAACATGTAGTAACTTACATAATTTTCTGAGTGTATCAATACGTTTTTATAACACATAAAATAAACGAACCACGCACACAAAAATACAAAATGAAAATGGCGGTCTGTATTTGTTTTTTTTTTTGTTGTATTTTTCTTTCGATAAATTTGCAAGTAATTTGCGTTATTGTGCAAGTTACTTGGTTATTTTACATAAAAAATTAATTATGTTACTTTAACATCGACAAGCATAATTTTAGCAAAAATTTGGTCAAAAATTTTTTTGGTGTGAAAAAAATTTTACACTCATAGAAATATCTTAGTAGAAAAATTAGTAAACCCATTGTAGATCAAGTTTTACAGAATAATGCCGTATTCAACAAAAATTAATGTTGATATCGTTGAATAATCAGTAAAGTTAAATCAACTTTTTACAACGCTTATACAGAATTCAATAGATAAATCAAAATAGAAAAAACAACCCTGTTCGTTCATTTTTTTTTTTATTATTAACGAGTGAGTTGGTAGCAATGTGAATTGTGTTTATCTCTTATAAAATTTATTTATGTGTTTGTTTTTTATAAAAATATTTAATATTATAAAAATAAATAAAAATAGGATCTGATTTGTAAATATTTGGTAAGTAAAAAAATACATTGATTACTTTATGTATTCATACTATTATTCATATTAAAACTTTTTTGTTTTTTTTTAAGGATTTTGTTTGGTATCATCAGAAAACTGGAGAATGGCTTATGAGTGCATAACATGAATAAACGAAGTGTGTGTGAAAATCTTTGTGAAAATCTTCAAATATTGCAGCTTAAAAAGCCGACGATAATACAAAAATATTGTGATTTATGCTTAATAAAAGAATATTAACAAATAATAACAAGCTTTTTTTTATTAATAAAATATCTTATATCAACAAAAATATGAGTTGAATTTACAAAAAATAAGAGTTGATTTACAAAAAAACGAGTTGATCAACTTTTACAAAAACTGACAATAATTTTTATTGAAATCAACATAAATATTTGTAGGGTCAAAATCAACAATGATTTCTGTTGAATTTACAGCGATTTTCTTTGGGAATACAATGATTTTTGGTTGAGTGTACCAAGTAGGATTGATCAATCTGACACAGATTTTTTTTGCGTGTAGAGTCCTTGCTTCTATTAAGCTGAAAGTTTACATACATGTTACTAATTGTATATGCATCCGAATGACCACTTTTTGTACTTTTGCGGACATTATTGTAGCTTAAATAACATTTTTAAGTTTCAGGGCACATGAGAGGTAGGCGTGTCCTTGAACCGATTTTTCAAAAATTCATATTTTTCTTAATAAAGGTATTTGCTTTTAGTGTACCAAATTTCAAAAACACCTGCCCACTCCGTCTATTTTTTGCCGATTTTAATATGGGAACAAAGCACTGTGTGTCGTCTGTATGTACCTTAACAAAAATATGAGTTGAATTTACAAAAATACCAGTTGAATTACAAAAAACGAGTTGATTAACTTTTACAAAAACTGACAATTTTAATTAAAACCAACGTACATATTTGTAGGGTTGAACTCAACAATGATTTCTGTTGAATTTATTACGATTTTCTTTAGGAATACAAAGATTTTTGGTTAAGTGTACCAAACTAAATTGCCTGTGATCGTGAAAAGCCCTAATGTAAATTCCCACTTTAAAAACGCTGGGATTTTAAAAAATTTCGTTTGGCATCACTGCATTGTTGTAGTTTTTTCATAGTGTTGTAAATTTAAGATACTTTTGAATACTCAATACATTTGAATTGAGTACTCGGTACTTCTTCCATTTTGTTAAAAAATAATACTTTTTCCAATTTCTTTAAAAAAAATCGAATTAATTTGTATCAAAATTCGAGAATTTTGTACCAAAATTGTAACATTTGGCTAAGGAAAATAGAACTCAAATAGTGTTGAGTAACTACTTTTGAGTATTGAGTAACGGTAAAATTGGTTGGTGTCGAGTACTCAACACCCAAATACTCAAAACATTTACAACACTATGCACGTGGGGTTTTTTGTCTTTGCAACACAACACCTAAAAAGTCAATTGTTGCATTTAATTGAGAAATTGTTTACTTGAAAAGTTATTGTGCAAAATAAATTAAAATCAAACAAAAAAAATGGGTAAAACAAGACGAAATAAAACACGATATGCTGCCAAAGCCAACAATCCTCTGGGCGTTCTCGATAGCAATGATGTGGATGAGTTTCTAAGTGCTTGTGGAGAAATAGAGTCGTCTGGCGTGGGACCCATTGAAGCAATCAGAGATCAACTGCTAAATGCAAATATCGAGGAAAAGCTGAATGGACTACAATCATTGGCCGTACTAACAGCTAGTAAGGATAAAGTGCAATCAATATGTCAAAGTGATTTGGTGCGCATAGCAGCTCCCCTGCTGTTTGAAAAAGATGTCTCGGTACGTAATGCAGCTGCTGGTGCTTTAAGAAATCTCTCCGTGAATGGAATTGAAGTGTGTGATTTTCTAGTAGAACAAGATGTCTTGACACCTTTGATAGCGTTATTAACAGAATATGTTTTGGATACAGAATGGAAACCAACATTTGATGCTGCCATGTGTGATCAAATGGATTTACGCTCCGATGTCTTTCTGCAGGCCATTAATCTATTGTGGAATTTGTGTGAGAGTACTTCAGCTGCCGTTGAGACATTTAATCAAAGTCAACTTATGGAAGGCTTTATAAGATGCTTGGACTTTAATGTGTTCGGCTCTGATATTTCCATTTCGGTGGCCCAGTGTCTGTTGGTCGTATCGGAGAATAATCCAAAATCGTGGCTGGTATTAAATCAACATGTGCCGAATTTCTTATGTCTCTTATCGGTAACTGGAGACTACGGTCATGCCTATTTGCGTACCTTGGCTGCGGGTATTTTGACTAATGCTCCAGCATTGGCTGCCTCTTATGCTGGTTCGATTTTACAAGCTCTCTCCCAAGTTTTGGATACAAACCATCAGACGGCTATTGAAGCTATTGGCAATATACCTATTAAGGATACAAAAGATCAGACTATGGAATTAGAAATTAAAATGGACACGCAAGACGGTAAGCTATACAGAATTAATTTAAAAAAAATATTTCCTTAGTATATTTTTAAATATCTGCTACTGATTTAGATGAAACTGATGAAGCGGCTGCTAATCGTAGACGACGTCAGGAATTACCAACAGCAGATGATATTGCTATGCGAGATGTTGGCTATTTATTAGATGCACAACGCGTTGCTGCTGAAATTATTACAAATTTATGTTCAGCCGAAGAAGAAGGTATGTTTAAACATTGCAGCGTTTAGTTTTAAAAGAACCTGTAAATACAAGAAAATGCGTCTATGAGCGGAGCCTTAGGTCAACATTTGTATAAAAAAGTTTTTGTTTTTGTTTTTTCAACGGAGTTATTTTATAACGGAGCATTGAGGAATCCATCCTAAATCGTACTTTTTTATACGCTCCACGAAGTTTAAAAAAGTACAAAAAATTCCGTTTGTTACAAATCGAAAAATCCGTCTACGACCACTTAAGACAATGGTTCCCTACCTTTTTTGCGCCATGCCCCACTTTTAAGTTAAAAAATCTATAATGTCCCCACGAAAAATTTGTTAATTTTTTAAATTTGTTTAAAATTCAAAATTTACTCGTGGTTAAGCAAACTTTTTGTTAAAATCATCGTTTAAACAAAGTTTTTGAAAAAGTTTTTAACAATCAACTAAAAAATTTTACTAAAATATTTTTTTTAGTTCAATTAACAAAAAAAAAAAAGAAAATACCTACATGCCAATTCAATATATAAAAAAGTTTGCGAAGATAGTAAACTAAAATATTATAAACAGTTAGAATTGAAGCTTAACACCGTGAATGATAGCAAATCATGGTGGAAACTAGCAAAAGAAATTCGAAACCAACAATCTAATGAAGTGGTAAATATTTCATCGACGGAGTTTAGATCCTATTTCATGACCCTATTAAATCCGCCACAAACTGCGAACGAATTAAGTTATGCTCCAATGTATCATGAGGATGCCTTTCTAAACGCAGAAATAACAACATCTGAAATTCAGTATGTTTTAAGAAATGCTAAAATAAACAAAGCTCCGGTTGAAGATAGAACCACATATGAGTTTTTTAAAAATGCGCCTATTGAACTCGTAAATGAATTGGCACAATGCTACAATAAATTATTCAACAATATGAAGGTAGATAAATCGTTTACCGTATGTGTTATTTACCCAATATTCAAAAAAGGTGATCCTAAGTTAACAAGCAATTACAGAGGGATATCCTTTATGAATTGCGTGGCCAAAATTCTGATGGGTGTTATAAATAACCGACTTTACGATTGGACTGAAAGGCATACAATTATTACGGAGTACCAAGCAGGTTTTAGGAAAGGATATTCTACAGTGGACAATATTTACAATTTAGCAGCCATTGTTCATCTAAAGATGAACGAGAAGAAAAAAAGTTTACGTCTTCTTTGTTGATTTTAAGGCAGCTTTTGACAAAGTCTGTCGAAAATTATTATTTTATAAACTACACACACTTGGAATTTCGACAAAGTTGGTATATTTTTTGGAAAGCGTCTACTCTACCACCTCATCCACTGTTTGGAATGGAACTGATTTATCTGAACCTTTTGAAACAGTTTCTGGTGTAAAGCAAGGCTGTTTACTTTCACCGCTTTTGTTTTCTCTTTATATTAATGATCTACATGATCAACTCGAAGGTGGTATCTATATAGAGGAACTAAATGTAAGACTGCTTCTTTACGCAGATGATATTGTGATATTGGCTGAAGAAATAGAAGTTCTGCAAAACATGATTGACAAACTATCAAATTACTGTGATTTTTGGAATTTGGAGGTCAATCTAGCTAAGTCAAAGATCATGGTATTTAGAAATGGTGGCAAATTATCAAGAAGCGAAAAATGGTTTTTCAAAGGTGAAGAAATAGATATTGTGAACGAGTACAATTATCTTGGCATGGTTTTGACCCCTAAAATGGTATTTACGAAGCACGTTCAGAAAAGAACCGGTTCTGCAAAAAGTAGTATAAACGCTACATGGAATTCATTTTTAAATAAGAATAATATTACAACAAAAACAAAATGTCATTTATTTGGTGCAGTAAGTCGAGCCATTCAGTCCTATGGTGCCCAAGTTTGGGGATATACTAATTTTGATGAAGTGGATAAACTGCAGAGATATTTCCTCAAAAGAGTTCTTAAACTCCCAAACTCAACTCCAAACTATGCATTAATGCTTGAGTCGGGTCTTGAAGATTCTCATCTATATACTTTGAATATGAATTTACGCTATATAAGTCGCACTCTCTTCGAGTTCTCAGAGCTACGTCTTCCTCATAAATTAAGTTTAAAAATACTACAAAAACAAATTTTTTGGACAAAAAGTTATAATGATTTGGGAAGAAACAAGAACGTTCAGTGGCAGTCTGGTATTACCCTCGAAGAGTGGAATGAAAAACAACTATATATATTAATAACATTGAAAAAGCAATATCATGATGAGCGTTTGTTAAGAGCTACACAAACTCAATCATTTTATAAAAACGTAAACTGTAGAAAGGTGCAAAACTACTTCATGAATATGAGTAATCAGCAAAATGTTATGTGGATTTTTAAAGCTCGCTGTGATTTAATTCTTTTAAATGGTACAAGGTTTTCTGGAAGAAGCAGACAAGAATGTTCCTTATGTAATACCAACGAAGTAGAAAACATACAACACTTTATGTGCCGATGCCCCATTTTAAAAAGTTTCAGATTGCAATATTTTAATAACGTAACAATATCAGAAGAAGTTTTAATAAAAATCTTAGACGGTGAACTATTTAATTATGAAAAACTTGTAAATTATATTATCAACGCATTAAAATATAGAAAAATTTTGATAGATGAATTCAGTTATTAATTCAATTAGATAAAACATATTTAGAAATTTATATTTGTAAGCCACTTTTTCCGGCTAACGACAATGTCAAAGCCGTATGTAAATTCTTTTTTCTTTAATTTTTAAGAGAAATCTTTGTATTTAAATTAAATTTTTTTTTTGAAAATAAAGAATTACTACTACTACTACTACAAAAAAAAAACAATCTTACAAATTTGCTCGTTGCCCCCCAGAAGCATTCAAATTGCCCCCCAGTGGAGCGAGAATCAAAGGTTGGGAACCATTGGCTTAAGGTATATATTAGTGCCTACGGTCAGTACCGTAGTACCGGGAATACCGGTATTCACGGTTCTCGGTATTACCGGGAAATGGTACAGGTTTCCCAGTTCTTAATTCATTCCCGGTATTCCCAAGAATACCGGTATTCCCGGTTCCGGTTCTGACGGTATTCCCGGGACTACCGTATGTATATTTTGTAAAATTTTGTAAAATTAAAATTTTTTCTTTGCTTTTACCAAAAAAAATACAAAACATGTGAAAAACACCATTTCCATTTTATTTTTTTTTGTTTGACCCGTATTTGGACCAAGATGATTAGGAAATTTTTACGGCCCTCCCCCTTTTAAGGGCGTGGTTATATAAAGTAATACAAAATAATGAATAGTGTTTAAGGCGTATTTGTAAACATTTATGAAGAGAGAAAAGGTGTCCTCCAACGTCCCCCGACGACTTCCACCAAGTTAAAACTTAAAATTATTAAAATTTAAGTTTTTTATGCATTTTTTACTTAAAAAGTAAATTCAGTTATTCAATTTATAATTTATTAAAAATAAAAAAATAAATTTATGGACCTTCCAGCTCGATTTTGAATGGGAACCAATGTGAAGAGCTAAATTAAACACTCACTTTTTTTTCCAAAAAGTCGACTTTTCGACTATAGAATCCTACTCCGCAATACTGCAAAATGATAGATACCCAGCAAAATTTTCTGTTTCAAATAATCGGTTCCAGAACGCATCAAACTACCCTGCAACCGGTTCTACTTAACATTCCAGAATCAATGATTTTTGTTTGAAATTGTCCCGAAAGCAATCGTTTTTTAGAGCAAGTAGTATTTTTAAAAAATACTTTTACATAGAAAATTTTGTTGTGATTACCGTAGAATATATTCAAGAATCTATTGAACAAGGAATTTGTTCAAATAAATTTTCCTGGATATGTGAAGTCGATGTTTTAATATCCGTTAATGGAAAATAAAGAAACTTTATTTAAAGGGCAGTTTACACGTTAACTACCCTTGACCACCCTTATCTACTATTTCCCAGTATTGGTGATACGGTTTGCCGGGTTTAAATAATTTTGTATTAAAAATTAATTGAATTTGAATATTGCTATCCTCCAATACTGGGAAATAGTAGATAAGGGTAGTCAAGGGTAGTTAACGTGTAAATCAAGCTTAATATTAAAAAAAATGTATTTAATTCAATGTAATGTAACGATATTTTCTATTGCTTATTTTTTGTTTAAGAATGGGAAGATGCTGAAGATGAGGAGATTTCAGAAAGTGAGAGTGTTGTAGATTACGAAACTAGTCAAAGTAACGGTAGCACATCAAATCTAAATGAAGGTGATAAACTGCCGCTGGAAATTGTAGAAGCTATTAAATCGCTGGGTTTGGTCGATAAGGTAATATACAAATATAAATTTTAAAACACCTTAAGAAAAACATTGTAAATTCAATTTATTTTTTCTAAAAGTTATGGCAACGTACTCAGCCTCTTGAAGATAATTTAACACAGCAATTACGCCAATCAAATATAGGTTTATTAATGAAGTAAGTGTGGAATTAATTTTATTTAATAAATGTATTTTATAATCTTTTGTATTTATTTACAGAGCTAAAAATTTACGTATCTCATCTCTGTTATGTTTACAAAATTTGTGCAATTGCTTAAATTCCGAGGATTTAGGTGGCCATAATGCCATCTATAGTGTTTGGGTAGATTTGGGACAACAAGTATTCAAGGGACCTAAAGATACATCTATATTAGAACCATCTACATCATTAATGCGGGCTGCTCTAGAACATTTAAAAACAAAGAAAGAACTTTTTAATCAAATGACACAAAATGATTTAGAGGTAATTTTTAATTTGTTCGTTTTGCAATTTATTCAAATTTATGTTAATAACATTATTTTATTTCACAAAATCTCTACAGCTTATGCTGAATGGTGTCAAAAATTGTACTATGCCGGAGATTCGAGCCAATTGGTTACGCATGCTGGGTACATTAGGTTGTCTATTACCCGAACCATTAGTTAAAATTATTGTTTCGTTTATAGTGGAAACATGTAAAGAAGTAAGTAACTTTTTGTTTTATTTTTTGTTTAACTAGGAAGGTCCTTTCACCCAAACACTTTGATTTTCATGAAATTTAAAATACCCAGACAGAAAAATACAAGCGGGCCAATACTGGCCAGTAACGTTAACGGTAGTACAAGTTTTAATGGGACGTAGTTTTTTTTTGATATTTCAGTACTGACCCGGTTACCCAAATGATAACTTTGATCTACGGTTGGCCCAGACAGCATCGTAAAAACACTGTAAAAACCAAAAAACTAGCGTTTATCCAGTACTTCAAAAAAAAATATCTGTATTTCCACAGTACTTCAAATACAAAAATTTAAAGGTGCAACTATTAACAGCACTCGAGTTTTTAAGAAAACTACCTGTGAAGAACGTACTTTGCAGTCGTTTAGAGACAATCTAAACCCACAACATCATTTATCAAAAGAGACAGCCCACTGTTAGATATCAAACAATGAATATTCATAATCATAATATTAACATTACGGATGACGTAATAAATATTGGATCACCAATATCGGAGATTTCAGCTTTTGATTTTGAAAATAGCCTTGAGTATATTAAATCACTTGTAAATTCACCGACCAATTCAATAGCACAAACTTAAAAGAAATTGCACAGTGTTCTACTGGCATCCGTTGATTAAGCATCGGCATCGGCGTTGTTGTTACTTCGTTAAAAGCAAAACTGTACCTTTTGTTTTTTTTGCGGTCCTGCTGGTGCGCTCGGCATTTCTCGGGCATCGTTGTCGGAATTTATGTCTATTCCACCTGGTCGCATTGCATCACTCCTCCATTGTGACGACAATGGTGTATCGTGTTCGGTGTTAGCCTAGGTGTTTTTGGCTGTAGCGTGGCGTCATCATTTGTAACGGGATTGTCCCGTTAGTTTTTGGTGGTTGCTAATCTATAGCCGGCTTTGTATCAAGAGTAGCACGGCTGCATATTAAATAAAAACTTAAAAATATTGATGAATTGGCAGCAAAGCTGCATTATTGGTGATGGCCGTTTTTACAGCCAAATAATTATAATTATCAGTGTATAATTATTTCTCCATCGGTCACGGTCGTTGGAGTAATTTAAAGTCTACAAACAAACAAAGGAAATTGCATATATTTAATAGCAGCAAACCAACAACTAAAATTCCATTGGTATATCCCATTAATATATATATTAGTTCCCGTGGTTCCTATAAGGAGCATAGGGTAGAGCTGCAAAACTATCGATGGTACTATCGATAGTATCGATAGTTTAATTTAAAATGGACTATCGATAGTTTTTAGCCGATAGCGATACTATCGCCAAAAAAAAGAACAGCTTCAAATAGATTGCCATTGGCTGAAAAATTTATCAAAAAGTGAACAGTTTTTAAAATCTTTACATTATTTTGGAATAAGCCTACGTTTTAAAGGATAAAGGCAGTGAAAGTAATCTCGTGTTAATGTTATTGCGAGATTAAAGGTCTAAACAGAACAAGCACGGCACGGTGGAAGATCGCCGCAGTTATTTAAAATAGAATGATATTTTAAATATAAATGGCAGTGAATGGCAAAACTGTCATTTGTGTGGTCAGAAAAACCAAGTTTTAATGAAAAAAAAAAACGAAATTTTATGCAAAAACCACAATTCTTTAAAATATCCGATAGTATCGATAGTTTAAAAACAAACTATCGAAAATATCGAATGGGACGACTATCGATAGTTTTGCAGCTCTAGCATAGGGCCATAACAAATTGGTTCCATTGTGATTTGTCCGATGCTAAGGTTTTAATTTCGTTCCCGCTTTTATCTTGTGTGACAGCTTCAAGTTCGATTTGGCGACGCCAGGTGTGGGATGGTGTACCTCTTCTTCGGATACCTTGGGGGTTCCATTCTATAGCATTTCTTGTAACGTCGTCATTGGGCTTTTGCAAAGTATGCCCTATCCAGCGCCATTTTATTCTTAATATTTCACTTTTTATGGGCTTTTGACCGGTTTCGTTCCATAATCTTGTAGTAGTTATAGTAACAGGCCAAAATATTTTCAGAATTCTCCGCAAGCATTGATTTCACCAGAGCCTCCTATTGTAGTCAACAAGCTGCCGAGATAGCAAAACGTTGAGACATCTTCAAGTTCCTGTTGGTTTATTGTAAAAGCTCTGTTGTTTGAGGAATTAATTCTCATTACCTTGGTTTTGGTAATATTTATTTTAAGACCAGTTTTTGCTGCTTCAGCCTGAACTGCGTTAAGTTTAGCTTGCATGTCGTTGTAATTATGCGATAAAAGACAGATGTCATCTGCATAATCGAGGTCTTCTAGTCTACTATTAAGTCCCCATGTTATTCCCCTTTGCGTGCGTGAGGCTTTTTGCATTATGTTGTCCAGTACAATGTTAAAGAGGAGTGGTGACAGCACACAACCTTGTCGTACTCCGGTTCTGATTTGAAATTTGTCACTAACACAGCCTTCATGAAGAATACGACAGCTTGCATTATGATACAAAGCATTAATGACGTCGACAATCTTGTCTGGGGTGCCCTTGCATGTTAGTGCACTCCATATAGCTAAATGGGATAGAGTATCAAAGGCTTTTTCAAAATCAATGAAAACCAAGTAAAGCGGAGATCTCCATTCAACAGATTGCTCAATGATGATGCGAATTCTGTTTACATGATCTATGCATGATTTTCGGGGACGAAAGCCGGCCTGCTCATTACGGAGTAGGGGATCGAAAGCGGTTGATAGTCTTTTATTAACAATTTGGGAGATTATTTTGTTTGCCATATTGATGAGGGTGATTCCCCGCCAGTTTTTACACTGTGACAAGTCCCCCTTTTTGGGTATGTTGATAATAAGACCTTCTTTTATCTCATCACAGAGTGTATTAGTTTGCCAGAAGTGTTCCATAATATGGTACATAATCTTAGCACTGACTTCGGGAGATGCTTTAAGCAATTCGGGCGGTATATTGTCCGGACCTGGTGCCTTATTTTTTAAGCAGGTTATGGCTTCAATAATTTCGGTTTCTTCAGGGGGCTCCGTGGAAATGTCGTCTCTTACGTTGTGGTAGTCACAGTAACAAGGGCTGGCGCCAATGTGTGACGTGCTAACTAACATAGATGAATAGTGCTCCACCCATGCATTCATTTGATCTTTCTTTGAAGTAATAAGATCCCCAGTAGATGATTTAAGAGGTCTGCCAGTGATAAACGTTTTTTGGGTAAGTTTCTTTGTAATTCTGTAAAGATTTTTGGTTCTATATGTGGCGGCGGCTGATTCTGCTTGATTTGCAAGATCATCGACCCATTTGCGCTTATCTTGTCGTGAACGTTTTTTGACTCTTTTGTCAAGGCTTTTATAAATTGAGCGAATTCTTGATTTCTCGTTGAGAGTCTTTGCTCCGTTTAAGAGTCCTTTTACACCTTTTCTTTCGGTTATAAGATCCCATGTATCGTCTGAAATTCATTGCTTTCTACTTGTTTCTTTATGCCCTATGTGTTCATCGGCAGCGTCTATGAAACAATTTTCAACGAGTGGTCAGCTAATTGCTGTGCGTTTGGTAGCCTATGTAAGGCGTTGAGCGATTCGATGAATTTTGCCTTAATTGGAGGATTTAGCAATTTTTCAACATAATATTTACGTTGAACTTTATTGTCTTTCTGATGGCCGCTACTTTAGACGAATGGTGCCAATGACTAAGTGGTGATCACTGGCACAATCAGCGCCACGTTTATTACGTACATCCAATAATGATCCCCTCCATTTTCTGCTAATAGCAATGTGGTCAATCTGATTTTCCGTTACATTATCAGGAGAGATCCAGGTCACCTTATGAATTTCCTTATGAGGGAATAGAGTTCCTCCAATGACCAGATTGTTGTTCAAACATGTGTCGACGAACAGCTCACCATTTTCGGTCATTCTCCCTATTCCATGTCGGCCCATTGCTCTTTCCAGACCACTATTCGTGAGACCAACCTGAGCGTTGAAGTCACCAGTCAACAGCATTATGTCACCGCAGTTAACCGATGCGGTAACCCTGGTCAATAGACTATAGAAGTCTTCTTTCACAGAAGGATCCGAGACTTCGGTTGGTGCATAACAATGCACGCATGTTATGTGTCTGGCACGTGTTCTAAAACGTGCTGTGATTATCCTGTCTGAATGAGGTTTCCAGTCTAAAAGAGCATCTTTACATCCCTTTGATAAAAGCATTCCAACCCCGTTCATCTTAGGCTGGTCTATTGGTCTACCGGAGCATAAAAATGTTAGGCCATCAGATGTTATAAACTCTCCAGATTCTGGCCATCTGGTTTTACATAGATCCAGGAATAGCAGGTTATATCTTTTAAATTCTTTACATACTTGTGCAAGACGTGTATGTTCTAATAGCGTACGAACATTCCAAGTTCCAAATCGTGTCAATTTCTTTAAGCTAAATGTCGTCATCGGGTTAATCGGTTGGTTATTATTATTCGTTGTGGTTTCTGTAATCTGATTATTTAAGATGATTAGCTGATTGGGCTAAAGCATCCGATCCTAGAGTTGGGGATGCCAACATACCGCTAGGCCGGTGAACCGTAATACGGTAAAATACTGATGAGTTTCAGTGATAAATTGTTGTCGGGTATCACCTAGTTTCCAGAGACGCATCGGTGTTAGCATGCACTCTGGATACTCAATACTTTACGCCTTCTCACTTTGGCTGCCATCAGACGGGTGTCTGAATGACATTACCAGGGAACACTTGGTCTAAGACCGGAAGTCGTGAGATGCTTGGGAATTTCGAACAAAGGAATCGCTTCTTGCTACCCCCAAGTGGATAGCAGACAGAGAGCTTTCAGCCTCTGCGAAAGACCCGTCCCCCATTAATAGGAACATACAATATTCCCTCGGTAATATAGAAGAGTCGGAATCTAGGGTTAAATTTTCTTTTGTTAATATTTATGGCTACAAAATTTCAGCCCTTCATCCCGATAATATATGTTTACTTAATAATGGTAATTATCTCAACAACCGTTTGACCGATTTTCACTTTTTTTGATATTTGTGTTTAGCACATCTAAATTAAAAAATATGATGTGTTGAAAGACATATAATCTTTTTTATTTTTTAAGCCACAAAAAAAATTTACACTCAAAAATTTTTCTACTGAAATTACTCAAAACTAGTTTTAACTCAAATTTCTTAACTTAATCGTATCACCGATGTGCGCGTGAGAGACTCTTTTTTTCAGTTTCCTCTCTATGCACTCTATTCTAAAGACCATCCTTGTACAAAAGTTAAAAGTAAAAAAAAATAACCCTTGTTTTTTATATATCTTTTAGGAGGAGGACGTATGGACTATATCGGAAGCTCTTGATGCATTAATGGATATGTTTTCCGACAATGATTGGCATCAAATACTTTTGGACCTTAATTTACCCGTCGTTATTAAAGATTTAGAAAAATATTTCAAAACAAAAGTTCGCTCACAACGTAAAGAATTGAAAGAACGTTATCCGGCCGTACAAACAGTGCTAACGAATTTATCACGTTTTTCCAAATATATAGAAAAGGAAGCATTCAAATTTGCAAATAGTACTAAAAGTACCTAAATAAAAAAAAATTAAAAATTAGCTAAGCATATATTTGAGAAAAAATCCCTGTAAGTTTCACTTTTTATTATTTTTACTTATTTTATATTTGAAGTTATTATGGACGAACATTGGAATGTGTTTTGAATAACATTTTATAAATAAAGAGCATTTATTTAAATAATTCAGTTTTTTTTTGGAAAATTAAGGAGAAATGTATCCACATTACTTTTATCTTGAAAAGAGAAACGTGCCTACAGGTACAGATTTATTTTTTTTATAGTTTTATTTATTGAATCTTCACAATAATTGTTCAAATCTTATAATTAAAAAAAAACAACATTAAGTGCAGCCAGTGGCAGACCAAATTTAATTTTTTCACAAATTCTGAGATTTTTTCAAAAGCATTACTCCATTCTTTTGAGCCAGGTCAGTCCTTCTTAGACTTTGGTGGACACGATAATTAAGTATATGACACGATTATTAAGTATAGAAAAAAGAAACTGTTTTATAATAAAAAGTAAAGTAATGTTAAAAAATCAAAAAAAAAAAAAAATCTTAATCTTAAACGTTTGGATGAGGTTCTAGTTTTGTAGCAATTTGAGAGAGACTTTAAATTCTTGAGTGAATGTTCAAATTCGTCTGGGCTGACTAGTAAAATGTTTTCCGAGTAATGAGTACTAAGAAACTTTTTATATGTTATCCAATTTTCCTCTGCCTGCCAGTGCTAGGCCACCAGAAGTAGTACAATTTCTCTGGAGTGATCTAAAGAAAGCTCCAACGAAGAAACAGTATTAAATTAAGCTAAATACTGTACAATAAATTGGTCCTTATTTTAAAAATTTAGATTTTTGCTGCCACTGAAGCCTGGATTTGTTAAACTACCTAAAATATGTGCCTGGTAAAGTTTTGTGCCAAATAGTTTAATTCTATGAATAATTTCCACGCTCGCACTCGTTAGAGGCTACTTCCCTCACAGTGTTGATGTTCCCAATGAGAGAGTTCTTGCAACGATAGCAGTTCCAAATGACATCAATGCCAAAAACTGAAAGAAGGTAAAGAGGACTATTGATGGTCAACTTCTCCAACTTCGTTTTGCTGTCGATGACCTGTATTGGACTAAACTATGTGAGCTTAATGGTAAAACTGCATGCCGGCTCGGCCGAATCTAGTTTATTATAAAGGACGTCAACCGCGATTAACATTCCGTGCAATCTGTCAGTCACTCATGAAAGACAACGAACTGGATTTCTTACAGGGATTCTATTGCTTTAAAGACTGACCTGCTGATAACCGATATTAGTTCTATAGAAGACCTAGAGGTGAAAGCAGGACACCTTGATCAAGTGATTAACTCCTCGTATCACGAGGGCAGCACAATACCTCAAAAGAAGGTGCGTCGTAAGGTCCCTTGGTACAGTGGTGCTCTACTGGGATACTTTTAGAATTATTTCTGTGATTGAGAACAACAGGGAAATTTGAAGAAAAATATAGAAGATACTCCCAAATGAATGTTGTATTCATATTTAATGCAAACCAACTCTTTCCTGCTGAAAACTATGAAAAGATTACTGGATCTTTATTTAAGATTCATATGATTTTCACCAATATCCTTTGCACAGAAATCGGTTTTACATCATTTTCTATCAAAGATAAAAAAGCGAACTGAAAAAAAGAAATAGTTCTTTATGTCTTTCTGGATATTGAGGGTAATACTGGTTATGAGTCAATTAAATCTTCATTTCGATGTGGATCAGTTTACGCGTAGATGGATTAGAAACATGCAAGAGAGCAGGGAAATAACTGCATCTATGGGCAGTACTGGAGTCACAGTAAACGATGTTAAACGTGGTCGTGAGGGCGGACTGCCTTCTATGATCCTTGGTGACAAACGATTTGCTGCATAAGGTAGATAATAGACATTATGAGACAATCGGATATTCGGACAACTTAGTCGTTATTACAACTATGTGCAACGCTCTTCGTTTGATCATGAATTAGTACACAGAACAGGCTCTTTCCATTAACCCTTACAAAACTATTGTAGTTTCGTTCACTAGGAGGAGAAAACTCAATTAAGGGACATTTTCTGTAGGGAATAGTGCTAACAAAATCTCAAGGGAAGTTACATATTGGAGTAGTCTTGGATACAAAAATTTCTTGGAATTCGCATTTGGGCGGCACTATCGGAAAGACTATTGCGGCATAATGGCGAATGGACTTGTTGGTAGGACAAGATAATTGTTAAGCGATCATGACGTCCTATGGTGTCCTAAAACTAGGCAGAGGAGTGCTACGGCGAAACTGGGGAAGGTACAATGTCTGGCTTGCACACTGATTGCGGGTGCTATGAAAACATCTCCAAAATTGGTCCATGAAGCCATTTATGTATCACACCTCTTGACATTTTCATCAGATCGACGGCAACTTTAGTTACACGTAGGATGAATATAATTATTTCTGACCCTCGGAACTTGAGTGGTCATTCCAATATTCTTTCTTCAATAAGAACTAAAGAAATTTTTGGATATGTGATGTGACAGAATAAACTCGTAAGTTTCTTATTAGACGGAAATTTATGATTGTGACACCTAGTACGTTAGAATGAGATGAATGGGCCCCAGTGGACACTTGAAGCCTAAGCTGGTATACTGACGGATCGAAAATTATGTGTGGAGTGGGAGCCAGTGTTTACGGTCCAAACACGATGATACCTGCCCAGCGACGTATCCAGGAATTTGAAAAGGGGGGGGGGCCCAACTCAAAATTTTTCGATTTTGTTAATTATAATATTATGTTCTAGGACTACCCCTCCCCCCCCCCCTCCGTACAAAAAAAGGGAATTTGTCCAGAGAAAGAATATCTCGTAAAAATTTACAACATCTCAGAATCTGAACGCAAAAAACACTAACACACATATTAGCAAAATTTTTGTTTAATGAATAAAACTCACCAAAAACTTGGTTAAATTACGCAAAAAATGGTCAATTTACCAAAAACTTAGTTAAATTACGCAAAAATCTTGGTCTTTATCAAAAACTTGTCTCATAAGTGTAAGTAAACCCCAGCTTCGAAGAATGAAATCCTTTTCGAATGAATTCTCAAAAAATCCATTCAATTTTCATAGTCAGTGAATGCATTCGATTTCATAAATCAATATTGAATGCAGTCCTTGGAATTCATTCGATTGAATGAACAAAAATGAATGCATTCGATTTCTTGTTCATTTGATTTAGAAAAATCGAATGCATTCGAATTTTTATCATTCCACTGCGAATGCAATCGATTTTTTAAATATATAGACCAAAACGGAGCCAAATTTTAGTCCATAGTATCGCCTACTTTCTTTACATACGATGACCCTAATGGGCTCTAATTCTGAATCCAAAAAATTTGGTGTTCCCGAAAATTTTAAAAATACACATATTAACTGCCTATACGATAAAAAAAAATTTGAAGAGTGTTAGCGATACTATGGACAAAAAATTGGCTCCGTTTTGCTCTATCTTGGTTAGTTTTTTTTAAGTTTTTTATGCAATGAATAAATAAGCCATTCGATTTTTCAAATTGAATGAAAAGAAAATCGATGGCATTCGCAAGTGAATGCATTCGATTTTTATAAGTCGAATGAAAAAAAAATCGAATGCATTCGATTTTTGAAAGTCGAATGAAAAATAAAACGAATGCATTCGATATTTATAAATCGATTGGGGAATGCAATCACTAAATTTTCACTCAGAATGACAAATCGAATTAAGGAATGAAATCCTTCGAAGCTCTGCTATAAACAGACTCGACAGTAGAGTTTTATAAGAAAAAATGGGGGTAAACTAAGCGATTTTAGGAGAAAACAGATCGGTTTTTAGTCCATTTTACGCTAACATGGCAAAACTTTCTACGACTTAGAAGTGAGTGAAACAACAAAACCCTATCTGGCATCTATTTTTCTTATGGCGGGTTATATCAGTTTTCTCTTTCTTACCTAATTCGTAGAATAATGTGAAAATATTAACCATATGGTTCAGAACTACTTTTTTGACACCTGTCACTTATGTCGAGTCTGTATTAGTCTGTGGCTCTACTGTTATATATTATTGCACTGGTGCAATATTTTACACAGAAAAAAATATTCAATGGAAAAAAACAATTAAATATTTGCTCAGCTCAAAATTTGACATTCAATTAAATTTTGCTTGAATCAATTAACCATTTGCTCAAATCTGAAATATTCACAAAAAAAATCATAAAAACAAAAAAACTCATCATAGTAGGTTTTGAGTAACAATGCGATGAACGCTGTTGCGTTTTTTGTTTTAGTTTTCGTTAATCGTCAAATAGAAAAGTACTTGCACGCACACAAAAGGAAAACAACAAAATTAGTGTGCAATTACAATTCTGGCGTTGGCTTTGAATTTTGCTTGTTTCAATACATTTTGTGTGTAGAGCAAAATTCAAAGCCAACGCTGGCGTTTTTTGCTCTACATACCAAACGTATTGAAACAAGCAAAATTCAAGCCAACGCCAGAATTGTAATTGCACACTTATATAAAGCACAAAAAAAAACAATTTAAACAAAAGACTGACAAAAAACACTACAACTGTAAAATAATGATTAACCATTCACTCAGATCAAGCATTGGATTAATCAAAAATAACACAAAACTATTGATTAACCGCTCACTCAAATCAAGCATTGGTTTAATCAAGCATTGGCCCAGGGGGGGGGGGGCCCCTGGGCCCCCCCCCCTGAATACGTCCATGTACCTGCCCCATAGGTAGGTGTCCTACAGTTTTTCAGGCGGATATTTATTCTGACCGGGTTAAACAAAATTACCCTTTTTTGGATATGGTCATAGAGGTTAATGAGGGTAATGAGATACCGGATGCTCCAAATGCCTTCGTTACACGGGATTCACACTTGCGACCGTAAACAAGTTGTTTAATAAAACACCAGTAAGTAGTGTTTATAAAAAACCGACATTTTGGAAAACCGGTTTCTCGGTTAACCGAAAATCAGCTTTTTCGGTTAACCGGTTTTCTCGGTTAAACCGGAATGAAAAAACCGGTTAACCGGTTTTTTTTTTCTTTAGCTGAAAAAACCAAAAAATACTATAAAAAAGCTAAATTTTATTAAATACAAAAGCGAATATATAACTTAAGTTAACATATTTGTTTCTTTTAGCAAAGTTGGCAACTGATACCTTTTCAAAATAGCGGTATTTAAAAACGGTGCTTTTATTTTCCCATATTCTCCGGCGCTTTAATTTAACTTTTATTGGTTTTATTTAAAAAATACATCACTTTGTTGTAAATTGCAGTACCGTATTTTATTTCGATGTTCTTTTATTGGCATTCTCTCCATTAACAGGAATTTTACTATCTGGTTAACAGTCACTTATAAAGTTTTCAATGAAAGTGCCCAAAACTTGCTTACAACAATGTGAATTTTTAATATTTACCAGATTCTGAATAAAATCCCTATTTGGAAAATTGTTTCTTGTAGATAAAAAATATTTTAGACTTTCTTTCCCACGGATTTTCAAGGTTTTTTTAACAAAATTTTGAAAATGTCATAAAAAATAAGTAAAAACCCTTAATAATTGCTAAAATAATCCGTTTTGCATGTATTTAAAGAAACCGGTTAACCGACAGAAAAAACCGGTTTTCGGTGCACCGGAAATTTTCAATTCCGGTTAACCGGTTTGCAAAAAAACCGAAATTGTTTCTTGTAGATAAAAAATATTTTAGACTTTCTTTCCCACGGATTTTCAAGGTTTTATTAACAAAATTTTGAAAATGTCATAAAAAATAAGTAAAAACCCTTAATAATTGCTAAAATAATCCGTTTTGCATGTATTTAAAGAAACCGGTTAACCGACAGAAAAAAACCGGTTTTCGGTGCACCGGAAATTTTCAATTCCGGTTAACCGGTTTGCAAAAAAACCGAAATTTTGGGAAAAAACCGGGTTTTCGGTTAACCGGTTAACCGGTTTATAAACACTACCAGTAAGAGAATAAAAACGTAATGGACACAGAACAAATACTTTTTTAAACACGCTGCCAACAAAAAATTGTGCTTACACCGAAGCAGGTTTGTAAAGGAAAATTCTTGATTCCTCCCTTACAAACCTGCTTCGCGGAGGCATGATTTTATAAAGGCGAGTTCCCACTAAAAAGCACTTGCTTGTGATCCAAAAAGCGCATTATATGCGCATGATTTATGCGATGAATGCATGCCTCTATTTAACAGCATCCGCAAGGCATGATAATCATGTATGAATTCAAGTATTACCATGTTGCTTACAGAAGGCGCTTCATTCATGTCTCTTTTGATGCATATAGTAATAAAGTTTTTTAATAATTAATGCCTGAAAACTAGCTTCCCGGAAGCGCTTCATTCTTACCTCTTTTCATGCATACATTAAGCATGTTTTGTGTTTAATATTTCATACCTGAAAAGGAGCTTCCTTGGAGCACTTCATTCATCCCTTTTTGCATGCATATATTAAGCACGATTTTTTAATATTTTATGCATGGAAAGGAGCTTCCTTGAAGCGCTTCATTCATCCCTCATTTAATGCATATATTTAGAACAATTTTTCAATATTTTATGCCTGAAAAGGAGCTTCTTTGAAGCGCTACATTGATGTGTCTATTGTTTTTTAAAATAAAAACTTATATATTTTTTTTTTTACAATTTTATTTAATAAAAAAACAAACAATATATAAATAGATAATTCATGAGATCAGAAATTTAAAAAGAAAATTAAATATAGGATAAAAAATTAAATGACTAAAATTCATAAACTTATAACCCGAGTAAAAAGTGTTTATATAGTCTATATATCAAAATTTATTACTCGGGAAGTTGAAAAATACATATTTACATCATAAACACATGACCATTAGACTGATTTTTTGTTTGTATGAAAAATATTTTTTTTTGGAATTTCAAAAAAGTGTTGGCGGAATATAGTAAAACTAGGTAAAAAATACGATTCTGAATTTTTGACCAAATAGGACCACGGGATCACGAGGCGCATCGCGGTCAAAGTTTCAGAACCCTAGAGCAAATCGAAAAAAAATTACATACTTAAGACTTTTTATACCACTTTTCTGACTAATTTTCCTGTGCTGAGTTCAAAAAAGTTAAAGTTTTTGAAATCGAATAATAAGTTTTTGAGATATCACGATTTGAATTTTGTTAAAATTCACTAAAATTCACTAAAACCATGTCTGCACTAACTGAAGTGTGGTTGTTGTCTAGAATAACTGTGTAGTGTAATAATATGGTAATGAGATGTCGCTCATATCGAAAATAAAAAAAATAAAATTTTTAGCAAAATTAAAATCGTGATATCTCAAAAACTAATTATTCGATTTCAAAAACTTTAACTTTTTTGAACTCAGCACAGGGAAATTAGTCAAAAAAGTGATATAAAAAGTCTTAAGTATGTAATTTTTTTTTCGATTTGCTTTAGGGTTCTGAAACTTTGACCGCGATGCGCCTCGTGATCCCGTGGTCCGATTTGGCCAAAAATTTCAGAATCGTATTTTTTGACCTAGTTTTACAATATTCCACCTACACTTTTTTGAAATTCCAAAAAAAAAAATAAAAAAATCAATCTTATGACCAGTGTTGCCAGAAGTAGGGGGAAATCCCTACATGTAGGTATTTTTGTTCTTAAAATTGTAGCGTAGGGAAAAACGGACAGATTTTTAGAATTTCATCAAATGTAGGTACTTTCTAAAAATAGAGCTAAAAGTTGTCCAAAACCTTGAATTTTAGTAAAAAACAGTACTTTTCATAGAGGGTTTAAAAACTAATTCCTGGAATGTGCTTTTTTTAAATCTTTTGTACATTCTAATTAAAAAGGTACCTATATTAATTAGATAAATTTCAACAAACTCTGAAATCTCCTCGAAAATAATAGAAATTTTCCCATTTATAGTACGAAACTTTACTCGTTTTACATATGAAAGCAGAAAAAGAAGTATAAAGAGCAAATCTTATGATTTCGAATAATATTAAGCAACTCAAGTATTTTCTTATAAATTTTGACGCGTTGATTAAAAATATAGTAGACTTGTGAGAAAAATAATCAAAAACACCCAGAAACAATTTTTAGAACCGGTTCTGACAACATCTGTTCGAGAACAGGATTCCGAATTAAAAAAAAACAAGTTTTATTTTTTCTTACAAACACCTGTTACTTTCGGGACAATCGCTATACAAAAAACATCGGTGTAGCACCAGAAGTAGAACAGGTTTTGTGAGAGAATAAGTTTTTCCACACCGGGTCTTTGCAACCCAATATTTAGCTGGGCGATGATTTGTTAATGTTATACATAAAAAAAAAAATAATAGAAATTATTGGAACTTAATTTTTTTTTAATAAAATTTGTCCAATTTTAGTGTAGGGATAAATTGTAGGGGAAATTTTTTCTGAATGTAGGGAAAAAAGGGATTTTTTTTCATAAGCGTAGGTACTTTTAAAAAAATCTACTGGCAACACTGCTTATGACCATATTAAAACGATTTTACTCAAAACTAATAAAAAAAAATGCATAAAAATAAATTAAATTTTAATTCAATAAAGGAATGTTCTTTCAAAGTGTTGTTTAAATTTGTTTCGTTGATAATACATTTTCATTTTCGTCATCTTCCATATACTCGTTACCATCATCAATGTTATCGTCACTATTTTTTTTATACATGTGGTTTTGTAGTAACGATTTTTACTTAATCTAATAGCGTTCTTCAAGTCCTTATAAAATTGCCCCTTCGTTGAACCTTTAGTGTACACTGCTCCTGCAGAAAAAAAAAATAATACATATATGTATGTATGTATATGTGTGTTACATTACACTGCAGAAAAAAATTATTGTATTGTTGGCTTTGATTAAATTGGTGTATGTATGTATATGTGTGCTACATTACACAGCAGAAAAAAATTATTGTATTGTTGGCTCATTTGCAATTAAAATGTTGTTGTATTAACAAACAATTTAACTAAATTCACAAATAAAATCTTTATTTAACAATTTTGATTTTTATTTAACAACACAATTTGTCAATATAATTTAATTGTTTTTTAACACAACAACGTTTTGTCTGAAACAGTGTTGCCAGTTTAGGGGTTTTCTCCCCAAATAGGGGATTTTTTTTTGAAATTGGGGATGAAAAATTTGATTTGGGGATCCGGGGATTTCATGGGGATGACACTGATTTTTTCGGGGATTTTTAGGGGATGAAATATTTTAGATAAACAAGTGTTTTTAAATACATCAATCATAAAATAATGCTAAAATCGGTACAATGAACTTTAATTTATTTTTGATCAATCGTGGACGTTAAAGCATCAAAAATGCAAACGTAGGAATTATGTGAGATTTATAAAGAAAAAACTAAAATTTTGTATGGTGTCTGTCAAAACCTGGATCGTAGTGGTATCAAGTTACCATGCTTTTCTTTTTCTTTAAACCAAATTGTAGATTTTCATACATTTTCTATAGTATATCATTTAAATCAATTATGGAAAATTTCCAAAATTCACTACTTTTTTCTGAAGAAAAAAGTCTAAAAGTACATCAATTGAAAATACTGGTCTTTTACGACTTATTAAAATCTTAAAAAGCATAACTACGTTTTGGATACCTATTCCGGAGTAAGTATTTATAACAAGTTAAGGGTTTTTACAGAAATATGTATATAAAACCTTAAAATAATTTTCGTTGTTGTTTTTAAAGGGTACAAACATTTCTTAGGGCCAATGACTTATTTTGGCTGAGAAAACCTTTGGGGGAATTCAAGATATAAAACAAGATTATATCAAATTTGGACCACTAAAGTACTCTATCGGTGGTGTGTAAATTAAAAATTCTGAGTTATCCATCCCTGATAAAACATTTCCGTTGGTTTTTGAATTTTATCATAATAGTTATCGAAACATTGGCGGTTTCAAATGATGTGCTAATCGCTCAACACGCAAAATAGACTTACACTTATTAGCCAAGTTTCTCTGTAAAATACAACCCACCAAGTGTTTGTGCGTGTTTGTTATAAAAAATTGGCTAAATTACTCGAAAGCACTTGATGGGTTGCAAGTGTTTTTTTGTGTGCAGTAAATTTTGAAAAAAACTTTTTTTGGGGATTTTTGGGGATAAGGAATTTTAAATTGGGGATGACATCCAAAAAAAAACTGGCGACCCTGGTCTGAAAGTAAGCCAACAATACAATCAATTGTTTTTTGTGTTTGATTAAAATTATTAAAACAGTTTCGGAAGATAAATTGGGTAAATTTCGGGAATTTGTGTAGTTCTAATTAAAGTTAGCTGAAACTTACACAATTTATAGAAGTATATAATTTTATTTTGTTAAATTGTTCCCCATTAATAGTAGGAAACTGTTTTTCGTTTAATACACTCTCTCTAAAACCTGTTGTAAATTATCAAATTATAAGGGAAAAAGAACTTACTTTCTATGGAAGCTATAAATTTTGGGAAGTCCAACAATCTTTTTTTATGTTGCTTCCCATCTAAGTTGTACTGAAGTAGCAGTTCTATATGGAATATATTATTAAGATTTTTGGTTAACCCACCTGGGGTTAATAGGTTTAATAACGTAGCTACCTATAAATGAAAAAAATATAAAGTATCAAGTAAGTAAAAGGAATATTATAATTACATAAAAGTTAAAAATTAGAATATTTTACACTACACCATTTAGAGATGCAATTCGAAAGTTCCAATTAGAATTCGAAAAAGATCAATTGTAATTCGAATTTCAAGTACACAGAAAAAACAACCTCTTTTTTCTAGCTTTTTCCAATAAAAAAATAATATTTTAATGTGGTGATTATTATAACTTTTTATGTTGACCAAATTTCTTTTCTTTTATGTCATAAAATATTTTTTTATTGAACAAAACAACAAAAAATGGGCTGTTTTTCTGTGTAGAAATTCGAATTACAATTGATCTTTGTCGAATTACATTTGTAAATGGTAAGTTTAACAAAAACTTCAAAGTCTAAACTAGTGTAATCTTACCATTGCCTGTTTAGTATCATCCGTTATTTCATCTTCGATTTCTTTTAATTCTTCTCCTGATTTTAAAGGAAAGAGATCAACGTACTTGAACGAACTCTGGCCTGGAACAATGGATTTAAGCATCACTTTTACTTCTGACAATAGTCCTACTATTACTGTATTTTGGTTATTTATACACTCAAAAAAAAAAGTTTGTAAAATGACATAAAATCCCCGTGATTTTAAGGGGCAGGTTTTGTAAAATATGTACTAGCAAGAATCCCCGTAATGTTACGTGGATAATTTGTAAATTTATTTAACAAAAAAATTACGGGGAGAAAGTGTAAATTTACAATTTTTTTTGTAAAATATTATTGTAGACTTACAAAAAAAGTTGTAAATTTACGAAATAAAGTAGAAAATCAAAAAATAAAATTGTAAATTTACAAATTGTTTGGTTTAACTACAGTTTTTTATGGCAAAAAACTTGTATATTTACAGTAAAAAGTGGTAAATTTACAATTTTTATTGTAGATATACCATTTTTTCTTATTTTTTGCCGTAAAAACAGTAGTTTAACCAAATAATTTGTAAATTTACAATATTGTTTTTGTATTTTCAACATCATTTTTGTAAAATTACAACTTTTTCTGTAAGTATACAATTTTGTTTTCTAAACTTTCATATTTGTTTTGTAAATTTACAAAAAATTTGGTATATTTACATATTGGTTTTGTAAATTTAAAGGTTTTTTCCATTGGTGCATCTTATTTTTCCTTCTTCGGCAGCTGGAGTAGCACTTTAACAACCTGAATTTTTTTTTTTTCACTTGAACACTTTTAACAAACTTTTTAGAGTATAACACTGCACTTTTTTATTTTTTTTTTCGGAATTTCGTTTTTTTTTAAGTAGAACATATGAGAATTGCGAAGGAGGCTACACAAGAAATTTCTTATATTTTCAAGAAAAACTAGTCAAAAAAATTACCTTTTTTTCGAATTTTTAATTATTTTAGCAAGTATTTTTAAAAAATTATAAAAAAACTTTGGATATTGTAGATTGGACGTTTAAGTACATGATAAAATAAGAAAAAAACTTATTTTTTCATAACTGACAGCTTTTGATTGACATTTTAGTGCCAGATTTAAAAAAAAGTACCCAAAAAATATGGTAAATTACCAAAAAATGGTAAAAATACAAACAAAAAAAACTAGAACAATAATATAGTAAAAACATATAAAAATTGTGGCATTTTACTTAAAGCAAGTTACCAAAAAATGGTCTTGATATTCAATTTTTTTGATAAAGCTTACAACTAATTGAAAAATGTTTGTATCCGGAACTTAAAAAATTTTCAAAATTTTTTTATGAAATTTTTTATTTATAAAAAATAATTTTTAACAAAATATGGACTTAGAAAATTTTTGCGTCTCCTATTGTTGCATAATTATTTTTCAATACAAATTTTTGTTTAATTACATTTTTTTGTGTCAAAATACTGAAAACCTTGTAAACTAAAAAATCTTGAAAAAAAAAAATATTTGTAATAAAACATTTTTTGGTAGAAAGACTAAATACTATCAAATAAAATGTTGTTGTACAATTACAATTTTCTTGTATAAAACAACTAAACACCTTGTAATTTTTTTTTAATTTGTAAAATAATTATTTTTTTGTTAATTTACCTAAAAAATTGTTAAATAAATTAACCAACATATTATAGTAAAATTACAAAGCGCACGGTAGTTTTTGTTTTATTAAAAATACAAGAATTTTTGTAAATAGACAAAAATATTGGTAAAATAGAATTACAAGACCTTTTGCTTGTAATTTTACAAACTTTTTTTTTTGAGTGTAGTATCTGTATAAAAAAAATTATATTTATTATAATAAATAAAGTATTGCAAACAAAATAAGCCACCTTTTAGATCCTTTATCTGACTTTGAGATTTTTCCAACATCGTTTTTTGGTCATTTGCTGTTTCTGAAATATAAAACATAAATTTTCAATATGTGCAATATTGTATTATTTAAATTTCATAATTATACCATTTAATTTCTGTACTTTTGATTTAAGTTCCGAAACTTCCATAATATTGCTTTGAGAAATAACTGTTTCTATAAAGAAATTAAAAAAATAAAATCGAATCCAACGATGATTTTTCTTAATTACTAAATAATGTATACCTTTCAAAGTCTTTAATTCATCATGCAGCTCTTGAATTGAATTATTAAGATTTGAATTACTCTTTGAAGAATTTGCGTTTTCTTTAGAGCGTTTCATTTTTCTAAAAAAATTTAAAAAAAAATCATTAAAATCTAGCAATGAAAGTTATTAAATAACGATTAAACTTTTTAAAATTATTTTGACAAAAACAAAATTTTAAATCTTCTGGTAAAAATATTTTTAAATTATATAATTATAAAATGCATTTGAAATCTTTACAGGAAAAAACTGAAATTTACAGAGCTTTGTTTTACAGTCAAAAAAAAAACACAGTTAAAAAAAGTATTAAAAATTAAAATTATTAAATGTTTAAGAAGAAGAATTTGCGTTTTCTTTAGAGCGTTTCATTTTTCTAAAAAAATAAAAAAAAAATCATTAAAATCTAGCAATGAAAGTTATTAAATAACGATTAAAGTTTTTAAAATTATTTTGACAAAAACAAAATTTTAAAACTTCTGGTAAAAATATTTTTAAATTATATAATTATAAAATGCATTTGAAATCTTTACAGGAAAAAAATGAAATTTACTTAGTTTTGTTTTACAGACAAAAAAAAACACAGTTAAAAAAAAGTGTTATAAAAGTAAAATTATTAAATGTTTAAGAACTGTATAAAAAAATTATGAACTTGTGTGTATTAAAGGAATAAGTAAACGTTTGTCCCTATAAGGTAAGTTCATTAATTTTGCACTTATTTGGTCAGTCCTAAACATTTCCTCATAAAATGAGTTAGGATTAATTAAATAAATTCCAAGACTTTGTGAAGGGATAGGGTCATTAAAAAAATTTGATGGATCAACAAAAACCTTAGCTTTAAAGCAACCATTTTCATTGAACTCAAGTATTTCGCAAGGAGAATCATTTCCAATTAAACAATAATTATTAGGGCTGTTGGTAGTAAAAAAACCAGAAATAGAAGTGAAAGAATGTATTTTACCACGAGAATTTTGTTTAAACCCCTCAAACTTATTTGGTTTTAATATAGGCTTATCATAAAATATATTAAAAAGTTGTTCTTCAATTTGGTTCGATTTTTTTACAGCTTTCTTAATGTCCTTCATGAAATTTTCAAAAGGATATGCTGTTAAATTAGCCAGACTACCGAAGTCTTCTACAGTTTTTTTTAAATGCAGAAGATTATGTACGTTATAAGTTAAACTTGTCCGGCCATAAAATTTAGAAAAATTTTCTACAAATTGTAGAATCATTTCGTGAGCACGGTTAATATTTATATTAAGTTTTTCAGCACCAAGCATTATTCTATATGCGCAGGACAACAACAAAAAATGCTTAAAATATTCATCACTTGTATATTCTTTTAGCAACACAATTCCTGTATATAATAAAAATTGGCGTAACTCGACAGCCTTCCATCTTTTAATTTCTTTAAATGTCCTAGGTTTTCGTGCAAACTCTTTAGGAATAAAAGGGCTAAGTGACATCAATAAAGATGACATCTCGTCTTTAGTTAACGGTGAAATGCACTCCGTAGTTTTTGAGTTGAGTAAGTATAGGAGCATTTTTTTCATTACTCCTAGGTCGACGAGATGCATAACATCAAGGGGAAATTGTGTAATCATTTTTATATTAATGGCTTCTACCGACATTTCTCTATTCAAAAATAAAGGATGATGAAATTTTTTGTCAATTCTTTGTTTAAAGTCTGCGTCTGAACGTAGTTTTCCGGCAGAAGTAGAAAATGTGGTTACTCGCATAACGCTCTTTCCTTTTTGTTCACATTTACCACAACCATTAATGGCATTGTGACCTTTAATAGCGCAAACAAAGGCACGGGCAGGTGCGTCGCACAAAAATGCTCGAATTTTTACACCTACATTTAAGTTTTGGTGTACAAACCCGATCTCATTCAACTTTTTATTTCGCTTACAAAGTCGTGCAAATATATGTCAGTGTTCTGCGGTTTTTCTTCCCCCGCATAAGTTCCAATTAAAAACACGTTAACCATAGGCATGTTTACAATGCGTCCAAGTATTGGCCACAGTCCAAATGTTGAGGTTTTGAACAAAGGTAGCCCGTCGATACCTATATCTAAAATTAGCTCCTCAATGCCTTGGCTCTTGATGACGTCAACAATTTTTAGAAGGTTTCTTTCTATTCCTACATGCACGTATGAACCTGGGGCAACAGTTCTCTTAACCGCCACCAGTCTTTCTCCAACGAGAGTTTGTACACTTAATGGAACATCTAAGTTTTTTGTATTTAAAATGCGTAATAAAGCTGACGTAGCTTCCACTGTCGGACGGTATTTTAAAAACCATTCCCTTATTTCGTCTCTTAGTGATATTTCTTTATCCTCAATTAGTAGATCTTCTATATTTGGATCTACTAAATTGGGATTGTTTTGATTATTATTCTCTACTTCAGCATTATTAACCATAGCAGCGCGAAGAGCTGAAATATTTTTATTTTTCTCTCTCTTTTTTAAATAATTTAAATATCTTTTACCAACCATTTCGAATTTTGCAAAGGTTTAAATAGATGTAATGTAACTTAAATTATTTAAAAACAATGTGCAGAAAAATATCAAATACTAAATAATCAATGAGCACCGTTGTACAAAAAAAAAACACAATTACTTTGCGCAAGCAAAACTTAATACAAAAAAAAAGAACTGTACACCTCTTTACGGACACGCCAAGCAAAAACAACACAAATAATGAAAAAAAAAAAAATAATAAAAAAAAACAAAATACCGTACACAAACACAATATAAGGTTTTTTTAATAAAAAAAATACTTACATACGTATTCCTTATTGTTTTTTTATTTGTTTTTTTGTAAATGTTTAATTAATAATTTTTTTATTTGTTTTTTTGTAAATGTTTAATTTATAATTTGTTCACTTTTTATAGATATGTTTTTTTAATTGTTAATTTGTTCACACTTTATCTTCCGCGTCTGCTCACTACACAATAAACGATAAGACTGACTAGTTGCTATGTACTAACTTCGTCTAAACATCGGCAAAACAAATCAAGAAGTTCGTTTAATTTGTTAGTGCTTACATACTGCTTCGCTGTAAGTGAGAGCCGAAGCATTAAACCATTTTTCCTTACAGCAAAGCAGGTTTACTGCTTTGAAATTAAAAAAAAAAAAATGTTAAAATGTGTAAGTGCTTATATACTGCTCCGCTGTAAGTGAGAGCCGAAGCATTAAACCACTCTCCCTTACAGCGAAGCAGCTTTTCTGCTTAAAAAAAAAAAAAAAAACGGTTAAAATTTTTAAGTGCTTACGTACTGCTTTGCTGTAAGTGAGAGCCGAAGCATTGAACAGTTCTACCTTACAGCGAAGCAGCTTTTACTGCTGCATACGTAAGACGTGATAAATGTAAGCGCTTTTTGAAGCGCTTCAGATTTTTAGTGCTTCTTAAAACCTAATATTTTTTTATTGGGAAGTGTTCTCATGTTCATTAGGAACATGAAACAGTGTTTGATGTAAATTAAAAGACCTTGACGCAAAAGACCCTAAAGGGTTGCAGAGCCGTACGTAAAGTAGCATCAGTACATCCGATTAAGAATCACGTTAAAATGGAACAAAACAACTGTTTCCATAGTGCCAGCCGGAACTAGGCGAACATACCATTGAACTTGCAGACGTTGTGTCAACACAACCAGGTTAATTTATTATGGGTACCAGCACACAACGGAATACAGGGAAATGTAGGTACCACGGTGCTAGTTTTACCATCGCTCCAACACTTCAAAAAAAGACGGGATTCCATAAATGTTGCAGTAGCGAACAGGAAGTGGGGACAACTAACAACATGCAAAATCAGCAGAACTTTATGGCCAACTTATGACCAAGGGAAAACTGAATACCTTTTATCACTTACGAGAAGGGAATGTCGAGCTCTGACGGGAATAATAACTGGTCACTGTCTCATCGGCATTCATGCTAAGAATATTAGACTCATCCCGGACGCCAGTTGTAAAAGATGCGGCTCCCCAGGAGTGGATGAAACAATAGAACACATACTTTGTCACTGTCCAGCGGTGGCAAGAAGTCGCCGATCGATTACTGGTCAGATAAGCTTTAATACTTTGGAGGATATAACGCGAATGGATCTTAGAATATTAAAGAGATTCGCAATGACTTTGAACGTGTTTAACTTGCGCCGCTATCGAAAAAGAAAAAAAGTTTTGTGGTATCGCTATGGACCAAAAGGTCTATGCGAGGTGTAAATCGTACACCGCCACCCTAACCTAACCTACCATTGAATCTTTTTTATGCACTAGGATTGATCGGCTTCATTACAACAAAATATGTTGACCTCATTACAACAAAAATCAGAGAGGACAGGGAATTTCAAGGCGGATCAGTTTGCAAGTTTGAGAACTAACTTACAGGTTCCTACGGGACCGGTATATGTTAGTATGACTCTAGATACTTGCAAGCAATATCTACGACTGTGTTCCGCTAAGGGGACTATTCAGCGATTTGGCCTTCTCTTAACCAAAAGGGCCCAAGTACACTGCTATCGCTCACAAGAGGAAAGAACAATGACTTATAGAAAAACAAGCTGAGCGGCTAAGGGTGCCGCTATCGCTAGAAGCACGTGGTTGTCATGTTGTCGCTTATGGTGACGATGTCTCAAAAGCAACAAAGGGAAAGCGTCTGCCAAGATTGAGGGGCATTCTTCAGGGTTCTCTGAAAGATCTGTCTAAATGGGCAAAAGGCTGTGGTCTGGGAGTTAATCCAAGTAAAACGGAGATTGTTTTGTTAACAAGGAACAAATAAGATTCCTGCTTTTGATCCTATTTATCTGGACGGCACTGAAATCACCTTCTCAGATGGAGCCAAGATACTTGGAGTATTTCTAGATAGGAAGTTGAATTTCAGGCGTAATGTTGAGGAACGAGTGAGAAAAGCAACGATTGCTTTATATTCCTGTAAAATGGCCATTGGAAAACAATTGGGATTTAGCCCTTAAGTCGTTCATTGGATTTATACAGGGGTAGTGCGTCCAATTCTGCTGGATCTTGGATCATTGTCTGGTGGCCTGCTTTAGAGACAAAAGGAAACTGTGTCTTTATCTCGAAGGTACAGAGAATGGCGTCGATGTGCATCACTGGTGCCATTAGTACTACACCTACGGCTGCATTAGAAATCCTCCTTCACCTGATACCATTGGACATATTGGGCAGGTAGTATGCGGCTACGTCGTCAACTCGACTTAATAGCACACTGCAATGGAGGAGCAGCGATTGTGGCCATAGCGCAATCTTGAAGAAGATAACAATACCGCAAAATGTGGACTGTGCTACCTCTATGAGCCTTTTTGAGTGACACTTTACCACTATGATAAAAGGAAACTGTGTCTTTATCTCGAATGCACAGAGAATGCCGTCGATGTGCATCACTGGTGCCATTCGTTCTACACCTACGGCTGCATTAGAAATCCTCCTTCACCTGATACCATTGGACAATTCGACTTAATAGCACACTGCAATGGAGGAGCAGCGATTGTGGCCATAGCGCAATCTTGAAGAAGATAACAATACCGCAAAATGTGGACTGTGCTTCCTACCATCCAGGGAGTCTTGGTTGAGAGGAATTCCGGGTAGTGAAACCTCCATAAACTTTTACACGAATGAATCGTGGCTGCACGAAAAAGTGGGCTTTGTGGTCTATTCGGAGGAGCTTGGGCTGAGTCTAGTTCGAAGATTGCAGTGCATAGCAGAGATACTGGCAATAAAGGCAGTGGCTGACTAGTTGAGCTGCAATGTATTGTCTACAACTGCAGACAACATCTATTCTGACAGTCAAGCTGCGGTCAAGTCCCTGGAGTCAATGTTTCTGAAAACAAGATATACCCTTAATAGCCGCACGTCTTTAAATGAGATGGCCATGCAGTTTGACTACGACTCATATGGGTTCCAGGTCACAGAGACATTCCAGGGAATTTCAAAGCCGATGAACTTGCAAGACTGGGAACTACCTTACAGGTTCCAACAGAATTGGAATGTGTTGGTATGCCTCTAGAAACTTGCAAGCAAAATCTACGGGTTTTTTCTGCGACGGAGACTAATCAAAGATGGGCACATAAATGGACGTGTAATCAGAAGCGCACAAGTGAGCTGATATCGCTTACAAGAGGAGAGATTTCGACGGTAGTTTCTATAATTACCGGACACTGTCTTATAGGGAAGCACTCAGAGCGGTTAAATGTGCCGTCGAATGACTTTTGCCGGAGTTGCATGGCTGAAAGGGAGTTGGAAACAATCGAACACTTTATCTGCCATTGCCCGGCACTTTCTGGTCAGAGACTTGCTTCACTGGGATCTAGGGAGCTGCACGATCTTTCTGATCTGTACACTGAAAGAATTTTGTTCATTACGGCTATGAAAACGTACATTGATTCTATGAAAAAAATCATTAGAAGTGAGCCAATGATGCCCTTCATAGAATCTATGAAACAAATTCATAGAAACCAGATACCTATGAAAAAGTTCATAGGCTATGGAAAAAAAATTTTATTGTTCAATTCTATTTTTATTTATTTTATTATTTAATTTTTTATTTACTTTATTATTTAATTTTTAATTATTTACAATATTATATTTTTAAAAATTTATTTATTTTTAACTTATCCCCACCGAGATTCGAACACAATACCAGTTGTTTGTGAAGCTAAGTCTCTAACCACTGAGCTAAAGTAAATAAACAAGTTATAACACTTAAAATCCATTTTCTGCTTTAAAATATTATGCTCTGCCACAATGCACTGCCAAAATCTGTGTGTATGTTTGTAGAAAACAAAATGTTTGTGTATTTGCAGAAAAAAAATGACGAACATTACAAAACTAAGTGTTAGTCGGCGAGGTTTTCCTCCTTTGGTGGCGCTGATAGCTAAGGCGTCGATTATAAATTTCCCAGCCGGTAGGTCTTGGGTTGGAACCCCGCCAGGGCAGCAATATTTTTTTTTTTTTACGTTTTTTATGTTTTTTTTTTATATTTTTTTAATATATTTATTCAAATTATTTAATTATTGTAACATTATTTTAATTTTTAAAAAATTATTAATAACATTTTTTTTCTATGAATTTTTTCTATGAATCCATGAATAAAATTCTATGAAATATTTCACAATACTAATGAATATTCATTCAGCCAATGAATTGTTTCAAAGATTCTATGAATTTGGTTTTATGAAATATGTTCATAGATATTATGAACAATAATTCTTTCAGTGTAGGATGTCAAAATTCGATATCTAAGGAGTTTCATTAGAAGCTCAAATTGGTTTAACGGCAGGGAATAGTAGGGAAACCTATTAGTGCCGTGGTATCACATCGAACCTCAGAGTCTACATGTGTTGACGTAAAACGTCAGCTGCCACTTACAACCTAACCTAAGAGTGCCGTCAAATGTCTTCTGCCGGAGTTATATGGATGAAGAGGAGTCAAAAATTATCGAGCACTTTATCTAGCATTGTCCGACGTTTTCTGGACAATGAAAAATCATTGAAAATCTTTTGTAAGTAAAAATAACTTTCAATGTTAGCTATTTTGTGGTCAACTACAATTTCAAAATCAACTGCACTCAAAAAATGATGTTAGTAAAATCAACTGAAAATGTCAGTTAAAATAACTACTTTGTAAGTTGTTTTGGGTCAACTACTTTTTCAGTTAAATCAACTAACAATGTTAGTTATTTTAACTGACAAAAAACAACTGACTTATATAGTAAAAACTACTTACATTTGTAGTCAAAACAACTAACATGTAGTAAAAATAAAATAATATATAATTTTTTTTTAGAAAAAAAAATTGAAGACCAAACTTTTTTCAAGTTTTTTTTAAAAAAAAAAAAGTTGTGAAAAATAAAAAAAATTAAATTTATATTAATTTTTTCGAAAAAAACTTTGAAAATTTTTCAGAAATAAAAAACATAAAATTAACTACTTTAAATAAATGTTACTACTTTACAGTACTTTTTTGTTGGTTATTCAAAAAAAAAAAACGACTCAAAATTACTAACAGAAATAGTTGTTTGATATTTTTCATACAAAAATAACTGACTTTGTAGTTGAAAACAACTAACTACTGAAAAATATAAAAACAACTACCATGTAGTAACTTACACAAGTTTTTGAGTGAGACAGTTTTATTCTTGTGGTCGTAGTAAAGGGTTCGCAGCCTCTTCAAACCTACGTTTTTATACCCTCCAACCACAGTATGGGGGTATACTCACTTTGTCATTCCGTGTGTAACGCAACGAAATATCGATCTAGGACCCCATAAAGTATATATATTATTGATCAGTGATCGATTCTAAGACATTCTAGCGATGTCCGTCCGTCCGTCCGTCCGTCTGTCCGTCTGTAGAGGACACGATACAGTGCAAAATAAAAGAGCTAGGCTTCCGAAGTTTGGCACGAATATGTCTTATATTCCTAGGCAGGTTAAGTTCGGAAATGGGCAAAATCGGACCAAGGGGAAAAAAGTTCCCCCTTGGAGAACTAAACCAACCCAAGAAAAACTGCATTTTTTGCAGGGTTTTTTGTACTTTTTCTGAGCAAATGCAACATTCTTATCTCAGATGAAGTTCAAAATCGCAAGGGAAAGTGCCCCCTAACGTCTCCCACCGACCCCCCCCCCCCAAAAAAAAAGACGCCCCTGGATTATTTTTTTTTTATATTTTTTTTACATTTTGGAGGGTATAAAAGATTCGGCACAGCCGAATTTAACACTCTCACTTGTTTTTATAAATTTTATTTTCTCAGATCTGATTTTACGATTATAACGGTACATTTTAACCACGTTCGTCAAGTTATCGTTATAACGATAGTGACTTCAGCAGTTAACGTGACTTACCGAACAGCTATGGTTTATTTTTGATCTGAAAAGATTGTGCAAATAAGAACAAGATTTCTTTTTCATTTAGCCATTTAAATATTTATTAGGTATTTTAATAAATGTACAACTTTTTCTTTTAAAAGGAGATACATATTAAAGAATTACTACTTAAAAATCTTGTGAAGTACATTTTTATATATATATAAATAAAATTTAAAACATTTAATATAAGAATTATGTTATTTGTTATTTAGTTTCTAACAAATTACATGTATGTAAGTATTTTATACTATGTATTAGCATTTTATAAATAATAGATTATTATAATATTATTATTGATCACATCAAATAAGGACAAGGATATATTTTTATATTGCATGTTAAAATTTTAAAAGATTTATTTTAATTTAGGTACTATTTTATAACAAAGTATTGCAAAGCCCGTTCAAGAAATTGATTATTACAACGCCCGACAAAAAGAAAAACGTTGTTAAACACGAACAGGATAATATTTATACGTTTGAAACTTGAGACTAAATGTAGTAAAACTGCATTCACATTTTTTCATTTCATGGTCTGGTTTTCTTTTAAAAGGACTTCAAAGTTTAAGAGGATTACATTTTTTGTAAATTTTTTTTTAAATATTTATAATTGTCGTATGATGCCACAAGTGATCGGAAATGAATTTTGATATATCAGGAAAAAAGGAGGTAATTAATGTCCTTTCAAAGCTTTGTCCTTTAATATCATTGCAAATTTTTAACAAAATATTTGCAAAAAGTTTTAAAGAGACATTATTCACATCCTTTTTCTTGATATGGCAAAAGAAAAAAAAAATGGAAAAATTAACAAAGATTCCCCTCTTTCATTTGCCATCAATAGTGACATTATAATACAAGTATAATTAGAAATTACTGAACGAATAAACAGCTTACGTGAAAATGTAATGCATTTCGATTGTCACGTAAGATCTTACTTGTTACTTGTTTACATTACCAATTGAGTAATTTTCCCTTTACCCATACAATTTGTTAACCTGGAGTTCAAAGTTTACGTACTAAATAAAACTAATATCGATGTAACACGTTTGAATTTCACTGCTAAATTTTATAGCTTTAACATATTATTTACTTTAAAACACACTGTTGGACACCAAAAACCTTCCAAATCCAAATTTTTCTAGCACGTACCGTTTTTGGGATATTCGCTGTTAAAAAGTAAAAAAAAAAACAATATTTTAGCACTTTTGGGGGTCCACTGTTACGTAGGGCTTGATTTTATATATAATGGACTTCCTGCTTCCAAACCTGTAATCCAAATTTTTCTAGCATGTTCCTTTTCCGAGATATTCGCGTTTAAAAGTTTTAGTGTAATTTATAATAATATAAGTACGTAACAGTGGAGTTTAAGTTTTTTAAACGTCAATATTTCAAAAATGGTAGCCGTTAGAAAAATATGGATGCCAGATTTGGAATTACGAGGTCTCATTTATACTAAACAAGTCATATGTTGTGTGATCAACTTAAGAATACGTTACAGGGAAAACCCAAAAAGTGCTAATTTAGTATTTTTTGAATATTTAAACGCAAATATCTTAAAAACGTTACGTGATAGAAAAATTTGGAAGGCCGACTTGGAATCAGGAACCCAAAATCCATTTAATTCATGTATTCTGATTCATGAAAGTGCCAATTTCAATTTACTCTTTCTACAAATTATTATTCATGTAAAGGTTTAGTACGTTTTGGTTTTGGCACTGGATTCCAATCTAAATTTGATGTTATCGGTGATGATTCCCGATAGTCATAGACTTCTTTTTTAACCTTACATTTCTGAAATATGTCATTATCTAATTTTTGAGCTTCTAAATATTCTTCGTTGCAATTAGATGTTGGTGATGATGATGTTGATGTGGCAGCTGCTCCTGTTGTGACATTACCATTAGACGTTGTTGGTTCCAATTCGTCAACTAAACGTTGAAATTCTCTTTCACTTTCATCTAAAATTTTAAGATTTTCATCCAAATTGTTGTTATTGCTAGCTTCTACAGGATTTGAGGCGGAAGTGTTTTCGGGAGCTGCACTTGTTATTACTGTAAAATCTTTATTAGCTGCAGCATGTAATAAACGTTGACTACGATTAATGGACTCTATAATATCTTTGACGGACTTTCTTTTCTCTGGTGGTATGTGCGTTTCTAATGGAGCCAATGTAGAACGTTTCCATTCCATATGATTGTTTGGTTTTGGTCGATATAATGATTCAAATTCAAAATTATCCACCACCTCACGTCTGACTTCACTATTATTGTTGTTAACTTTATGTTCTTCTTTGGTGTTACTAACAGAAGTGGAAGTCTCTACAATTTGTAAATTATCAATTCTCTTTACTTCCATTTTATTGTCAAGTTCTTCTTTACTTTCCAGTTTTTTCTCAGCTGTGAAATGATTTTGACTTGATTCTGAGTTAATGAGTTTCTTTTCAATTTTTAAGTCCGCTGCCTTATCCTCTTTTGATTTTTGTATTGGTATCATGGGAGGTGTTATAATAATTTCATCTCTTGATGCTCTACGTATATGACCATTTTGACTATTAGTTGTAATTTTACTTCTCATGGGCTTGTGAATCTCTGCAAATGCGGACAATTTACCATTTGGTTCTGTGACAGGTTTTGGTGATAATGCTGGTTTTACAGTCACCGCTTCCGATTTGACATTGATTCTTTCCTCTTTTATATTCAATTCGTTAATTCGTTCGTTTCGATTTGGATCCTGTATGATTTTTACAGTTTCTTTTATCGCTAAGCTGCTATCATCCTGATTAACTTTAGGTTGAGCTGTTCTTCTTTGGGTGGGTGGACTGGTTAATATGAATGGTGTTTTCGTTGTTATCATTTCGTTGGTTTCATTAGTTTCTGTTTTGAAACTTGTTACTCCGCTGGTATGATCGAGGCGTGGAGTTGATCTTGGACTTTCTACATGCACATGTATACATTCAACGTGACCAACTTCCGTTTCTGGTTTTGATTGGCGTTTAAGTGGTATTGGTTTTTGTGACATTTTGTATTCTTCTTCATCTTCTCTTACATTATTTGTTTCTTTAATAGACAAATCATTATTTTTGGATTGTTGCTGATGTGACGATGTTGTGATGACAACAGAGTTATTAGGTTTCTTTGGTATCGCTCCATTGGTTTTAACTTCTTTACTTTCACCAATAGTTTTGGTTTCAGTTTCTTTATTTGTAACTTTTGTTACACTGTGTTTTCTTTCTAGAGGTTTATTTGTATCTGATATTGTTGTGGTTATTGTCATAATTTCAGTTGTCACTTGACCATTTGTTTTAGGTAAACTTTTAACTTCTTCTTTATTTGTAACTGTAGCAGTTGTGTTATTAGCCGTTACAACCGTTTTATTGGTACTAACAACTGTAGTTTCTTTATCCTTATCTTTGTTAACTTTTTCCACAACACCTGGAGGTGATTTAATTGGCGTTGTTGCTGTTAGCTCATCTTTGTCAGTTGTTTGGACGACATCATCATTATCTTTAGTTTTAACAAAACTTTCAATTTCTGCTGTTAAATTTGCTATATCCATGTCCTCCCTAATGCGCAGCTCATCTTGTGTATTGTCCTGACTAGATTCGATTTGGATAGTTGGAGGAACGACACCATTGGAACGACCATGGATCTAAAAAAAAAATTAATACAATTTTAAAAAGAGATATACATGATGAAGGTTTATTACAATTAAATCGATTAATTTAACTCAAACTCTGTTCAATGTTCCTAATGAGCATTGAAACAGAGGATGGAGAGGCTAGTCTTTATGCACAGAACTAAATAATTCCATTTCTACTGTTGTTTCTTGTTTCTCTAGACATAGTCGACACAAAGGCTTTGTTAGGATAGCAGTGTCCGATTGACACCTTGCACAGACCTCTTGGTCCACAGCGATACCACAATAACTTTTCCGCTAGCTGTGCAAGTTTAAAATGTTTAAAGTCATTGCGAATCTTTTTAATATCCTAAGATTCATAAGCGTTATATCCTCCAAAGTACTGAAACTTATCTGACCGATAATGGATTGGCGACTCCTTGACACTGCTGGGCAGTGACAAAGTATGTGTTCCATAGTTACATTCAATCCTAGTGAGGCGTTAAATATTCTTCGCATGAAGCCGATAAGACAGTGACCAGTTATTACCCCAGTCAGAGCTCGAAATTTCCTTCTAGAAAGTGATAGTAGATATTTAGTTTTCCCTTGGTGGTAACTTACTTTAAAATGTCTGGTAAGAAAAACTTTTATTAACCTTTTGTTACTTTTGGTATGATTAAGAATGCTCCTATATGAAAGTGGCGCGATTAATACATTGTATTGTCTAAAATCTGAGTTCTCCCACAAATTTGGAAAGCCCGTCCTCTCCACATCCGTTTAAGAAGGTGGACCAATTCACACCACAAAACCTCTGTGACCTGAGATCCAGAGAAGAGTAATTCTGTTTCGCCCGGTTGTTGGAGAGTATAAAAACACTCCAGTGATAGTTTCTCTAGTGATAGGAGCTCTAGTCGCCTTTTTTTATCGTCAGTAAACCAGTTTAGGCTTCAGATATCCTACCTTTACCCCATTCCGATCTTATCTATATCACTATCTCTAATTTTCCTCCAAAGAGAAGTTCAGAGTTTTTTCTGTATGATGTCATATACAGATTTCCCTTAATGCTTTTTGAAAAAAAGGATATTGGAAAAGGGATGGGGCTTAAGCCCCATCCCTTTTTTATACAGCTGCTTTGAAAACAATAGGAAACTGTGACTTCTTAACAAAGGTACAGAGAATGGCGTCGATGTGTATCACGGCCTTCACCTGTTAGCTTAGGTTACGTTGGCGTTCGCCAATTTGTCAAATTCACTCGGAGGCCATAAGGCCCATTGAAATTCCCTTAATTGTCATTTCCCTACTCCCCTCTGATACAAAAACTTTTTACTTCTTGAAGCATTCTCTAAGATATTCGGCTAGAAATGTCAACAAGACACCGTTTAGGCAATCTAGGTCATCGAAAAAGCATTGCCCCAAGCGCTTAAGGTAGCTTTTCATCAGACCCGGACACTCACATAACAAGTGCTTCACTGACTACACCACTCTCCACAACTTCTACAATAGTCCCTATCAGAAATTCCCATACGCACGGCCATTTGCTCAATTATAAAGTGTCATATAAGTACTTCGATTAATAGGCTAACCGTCCGTTTTCCAAAAGTAAAAAGACTTTGTCCTCTCAAGACTTGGCAGTGGCCACGTGGTTCGATTCACAGATTAGCTTGACTGTGTGCTGACTGATTTTACAGTGTTTGATTCTAAGTGTTGATTGATTTTACAGTGTTTGATTCTAAGGCTTTCAGAACTGCGAGACTATCCACGAAAATGTTAATGGCGCAAGGACGAAGGTACCCTTGTCATAATCATCTGCGCGGATTTATCAATTTCAAGTAACTCAGTCTGGAAAACACTACACTTATCTGGAAGTCTCAGTGAGGCCCCTATTTCGAGGCATTCGGAGTACTTTCCCGAACCCGTACCCATCTCTACCTTTGATCCGTCCGTAAAGATTGAGATTGAGATCGCATTCTCTGTTATAACAGAGTTTTCTGTCCAGTCTTTCTTAGTCGGTATTTGGAATTCCAAGGTTCTGTTCGAAGGTACTCGTGTGTGGTTAGATATAGTCGGTTCTCTGTTCTTCACCTAATAATAGACATTAGGGTTATAACTTTTTTTTTTACAAAAAAGCTCATGTCACTACGCGATGGGCAATTTTGTACAGATAATACATTCCAGATAGTGGAACCTCTATATATTTTAACACATATGGATCGAAGCTACACAAACAAGTGGGCTTTGGAGTCTATTTGGAAAAGCTTGTGTTGTGCCTGGTTTGAAGATTGCTAGATCATTGCAGTGTTTACCAGGCATAGATGCTGGAAATAAAGGAAGTGGCTGACAGCTTGAATTGCAATTTCTTGTCTACAACCGCAGTCAACATATATTCTGCAGTCAAGTCCCTTGAATCAAAGTTTTTCAAAACAAGATTTGCCCTTAACTGCCACATGTCCTTAAATGAGATGGCCAAGCAGTTTTACATGCATATGGAATGACTTGTGAGACTACTCGACAGTTTTGGCCTTCTCTTAATAAGAAACGCACAAATGAGATGATATCGCTTCCAAGAGGTAAGATTTCGACGTGGTTGCTCTAATTACCGGACACTGCCTTATAGGAAAGCACGAAGTGCGGTTAAATTTTTTCGTCAAATGACTTTTTCTGCACACTGAAAGAATTTTGTTCATTACGGCTATGAAAACGTACATTGATTCTATGAAAAAAATCATTAGAAGTGAGCCAATGATGCCCTTCATAGAATCTATGAAACAAATTCATAGAAACCAGAAACCTATGAAAAAGTTCGTAGGCTATGGAAAAAAAATATTCAATTCTATTTTTATTTATTTTATTATTTCAAATTTATTTTATTTTTTTTTATTTTATTTTTATTTATTTTTATTATTTTATTTATTTACAATTTTCTATTTTTAAAAATTTATATGTTTTTTTTAACTTATCCCCACCGAGATTGGAACATAGAACCTGTTGTTCGTGAAGCTTAGTCTCTAGCCACTTAGCTAAATTATATAAACAAGTAACAACACTTAAAATCAATTTTGATTAATATTCTGCTAACATATTGAGTTTGTGTCTATGCTCTGTCATAATGGTCTGCCAAAAGATGTGTGTGTGTTTTTAGAAAACAAATATTTTGTGTATTTACAAAAATGAAGCGTTATAAAACCAAGCGTTAGTTGGCGAGATTTTTCTTCTCTGGTGGCGCTGATAGCTAAGGCGTCGACAATTACCACTTCAGCCGGTAGGTCTTGGGTTCGAGCCCCGGTCAGGGCAGCAATGAAAATTTTTTTTTTAATTTTTTTTTATTTTTTTTAATAAATTTATTCAACTGTTTTAATTATTGTAACATTATTTTAATTATTTAAAAAATTAAATGGCATATTGATGGTATTTTCTTCTATGAATGACATTCATTAATTCTATGAATTTTTTCTATGAATTTAATAAAATCTACGAATAAAATTCTATGAAATATTTCAGAATACTAATGAATATTCATTCAGCCAATGAATTGTTTCATAGATTCTATGAATTTGGTTTTATGAAATTTGTTCATAGATATAATGAACAATAATTCTTTTAGTGCAGTTGCATGGTTGAGGAGAAGTTAGAAACTATAAAACACTTCATATGCCATTGCCCGGCACTTTCTGATCAGGGACTTGCTTCACTGGAATTTAGGGAGCTGCACTATCTTTCTGATTTGTCGAATGTCAAAATTAAATATCTTAGGAGTTTCATAAGAAACTCAAATTGGTTTAACGGCAGGGACTTATAGGGGAACCCCATTACCATTTCGTGGTATCACAACGGAACTTACAGTCTATGTTTGCTGACGTAAAGCGTCATCCATAGTTGCACTTAGACTTGTCAACTATTCGGCATATTGCAAAAACCGGTTTTCGAATAGTTAAAAAAACCGCCGTTTTTTAAAAACCGGTTTTCGGTTTTTTTATTTTAAAACCGGCTCGAATAACCGGTTTTTTCGGTTTTTTAATAAAAAATAATTGTACACAATTCAGTCTTATTAAATAAATCAAATTCAAAGCTTAAAACAACAAAATATACATACATATTTTTGATGTAAATAATTAAAATTATAGGGCCAGTCCAGTGGGTATCAGGTTAGTTGGCTACCATGATATTTCCTTCTCGAGATTTAGTGTAATGAGGCAAGTACATGTAAAATCGTATATGAAAAGAGAAATGCACTAAGTTTACCATTTTATAGAAAATGACAGATTGCTATTGGGGCCTATCAAATACTCTTACATTATCTTTTCTCTATGGGTCAGTCACTATAAAATGAAACTATGTACTTTAAATCAGTACAATAAGGACTTAAATACACTTAAAAACCATTTAAAACACAAACAAAATTTGGTTGAAATTGACTTTTTTTGTTGCCAATCAACCGATTTTACTAAATATCGGGCGAAATTTTTATATGAGGTCTAAGTCCAAAATGGTCCAATTATATTCAGAATCGATAATGCCACCAAGTGCATGTCTAACACCTACAAACAAAATTTTAATCAAATATTTCCTATTTTCATGAATTTTGAGAGATTTATGTGAATATCAGGAGGGTGGTTTGTATGGAGACTACAAGAAGAACAGGTCCGATTCCTTAAAATTTGGACCGATGATTTGTGAATACAAAATATGTTTACCTGCCAAGTTTCGAAACGGTACCTATTATAATACGGTTATTAGAGTCATTTGAGCCAAATTATAAAGGGACGTTTGTATGGGGGCTTGGTCTAAACATGGACCGATGTTTTCCAATTTCAATAGGATTAATCCTTGGTCCAAAGGAAGCTTAAGTTTAAAATTTCATAGAAATCGATAGATAATTGTATCGTGCTCACAATGTTTAGATAGACAGACAGACGGACATCAGAAAATCGTCTCAGAAAGTGATTCTGAGTCGATCGGTATACTTGAAGGCCTTGGACTAACCTTTTTAAGTTTTTGTCATTCACTATGAATTAAGAAACACAATTTAAATAACAGAGTTGCATTTTACAAAATTTGTAACAAATGATGACAAAAAGTTAAGTACATATTATATATTCGAAAATGTCGAATAATTCGACACAAAAAACCGGAAAAAAGCAAAAAAACCGGTTTTTCGAATAATTCGGAAACCGGTTTTGACAACTCTAGTTGCACTAGATTTAATTGAAATATCGAGAGGTGTGAGACATAAAATGGCTTCTTTGGCCAATGTTAGGCAGAATTTCATAGCACCTGCGATGAGCGTAAAAGCCTTGCCTAGTTTCGCCGTAGTTTTGCATCACTCTGGCAAGTTTTTGGTTATCAGACTATGTCCGAGTTCGTCATGATCGGTCTAACAATCATCTCGCAGATCCACATGCCCTTTTTGTTGCCTAAACTCCAAGTCCTACCAACAAGTCTATTAGTATCCCATAATTTCGAAGTAACCTTCCACAGAAAAAAATCGAATTGTTATATTAACCCCCATATTTTTGAATACAATTAATTTTTTCACTAAAAGTGCTCCTATACGGAAATTTGTAATATCAGCAAACGTTTGTAAATTTTGATTGTTTAAAAAATATTTTTTTTTGTTTTCAACAAAGAGATTCAACAAACACAATTTGTTGATCTGACAAAAGTAAAAAAATGTTATTTTTTTTTCAACAAAGAAATTCAACAAACACAATTTGTTGATCTTTTTCAAACTTTACCAAACATATTTATGTATGTCTCAAAAACATAGGAAAATTTTATAAAGACGATTAAAAACTTTCATATACATACACAAAAAACTATAAACTAAACGAGAATTCAAAAAAACTATGAGAGTTTAAAAAAAATTTAAAAAACTTTTAAATTTTCATTAAATTATTTACTTAAATTGTTTTTAAAATTTTTAAGTAAATTTTTAATTGCGGCAATTAAAAAAATACTCAATTTTTGTTTTTAAATTTAAACAAGTGATTACTCAAATTTGTTTCCTCCATATTTTTTTCTGTGTATATACAAATATTGTTTTGAAATGTTTTCCATATTACGATTTTCTTTCGAAACAATTTATTTGCAAGTCTTACATAAAAACTTATCTTAATGGTGGAGAACGGCAGATATCTTATCTGGAAACGTTTATCGTTAAGTAAATACATAATTGAAAAAATTTATATATAACTAACTACCTACTATTAATGATAGTTATGTTTGCATAAAAAAAAATAAAAGTTTATTATGAAAATAATTAAATTTTTAAATTGGGTAAATGGAATTTTACACTATGAGATTTTGCTTGACGTTATAAAGCTACGTTCACAATGTTGGAGTCACTCCACTCTTGATCACAGATTAAAATGTTAACTGTGCAAAATGTAGAGTGGAGTTCACATTGTAACGGTTAACTCTGTTAACTCCAGATTGGAACTCCAGATTAAAACTTGTTTGACTATGGAGTGGATTGAAAAAAGATAGTCAAATTCAAAAACATAAAAGTGCAAAAGAGAAAGATAACAAGTGAGTGTTAAATTCGGCTGTGCCGAATCTTTTATACCCTCCAAAATGTAAAAAAAAATTAAAACAAAAATTTGTCAGGGGCGTATCTTTTTTTTGGGGGGGGGGGGGTTGATAAGGTCAGTGGGGGACATTGAGAGCACCTTCCCATCGCGATAAATATACCAAATGTTTCATTTACTTAACAAAAATACAAAAAAACATGTAAAAAAGTGTATTTTTTTAGAGGTTGGTTTAGTTCTTCAAGGGGGAACTTTTTTCCCCCTGGTCCGATTTGGCCAATTTCCGAACTTAACCTGCCTAGGAACACAATACATATTTGTGCCAAACTTGAGGGATCTAGCTCTTTTATTTTGGACTGCATCGTGTTAACTACAGACGGACGGACGGACGGACGGACTACAGACCCATACTGTAGTTGGAGGGTATAAAAAATTTTCCACAGATTGGAGTACTCCAATATATTATACACAAACCTTTTTAAAACATAAAAATATTTATCAAACGAGCAATTAAAAAAATAACACTGCTCAACACTCATTTTCCGGTTTGAATTCTGATGATCAATTTTAGTAGACTTTGATCTCCTGATTCCAAATCTGTTCTCCAAATTTTCCCATCAAGTCCAGATTTTTAGTTATTCATGGTTGAAAGTGCGAAAAATTACGATTTTTGCCTCATTTGAAAGCGTGCACAGCAGCCATTTAGTGGAATATAAATCTGGTATAAAGCACAAAAGTATAATTTGTCTATGGTCTCCAACATATAACACAATTTTTTTCAAATTATTACGTTTGGTTGGGCTTTACTTGCGTTTTAAAATTATCCTGTTAAAATTACCATTTTTGTAAAATTTACCTTAGTTTTTTGATATTTTTTAAAAGAAAAACTCCAAAAAAATAAATATTTTACAAAATTAAGCTTTCTGTGTTATTTTTTGTATAAACCGGAAGATATCTTGAATGGGTTTAAAAGTCTTAAGAAAGATTGAACTTTTGCCTAAATTTTGAGCTCATCGCAGTAAAGATTGATCATCTGGTTTTTGTTGTAGAGCCTTTTAAAAATGGTGCTTTTTATACCCTCCAACTACAGTATGGGGGTATACTCACTTTGTCATTCCGTGTGTAACGCATCGAAATATCGGTAGGGGACCCCATAAAGTATATATATTATTGATCAGTGATCGATTCTAAGACATTCTAGCGATGTCCGTCCGTCCGTCTGTCCGTCCGTCCGTCCGTCTGTAGTTAACACGATGCAGTCCAAAATAAAAGAGCTAGATCGCTCAAGTTTGGCACAAATATGTCTTATGGTCCTAGGCAGGTTAAGTTCGGAAATGGGCCAAATCGGACCAGGGGGAAAAAAGTTCCCCCTTGAAGAACTAAACCAACCTCTTAAAAATGCTAATTTTTTTAACGTTTTTTTGTATTTTTGTGAACCAAATGAGTTGTTTTTATGTTCGTAGAAGTATATAGTCCTGAGCTTGGACCCAGAGAATTAAAAAATGCCCCTTTTTTTGCCCCGCCCCTCTTTTAAGGGCGTGGATAAAAAAATAACTTAAATAATTATAAAACTATAATACTTAAGTGCACAAAGCAGACAAAAATGAACTTATAAACATATACCGTGAGGGCCAAGGAGTCACCCCAGCTCACCGACCCCTCCCCTTACCTTGCCCCCCCTTAAAACAACGCCCCTGTCAAAATTTTTTTTTTAAATTTTTTTACATGTTGGAGGGTATAATAGATTCGGCACAGCCGAATTTAACACTCTCACTTGTTCTAATTTTTTTTGACAGTGTTTTTTTTTTAAATGCATGTTTGGCCAATAATAGTGCAACAACTTCAAATTTTTTTGATCATATTTTTGAGACCATAGTTCAATTCCACTCTCACGCTTTATACCAGATTTTTATTCCATCCAGCGGCTGCTGTGCAGGCTTTCAAAAAAAGGTTTAAATCGCGTTTTTTCGCATTTTCAACCGCGAATAATTAAAATTCTAGTCGTGATGGAAAAATTTGGAGCACGAATTTGGAATCAGCGAGTGTTGAGCGGTGTTATTTATTGAATTTAACATATAATTACAAATCATAAACTAGTTTAACCTAACCGAGAACGGGTAACAATGACCATTTTCGCTTTGTAGGGAAACAGATTAAGACATTTGGTTGGAATAGAACCCAGGACCCCCAGACTCATAGGCTAGCACGCTACTAGGGCGCTTCAACAAAAATTATGTTTTAATAGAATGTTGTATGTATACCACTCGTATATCCAACAGTGGCAACCCCTCTTTAATTTTGAAACTCTTATAGTGTAAAACTCAACCAAGCTTTGTATACTTACGGGAGTTGGTGGGGCTGGTGCTCGACGTTTTTTACGATTTATCTGAGATGCTAATGTACTAGTAGAACCACCATTATTAATTCTTTGCATACCACATGAATTGATGTCGTCATTGTCATCTTCATTATCTGTATCAAATGGATTTGTGCTGACCATACTGGACTGTGATGATCTAATAACAATAAAAAAAAGGTATGAAAATAATAATAGAGAAATAAAATACAATTAACAACATGGTTATAATTGATAAAGAAGGTATTGTCACAGACTAATACAGACTCGACATAAGTGACAGATGTCAAAAAAGTAGTATTGAACCATATGGTTAATGTTTTCAAATTATTCTACGAATTAGGTTAGAAAGAGAAAGCTAATATAATGCGCCATAAGAAAAATGGATGCCACATCGGTTTTTGTTGTTTCACTCACTCCTAAGTCGTAGAAAGTGTTGCCATGTTAGCGTAAAACGGACTAAAAACCGCTGTGTTTTCTCCTAAAATCGCTTAGTTTTTCCCCATTTTTTCTTATAAAACTCTACTGTCGAGTCTGTATTTAGTCTGTGGTATTGTACTTTTATTTAAATACATATACGCATTAGGGCGTCCCGTCAAATTTTTAACAAACGATGTCCACAAAAGAGGTGATTGTAAAAAAAATTATGAAAAATTTTTTCAAGGGCATCTTTAGTCGGCAATCGGCGGTAAAAGTTGAAAAAAAAAAACATTTTTCGACCAAAATTTATGTCTTATTTTTTTTTTTGTTCAAATTCGGCTCAAAAATTAGGAATTTTTGAGTACTTTTTGTGTAAAAAATTAAAAAAAAAATCCAAAATCGCGATTTAGGTCCACAGGCGCTGATTTTTAAACAGACAAATAGTTTTTTTTTACCAAATTTGTCTCAAAGTTTGAAAATGTTGAGTATGCTATGTAAAAATTATTAAAAAAATTTTAAAACCCGATTTTGGTTAAAAAATGTTGATGAGCATTTTTGAGACAAAATCTTCTATTTTTATATTTTTTTAAATATTTTTTACATAACATACATATTTAATATTTCCTTACTTTTGAGACAAATTTGAAAAAATGTGTTTTATGTTTAAAAATCAGCATGTTTAAAAATCAGCATGTTTTCCCAATAAAGTACGCAAAAATTCCTAATTTTTGAGACTTATTTGGTTAAAAATTTCAGACAAGAAATCGAATTTTTTCAATCTTTGAACGCTGATTGCCGACTGAATACGCCCTTTCAAGATTTTTCATAAATTTTCCCACAATCGGCTCTTCCGTGGCCATCGTTGAGCAGTTATAGATTTGACGGGACGCGCTAATATACATACATATTTACATATGTGTTGCTAATACAAAAAACAAAGCTAAATACACCCATTCCTTGATAAACAAAGCAATTAAGTAAGACGATTTGTTGTTGGGGAATCCTGTTATATTTTGAATATTTTCCATCAGTATGGTGATAAAATTGGCATTGCCTATTTCAGAATAAATACTCTGTTAAAAAAAAAAAATCTGTAAAACAACTTTCAGTTTGCATCAGGGTTGGCAACCGATACCCACCTAGAATAACGGTATTTGGCTATTGTATCGCAACCAATAAAGATATGGAAATTTTCAAAAGCGATTATGAAAGCTGATGAAATTTCTAGTATTTTAAATGTGTCACTTCGTGTTTCTACTGGTTCGTTTTAGTTATATAGGCCAATACCGATATAATACCGTTTCAAACGGTATTGTAAAGGTATTGACCTATATTTAAAAAACGAACCGGTAGAAACACGAAGTGACACATTTAAAATTATAGAAATTTTATCAGCTTTCATAATCGCTTTTGAAAATGTCCATATCTTTATTGGTTGCGGTATAATCAGAGTTTCGAAGGATTTCATTCCTTAATTCGATTTGGCATTCTGAATGAAAATTAGAGATTGCATTCCCCAATAATATTTTAGCGAATTGAATGAATTCACTTTAGACTCATTCGATTTATAAATAGCGAATGCATTCGATTTATTTTTCATTCGACTTTCAAAAATCGAATGCTTTCGATTTTTTTTATTCGACTTTTAAAAATCGAATGCATTCACTTGCGAATGCAATCGATTTTCATTTCATTCAATTTGAAAAATCGAATGGCTTATTCATTCATTGCATAAAAAACTTAAAAAAACTAACCAAGATAAAGCAAAACGGAGCCAATTTTTTGTCTATAGTATCACCAACGCTCTTCACACTTTTTGTCGTGCAGGCAGTTTCGGGAACACCGATTTTTTTTTTTTTTTTATTCAAAATTAGGGCCCTTTAGGGCCATCGTATGTAAAGAGAGTCGGCGATATTATGGACCAAAATTTGGCTCCGTTTTGGTCTATCTATTTAAAAAATCGATTGCATTCGCAGTGGAATGATAAAAAATTGAATGTATTCGATTTTTCTAAATCGAATGAACAAGAAATCGAATGCATTAATTTTTTCCCATTCAATCGAATGAATTCCAAGGACTGCATTTATTGTTGATTTATGAAATCGAATGCATTCACTGACTATGAAAATTGAATTGATTTTTTTCGTTCTAAATTTTATCGGACTCGCACCATTTTTGCAGACCGTTATTGACTTGATGGACAACTGGTGCAATCGACATGGATTGTCTGTCAATCCAAATAAGACAACACTCGTGTTGTTCACGCGAAGAACCAAACATAAGGGTCTTCAGCTTCCTACGTTGAAGGGCATAACTCTTCAACTGTCTACAGAAGTTAAGTATTTAGGGGTTACCCTAGATAGTAAACTAATGTGGACAAAACATGTTGAACAAAAAGTTTCACGGGCACTTCGGATTTTCTGGCAGTGTCGGCGTGCTTTTGGATAGACATGGGGTTTAAGACCTGCTAATGTACATTGGATGTACATAGCTGTAATTAGACCTATTGTGACGTATGCGGCGGTAGCCTGGTGGCCGAGAACGATGGTCAAAACTATTCGATCCAAGCTAAACGGACTGCAAAGAGCGGCTGCCTTGGGAATTACTGGTGCCATGAGCACCATCCCAGGCGCAGCTCTGGACGCTATGTTAGATATGCTTCCCTTGGACTTACATATTCAAGGAGAAGCCATGAAATCTTTGTGCCGGCTCCGCAAAAGCGGAACATGGCATGGGGAGTACAATGTGGGACATGGTCGTCTGTTCAATAGGCTATCGGAACTTTGTCCGATGTTTTCTATGCCTTTGGACAATACAACCTCTTGCATCGAGTTTGGTAGGAAGTTTACTGTAATATTTCCTAGTAGGGAAGACTGGGGAAACCCAGCAGACCTACTGGAAAATTACACGGATACTTTCTACATGGATGGATCCAGTACCTTAAATGGCTTTGGGTCTGGCTGGTATTTGGACGATGCGACCAAATGCTATATTGCTATGGGAAAAATGGCTACAGTATTTCAGACTGAAATATTTGCTATTTTGGACGTAGCGAATAATTGGGAACAGATGGAGTAATAGGAGAATCAGTATTTGCAGTGACAGCCAGGCTGCGCTCATTGCACTTGAATCTCCAGTTACTTCATCCAAAATTGTCCAGGAATGTAGACGCAGACTCAACGAGGTCTCATGTGGGAATAGCGTCAGTCTTCTGTGGGTTCCGGGTCATAGGGGAATACGGGGAAACGAGATTGCTGACTCTTTGGCAAATCTTGGCTCTGATACAATTCCTTACAATCCAGAACCTCAAATTGGTATTGGCTTGACATGGCTGATGCGTTGGATCAACTCTCATATGAAAGCAACTTTCATGGAAAGATGGTCAAATGAGTTGGCATGCAAGAATACCAAACGTTTTGTAATTAAGCCAGACAAGAAAGAGGCTAACTATCTACTCAGTCTCAGTAGAATAGACTGTCGCAGACTTACTGGCTTAATTACGGCACACAATGCCTGTGCTCGTCATATGACGAGATTAGGTGTCTTATCAGACCCATTATGCGTGGCTTGTCTTGAGGATGATGACACAACTGAACATTATGTATGTTGTTCAAGGGCTAGACTGCGGATATTGGGTTCTGATATTCTGTCTATGGACACGGTCCATGGACTTCCCTTGTCTGATTTTCTCAAGTTTGTGAAAGCAACTGAGAAATTCTGAGCAAGCACTTCCTTTTTCTTCTCAACCTTTTATTACCCTTACTTAATCTTTCTTTTCTGGGTACGGTACAATGGACTATTTTAAGTCTGAGCGCCATGGACTTGCCTAAAAATTTACCTATTTTTAGGCTTGTACAACCCGCCCTCAACTCAACCATTTTTGCTTCTAGTCCCCATTAAAACCCATTTTGCCCATTTTCACAAAAACTGGTGTAGGGTGTTATATGGTTTGCCTTGGCCGAAGTTTTCTTACTTTTTTTATACAATTTTAGCTATATTAACCAATAAGATAAAATTTAACAAAAGTATCCTAAATTATATAGAAAAGGATGTATAACGTGGTACAGGTGTATTTAAATACAAATGGACGTAGTCAAAGAACAAAATAATGAACCAGGGTGATAACGTATAGACAAACATAATAATGACAATAATAAATAATGAACAGTAATGAAACAGTTTCCAGATGACAAATGCACTAATCCAATCAATACACCCAATATGAATAATTTTTTTCCTTATCATACACAGAGAACACCAATTTTTTTTTAAACAATTAAAAAAAGAACATTTAAAAAAACTCTTTCGAAGATTAGATAGTGTGACAAACTCACCCCCTGATCAAATTATTATCGGAATCATATTCGTATGTGCCTTTACCAACATTAGTGTTACGCAATGGTTGTGGTGTTACTGACCCACCATAAACATACCTTCTTTGTTGTTGTTGTGATACTCCTGTAGTTTGTGGTTTTGATTGTGGCTGGTAACGAGGATTCGAGCGTGTAACTTGTATAGTACTACGATAACCGTCATTACGATTTAAACCAATACCAACCTGTAATTAAAATTTTAGGTATATCATTAAATTTTTTAAGTTTACTTCCATGAGTAGTTCCAGAACTGGTTAAAGACTAGTTAGATTTTAAAACCTATAAGGCTGGATTACTCAATGCTCCGTTATAAAATAACTCTCCTTTAAATTTAACTTTTTTATACAAATTTTGACATAATGCTCCGTTCAATCGGCAGTTAGCAGCTAACTTTTCATTGAGTAATTCGCCCTAAATGATAAAATTCTTTTCTCTAGAATGGATATGAAGTGACTCTTTGAAAATTGTCGATTTCTTGCAAAAATATTTTTAAACCGTTTTTCATAAATACCGGTTTTATTTTAAATATTCGTTTTATGAAATCACCAGCGAGTGTAAATTAGTAGAGAGCCACTTAAATTGTTCCTGCATGAGCGTGAGTTAAATTTCACTCACGATTTTATACTCACATTATTCGTCGGCAATGTTTGTAATGAACTTCTGTAGGTAGCATTTCGTTCAAAACTATCTCCATTCATGGAAGATGTGTTATTGCTGCGCAAACGATGATCGAAGGTATTCCAGCCATTATCAACTACGAACTCTCTTCGTAATGTTGGCGGACTTTCGGATGTTTTGTTGATACCCAGTGTTGATGATCTCTTTTTCGTACGGAACGATTTAAAAGCCCTGTAAAGATACAAAAATAAAATAGTACCGGTTTAGAAAGTTAAAATTTTCATCCGAAAAAATAATTAGTTTTTGAAACTTTTAGAAAATGCCCAGATAAAAATGTAATTAAATCAATTATTTTTATACCTTCCACTCTAGTGATAGGGGATATAAATAAGTTAGTCATGCCCTTTGTAACACCTCGAAAAATGGGATCATAAAGTAAACATATTCATGATCCCCGATCGCTTACTTTTGAAAGACAACTCTGATGCTTCTGAAGCTTGGCAGGAAATTTTCCTGGTCTGGTTGGTGTTGAATTCCAGCAAAATCGGTCTCATGGTTCAGAGTTATGAGCAAAACCGTCAAAAATCCAAAGAAATTTTTGTAGCTCTAATCACGTAGATCACGACTGCAAAAAACCCACCGAGTATTAGTTTTTAAGTTATCCCGTAAGACTTTCAAGACCCTATTGGGGCCGTAAAAAATTTTCAAAACCAAAGCAAGGTGAAGCGAAACGGACTTAAATTTTGGACCAAAATCTAAGACGATTAAGGGATCCAACTGGGTCTGACCTCAACTGCGTCCGGACCCATGATGTTATCGAATGTGTATGAACTAAATTGAAATAAAAGGCGTTTATTCATAACTTTGTCATAAGCTTACAATTTATTGTGTAAATAGGCTCATTTTATTTTTTTGCCACAATCAATCATTAATTTGATTGAATAGAAATTAAAAAATTGTTAAATTTTTTATCAAAATCGAGAAATGTTTGGTTGAAAAACTATTCAATTAATCAACTATTAATTAAGTGATTGGTATAACAACTTTCTTGATCGGAGAAGTTTCAATCAACAAATTGATAGAAATATTGTGATTGAAACTATTTTTAAATTCTTTTAGTGTTTGCCTACAAAATGAGCCGCGCCAAAAAAGAACATCTCCTAATCCACTTGGTCCAATTATAATTGAACCTGTATTTACAGTTCTGTAATTATAGGACTTTAAACTTCTTCTGGCATAATGTAAAGCAAGTAAGCGTGTTATACCTTATTTTCACGTAAAGCTAAAAACCGTTTTTAGCAGCAATATTTTTAGCACTTTCTTTATTCTATTACAGTATTTTGACAAACAATTTTGCTAAAAACGGTTTTCAGCAGTACGTGTGAACAGGGTATTAAATTCGGCTGTGCCAAATCATTTATACCCTCCCAGAGACTCTATAATAGTGCCTGCGGTCAGTACCGTAGTACCGGGAATACCGGTATAGCCGGTTCTCGGTATTACCGGGAAATGGTACCGTTTTCCCGGTTCTTGAATTATTCCCGGTATTCCCGGGAATACCGGTATTCCCGGGAGTACCGGTATGCATATTTTGTAAAATTTTGTATAATTAAATTTTTTCTTCGCTTTTACCAAAAAAAAAAAAAAACATGTGAAAAACACCATTTCCATTTTTTTTTGAATTTAAGAAGAAAACATTACATGATTTTTAAATAATTTTACAAACACAACTTAATATTTCTGAAATACTGATTAAATGGTGTAATTTAAATATTTTATGGTATAGTATTTTTTTGTTTTTTGAGAACCGGTACCAAGATCAGAACCGGGAATACCGGTATTCCCGGGAATATATCTAGAACCGGGAAACCGGTTCCAGAACCGGGAATACCGGTATTCCCGGGAATACCGAGAACCGGTATTCTTTAGCTAATACTAAAACTTAGTAAGAGCTCAAATAACTCAGGAAATACTGCTCAGATAACTATGTAATTTTCTATACACTCGTAGCAACTATCCAATTCTTACATATAAAATAAAATTTGAAAATTTTGCACGCAAAAGTTAGTTACAGAGTTTTTAAAATTTAGTGTGCTACTAAAGTCTCACTAGCAGGTGCTGCCATCGAGACAAAAGTAGACAACTTTTTTCCGGTATTGCCATTGAAGCAATGCCCTGTACTCTCCAACATGTATGAATAAAAAACAAGTAGAAAAGTTAAATTCGACTTGGCCGAATCTATGAATACCCTCCACAATGCCCATTTTAAGTGATAGTAAATTTTCTAGCGTGAAAAAATAACAGTTATGATTAGAAATATTTTATTTTGTGTAAAAAATTTTTTTTTGTAATTTTTGAAAAAAAAAAAAAATATACTATTTTTTTGGAGTGTAAAATTTTTTTTGAATGTAAATTTTTTTTCGAATTTTACATTCAAAAAAAAATTTACTGATTTTTTTTTGAGTGTAAAATTTTTTTTGAGTGTAAAATTTTTTTCGAGTGTATTTTTTTTTTTTTTGTTTTGGTATAAAAATATTTTTGAGTGGTAAAAATACGTTTTAAAATATTTTTGTGACTTACCAATGGTTTTAAAACAGGTTTAACGGGTTTTCACCACGTGAATTTAAGGTGAAACTAATCTGATATTCACGGTTTTGCTAATAACTTTTGAACCACTGGACCGATTTGGGTGAAATTCAATACGAACTAGGCTGGAGGAACGAAAAATATATATGCCAAGCTTCAGCATCCTCAGAATTGATTTTCGAAAGTTATAGTGCTTTTTATCTCATAAATTCACGAAAACCCTTGCCGAAATTCAGTCTTTTGCTCATAACTTTTGAACCACTGGACCGATTTCGCTGGATTGCAATACCAACCTGACCAGGTAAATGCCCAACATATATGCCAAAGGTGCCAGGTGCCTCCGTAAAGTCTTTCAAAAGTTAGCGTGTTTTCAACAGACAGACAGACGGACGGACGGACGGACGGACGGACATCGCTAGATCGTCTTAAAATCGATCGAGGATCATGAATATATATACTTTATGGGGTCCTAGACCAATATTTCGAGGTGTTACAAACGGAATGACAAACTTATATATACCCTCTATCACTAGAGTGGAGGGTATAAAAAGAAATTGACAAGGACGTTTCAAGGCGAGTATTTTTTTGGGGGGAGAGAGGACTCCTTTTTCCACCTCCATAAATGTTTAAAAATTCCTTTATTATGATATTTACGCTTAAATAATACAATTTTATCATTATATTTATACCCTACACCACACTGTGGTACAGGGTATAATGGGTTTGTTCTGATGTTTGTAACTACCCGAAATATTGGTCCTAGACCCACTTTTAAGTATACCGATCGATTCAGAATCACTTTTTGAGTCGATTTAGCGATGTCCGTCCGTCCGTCTGTCCATGTAAACGGTGTAAACACGATACAGGTCGCAATTTTTAATTAATTGACTTGAAATTTGAAACTTAAGCCTCTTTTGGCCCAAGGACGAAGCCTATTGAAATTGGAAAAAATCGGTCCATATTTAGACCTAGCCCCCAAACAAAGGTCCTCTTTAGTTTTGGCTCAAATGACTCTAATAGCCGCATTTTAAGAGGTATCTTTTCGAAAATTGACAGGTAATCATGTTTCATGTACACAAATCACCATTCCAAATTTTAAAGAAATCGGACCAGTTCTTCTTGTAGCCCCCATACAAACCACCTTCCCGATTTTCACATAAATCTCTCAAATTCATGAAAATAGAAAATATTTAATTAAAATTCTGTTTGTGTATGTTAAACGCGTACATTAATAACCTTATCAAATCTTATTATCATCGGACCATTTTTGGACTTTGGTCCCATGTGGAAATTTCGCCCGATATTCAGTTGAAGCGATTTATTGTCAACAAAAAGAAGCCTATTCCTCTCAAATTTGATTTGTGCGTGCTTTTTACACTTATTAAAGATTTGAAAAAATATAGATCTAATCAGTCCATGTTTGAACTTGGGACCCATTTTCCGGGGAACTCTGGTGTAGGGTATTATATGGACGGTCTTGACCGACTATAATTTTCTTACTTGTTTTTATTCTATAACTACATCCCCAAAAGGGGGCTCGCCGAAAAAAATGCCCTTTCCTAATCCCCTTGGCCCATAAACTTATATACAAAAAACATGTAAAAATATTGTGACATAAGACATATTCATTATCATTATCATTTTTATTTTTTAAAGAAACAACACTCAGGCAATGCTGCCTATCAATTACTAATGTAACCGTGATGCTTCTTTCGGAAAGGGGCTAGAAGAGAGATGAAAGATTTTGAAAGATAGAAGAGCTTCAGTATGGCAACACTGTATTTGCGCGTGGTGATAATTTTGAGTACAGTTGTTGTGTCGCCATCTATTATTGATCTGGCGAATTATTTTTGAAGCTGTGTTTATAGCCATTATTTTATTATTTTACTTCGTTGACGTTTTAGTGCTAGATGATGTACCGTTTGAAAGCTTTAAAACCTGCCTATATCACGTCTAGAAGCAATGAAAATACTACAAAATAAATGCTTTGTTTGTGCCTTTTTACGAAGTTTTATTAAAAAACTTTCTTCAGAAAAATTCAGGTAGGCAACGTTTAATGCAACAGGTTGTTTTGAGTAAAGAATAAATGGAATATGAGGATTTTAAAATATTTTTTTTCATAAACTTACTAAACTTACCACATATCCTTAAGATTACTGATGGAAAAACTATTTCTTCGTCCTTCATTATCTTTTTTATTGATTTTCCAAAACCGCAAACGTTTGTGTTGATCATCTTCATAGAAAGGATTTAAATGTTCTGGATAATTGTAAACCGATACTTGACTAGTTGAGCGTCCATTACGCATTACCAAGACATCACCATTAAGGCTCCCCATTCTCAATATTTACAATTCTGAAAATGAAATGAAATATTTAAAAATTAATTACAAAAGGTCATTGATTTTAAACAATAAAATAAAACTGTGATCTTACAATAAAATATAGTGAAAAACAGTTTCTGTTTGATATCAACAAACACTTATTAAAATGATTTCATTATTGTTCTATATTTGCGGTACAAGTTGTCAGTTTGTTATCAGGTGCACAAGGCGCCAAATGATGTCCAACCATCTGTTAACTGTGGTTTATTCAAAATATTTATAATTATGACGATGATCATAAAAATAAATAATGATCTATAGATTTATAATAGCAAAAAAATTATATTCATATCGTCTTTATGTGTAGAACATTATGGTGGAAATGAATTTATTCCATAAGAAAAGCTCTTAGCTTATGTTATCTAATATTATTTATTTTTTTTTATTTTATTAAGAATTACCATATAATTACAAATCATATACTAATTTTACCTAACCGAGAACTGGTAACAATGTCCTTCGTCTCGTTGTAGCGAAACAGACCAAGGCCTCTGGTGGGAATCGAACCCACGACTCCCAGACTCATAGGCTAGCACGCTACCAAGTAGCCTACTGGGGCGCCTGAAAATTTTATTTAGAAAACTCTGAGATTACCTAGATTTTGTATGTCTCTGAATCTGATACTCTATTGGAAAAGTGTATAGGAAAAATATCTCAGAGTCTGTCACAGAATCTTAGACTTTTTCTATAGGAAAAATGTTTCAGAATCTGAGACTTTGTCTGTAGAAAAAATGTCGCAGAATCTGAGTCTTTTTTTGTAGGAAAAATGTTTCAGAATCTGAGACTTTTTCTTTAGGAAAAATGTCGCAGAATCTGAGACTTTTTCTATGATAAAATGTCTCAGAATCTGAGAATTTTTCTATTGGAAAAAATGTCTCAGAATCAGAGATTTTTTCTACAGGAAAATTGTCTCAGAATCGGAGACTTTTTCTATAGAAACAAGTAAGAAAATCATAGAGAAGGGATTTATGTGAATTTCGGGAGGGTGGTTTGTATGGGGACTATAAGAAGAACTGGTCCGATTCCCTTGAAATTTGGATCGGTTGTTTTTGTTTACCAAATGCGATTACCTGCTAAATTTGAAAATGTTAAGTATCATAATACGGTTACTAGAGTCACTTGCGTCAAATTTAAAGGAAATGTTTGTATGTGTACTAGCTCTTAAGATTGATCGTTTTTTCCAATTTCAATAGGCTTCTGCATTAGGCAAAAAGAAGGTTAATCTTAAATTTTCAGACAAATCGTTTGATAACACTGCGGACAGACCTTTGAAGAATTAATTCACTTTTTGATTTGATTCGCAAAAAGATTAATTCATATTAATAAATCAAGGAATTAATTCTTGATGATTTGATTCAAAAGAATTAATTTCAACTATTTGTTGAAAGAATTAACTAATTTTTTGTTTAATTCCTTCTTTAAATAATGATTTGATTCAATTGATTCAAATCAAACAAGAATTAATTCACTTGATTCAAATCAATTTGATTCAAATCAATTGATTCAAATCAATTTGATTCAAATCAATTGATTCAAATCAATTGATTCAAATCAATTTGATTCAAATCAATTGATTCAAATCAAAAATGTTTTGAATCAGTTGATTTAAACATGTTTTTCTTAAATCAAAGTATTTACTTTACACACGCACACACATACTATAACATTTATGCTTGTGCGGTAGTAGCAAGCAAAAAGTCAAAGCAACAGAATTTAATAGTGTACATTTTATTGGCAGCGCACAAGCTGCATTTTTTAGCCTATGCCCGCATGCATAGGAATCACAAAAATACAAGACATTGCTTTAATATAACATTTATTAATTTGCACATATATATTAAGGGTGGGATAATGCACGACTTTTTGATATAATGGAAATGTATGTGTATAATAAAAATGTTAATCATTAATTGTTTTTGTGTTAAATTTAAAGTTATTGTTATGCTGAAGAGCCAAATTCGTTATTGACTAAAGTAGAGATAGGCGCGTGAGTGGATTTTGACTCACACTCACTCACGCAAAAAATAATCGGATCACTCACTAATCACTCACGCAATATTTTTTTACTCACGCTCACTCACTATTCACGTTAGAAATAAAAAACTTACTCACACTCACGCGTGACTCACGCCAGATTCAATCACGCTCACGCGTGAGTCACGCAAAATCCACTCACGCAATAAAATTTTCTTACCAAAAAAAAAAAAAAATTTAAAAAATTTTTTTTCACGAAAATTAAAAAAAAATTGGGCAAATCAAAAAATCTAATCACGCAAACTCACGCAAAAAATAAATGACTCACTCACTAATTACTCACTCCTTTTTTTTTTTTTTAAATCACGCTCACTCACAATCACGTGATTGAAATGAAAATCACTCACGCGTGATTCACGTGAATCAAGCAAATCACGTGACCAGCGCCCAACTCTAGACTAAAGGTACACACAAAAAAATATTTTACCAATAACTTGGGAGGATATGCGTTTTTAAAGTTTTTTACATAAATTATGAAAAATTTTGCAACATTTTACCAAGTTTTTGCATAATTTTGGTTAAGGTTTGTAAAATTACATAAGGTTAAATACTCTTATGAATATTTTCTAAATTTTTATCAGAAACAAGCAAAAACTTGGTAAATTTTTGCTATTTTTTGCATAATATATGCAAAAAACTTTAAAAACGCATATCCTCCCAAGTACTCGGTAAAAATTTTTTTGTGTATACACATTTAATAAAACTGTACAATTTGGAGTGTTGTTTATTGATGGCGTGTGTTTAAAATTGACGATATTCCAATGACTTTTAGTGTTTGATTTAAGTGAAAAAAGTTTAAATCAAGTTGATTCAAACCAAAAGTGATTTGAATTAGTTGATTTAAATCAAAAGTGATTTGAATCAGTTGATTCAAATCAAAGTGATTTGAATCAGTTGATTCAAATCAAAATGTATTAATTCAATTTAATCAAATCAAAGAATTAATTCTTTGCAATGAAATTAAGTGAATTAAATAATTAATTAATTCTTTTCCATTTATAGAAACAGGGAATTAATTCAATTATTTTAAATCAGAGTTAAGAAATTGAATCAGGGAATTAAATCTTCAAAGGTCTGACTGCGGAACACTAAAAAATAAACAAGAGTTACGACCATCATTTCTATATATTTCGGACATGCTGAGTCGAATGGCGTACTCCGTTTTTCGATGTATGGTACAGTTTTCTTGCAAAATATCGTTAAAGATTTGCTGATTTTGAGCCAGTTTTTTAACAAAAAAAAATTGCTAAGTTATTTCTTATGCAAATTTGTTTTAAATCTTTTCATCTTAACTCCTTTAATTCGCGAATTTCACTTGCTTTTAGTGAATCAAAAAGGTATCCCTAACAATACTAATAGTGGACAAAAAAACAGCTATGTTATACGGACCATCATGATGAAAATCGCGAAAACCCGTTTTTTGTATATGGTAGCATCACTTTACGAGATGATTTATGGCTCCATCTTTTAGTATATAATGTGGGAACCAATTTTGGTTTTCACAAAAATTTACTGGAGTTATTTTGACACCGAATAGAAACTTTTTGGACCCCTTTAAAAGTAAAAAATTACACGGCCTAATAACCATGTCATATCTCAGGTCAGAGCTGCGTTATTTTTTTTTTATTTTTTCTCAAAATTTCATCAAAATCGCACGAGCCGATCTACACTCAAAAAATTATGTTAGTAAAATCAACTGAAAATGTCAGTTAAAATAACTACTTTGTAAGTTGTTTTGGGGTCAACTACTTTTTCAGTTAAATCAACTAACAATGTTAGTTATTTTAACTGACAAAAAATAACTGACTTATGTAGTAAAAATTACTTACATTTGTAGTCAAAACAACTAAAATGTAGTAAAAATAAAATAATCAATATATAATTTTTTTTTTCAAAAACATTTTAGAAAAAAAACTGAAGACCAAATTTTTTCCAAGTTTTTTTTTAAAAAAACCAAAATTTATTTTAATTTTTTGGAAAAAAAAAACTTAAAAAATTTTTCAGAGATAAAAAAATAAAATTTACTACTTTAAATAACTGTTACTACATTACAGTACTTTTTTGTAAGTTATTCAAAAAAACGACTTAAAATAACTAACAGAAATAGTTGTTTGATATTTTTCATACAAAAACAACTGACTTTGTAGTTGAAAACAACTAATTACTGTAAAATATGCAAACAACTAACATGTAGAAACTTACATAATTTTCTGAGTGTATGGGAAGGCAGTAATGGGTTAAAGACGTGCGGCATTTGCGAGGAGTTATTTTTTGACTCCAGGGGCTTAACCGCGCCTTAACTGTCAGAATAGATGTTAACTGCAGTTGTAGATAAGATATTGCAACTCAACCAGTCAGCCACATCCTTTATTGCCAGCATCTCTGTCTGGAAAACTCTGCAATGATTTATGATCAAAATCGCTGCTCTTCCATTGCAGAGTGCTATTTAGTCGAATTGCCAACGTAGCCGCATGATGCCTACCCAATATGTCCAATAGAGGTGTCCTTAAAAACGAAAATCACCTTTTTATACCTGGTAGGGTCCTATATTGTTCTTTAGTATCTAAAAATGAGTGAGCCAAAATTTGGGGACAATCGGCTAAAAATAACTCGTGCCGAAAATGGATTGAAGTTTTGGGACATTCTTATAAGAACGAAAAACTCGTTTTTTCTAGTTTTTGGAAAAACATTGGTATTTGATATTTTTTGTTAAATTTTTTGTGAAATAATATGAAAATGGTACTAAATTACCTTTTCAAAACGACTAATAAAATTAAAATCGGATGAAAAATAAGCATTTTACGCATACATGCCCCAGACCATTGTATGGTTTTTAGAGACAGAATTTCAAAATTTTCAAAATTTTTAGGCAAAAAAAATAGTAAAAATTTAATTTTACTTTATGATCAAATTGAAAACATGTTTAAGATTAAAAATAGCAGATATGGTAGTCAAGCTTTTTTTTTATTTGGCGCGGGTAGTGATAAAATTTCCGCGGATTCCAAATAAAATGCGTTTTTCTACAATAATTAAGCAAATTTTTGAAAATTTGTGCTCTATTGTGCGGATCGAAGTGTAAAACGTGAATTCTGTAACTTTTGAGAAATCGGATAATTGCAGATATTTTGTATTATAGCAATGTATAACGTCTCAAATTTGTCATTTCACCTCTACGAAAAGGGGTTAAAGATGCCCGAATTCTCAAAAAATTTACAGAATTTATGTATTTCACTTCATATAATAAAATACAGAAAATTGTTTCCCATATTTGCTGAATTATTTTAGAAAAACTCATTTTCTTTGGAATCCGCGGAAATTATATCACTACCCACGCCAAATGAAAAAAAAGTTAGACTACCATATCTGTTAGTTTTTATCTATAACATGTATTTAATATAATTGTAAAGTAAAATTTAATTTTTTTTATTTTTTTGCCTAAAAATTTTGAAAATTTTCAAATTTTGGCTTTAAAAACCATGCAATGGTCTGGGGCATGTATGCGTAAAATGCTTATTTTTCATCCGATTTGTATTTCTTTAAGCTTTTTGGAATGGTAATTTATTACCATTTTCATATTACTTAACAAAAAAATTAACAAAAAATAGCATATACCAATATTTTTCAAAAAACTAGAAAAAACGTGTTTTTTCATCAGATAATAGTGTCCCAAAACTTCAATCCATTTTCGGCACGAGTTATTTTTATCCGATTGTCTCCAAATTTTGGCTCACTCATTTTTAGATACAAAACTACAATTTAGGACCCTACCACGTATTAAAAAGTGATTTTGAAAAATTACCTTAGTCGTTAGGACACCTTTAATGTCCAATGGTATCAGGTGAATGATGATTTTTTTATGCAGCCGTAATACGAAGAACACCAGTGATACACATTGGCGCCATTCTCTGTACCTTCGTGATAAAGACACAGTTCCCTTTTGTCTCTAAAGCAGGCCACCAGACAGTGATTCCATATAGTACGAACTTAACTAATTTGGATGCAAGGATTCCAAAAATGGTATCAACTTTTTTCTGACAATTTTTAATTTTAGCGATATCTTGATAACTAAAGATGACTCAAAAAAAGTAAGAGCATTTTTGGAATTAGGATCAGCCATAGCCAAAATCGCCTTTTTACTTTTTTGATGCAAGGCCAGTGTTGGTATGACAAAAATAGCCTATTTTCAAAGTTTTAATTGGCTATGTCTCGAAAACTAGAGCTGACAAAAAAAAAAAAAAAATGGTTTGCCAGATTTAAAATAAACGTTCCCCAATTACCGAAAATGAGCTACCAGAACCAGGGCAAAAAAGGTGTTGCCTTGTGTTATCTCTCTGGGGGTTTATTTAAAAAAAATCTAAATAAATTTCAATTATTATTATTTCAATATTTTATAAATAATTGTCTGTCTACAAAAAAACCTAATGACAATAAATGATGATAATCTTAATTTGTATACTATATACTAGGTACAGTTTTATTTATATCAGCGAAGAAAGTAATTAAAACAAATAAATAAAACACAGGGCGAAATGCTTAAAATTCAATTCTTTGTACTTTTTTATGTACAACCCAAACCTACGAGGGTATTATAACACTGTGCAACAAATTTGGAGTCATCGTGTGTATCTTGATTGGGACAAAAAAAAATGAAAGAATACAAATAGTTGACCAAAACCCCTAAAAGGTTTTGAAAACTTTGCTTGAGTTCTATTTAAGTTTTTATTTTAAGTTTTTAATTTTTTTAAAGGTGTTTTATATAAAAGTAAAAAATAGTATTAAATATAATTCTGAGGTAAATATTGTCAAAAGATGCTTTCAGTGAAATTTGATTGCGATTTTTTTCTATCTGCCATTTTTAGCGGTCATTTTGGTTCTTTTTTTCAAATATCCTCATAGAACACCACTAAAACGTTCATTTAAAGGGTTAAAATGTTTTACAAAAATTTTCTGCATCAAATATTACTAGGAGTTGTCAAAGATCAAAAGATCATACGACAGTGGCGGGTACAGATTTTGGCTTTGGGGAGGTAATATTTTTTACTTCGAATAAAATTACAGGGATACGTTTTTTTTACAAAAAAATGTGATGGAAGCTATAAAATCATTTGTTTTTCATGATCATAAGTATTTCGCTAAGACAATTTTTTTTTAAATTGTTTTAACGAAAATTGTACATTTTCGTATAGATAGAAAAAGTCTCAACGTCCTCGAGCCATCCTCAGTGACGAAGCGGTGACATATCAGAGTCACTGCTGACATCCACAAGACATCTTTATGTACTGGGTTGAGGACAGTTTCATACAAATTTTCAAAATGTCCTCACTCCAAGTCAGCAGTGGTCAGGGCTGACCTTCTGGGGACATGTCACCTAAGACTTCTTTGGGGAAATGTCTGACGTAAGTCGTGCAAAAATAAAAAAAAAAAATCGTATTCGCTTTAGTTTTTACTTTTATCCATTTTCCTTTATAAATTATCTTTCTCATATTTAGAAAAAACTGTTCGCCTTTTTTAGTCCCAACTGAATTTGAACCTGGAACCTCCAGTTTATTAGTCCCATACCTAAATATTTGTTCCAAACTTTATTTTGAAAATTGTTTGTCTACTTTATTGCTTTTATACTACTTGTTATTGATTTTATTTTAAATAAATCGATAATATTGCCATTTTTTTCTTGGAAATTGAAGAGTTGCCCAGATTTAAAATTCTAATTTTATATTTTTTTATTTTTTTTTTAATTGTTAAATACATAAACAAATTTTCAAGGACAATAAAATTTTCAATAAATTTTCGGTTGACCAGATTTGAACCCATATCATAGTTTTTTTTAATTTTTTTTTCATTAAAATCTTCATATTGAATCAGTTGCAAAAGAATGCCTCACATATATATTTTTAAAAATGAAAAGTATACCTAACCTAAATTATTTTATTATTCTATACCAGTCAAGTACACACTAACTAACTGATAAATTTAATTTAAAATATTAATTAAGTTAGCGAATTATTATCAGTAAGAAACAGTTTTTGTTTGTATTTTTTTTTTGTCTTTATATTATTTAATAAATATGTATAATATGAATGTTCAAAATTTGTACTACTAGTTGCAAATGATAATGCTTAATAAATATGCGATCAGGAACATTCATGAGTTCTAAAGTCATGTGGAAAAGATTTAAAATAGAAATCCTACATTTAGTCAATTATTTATGTACATAAGAAGTTTAAGAATTTTATATATTTGTTAAAACCTATGTACAGTGACCGGCAAAAGTCTACGCACGGATACAAAGTGGATGTAATTCCGTAACGACAAAGTTAACAGTATACCCCTAATTATTATCAAACAAGTACACTCTAAAAAATCCTTGTAAAAATACTACTATAAAGTGGGTAAATTTTTATGTAAAATAACACACAACGCCTAAAATTGAGCACAAGTGTTTAAAATTTTAGTTTACACACAAAAATTTGAATATTACGCACATTTTTATAAAATTATAAACACAAGCATTTTAAAATTACACATTTAATGTTTATTGTAAACATTTAGTGTTTGATTTTTGATATTAAACATTAAATGCGTAATGTTCAACAATTTTAAAATAAAAATTGTCAAATTAAATTAAAAAGAAAAATATAACAAGAAAATTTTGTTATGCTCGCAATTAAACTAAAATAACGCGAAAAAAGCATAAAAAAAAACAAATATAATTAAAATAAAGTGAAAATATTTACCAAAGTTTCCTAGTTTCAATGCAGTGTGAAATTTCTAAGAGGCTAATCAAAGACTCGAAAACAAGCCCGATTGTTATAAATTTGTAATATTTAAGAAAAATGGTATACTATTAATTGCATGTTTTTCTTAAATATTTGCAATTATAAATCAGAAAGGTAAGTATCACAAATGACTGGGATTTTATAAATTATTCTTTACAAAAATGTCTGGATATAAAATCTGAGAATATTTTGTATAAGGAAAAAGTTTTCTCAGATTATGAGAATTTATCTACAGAAAAAAATGTTTTAAATCCTAACCAGATTCTGGGAATATGTCAATAAAAGTTTTTAGATTCCTTCAGACTTTTTTTCTGCAGAAAAAAATCAAGGTTGGCAATCGATACATACCCAAAATAACGGTATTTGGCTATTGTACCGCAACCAATAAAGATATGGACATTTTTTAAAGCGATTATGAAAGTCAACAAAATTTCTAATATTTTTGATGTGTAACTTCGTGTTTGTATCGGTTGCTTTCCGAAATATAGGCCAATACCTTTATAATACCGTTTGAAACGGTATTTTAAAGGTATTGGCCTATATAACGAAAATGAACCGGTACAAACACGAAGTAACACATCAAAAATACTAGAAATTTCATCTACTTTCACAATCGCTTTTAAAAATGTCCATATCTTTATTGGTTGCGATACAATAGCCAAATACCGTTATTCTAGGTGGGTATCGATTGCCAACCTTGGAAAAAATGGATCAGATTCTGACAATTTTTCTATTGAAAAATTATTTCAGATTCTGAGAACTTTTTTATAGAAAAAATATTTCAGATTCTGCGAATTATTCTATAGAAAAAATATTTCGGATTCAGAGAATTATTCTATATTAGAAATATTTTAGATTCTGAAAACTTTTCTGTAGAAAAAATATCTCAGATTCTAAGAATTTTTTTTATAGAAAAAAATATCAAATTCTGAGAAATTTTTTATAGAAAAAAAATTTAACAGACTGAGAAATTTTCTATAGAAAAAAATATCAGATTCTAAGAAATTTTCTATAGAAAATATATATCAGTTTCTGTAAAATGTTCAATAGAAAAAATATATCAGATTCTTAAAAATTTTCTTCAGAAAAAATGTATCAGATTCTAAGAATTTTTCTATAGAAAAAACAAATCAGATTTTGAGAATTTTTCAATAGGAACAACATCTCAGATTCTGGGAATTTTTCTATAAAAAAATCTTAAATTCTAAGAATTTTCCTACAGAATTAACATCTCAAACTTTGAGAATTTTTCTATAGAAAAAATATTTCAAATTCTTATATTTTGTCTATAGAAAATATATCACAGATTCCTATATGTTGTCTATAGAAAAAATAAATCAGATTCTGAGAATTTTTCTATATAAAAAATATCTCAGATTTTAAGAATTTGTATGAAAAAAAATATTTTAAATTCTCAAATTTTATATCAGATTCTGAAAAATTTTTTATAGAAAAAATCAAGGTTGGCAATCGATACATACCCAAAATAACGGTATTTGGCTATTGTACCGCAACCAATAAAGATATGGACATTTTTAAAAGCGATTATGAAAGTCAACAAAATTTCTAATATTTTTTATGTGTAACTTCGTGTTTGTACCGGTTGCTTTCCGAAATATAGGCCAATACCTTTATAATACCGTTTGAAACGGTATTTTAAAGGTATTGGCCTATATAACAAAAATGAACCAGTACAAACACGAAGTAACACATCAAAAATACTAGAAATTTCATCTACTTTCACAATCGCTTTTAAAAATGTCCATATCTTTATTGGTTGCGATACAATAGCCAAATACCGTTATTCTAGGTGGGTATCGATTGCCAACCTTGGAAAAAATATATCAGATTCTGAGCAATTTTCTATAAAAAAATATATCAGATTCAGTAAAATATTCTAGAAAAAAATATCAGATTCTGAGAAATTTTCTTTAGAAAAAATGTATCAGATTCTAAGAATTTTCTATAGAAAAAACAAATCAGATTCTCAGAATTTTTTATAGAATAAATATCTTAGATTCTAAGAATTTTTTGATAGAAAAAAATACCTCAGATTCTAAGAATTTTAATATAGAAAAAATATCTTCGAATCTGAAAATTTTTCTGCTACAAAATATCTTAGATTCTGAGAATTTTTCTGTAGAATAATTATTTCAGATTCCAAAAATTTTGTAATTTTCCAAGATTTTGATAAAATATATCAGATTCTGAGAATTTTTCTATAGAAAAACTATCTCAGATTCTGAGAATTTTTCTATAGAAAAAATGTCTTAGATTCTGAGAATTTTTCTAAAGAAAAAATATCTCAGATACTGAGAATTTTACAATAGAAAAAATATCTCAGATTCTGAGAATTTTTCTGTAGAAAAAATATCTCAGGTTATTAGAATTTTTCTATAAAAAATTTTTCTCAGATTCTGACAATTTTTCTATAGAAAAAATATCTCAGGTTATTAGAATTTTTCTATAAAAAATTTTTCTCAGATTCTGACAATTTTTCTATAGAAAAAACATCTCAGATTCAGAGGTTTTCCTATAGAAATAATATCGCAGATTCTGAGAAGTTTTCTATATAAAAAAATATCTCAGATTCTGAGAATTTTTTCACTAAAAAATATCTTAGATTCAAAGAATTTTTTAAAAGAAAAAATGCCTCAAATTCTGATAATATCTTAGATTCTTATATTTTTCTATAAAAAAATTTAAAATTCTGATGATTTTTCTATAGCAAAATATCTCAGATTTTTAGAAATTTTTTATGAAAAAAATGGATGACATGTTTTCTATAGAAAAAATAGATTCTTAAATTTTTTCTATACAAAATATATAAGACTCTGAGAATTTTTATATACCAAAATATCTAAAATTCTTAGAAATTTTTTAAGGAAAATGTGTCTCAGATTCTGACATGTTTCTGTATAGAAATATTATTATAGAAATAATATCTCTCAAATAATGTAAAAATTTTTATACTTGCAGTTTGAGACAACAATTAATGATTAGAAAAGTCCAACGAATTCTCCATTTCAACGAGTTGTCCATTCACTGCAATTGCTAGTAAGTATTTATTTTCTTAAAATAACTGCAAATTAGTGGTTTAACAATTAAATTTATCTTTTTATATATTTTTAGAAACAGAAGACTCATAAAAGATATTTATGTTCATACTTCTCTGGAGTAGAAAATACTAATGGGCGAAAAGGTGGATATAATAGAACAGCATATTCAAGTGGTTCCTGTTTATTTACTTGTAACATTTTATATCCTGCTGAAATCTCGATGGATTTTATTATTTAATTTTGTCTCCCAAAATTTGAGGGGCAAACAAATATTAACAATGTTCAAAAAATCAATTCTCTAATTTAACAAATTTTATCTTTAATATAGTTATTGTACATGTTATTTTTCATTTGTTATTAATTTTTAGTTTAAAGGCCTATTCACACCTGAGGTGAAATCTCGTTCGAACGAGATTTCGATCATATGGTCTGTATCATTTTATACACAACCACATGATCGAAATCTCGTTCGAACAAGATTTCACCTCAGGTGTGAATTGGGTATAAGTTACGAATAATTTTGTAACCACAAAAAAATGCATTTAAATAATAATTTATGCATATTATATTTAACTATTAAGCCAAATTTCATTTTAATTTAAATAATAATTAAAATGCATTTTTGGTTTTATTTTTTATAAGAATAAATTTTTTATGTAAAAGAAAACATTTAGGATGCAATTTTAAACATTTTAAGTAGATTTTTGAACACAAGTAAGCTAAAATTACACATTTTGTGCGTATTGCCAGAGAATTTTGAAAGCAATTCATATGTACACGCAAAAAATCTGTGTCGGAGTGAGCAAAAATCTGGCATAATTTTACCAAAAATATGCTAAAACTACAACCGACGAAGTAGTTTTCGCAATTTAGCCAAAACGCTTATGTAAAAAATTTTGAAGAAAATGCTAATGCTATTTAAGTAAAAACTTGGTAAAATATACCAAAAGAGATATGGTGAAATATACCAAAATTATTAGAAAATATGACTAAAAATAATGCTAAAAATTACCACATTTATGCTAAAATAAATTTTCAATAAATTTTTGTAAAAATTTGTATATTTGTTGAATTAAAAATTTTCACAGAATAAATCCATATTAATATAATAAATGTTGTGTAGGATTTAATTTACCACCGACCAACTGACCCTTTTTGTACAATTTTCTCGAGTGACTGCTGCCTGCGCTTCTTCTTGAAGTAAAGGATCCGCTATAGCTTCACGAATTTGTTTAAAAGCATCCTGTAAAAATAGAAAATTAATACAAAACATAAATTTTTAATTTAAAAAATTGGTAAACCCCATTGGTCTCTTGGTAAGGAGGAACACTTACTTTGTCATTCCAGTTGTAACTCATCAAAACAGGTCTGGACTCCCTTGGCTTTGGGTTTTTAGGTTTTAATTTTATAACTAAAGGCAGGATTGGTGTCCACGCTCTTTATTGTAGTGGAGGATTCGCCATAGCTTCAAAAATTTATTTAGCAGTACCCTGTAAAAATAGAAAATTATTACCAAACACTAATTTTTAACTAAAAATCTATTAAACCTTATTAGTGTCTTCGGAATGTGGGTATACTCACTTTATCATTCCATTTGTTATTCATCGAAACATACGTCTGGTACTCCATTGGTTTTTCTTAATGAATGGTGTTTTAAGTGATGAAAGCAAAATTAACTTTAACATTCTTTTATCTTACATTTATTTATCTTTTAGAAAACTAATTATTTATTTTTATTTATTAATTTATTTTTATTTTATTTATCAATTTCCTTTTTACGTTTTTATAACACAAAAAATAAACGAACACCGCACACAAAAATACAAAATGAAAATGTATTTGTTTTTTTGTTGTTTTCTTTCGATAAGTTTTTGTGCAAGTAATTTGCGTTATTGTGCAAGCTACTTGGTAATTTTACATAAAAAATTAATTATGTTACTTTAACATTGACAAGCATAACTTTAGCAAAAATTTGGTAAGAAAATTTTTTTGGTATGAAAAAAGTTTTACCAAGTAGGATTGCTCAATCTTACACAGATTTTTTTTTTGCGTGTAGGTTTACACACAAAATGTTTATTAGTTGTACACACTTTGTGTGCAAATGTTGAAAATTAAACACATAGAGTATTTTTACCCACTTTATTGTAGGAGAACAGTTAAATACAATAAAGTGGGTAAATTTCAACAAAAATTTATAAGAGTGTATATTTGTGAAAAGTACTGTGTTGGTAAATTATCAAGCTTTAATTTAAGATAATTTGCGTCCAGATTGAGTAAATATTAAATGTTCTTCGAGAGTGGAAGTGGAAATTGAAATTATTGAAAGACTTTTTTTTAGATATTTTTAAAAAAATATTTTTAAGTCAATTTTTTCCAAGCTCAAACATTAAAAAATAAAAAATTATTTAAAAGTTTATATCAAGTTTACAACAAATTTTTCCAATGACTCAAACAAAAATGAAAGTGTTAAATTATTTTCATATCTCATTACTGTATACTACCAACTGAAATTAATAAGCAATAAAATCTTTTCTTTGTTTACAAAAAATTGGTAGTCAAAAGAATTGGAGGTAAAAAAATTCGGATTTCTTCTACTGTATTTTTTCTTCTTTGAGTCGTTTGAAAAAAAAGTTGATAACTGAATATGAACTATTGGACCATTTGTTAAATTTTTAATATTTAACTTGCAAAAACTCGATTAAAAAATATTTTTTAAAACAAGATCTTGCAATAATTTTAATTTCCATTTCGACCCTTGAAGCACATTTAATATTTACTCAATCTGGACGCCATTAAGCTAATATTAAAGCTTGATATACAGAACTTTTTACAAAAAAACTTGTTTAAAAATGATTAGCTTTGTTATTGTTAACTTCGTCGGTAATGAATTACATCAACTACACTCAAAAAAATTATGTTAGTAAAATCAACTGAAAATGTCAGTTAAAATAACTACTTTGTAAGTTGTTTTGGGGTCAACTACTTTTTCAGTTAAATCAACTAACAATGTTAGTTATTTTAACTGACAAAAAACAACTGACTTGTGTAGTAAAAACTACTTACATTTTTAGTCAAAACAACTAAAATGTAGTAAAAATAAAATAATCAATATATAATTTTTTTTTTCAAAAAATGTTTCAGAAAAAAAATTGAAGACAAAATTTTTTCTAAGTTTTTTTTTTTTTTTAAAAAGTTGTGAAAATTTAAAAAACAAAAATTTATTTTATTTTTTGGAAAAAAACTTCGAAAATTTTTCAGATAAAAAAAAACAAAATTAACTACTTTAAATAACTATTACTACATTACAGTACTTTTTTGTAAGTTGTTCAAAAAAAGGACTTAAAATAACTAACAGAAATAGTTGTTTGATATTTTTCATACAAAAACAACTGACTTTGTAGTTGAAAACAACTTACTACTGTAAAATATACAAATAACTGACATGTAGTAACTTACATAATTTTCTGAGTGTACTTATGTAGTCGAACGTAGACTTTTGGCGGCCAGTGTATGTACAGTGAAATACCGGTTTAACGAATCTACACACGGAAAACGAATTTAACGATATCTAACTGAAAGTCAGTTATTGCAACAAAAAATCAGTTGAAGCTTTTGTATATAGGTCGCCACAGTTGAATATCGGTAGTCACAACTCATTTTCGGCGGTCATAGCTGTCTTTTAATTGGGGCCACTAAAAAATTTGGTTGTCAAAGCCAAAATTAGTAGCAGCAACCGAATTTTGAGTTGATACAACTGATAAATTCGATTGGAAACTTTTTTTTCTGTGTGTATGTTTAACGATTATTCGATATAACGAATGACAAAAATGTAAACATTCACTACCTTATTTAACAAACTTTTCAAAAATGTTACTCTCGATATAGAGAGTGACTAATATTAATCACCTTAGATTAGAGATGCGCGCGTAGCACGAATTTTTCGTGATTCACGCGTGAATCACTCGTGATCGTCAGAGAAATTTATTTTATTCACGAGAATGTGAGTGCGCGTGATTAGCAAAAATACCAACGTTGGCAAAGGTGTTGCCAACGTTTTGCCAACCTTGTCCCGCTTGTATTTTTCTGAGTGGGTAACATGTTAATGAACTCGAAAATGACAAGTCTTGACTAGTTTTGACTCTTTTTCTCAGAACTGCGATATGTTTCTTTGTACAAGTCAGGGGATCAGAAATTTCTGCGCTTGGTACCAGATCAATCTCGCATCCAATTTCCCAGAATAAGTAACGTATAAAAAATATGTTAATTAATTAACACCTGTTTAATTTTTATTAAAAAATAATAATTGTTTTATTTGACCTTTAACATATTATATTTTGAGTAGGTTTATTCGAGCTCTATGTCATTTGTTCCTTTACTAATTAAAACTATGATATTCTAAAAGAATAATTTTCAAGAAAACTGTTTTTAATTGTTTTTTTTTTTTTGGTTTTTTGACGATCGTGATCCTCCTAAGAGAATGTCCAATTTATATTTTCTTATTCTTAATGAATATAGAGTTGAATATGTATTTATATTTTTGTTTAAAAATTAGCGATTTGTCATTTAAATTCAATTTGCTATAGGGGTTTTATAGTTGCTTAATAGTCTTGACAATAGAATCTGACAAATTCCATAATACGTGTTAAGTCTTGCAAAAGTCACCAACAAAAATAAATTTAAATTCTAAAACAGAAAAATAATTTTCTGGAAAATTATTCTATGAGAATATAATAGTTTTAATTAGTAAAGAAAAAAAATGCCCTCGAGCTAGAATAAACCTTCTCAAAATATAATATTTTAAAGGCTAGAATAAACCTTCTAAAAAAAATATACACTTTATACATTTTAAGAAAGTTTTTTTCTTATGAATGTTGTTACGGAAATACTGATTAAAAAAAAATTGTTAAAAAAAAAATATTCAAAAAAAAAAATTTGTTAAAAAAAATTTGGTTAAACGTGTGGATCCATGAAAACTGACCCCACACTTAATGAAGTGTTTCGCCGATATTAAAATTTCATTTAACCCTACGATTCATAACCGGGTACCTGTGTACCTTTTTTGACTTTAAAGTGCTGCTGTGCCTATAATTTTTGAGATATGGACATAAAACTCCGAATCATGAGAGATTTTGGCTAAACTAAGATTTAAATACGAAAAAATTCAAAATATTTTCAATATTTTCTTTAAAAAATGATTTTAAATGTTTTACCTCCATAAACACACAACCGGGTCCCCGGGTACCCTAATGCAATTCCTATGTAAATGCCTGACATGTAAATGAAAAAACGTTTTTTTGTGTTGTTTTTATTGGAAATAAATGTCTTTTTTATTTCTTTTATCATATTTTATATATATTATATTATAATTCATCCGAATCACTATCGTTGTTATTGTGGCAATTGTAGCATTTAGTAATTGTTATGGCGTGCTCATCGCATATCGGCGTGCTACATATACTGCAATTTTTTCTAGTTTTTCTTCTGCGCTTATTTGGAAGAAGGTTGCACATGTAGCACACGCCCGTATGTGATTTTCTGCCCCTTTGTCGTGCTGACGGAGATGTTGACGGACCTGCAGCACAAAGCACTCTCTCCAACGGCCTTCCGATGATGCTTTCAATTGCATTTTTTGTTGAAAATTGGCGCACGCTTTGCACATTTGAAATTCTATTTTCCATAACAGGAATGCACAGGTTTTCTGCCAGTTGACGCAGGAAATTCTTCCTGCGCGTCGTGGTGTATCGTGCAGTTGGATTGTTTCCATAATATATGATGTGTGATGCAAATGCGCACACATCAATGATGTTATAGAAAAATGCCATCGGCCATCTTCTTGTTTGTCGCTGGGTCGTGTATTCTTGGAGCGTTTGGTCCATTACGTCCACCCCACCTTTTGTTTGGTTGTAAAAATTTATAATTTCTGGTTTCCCATTCTCGTCAATTTGTGCATCATCATGCATACTAGAAAGAAGGATGACCGAGTTGGACTTCCGCTGCTTATATGAGAGCAGTGTTACGTTGTCGTAGAAGCCAAATAAACTTGAACCAACGTCTTTTTTTTTGTCTTCTTTCATCTCCGCAGGGATGTAAGCTTTGTTGCGGCGGAGTGTACCCACAATGCTGAGCTTTTCTACTTTTAGTTGCCTAGCCAACGGCAGCGTCGTAAAAAAATTATCCATTGTTATATTTCGTCCGCTACCGTAGTATGGCCCAACTAAATCTCTCACCACTCTTTCGCCAACACCAACTTCACGACCAGTTTCTTGTTTGCCAGTATATATTTGGCCATGAAGTGGATATGAGTTTTTGGCATCGCAAATCCACCATACTTTTATGCCATATTTTGCTGGCTTCGAGGGTATATATTGGGTGAATTTGGTTCTACCACGGTATGGATATAATTGTTCATCAATGGTCAAATATTCTGATGGCACATAATATCTGGCAAGATTTGCATTGAGCATTATCCAAATATCGCGAATTGGCGCCGCTTTGTCTTGACGCTGCCGCTCTACCCGTGTTCTGGGGTCGTCAAACCGCATAAAACGCAGCAAATCGAAAAACCTGTTTATTCCCATGGTGGCGCGGAATATTGGGTGAGCCTGTGACGTCCACAAATCTCTTGGGTTTTCGTCATTAGAATGATTTGTGCCAGCCATCAAAACCATTCCAATGAACGCATAAATTTCGTTGATTGTCGTGTTTTTCTACTTCAACTGGCGTCTATTGGGATTCTCTTCATTGTACGCATTATATGTGGCATGCGCTTTTCTATTTGTGTGGCGCACTATTATATCCACCATTTCCACTGTGAGGTATGATTTGAAACACTGCAAAGGCGTCATATTTTCAGTAATCCGCGCTGGACCACAGCGGTCTCTGAATATATTGTGGCTTCTCACTTGTTGGCAACTACGTGGTGTTCGCTGCCATTGTGTGCCGTCACGTGCAGTCATGTAGTCTGCTGGGTTTGTTGTTGGTGCATCTTCTTGCATATCATCATCTTCACTTTCATCATCAAAGAAAATTTCCTCTGGTGCAATAGCAGCTGCAATTTCGTTTGCGTTGTCAACATTCAAATCTTCATTCTCTGATTCCGAAACTTCGCCAGTATAGGACACATTTCCTTCATTTTGGTCTTCCACAGGGTCCACTTCAAGGTCCTCATCTTGAGTCACTTCATCAAATAAACGTTGAATATATGTGCTTCTTGCTTCATCCCTCAAATTCCAGTATTCCCTTGTAGACAAAAATCGGTCGTTGCGGCTCATTTTTCACCAACTTCACTGTTCAAATATTCAACACAGACTGGCGAAGCAAATGAAATATTTCAATTTTACGACACAAATGAACATCTGCTATCTAATTCAAAAGCAATTAAGCAAGTAGGTACCGAAAATAAGCAAAATGAGCAAATAAACAACCCTTACATAAAACCAGTTTCTGCCTACTTGTGTCGCTTTAGGTACTTATATACGAACAGAAACCAGTTTTTTTTCCAAATATCAAATTTGTACAGTTGAGAACGCAAAATATAATCAACAATTAAAATATTTACAGGAAAATATTATTTTATTTCAATAAACGCAAAACAACCTACTTCGGGTACCCGGGTACCTGGTTATGAAATTAAAGGAGTTTTGCTGGTTATGAATCGTACGGTTAATTCAGTGCCCCCACAATAAGATCTCCCTTGTGTAGTATATTGAAATATAAAAAAGTACACTTGACTACTGTATTGCAAACAAAAACAATGATATAAAATTTAAAAAATAAAAATTTGTTATCGGCTATTAATAGTAAAATATGTATGTACATTAGGGTGGTTTTTTATTTTATTTTTTTTGGAATTTCGAGGAGCGCGCAGCGGATTTTTGTGCCATATGATGTTAAAATAATTGCGTAAAAATTTGAGCTAAATCGGATAAAATTAACCCGAGGCGCAAGGAGGTCAAAGTTTCGAAAAAAAGCCAAAATGGCCAAATTTTGAAAAAACTTAAAAAAATGTAAATTTTGTAGAAATAAAAAAAAATAAAATATTTTTTATTTAACTTTCTAGCAATAATACTCAGAAAAAATTATATTTACTTTTTATGACGGCAGTAACACTTTCAAACATGAAATACAAAAATTACCATGCATTTTGGGGGGTACCTGATATGAGTGTTTTCGATTTTTTGAAAATTTTATTAAACAAAAAAATTAAATCTTACTATTCTATAGCAATGGATTATTAAATACATCCTAAGGCTTAAATATTTAAAAAATTGGGGATATCCATCGACTCAATTTTTTTTTGGAGTCATTTGAGTTTTGCGGATTTCAAAGAGTCAAATGACTCCAAAAAAAAATTGAGTCGATGGATATCCCCAATTTTTTAAATATTTAAGCCTTAGGATGTATTTAATAATCCATTGCTATAAAAAAGTAAGATTTAATTTTTTTGTTTAATAAAATTTTCAAAAAATCGAAAACACTCATTTCAGGTACCCCCCAAAATGCATGGTAATTTTTGTATTTCGTGTTTGAAAGTGTTACTGCCGTCATAAAAAGTAAAGATAATTTTTTCTGAGTATTATTGCAAGAAAGTTAAATAAAAAATATTTTGTTTTTTTTATTTCAACAAAATTTAAATTTTTTTAAGTTTTTTCAAAATTTGGCCATTTTGGCTTTTTCTCGAAACTTTGACCTTCTTGCGCCTCGGGTTAATTTTATCCGATTTAGCTCAAATTTTTACACAATTATTTTAACATCAAATGTCACAAAAAACCGCTGCGCGCTCCTCGAAATTCCAAAAAAAATAAAATAAAAAACCACCCTAATGTACATTAGAGCGGCATTTTTTTGTGTGGCAAAAAAATTTTTCTTCCGATTTTGAATGTCCGGGCACATTTTTATTCTACTAGGCCTGTAACTTATGTGGTACAAATTTGAGGCCATCGGATTAAATTAAGAACCGTGGCGCCAATTCAATCAAAATTTTGGATTTTTGGAAAATTTCTAAAAAAAATTTTAGTTTTTAAAAAACTTAAAAAATAAAGAGATAAATATATTGCTAAACATTATTTTTATTAATTTTTACATGATGAAATCGATCGAGCGGTTTTCGAGATATTGGCTTTTGAAATTTGTCGTAAAATTTCCAAAAATGCCGTTTTTTCTACGTTTACGAAATTAAAAAATATCTTAAACTTTTTTTCCATTGACTATTTCATAGAGATTGAGACAACCTTTTTATACCCTACACCACACTGTGGTACAGGGTATAATGAGTTTGTGCTGATGTTTGTAACTACCCGAAATATTGGTCCTAGACCCACCTTTAAGTATACCGATCGGCTAAGAATCACTTTTTGAGTCGATTTAGCGATGTCCGTCCGTCCGTCTGTCCATGTAAACGGTGTAAACACGATACAGGTCGCAATTCTTAATCAATTGACTTGAAATTTGAAACTTAAGCCTCTTTTGGTCCAAGGACGAAGCCTATTGAAATGGGAAAAAATCGGTCCATATTTAGACCTAGCCCCCTAGCCCCCATTTTAACAGGTATCTATTCGAAATTTGGCAGGTAATCATGTTTTATCAACACAAATCACCATTCCAAATTTTAAAGAAATCGAACCAGTTCTTATTGTAGCCCCCACACAAATCACCTTCCCGATTTTCACATAAATCTCTCAAATTTCATGAAAATAGAAAATATTTAATTAAAGTTCTGTTTGTGTATGTTAAACGCGTACTTTAATAACCTTATCAAATCTGATTATCATCGGACCATTTTTGGACTTAGGTCCCATGTGGAAATTTCGCCCGATATTCACTTGAAGAGATTTATTGTCAACAAAAAGAAGCCTATTCCACTCAAATTTGATTAGTGAGTGCTTTTTACACTTATTAAAGATTTGAAAAAAAATATAGATCTAATCAGTCCATGTTTGAACTTGGGACCCATTTTCCGGGAAACTCTGGTGTAGGGTATTTTATGGTCGGTCTTGACCGACTATAATTTTCTTACTTGTTATACCCTCCACTCTAGTGATAGAGGGTATATATAAGTTTGTCATTCCGTATGTACCACATTGAAATATTGGTTTAGGACCCCATAAAGTATATATATTAATGATCCTTGATCGATTCTAAGTCGATCTAGCGATGTCCGCCTGTCTGTCTGTCTGTCTGTCCGTCTGTCTGTTGAAATCACGTTTTTGGCTATAATCCAGAACCGATTTAAACGCCTGGGGTACCAAAAGTTGCGTAATTCTCCTAGGCAGAATCTGATGGGTTTTTTTTTTAAATCGGTTAAGTATTTTAAAAGTTATGAGTGAAAATGTAAACTTTGATGAGTGAAAATGTGAATTTTACACAAAATAAATGCTATAACTTGACACCTGTTGAATGAATGTAAACGAAACTTTGAATTTAATGTAATTTTATCATTCCTAACACTCACAAAAAATTTGGGCCGAATCGCACAATGGGGCGTGGCACCAGCCATTTAACCTAAAATTTTAAAATGATTTATCTTGGCTCATGGTTGACATATTCAAATAAAATTTTAAATAGGTTCTTATTTTATTGTTCTCAACGTTCTTCTGGTTATTTTGGTACCAATTATGGCAAAATCGGTTTAGGGGTTAAGAAGCTATGAGCAATTGAAATGAGTTTCAATAAAAACCTCTATGATATGGCGTGGCAGCGCGTTTTTGTAGTTGTTGATGGTTGTTTGGCTTGTTGTTATTTGTATCAAAAGAAGTTAAAAATACGTAGTATGTGTCATACACGTGCCACGTGGTTGCTTTTATATAATTTTTATATAATTTTCATACATACATATTTATAAAATATTTTTTTTGTTTTTTAAATATACACTATAGTTCCGATTATCACTTTTCTTGGCCAAAATTACAAAAATGGAAAAAATTTTGGTTTTAAATAGGTTTTGTGGTAAAAATTGTTATAATTTTTTTGTTTTCCATGTATAATATTATAAAAAATTTTTTGTATTTAAACTCAAAAAATTAATTGAAAAAATTTAAAAAAATACTTTTTTTTTATTATACCCTCCACTCTAGTGATAGAGGGTATATATAAGTTTGTCATTCCGTATGTAACACATTAAAATATTGGTTTAGGACCCCATAAAGTATATATATTCATGATCCTTGATCGATTCTAAGTCGATCTAGCGATGTCCGTCTGTCTGTCCATCCGTCTGTCTGTTGAAATCACGTTTTTGGCTATAATCCAGAACCGATTTAAACTCCTAGGCAGAATCTGATGGGGTTCTTTTTTTTAAATCGGTTAAGTATTTTAAAAGTTATGAGTGAAAATGTAAATTTTGATGAGTGAAAATGTGAATTTTACACAAAATAAATGCTATAACTTGACACCTGTTGAATAAATGTAAACGAAACTTTGAATTTAATGTACTTTTATCATTCCTAACACTCACAAAAAATTTGGGCCGAATCGCACAATGGGGCGAGGCACCAGCAATTTAACCCAAAATTTTTAAATGATTTATCTTGGCTCATGGTTGACATATTCAAATAAAATTTTAAATAGGTTCATATTTTATTGTTCTCAACGTTTTTCTGGTTATTTTGGTACCAATTATGGCAAAATTAGTCTAGGGGTTAAGAAGCTATGAGCAATTGAGATGAGTTTCAATACAAACCTGCATTATATGGCGTGGCAGCGCGCCATTTGTATTAATAGAAGTAAAAAAATACGTAGTATGTGTAATACACGTGGTTGCTTTTATACAATTTTTATAATTTTTATATAATTTTCATACATCCTTATAAAATATTTATTTTTTTTTTTGTTTTTTAAATATATACATTGCACTATGGTTCCGTTCAACACTTTTCTTGGCCAAAATTTCAAAAATGGAAAAATTTTTGGTTTGAAATAGGTTTTGTGTTAAAAATTTTTATAGTTTTTTTCTTCCATGTATAATATTATAAGAAATTTTTTTTATTTAATCTCAAAAAAATAATTGAAATTTAAAAAAATCCTTTTTTTTTTTTTACCTAAATTTGTTTTTGAACGGTAAATGGGTATACAAAAACAAAATATGTTTTCTGTTGTTTGTAAGTGTTAACGATTTTCTATAAAATCAATTTTGAGGAAATTGAATTTTGGCCAAGAAAGGTAGTCTGCGAAACCATTGTGCATTGGTTAACATTGTGGAGGGTATTTAAAGATTCGGCACAGCCGAATATAGCTTTCTTACTTGTTTTAAACTTAGTTTGAGGCAAATCAGACGATTTTAATCCTAGTGACCTTCGATCAAATTTGAAAGTTTCCTAAAAGGCCAAAACTTTGATCGTAGGGCGCCGCGGGTTGATATGAATATATTTTGCTTAAATTTATTTTAAATGAAAGTTTGTCTCAAGCTCCTTGAAAGGTTTAGGAAAAAAATTTCTAGATTTTTTAAATTTGTTGACTGTAGGAAAAAAGCGCCGTTTTTTTTCAAATTTAAAATAGCATTATCTCGAAAACCGTTTGACCGGTTGTAAATTTTTTTTAATATTCTATCTTTTTTTTATTTTTTTTTTTAATCCAAAACTTTGATCGACACGTGTTAATTTTATCCAAATTTTACCACATAGTTTTTAGGTCCACTTGGGAACATTAAAATTTAAAGAAAACATGCCACTCTAATGTACATGATGCGATGACACTCCTAGTGAAATTTTTTTCACCAATATTTTTATTTGCTTTATATATTTTTATACAATTCCATCATGTTCGTTTGTTCATTTGTTTTTATTATATTTTATTTATATTTGTCATTCTCCTTGTTTTATACGAGATACTTTTGTAGTTCTATCTATCAATTTGCAAAATGTTGTTGCAGATAAAAAAAATACAAGTGTCAATCAGCGGTGAATTTGTATGTCATTAAAAATTCTATCTCGTTCTCTGTCTTTTTGTTTCAATGTACACACAAGATTTTTACACCAGTCTCAAGTTTTGCGGTTTTCATGCTTTTTAAGTTAACTTGACTTTAAACTTGTTGTACACTCACAATCAGTATTTTAGTTAACAGTAATTAACATACTTCGATTTTCAAGGTTGTTTAACATGTTTTTCATAATTTTGTATAGTAAGTTTATCGGCCGTATAGTGAGTATCCGTTGTATTACCAACACTTAAAAGATTTTATCAGAAGAATCTACTACAACAGTTCAAAACTACATTTTTGGAGTTTAGCTCATTTTTGGTAAATTTAACTGAAATTATTTGCCAGAATCCAATACACATTTTCTTGTTGAACTGTGTAATTGACAAAAAATGTTTGTTTGAAAAAAAATTGGGCTTGCTTATTTTGATTCCGTTTAAAATTTTTGTAAAATAACCACTTTTAAAAACTATTACTAGAATTTAGAAGGGTTTTACAGTTGTTTATTGAAAAAAAAAATCTAAATAATTACTTGAAACAACTGTTACTACAGTGTAGTACTTTTGCTTGTTATAAATTTAAAACAACTTCATAAAGCAACTGGTTTTATTTTTTTTTTTAATTATTTTTTGAAACAACTGTAAAAAAGTTTGTTTAACATTTTTTCATACAAAAACAACTGAAATTGTAGTTGAAAGCAATAACTACTTCTTACTACACAAACAACTGTCATGTAGTAACTGCAAACATTTTCTGAGTGTATACACTCATGTGTTAACCTACCTTTATATTGTGACGTCATATTAACGGATTATTTTTTTTTTATCAAATTTATTTTATTTGGTATTTTGTTAAATAGTTTTTAAACATTTTTTTCAAGACATTTTATAAAATTATGGAATTGTTTACATTAAACAAAAAAAACACAGAAAAAATATTCCGTTAGTTTGTTTTGCTACACACTTTCAAATGTATCCATACATATGTAGCGTGAATGTAGAAACATACGTATAAGGCATTCTACACCAAAATTCCCCACTAAAGTGAAACATTGTGTCCCATGATATTTTTAAACTGGGCTTAGTAGGCGCGGTTTAATATAGAAAAAACAAGTAAAAAAGTTAAATTCGCTCCACAATTAAAAAAAAAAGATTTTTTGCGAAGAAAAATTCTTTTGAAAAAAAAATTCGCAGAAAAAATTTTTTTGTAAAAAAAAATTCCGCGATTTTTTTTTGTCAAAAATAGGTTTGTTCATGTAAAAATACCACTTTATGCCCGATTCTGTTCATATATGCCAACCAGTAGCCAATTTAAAGCATTTTGTATTTTTAGGTTATGTGGAATGTACTAAAATTTTCGAGGTGTTCTTACATTTTCGTTCATAACTTCTGAACCGCTGAACCGATTTCGCTCAAATATAGGGTTACCAGATTTGAAATATGGAATAACAGTACATTTGGTCTCACAAAACAGTACATTGCATATAAAAACAGTACTTTTTTAAAAGTCTTATTTTATATCAAACTACAAAAACTTAGCCCTTTTACCCTGATTTCAAACAGATCTCAGCCAAAACGAGCATAAAAGGTTGTTATCAGAACGGTGGAACATTTTAGGTAAACCATATGAAAAATCCATAAAACAGTGTTTTAATTAAAACACGACTTTAAAAATCAAACGCGAAAACTGTATTATTGCACTCAAACAAAGCCCTTACTAAGTTTTGGGAAAATGTTTTTTTTTTCACAATTTAGTAAAATTTAATAAAAATTTTGAAATTTCTTTGACATACATAATTTGCAACCTATTATTTCATCATATTTATCTTCTTAGAATTGATAAAGTTTTTTCTTCAGGTTTTGGAAATTTTATGCAATTTAAGGATTTTTTTTTTTTTTCAAAAATGTTTCAAAAATTTCAAAAACTAAGCCAGACAGAGTAAAAAAGTGTTCATTTTCGATTCTAAAAATCTCTAAAGAATCTCCGGTCCCCTTTCAATGTATGGACTCCTCAATTTGAATCTAAAAATTTGGGCGTTCCTCATTTCTCAGAAAATATTGCCGAAACAAAATAAAATGCCAAATACATTTTTGTAGTTTTTTACACGGCCGTCTTAATCCCTCCGTGTAAAAGTTTTTTAGTTATCCTGTTAAGATTCTGTAGACCCTTTTAGGCACTTAAATTGCCGTATCCTAAAAACTAAGCAAGGTAGAGCGAAAAGGGCAAAGATGTTGAGTCAAAATCTATGACGATCCGGACCCATGGGTTCCGAATCTAATGAGGTCTGCCCGCAATCGGTACTTTAAATGAGATGTACTCAATAAAATTAATTTTTCCCATTTTCTAGTTTTTTCTTTTTCTTATTTTTCAGAAAAATTTAGATAAAAAGAAGGAAAACATGGCAATAGAGCTAAATCATTATTGAATTTAGTTAAGTTTTCCTACTTTTTAAATAATTTTTCTTTTTGAGTGAGGTATAAAATTAAATTGCATTTAGATCCTTTTTAAAAATTGAATTAAAATTTTGTCAAATATGAAATATTTTTCGAAAAATGTTACATTTTGGTGATGAGTATTAAAAAACAGTACAAAAATAGTACACGCTTTCAAAAACAGTACTTTTGCGTACTGTTTTAGGTGCTGTGCATAAAACAGTACTTTTTAAAAAAAACAGTACATGTACTGTTTAAAACAGTACGAATGGCAACCCTACTCAAATACAATACCAAACAACTTAGGACAACAACAAGTTAATGTGATAGGTCTCAGTCATATATGTTTAATACTTTGACCGTGATCACCATTTCCAAAGACGGACAGACAGACGGACATAGTTAAAATGTCTTAGAATCGATCACTGATCAATAACACCGCTCTACAAATCTGAGGTTTGTCGCTGTGTTTTGGATGAAACCAAAAAAAGTTGATAGGGTTTGGTGCCCCGTTTCCAAAACGGTCACTCAAATGTTTTTATCACGTCACAATTTTGAGAAAATCGCGGTTAAGTTGTCAAAAAAGGCCCGTTTTGGCCATTTTTGAACGCCTATAAAATAAGATCCTGACATGCAAATGACTTGGTATCAAGCTCATTCGAAAGTGAGTAATTTTCTCTTTCAGACAAGATCAAATCTTCTTGGAATTTAATTTTCTAAAGTGGTAAAAAAATTATTAGCCACAAGTGCTTTAAATCTAAAATTTACGTATGAATTTGTATGGAAATTTGTTAAAAAACACTGTGTAAATAAATTAAATATTGAAAAAATGGAAGGTTTTTTGCTAATGATTTTTTTACTATTTTAGAAAATTAAATTTTTAGAACATTTTATCTTATCTTTAAGAGAAAATTACAGGCTTTCGAACGAGCTTGATTCCAAGTCATTTGCATGTCAGGATCTTATTTTATAAGCTTTTAAAAAGGGTCAAAAATGCCCTTTTTCGGCACTTTAACCGCGAATTACTCAAAATCCTGACGTGATAGACAAATTTGGGCTACGGATTTGGAATCAGCGCAACAGACATTATCCAAATCACTAACCAGAACCCAATACGCATTTTCTTGTTGAGCTGTGTAATATATATATGGAGTCTCAGACCGATATTTGGATGAGTTACAAACGGAATGACAAACTTATATATACCCTCTATCACTAATTGTAAGTGGAGGGTATACAAATTGTGTCCAGTTCGCTAGATTAAATATTTATCAAATTCAAATGGAATACACCGCCATACCAAAATTGGACATTCTTGTATATTTTCTCACGCTCACGTAGTAATCACGCTCACGAAAACTTGCGAAATTAAAACAAATCAATTTTTATTTTACTTTTTTGATTTCTTATGAATTTCCTTAATGCAAAAGTTTCTCATCGTTAAATCTAAGAAATATTTCTTTATTTTTAAGACATATTTATTAAAAATAAGTTCACTTGAAATTTAGTTTCAATTCAGTTTAAATTTACTACCAAATAATAAATTTAATAATAAGCGAGATAGAGCAAAACGAACGAAATTTTCAAAAGAAAGTCTGTACTGTAAAGATTTTGGCCCCCAATTTTAAATCTATAATTTGGCATTCCCGAGATTTTACAAATGTCCATGTCTCGGTAAATACTGCCGACACGATAAAAAGTCCATCAGTATTTTTGTAGTGCAACAAGACTGCCAAATTTTCGTATCTCGAAAATTAAGCAAGGTAGAACGAAACGGGCCAACATTTTGAATTAAAATCTATGGCTACCCTTACAGTTCGTTGGTTTCGTAAATTGTTATTACTCATACGCCTAGTTGCTAAAATACAATACAAGAAAACTATAGGATACTTTTTTCAAAGGCGGTTTTCTCGAAAATAACAAAAAAAAAACATTCAAATTTTTTTCCGTAGATAACAGAAATATCTGAACTTAAAAAAAATTAAGACCGGAATTTTGATAAATTGACTTTTTTATAAAATTGAGAATTTTATAAAGGGTTCAAATTTAATTTTTTTAATCGACGGCCCATCAAAAATGTCAGGAAAGCCCAATTTCGAGATTGTGTTGCATTTTGTTTCAATTCGATAAATATAATATCAAGGGAACTTAACACAAATGTAACCTTTTTTTTAAATACAGAACGACGTCTACTAACAAGGAAGGTCTTTCACAAGGCACCCACCGATTGTCCTGAAACTTGCATATAGGAAAGAGGGGAGCAAAATAAGAGTTACCTGTTTTTTAGCTGCCCAATCTCACATTTAGCGGGTCAAAGGGGAGGGGAAAAACGGGATTTTTTTTGTTTTTTTTTAGGATTTTTCCCATTTCTTCAAAAGAAACTATATGAACATTTTATACAGGTCGAAAGGTTTTTTGAAGGCCTATCCAATGGTGTATCGGTCGTGTCCAAATTCGGCTTCGTTAAGTTCGAGATGTATATACGAGCGACCGCCAAAATCATATATAATAATCTCTATCAAAATTAAGCAGACCCGTATTTTTTCGTTTGGCGAAATTCCTACTAATTCGGCTTTTATACGGATTTTCCCGAAAGCCCTTAATTTTTCATAAGGTGGCAACCCTTTTTTAAACTTGAGATTGGGCAAATAAAAAAACAGGTAACTCTTATTTTTGCCCCCCATTCACATATTCATGTTTCAGGACAATCGGTGGGTGCCCAGTGAAAGACCTTCGTTGTAAATCCATTTTTAAATTTTTTGGCTGGTAATTTGTTGTGGAATACCTAATATGTACGCAAATACAAACATCTGTATCTTTTAATTATTTTGTAAATTTTTGTTTGGTATTTGGTAAATATAACGTAAATTCCATAGATATAATGTAAAACCATGCAAATTTAACATAATTTGTGTGCTCTTTATTCACTAACAAGGTTTTTCTCTTATGTGAAACCCACCAATCTTCATGATAATTGGAATATGTCGTTAAAGATAAAAAAACACTATGAAACAACATTTTTTTAACAGCCCAAACTCATTTTTACGGGTCGATTTGTATAGGGGAAGCCGATCATAGTTTAGGTTTGAAGTGATTTATAATCCTTTACGTCAGCATACATAGACTGTAGGCTGAATTTACCCATCTAATACCTTCGGCTAAACCAAATTGGGTTTCTGGAACTCCTGTATTTTGGCATCCGACTGAATCAGAGATCATGCGGTTGTATAGAACGCAACGAAACAACGCTCTGTCCAGAAAGCACACGGCACTGGCAGATATAGAGAGCGATTATTTCTAACATCTATACAGTAAGTCCAAATCTGCTGCATATCTTGGCAGGTCTATCTTTAGTACATCACTGATTAGTCTCCTCAGCCGAACAAAGCCGCTACTTTCAAGTTTCTAGAGGTATTCCAAATCCGAAGGATCCTGTAAGATAGTTCCTAGATTTGAAATTTCTAGAATATCCTTCAGCAATCGGTTTTTTATGAGTCGAATGTCAAATTGCTTGAAAATTTCATTGAAGGACGTGCGCACGTCTCATTTAAAATCGTTGACGCCAAGGACTTGATCACGGCTGGACTGTCAAAATTGATGTTGACTACTGTTGCAGACAGGACATCGGCTCTTAACCTTCCTTTATTTCCGGCATCTTTGATTAGTAAGCACTGAAATGGTCTGATAGCTTTTCGAGTTTGCTCAACTCAAGCACTCCTGAATAGACCCCGATACACACTTGATCGTATAGCTTTGATCCGTCTATGAAAAAACTAATGAAGCATCTGGAATGCCCCCTATTCAAGACTGATATATATGTTAAATGCTCTGAATTCAGACGCATACAAACGTCGATTGACAATCGTATTTTTGACCATTCCATCGACCGGACAGTGTTACAGTTACCAATTCCGGAATGGCATTATCGAGAAAGGCTATCTTATTGTACACTTTCGCCAAAAGCGATCTCCCATGAGAGTGTAAAGAACTATTTTTTGATCTGCCCTTGTTGTATGTATTATGAGCCGACAGCAACCTTGGGTCAATCACTCTACGTAAATATGAGTGAATCATACTTTCTATTGTCTTTAAAAACAATGATGATACATTAATTGGTCTGAAATCATTTGGGATAGTGAGGGAGTTTTCACAGCTTCATCATCATCTTTTGGTGCTACAGCCCGGGGTGAGCCTTAAACTTTTCCACTTTCTTCTTCCATTCGGATCTATCTTGTGCAGATTTTTTTCAGTTGTTGTTGTCAACTTTTCTACAGTGCTGCCAATAGAAACTGCCAATATTTTTTGACCATACATTTTTCTTTTTATTTTTCTATCAAAAGCTCTTAGCTTTTTTTTCATCTGACAGTGTCAAGACCTAAGTTTTACAGCCGTTAGTACCGGCAGCACTACTGTTTTATACAATCTTATCTTAAAGGGGCGATTTATTAATCTGGACTTAAAAAGTTCAAGTTGTGCATATAACTTTGTGCAGCCGTTAAGTTAATTTGTAATAAATTGGTTAAGGCCGGCTTTCTCAATGTTCAGTTAGCTGTTAACTGCCGATTCAGCAGAGCCTTATGTCAAAGTTTGTATGAAAAAGTTTAATTAACCGGATAGTTAGTTTATAACGAAGCACTGACACAAGATAGAATTCACTTTTAGAGCTTTAATATTTATTTAATCGCTTAAACTTCCATCAACATCGGGCCCGATAAACTTTTTTATATTTAAAGAAATACAATATGGAAAGACTTTGGAATCTCTTTCGCATCTGAAGTATGTTCAAAGTTAATTTTATTTCTCAAAATAGCAAAACGAATACAATACTACTAATTGTTGCTAAGAGGGATTATACTAATATAACTGGGGTTTTTTTTTTAGTTATTGATGTATAAATAATTAACAACGACGGGGGTTATGCCCTGCACTAATAAAACAAGTTAAATTGCGTTATGGTATTATGCTACATTTTTTTTTTTTGTTTGTTTTTATACTTAATCTATTCTATTTTTAAGAACTGTGAAAATATTTGTCCAAGTATTCAGAGTACAGTTTTTACTTCCGAGTTTATATTTACCCCTTACAAATTTGTCATTGGGCACGTTAAGAGATTGTGAGACTGTTAACAAAATATACCTGTATTATATCATATAGACCCAAAAGTCTTACATCCTTCCTACTGGAGACTATGGAAGGATTACTGGATCTTCACTTAAGATCCACATATTTGGACCAATATACTTTGCACGGAAATCAATATGCATATGAAAAAGGCAAATCTACTGATTTGGATTTACATAATTTAGTAACAGAGATAGAACAAGTGTAAGTGTTAAAATTATACCCTCCAACACGTTAAAAAAGTTAAAAATAGAAGGAATCTTAATTAAGGTACAATTTCTGTAGGGAATACCGCTTTCCAACTCTCTTAGGAGATTAAGTATCTGGGAGTAATCTTGGATACGAAACTTACTTGGAATTCGCATTTGGATGTCACTATCAGAAAGGATATTGCGGTATTATGGGCAGCGATAACGCGTGTGCAAAATATTTCCTGGGACCCAGAGCCAAATTCCATAATATGGTATACGGACGGGTTCAAGCAGATAATGTCAGTCAGGCTGCACTAAAAGCTCTCTTACTTATGAGATGACATCCGGACTGGTCATGAAATGTATGGAGTCACTTAACGAACTATGACGACATAACAACCTGAAACTCGTATGGATTCCGAGTCATGAGGGTCACATGAGGAACGAACGCGCTAACTATTTGGCAAATCGCGGTGCCAGGCGACCCTTTATTAGCCTGAAGTGAATCTAAGTTCATAGAGCATTAGAACTTTTGCGCTGGCCAGCGGTAGGCAAAAAAAAATCATAACTCCATCCAGCACCGTATCGAAACGCTACTGTCTTTGGACAAAAAGGATCTTAGAATCCTTACGTCCTACCTAACTGGACCTTATAAGTCGCACTGAACGAACACTATTACTGATTATTGTACTCCACTTAATGTTGTAAATTGTAGATTGAACATTGAAATCCCCTCGTTGGATGATTGGCTCAATGATCAGGTAGAATTCTATCAGATTAATGTCTACACAGATGGTTCTAAAATGACAAGTGGTACTGGTAGTGGCTTCCACTGCGGGGAACTTAACATGGAAGAATTATATTGACTTGATAATGACTGCAGTATTTTTCAAGCTGAAATTTACGCTATTATCAAAGCAGTTGAGCGGCTTTCAATGTCACCAATATACAGATGTGATATTAGTTTTTTCATTGATAGTCAGGCAGCTTTAATGGCTCTAAAAAATGACAGTATGAGGTCCAAGGTAGTCAGCCGCTGTCACAGAGAGCTTAAGGTTATCAGCGAGCAGCACAACATTAGACTGTGCTGGGTACCTGGACATAAAGATATACTGGGCAACGAAAAGGCAGATGAACTTGCTAAGCGGGGAGCCAATCTTCCACAAGAATTGGCTGTGAATGACGTCTATCCATCTCTATCTCTAATTTCGCAACGGATCAGACTAGAAGCGAGAGAAACTTGGTTAACCCGATGGACTGAGTCGGACTGCTGTATTCAGACAAAATCATTATGGGATGAAAACTCGTTGAAACAAAGCCAAGTTCTTCTTGATATAGATAGACGACAACTGAGAATGGTAATTAATTTGATTACAGGCCACAACACCCTGGGTAAACACATGGTAAGAATTGGAAGAGGTAATGATGATACATGCCGATGGTGTTGGGAAGCTGTTGAGGACAGTTATCACTATTTATGTGAATGCCCTGCACTGTCTTTTAGAAGATTTAAATTATGTGGCTCTTCTTCTTTCAGAATTTACATGAAATCCGAGGAATAAATCCATGGACCTTACTGGCGTTTATCAAATTATCGAAGTGGAATGCATAGATACAACTATTGCTTTTTATCTAAGAAGAAGGGGAAACTGGAATCATAATGGGCCAAAAGTCGGCCTCTATGGGCATTGGTTTTTTTGCCAATGACATCCACCATAACCTAACCTTCCTAACTGGAAATCTATCTGATACGGAGAGAAAGAAAAATCTATCTGACACGGACAGGTAGATTTTTCTTTCTATCTTTCTGTGAGATAGAGGAGATGGCAGAACATATACTTTTTACATGCCCAAGATTGACTGGTAGAAGACTTCAACATCTGGGGGGTCACTTAGTATCTCCGACTGACGTATGAACCTCTCTACCAAATAGGCTTTATTAAAAGCCTGAATATTTAAGGCACCCTTTTTAGGCTGCCCAATAAATCTTTCTGGTCGCAGTTCATAGGGCCTCTTTAATCTAATCTGGGCAGCGAATAGAATTGTACGCTGCCATAGTCTGGAAAACTATGCAGAGGGATACTACTGTAAAGGTCGGCAAGGTACAGCTCTAATCACGGGCCCAAGGAAATTAACCTATTGTGAATACCTGGTCGTAGAGGTTTGAGGGTAATAAGATAGAGGATGAGCTTTCTAGAATTGTCTCCGCTACTCCTATGACCAGACCCAAACCCTAATCTTGTGTGAACTGGCTCACCTTCTCGAACATGATTAAGGGTTTTGTAAAGGACAGACTTCTTGAACTTGTGGAAGAATTCAGGAGGTCTACGACAATCCAAAGTACTAATCGCTCCACTATCATATTGATGTATTTGTAATCACACTAAAAATGACTTTAGGTTACTGACAGGTTTTTTTACCGGACATTATAAAGTAAATTATCACTTGCATAATTTAATACTTTGTACATCGTCTTTTTGTCTGGAGGAACTTCAAAAATCATTCAAAAAGTTTTAAGGAATGTAAAAAGGAAAGCAAATGCTTTTAAAATTTCAAATTATTTTTGCTGGCTTTTTATTCATTCCTTAAACGTTGCTTCGTTTAACCACTTGATTTCATCAATCAGAAAAAAAATCAAGTGTCATAAGAGCTTTACAGTTGTTTTCTTAAATAACAACAGAGAATATTACATTGGTGTTGTAAAAATACGCAATTGTTAGAAAGAGAGCTTTAAAAAAAATAGAGAAAAAGAGACCTAAATATTAACTCAAGGAAAAATTCTCAAGATGATCAATAAACAAACAACCAACCTAATTTATTAGAACAATCACAAAGAGCACACGAACAACAATTGAACTCATGTAAGCAAACAAATAAAAATCAAAATGAAAACAAAACTATCTTTATCTCTGCACAGAGATACGTGTATGTTTGCAGATTTAATTAAACGTTTCAATTGTTTTGCGATTGTGTAAATCAATAAAAATAAATGAAAAATGAATACTAAATGATCTTATAAATACAATTGCGCTTATTCTTGAGTACAAAAATTAAAAAAAATAAAAAAAACTTTGTCGGTCGTTGTTAAATAGACTGAACAAAAAATAAAATAAAAAATAATATTCAATCATTAGTTAGCTTAAAATGAAAATAGGTATGTACTAAAGATTAAACTTGAAAGAATGAAATCATTATACCCTACACCACACTGTGGTACAGGGTATATGAGTTTATGCTTATGTTTGTAACTACCCGAAATATTGGTCCTAGACCCACCTTTAAGTATACCGATCGACTCAGAATAACTTTTTAAGTCGATTTAGCGATGTCCGTCCGTCTGTCTTAAATTAAAATTGAAGTAAAAATTAATTCTTTGCAATTACTGAAATTAACCGAAGTAACATTTAAGCTATTCTGTATATAGACAATTGCTGTGTTTTACAATTATTAGAATTTATTATTCTTAGGGCTGGTAACTTATAAAAAGCTAATCATTGATTCGCACCAATTATTGATTATTTTCATATAAACATAGCATTTGTAAACATTGGGTCGTTCAGCAGAGAAAGCTGCTACCCAGCTGCTCCTCAACATTCTGCTGAACGGTTTAGTTTTTGACATTTAAGTCAACATGTTGAGTGAGCGCTTCTCATCACTGGTAGCGTTAAAAAAGTATGCTACATTTGATCACAAACTGATAAATAAGCTGTTTTATTGAAATTATTCCTTTTTTTTGACGTTATTTAAGGAAATAAACAAAAATATAATAAAAAAGTAATTTCCACAGATAAAATAAATGAAAATATAAAAAAAAAACAATCATTTATTCCAATATTTTAAAACATTCATAAAAAATTGCGTTCAGCAGAATCAACTAATCAAAACATGCTACATCTCAACTGTTGAGTAGCAGGTTTCTCTGCTGAACACGCTCATTGATTAGCATTAATCATTGAATATATTGTGATAAGCAATCAGCCCTTAAAGACTGCTTAAAGTGTGAAGGTTTCAAATATAATACGAGAGATGGCGTTCTATGTCTCTGCCTAGTCAGATGTTGTTAGTATATTTTTGAATGGGCGTTCACCATTTGGTGAATTCACTCGGAGGCCATAAGGTCCATTGTGATTCCAAAAATTCTATTTCCCTAATCGCCTTCTGATACAAAGTTCTACTTCTTAAATCATCCCGATTCTCTAAGGTATTCCAGGTCATCGAAAAATCTTAGCCCCAAATGCTTAGCCCCCAAATGCTTTTTTCATTCACATAAAAAGTGCTTCACAGACTCCTCCTGCTGCAATTCCCCACAACTTCGACAACAGTCCCTATTAGAAATTCACATACGCACGGTCATCTGGCCAATTATACAGTGTCTTGTAAGTACTCCTACTAATAGGCTAACCGTCCGTTTGCCAAAAGTTAAAAGACTTTTTGTCTTCTTGGGATTTGGCAATGGCCACAGGGTTCTCGATATCCTGCACATAGTCAGTAATATCCACCTATCCTTCATTCTATTCACAGATATCCTATCAACTTTGTTCATCAATTTCACTATAGGCACCGAGCTGTCAGGTTCAACACGTTCTCACACTGATTCCGAGCCATTTCTCGCAAATTCATCAGCCAAATCGTTCCTAGCGACCGCACTATGTCCAGGGACCCAGATTAGCTTGATTGTGTGCTGACTGATTCGACGAAGGGATTGTATACAATTTCTAACGATTCCCGATTTTACAGTATTTGATTTTAAGGCTTTTAGAGCTGCAAGACTATCCACGAAAATGTTAACGATGCAAGGACGAAGGCCACTTTTCATAATCATCTGCGAGGCTTTATCAATTGCAAGTACCTCAGCCTGGAAAACACTACTCTCAATGAGGCCCCGATTTCAAGGGATTTAGAGTAAACTCCCGTAACCATCTCCATTTTTGATCCGTCCGTAAAAATTGAGATCGCATTCTCTGTCATAACAGAGTTTTCCGGAAAACACTACTCTCAATGAGGTCCCGATTTCCAGTCATTCAGAGAAAACTCCCGAACCCATCTCTATCTTTGATCCGTCCGTAAAGATTGAGATCGCATTCTCTGTCATAACAGAGTTTTCCGCCCAGTATTCCCTAGTTGGTATTTAGACTTGGAAGGTTCTGTCAAAGTTCGTCTGTGGTGAGATATAGTCGGTTCTCTGTTCCAGTTCCGTCCCGCCCACCGTACTTAATATGGTCGAGTGTCGAGTAGCTTAAGCATTTGCGGCTCTCTTAACTTGAGATCCGATTTTGCTGCTGTGCTCTTGACGTAAATATCCACGGGCTGAATGTTTAGTATCACTTCCAGACCGGCCTGGGGTGCTGATCTAATAGCACCAGTGATACCCACACACGCCAGTCGTTGTACCTTCTGTAGATATTAGAGATATGATTTTTTATCCACTGCTCTCCACCACACAACGGCACTATAGGTACCCTGTAGGAATGTCGATAGTAAAACTGTACTGATTAACTATTGATTTCTTCAGCAGTACTACTGACCAGTTATATCCCAGACAATGCTTTCTACTGTAGACATTTACATGTGCTTGTCATTAAGAATCCACTAGTGCCCTTAGTACTATTGATTTACTATTGACTAGATTAGTGAGGAAATCCATTTCAAGTTGTATTTTAAAATTTTCCAAATGCATTAAAACGGTGTTGACTCTTCGTTGACAATGTCACCAAAAAGTAACCCAAAATAGTCGACAAAAGTGTTGACTTGGAGACACTTGACCCCAGGCTTCCTACAGGGTAAGTATTGGTCTAATTATCGTACCATACATCCAGTGTATACTATACGGTTATACACTGGATGTATGTTTTCTCTGTATTCCTTTTCCAGGAAAGCTTTAAGTCCAAGATTACACCCAGGTATTTAGCCTCATTAGATAGTTTCAGGGTGATTCCATCTAATTTGGGAAAAACAAACCTGTCTATCTTAGTCTTTTTTGTGAACAAGACGAGTTCGGTTTTGGCGGGCAATAAATAAAAGACTTGATCATGAGATCAAAATTATTATTATGTGACAAAGAATTTCAAAGTCTACATTTTGTCTGGTAATTTCTAATTTAAGTAATTGAAAAACACATCTAATACAAAAATTAAATGTAATAAAATGAATTCATTTTCTTGTCCATTGTTAATGTGTTGTTTTAGTTGTCTATTCCAAAAAAAAAACACACCAAGTTGTTTCTTGATGAGAATATCTCCTCTATCAGTCTGTCTGTTGTACGAGTATGTTATAATGGAAGTGCTAGAGCATTTTATGGTGGTTTGTTTACGCGTGCTGATGATTAAATGTTTAAAAATAATTTATATTTCAGGTTTATTTTGCTAATTTTTATTTTGTTGTTTCTTCTCTCGCTCTTTGCTGGTTTTATTATTTTCTTAATTATTTTTTTGTTTTTTTTTTGGGAGGTTATGTCAGAATTACTCCATCCATACCCCCTTCCATTTCCAACCATTTCGTATGAAATGTAATGTCGAACAATACAAAAAGTTTAGTTAATTTATTTTGTTTTTTATTTTTCTTTTATTGCTCAAGTATTTGCTTATATTGCTAATACTATAAATATGAACGGTGTATTATTGCGTTCCTATTCATTAGTGCCTACATGACGATATCGATATCTTGAAAATTGATAACTAACCGTGAATATGGAATGTTTGACTTTTTCCCTTTACACTCAAAGAATTCAGTTTGTTATATTAACAATGGCATCACATGATACAAACTCATAGGTATGCTTATTAAGGCTGGATTAGTCAATATTTTGTTAGTTGATAACTGGCGATTTAACGGAGTCTTTTGTCAAAATTTATATGAATAAGTTGAATTTAACGAAGAGTTTTTTTAACGGTACACTTAACAATTTAGCCTTTGCCTTTTGTTTTCGACTGCATCGTGCTTTCCACATACAGGCGAAATCGATCAATAATATCACTTAATGACGTCCTAGACTAGGGTTGCCAGACGGCCTGGAATGGCCTGGATTTTCCAGTTATTTTGGGTCTGGTCAAGTTTCCAGTTAGTGTATAATTTTGCAGTTAAAAAATAGTTTCTTAAATTTTAAAAATATTATATTTAGGTAAAAATTACAAAAAAAAAATTGTAAAATAAAGTTATTTTGTGTATGACGATGCGCAAAACATAACCTAACATATGACTGTCAAATTTTAGCTACAAATTAATTGATGTTTCGAAACATTTTTTTCACCGGTGAACAACTTACGGGCCTTTAATAGGAGGTAGCAAAAAATAAGCTTTTTTAGTGTACTTTTGCTCATTACTTACGACTCGTAAGTTACGAGCATATCGGCAGTCTAGTTCGTATCGAATGTTTTCCTTCACCTCGTAGATGATCTGAGGATTGTTTTCGTACATTTTGCTTTTCAAACAACCCCACAAAAATAAGTCCGGAGGGGTCAAATCTGTAGATGAGGGCCAATTATTGTCGCTTTTTTAACATCGCACGTCCATGGAACTTTAACTTGTCACATAGTTTTCCAGATCCGATTTCCACTTCGGACTTATTTTTGTGGGGTTATTTGAATAGAAAAATATACGACATCAATCCCATATTTCGATGTGTTACACACGGAATGGCAAAGTGCGTGTACTCCGATACTGTGGTTGGAGGGTATAACAAAAAAAATGCAACATTTTTTTGTGAGTGTATATGATAAACCAGCATATGATTTATGATCATTTGTATTTCGAATTTATTACCAATTTTTATTGTTTGAATATCGTTACTATTTTTATCACGTGAAATTTTAATTAAACAGTTCAATTTCTGAATGTCTCAGCTATGATATTCAGAATCGGCAACATAATATTTTAAAAAGTGTAAAACATTTTGGTGTTTCACATAAATCATTTAAAACGAAAGATTTGATTTAAATTTGATTTGTAGATGCTAGCTTCTTAACAATGCCAAAAAAATGTGGACACTTTACCCCTATGACACCATACAGGGAGTCTTAGATTAGAGACATTCTGGGTAGTGGAGCCTCTATAAATTTTTACACAGTCAGATTGAAGCTACACGAACAAGCGGGCTTTGGAGTGTCTTCGGAAGAGCTTGGCTGGAAGATTGCCAGATCATTGCAGTGTTTATTAGGTAGAGATGCTGGCAATAAACGAAGTGTCTGACTGGTTGAGTTGCAATGTCTGTCTACATTCGCAGCCGGCAACTGTTCCGACAGTCAAGCCGCGCTCAAGTCCTTGGAGTTAATGTTTTTGAAAACAAGATCTGCACTTAACTGCTGCACGTCTTTAAATGAGAAGGCCAAGAAGCTGGACATACGACCCATATCGGTCCCACACTGGCAGTCCCAGGTCACAGGGACATTCCTGAGAATTGCAAGCCGATGATCTTGCGAGACTGGGAAATACCTTACATGTCCAACGGAATTGGAATGTGTTGGATGCCTATAGAAACTTACAAGCAAAATTTACGGCTTTGTTCGGCGAGGAAGACTAATCAGAGATGGGCATATGGATTAAAGTGTGAGACTACACGACAGATTATACCTTCCCTTAATGAGAAGCGCACAATTAAGCTGATATCGTTTCCAAGAGGAGAGATTTCGACATTGGCAGCTGTTATTACCGGACAGCGCCTTATTGGAAATCACGCTGAACAGTTAAATGTATCGTCAAATGACGTCTGCCGGAGTGGTCTGTATGAGGAGAAGTTGGAAACTTTAGAACACTTTATCTGCCATTGCCCGGTTATTTCTGCTCAGAGACTTGTTTCACTGGCATCTTGGAAACTATACGATATTTCTGATTTTGTAGTTCCAAAAGACATTCAATCCTTAGGCTGCCATTAGACCTTGAATACAACTAGCCGGGAACACAGCCACTAGGCTTGCGGCAATAAATGCATGGTCGTATAAACCATACGGACGTACAGGAATCCTGGGGCATCATGGTGCCTTAGTGAACATTGATTCTTGCACCCCTATACGTTTGTTTGTAACAAGGATTCCGGACAGGTCCGATAAGACGAAGGATATATTCCTGAGGAGACACTTGAGGTTTTTACTGATGGCTCCAAAATGGACGGTCGAGTTGGGGTGATGTTTTTATGATTGTCCAAGTGTGCCGGGCATATCTTAATGAGATGGCGAGACATTTGAGTCTAACACTCATTTGGGTGCCGGGACATATGGGTATAAATGGCCAGTGTTGTCAATGAATTAGACAGGCTAGGTACGACTCAACTTTTAATTAAATCGATCATACGCCTTGCATCCCGCTCAATGCGAGTAAGCGGTGGAACGAAATTTCACTATTTCAGATCGCCAATGACAAATGGCGAACTGAACACACGTGCTTTAACACGAGGATAGTGTGTGGCCCTCATATGATCGCCGAAGTACTGGAAAGATCATTCAACTGCACCGGAACAAGCTAAGCAACTTGGATACAGCCGTTACGGGGCACAGTGCACGCTTCGGATCACACGCCAGTAAAATGGGATTCCCCACAATGACTACAGCGTAGGAAGTCAGAACGTGGGGTCTAGGCCTAGGGCCTTGGCTGTTGTTCCTCCGAGAAAGACAGTTTTTGTTTCCCGCTTATTGCCGGATACGACGGTCGAGGAGGTGAAATTTTATATCAAGTCGAAAATTGATGTGGATGGTTTGATATCTCCCTTTAAAATGAAGGGAATTTTTTCAGATAGGTTGTCGTCCTTTAAGATAGTGGTCTCTGATGAAATATTTGAGATCATTGTGAAGAAGGATTTTTGGCCTCAGGGCGCATTTGTTAAAGAGTTTGTTTTTCGCGAATATGGCAGAGACAGGAAGGTGGTTAGTCTGTCATCTGTAGCGGATACGGCTTCAAAAAACTGAATAGTGCTTTGGGCATATGCTATCAGAATGTTAGGGGCTTGAATACTAAATTGACTAGGTTGTTTGTGGACAGTTTTAATTTTGACTATTAGGTAATCACTTTCACGGAAACGTGGTTAAATGGTAAGATATTGAATTCTGAGATTTTGTGTAATGATTTTAGGATTTATAGGAAAGACCGTATATACGAGGAGGATGTTGGAAATTTATATGTAAATGGTGTTGAAAATGTTCAGAACGTTGACGAGATTAAGAAGACTAAGAAGATTAAAAAGGGTGGCGGTGTTTTAATAGCTGCAAAAAGCTGTTTACCATCAGAGGAAATTGAATCTGATAAATTCGTGAAAATAGAGTTTGTTGCTGTTAGTATCAAACTTGGGCTGAAATCTATTTTTGTTACTTGTTCTTATATTCCTCCTCCTTCTGATTCATTAGTTTATGACACTCATTTGGATGCCATTGGTTTTGTTATTTCTAGGATGAAGAATGTTGATTCTATAATTGTTTTAGGTGACTTTAATTTGCCAAACGTCTCATGGCATTCTTTGCCGGACACTCAGTCATTAATTTCATTGTCTTCGGCATTATATTTATGTCTGGCATTTTATTTGAAGGACCCATGTGAGCTGTCCAAAAAGGCGTCTTTTAACTAAGATTGAAAACTTCAGAGTAGAACATTTTCGACTCTGGAGTGAATTGAAAAAGTATAGTCGAATTCCAAAATTCACCAACATTGTAAATGTGGCTTTAACGTTTCAATATGTGCTGTGTAGCGACTCCAACATTGTTAAAGTAGTTCAACTGTAAAATTTTGTTCTTTAACATTTGAGTGTATTTGATTAAAATTAGTCGGTTAATCAATCGATAACCATTAATCGGATTATCGATTAGGTACCTCACTGACAAAGGAAGTGGTCCAACCGTTATGAACCGATTATGAACGATTTTAAAGTTAGGGTGTCTTGGCTTATCGGCCATATCAGTGTTTAAAAATTTCGTTGCGCCTTATGAAACAATGTGGACATTCAGGTAAATTCCAATAACAAATGTACGTCCTAGATTAAATTAAATAAAGATTATTTCGTATTCATATTGATATCGTTGGTCTATGTCTTCACATAAATACTCTCCAAAATTTACATATTTTCATAAAATAATAGGTTGTTCCACCGTTGCATAGGTATTAAAAAAACTTTCTTCCTATATGAAAGCATCATATCGTTTTTTACGAAAAAATGGATCAAAAATAAAAAAAAAACAATTTTATCGTAATTTTTTGAACCGCTAAATCCCGGATATGGCGAATAAACCAATGCACCCGAATAAACATATACACTCAAAATAATAACTCTGTAAAATGATTGTAATCTCAATTCAACAAATATTTGACAGAGTTTTCTGTCAAAATACAGATTCAAAGAAAAAACTTTGAATTTTGTTGTGACACAAACAAAGTTTACTCTGTTATATTACTTTTTACTTTGTAATCTTAATTTTACAGATAATTAACAGAGTTTTCTGCTAAAATACAGATCTAAGCAAAATACTTCGTATTTTTTTATAACCAAAAAAGTTTTCTGTTTTGAGTAGTTTTTGTTTTTGTTACCAAACATCAAAATTTTATCTGCATATTTTTTTTTTTTGAGAAAAAGTTGAAAAAGTAGCAAAAACAGTTATCAAAATTTTTTTTCAGAAATCTTATAAAAATTTTACAAAATAACATGCATTTAACTAAACTCTGTAAATTTACAGAGTTTTTTTTGTAAATTTTTTTTTTTGCATCAAATGTATTTTACATATGTGTAAAATTTACATAGTTTCTTTGCTAAATGGTGGTTTATTTAACCAATATTTTACTAGAAACTCTGTAAATTAACAGTTTTTTTGTCCCAATCATTTTACCGAGTTTTAAAGTAAAATTACAGAGTTTTCTCTGTAAAAATGCTTTAACCAATATTTTACTATAAACTCTGTAAATTAACAGTTTTTTTCTGTCAAAATCATTTTACAAAGTTTTTTTTAGTAAAATTACCAAGAAATGTTGTTAGCTGGAAAAGTATGGTGTACTCTGTTAAATTAGCAGAGTTTTTCTGTAATTTAACAGAGTTATTATTTTGAGTGTACATATGAGGCATTCGGCACCAAATATCCAGCGAAAAAAACACGTATACCGTAAACTTCTGAATAGGTTTTATGGATAGCCCTATATGGAACTTAGAAAATTGCGTTTTTGGTTTTTCAATTTTTCAAAAACTGGGCTTAGGAGGCGTGGTCAAATATTGGAAAATGGTAAAATTTGTGGCAACTGCCGTGATTAAATATTTATCACATTAAAACGGAATGCACCACAATCTCAAAAATTTACATTCTTATATAGTTTTTTATGGGCTATCGATTAAATTTTTTTTTTTTTGGAAAATTTTCAGAACCCGTTCTGAAATTTTCCATTTTTTAAAAATATCAATTTATTAAAAAACATGCCACTTTTTTTTTTCTTTTTTAATTTTTTTTTTTTTAAGTTTAGATGTTTGTCCATCTACACAAAAAATTCAGAAACACGTTCTTTGTTTTTTTTTGAGAAAATCGCATTTTAACTTTAAATTTCATAACAATTTTGTAATTTGCTTGTATTTCTTTGTTTTAACGTTGCGAATGAGTAATATTTATGCAATTAATAATACTCATTCGCAATTTTCTTAGTTCCATTTAGGGATATCCAAACAACCTATTCAGAAATTTACGGGACACATGTTTTTCTGTAGCGGGACATTTGGTGTGGAATGCCTCATATACATTTTAAGTTTTAGGCAAATCGGTACATAAGGGTTGGAATATTTCCTTTGTTAGTCACATTATTCCTTTAAAAATTTTTAGAATTTCCTTTTAAAAAATTTCAGATTTTCACTTAAAAAATAAGGTCCACTCACCCAAAAATATTTTCTTTCTTCGTAGGCCTTTCAAACTGACATTACACTGTACAACAATTTTAAACTTTTTTCAAAATTACGGGGTTCCGACGATTGATTTTGTGGATTCAGAGGGGACCAAAAAAGTATACGTGTGTCGGCGTTTTGAAAAATCAGATCGGAATTTTATTTTAAAGGAGGGGCTAAAGGCCCCTAAAATATAATTCCGATTCCGTCGACACACGTACATATACTTTTTTTGATCTCCTCTACCAGAAACAATCGAATTCAAAAATATGAAAATGCAAAAGGGAAAGGCATACTATTGGCCACAGATTGGAGTACAACATTGTGATTGCAGCTTTAAGGTAAGTTCACAAAGTTGGAGTCACTCCAATCCACAGCACAGATTGCTGTGTTAAGTGTGCAAAATATAGACTGGAGTTCTGTCACATTGTTTTTGATATTTTACTTACATACCTTACAGTTTCGCGTAATTATTCTATTAAATTTATACCCATGCACATCTGACAAGGAAGGTCTTTCACAGGGCACCCACCGATTGTCCTGAAACTTGCATATAGGAAAGAGGTGATCAAAGTAAGATTTATCTGTTTTTTATAGCTGCCCAATCTCACATTTAGAGGGTCAAAGGGGAGGGGGAAAAACGGGATTTTTCCCATTTCTTCAAAAGAAACTATATGAACAATTTATACAGGTCGAACGGTTTTTTGAAGACCTATCCAATGGTGTATCACTCGTGTCCAAATTCGGATTCGTTAAGTTCGTTATTGTCAAAAATGTATAATACAGTCAAACTCGGTTATAACGAATTCGGTTATAACGAATTCTCGGTTATAACGAACTAATTCTAAAGTCCCGACGTTTTGGTATCAAGTTTCACACAAAATACTTCTTTTATAACGAATCCTCGGTTAAAACGAACTGCTTATTATGGTCCCACGAACACAATTTCATGTGTATTAACATTTTTATAACGAACTCCCATAAATATTTTTAAATAAGCGGCAATCATGTTTATCAAACTAACAAAAGGTTGGAATTTTTTGGTTTACATCATAATTTCATAAATTTTTTTTATATTTTTCATGATTTCTTCTCAATAAGTAGTATATTTACGAAAAAAACATAAAATAAAACAAAATTGGATCTATTTTTTTTTTGGAAATAAAACTGGGTTGATAAAAACATACATACATACATATAGCGAACTTCGCTTGTAACGAACTATTTGTACTGGTCCCTCGGAGTTCGTTATAACCGGGTTCGACTGTAGTTGGCGTATTTTATATGGAGATGTATGTATATGCGCACGACCGCCAAACTCATATATAAATCTCTATCAAAATTAAGCTGACCCGTATTTTTTCGTTTGTCAAAATTCCTGCAAGTTCGGCTTTTTAACGGATTTTCCCAAAAGCCCTTATTTTTTCAAAAGGTGGCAACCCTTTTTTAAACTTGGGATTGTTCAGCAAAAAAAAACAGGTAACTCTTATTTTTGCCCCCTGAGTTGAAATCTCGTTCGAACGAAATTTCGATCAAACGGTTGAGTATAAACCCTATTCACACCTGAGGTAAAATCTCGTTCGAACGTGATTTCGATCATATGGTCTGTATTATTTTATACACAACCATATGATCGAAATCTCGTTCGAACGAGATTTCACTTCAGGTGTGAATTGGGAATAAAATGTGATTGAAATCTCTTTCGAACGAGATTTCACCTCAGGTGTGAATTGACTTTTTGGGCAAAAAATTCTATGATTAAAATCCAAAATTTTTTTTAAACTTTTGAAATTTTTTTTTAAATAAATACATATTTTGTTCTTTATGTTTGTATTTTTTCTATGTTAACGGTTAACATAGGCTCTGTTTGAAAAAGGATAGTCAAATTCAAAAACATGAAAGTGCAAAAAGGAAAGGTATAAAATAACCCCTAGATTGGAGTACTCCAACATTGTGAATGCGGTTTTATTCTTATTAGCAAACTTATTTGAGTGTAAACTTACCTGTTGTATAAAAATATTCCAAATAACAGACATTCATTCACCCACTGTATTATGTGAGTGGGACAATAATAAGAAAACACTAGCAAAGAAATGTATTGATGTGTGCGAAGTTGTAAATTTAGCAAAAGAATACTTTTAATTTCACTGTAATTTCACAAGAAAACCACGTAACAAAATAGCACCATAAGCGATTTGAGCAAAAATTTAAAATTTTTATATTGATTTAAAAGAATTAAACAAATACTTGGTAAATAGTAATTTCACAATTCCAACTGTAAACAGATTAATGGTGAATTATAGATTATTATTTATTATAAACAAATGGATGAAATTAATTTTTGTATAATCTCGGGGATTCATTCACTAAAAATTCACGTTAACAAAAATATTTTATTTCTTCTTCTTCTTTTTTCTTTATATTATATTATTTATTAATTCTTTTTCACTTTACTTTAAAATTCGTGTATATATTTAAATATTTGTATATTAAAATATTCTTATTAATTTTAATATAGTATGTAAACACGAACAAACACATTAATTTTTCTTGTGTATTTTTGTATTTATTGGGTTGACATCAGCCACGGCCACTTCTCCTCAACCGTAATAATATTGGCGCTGCTGGCGATGATGAAAAAAATATTTAAAAAAATATAAAAACAAAACGGAGCCAAAAGGAGATAGACAACTTAATAATCGTATACAATACAACCAACACGTACGCGCGAGGCAAATACCGATCAATTTAATTTCAGTGTTGATTCGTATTTAGTTTTTTTTTGTTTTACTTTTTCGCCAAAGAATCTTTGGAATACAAAAAATGAAAAAAAAAATAACAGAATATCAAGAATTTGAATTTTTATTTTTAAAAAGAAACTCGCTCAACGAGTCTCCGACTAGAACTGATTGTCTAGAAAATATCGGTGTATGAAAATTGCTGCTCAGATAGTCAAGTCAATTTTCAATGGTTGTTTGCTGATGATGATGATGTTGATGAGCTAGTAGCTCGCAATTGTTAATATTACGTTCGTTTTGTTCAGTTCAATATGAGTGTAGTATATTACGCTCGCACACCTTATTTTCGTTTCATTAGTGTTAAATAAGAAGTATCAAGGTATTTTTTTTACGCTCCCGAAATAAGCTTTTTTTCTCATTAGCACTTGCTTAAAATATGTAATTAAATTAAACCCTGTTGGAAATGTAGATAAACAGAATTGGCTGATCTTGTCATGTGTAGTTTTATAAAAAGTGGTAACACTTTTAAGTTGCAGTGCTGGATTTTTTTTTTGGTAACGTCTATATATTGTCCCACAAATATTTAACGTTTAAGCTACATACATATATACCGAAAAATTATGTAAAATTTTGGCGCCCAGCATAGGGCTGTTTCGTTTCTTAATAGAAATGCCAAAAGGAAAATCCCAAAAACCCAGAATTTTTTGGGATTGAAAAACTACATATCGCTCATTTACTTGTATAGTGTTATAACTAGGGTGACCATATTTTTCTGAACTCAAATCAGTACGCACAAGTTTTTATGTTTTTTTCTAGAAATAACTCTCTGAAAACTGTTTTCTGTGAAAAAACACTGATGATTTTTGAGAAACTGAAAAAGTTTTGCTTAAATTACCAAACTTCGGGTCAATTAGTATTCAGTAAAAACAACTGTTAAAAACAACTGTCATAAACTGTGTCGTTATTTTGCGGAAAATTTTGTTGACTACAACCAACTTCATTTGAATGTTTTGATCGTTTCGGTGCAAAAAATATAACAAAACAATCAAAAAACACAAACAAACCCCTCAGGATTTGTAAATAAAAAGTCCACAGATTCTGAGGACTTTTAATAACTCTTCCTTTTAGAAAACTTCCCAGATAATAAGTCTTTTTTAAATAGACCTGATGTTCTCAGAGCTTTTTTCAATAAATTCGTATGACATTACCTTATCGAGCATCTAAGAATCATTTTATTCACCCAATTACATTATCATTCTAAAAAAAATATAAAAATTCCATCATCTCGTGAACTTTTCGTTTAAGTAAACCTCAGAGATTCTGTGCGTCTTTTCATATAAATTTATGAAGATCAAAATAGCCTCAAGCTCAGATACATTTTTGCGTTAAGGAACCTCTTGATTTTCGAATTGTAAGCTCTTTAGAATTCATTATAAATTATCTTATTGTCAGAATTAAGTCATAAAAAAACTACCTTGAAGACTTATTTGATGGAAACTCAAGTTTTTGTATATAATTTTCGAATAAAATTATTTTTTATGTTGAAATGTTCAAAAATCAGTACAATCAGTACATATTTCAAAAAATCAGTACAAATCAGTACAACGTTTTTTGATCAGTACACGTGATCAAAAATCAGTACATGTACTGATCAAATCAGTACGAATGGTCAGCCTAGTTATAACTCAAAATATGTCGTTTTTGGGTAAACAAAACAGAATTATTTGTTATATCCTGCTTTATATTGTGTCAAAAATTCGTATTAATATCTTTTAAACTCACCGTTTGAGAAGAGAACAGGCCATTTTAACATTTTCTACTCACGGGCCTTTTTCAACGCAAACCAAGTTTCAATTAGTAAACTTTAAACAGGTTTTCTCTAAAATCAAACATTTTGAGTTATGACTCTATACAAGTAAATGAGCGATATATACCGAAAAATTCCCAGGAAAATTTTTTGGAACAAATTCCTGGTTCAACATATTCTTTAATGTATTCTATGGTAATCACAACAAAATTTTCTATGTAAAATTATTTTTCAAAAAAACTACTTGCTCTTAAAAACGATTGCTTTTGGGACAATTTCAAACAAAAATCATTAATTCTGGAATGTAAAGTAGAATCGGTTGCAGGGTAAAATGATGCGTTCTGGAACCGATTATTGGGAACAGAAAATTTTGCTGGGTTATGTAAAATTTGGCGCCCAGCATAGGGCCGTTTAGTTCCTTAATAGAGATGCCAAACGGGAAATCCTGAAATCCGGTAATTTTTCAGGATTGACAAATCCCGAATACCGGAATTTATTTATTACAGTTCCGAAATTTTTCCGGGATTGTCAAAACCTGTGATTTCTGGATTTTTTTGTCAAATATTGAAATCAAAATTTACTATTTCTTCAGTATTTGTGATCCGATGGGCACAAAATTGATTTGGTTTGAAATGTGTTTAAAATACCTTTCAAATGAGGCTTGTTAGTATTACATTTTCTTAATCTTTGGGAGGACAATTACATTCTTAAGTCGGATTACTTAACATCATGGACGTATACAGGGGGGGCACAGGGGGCGCGTGTCCCCCCCTTTTCGATTTCAAAATACTGAAAATTTAATACGTTACAACGCATTATAAAAAAAACAGGAGTTTTTTAAGTATTGTACATATTTAAGTTTCACTATTGATTCAGAGAAATTGGAACTACCAGATCGATTTTGGCCTCGGGATTCAAGGTCCGCTTCCAATATTTTTCTATCACGTACCTACTGGAATCAGGAAGTCGATTTTTTTAATTAAATAAAGCTTCTTTGTGGAAAAGAAAGAATACGTTACAGTAGAGTCCTTAAAGCGATATTTTACACTCAGAAAATTATTGCAGTTACTACATGATGGTTGTTTGTGTAGTAAGTAGTAGCTGTTGTTTTTAACTACAATTTCGGTCGTTTTTGTGTGAAAAAATCTCAAACAACTTTTTTTTGTAGTAGTTTCAAAAAATAAATACAAAAAATATACTACACTGTAGTAATAGTTGATTTATGTAGTTGTTTTTAGTTTTTTTCTAAAAAGTTTTTTTCTAGAAATTTTTATTGCAAACGAATGTGTCGAACGAATTATTTTTATACCAAATAAATAATATCTAAATAAATTAAATTACAATTTATTAAATTTAATTATAACAAAAAATATGTTTTTGGAAAAATATTCTTGAGCGAAAGAAAATAAGTGGATAAAATAGAGAAAACAAGTGTGTATAATATAGCGCTCACATAAGCGTGTGTAAAAACCAATCGGAAAAAAACAAAATACAATGTATGCAGTGTCTTGTTTTCTTATGAGCGTGCCATCTTTCTTTTCTTTGTATACACAACAGAACAGGTACATACTTTTTTGAAACATTGAAAATTAATTCTTTTTTTTTATAAATCAATTTTGCCAAAGCATTTCGTTTTTTTTTATTCAGACAAATTTTGATCAGAAGCGGTGGAAATTTGAAATAATCTATTAAAAAAACAAAGGTAAATACAATCAATTTATTTTGTTTAACATTTTATTAATATAATTTTTTTCTTCTATAATTCCAGATAAATACACCAAAAAATTGTCATCACGTCGAAATTCTATACAACCAACTGAAATGTATTGCTTTTTAAATAAATAAGTATCATTCATTTAAACGTTTAAGAAATTTTTTAAATAAAATTTCAGGCAATTGTAGCAAAAACAACTGTATTAAACAGTTTTGTAGTAGTTTTTACTACATTTTGTAGTTAAAAATCAATAGTTAAAAACAACAACATGTTCAGTTGTTTTTACCGTAATATGTAGTGGACGCCTTTTCAACAACAAAATGTAGTCAAAACAACTGTCTTTTGTAGTAGATTTTACCGACATACTTTTTTGAGTGTATATGTTTTTTTTTTTACAAAAATCTCGAAACCGGATCTAGCTACAAAAATTTGGATGGCAGATCTGAAATTAGGATACCAAGAAAAACTTTAAACAAATATTTCAAATTCTGAGATATTTATTTTTTTTATAGAAAATTTTCGGATTCTTAAAAGTTTTTCTATACAAAAATTTTCAGATTCTTAAAAATTTTTTATAAAAAAATAATTCAGATTCAAACAAAATTTTTCTAAAATAAACTTTAAAGGTTTTGAGGTTTTGAAACTTTTTTATAGAAAAATCCTCACATGGTACCCGGAACCAATCTTAAATCTAAAAGCGCGACCACCAGAAATGTTTATTTATAAAAATGTATTTGGGATATGTAAGAACAATTTTGTAATAACAAATTTAAATTTTCGGTTAAGCTCTTTTTGAAAAAATCGGGTCTAAAAGTGTCATTACAAATTTTTTGAAAACTTGAATTTCGAATATTTTTATAAATTTGATGTAAATAGAAATGGATACATTTTCAAAACAAGTTTCTCAAAATCAGAAACACCTGAAAAATTTTATATGACGTATTTGGAATCTAGAGATAGAGCTGCGGAAAGTGCAAAATAACCATAAAATAATTTTGAAAATGCAAATATCTCAATAACAAAATGTTCTAAAATTTGGATGGCTGGTTTGGAACACTTAAAAAATTATGTTAGTAAAATCAACTGAAAATGTCAGTTAAAATAACTACTTTGTAAGTTATTTTGGGGTCAACTACTTTTTCAGTTTAATCAACTAATAATGTTAGTTATTTTAACTGACAAAAAAGAACTGACTTATGTAGTAAAAACTACTGTTATTTGTAGTCAAAACAACTAAAATGTAGTAAAAATAAAATAATATATAATTTTTTTTTTCAAAAAATGTTTCTAAAAAAAATTAAAGACCAAATATTTTCCAAGTTTTTTTTTTAATTTAAAAAAAGTTGTGAAAAATAAAAAAAGCGAAAATTGAAAAAAAACATTGAAAATTTTTCAGAGATAAAAAAAATAAAATTAACTACTTTAAATAAATGGTACTACATTATAGTACTTTTTTGTTAGTTATTCAAAAACACGACTTAAAATAACTAACAGAAATAGTTGTTTGATATTTTTCATACAAAAACAACTGACTTTGTAGTTGAAAACAACTAACTTCTGTAAAATATACAAACAACTGACATGTAGTAACTTACATAATTTTCTGAGTGTATAAGTTCATTTGATGTCAGATTAAATTTTGGATTGTGCCCCCCCTTTTCAAATTCCTGGATACGTCGCTGCTTAACATACGATAGCAATTCGAAATCTTCTTAACTAAACAATGAAAAACAAGAGCGAGATTTTTTAAATTATTTTATTTTTCAATATAATCTCCTGAAACTTCATTCAATACGCTTACAAGGGAAATCTCCCTGGTGTCACCCTTCGATCTTCATGAAATTTTGATATGTTGTTCAGAACGAAAATTGATTCGACACGTATTTTTTTTTGCGGCCCAAAGTCATTTTTCGACGGAACTTTTACGGGGGAATTAGACCTTTTTTAGTTTTTCTCGATTTAGGCATATTTAGTCAAAAGTAATATTGGTAGGCTGACCATTCGTACTGATTTGATCAGTATGTATAAGAAATAGTTTTATTTAAAAATTCTTTACAATAACTTAAATTTCCACAAATTAAGTCGTCGGAGTAGTTTTTATAACTTAAGTTTGACAACACTCAAAATAATACATTAGTAGATTTACAAATTTTTTTTGCTAATGCTAGTAAGCTAACCTTCAGCAAATTTTTAGTTGAGATTAATTAGCATGTTAGCAAAAATATCTTGTAAACTTCATTTAGCGCATTAGCAATTTTAAACAAAATTTTATCAAATTTTTTTGCTAAATTTAAAATTGAGTTGACCAAATTTTTACAAGCTTTTTTGCTAATATTAGCAAAAATAAATTTAATTTTTTTTTAAGAAAACTTAAAATGACGCTATCTCGGAAACAAAGCCAGATAGAGCAAAATGGAGGCCATTTTTGGTTCTCGGACTATCCATAGTATCGCCGGTTTTCTTAACATGTGTGGACCTTAATGGGTCCTAACTTTGGATCCAAAAAAATTTTGCATTCCCGAAAATTTTAAAATGCTCATATCTCGGTAAATATTGCCGACACAACAAAACGTCCAAAAGCATTTTTGTAGCGTAGAACAAAATAAATAAAGCTCTCCGAGTAATATTTTTGAAGTTATCGAGTTTTTTAATTCTCAAAACCCCAGTGGTCCCCTAAAATCACGTATATCAAAAACTAAGCAAGGATTAAAAACTATGGCGTGTTTTAAAGAACCCAACTAGGTCCGAACCCAATGGGGTCCTCAAATGTGTATGAACTAACATAAGTTGAAATAAAAAAAAATAAAAAAAAAAAAATTCAGTTAACTAATTTTTGGCAAACCAGTTTTGCTAACTTTACAAAAAAAATTGTGGGTTCAAAATTAGCAAATTTTCTTGTAGGTTTACAAGCTTTTTTTGCTAACAATACAGTTTTTTTTTGAATGAATGAGATAATTTGTAGTGTATTAATTCTAAATTTCTTAGAGTTCGTGAATCAAGAGGTTCTTTAACGCAAAAATGTAACTGAGCATGAGGCTTTTTTGATCTTCATAAATTTATATGAAGTTTGAAGTTTTCTATAACGAAAAGTTCACAGGATGATGGATTTTCTATATTTTTAAATGGATAATGGAATTGCATGAATCCAAATGATTCTGAGATGTTCGATGACATTAGGTCTTAAAAATTCATTGAAAACAGCGCTAAGAACATCCGCGATATTTAAAAAAAATAATTTGCTTATTATCTGAAAAGCTTGCTAAAAGGAAAAGTTATCCAAACTTAAGTGAAAAAGTCCTCAGAATCTGAGAGATTTTCTTATTCGGGTTTTAGTTATATTTTCTGCTCTGAAACGATCAACACATTTAAATGAAGTTGTTCGAAGTCAACTAAAATGTCTGCAAAATAACGACAGTTTATGGCAGTTGTTTTTACTGAAATACTAATTGACCAAAAGTTTTTTAGTTTAAAAATCATCAGTGTTTTCCGAGAAAAAACATAAAAACTTGGGAGTACTGATTTGAGTTCAGAAAAAATGGTCACTCCAAATATAGGCATATTTGGTACGGATTAAAGGTATTTAAAAGACATATCTCGTGGTGCCAACAACAACATAAAACGTTTGCTAGCAATGATTTTTTATACCCTACACCACACTGTGGTACAGGGTATAATGAGTTTGTGCTGATGTTTGTAACTACTCGAAATATTGGTCCTAGGCCCACTTTTAAGTATACCGATCGACTCAGAATCACTTTTTGAGTCGATTAAGCAATGTCCGTCCGTCTGTCTGTCCATGTAAACGGTGTAAACACGATACAGGTCGCGATTTTTAATCAATTCACTTGAAACTTAAGTCTCTTTTGGCCAAAGGACGAAGCCTATTGAAAAAAATCGGTCCATATTTAGACCTAGCCCCCATACAAAGGTCCTCTTTAGTTTAGGCTCAAATGACTCTAATAGCCGCATTTTAATATGTATCTTTTCGAAATTTGGCAGGTAATCATATTTCATCTACGCAAATCACCATTCCGAATTTTAAAGAAATCGTACCAGTTCTTCTTGTAGCCCCTATACAAACCACCTTTTCAATTTTCACATAAATCTCTTAAATTTCATGAAAATAGAAAATATTTAATTAAAATTCTCTTTGTATATGTTAAACGTGTACTTTAATACCCTTATCAAATCTGATTATCATCGGACCATTTTTGGACTTAGGGCCCATGTGAAAATTTCGCCCGATATTCAGTTAAAGCGGTTTATTGCCAACAAAAAGAAGCCTATTCCACTCAAATTTGATTTGTGAGTGCTTTTTACACTTATTAAAAATTTGACTCTAATCTGTCCATGTTTGAACTTGGGACCCATTTTCCGGGAAACTTTGGTGTAGGGTGTTATATGGCCGGTCTTGACCGACTATAATTTTCTTACTTGTTTTGATTTGGAAACATGTGTAATATAAAGGGAGCTAAATAAGGAGAATAAGGTGGGTGGTCAAGCAATTCGTTGAATTTGTCCATTGTTAAGACACTCTTGTGGGATGGTGCGTTGTCTTGATGAAAAACAACTTTTTTGTGTTCTAAGTCAGGTCCTTTTTCTTGAATTTTCAAATTCAATTGATCAAAAACTTTACCATAATATTCAGAATTTATTGTTTTAGTTTTTTGAAGATGGTCCATCAATAAAATACCCATGTAATCCCAGAAAACCGTTGCAAGACCTTACTAGGTCTCAAACAAGCTTCAGAAATTTTATTTCGAATGCGTTTTTGATCAACTGTTAATATATGAGGCACCGACCTTAAAGAAAGCTTTTTCATATGAAATTCTTTATGCAAAATAAAATGTAGTCAATCATTTCAGATGCCTATGGCATTATCTATTTCACACACTTGCACTCGTCGTTCATCCAATACCATATCATGGACTTTTGCTATGATTTCTGGGGTTGTTTCAGTTTTTGGAAGTCCACTTCGTGGTTCATCTTCAATGCATTTAAGACCACGTTTAAATTCAGCAAATCAATTTTTTACTGTATGACCGACTCTAATAGTTTTTCAGACCCAAAATTTAACCTTTATCTTCAACCTTTAACAAGACAATACCGACCGTATAATACCCTATACCAGTTTTTCCAAAAAAAGGGTTCAAACTCCAAACATGGATTCGATTAGATCCTATCTCTAGTTAGATTTTTAGTTGATACAAAACTCACAGTAGCGAAATAGACTTCTTTTTGTTGCCAATAGGTCGATTTCACTGAATACTCAGCCAAATATTTATATAAGACTACCTCCAGAAATTTGGTTACAAAAGTTAATTTTTAACAACTACATACAAACTAAATTTTAATAAAACATTCCAAATTTGAATGAATTTTGAGAGATTTATGTGAATCTTAGGAGGGTGGTTTATATAGGGACTACAAGTAGGACTGGTCCCGATTTCTTTACAATTTGTAAGTATTTGTGAATTTGTGTTTATCTGCCAAATTTCGAAACGATATCTATTAAAATACGGTTGTTAGGTTAATTCGAACCAAATTTAAAGGGGACGATTGTGTGGGGGCTAGATCAGAACATGGACCGATTATTTTCCATTTTCAAAAGGCTTCGTCCTTGGGCCTAAAGAAGCATAAGATTCAAAGTTCAGACAAATCTATTAAAAGTTGCGAATTGTATCGTGCGCACAACGTTTACATGGACAGACGGACCTTGTTAAATCTACTCGAAAAGTGATTTTGAAGGTGGGTCAAGGAACAATATTTCGAATAGTTGCAAGCATCAGCACAAACCCATTATACCCTGTACCACAGAGTGTTGTAGGGTATAACAATTGTGCGCCAGTTACTTTCTTCTATGAATATTAATCATTTCCAATTGGTACTATTATCGTAGTGTATTCGCAACACATCTATTTGCAAATTTTGTACTCTCTTTTAATTTTATAGATCCATAAATTAACTTCATATAACAAATAGTTGTTTAAGGCGAGAAAGCTTACAAATAAGTGAAAATACACTTGTTTTGCGTGAGTGTGCGTCTCGTGTGTACCTTGGAAGTTGATAAGACAGACACAGACTGTGTGCGCACAAGTGTGCACTGGCATACAAACCATTCCATTGTGGTTTGCCAAACGATGAGACAAGTATGATCAACTATTTGTTGTTGAGGATGACGTATTGCTGTTATCATTTCGGTAGCTGAAATCAATAGTAGTATTCACATTTGATAGCATATTTGCAAGGGTAGCATTAATGCTATGGTTTTTATGCTACAAAGCGTGGGCATCTTTTTATACACTTCAACCACAGTTTGGGGATTAGTCTGTTCGGAAATGGCCTCTTAGTAAGTTAGTAATAGCATAAAAATGATGCGCATTATAGAGCTGATAATGAGAAAAATAGTGTAGTAGTGCATTTTTTTCAAAAAAAAAATATTTTTTGGTGTCAAAATTCGCGGAATGTTTAGTACATTAAGGGAAAAATATTTAAAAAGTTTTTATGGAATAATTTTGGTCTACCACAGCATTTTAAGAAAAAAATATAAGTTTTTGTCAATATTGTAAATTTACTTTTTCACTACTCGTATTATGTTCTGGTATGCAGAGCTTAGAAGGATTTCATTCCTTAATTCGATTTGTCATTCGGAGTGAAAATTTAGTGATTGCATTCCCCAATCACATTTTAGCGAATTGAATGAATTCACTTTAGACTCATTCGATTTATAAATATCGAATGCATTCGTTTTATTTTTCATTCGACTTTTAAAAATCGAATGCATTCGATTTTTTTTTTTCATTTGACTTTTAAAAATCGAATGCATTCACTTGCGAATGCAATCGATTTTCTTTTCATTCAATTTGAAAAATCAAATGGCTTATTCATTCATTGCATAAAAAACTTAAAAAAACTAACCAAGATAGAGCAAAACGTATCGAATTTTTTGTCCATAGTATCGCTAACACTCTTCACATTGTTTTGTCCTATAGGCAGTTAATATGTGCATTTTTTAAATTTTCGGGAACACCAATTTTAGAGCCTTAAAAATTAAAGCCCATTAGGGTCATCGTATGTAAAGAGATTAGGCGATACTATGGACCAAAATTTGGATCCGTTTTGGTCTATATATTTAAAAAATCGATTGCATTCGCAGTGGAATGATAAAAAATCGAATGCATTCGATTTTTCTAAATCGAATGAAGAAGAAATCGAATGCATTCATTTTTGATCATTCAATCGAATGAATTCCAAGGACTGCATTCAATGTTGATTTATGAAATCGAATGCATTCACTGACTATGAAAATTGAATGGATTTTTTTGAGAATTCATTCGAAAAGGATTTCATTCCTCGAAGCTCTGATTATAGCAAATGTAAACAAAAAACAAACATATTTGATGAAAGGAATCTCCCAATTCCCAATTTGTTGTTAACAATTTCCAAAAACCTGATTTTTAGCAATTTTAGCTGCCACGTCTATAATAAAGGCGGGGATTATTAGCTATTCATGTTGTAAGCTACTTACGTATGTATTAGAGAATCTACGTTTGCTTTGGTAGGCCGAACAGAGGCGTGCACTTTTTTCCCGGGGGGGTTAAATTGAAATTTGTGTTAAAAGTGGGTCAACTTTCGATGAGGCTGGGGGAGCTCAAATAAAAAAATTTTGACACGCTATCATCTACGTGATATTACCTTTCAGATCAATAGATAGACATGTTCTGAATGAAACTTTTAAGCTGGAAGCAAAAGAGTGTTGGCAAAAAATCCTATTTTTTTTAAGAGTAAAATACTATAACTTTAAAAAAAATAATATTTTATTCGTTAACATTTAAAATATCACAAATTTATCTAGCCAACTAAAGATTCATGTTTGAAAAATTTCGGACGTTAGGTGACAAACATATTCCCGAAAAACTGGACCAGGATCACCAGGATTCACTGCAATCGGTCCAGTACTTACGGAATGACCGAATTATTTCCAAAAAAAATCGATAATAAACCACTGTGCAGAGAAGAACATTTTTGACTCTGGAGTGAATTGAAAAAAGATAGTTAAATTCAAAAATATAAAAGTGCAAAAGGTACACTCAAAAAAAAAAGTTTGTAAAATGACATAAAATCCCCGTGATTTTACGGGGCAGGTTTTGTAAAATATGTACTAGCAAGAATCCCCGTAAAGTTACGGGGATAATTTGTAAATTGATTTAACAAAAGAAAATGTAAATTTACAATTTTTTTTGTAAAATATCATCTTCGAGGTGAACATTTTTTTTTGTAAATTTGGAAAAAATTTAGTAAATTTACAAAACAAAATTGTAAACTTACAGAAAAAGATTGTTATTTTACAAGGAAAAATAGAAAATGAAAAAAATAAATTGTAGATTAACAAATTATTTGGTTAAACTACTGTTTTTTATGCAAAAAACTTGTATATTTACAATAAAAAGTGATAAATTTACAATTTTTATTGTATATGTACCATTTTTCCTTATTTTTTTGCCGTAAAAACAGTAGTTTAACCATAAAATTTGTAAATTTACAATATTGTTTTTGTATTTTCTATTTCATTTTTGTAAAATTACAAATTTTTTCGTAAGTATACAATTTTGCTTTTTAAATTTTCATATTTGTTTTGTAAATTTACAAAAAAAATGGTTTATTTACATATTGGTTTTGTAAATTTAAAGGTTTTTTCCATTGGTGCATCTTATTTTTCCTTCTTCGGCAGCTGGAGTAGCACTTCAACAACCTGAAAAGATTTTTTTTCACTTGAGCACTTTTAACAAACTTTTTAATGTCTAACACTGCACTTTTTTATTTTTTTTCGACATTTCGTTTTTCTTAAGTAGAACATATGAGAATTGCGAAGGAGGCTACACAAGAAATTTCTTATATTTTCAGGAAAAATTAGTCAAAAAATAACATTTTTTTTTTTAATTTTTAATTATTTTTACAAGTATTTTTAAAAAATCGGAAAAAAAATTTTGGATATTGTAGATTGGATGTTTAAGCACCAGTTAAAATAAGAAAAATTTGATTTTTCATAATTGGCAGCTTTCTATTGACATTTTAGGTACCAAATTTAAAAAAAAATTACCAAAAAAATATGGTAAAATCACCAAAAAAATGGTAAAAATACAAAAAAAAAAACTAGAACAATTTTATAGTAGAAACACATAAAAATTGTGGTATTTTACTTAACGCAAATTACCAAAAAAATGGTGTAAAAATTATTTATAAAAAATTATTTTTAATTAAATTTTTTATTCCAAAACGGAAAAAAAAATCTGAACTTAGAAAATTTTTGCGAGTCCTATTGTTGAATAATTATTTTTTTTTTGTAAAACAACATTAATTCTAGGAATAAAATAAGTTTTGTAAAATTATATTGAAATTTTGTACTTTTCAATACATACATTTCAAACTGAAAACCTTGTAAACGATCTTAAAAAAAAAAAATGTTTGTAATAAAACATTTTTTTGGTAAAAAGACTAAATAACATCAAGTAAAATTATGTTGTACAATTACAGTTTTCTTGTGTAAAAAAACTAAACACCTTGTAATATTTTTTTAATTTGTAAAATAATTCACTTTTTTGTAAATTTACCTAAAAAATTTGTAAAATAAATTTACCAACATATAATAGTAAAATTACAAAGCAAACTGTAGTTTTCGTTTTATTAAATATACAACAATTTTTGTAAAAAGACAAAAATATTAGTAAAATAGAATTACAAGACCTTTTACTTGTAAATTTACAAACTTTTTTTTTTGAGTGTATAACATTTTCCAAACGTTGGAGTACTCCAATATTGTGAATGCGGCTTAATGCTTCATTTAACCCTTTGACGACCATACATTTTCTGCCGAAGCGATTTTGAGTTTCTGTTCATGGTCGTGATCTGTGACCTAATAATAGTTATGAAACAAAAAATTGGACCCCTAACCCCTCTCCTTCCCCCTTATTTTTCTTACAAGGGAAGTATCTCAACCCTTATGAACCGATTTGCATGAAACGTAAAATATATATAAAAGAGACAATTCTAAGGTTGGGGTGTCTCGGCTAATCGGCCATATCGGGGATTTAGGGGTTCAAAACATGGGTAAAAAAATTGAGAAAAAATTGTTTTTTGGATTTTTCAGCCATTTCCTTTTAAGAAACTATATGATGTTTACATATGAGAAGAAAGGTTTTTTTAATGCCTATCCAACGGTGGCATAACCTTGTAAAAGTTTGGCTTCGTTAAATACTTTTTTCATGAAAATGTGAAAATTTTGGGGGGTATTTATATGAAGACATAGAGCAACGATGTCCATATGAATACGAAATAATCTTTATTAAATTTAAGTCGACACGTATTTTTGCTCTAGAGGATATTCCTGTTAGTTCGTGAGTTATCGAAATTTTCCCGGAGGTCCATATGGTTTCATAAGGGGACAACGAAATTTTGAAACACTGATATGGCCGAAAAGCCGAGACACCCCAACCTTAAAATCGTCTCATTTATATATATTTTAAGTTTCAGGCAAATCAGTTCATAAGGGTTGAGATACTTCCCTTGTTAGAGAAAAAATTTGCCCATTGACGATTCCGCAGTTCTGGCCAAAGCTATTTGCCACTTGCTGCAATTTTTAAGATCTGCAACTCAATAACACAGGGCAACACTTTTTTTTGCCAGGTTTCTGATAGCTAATTTTGGGTAATTGGCGTACGCTGACTTCAAATCTGGCTATCGTTTTTTTCGGTCAGCTCTAGTTTTTGAGATATAGGCTAAGGAATCTTTGAAAATAGGATATTTTTGGCATGTTTGTGAGTCCATATTTACCAACACTTGTCTTACATCCAAAAAGTGAATGACGATTTTAGGTATGTTGCATATGCTGATTCCAAAAATGATCTTACTTTTGTTGAGCCATCTTTAGTTTTTGAGATATCGCTAAAATAATTTTTTTAAATTTATGCCCTCTATAATTTTGTCTGAATATTTGTGCCCTTTTTAATAAATCGAAAACTAAAGCTGTCAGAAAAAAACTAATACCAGTTTTGGAATCCTCGCATCCAATATAGTTAATGTCATGTTTAAAACTGAGGCTCTAAAATTAGTTTTGGAAATTATAGCCAAGCAAAGTTGGTAAAAAACGCACTTTCGGCTTTTTAACAGCGATTTGCTCGCGAACGCGAGCTGATGGAGAAAATTGGATAACAGATTCGGAATCAGCAAACTAAAATCCATATAAAGCAGTTGTCAAAGGTCAGGCAAATTGAAAAAGTTCAACTTTTGTCAACCTGTGTAATAGTTACCATACAAGAATTTGGATCTCTAAACACCCTTCTTGCCGCCTATTTTGCTCTACAAGTAAAGATCCTTTTGCCCCTGAAATAGAGAAAATTATTTTATAAGCTTTGAGGGCTTACTGTGAGTAAGTGGATCAAATTAGAGACGTACAGTAAACTAGACTTTTGTTGCCCAAACAATGCTCTACAATTCATCTTTTATGACATTTACCCTATCTCTCTCTTGAACAAAAATAATCGCCAAAAACGCTTTGGCAAGTATACTTGCCTGTGGTCGTCAAAGGGTTAAAATGGTATTCAATTTACTTCTAAGGGGTGGTCCAATAACAAGTATCTTTTAAAAATGCAACCTGTTGTAACCTGTTTGTTATCCACTTTCAAATACATAAAATAATAATTATCGAGTACTCCTTTTCAGATTGTCATAAATTTATTTGTACAATTTAAATAACTTTTCGTTTAGTTCTCTTTTCATTTTCAATAAACATTGTTTGAACTTCTTATAATTCGTTTGTTTTCTTAAAACAAAACCTCTATAACAATTACACAATATTTTCAAAAATACAGCTGAAACCCCCATTTTCGTCAAAGATGAGCGCTACAGAGCCATGATTACCGAATTTTTGTTGCCCGTAATAGAATATATCAACTTGGATGACATTTTTTTTCAGAAGGATGTCCCAATATGTCCCACAGTCCATCAAACAATCGATATTTTGCGCACTTATTGTTAGTTCGGAAATCGTGTTTTTAGCCATATTCGCGGTGACAATTGATCACTTCAGAGCTGCCGATTAAAACCTTTAGACATTTTTGTGAGGGGTCTCGTTAGAGATCCATGCAACATGGGAAATTCAGAAATGTTCTAGGCCCTTTCGACGAATATCGTTCAAGCCATTCCACACAGGGCCAGCATGATCCAATTCCGGCCAAAAGTCTTTATCGTTGTTTGATCCGTCTGAAAATGTGCTTCTAGAGGAATTCGAGGTCGCTGATTTCAAAATTTAGCTTAAAACCAAAAAATTCAAAATGGCGGATCCAATATGGCGAACAATTTTTTTTTAAAAATTGTCCGATTGAACTCAAATTTTGTTTTATGTGGGTCTTGGAGTTACTGAATAAGAATTGTTACTCTGAATTTTGAAAAACAAAATGGCGGACTAAATATGCTTCTTAAAGTTTATAGAATGATCCAATTCCGGCCAAAAGTCTTTATCGTTGTTGGATCCGGCTGAAAATGTGCCTCTAGAGTATTTCGGGGGCGCTGATTTCAAAATTTAACTAAAAACAAAAAACTCAAAATGGCGCATACAATATGGCGGACAAATTTTTTTAATAATTGTCCGATTTAACTCAAATTTTGTTTTAAGGGGGCCTTGGAGTTACTGAATCTGAATTACTGACGCGAATTTTGAAACACAAAATGGCGGACTAAATATTAGTAAAGTTTGTTACAAGTAATTAACAAACAGTTATATTCCTTTTCTTTGTTGAAGCTAGCTGAAAGTGTGGCCTAGTAAATTTCTGGGTCTGTTATCTTAAAATCGAACTGATAAAATTCAATGTGGCGGAAACAATATGATTTTTAACTTTGTCTGATCTAACTAAAAATTAGTTTTAAGAGTATTAATTAATTTAATTAAATAATTAATTAGTTTTAAGAGTATTTTTTTATTTTTGATATAAATATGGAAATGGTGTAAATGACTTACTTAGTTTCAGAAAAGCTTTTGGAAATGGTGACGACAAATTATTCACTTTTTTCTTTATTTTGGAAATTCAATAAAAAAATCTTTGAATTTAATTGGAAATGGTGTAACTGATATTTTCCATAATTCTACAAAAAAAACTAGAAATGTAGATAGTTGTTTTTTGCTACACTTAAGGCACACTCTGACGATAAAAAAAAAAATATTCAAGCTGTAAAACATTATGTTGGGTTAAATTATTTTTTTAAAAACAAATCTCGGACCACTGCATATATAGCTGTAATTTCGCCATTTATCATTTTGAGCAAGTTTGGGCAACTTTTTTCGAAAGATATGGATCCATTTTATATCAAAAAAAATATAGACCGATTGTATCGAACTGAGGATCGCTGAGGATTTTTTCGACGCGAGGTAAATAGCTAAAAGATTATAACTTTTTTCACAAAAAACGCAAATTGCTGCCAGGCAAATGAGTTATATTTGTCCATGTTATTTTCGTTACAAAGGCTTATATATAAGGTTGAACCACTGAAACAAAAAGTTAAACATTAGCAATAGAAGTTTGGAAAAAAATTAAAAAATAATCTCAACTTTTAAAAATTTTTTAACAACTTTTTTAACTTTGAAGACCCGTCAAAGGAAAGGGTGTATTTGGATCATAAAGATAAGTTCAGAAAACCTGCTTCTATATATGCCCAACAAACTGGTAAACATTTTTTTGAGAATTTACAAATAAGGACTTTTGGCCGGAAATCGATCTGTCTGGCCCTCTGTGCATTCGTGAGATAGAACCAGAAACATTAGAAATATGGGTGCCGAGGATGAGCTACTGCGGAGCTAACCCAGGCAGCCGCATGAATGAAGTCGTTTGCCATAAATAATGGGAATATTTGCTCTTTCAAATAAGGTCATAAGGTTCTAAAACTATTGAGTATTGTTCATTTCATTCCATGTTTTAAAAAGATACTTGTTATTGGACCACCCTGTAAATCGGCGAGTTTAAACGACACCAATCATAAATTTAGCTGAACTGGAAACAGCTTTTAGAAAGGAATCACGAATCAAAAAGCGCATCTAAACATTCTGAATTAATGCATGATTCCTGTGGTCGATGCAGTGAAATCATATGTTTTTTTTTTAACCTCTGATTGAAGCATTCTTTCGTATCATTATGTCGTTATAATATTGTAAGTTTTATAAAAAAAAATCTTAACAAAAATTTTAAATTTAATTTCGGTACATTTATTTATTTAGTTATACAAAATGTAAGACAATTTCATTCCACCGATCATTGGTTGTTATAATTAAATAAAGTAAGTAACAAAAAAAGTTAAAATATTTCTTACTACATATTTATGCTCTAATGCACTAATTAAATTATTATTTATCACATAAATTGTATATTTTTATAATTATGTTAATAATAAATTTTACAGCCTTAATGATTGTTATGTAAATCTTATTGCTTTCTTAAATAATAGGCTCATTTTAAAAATGAAAATAAGGAATATATTGTTGCATTTTGAAATTCAAAATAACAAAATGAGGATCTAAAACTAATTTGCAATTTTATGCAGTTTCTGCTTATTTAGTTACTAGGAACTAAAAATGTTTGCAGTAATAAACAAATTCCAAAAATAACAGGTACTAATTTTAAATTTTCCACTCTGGACGCTGAATTATTATGAAGGGATGCTGATGATTCGGTAGAATTAATAATATTACCTAAACTCTGAGCTAAAGTGGATGGTTGTTCTAGAAAGAGATAATCTGTTATTACTTTCTAAATTTGCTAGTATGTCATAAAAATAAAAGTTATTACCTGTTTTTACAGGCTGTAAAAATGCGTTTGTTTCACCCGCATACGGCGATGACGACATATACTCTCCTTGGTCTAACATTTTCATTTCTTCTTTTGTAATGATGTCATAAATCCATTCCAAATGTGGTTCCAAACTTGTATAGTAGGCCTTAATAGGTTTATCAATACAATCGGTCAAATTTTGCAAAGGCAAAATTGTTGATAGTATACCGACTAATTTATTTTCACATACCAAACCCGTGCCACGGTCTCCATTGTAGTTTTGCAATGTTTCCAAAGCCTGAATTGAAAAGTAGTAATTTAATTTTTTTTTAATTTCTTTTAAAAATTTGATTGCCAATATTTTAATACTTACATTACAATTGAAATCCGTTGGTAGATAATATAACGAACAAATGTCATGTTTACGTTCACTGGGGTATTCAGACTCATTTCTACATATTTCTGAACCTAATAGCGGTAATTGTTCACTTTGAATATAATCGGATGATCCATCAAGAGACTAGAAATAATAACAGTAAAAATATGCAAATTATTAATTGGATAAATTACATCCAAGAATTTTTATGAATTTTTCAGAACTGTTCCGGTTTTTTAAGAATTTTTAGATTTTGATTTGAAATTTTTGTAATTTTTCGGAATTTTTCTTATTTTCCTAAATACTTTTCAATTTTTTTTTTAATTTTGAGCTCAAGACCAGAGGAAGAAATAACAATATTTTTAAGTTTTTGTGTTTAATATCCACTTTTACTCCCTGAAGTTGATCTTTAATAAAGATCGAAATCTTGGTATTGCCGAGTATATTGATACCCTCCACAAAGAATCAATTAAAAAAAATAGAGAAAAAATTCTTTGGTGCAATAATCGCGAAAAAAATTTAAATTCCACACGGGAAAGAGTTTTTACTCAATGAAATGTTGCACTGTGTTAACTGTTGCCAAGTTTTGTTAATTTGGTTATTAGCTTCCAGACTTACCCAGCGATTAAAAGTAATTCTTTGTTACCATAGCTGTATATTTTAAGCACAAGTATATAAAAAAATATATATTTTTTATATTATTTGCCGTTATTACTTTATCAGAATTAAATAATTGTAAATTATTAGCCTTATTTTGTTGCTAACCATGTCGGTGTGACAGATTTGTGTTTGGCGGTTGTATGTATTAGTGACTTCACGCTTTTGTAACTTTTGACGTTTCACTAAAAACCTTCCCAGTTATCCAAGTCTTTAAGAAGTTGTGGTGGTTTTAAGGTACACCTTTTTCCATGGCGATAAATATTTACAAATTCATTTATTACGATTTTTACGCAGGGCCGAATTAAGGTATGGTGGGGCCCCAGACTATATACAGACTCGACAGTAGAGTTTTATAACAAAAAATGGGGAAAACTAAGCGATTTTAGGAGAAAACAGAGCGGTTTTAAGCTTGTTTTAAGCTAACATGGCAACACTTTCTACGACTTGTGAGTGAAACTATGAAAAACGATCTGGCATCTATTTTTCTAATGGCGCGTTATATTAGCTTTCTCATTCTAACCTAATTCGTAGAATAATTTGAAAACTTTAACCATATGGTTCAAGATTACTTTTTTGACACATGTCACTTATGTCGAGTCTGTATTAGTGGTGGGGCCCTGAGCACACAAGAATTTAGGGCCCTGCTGGAAAGTAAAAGTCGCATGACAAAAAAAAATTTTTTTTGGTACAAATTAATCTCATGTTATTACCTGTTTTAAGACAAAGAAATTAAAAAAATATATATTTTAAGTAGGGATATTCTAGCTTGAAGCCCTATGTTCCTTATAGGAATTTCAAGGATTATATATATTTTAGCTCGAGGTCTCAGAATCTGAAACTTTTTCTATACGAAAAATGTCTTAGAATCTGACATTTTTTCTTTACGAAAAATGTTTTAGATTCTGAGAATACTTTTGTAGAAAAATGTCTCAGTAATCGAGATTTTTTATACGAAAAACGTCTTAGATCTGAGACTTCCTCAATACGAAAAATGTCTCAGAATCTAATACTTTTTCTACATGAAAAATGTCTCAAAATTTAGGATTTTTTCTATACAAAAAATGACTCAGAATCTTGGACTTTCTATACGAAAAATGTATCAGCATCTGAGACTTTTTCTATATGAAATATGTTTCAGAATCTGAAACTTTTCCAATTCGAAACATGTTTAAGAATCTAAGAATTTTCCTATGCGAAAAACGTCTCAGAATCTGATACTTTTTCCATACGAAAAATGTCTCGGAATCTGAGACTTTTTCTGAAAAAAAATTTCTCAGCATTGAATTCGGTACCAGGTTCCAAAGAAGCGGCAAAAGAACACCTCCCTGTAGTGTTCCCCTATTGACAAATCGAGATATGATAGACGTTATATGGTTAACCAGACAGTCAATTTCCGCCAAACTATGCGGTTCAGATAAGGGTATTTATCCAATAGCCCCGAAAAAGTCTTCATCTATTTTTTTCTCTTCATATACTAAAGACTGCCTCAATCGGGCCACGCTAACTGAGTTAAAACTCAATGAAGCTATGATCTGAGAAATAATGTTCTTCTAAAACTCTCCAGTTATCAATTCTATCAGACTAAGTATCTGATACAAGTGTAACATCAAGAACCTCTTGCCGTCTACTTTTAACGAAAGTTAGTTTTCTACCCCTGTTAGAGGTTATACTTAACAAAAAACAAGTAAGAAAGTTATAGTCGGTCAAGACCGACCATATGATACCCTACAGCAGTGTTTTCCGGAAAAATGGGTCCCAAGTCCAAACATGGACCGATTGGATCTGTCTTTTGTTAGATCTTTATTTAGTGTTATATCGGTCGAAATTTTTATATGGGGACTAAGTCCAAAAATGGTCCAATTATATTCCGATTTGATTAGTACACGTTTAACACCTAAAAATAAAATTTTTATCAAATATTTCCATTTTTATGAATTTTGAGGGAATTATGTGAATATCGGGAGGGTGGTTTGTATGGGGACTACAAGAAGGACTGACCCGATTCCTTAAGAATTTGGAATGATGATTCGTGCATACAAAATTTGATTACCTGCTAAATTTCAAGGCGATATCTATTATAATACGGTTATTAGGGTCATTTAAGCCGAATCCAAATGGGGCGTTTGTATGGGGGCTAGGCCTCAACATGAACCGATTTTCTCCAATTTCAATAGGCTTCGTCCTTCGGTCAAAAGATGCTTAAGTTTCAAATTTCAAGTCAATTGATTGAAAATTGCGAAATTGAAAAATCGTGCTTAAACCGATAGATGGACAGACGGACGGACATCGCTAAAGCGACTCAAAAAGTAATTCTGAGTCGATCGGTATACTTGAAGGTAGGTCTAGGACCAATATTTCGGGTAGTTACAAACATCAGCACAAACTCATTATACCCTGTACCACAGAGTGGTGTAGGGTATAAAAAGTGTTTTGCCTCTTTCGTTTATTCTTCCCCATTTCGAATGATGTGCATTAGCATCACAGAACACTACTAACTGGTGTCTCCTAAATTCAGACTCTCGAATCAGACCGCTCACCTTCCGGGAGCATTGGCCCCGGATTGGAAAAATCTGCAGAGGCGAGCCAAATAGCCTTTTAATAAGCTCCAAGCTGGTTGCTGTAACATCCATATCACTAAAATTTGATAAAAAGAATATGGTTAAGCTGTTCTTCGCCAAGATGCAGGCTCTTGGTGAGCCCTCACCCTTAGCAACTATCAACTTATGAATTTTAAATCTGCAAACCCTACCACACCGCACCCGGGGCTCATGGATAAAAACCAAGTCAACTGCATTTGTCGTCAGAAGCAACCAGAGTGCTACTGAGGCTGCCTTACAGTGATGGAGGTTTATTTGTAGGGCCGCAACCTCTTGTATTTTCTCTAACATTTTTTCTACCATCGTATTATTGTCATCATCCTCCGTGTTATCATGGAGGTCCCATTCATCCCCAGATTCGGCTTCGAATAAGCCAGATATATGTCCAATCTGCTCTAAATCGGAGGCAACAAAACTCTCCGCATTCTTCATGAGCTTTGACCCGAATGTCATTCAGTGTGACATTAGCTTTATCCTCAGTGTTATCACAGAGGTCGCCTTAATTATCGGATTCGGTTTCGAAAATTCCAGATGCATCTCCTATCAGCCTCGAATCGGTGGCATCAACACCACCTACATTCATTGCTGCATTGGTACTCTCCTGAATATCACCTCTTTCGGATTCTCCCTCCCAGCCATCTCTGTCACTGGTTTGGCTGCGTGCATTAACATTGGCTGTTAATGCCTTCAGTCATTGCTAAAAGCGGAAATGCTTCCTCATTAACCAAGATCACTGATTGACGAAGAGCTCCCTTTATCTAACCCATTCTTGCAATTTGCCAATTCCAGGTTGGAAGGTAAGGATTGCAGACCCTGATTATCTCAGAATGACTTTAGTGTCAATTGTAGCCATCGGAACCCATTCATGAGATCTGGGATGCTACGGGATATCATGTTTGTTCATGACCTTCAGTTTGGCTCCAGGCCATATCACTCCCACTTGGCTAATGGCAACCTTAAGCATGGCTGCTGATCTTTCGTTCCCAAAAGCAACGAGTTTTGGAAGAAAATCAGGCATACTCTCAAGGGGCCTAAAGCAGATTTCATTTAATTTAGTTTCCAATAAATTCCACATGTCCCTTGCGATACTAAAATCGCTATTCCCTCTGTTGACCACCACCTGACTAAAAGACTGACAAGGGAAGTATCTCAACCCTTATGAACCGATTTGCCTGAAACTTAAAATATATATAAATGAGACGATTTTAAGGTTGGGATATCTTGGCTTTTCGGCCATATCAGTGTTTCAAAATTTCGTTGTCCCCTTATGAAACCATATGGACCTTCGGGAAAATTTCGATATCTCACGAACTAACAGGAATATCCTCTAGAGCAAAAATACGTGTCGACTTAAATTTAATAAAGATTATTTCGTATTCATATGGACATCGTACCTCTATGTCTTCATATAAATACCCCCCAAAATTTTCACATTTTCGTGAAAAAAGTATTTAACGAAGCCAAACTTTTACAAGGTTATGCCACCGTTGGATAGGCATTAAAAAAACCTTTCTTCTCATATGTAAACATCATATAGCTTCTTAGAAAGAAATGGCTGAAAAATCCAAAAAACGATTTTTTCGCCATTTTTTGACCCATGTTTTGAACCCCAAAATCCCCTATATGGCCGATAAGCCGAGACACCCCAACCTTAGAATTGTCTCTATTATATATATTTTACGTTTCATGCAAATCGGTTCATAAGGGTTGAGATACTTCCCTTGTGAGTCCAGACGTTGCCGGTCACCTTAGACCTCTTAGGTAAAGGTTTCTAGTAGGGCTGTCAATCCCGAAATCCCGGGATTTTGGTCATAAAATGATTCCCGAATCCCGGGATTTTTAAGCTCAAATCCCGGGATTTTTGAAATATTAAAAATGTATGAGAATTAGTTTTAAAAATACAACTTTGTTCAATTATTGGTACATTTATAAAAACAAATTAAAACTAAAACTTTTTTTTTAAATTTATGAGGTAGCTGGCCACGAATTTGGCTGAGCTAAGAATTCTACCCAGGCTTGCTGAATAATAGTCCAACCAAAGTTTGCAGGTTTTGGCGAAAATTTTCTAAAAAACCGAAACTTTGATCGAAGGGCGCCACGGGCAAATTTAATCCGATTGGCCTCAGATTCGTACCACATAAGTTTTTGGCGTAGGTGAATAAAGATTTTCCCGGACGTTCAAAATTGGAAGAAAAAAATTTTATATACAAAAAAATGCAAGTCTAATATATTATATTATTACTTTTCTCCTTTAAATGTTTTTATTATTTTGAATTTTCTTTAAATTGGTTTTAAAATTATACAGTGCAAGAAACAAATTCGGAATGGGATGAAACCAAAAGCAAATAAAAGTTGTCATTTTCCATAACAAACCCCTCAAGGCTTTTTTTAGTTCCTTACTAAATATTTAATAATAATAATTACTTGAAAACTGCATAAGTGGAGCATACTTAATTTTTGAATTGCCTTTAAATAACAATCAGAATAATTGGAAATACTTTTTTTAATAATTTTGTTGTAGCGAAATCGACCCAAGGGTTTTCGTGGGAATCAAACCCATGGGTTTTTTTTTGAGTGCACAACTTACTGCTTAATAGGCTAGCACGCTACCAACTAACCCACAGTAGCCCCCTTAATATGCACAATAAAACTGAAACATAAAGAGTCTACAATTTTTTTAATTTTATAATTAAAGAAATTAAATAAATAAAGAAATCCCGAAAATCCCGGGGTCCCGAAAAATCCCGTGATCCCGAAAAATCCGGGGATCCCGGGATTTCGATTTTCAAATCCCGAATCCCGGGATTTAAAAAAACCGATCCCGTTTGACAGCCCTACCCAGCAAAACTTAGATTACCAAATAAGGTATAAAATAAGGTATAGTATCTTTTATTTTATACATTGCAGCATTGATGATTTTAACAGGCGATGAGACTCAAAGTAATGCATCCACATTATCACAAAGAATACCAGTAAGGTATAAAATAAGTCATAAATTTATAACGAAGAATAGGAGTAAGGTGTAAAATATATGATATTTTATAGGTTACGAGAAATGAAATAATATAGCATACCAGAAGATAATATATAAGGTGTTACGAGTAGTGAAAAAGTAATTTTGTATTAAATTTACTCACGTGATTGTAAGTGAGTGTAAGTAGATAAAATATGCTCGTGTGTCGTTAAAAATTTCCTGTCGTGAGCCCATCTCTCTAGAGTTTAAACTTATGCATTTTTTTTATAAAATAATTATTTTTTACGTTATTGTAATGCATTATGCATCCAATTATAAATAATGCATTATTTCAAACTTTCAAATAATACATAATGTAACCAAATATAAGTCATCCATGATTTAATGTTTAGAAATAATAAATATGAAATACATTTTTTCCAATAATCATGCATTACGTAGCAAATTATTAGTAATGCATTATTTTTCATTTTAAAATAATACGTTGTGGAACAAATCTTTGGTAAGACATCCTAAAATAATGCTACAAATAAGGCATATACATTACCTGGTAATGTGTTATATAATCACTACCCATTACCAAAGTTTTGCTGGGTAGTTTCTAGTCTGGTGAGCGTAAGCTTTTCCCAGACTTCGATGACGAAGCCGAAACAGCACCCTGATTTTCAGATGCGCGCATTGCCGAAAGTTTGTCCTGTTCTTTAATGAATATTTTCGCGTTGGCTTCATCGCGTTGGCTTAGTTTGTTAATTAATTTCAGACAAAGCTTTCTCGGGTTGTTCCTGACCTTTGATGGCTTAAGTTTCTTTTTGTTTGTGCCACCAATATTAGGCTGAGTACCCATACCGGATTCAAGGCTTGACTCCAAGGTCGCAACCTTTAGACCAGTGCTAGGTCCAGCACCAGTCGGTGAGGCAGAGCCTCGAATTAAACCGGTTCCTTTGAGTCCATATTTTAATTTTCCTTTATGTGGTCATGAAAATATCACAAAAACATATTACGAACAATTTTATTAATCCAATTAATAGCACGGAGTTAAATTAAAAACACGTCCACACTTGTCAATAGTTGAACGATTAAAAAAAATCGTGCCCATTAAAAATTTACTTAAATTAAAGTTTTTAGTAAACATTAAATAAATTTTAAAGTTTTTATTCAACACTATTTAAAATTTCCTGCATTATTATTATACCCTCCACTTTTGTGATAGAGGGTATATACAAGTTTGTCAATCCGTTTGTAACACATCGAAATATTGGTCTAGGACCCCATAAAGTGTATATATTCATGATCCTTGATAGTTTTTAAATCGATCTAGCGATGGCCGTCCGTTCGTCTGTCAGCGATCTCAATCCAGTGGTTCAATAGTTATGCACAAAAAAGTGAATTGTAGGGGTTTCGCAAATTTAAGAGATAAAAAACACGCTAACTTTCGAAGACTCCTGAGACTGCTGAAACTTTACATTTATCATTGTCGGTCCCCAAGTCTGGATGGTATTAAATTTCAGCAAAATCGGTCCATTGGTTCAACGGTTATAAGCAAAACCCTGAATTTCAGATTGGTTTCACCTTAAATTAAAGTGTTTAAAACCCGTTAAATAAGTTTTAAAAGCATTGGTAAATTACCAATGCTTTTAAAACATGTTGGTAACTTACCAATGCTTTTCTAACTTGTTAACCAATGGTAAGTCACAAAAATATGTTACAACGTATTTTTTGTCACTCAAAAATATTTTAACACAAAACCAAAAAAAAACAAGTAAGAAAATTATAGTCGGTCAAGACCGACCATATAATACCCTACACCAGAGTTTCCCGGAAAATGGGTCCCAAGTTCAAACATGGACTGATTAGATCTATATTTTGTCAAATCTTTAATAAGTGTAAAAAGCACTCACTAATAAAATTTGAGTGGAATAGGCTTCTTTTTGTTGACAATAAATCGCTTCAACTGAATATCGGGAGAAATTTCCACATGGGACCTAAGTCCAAAAATGGTCCGATGATAATCAGATTTGATAAGGTTATTAAAGAACGCGTTTAACATACACAAACAGAATTTTAATTAAATATTTTCTATTTTCATGAAATTTGAGAGATTTATGTGAAAATCGGGAAGGTGGTTTGTATGGGGGCTACAAGAAGAACTAGTCCGATTTTTTAAAATTCGGAATGTTGATTTGTGTGGATAAAACATGATTACCTGGCAAATTTCGAAAAGATACCTATTAAAATGCGGCTATTAGAGTCATTTGAGCCAAAACTAAAGAGGACTTTGTATGGGGGCTAGGTCTAAATATGGACCGATTTTTTCCAATTTCAATAGGCTTGGGCCTTGGGCCAAAAGAGGCTTAAGTTTCAAATTTCAAGTCAATTGATTAAGAATTGCGACCTGTATCGTGTTTACACCGTTTACATGGACAGACAGACGGACGGACGGACGGACATCGCTAAATCGACTCAAAAAGTGATTCTAAGTCGATCGGTATACTTAAAAGTGGGTCTAGGACCAATATTTCGGGTAGTTACAAACATCAGCACAAACTCATTATACCCTGTACCCAGCGACGGTCCGTGAAGTTGTCACTGGGTGTTCTCTAATTTTTAAAAATGGCAAATTTAAGTATAAAATTCATGTTTTCCTGGACCTAACGCGTTACCGAGATAGATAAAGATCCGATGTTATTAGTTTTGTGTATTTTTGAATAATATGCAGCCCAAATTCTATTTTATTGTCATTTTGTTGCCTCACCACATCGACAATTAACAAAATCATTATTTCGCAAATAAATGGAGAACATAAAAGAATTTTGGCTGCATGTTAATAAAAAATAATAAAACTGAGACTTTATCTATCACGGGAACGTGTTACATCCAGAAAATCATATATTATATACATAATTTTGATATTTTAAATAGGTAGAGAACACCCAGTGACAACTTCACGGACCGTCACTGCCTGTACCACAGTGTGGTGTAGGGCAGCGGTTACCAACCTTTTTGGCTCGCGTACCCCTAATATTAAATTTTGTCAGCCGCGTACCCCCTAACGAGTTTTTTGTTATCGTTAAAAAAGCTTCTCATATTAATAATAGAGTTAATTTTGAAATTTTTGTCTGCGGGTTTTTTTAATTTTTTGAAGAACTTAGGGGAGATCAAAACAATGGTGGTATTTTTTTGGAAAAAATTTCGCTTTTTGGGGTGGCTCAATGCATTTGAAAACGCGGATTTTGAGCTGATTTTTCTGTAGAGCAAAAACAGCTGAAAATATTGCAAATCTGTTTTCACCAGTCGTTTCTACACCAAAAATTTAAACAACGGACGTTTTTTAAACTCTTAAAAAAAGTTCCAAAAACACATCACAGAGGGCGAAAATATATTGTTCTTTCAATTTTTTTTAAATGTTTTTTTTTTTAATACAAGGGCAGATCAACAATTCCGTGACTTTTCGAATGAAACACCCTCGTATATACAATGAAAGGGCATTTTGAGCTTAACAAAATGGTACCAAAATGTCCACTCTATCACAACCCGTCTCAAAAATGCCAAAAAACACATTTTTTGAGAACTTTGACATAAATTTTCTCAAAAACCTGACATCATAGAAAAATTTGAGAACCATATTCGGAATCAGCATCGAAAGGTTAATCGAAAACAAGTGGTCAGATCTAAAAATATCGCAAAAAATTCTCTCTAAATTGCACAAAAATAAGTCTTTTGTGAACTTTGACCTCAACTTTCTTAAAAACCTGACGTTATGGAATACTTTGGAAGCCCGATGCGGAACCACCATTAAAAGGTTAATCTAAAACTAATGTCCAAATTACTAAAATTTTGCGCACCCCCGCGGACAGTTTCGCGTACCCCGTAGTGGTACGCGTACCATAGGTTGGTAACCGCTGGTGTAGGGTATAAAAATAAACTCGAACAAAATTTTACGCTCAAAAAAAATTTAAACTCGAAAAAAATTTTTGTATATGTATTTAAAAAAAAAATGTCAAAAAAAGTTTTTTACTCAAAATAAAATTTTTGTAATTAAAATTATTAATTTTTTTACGTTAGAAAATTCTTCTATCACTAAAAAATGACATTGTGTTGTTTTTTTTTTTTTGTATTTTTTTCTGTGTATGTTATATTACGAAAATATTTATTTAAAAACATCTTTTGTTTAATTTGTTTGCTTGAGTATTTAAAACTTCACGACGGCACATTTTTAAAATATACAACACACCATAAAGATATCACACCTGCTTTACTTACATTTCGAACATTAAAATTTGCCAGACATGGACCACCATAATTTTCCGCATCATCCAGAATAATCCATTTCATATCGTTTCGTGTATCCAACGGTAATTTACTATTCAAACGCAATAAAGCTAAATCATTTTCACCCGTCGTATAATTGAAATCTCTTGCCAGCAGTATATCGGTCACTTGAAGAGTAAGTTCATCATTAAATGGCGTCGAACTACCACTTATCACACTAATCATTGCGGGAACTAACGAAACGGCAGGGCTACTTGATGAAAACTCATATTGGAGACATGAAGCTGTAGTTAAAATTAAACGACTTTGTATTAAAGCGCCATTACACAAGTGCACTGGAGGACTCCTGGGATGTAACTGCACATATAGAGATACTTGATAGGGTGGTTGTTGAATACCACAACATATTGTAGCATAAAATGCTATTAAATTTATAAATATTTTTAAAATATTTGAATTCATATTAAATTATTAAAATTTTTCTTTTTTAATTTTAATTTTTAAGCACTTTGCGAGAGTTTTGTATTTTTGCGATTTGAACCGTTTGCGGCAACTAGAGTTTAGTATTTAAATAAAATTTTTCCATAAACTAGATATAATATACGATTGAATACATCTGGTTGTTTGTTTGCTGGTTGGTTAACTGCTTAATAATCTGACTGACATTCAGGAGAATTTAAGTTTATTCGACGAAGTACAAGTGAATTTTTATTTTTCAAGTTCTGTGTTATCACCTTTTTGAAGCTGATAATCTTATGGCGACATTGTTTCTGATAAATATGTCATAATTTTTTTTTTTCATCTGAATTTTTATTCTCTCTGTTATTTATTTAAAAAAAAATATGTACAATAGAATGTCCCGACTTTTAAACTTTTTCGCATACGCCAACGCAATAACTGTCAAAAGTTAGCGTAAGGGGGAAAAACAGTTCGCTTCAATGTACCTCAGTGTGTTGTGCGAGTTGAATGCCTCGAATGTTTAAATGCTTTAGTTGTCTATAAATTTTTCAAATAGGAACCGATTTCAAAGTTTTTTTTATTTTTTAAAGATCTTTGAAATGCAAAGAGAAAAATGGACGGTTAAGGAATAGGATACACGAATGACACTTCTCTACACTCAAAAAAAAGACTTTACTTAAACTTTGGAAAAATTTTCTTCAAAATAGTTTATAAATTTTCCCACAATTTAGTTAAATTTAACTAAAAGTTGGGAAATTTTCTTAAGTGTTAGGAAAAAATTTAAGTTCATGTACTGTTAAATAGTCCATTATTTTCCTTAAATCGAAATCCCAAATACATGGAAGAAATTCTTACCGCCAAAGAAATTTTCCCTAAATATATGACAAAAATCTTTATTTTTTGGACATATTCCTCTTCTTTAGTTTTAGGACGTAATTTTCTACCAATTAGTTAATTTTCTTAGATTTGAGGAAGTTTTTTCCACTATTTTAGTAAAATTTTAATAACTCGGGCAAATTTTTTTTTTCAACAACTTAAAGTGGCGAATCTCGAAAACTAAGCCAGATAGAGCAAAATGGAGGCCATTTTTTGTTCTTTGAATCCCCTTAGTATCGCCGGTCCTCTTCAAATGTGTGGACTTCAATGGGTCCTAACTTTGGATTTAAAAAAGTTGTCATTCCCGAAAATTTTAAAATACTCATATCTCGGTAAATAATGCCAACAGAACAAAAAGTTCAGAAGCATTTTTGTAGCCCTTAACACGGAGAACAAGGCCGCTAAATACCGAAAAGCTTTACAAGTAATAGTTTTAAAGTTATCGAGTTTTTAAAATTCTCAAGACCCCAGTGGTCCCCTAAATTCACGTATCTCAAAAACTAAGCAAGGTAGAGCGAAACGGACAAAAATTTTGGATCAAAAATATGACGATTCTTAAGGGACCCAATTGGGTCTGGGCCCATCGGGGTCTGATCCTATCGGTGCGAACCCAATGGGGCCTTCACCCAATCGGGTCCTCAAATGTGTATGAACTAAATTATAATATTTTTCCCATTTTTTAGTTCAAATTGGCATAATAAAAAAATTTTTTTTCTTTCCTTATTTTTAAGAAAAATATGAACTTAAAAGAACATGGCAATGGAGCTAAATCATTATCAATATTCCTTGAATTTAGTTATATAGGCATTTTAATTTTTTATGGACCAAGCCCTTAGAACCGACAATTTTTTTTTAATATTTGAAAAGTGTATGTTAAAGTTTTTAATATTTTTTTTATTCTAATTTTCAATAAAATTATCTAACTTTTGCAAGTAATCCGGACTCGATACGATTAAGGATACCATCAAAACCTTATAAGGAATTTTAAACGAACCTGACATCAGAACAATTGTATCAAATCGCTTCCTCGAGATATAGAAATTTTAAAATTTTTGTGGACCAAGCCCTCAAAACCTAATTTTTTTTTTTTCGCAAATATTTTCGATATACTCATTAGATTTTGGATTTTAACAACAGGTTCTCTTTATTGGAGAGTCTTTTTTACATCTATGCTTTGAATAGGCAATATAACCGAAAAAGACATTTTAAGATTCCTTATAATGTCCGGATGGTATCCTTGATCGTTCTGTGTCCGGATTTCTTACAAAAGTTAGACAATTTTATTGAAATTTCGAGTAAAAAATATATGAGTAACTTTAACATACGATTTTCCAATATTAAAAAAAAGTTTCGGTTTTTAAGGCTTGGCCCACAAAAAATTGAAATGCCTTTATCACGTGAAGTCGATATAATACAACTTTTCAAAATACTTTAGAAAACTTATTTAACATGTCTGTGAAAAACCGTGTAGAGCAGCGGTTACCAACCTATGGTACGGGGTACGCGAAACTGTCCGCGGGGGTACGCCAAATTTTAGTAATTTGGACATTCGTTTAGATTAACCTTTCAATGCTGGCTCCGCATCTGGCTTCCAAAGTTTCCCATAACGTCAGGTTTTAAAGAAAGTTGAGGTCAAAGTTCACAAATAACTTATTTTTGTGCAATTTAAAGAGCATTTTTTTGCGAATTTTTTGGATGATATTTTGAGATCTGAAATTTTTCTATGATGTCAAGTTCTTGACCAAATTTATGTCAAAGTTCTCAAAAAACATGTTTTTGGGCATTTTTGAGACGGGTTGTAATAGAGTGGAAATTTTGGTACAATTTTGTTAAGCTCAAAATTTTCGTTGTAATTGGGGGTGTTTCATTCAAAAAGGACGGAATAATTGATCTGCCCACGTATTAAAAAAAACATTAAAAAAAAAAAATAAAAAATTATATATATCGCTCCTTTACTTGTATAGTGTCATAACTCAAAAAATGCGTTTTTTGAGTTAATGATGCAGAATTATTCGTTATATCGTGCTTTATATTGTGTCAAAAATTCGTATTAATATCTTTTAAACTCACCGTTTGAGAAGAGTACACGCTATTATTACATTTTCTATGTACCGGCCTTTTTCAATTAAAAACCAGTTTCAATAGTAAACTTTAAACGGGTTTTCTGCAAAATCAAATATTTTGAGTTATGACACTATACAAGTAAAGGAGCGATATGTTTTTTAAGAGTTCAAAAAACGTCAGTTGTTTTAATTTTTGGCCTAGAATTGACTGGTGAAATCAGATTTACAATATTTTCAGCCGTTTTTGCTCTGCAGAAAAATCAGCTCAAAATCCGCGTTTTCAGATGCATTGAACCAACCACCCCAAGGAGCGAACATTTTTCCAAAAAAAAAAATACCACCATTGTTTTGATCTCCCCTAAATCCTTCAAAAAAAATCTATAATCCCCGCAGATATGAAATTTCAGAATTAACTCTAATATTTATATGTGAAGTTTTTTTAACGAAAACAAAAAACTCGTTAGACGGTATTTATACACAGTTGCAAAAAAAGTTGCAAGTCTTTATTGCAAGCAAAAAAAGGCTGTGTATAAATACCCTCTTAGGGGGTACGCGGCTGATAAAATTTAAAATTAGGGGTACGTGAGCCAAAATTTTGGTAACCGCTGGTGTAGAGTAGAGCGGTAGCATCCATCTGCATAGGTTTCGGCCACCAGACTATGACATCTTGTAAATGGAATGACCATTTTGGGGCTTAAACCCCTGGTCCTACACTTAAAATAATAACTCTGTAAAATACTCTGTAAAATGGCTGTAATCTCAATACAACAGATATTTGACAGAGTTTTCTGTCAAAATACAGATATAAAGAAAATACTTTGTATTGTGTTGTGACAAAGTTTCATCTATTATATTACTTTTAACTTTGTAATCTTAATTTTACAGATAATTAACAGAGTTTTCTGTTAAATTACAGATTTAACCGAAATACTCTGTATATTTTATAACCAAAAAAACTAACAATAAATTTTATCTGTATTTTTACTTATTCTATGTAATCTTAATTTCATAAGCGGTTTTCACCCTTGATAGAAAACTTTTGAGGAAATTTCCTACAAGAAAACTTTTTACCGATTTTTTCCACTAAAGAGTGAACAACTGTTTAAAAAAGTTTGCTCAAACTAACATTTTCTATAACCTCAAAATATTTTACATAATTAAAACCACGAAATAATATTATACAACGCGATTTTTAGTAAAAATATAATTAATCACTTAAGTTTCATTTCAAATTTCGTATAAAAAGTCTGAAAATATCTAAAAATAATTAAATTCCTCTCTAATCAGCTGTTTTGTTGGTCTAGGAACTTTTATTTTTTTCTTTACTTCAACTTACTCAAGCATAAAGTCGAAGAAATTTTCTATGTAGAAAAGAAGAAACCAAGAAAATGAGAAAAACAAGTCACCATGTATTTTGTTGTTGTATCTGTCAAACATTTTCTTGTTTTCTTCAATTCTCCGATTCTTTTCTTGTTTTCTATCAAGGGTGAGAACCGCTATAGTTAAAAACAGAGTTTTCTGTAAAAACACCAAAGCTTTATCTGCATTTTTTTTTTGAGAAAATGTTAAAAAGGTACCAAAATATTTTTTTTTTTTTTTCAAAAATCTTACAAAAATTTTACAAAATAACATGTATTTTACTAACACTAAAAAAATTATGTAAGTTACTACATGTTAGTTGTTTGTATATTTTACAGTAGTTAGTTGTTTTCAACTACAAAGTCAGCTGTTTTTTTATGAAAAATATCAAACAACTATTTCTGTCAGTTATTTTAAGTTGTTATTTTAAACAACTAACAAAAAAGTAATTTAATGTAGTTCTTTATCTTTGAAAAATTTTAGTTTTTTTTTTCGAAAAAATAAAAATAAATTTATTTTTTTTTTATTTTTCATAAATTTTTTATTTAAAAAAAAAAAATTTAAAATTTTGGTCTTCAATTTTTCTCTGAAAAATTTTTTGAAAAAAAAAAAATATATTGATTTTTTTATTTTGACTATATGTGTTAGTTATGTTTACTACAAATGTAAGTAGTTTTTACCACATAAGTCAGTTGTTGTTTGTTAGTTAAAATAACTAACATTGTTAGTTGATTTAACTGAAAAAGTAGTTAACCCCAAAACAACTTACAAAGTAGTTATTTTAACTGTCATTTTCAGATGATTTTACTCACATAGTTTTCTGAGTGTATGTCATACGGTTTATATTAACTGGTAGTTATATTTCTATCCAAACATAAACCCAAGTGGTCCATGTTTTGACTGGAGATCAGTTTTCCGGTAAGCACTGGAAACCTAACTACACATATTAGTTGTTTTTACTTCATAAAACCAGTTGTTTTTAAAGATGTTTAACTTTTAAAATTTGTTAAGTGTACAGCTAAAAAAATTCATAATTCGGCACACGCTAATGTACATTTTAAATTTAAATTAAATAATATTGTATATTTTGGAAATACATTTCAAAAACAAAAAAATGTAAATTGCATTTAAAAAAAAATTGCATGTACTTTTATGACTTTCGCAACTATGAAGAAATTGAAATCGGTGAATACGGTAAATTTTACGTTAATATGGTACGGTAAATATGCAGTACATTGGCAACGAGACTGCGGAATACTTAAATATTGAATTAGCAAACGAAACTGTGATTGGGTAAACAATTTTTAGTGTACTTAAGATTTATCTTTATTAAAATTGAATTAAAAACAACATTTTACAGTTGTGAATAAAAATTTAGTGGAATTCACTTTTGATAGAATGCTAATTTGCAATGGTTGTAAAATTGCAATAGATGTTGCAAACTTTGAACTTCACTTATTTCGATTGGAACCATAGATTGTTTTAAAACAATCTTTAAAAAAACTTAAATAAAGCAAAATAAACAACAAATTTAATTAAATAAAAGGCAAATAAAATTTGTTTATAAACAAGGAGAGGACTTTCATGCAAATGCATGTTTTTTCCCTTTGGTCATAGAACAGCATAAACCAAATATCTTTGCGAATCAAAGAATTTCCTTTAAAATGGCATCGATTCGTTAGTGCATATTTTTGCATATTTTGCTTAAAATGCATATTTTTGCATATTTTGCTATTATTTCGCTATAAATGCATATTTTTAGGTCATATTTTGTATAAATTTTAGTTTTTTAGCTAATTTTTAGTATGTTTAGCGATTTTTAATAACATTTTATACACCTGTATATATGTATATCTGAGCTTACAATGCCAGACTGCATACAAATGTTATGTTTTTTTAATAAAAGTAAAAAAACAAGTGGATATTTATGATTTTTAGTGCATATTTTAAGATTTTTAGTGCATATTTCAGGAGTTTTTAGTGCATAATTTAGGCGCCTAAAACATAGTTTTTTAGTGCATGACGGTCCTGTCCCTGCTTATAAACAAAGAACCCAATTTATAAACTAAGAACCAAATTTGAATACATGAAATACAACACTGTGTACCTTCTACTCTTTTCTATGATTGGAACTCAGATGTTGAAACAAACTTTAAACTTCTCTTATTTCAATTTCAAGTCATAAAATTTCAATTGAAATTTCAAATACCCAATTGAAATTCAGAAAATTTAGGTATTATTGATTAATATTCAGATAACAGCAACTTAAATTAAAAAATATCCATTCACATTCAGAAACTCCAAAATAAAATTCAGAAAATTTTAATTGCAATTTAAAAAATATCAAGTAAAGTTCAGAAAATATCAGCTGAAACTTATAAATTATTAATTGAAATCCAGAAAATCTTTATTAAAATTCAGAAAATATCTAAAGACATTCTACTTCGGCAGCATTTGCTGTTTTTCAATTGAGTGTGAGTATCACTAATGTAACGTTTTTTTCGCAATGTAATCGCAATGATATTAAATTTTAATTATACATATTGTTGCAAATAAAATGTTTACAATAATCTTAATAATTGCATCCCGCCTGTCGAAATGCAAGTAATGCATGGGACACTTTTAGAGTTTTGTCGTTTTAACCACTGCACGGTGGTCAATTCCGGCCAAAAATCAATAACTTCTTTATTTCTGCGTGTAAATAGTTTTAATTTAATATTCGAATTAAGAATAACATATTTGATACCTTGCCCAAATGTTGGACCTACAAATACAGTGGTTGGCCAAATAATCATGGACGTCCCAAATGTATCAAACATGTCTGCATATAAACAGCAATAATTTAATATCCGAATTAAGAATAATATATCTGATCTCTTTTCAAAACGTTGGACATACAAATATAGTGGTTGGCCAACTAAGCATGGACGTGTCAAATGTATCAAACTAATTAAGGTGGGGGTTGGAACTAAAAGAAACAGCCTTAGTGTTAGCAATTTTTTAAAAAAAAATAGATACGCAGTACTTTTTAATTCTGTTTTTTTATTTGAAATATTAACAATCGTAATATTTTTAAAAGTTTAAAAGACAACGAATTGACAGGGCTTCCAGTTAATTGTGGAGTGCTTTTTTTTAAAGGACAAAATGGCCACAGTTGTACAGGAAAAACTACTGAACTGATTTTGATGACATTTTTTTTTTTTGGATTTGTAGATTATTTAATTTTCTAATACTTATCGTGACCATTTTTTAAAATTTGACCTAATTAATATTTGAATGAAAGAAGAAATTCATCAAAATCGGTTTAGTAGTTTTTGCTGTAAAAAATGCCGCCAATTTTCCCCTTTAAAAAAACAACACACGATTGACTGGCAACCCAGAAAATTCTAGTTGACAAAATTTGTGTTATGAAATTTTTAAAAACACTAAAATGTTCTATCTTTGAAATTAAAAAACAGAATTAAATAATATTACGTATTTATTTTTTTAGCTGTTTAAAAAATGCTGACATTAAGGCGGTTTTTTAGTTCCAACCCCCCTTAAACCACATTTTTTTTATTTCGTCTTTTTTTAAGTTTTTTTTTTTAACGCAAATCTATGGGTTTTAAGTTAGTATCTCTTCACATTCCCTAATTTGGTGGAGTTTGTGGGTCTAAAAAAATCCACCATTTGTAAAAAATGAGTCCACTAAAAATGCTCTGGTTTAAAGAATCGGTAAAAGTAGGGGCTGAAATTTAAAATACTTACTTTTAATAGTTAAAAGTACAAACTGCTTTTTATAGCTAACCTCTAATAGCCTCTAATTGATTTTTATGGTCTTTCAAAATTTATTTTTTTTAGAGTTTTATTTATAATTTTTATCTAATTTTCATACACATCACTTTAAGACAAAAACGCACACAAAATCTGTAAAAACCACATGGAATGATTATTTACTATAGGAATTAAAAATCCATGTGCGAACTTACCAAAATAATGTGAAGAAAAATGCATAGCCAACTTTTATTGAAAACTAAAATATACATTTTAAAAAAAGCTGAAATGAGAAGCAAAAATTACTCTACTTTGCATCACTATGGACAATAATATAGTGTTACAAGGCCCAAAAAAAGATTTAAGTTGAATGTTTTAAAGTATTAGCTATAATATAGCATCAAAATTTCATCAAGATTTAATAAAAAAATAAAATGATTTTTGGCCGGAATTGACCACCGTGCACTGTAACTACTTAAGAATTCAAAATTTACATGACTTCAAGTTTTACAAAATAATAGCATTTTTTTTTTTAATTTGGTACAATTCTTGTGCAAAAATATTGCACATTGTGTTAATATCATATCGGGCAAAACGCGTCAACGGTCCACACCAAAAAAAAACAAATGTTGTCCGATTTGAGTATAATTTTGACAAAATATTAGCATAATGATAAATTGACCTTAAAATTCAAGGTCAAAATATTAAATTGTAATTATCTTACAAGGGTCGCTCTTTAAAAATTTTTTCGTTAAGCCTATTAGAAAGATTGACATTTTTTTAAATTTCGGTTTAAAAAAATGGTATGTATGATACTTTATGAGAAATAAATTTTTTATATTTGTAATTTAGACTACCTATCATTATCCTAATATTTTGACAAAATTATACTTAAATCGTTTGTTTTTTGGTGTGGACCGTTGACGCGTCAGTGCACTGAGGGAAAAAATCGTAATCAAATCAAAAATTTTCACACTAATTTTTAAAATCCTCAAATTTTTTAAAAAAATATTAATATTGAAGTTGAATTTTATAAAATTTAATATGCTTCGGTCTTGATTTGAAAATTACTTTTTAAACTAAGTATGCAAGAACTCATTTTCATTTCATGATGGCGCCATGGCGCGCCATGCTGAAAATTACCAATTTGATTATGAACACTTTTAAAATGAGTTGTCACCAATTTTAACAACGACGCACAGTGGGTTCGATGGTACCCAAAATGGCGATTAATTCAGATAAGCAGCAGTTTTAGAATATTATATTTTTTTATTGATGACCTAATATAAAGACGTAAAAATACACATTTTGGAAAAAAAAATTGGAAAAAATTTTTTTTTTAACCTGTTAGGCGTTTTTTTTGCTTTTCGGGAAAAAGGGTTATAGTTCACAATTTTTGCTGTAACTTTGGAATGAAAAGCGATAAATTAATAAAAAAAAAAATCGAAATTAAAGTGTACATAATGTGCTTTCAAAGTAATTAAAGGAAGAACGCTTAAAATGTATATATATTATTATAATTATTTTTTTAAATCCAGTTTTTGTTTTTCACAAAATCTCATAGATGTACAAATTTATCTGAAAAAAGTGATTTATGGGAATATTATAGTTTTTTATTAACGAATTATCATAAATACATAAAAACACAGCATTTTAGAAAAAAAAAATTTAACAAAAAATTTTTTTTTTAATCTTTTAGTCGTTTTTTATGTTTTTGGAAAAAAACACGAAACCCTTGAACATGTAATAAAACTACAAAAAACAACTGGAGGGGACGTTTTATTGGCTTAGAGGGGGAGGGTTTACCGGGAAACTATTTGGGACACCTTCCCCTCGCGATAAACGTTGCCAAAAAAAATTGATGTCAGTTTTTGAACCTAATTAATAAAAATTTATCATTATTTAAATTATTTTTTCTATACACGCCCCCAAAAATGGGCGGACCGAAAAAATTGGCATTCCTGATCCCCCTTGGTTCAAATTAAGGTCGATGAACTTCATATGGCATAAAAATGTTTCATTTATTGAACAAATATACAAATAAAACTTGTGAAAAAAATATTTTTCTGGGGTAGTTTTAGTTCTTTAAGGGGGAACTTTTTCCCCCCTGGTCCGATTTTGCTCGTTCAAGAACATAACCAGCCTATGATCATTATACATATTTGTGACAAACTTCAGGATTCTAGCTCTTGTTTTATGTACTTTATGGTGTGCTCAACAACAGACGGACGGACGGACACACGGTTAGTCACAGAATGTCTTAGAATTCAGTGTTGGCTACCGTTACCCTTTCAATACCGTTACCGATTAAAAACTCTTTAATATTGACTACCGTTACCGTTACCAATACCGAAATAAAAAATTTTAAATACCGTTACCGATAAAAAACCGTTACCTTTATTCGGATTTTTACCGGTATTATATCGGTTTTGTTTCGGTTGTATTAACATTACTTATTTTTTGTGGATTAAAAACATACACTCAAAAAAAAAAGTTTGTAAAATGACATAAAATCCCCGTGATTTTACGGGGCAGGTTTTGTAAAATATGTACTAGCAAGAATCCCCGTAATGTTACGGGGATAATTTGTAAATTGATTTAACAAAAAAATTACGGGGAGAAAGTGTAAATTTACAATTTTTTTTGTAAAATATTATTGTAGACTTACAAAAAAAGTTGTAAATTTACGAAATAAAGTAGAAAATCAAAAAATAAAATTGTAAATTTAAAAATTGTTTGGTTTAACTACAGTTTTTTATGGCAAAAAACTTGTATATTTACAGTAAAAAGTGGTAAATTTACAATTTTTATTGTAAATATACCATTTTTTCTTATTTTTTTGGCGTAAAAACAGTAGTTTAACCAAATAATTTGTAAATTTACAATATTGTTTTTGTATTTTTCTACTTTATTTTTGTAAAATTACAACTTTTTCTGTAAGTATACAATTTTGTTTTCTAAACTTTCATATTTGTTTTGTAAATTTACAAAAAATTTGGTATATTTACATATTGGTTTTGTAAATTTAAAGGTTTTTTCCATTGGTGCATCTTATTTTTCCTTCTTCGGCAGCTGGAGTAGCACTTTAACAACCTGAAATGATTTTTTTTTCACTTGAACACTTTTAACAAACTTTTTAGAGTATAACACTGCACTTTTTTATTTTTTTCGGAATTTCGTTTTTCTTAAGTAGAACATATGAGAATTGCGAAGGAGGCTACACAAGAAATTTCTTATATTCTCAAGAAAAAATAGTCAAAAAAATTACCTTTTTTTCGAATTTTTAATTATTTTAGCAAGTATTTTTAAAAAATTATAAAAAAAACTTTGAATATTGTAGATTGGACGTTTAAGTACCTGATAAAATAAGAAAAAACTTAATTTTTCATAATTGACAGCTTTTGATTGACATTTTAGTGCCAGATTTAAAAAAAAAGTACCAAAAAAATATGGTAAAATTACCAAAAAATGGTAAAAATACAAACAAAAAAACTAGAACAATAATATAGTAAAAACATATAAAAATTGTGGTATTTTACTTAAAGAAAGTTACCAAAAAATTGTCTTAATATTCAATTTTTTTGATAAAGCTTACAACTAATTGAAAAATGTTTGTATCCGGAACTTAAAAAATTTTCAAAATTTTTTTATGAAATTTTTTATTTATAAAAAATAATTTTTAACAAAATATGGACTTAGAAAATTTTTGCGTCTCCTATTGTTGCATAATTATTTTTCAATACAAATTTTTGTTTAATTACATTTTTTTGTGTCAAAATACTGAAAACCTTGTAAACTAAAAAATCTTGAAAAAAAAATTGTTTGTAATAAAACATTTTTTGGTAGAAAGACTAAATACTATCAAATAAAATGTTGTTGTACAATTACAATTTTCTTGTGTAAAACAACTAAACACCTTGTAATTTTTTTTTAATTTGTAAAATAATTATTTTTTTTGTTAATTTACCTAAAAAAATTGTTAAATAAATTTACGAACATATTATAGTAAAATTACAAAGCGCACGGTAGTTTTTGTTTTATTAAAAATACAAGAATTTTTGTAAATAGACAAAAATATTAGTAAAATAGAATTACAAGACCTTTTGCTTGTAATTTTACAAACTTTTTTTTTTGAGTGTAGTAATAATAAACAAGTAAAGTTAAATTCGGCCGAATCTATGAATACCCTCCACAATGCCCTTTTGCAGTGATAGAAAATTTTCTAACGTGAAGAAAATAACATTGTTAATTAGAAATATTTTGTTTTGTGAAAAAAACATTTTTTTTAAGTAATTTTTGAAAAAAAAAATAATTTACTAAATTTTTTTTGAGTGTAAATTTTTTTTGAGTTTAAAATTTTTTTCGAGTGTATTTTTTTTTTGTTTTTTAGTGTAAAAATATTTTTGAGTGACAAAAATACGTTGTAAAATATTTTTGTGACTTACCAATGTTTTTAAAACATGTGCATTTAACACGTGCATTTAAGGTGAAACTAATCTGAAATTCACTGTTTTGCTAATAACTTTTGAACCACCAGACCGATTTGGCTGAAATTCAATACGGTCTAGGCCAGGGGAACGACAAATACTAGAGTATAGGGAATAAAAAACCAATGATCAAATGATGATTATATATTTTTAATCAGTGATTGGTTGTAAGCGATGTTTGTCTGTCCGTCTGTAGAAGACACGATACAGTCCAAAATAAACGCGATGCCCTTCTGGTACGAATACGTCTTATGGTCATAGGCTGGTAAAGTTCCGAAATGGAAAAAATCAGACCAAATAAAAAAAAGTTACCCCTGAAAAACTTTCACAACCCCAGAAAAACATATTTAATTTAATTTTTTTGCCTATTTGTATAAAAAATGAAACATTTTTATGCCGAATGAAGTTCATTGACCAAGATTAGAAAATACGATTTTTTTCGGTCCGCCGCATTTGGGGCGGACAATTGATAATTTTTGAAATACAATTGATAATTTCTTAAATACAATTGATTATTTCTGAAATACAATTGATAACTTCTGATATACAATTGATATTTCCTAAAATACAAATTAAAAGTTTCTGAAATACAATTGATAATTTCTGAAATACAATTGATAGTTTCTGAAATACAATTGATAATATCTAAAATACAATTGATAAATTCTGAAATTCAATTGATAATTTCTGAAATACAATTGATAATTTCTGAAATACAATTGATAATTTCTGAAATAAAATTGATAACTTCTGAAATACAATTGGAAATGGTGTAGTAAAAATATAATTATGTATAGAAAATGTACTGAATTTACCAGTTTTTCTAATTTAAATTTAATTTTTTTATTTTTTACATGATTTTAACAAATTTGATTTTATTCATAATACCGGTACGTACCGGTATTGATGTTTCGGTAACGGTTCACCGTTACCGAAATAACCGAAAATACCGTTACCTTTACCGTTACCGATATAAAAAATATGTAATACCAATACCGTTACCGATACCGTTATTCGTTTCGGTTGCCAACCCTGCTTAGAATCGATCAGTGATCAATAATATACACTTTAAGGGGTCCTAGACCCATATTTCGATGCGTTACATACGGAATGACAAAGTGAGTGTAAGCCCATACTGTAGTTGAAGGGTATAAACACACATATAATGGTCTTGTTTAATAAATGATACCCAGACTTTTTACACAAAAATGGGAATAAAAAAAAAGGGCCGGGCATTGTCTGTACTTTTTTTTCTTTTAAATAAAAGCTGTATCCTATACTGTTTTAAAATCCACAAAACTAATTCCAACTATTACTAACTTAATATGTGTGGCCCATTAAATATGGAAAACATTCCAATTTCGGACCCTTTTTAAAAAAATTATTAAAAACGTTAAGACACTATTTTTATAAACAAGAAAAATTTTACAATTTAGTTTAATACCTGGTGTTTAAGGTTCCATTATAAAAGATTTTCTTTTAAAAGACTTAATACTACTAATAACACAGCGTGACAAAACTGACCACTATTTTAGAAAACAAGAGTTGTGCTGATTCGAATGGCGTACTCCGTTTTTCGATGTATGGTACAGTTTTCTTGCAAAATGTCGTTAAAGATTTGCTGATTTAAAGCCAGTTTTTCAACAAAAAAATTTGCAAAGTTAATGATTTTTAAATTGTATGGCATGGAAAACAAAGATATGACTTGTAGCAATATTTCTTATGCAAATTTGGTTTAAAGCTTTTCATCTTAAGCCCTTAAATTCGCGAATTTCTTAATTTTTTGAGGTTTTCGCGAAATTAACTGCCCAGTTGGTCTTTGATTAAAAACTTGCTTTTAGTGAATCAAAAAGGTATGCCTAACAATACAAATACACACAAAAAAAAAATTTCAATTTCAATAAAAAAATTCACGAATTCAATAAATAAATTAACTAAAAAAGCCGCGGTGAAGATTTTCACGAATTCAATAAACGCATTTGTAAGTCGTTTGCTGAAAATAATTTCAATAAACAAATTTCAAGATTCAATAAAAAAGTTTATTGATTTTTTTTTTTTTTAATATTTTTTTTAGAACTAAAGAAAAAAAAAATTTTATTTGTTTTTTTTTTTTATTTATTTTTATTTTATTATTTAATTGTTTTCTTTATTTCTTACTTTTTCTCAATTTATTGTTTCCATTGAGCTTTGAACAGCATACCTCCTGTTTAGAATGCTGGCGGTCTAACTAACTGAGCTACAGCATGACAACAAGTTTTAACGCATAAAATCAATTTGGTTTTAAATAAAAGTAAACAAGAATTCTTAAACACTCACATAATTTTGTCAGTAATGGTAACAGAAAAAATTCTCAATTGAAATTAACAAAAGAAAAAAATACTGACTAATTTAGTTGAGTGCATCACTTTCATTCTCTAACTTATAACAGTAAAAACATTTAACACACAACTATACACACACACACGCATTCACAAACAAATTGTGTTTTTATTTCTATTTTGTTCTTGCTTGTAAGTAGATGACAGAATTTAGCCGACAAAACTATAACACTGTTTTGGCGTTATGCGCTAAGCGGTGGATAAACTTATTACTTTTTTTGGGGGTCGTTGGTTCGAATCCCCATCAGACCCAACTTTTTTTTTTTTTTTTTTAATATTTTTTGTTTTTTTTTTTTAAGTTATTACTTTATTTGAAATTACTATGTGTGAAAAAAAGAAACACAACAAAACTTGCCGACGGAATGAGTTGAACACAGTTTTTTTTTAATTTCAATAAATTTTTTTATTGATACAATAAAAAAATTTATTAAAAATATTTTTATTTTTAATAAACGTGTTTATTAAAATTTTCTTAAATATTTTTTTTTCTGTGTAGTGGACAAAAAACAGCTATGTTATATGGACCATCATGATGAAAATCGCGAAAACCCGTTTTTGGAATATGGCAGCATCACTTTACGAGATGATTTAAGGTTCCATCTTTTAGTATATAATGTGGGAACCTTAAACAATTAACTGACCAAAAATTTGGCCAAAAAAGTTTTCATTTGCAAAAGTTATCTTAACAAAAACTATAATTATTGTGGGGTTAACACTAAAATAATAGTTTTTGTTAAGATAACTTTTGCAAATGAAAACTTTTTTGGCCAAATTTTTGGTCAGTTAATTGTTTAAGGTTTCCACATTATATACTAAAAGATGGAGTCTTAAATCATCTCGTGAAGTGATGCTGGCATATACAAAAAAACGGTTTTTCGCGATTTTCATCATGATGGTCCATATAACATAGCTGTTTTTTGTCCACTATTCGTATTGTTAGGGATGCCTTTTTGATTCACTAAAAGCAAGTTTTTTATCAAAGACCAACATGGCGGTTAATTTCGCGAAAACCTCAAAAACTGAAGAAATTCGCGAATTTAAGGGCTTAAGATGAAAAGTCTTAAATCAAATTTGTATTAGAAATATTGCTACAAGTCACATCTTTGTTTTCCATGCCATACAATTTAAAAATAATTAACTTTGCAAATTTTTTTGTTGAAAAACTGGCTCGAAATCAGTAAATCTTTAACGACATTTTGCAAGAAAACTGTACCATACATCGAAAAATGGAGTACGCCATTCGAATCAGCATGTCCGAAATATATAGAAATGATGGTCGTAACTCTTGTTTATTTTTTAGTGTTCCGCAGTGTAATCGCTTGAATTGTAAATAATTTCAATTTTTTTACTTTTTTCAAAGACTGCAATAATTTGCTAACTTTGACATCTCACCGAAAAAAAAGTAAACAACTTAGTTGATTGATTTTGATAACTAGTGTTGCAGAATTTTATCTTCTCTTACCCCATACCAAATTTTATAACAAAAACTTCATTTAAAAATTTCAATTAATCGCCACTTTGGTACCATTTGAACCCAATGTGCGACGCTTAAAAATGATGCAAAAAGTATTGTGGCGTAAAATTATATAAACTTTTAAATACCAATAAAATGTACTAAAGTGAAACAATAAATATGTAATTAACAGGGCAAGGAAGTTCATGCACTAAAAATCGCTTTTTAAGCGCTAAAAATATGTATCAAAAATTTAAGAATATGCAGTAAAAACTAAAAAAAATATGCATTTAAAAATTGATTTATTTTAATATTTATTCATAAAAAATTGTAAAACATAAAATTGTGAAAAATATTTATGTATATGTACTTTTTTAAATTAAATTGAAGCAAATTTAGCATTTTTCGAATTTCAAAAACGTCGGGGTCGGAAAATTGCTTTTAGGGTCGATATTAACTCACAAAAATATTGGGCCTGTATGACTATGGCTTTGGATTCTTTTTTGACCTATAAAGCGGAAAGTTCCGAACAAAGTGAAAAATAAAATTTTTTTGATTCTTTTCTTAAAATATTAGCGGTTCTCACCCTTGATAGAAAACATAAAAAGAATCGGAGAAATGAAGAAAACAAGAAAATGTTTGACAGATACAAGAACAAAACACATGTATTTCTGTCAAACATTTTCTTGTTTTCTTCATTTCTCCGATTCTTTTTTTGTTTTCTATCAAGGGTGAGAACCGCTATTAGTTTATATCCGGACATTACTGAGAACGTAATTTTAAGGTAAAATTTTTTGTTTTTGTCTGTAAAAAATTGCAAAATGCATTAAATTCTAAATTAAATTATATGATATTTAAAAATGTACATCTGAGCTAATGGTACGTTATATTTTCAGCAAAAAACTAATTAGAAATATTTTTTGCAAAGCAAGAAACAAAAAAAAAACTTTTTCTTCCTTAAAAAAACACATTTTCAGTAGCGTCTGAATATAAATTTATATTTTAAGCAAAAAATAGTTTAAAATTTTTTTTCACTTTGTTCGGAACTTTCAAGTCAAAAAGTATCCCAAAGACATCTCCCTACAGTAGACCACCCAAAAAATGTATGGGATTTGCAAAAGTATTTTTTTGTTCGCTCCACCGGCAGTTTCTGAGAGATTGGCCATAAAAAATAATATCTGTGCAAGAACTGGATCTCTCGGTTGCATACAGGCCAGTCGATTTGAACTTTTGACCCTAAAAGTGACCTAAAAGCACTACAAAGCTTTTAAGTGTCATAACTCTTAAAATATGCGTTTTTCTAAAAAATGCTATATAAGTTTTATTTTGCAGAATAAGAAAGGAAACATTTCCTTCATACAAATTTTTAGCCTAAGTCTAACACATCGTGGTGTTTTTGGCGGTTAAAGTAAAAATTTATGTAAAAACTTAATTTAAAACAACCCTCGTTTAAATTTGGACGGAGACTCAAATAGTCGGTGTCCATTATTTTGTAGAGTAAGACATGTAGTTTTCATAAACCAATTACATTTGGAATTTATATGGGTGATTTCATTACAGAAGAGCCCAAAGCTGACTTTGAAGTTTCGATTTTCCAAATGCTGTATACAAATTTGTGAAATTACTTTATTTTAAACGACCTTCTTTAAAATTTTAATGGATACAATCGGTTTCCATGATTTTGAAGAGTTAAAAATGGAGATTTCAAACAAGTGTGGATAACTACAGGCATTTTTAGCATTAATTTAAAACCTGTTAGCAAAATACAATATGAAAAGTACTTGTCATCTAATTACATGGCTAATTATGGCTTCAAAATTGTGTAATTTATAGTAGAATTTTTAGACTTAAAAAAAAAAAATTTAAGGTTTCGGACTTTTTCAAAAATTTAATTTTAATTTTTAAACGTTAAAAAATAAGTGATAATTACTTCGAATAATTTTTTCATATATTTTTCTAAAACTACGTTTAAATACCAACAAAACGTTTTCCAACTTATTTTAAGGTATCTATATATTTTACTGGTAAAAATTAATTGAAAATTTGCATTTTTTAACTTTTTTTTGTAAAAAAACGCCATTTAAATTGATTACTCAACACCAACTTGGTATAAAAGGCTGAAAATTTGAGTGCAAGTTGTATTTAATACGTCCTAAAACATATCCAAAAAAAAAATAATCGATGGGGATCGGGTCTAAAAGTTAGTGATTTGGCCTGGAATATTTTCCCCAAATATTTTCCAAAAAGTACACATCTAACTCTTCAAATCGTGGAAACCGATTATCTCCATTAAAATTTTAACGAGGGTCGTTTAAAACTAAATAATTTCACAAATTTGAATACAACACTTGGAAAACCGAAACTTCAACGTCAGCTTTGGGCTCTTCTGTAATGAAATCACCCATATAAATTCCAAATGTAATTGGTTTATGAAAACTACATGTCTTACTCTACAAAATAATGGACACCGACTATTTGAGTCTCCGTCCAAATTTAAACGAGGGTCGTTTTAAATTAAGTTTTTACATAAATTTTTACTTTAACCGCCAAAAACACCACGATGCGTTAGACTTAGGCTAAAAATTTGTATGAAGGAAATGTTTCCTTTCTTATTCTGCAAAATAAAACTTATATAGCATTTTTTAGAAAAACTCATATTTTAAGAGTTATGACACTTAAAAGCTTTGTAGTGCTTTTAGGTCACTTTTAGGGTCAAAAGTTCAAATCGACTGGCCTGTATGCAACCGAGAGATCTAGTTCTTGCACAGATATTATTTTTTATGGCCAATCTCTCAGAAACTGCCGGTGGAGCGAACAAAAAAATACTTTTGCAAATTTGGGTGGTCTACCCTACAGGTCCAATATTTTTGTGTTAATATCGTCCCGAATTCGGATTTTGTCTAATTTGAAAATGCTTGTCTCAAAACGATGCGCAATTAGGACCCTTTTACGGGAAAATAAGAGAAAATTCGGTTATTTTTTATCTCATTGTCAGTGCAGTTAAAAAAAAAAAATGAGGAACACTCCTTTCCGTCTTTTAGATGCAACCCTTGAACAAAATTACTCCATGAAAATTGCATTAATATTTTTCCCGGATTGTACACTATATTGCGCAACTTTTTGCTTAAATTTTTTTTGAAAAAAAAAACTTATTTTTTTTATAAAAATGCACTGACAAGGAAAGTATCTCAACCCTTATGAACCGATTTGCACATTTTCATGAAAAAATATCACAATACCCGGGTAAAAATGAAATATATATGATCATATATGAAGATTAGGGTGGGGCGATTAGTAAGGAAGGAAAAAAATCTTAATGGGCGCTTCGCGTTTCTGATTCTTGGGATTGTACTGAGCAAAAATGTCAACTGGACCCTACGTCTACGGTGAAAATCGAGCCTCCCGATTTTGACTTGAAGTTTTTTCTCAGACTTAATTTTTTTTGGAAAATTTGCAAATTTTCTTGGGCTCATATTTCGTAAACTATTTGAAATTTTGACTTATTTTCGAAAGTAAAGTTGCAGCTATTGTCTCGGGCTACAATTTCTCTGAACATATTACTTAGAAAAAACTTCGTTTTCATAATCAAATAGTCGAAAATGTAGAAAATTCACCACTTTTTGTATTTTTTTTTGGATATTTTGGCCTATAACAGCCAAACCATTGAGATTTTCGATCCAATACTAAGACAAAAATTGTAGCCAAGACAATAGTTAAGAACTCTCTGGAACATTGCAAAAGCATTGGAACGCTCCTTGAGGCAGTTTTGGCCTTGTGAAAGTGCAAATTTTTTGTGAAAATATTAATAAATTACCATTTTCAGTTGTTCATAGCGCAAAATCATAAAAATGTTCTATTTCAAAGAAAGCTATATTCGGCTGTGCCGAATCTTTAAATACCCTCGACCAATGTAATGATTTAAAAAAGTTTGTTTTATTTATACCTCAGGAAATAAAAAAGTAACAAAAAGTGTATTTTCGGTACTTTTAATAAAAGGTACTTTTAATGAAAGGTACTTTTTATAAAAGGTATTTTTTATAAAAGTTACTTTTTATAAAAGGTACTTTTTATAAAAGGTACTTTTTATAAAAGGTACTTTTTATGAGAGGTACTTTTTTAAAAGGTACTTTTTATAAAAGGTACTTTTTATAAAAGGTACTTTTTATAAAAGGTACTTTTTATGAGAGGTACTTTTTATAAAATGTACTTTTTATAAAAGGTACTTTTTATAAAAGGTACTTTTTATAAAAGGTACTTTTTATAAAAGGTACTTTTTATAAAAGGTACTTTTTATAAAAGGTACTTTTTATAAAAGGTACTTTTTATAAAAGGTACTTTTTATAAAAGGTACTTTTTATAAAAGGTACTTTTTATAAAAGGTACTTTTTATAAAAGGTACTTTTTATAAAAGGTACTTTTTATAAAAGGTACTTTTTATAAAAGGTACTTTTTATAAAAGGTACTTTTTATAAAAGGTACTTTTTATAAAAGGTACTTTTTATAAAAGGTACTTTTTATAAAAGGTGGTGATAAAGATCCACCATTTCCAGACCCACTAATACCTTGTCATATTCAAGGTACGGAGCGTCATGTCCAGCTACTAGCTAGTGTTGCTAAGCGCTCAATCGACAAAAACCGTGAAGGTATAATGGCATTTGTATCTGTATTCGGCCTTCAGATAAGGCAATCTTTGAATGAAAAATATACTAAATTGGAATTCTTCTTGATTCATACCTTGTCTCTACCAATACAATTACTTTGTACTTTAAATGAATTTTCAAAATAAATATTGAACAAAACAAAAAAAAAAAACATTATGGCCGCTGTTCCAAAAAAAGTAATTCACATAAAAAATGTGAAAGTGAAAATTTCCGAATTTTTTTGGTGTTCTAGATTTCACATCCGAATTTCTTTTTCGTTTTGTTTCACATAAATAAAATTTGGTGAAAGTAAAAGGAATGCACTTTTTTCCTTATGATTTTTTAAATTTTAATTATTCGATTTCAACTTCTAATAAAAACGTGATCAACAAAACACTAAACTTGATTTCATGTGATTCGGAAATTTTCATGTGAATTGAAAAGTCGTGAAAGACAGAACAGAGGCCTATATTTTTGGATAAAAAAAGTGGAAAAAATAAGAAATAGAACATTTTTATGATTTTGCGCTATGAACAACTGAAAATGGTAATTTATCAATATTTTCACAAAAAATTTGCACTTTCACAAGGCCAAAACTGCCTGAAGGAGCGTTCTAATGCTTTTGCGATGTACTAGAGAGTTCTTAACTATTGTCTTGGCTACAATTTTTGTCTTAGTATTGGATCGAAAATCTCAATGGTTTGGCTGTTATGAGCCAAAATATCCAAAAAAAATTACAAAAAGTGGTGAATTTTCTACATTTTCGACTTTTTGACCATGAAAACGAAGTTTTTTGTAAGTAATATGTTCAGAGAAATTGTAGCCCGAGACAATAGCTACAACTTTACTTTTGAAAATAAGTCAACATTTTAAATAGTTTACGAAATATGAGCCCAAGAAAATTTGCAAATTTTCCAAAAAAATAAAGTCTGAGAAAAAACTTCAAGTCAAAATCGGGAGGCTCGATTTTCACCGTAGACGTATGGTCTAGTTGACTTTTTTGCTCAGTATAATCCCAAGAATCAGAAACGCGAAGCGCCCATTAAGATGTTCAAATCGCCCCACCCTAATGAAGATATATGGATCATGTATGGAGTTATATAACCATATATTATCATATATGCCTCCATATATGTTTATATATGATTTGTAAATTGGCCCGATATGAGCTCATATCGGGCCAATTTACGGATCAGATCATATATAAACATATATGGAGGCATATATGATAATATATGGTTATATGAGGCATATATGATAATATATGGTTATATAAATCCATATATGATCCATATATCTTCATATATGATCATATATATTTCATTTTTACCCGGGTATTCACAAAAATAACAAAAAATCAATTTTTTCTAAAAAATATTAAAAAATATGCAAGAAAATATCGTCACCTAAAATGCAAAACGCCCTAACTAACAAAAAATTCAAAATCGGTATTTTGATAAATTCTGGTGTATTTTATTAACCTACACGTCCCAACAAAAAATTAGGGTCACATATTAAAAATTAGCGATTTTATAGCCAAAAATTAAAAACATGTGAATTGCGAAATCGCAAATGAACGCAACTAGAAATAAATCTTTTAATCATTTTGTGATTTATTTTGATACATATTCACAAAACGTACGTCCTCACAAAATTTTAGCCCAATTCAATCCAAACCAATAAAGTTATTAACAAATTAGAAATTCTACTCTATACTGTTTTTTGCTTCTCCTGTAAAATTAATAAAATGTTAGTTAGGCCCTTTTGCATTTTAGGTGACGATATGTAGTTTAAACAAAATATGCAAAAACATGCATTTTCATCAAAATATGCAAAAATACGTACTAACAAATCAATGCAATTTTTAAGCAAATTCGATGATTCGCGAAAATAAATACTTAAAGTTATTCTCAGGCTAACGAAAAAAAACATGTATTTACATGAACCCCCTTGCCCTGGTTATTAAAGTTAAAAGATAATTAAATTTGTGTAATTAAAGTCAATATACTTTTGACATAAGTGAAAAAAAACAAAAATGTGAAAATAGATGATTTTACAAAAGTGTTAACTTTTTCGTTGATTTTAATAAGTAAATTTAAGAAAACGGACATTTGCAATTATTCAAAAATTTATGATATTACTTTAAAGCACCACGAAAGGTCAAACTTAATCTAATGGGCATCGTGGGCATCTTCAAAATATCAATAAAAACAAAATATCAATAAAAACATCACGAGATTTTTTGGTAACTTTACAAGGTTTTTTTTGAGTGTAGCAAATGATAGCTAATTTTCCTATTTTATTATTTTTATATATCAGGAAAAAGGAGGTAAGTTACGTCCATTCAAAAATGTGTCCTTTAATATCATTCAAAATTTTCAACGAAATATTTTGATAAAGTTTTCAAATGACTTTATTCACAAACTTTTGATATGCACACAAAAAAAAACCTTGTAAAGTTACCAAAAAAATCTCGTGATTTTACGAGGCTATTCTCGTAAAATAGGAGGTAGGTAAAATTCTCGTAAAATACGAGGATTTCCTCGTAATTTTGAATGTGCAAAAAATTGGTAAAATAACCAATTTATTGGTAAAAATATTGTTTTAAAACCGGAAAAATAAAAAAAAATGATAAAATTACAAGATAAAATGGTAAATATGTTTAAAAAAATGGTAAATTTACAAACCAAAATGGTTTTTTTTTTTTTTTTGTTAAACATAAATCCTCGCAATAAATTTTTTTTTTGTAAAATAACTGTTTTTTTGTAAATCAACTAGAATCCTCGTAAAAAAATTTTCAAAATTTTGTCAACTTTTTTTAAATCTTGTTAATAAAAAAAAAATTTTCCGGGACATTTTAAAAAAAAATTTCCAAAAAAACAAAATGTTTTTTTTTTTGTTAAACAACATAAATCCTCGTAATAACATAATTTTTGTAAAATAACAGTTTTTTTTGTAAATCAACTAGAATCCTCGTAATAAAAACTTTGTTGTAAAATTACAGTTTTTTTTTGTAAAATGCCCTTTCAAAATGGTAGAATACAATTACGAAAATAAATTTGTAAAATTACCAATAAAACTTTAGTTCTCGTTTGAGCAAAGTACAAGAATTTTTGTTAAAAAACAAGGAAAATTGTTCAATATTGGTAGAACGGGATTACAAGTTTTTTTTTTGAGTGTGGCAAAATATAAAAATGGAAAAATTAGCAGAGATCCTTCTATTTCATCTGCCGTCACCAGTGTCATCCTAGAACAATTATAAATATTTTACAAAATGTATCCATTAAAACTTTGAAGTCCTTTTAAAATGAAACAGGATCACGAAATGAAAAACTGAAAATGCAGTTTTACTCCATTTAATCTCTACTTTTAAAAGATATCATCCGATTCATGTTTAATATTGGCTGTCGGACGGTGTATTCAGTTAAAGCGGTTTATGGGCAACAAATAAAATCCTTTTTCACTTAAATTTGGTTTGTGCGTGTTTTCTACACTTATTAATGATTTGACAAAAGATAGATCTAATCGGTCCATGTATGGTCTTGGGACCCATTTTCCGGGAAACACTGGTGTAGGGTTTTATATGGTCAGGTTAGGTTACATGGTCGGTCTTGACCGACTATAATTTTCAAATAGTGATAAAATCGTTAGCCCGACAAATTATTTTATTTTAAATTTTAAATATTCATCTAAATATTATATCATTACTGTATACAAATTTCTTGTTAACTGAGATTTTTTAAAACTAAAAACTATTGTTTTTTGCATAAACATTAGATAAGTTCAAGTTTAACTACACCTAATTACACTAAAAATTCTGTTTTAAATAAATATTTTTGTATCATTTTAAATAAATATTTTGAATAAATATGTGGTTGATTCTGAGATAACGGACCAATTTCGAAAACAAATTTTGGCAATTAATTTTTTTTAGCATTTACTATTTCAGATAAGAATAGCTACTCAATTACACCGCGCGACAGTAAAAATTTGACTTGAACCAGACCACATGAAACTAAAGGCAGAATATAAAAAAACTGTGTTTTCAGTTTTTCATTTGGTGATCTTTTCTCCGTTTTTAAGGACTTTAAGTTTTAAGGATATACAAATTTCTAAACATTTTTGTTCTTTACCACATACTTACTTCAATTTTGTTGCAATAGCTTTATTTATTAAGCCTTAACAAAAAATCATATTAAGTACAATAGTCGAATAATAAAAAAAAAATGTAGAACGATAAAGCAATAAAGATTAGAAAATTACTGGGCATTACTTGTTGGACTTGAACTTGGCCATATGCACGTGAAACTAGATACGTATATAGAAAAAACTGTATACTCAGTTTTGCATTTTTTAAATTTTCTCCTTTTCAAAGGACTTCAAAGTTTTAAGGATATAAAAATGTTTAAGAAATATATTTAAATATTTCAACCCATCGGTTTATGTCAATATGGGTATCGAATGAAAGTGAAAGATATCAGTTTTCCTTTTTTGATATTTTGTCTTTTTCAAAGGACTTCAAAGGATATACAAATTTCTTAAAAATTTATTGAAATATTTCTACCCACCAATTTATGTCAATATGCGAATCAAATGAAAGAGGACGACCTCAGTTTTTATTTTTTAATATTTTCAAAGGATTTCAAAGGATATAAAAATTTCTTACAATCTAATTTTAATATGTCAACCCGATTTTAAGAGGACGAGCGGTGGAAATAACGTATATGTAAAAAAATATTTCAGAAATTCTCAAGGATATATGTAAAAGGATTAAATTTTCAAACACACATTTTTTACAATTTTACGTCATGAAAATTAAAAAAAAATATATTTTTTTATTCCTAGAGATTGTACTCTTTCATTTGATATCCGTTTTGACATAAACTGATGGGTACAAAAATTAAAATAAATTTTTAAAAAATTTCTATATCCTTTGAAATCCTTTGAAAAGGAGAAAATTCCAAAAAATAAAAACTGAGATCGTCCTCATTCATTTGATACCCATATTGACATAAACGGACGTGTAGAAATATTTAAAAAAATTTTAAAAAACTTTGAAGTCCTTTTAAATGTAGAAAAGATCACGAAATGAAAAACTGAGAACGCAATTTTACTATATTCGACCTCTACTATCACGTGAACTTGTTCAGGTCCAAAAATCTAGTTAACAAAAAATTCAGGTTTAAAAAAAATCTGATTTTATAAGACTATATAGTCTATATAGTATAGTAGCATATGCTATTCCAGAAAAACTGGAACAGGATCGGGGAAAATTTTAAATTTCCACCATTCAAATGGCTATAAATCAGAAAGTAAAAGAGATAACCACTACCTCAAGCATGTTTTCGTAGGCATTTACTGACACTTTATACTAATAATTTATCCCGGGATTTGTTTTACGACTTAAGGCCTATTCATACCTGAGGTAAAATCTCGTTCGAACTAGATTTCAATCATATGGTCTGTATCATTTTATATACAACCACATGATCGAAATCTCGTTCGAACGAGATTTCACCTCAGGTGTGAATTGGGTATTAGAAAGATTTGATATCGTTTAAAAGGTGTTTTAAATACCTTTTAATTGAGGCATGTTGACTTAAATTCCACAGGCCAACAAATTTTTAGCCCATAGACCAGAGTATACTTTTCTAAGGGTTTTAGTTGCTCTGAATCCGAATCCTGATCTCAGAATTTGCATATCACATCAGTTTTGATATATCTTATACACTCAACCAAAAATCATTGTATTCCCAAAGAAAATCGCTGTAAATTCAACAGAAATCATTGTTGATTTTGACCCTACAAATATTTATGTTGATTTCAATAAAAATTGTTGTCAGTTTTTGTAAAAGTTGATCAACTCGTTTTTTTGTAAATCAACTCGTATTTTTGTAAACTCAACTCATATTTTTGTTGATATAAGAAATTGTATTAAAAAAAAAAAGCTTGTTGTTATTTGTAAATATTCTTTTATTAAGTATAAATCACAATATTTTTTAGAATTATCACCAGCTTTTTAAGCTGCAATATTTAAACAAGATTTTCACACACACTTCGTTTATTTATGTTATGCACTCGTAAGCCATTCTCCAGTTTAAAAAAAAAAAACAAAAAAAATTATAATATAGTATGAATACATAAAGTAACCAATGTATTTTATTATTTACCAAATATTTACAGATCAGAATCTGATCATCAGATCCTATTTTTATTTAGTTTTAGAATCTTAAATATTTTTATAAGAAACAAACACATAAAATAATTTTATAAGAGACAAACAAATTTCACATTGCAATGCATTGCTACCAACTTGATAATACAAAATTGAACAAACAGGGTTGTTTTTTCTTTTTTGGTTTTATCTATTGAATTCTGTATAAGCGTTGTAAATAGTTGATTCAAATTTACTGATTATTCAACGATATCAACATTAATTTTTGTTGAATACGGCAATATTCTGTAAAACTTGATCTACAATGGGTTTACTAATTTTTCTACTAAGATATTTCTATGAGTGTACCCAATTCACACCTGAGGTGAAATCTCGTTCGAACGAGATTTCGATCATACAGTAGTGTATAAAATAACGCAGTACCATATGATCGAATCTTTTTCGAGCGAGATTTCACCCCAGGTGTGAGTAGGCCCTTAGCTTAAACTAGAAATAACTATGTTTTTTTTGCCAATTTCTAGACGTTACAATTGCGTTAATATCTCTTTATTTATAAAACCTGATATGAAAGTCCTACAAATTACCTTTAAAATTAATGTTTTACCTTTGTAATATCCTGTTCCATCTCTGAGATTTCTTAACCTAAAGTTTGGAAAACCCGGGGTTTCCCTATATTAGTGGTATTTTTGCTATGAATGCAAATTCGATTGATTTTCGCTATATTTTGCTTATACAGTCGAACCCGGTTATAACAAACTCCGAGGGACCAGTAAAATTAGTTCGTTATAAGCGAAGTTCGCTATAAGCGGGGTATATTTTTTATCAACCTAGTTTTATTTTCAAAAAAATAGATCCCATTTTGTTTTATTTTATGCTTTTTTCGTAAATAAACTACTTACTGAGAAGAAATCATTTAAAATATAAATAAATTTCATCAAAATTATAATATAAACCAAAAAATTCCAACCTTTTGTTAGTTTGATAAACATGATTGCCACACATTAAAAAATATTTATGGGAGTTCGTTATAAAAAGGTAAATATACATGAAATTGTGTTTGTGGGACCTGTTGAAAGTAGTTTTTATAAGTTAACATTACTTGTTATTTTAGAAATATTTAATAATCATGTAGTTTTTGATTGTTAACGTTTTGAAGTTCATTATGAGTTTTGAGTTAGTTAAAATAAAGAATTCAACAAGTTATGGGCCTATCAAGCTCTGATTCAAATTTCAAAAAATATAAAATTTTTTGAAAATCAAATAAAAAAAAATAGTCAAAATAGAAAATTTTGTTTAAAGAGCAAATATTTAGAAAAATTGTTTGCAGACAAAAGAATAATAAAGCCAATCTAGAATAAATTTAATTTAAAATGGAATTTATCAAGAATATAAAGCCGTTATCTTGTGAATCTGAGTGGCCGGTTTGGAAAAGAAAAATTCAAGATCTTTTGGACTTTTACGAAGGGGCCTTAGATGTAATTAAGCACAAAATTACGATGCCAGGACCGCTATCAGAAGGTGCAACAGATACGGAAGTGAAAGATCATGAAAATTTATCTAAATTTTACAAAAAGGCAAACTGTTATGCGAAATCAATTATCACGAGTTGCATAACTGATGAAGTGTATCAAAAAGTTATGGATAAAGAGAACGCATTTGAAATCTGGGAATCTTTAAAAAATATTTTTGAAGCCACATCAAAAGATCAATTGTTCAAAAAGTCAATGGACCTTTTTTCGTTCGAATGGCAAAACAATCAAGATGCTTCAACTCATATAGCAAAACTTAGAAACCTTTGGGATGAATTGAATACTGGCTTAAAAATGAAAGGTGAGCAGGTTCTTCCGGAAATGCTACTTATATGCAAGATTTTACATATTCTTCCAAAGACGTATGATATGTTTAGATCAAACTGGATGATGATAAATAGAGAGAAAGATACAACTATTGATGAGTTGATAATACAAGTTTGCATGTTCGAAAGAAATTTTAAGAATGACGAAAGAGAAGAATATGAAGAAGCTTTAGCAGTTAATATAAGCAAGAATCCAAGAGGAAAAAGAAATATGAAAAATGAAATATGTCATTACTGTAAGGAAAAAGGTCATTGGATAAGAGATTGTCGAAAATGGATAAGAGATGGTCGACCACCTAAAACCGAGTTGAAAAATGAAATTCAAGATACAAATATAGCACTTCATACAATTTGTAATAAAGATGTGAAAAATAATGAATGTTGGTTGATTGACAACGGTGCAACAAAACATTTAAATAATTCTATGGAAATGTTTTTAGAATTTGAAAATTTTGATTCGCCATGTAAGGTTCAAGCAGCTGGAAAAGAATGTAAGAAAGCGCTAGGCAAAGGTGTAGTAGAAGTTATTTCAAAGGTAAACAACAAACATTTAAAAATGAAGCTTAAAGACGTTTGGTATGTTTCTGGTTTGTCATCAATTTATTTTCGGTTTTAGCAGCTCAAGACCGCAATCCGAGAAGCTTGTTTAAGTCAACAGCAACCAAGTGTTGGCTGACCATAGACAATAAATTAATTTTATGTGGTCATAGATTGAAGAAAGGATCGTTATTAAAAGCAGAGTTTACAGCTATATCAAGACAAAATCGATTGTGATAGTAAATAATTTCAAGACACAGAAAAAAAAATGTATTTAACAAAGTATTGTAAATAATGTTAACTTAAAAACTAGGGAAAGTGTTGAAAGTAGATTTTATAAGTTAACATTACTTGTTAATTTAGAAATATTTAATAATCATGTAGTTTTTGATTGTTAACGTTTTGAAGTTCATTATGAGTTTTGAGTTAGTTAAAATAAAGAATTCAACATGACCATAATAAGCAGTTCGTTTTAACTGAGGATTCGTTATAACCGACTTCGTTATAAAAGAAGTATTTTGTGTGAAAATTGATACTAAAACGTTGGGACTTTAGAATTTGTTCGTTATAACCGAGAATTCGTTATATCCGAGTTCGTTATAACCGAGTTTGACTGTATTTTACAACAAACTTACAAGAGTCTTAAAGTCGTAATTAATTCCAACAAAACCATTGGCGTAGATAGGCCTGTCTGGGGGGGGCAAAGCACCCCCCAGAAATTGTTTAGCCACCCCCCCCCCCCCAGAATTTGAACCACAATTTGCAAAAATTAGATTTATTTTTAAAAAAAGAAACTTAAGACTTGTTAACATTTTTCTATTAGAACCTAATAGTTTTTCCCATTAAAAAATAGTCTGTATCTGATTTTATTTACTAAAAAAGTATTCAGATTAGTTTGTTTTATAATAGTGAAAATATTCTGAATCTAATGTTTTTTTTTCAATAGAAAAAACTTCACAGGATCTATGGGTTTTAACTACAGGAAAATGTTTTTACAGTCCTGCACTCAAAATAATTCTACAGTAAAAGGTTCAGTAAGTGATTTTGTACCAAAATCTACTAATTCGTTACTAATTTTAGTATCTTCAAAGTACTAAAATTGGTAATTTTTATTGGTTTTGAATAATATTAGTAAACAATTTTAGTATTGGTTACCAATTCCTGCACTAGGTCCTTTTGAACTAAAATTTAGTTAAATTTTTGGTATTGAATACCCACGTTTTTTTTGGGTGTGGGCATTATCTTTATTTAAAAAAATCTTCAAAATCTAAGGGGTTTTTTTATAGGAAAAAGGTTTTTAAAGAAAATTTCCAAATTTTAGAATTTTGGCCAATAATCTTTACTTTTGTAATCTTCAGAAATTTGTGTTGAAGAAAATTATAAAAATTTAATGATTTTCTAAAGGAACAATTTAATGATTTTCAAGATTTAAAATTATGTAAAAATAAAAATTTAACTTTTAAGCATAAGAATTTTGAATCTAAAGTTTTTTTAAACATCCGAAACTTTATAATGGACAATTTAAACTCTAATTTTGGAAAGATGTAATCTATACTTACAAGAAAAGAGTTTTTTAGTTCTACATATTTATGGAAAAGGTTCACATTTCCAGAATATACCTGGGAGTTTTTTATTTCTAAAAAATTCAGAATAATAATTATAAACACACATGTATTTTTAAACCGCTTTCGGAAGGAATTCTTTTCTGGGTCACCACAACTCAAAAGTTGAATGCATGTTGTTTTGAAAGTCTTAGAAAAAGAGCTTAACTTTTGCTGTAAAAAAAAACCTGGGGTTTTAGCCCCCCCCCCCTCAGAATAATGCTCTTCCTACGCCAATGAACAAAACACGTTTTGATTTTTTTATATATTTCTTCTATTTGCTGAGATATCGTCTCCGACTAGTTAATCTTAGCAAATAGAAAGGATCTCTAAACAATTTAAAAAACATTTTTTAACAAAATTGTGAATTTAATACTTTGATAAGTTTGACGTAAAATAAAGGCGATATGTAACGAAAAATCTATCAAATTTGCATTCATAGCGAACATATAAATAATGGTAGATTCGCGCCGTTATAAAGAATATGGCGAAAAACAGGGTTTATTTTCAACATCAAGCTAAGATATCTCTCGAAAACCTGATGTGGTGGAGGTATCCACATCCAGAAAAACTTTAAGTAATTCCGTACTCTATGCAGAAACGTATCCAGGAATTTGAAAACGGGGGGGGGGGGGGGGTCACAATTCCCAATTTTTTTTTCGTCATCGCCTATTAATATTTACAATTAAATACATCAATAACCTCCCCCCCCCCCAACACGAGTTCGTCTTTATTCATATACAAAATGATTGGAATATCAAATTTTTTTTATAAAATCTCAAACTCTTTGTACAGGAAAATTTTTTAGAATCTAAAAATTTTCCTTTAAAAAATTATAAATTTTTGATGAAAATAATGTCTGACAAATTCTCAGAAATTAATGTTTCTATAGAAAAAACTTTTCAAAATCTAAGAAAAAAATGTATCTTACAATGGAAGCATCTCAACCCTTATGAACCGATTTGCATGAAACTTAAAATATATATGAGGGTTTCTTCGTCAACCGGGCCACCCTTCTCTCCAAAATTGGTATGGGTTTAAAAATTTTTTAAAAAATTTCGAAATTACTTAAAAATAAGTGGTTTTGAATACCGAGTGGCGGTTTTGAATTTTAATATGGCGCCTAATTTTTTAAAAATATTACAGATTTGCTAAAAATTCTTCATGCACGGGTTATTGGAGTTGCTTAAGAAGAATTTGCAATTGGATTTTTAAAATTCAAAATGTCGGATCCAACATGGCGATATTTTTTTTTTTATTACAGATTCACTCAAAACTCTTTACGAACCGGTATGTTGGGTTGCTAAATAAGAATCTGCCATTCGAAAATCTAACTTCAGATTCTTACTTAGCGACCCCAAAAACTCGGGTATAAATCGCATTATTTTTTAAAAATGTTTGTCGCCATGTTGGATCCGCCATTTTGAATTTTAAAATTCCAACTTCAGATTCTTCTTAAGCGACCACAAAAACCTGTCTTTAAAGAGTTGACAGAGAAACCCTTATATAAAAGAAACAATTCTCGGTTCATCGACCACATCGGGGATTTTGGGATGAAAAATTGTTATTTTTTTTGATTATTCAGCCATTTATGTATTTCTAAGAAACTATGTGATGTATCCATATGAGAATAAATGTTTTTTAATGCCTATCTTACAGGGGTACAACCTTGTAAAAGTTTGGCTTCGTTAAATATTTTTTTTCATGAAAATGTGTAAATTTAAAATCGTGTTTTAAGTTTCAGGGAAAGCGGTTCATTATCTTATTGTATGAAAATTGTTTTGTAGAAATTATTTTTCGTAAACCTGATGCATTATGTTTGTTAGATAAAACGAATACTATCTATTTTTTTTACCATATTTTAATGATTTTTCGGTATAAATGACTTTTTAGAAACGAAACTATTTCAAACTCTAGAGTTTTTATATAAAAAAAATAAAATCTTTCTTTTAAAATCAAAATATTTAGAAACTTGTGATTTTTTTTTTGTGAATAAAGTTTTCAAAATTTTCAAATTGAAAAGGTGTGGGGGGGGGCATGTGCCCCCCCCCCTATGGACTCCAACCAAGTAATTTTTTTTTAAAAGAGTCTCCTTGCACAGTGTAATTAATTTAAATTCAGAAATTAACTAGAAACAAATTAAATAACATTGTTGAACAGATTCAGAGAAATTTGCTCTCCCATTAATCACAATACATGAATTAGATTTTCACCATTTGAAATTTCCAAATTTTTCTCACGTAACGTTTTTAAGATATTCGCATTTGAATATTGCGTACCGTTTTTTTTTTTAATTGCAAAATCTACTGTTGCTCTTATATTCATTATAAATTCAACTAAAATTTTTAAACGGAAATATCTCGAAAACGAAATATGATAGAACAATTTGGATTGCTAATTTGGAATTACGAAGTCCATTTTATATAAAAACAAGTCCTAATTTTTAAAAGCAACGTGTCAATATGTTACGTTAGCACCTGCTTAATTATTCGTTTTTTTTTTAAACTTTTTAACATCGAATATCTCGAATACGGTAAGTGCTAAAAATTTGGATGGCAGATTTGGAATCAAATTAATTAACTATTTTACTGGGAGCATTTTGGTGTCAAACAGAAAAAAATAGAAAAGTTTATAAAATCGAAAACTGCATATAACTGTTCAAAAGTGAATTGGGCAAGCAGAGGGACTTGTCCAATAAATCAATTAGTATTTAACCTTCATGACACAGGTATCGAATTCATTAATCTTTGAAAGTACAGGTAGTTTCTGTACTAAGGATTTACAAGTGTCAAGTATGACATACATAGGTAGATTTTGATGTATATTATTTCCAAATTTGTATTTAAATATGAGCCACATTTTCAAATGGTTTAGTTTAACTTCGACTCTCCTAGTGTTAATTCAACTATGAAGTGTTGGTTTTATAAAATATTAACATTTTCTTTAATACTTATAAATGGTGTAAGAAATTGTTATAGTGCACCGAATAAAAGTCAAGCACGGTAAGGAAATCTGGAGATAACCACAAATAAGTGATTTGACTATAGTTTGTTTTAGAGCTTGCAAAACGATTAAAATCGTAATCGCGATTAATCGTGCCAATTAATCGTAATCGACAAAAAAAATGACGCGATTACGATTAATCATTGTCTATGAAATACACTGTTTTTACGACGAATTTAAAACATGTACAATCTTGGCCCATGATTCATTTAACTTCTTTGCAATTTTTCTTTCCTTTTTTCTTGTAAAAGTCATTAAAACTTCCAGCAAAAATTTAATTCTGATCTTAGTAACCCCTCAATTATGTTTTAAAAATATATGCAAATAATTTATTTGACCGGATTTGGTAAAAAATTCGACATACAATTTTGTCAAATAACGTAAGTTTTTCAAACTTTAAACTAGAGGCTAAAGTTAGTAAAACTGCATTTACAGTTTTTCATTTTGTGATCCTGTTTCCTTTTAAAAGGACTTCAAAATTTTTAAGGATATATTTTGTAAAATATTTCGGAAATATTTGCATTTGTCCTAGGATGCCCCTGGTGATGGCAAATGCAAGAGGAGGATCTCCCATGTTTTCCCTATTTTATAATTTTTAAATATCAGAAAAAAGGAGGTAAGTTACAACGTTTCAAAACTTTATTATATCATTCGAAATTTTCAACAAAATATTTTGATTAAGTTTTAAAAAGACTTTATTCACATCCTTTTGTCCTGATATGGCAAAATAAAAAAAAAAATTAGGGGAAATCCTTCTCTTTCATTTGCCATCACCAGTGGCATCCTAGGACAAATGCAAATATTTCAGAAATATTTTATAAAATATATCCTTAAAAATGTTGAAGTCCTTTTAAAAGGAAAGAGGAACACGAAATGAAAAACGGTAAGTGCAGTTTTACTACATTTGATCTCTACTTTCAGACGTATATCATCCGGATCATATTTAATATTGGCTATCGGAAGGTATTATAAGTTTAAAAAAAAAATATCTTAACAAAAAATATAAAAAATTGTTCCTGTACTGCATCAAGAGCGCAGTTTGAATGCGCTATGATATGGTATAAAAAAAGATTCTGTACCTAAATCTCGATTTATTTTTGCTATGGAAATTCGGAACTTTATAATTTTATTTCTTAAAAATATTAGTTTTTGAATTTTCGTACGTTCTGAAATGTAAATTTCCAAACAGTTTTTTAATGAAGCTATTGCAATTCAAATTATTTAAAAATTCGATTAATCGCTATGATATGGTATAAAAAAAGATTCTGTACCTAAATCTCGATTTATTTTTGTTATGGAAATTCGGAACTTTATAATTTTATTTCTTAAAAATAATAGTTTTTGAATTTTCGTACGTTCTGAAATGTAAATTTCCAAACAGTTTTTTAATGAAGCTATTGCAATTCAAATTATTTAAAAATTCGATTAATCGTTAATCGCGATTAACGGCGTTTTTTTAATCGTAATCGCGATTATGAAATATCTCGATTATTTGCAAACTCTAGTTTGTTTTAACAAAAATTACTTGTCGCTAGAGAAATTATATTGCTGTAATTGTTTGTCATTAAAAACAAACATCTGCCAACTCAATAAACCAAACGATACCGTTATGATATCGAGGCAATATCACCTTTTTACGAAATAGTGATAGTGTTTTCGTTCTTAATGTTTCTTTCCTTATGATATCGTTTTTCCATAAAAATATGATATCGATAATTCAAGTCATAACGACAGTAAAATCGCCATTTTCCAGAATTTATCGAAAAACTATCGTTATTTCAGGCGAAAACGATATCGTTTCGATATAAAAATATGATATCGTTTTCGCTATCCAAATTTCCAGGAAAAATCGCCTAAAATTTGAAAATGGTATCGTTATATTAATATAAGGTGATACTGTAATCGGTATTACACAGGTGATGCTATTTACGCTATTATTGGGAATATCACGGAATTAAAAGTAGCAAAAATTAATTTAAAAATCTATTAACGAAAATCTTTTTGCAGAACTTTAACAGATAATTACGCCGTGTTAGCGGATGATATAAAATGGATTAGCCGAGGAATTGGTAACTTTGCTGGCACAGTAGAACGTATGTTACCAAATGTTACAACAACTGACGTTAAAACACGGTAATTATGAACAGCATATTAAAGATCTAATTCTGGATTTAAATAATGAATTCCAAAAATTAAAAAAAATTAAAAATGATTGAAACAACAAAAAAAAAAGTATTCAAAAAGTATTTTTCTTGAGAAAGATTACACAGCGTGACAAAATCTTGGATGTTAAAAGTAACCTGAGATTTGACCATCAATTTTATATATTTCGGGCATGCTGAATCCAATGGTGCAAACCATTTTGAAATCTAAGGTACAGTTTTTTTCGCGAAATCTCTTCAAAGATTTTCACGTCCCTGTGAACTTTTTGAAATAAAAAAGTTTTTGTATGCAAAAAAGTCGCTCTTTTGTAATGCAAATTGAAGGACTATAACTGTAGCTACATTTTAAGTACCATATCCGCTTTAAATGTTTGAAACTCAAGTGGTATTTCGCGTTTTATCCCATTTTTCTAATTTTTTATCATTTTTGCGATTTTAAATGCTTAAGTAAATACCGACCTAAACAACCGCTTCAGATAAGTATGGGTGCATCAAATGGGATATATTTCTATGAGAATTCGTTTCAACTATCAAGCGCATTACTCGAAAAATGAGCGATTAGTCAAAATCTCTCTATGACAGCATCACTTTCCAAGATGACCACAAGGTCCAGCTTGTGACATATTGTGTTAAATACTCAAAAAAAGTAATTGTATAAAATTTCAAACAAAAATGTTTTTATCTTCAAAAGTTATTGTAGAAAAACATTTATTTCACCTTACTAAATTAAATTATTAAGTTTTAATTACAAAAACAAAAGGAAGACATTTTACTAAATACTACTAATTTAAAAAAAGTACTTGTTTAATATAATTTAGTAGGGCGAAATAAATGTTTTTTTATTATATCTTTTTCAGATGAAAACATTTTTGTTTGAAATTTGGCACATATACTTTTTTGAGGTTTTTACACAATATATCAAAATCTGGACCGTGTGGTCCTGTTGAAAAATGATGCTGTCATAAAGAAATTTTGACAAATCGCGCAATTTTAGTGCTATGCCATTGAAAAATGAAAAATGTTTTAATTGGAATATATTTCTTATAAGGGTTCAAGTTGAAAAAATGCAGAAGAAAAATTGAATTTCTAAAAATTATAGACATTTCTGGTATTTCCCATACCGGTTTCAAACACCCCAGTTAGTGTCATCATCAGTAGGATTTTAAATGTCGGTTTGTCTTGTTAATGAAAACTGTTTTTTATATATGTGAATATTTATAGTTTCTACAGAATAAATTTTGACAGTTTCCAACACTTTCCTTTGGTGCAAATATACTAAGCTGAAACCGTTGTTTAGGTCGGTATTTATTTAAGCATTTTAAATCGCGAAAATGCTAAAAAACAAGATAAAATGGGATAAAACGCGAAACACTATTAAAGTTTTAAACTTTTATTAGCGGAATTTGTGTTTAAAATGTAGTTACAGATATAATCCTTTAATTTAATCTATAAAAGAGCGACTTTTTTGCATACAAAATATTTTTTATTCAAAAAATTTCACGGGAAAGTGAAAAACTTTGAAGACGTTTTGCGGAAAAACTGTACCTTAGATTTCAAAATGGCTTGGACCATTGGAATCAGCATGTCCGTATTATGTAAAAGTGATGGTCAAAACCCAGGTTACTTTTTGTTACTCCAGCTCGAGGTCACGTTACTTTACTAATTATTACGATGGTATTGTCAAAGTAACAATTTTTAAGAAACTATTTATAAAGTTTGTTTGCAAAATGACTATACCAATCAATTTAAAACAAGCAAACTTTATAGTTTCTTGAAAATTGTTACTTTGGCAATATCATCGTAATAACACTGTGCTAGTCGCAAAAATGAACAAGCTGGGCACCCTGCTGGTAAGCTAATTCGGGTACGCTGAATTCAATGGCGCTAGCCGTTTTTCAAAGTTAGCGCTCGTATTCGCGTTATTCGCGTTATTCGCGATTTAAAAATGTAAAGCCTAGGTACTACAAAAAATAAATTTATATGCTTTTGGGATAGTTTTTAAATCTAAATTTAGAAAATGCATTGTATTTTTTCGCGAAAAAAAATTTCCGCGAAAAAAAAAATTTGTCCAAAAATTTTGTGTCTGTTATGTATTGTATTCTACTCATTTTCATAAATTAATAGCAAAATAAAAAATTTGGAAAAAAAAATTTCGCGAAAAAAAAATTCGCAAAAAAAAATTCCGCCAATAATATTTTTTTTCAATAGAGTTTAGATAATAAACACAATAGAGTTCAGATAATAAACATTCAGCAATTGTCTAAATAATATAAAAAAATAGTTTTTTTTACTTAAAAATAAAAAAAAGTTAATCGCGAATATCGCCAATACATACGCTAACTTTAAAAAAACTGATATTACAATGGGATTTAGTGTACACGAACTAGCTTTACCAGACGGCTGTCGTAAATTCAAATCAAACTAAAAATATTTCTATTGAACCAATTTTTTTTCACGAAAATAAAGATTTTTCGCGAACAAAACATTTTTTCGCGAAAAAATTCACGGTATTATGGTTTGTTATGTTAGTTTAACAGACTTGAATGGTTTTAAATTTAAAAATTATCGCAAAAGTTTAAAAATATCGTTTTAATTGTACTTGAGCATCAACATTTAAATTGCGAATATGAGCGCTACTTCGAAAAACGGCTAGCGCCAATGAATTCAGCGTACTCGAATTAACTTTACCAGTAGAGTGCCCAGCTTGTTAAAAAAAATTATCAAATTCGAGCACAGTGTAATAAGTAAAGAAACGTGACCTCGAGCTGAAATAATCTTTCTCAATAGAATTTATAGGTCGAATAATAAATAATTTTTATTAATTTAAAAATTAAAACAGAATCATAATATTTTTCTCTAGCTCATTTTCAGAAAATACACGTTTAACATTTTTGATAGGTCTACGACATCTACTTGTTGGTGTTCGAGAAATATCGATGACATTTGAACAAAGTTTTAAAACCGATCATATCAAACAATTGCATCAGTTGTAAGTTTGTCATTATTACCCCATAAACTACATAAAAATTTTATAAATTTTTTTCTTAAACTATTTCAGAAAAAATGTTACAAATTTTATTAACGACATAATCAGTGCCATGAAATTATGGTTTAGTCAAATTCGTGCCCTGGTTACGCATCTAATACATCTTTATAATCGTTATATACCAGAAGTTCTATTTGGTAAATGTTTAGGCAACTATTTGAGTTCCACCTACCCCGATCGCTCCTATTATGAATATCCGTTTATAATATTATCTGAAATGTATGAGAGTGTTATGACACCCAACGAATCGTCAATGGATCTAGAGTTTGCAACAGAATTTCCTAAACTAACTGAGGATGATTTAAATATGGAACAAAATGAAATATCGCATTCAGATACAGATGACTATGAAACAAAGTACAACTCAAAATCTTCCAGAAGCTTAAATACCACAATACAGACTAAAAATCACAGTTCCAATTCTACGACATCTGATAGTTTCTTTAATTTAAGTAATGTTTTGAATGATAATAAGGATAAAATTATTGAAGAGGCTGTAAACCAACAATCATGGCAAATTTGTTTAAAATTGTATACAGCGGAAAGTATATCGCGTTCATTAAAAAGTTACTTTTTAAGTTTATAAAGCTAAATTTTATAATTAATTATCTTGAAATATATAAACAGTTTTAAATCAAATAGCTCTGTAAAATATATTGTAGTTATTAAGATTCTGTAAAATATATTGTAGGTATTAAGGTATTGCGGCATTTATTCTAATACAATGTAAAATAAGATAATTTTCAAATATATGAAATGACACCAAATGTAAAAAAACGCTGGCCAACACTTTTTTTTGGCCCGGTTCTGGTAGCTAATTTTGGGTAATCAGGGTATGATGATTTCAAATCTGGCAATGTTTTTTTTTGGGTCAGCTCAAGTTTTTGAGGTATAGGCTAAGGCAACTTCTAAAATATGTTATTTTCAGCATGTTAGTGAGGCCATATTTACCAACACTGGACAGGCATCAAAATAGTGAAAGTGCTGATTTCAAAAATGATCTAACTTTTCTGAGTCGTCTTTAGTTTTTGAGATATCGCTAAAATACAAATTTAAAATTGTCCTTTAGGTCCTTTTTAAGTTTTTCCACTGACATGTGTATCGATTTCTATAGTTTGAGGACACAATTTGGACACACCCCTCTTTAAGAAAGTTTGAGTTTTGTTAAAAAATAGTGAAAGTGCTGATTCCAAAAATGATCTAACTTTTTTGAGTCATCTTTAGTTTTTGAGATATCGCTAAAATACAAATTTAAAATTGTCATTTAGATCCTTTTAAATTTTTCCACTGACATGTGTATCGTTTTCTATAGTTTGAGGACACATTTGGTCACACCCCTCTTTAATAAAGGTTGGGTTTTGTTAAAATGCTGACAAAATCGGTTAATGTCATTTCACTCCTCTTTATTTAGAACTTTAAAAATCGCCAATTTTGTCCATCTTTGAATTTAAATAATAAACATGTAATGCATATAATTTTTTATAACTAAAATTCAACTTTTATTCTATAGTAAAGATCTAAATTTAGTGTATTAACTATAATTATAAAACCTGAAAAAATAAAGGACTATAAATAAAAGTACGAAAAAGTTTTTTATATATAAATTAACAATATGAAAAAAAAACATTGCAATCAAGAAGATTAAAAGATCTTTAAAGTGACATTAACATTCAATCAGAAATGTTTTTGTTTAAAATTGTATAGCTTTCGAGCAATATGTCACATTAATTCGACCTAGTGTTACATCTTAAAAAAAATCTATTAATTATTTCAATTTAGTAAAAAGTGAATTAAAAAAAACTAATTATGTTGATACTTTGATGCGACTTAAATGGGTGAAATGAGGTACAACTTCTGCTACCCATTCGGGTGATATTTCTGTTATTTGACGTAAGAAATTACGTTCGGTGAGAACAATTTCGTTGAAAATAATAAATTCTGGACGATATTTGCCATGAAAAACACTAGATGGATGTATTTTGGCACGCTGACGACCCGTTATGGTTAAATAGAAATTATCACGTTGTAATTCGGCAATATTGTCGAATAAACCAACTAATAAACATTTGCGAACTTGATCATAATTATTGCCACAACTGTTGACTTGTAGGGCTAAACGTTCAACAATTTCCATTAATTGACTACGTACTTCACGGGCATATGTTAGGTTACGAGTATTAAGAAAATTATCATGGCACCAAAGCTGTAATGAAAAAAATTAATATAAAAAGACTTGTGAAACATTTATGATAGTATTAAAAATAATTAAAAATTCAGATTTAAACAAATTTATTTTTAACTTTTTTAAGTTTACTTTAGTAATACACCGTTATAAGATATAATTCGAAGATTCTACTTGTAATTCGAAAATTGGTAGTGGTAATTGGGGGGGACAAATTTCATCTCGAAGTATATGTTTAAAAATTAATTTTTATGCTTTTTGCACTAAAGAAATACAACTTTATCATTATTTAAACAATTTTTTAAACCACGCCCACAAAAGGGGGCGGACCGAAAAAACGACATTTTCTAATCCTCTGGGTCTAAATGCAGGACTTTGAACTTCTTGTAGCATAAAAATGTTGCATTTGTTAAACAAAAACAACAAGAACACAAAAAATCATGTAAAAAAATGGTATTTTTTAGAGATTGGTTTAGTTCTTCAAAGGGGAACTTTTTTCCCCCTGGTCCGATACTGCTCATTTACGTGCCAAATGTCGGGAGTCTAGCTCTTTTATTTTGGACTGCATCGTGTGAACTACAGACGGACAGACGGACGGACATCGCTAGAATGTCTTAGAATCGATCACTGATCATAAATATATATGGGGCATTCCATGTCAAATCGGACACTTTCAAAATTTTTTTTTTAGATTTTCCCAATTTGTTTACAGATTTTAGTACCCTTCGAAAACTCCTTCGTGGTAAGTTTTCAGATTTTTTTGATGACCCGTTCAAAAGATATCAAATTTTTAAAAATTGGTAGTTTGTTCCTTTACTCAAACTTCTTTTACTCATAACTTCTTCAATAATGGTCCAAATCTAAATTTTTTTTCAAAAATTTTGTTTTTTTTACGTACTTTAAAAAAAAAAAATCCCAAAAAAATCTTAAAAGCGCTCTAGTATGCGATTTTTAAGTTTTAACATTTAAATCTCATTTTTGAAAATGTTTGTACTTTTCGATTTTTTTGAAATTTTTTTCTGTAAAACTTTTATCAATTCTACAAATTTTTTGCCCAGGAGGATCGTGGGATAACGATTATTACTATTTTTTAAAATTTTTTGAAAAAATGCCCTAATAATGCCCTTAGAGCAACAAAATGTATGACCGACCAACAATATTTTTTAAATCCAGACATTTTCTCTGAACACACCTACCCTCTATCTTTAACTGTTAAGGCGGTCCCCATAAAATTTTTTTTATTTTTTGTAAATTTGTTTTATTTAATCAGCTTCTACCGGTCCAATGGTGCGTCCTAGAGGGGTCATTAGTGAGACCGACCCCCATTTATTTTTACCCTACAACATTTTTTCAAAACATACCTACGCCCTATCTCCACTCCCTAAGTAGGCTCCCATACAAATAACAGTTGGAGCAAATTTTATAAAAATTTAATTTTGTATGGGAGCCTACTTAGGGAGTTGAGATAGGGCGTAGGTATATTTTGAAAAAATGTTGTAGGAAAAAAGTAAATGGGGGTCGGTCTCACTAATGACCCCTCTCGGACGCACCATTGGACCGGTAGAAGCTGATTTAATAAAACAAATTTACAAAAAATAAAAAAATTGTATGGGGACCGCCTTAACAGTTAAAGATAGAGGGTAGGTGTGTTCAGAGAAAATGTCTGGACTAAAAAAATATTGTGGGTCGGTCATACGTTTTGTTGCTCTAAGGGCATTATTAGGGCAGTTAGAGCGGTTGGAGCAAATTTTAAAAAATGTCGTTTTGTGTGGGAGCCCCCTTAGAAATTGGAGATAGGGCATTAGTTTGTTCCGAAGAAATGTTAAAATGTAGAAATTAATGGGGGTCGGTCTTACAAATTACCCCTCTATGACGCACCATTGGAGCAGTAGAAATGATTTTAAGATTGGAAAATTACAATAAATGTTTTTAAAAAAATTTTAAAAAATAGTAATAATCGTTATCCCACGATCCTCCTGGGCAAAAAATTGTAGAATCGATAGAAGTCTTACACAAAAAAATTTCAAAAAAATAGAAAAGTACAAACATTTTCAAAAATGAGATTTAAATTTTAAAACTCGCATACTAGAGCGCTTTTAAGAATTTTTTGGGATTTTTTTTAAAAAGTACGTAAAAAAACAAAAATTTTGAAGAAAAAAATTTGAAATTTGGACCATTATTGAAGAAGTTATGAGTAAAAGAAGTTTGAGTAAAGGAACAAACTACCAATTTTTAAAAATTCGATATCTTTTGAACGGGTCATCAAAAAAATCTGAAAATTTACCACGAATGAGTTTTCGAAGGGTACTAAAAACTGTAAACAAATTGGGAAAATCTAAAAAAAAATTTTTTCAAAGTGTCCGATTTCACATGGAGTCCCAGACCGATATTTTGATGAGTTACAAACGGAACGACAAACTTATATATACCCTCTATCACTAAGTGGAGGGTATAAAAAGATCAATTGTAGTTCAAAATAGATCAATTGTAATTCGAATAAAATCAATTGTTATTCGAAAAAGATCAATTGCAATTCGAAAGAGATCAATTGTTGTTCAAAAAAGATCAATTGTAATTTGACAAAGATCAATTGTAATTTGAAAATATCAATTTTAATTCGAAGATTTCAGTTTTGATTTGGAAGAGAACATTTCGCTCATTTACTTGTATAGTGTCATAACGCAAAATGTTTGATTTTACAGAAAACCTGTTTAAAGTTTACAATTGAAAATTGTTTTAATTGTTCTCTTCTCAAACGGTGAGTCTAGAAGATATTAAAACGAATTTTTGACACAATCAGGGTATTCACTTCAGAATTTTTTGACCCTTGCAACAGTGCAATATTGCAACATTTTTTTAAAAAATTTTTTTTAATAAAATTTTTATTTTTCTATTACCTTTTATATGATGCGTAGTTGCAAGAAAAGATTTGCAATTTATTTTAATATAAATACAATTGCTTTTATTCACAAAGAAACAAGCAAAAAAAGTTGCAATTTTGACATTGCGCAATTTTGCAAGACTAAAATTTCTGACGTGAATTCCATTAATATAAAGCAGGATATAACAAATAATTCTGTATGGTTTACCCAAAAACGACATATTTTGAGTTATGACACTATACAAGTAAATGAGCGATTTTTAATTCGAAAAACATAAATTGTAATTTGAAAAATATCTACTGAAATTCCATTGATCTTTTTTGAATTACAATAGATCTTTTTCGAATAACAATTGATCTACTTTGAATAACAATTGGAATCTTTGATTTCCAATTCATCTATTTTGAACCTGATCTTTTTCGAATTACAGTTGATCTTTTTCGAACTACAATTGATCTATTTCGAATTAAAATTTATATTTTCCGAATTTAAAATATAATTTTCAAATTACTAATGGAATTTTCGATCTGCAAGTAGAATCTTGAAAAAAATCTTGTTAAATGGTGTAGATTTTATTTATAAACAGTTGATATTTTTTGAATTACGATTGATCTTTTTCAAATTACAATTGGAATCTTTGAATTACAATTAATATTTTTCGAATTACATTTGATCGTTTTCGAATTACAATTAATCTTTTTCAAATTAAAATCAATATTTTTCGAATTACATTTGATATTTTTCGAATTAATTGATCTATTTCGAATTAAAATTAATATTTTCCAAATTTAAAACATAATTTTCAAATTACTAATGAAATTTTCGAATTACAAGAAGAATCTTGGAAAAGAATCTTGGTAAATGATGTATATGTATTTATAAACAAAAAAAAATCATAGTTTACCTTAATTTTTTCTGTCTTTAGAAATGCACTAAAAACATTCAACAATGTTAAATGATCGCCGTATTTAGATTGGAATTTCGCATGCGCCAATGATGCCTGTTCACGTTTTTCTGCACTTGAAATAAATACATTCTCACCCGATAGTACAGCAACTAAACTTAACATTTCTTCCATACAGCCAAATTGTGGGGCAGCCAATAATAATTTACTATACTGTGGATCTAAAGGAAATTGTGCCATTTGTCGTCCCAACGGTGTTAGCTCTGGCACTGTTGAAGCATTTCGTACGGCACCCAAAGATTCTAGTTTACGATATGCCGCATCCATAGCTTCAGGTGATGGTCTATCCATAAAATTAAAACTTTTACAATCGATACCCAAAGCTAGTAACTGCAATACCGTCGAACATATATTGCTGCGTAATATTTCTGGTTTTGGCATTTTTTCAAAGCCATTCATTTCGTGTTGCGTATATGTACGATAGCATGTACCGGGGGCATCGCGGCCAGCGCGACCACAACGTTGCCACGCTTGAGCCTGTGAAATGCGTACAATTCGTAATACATCTAAACCAGTGCTGGGACTATAAATGCGACGTTTAACGAAACCAGCATCGATAACACAACGTATACCGGGTATGGTAACAGATGTTTCGGCAATGTTTGTAGCTAAAACAATTTTACGTGCATTGGCTGGTGCCGGCAAAAAACATTCCAATTGTTTATTTTGTGGTAGCTGGGCATATAGGGGAAACACTCTTACTCCAGCGATGTCATTTAGGTTGGTCTGAAAAATGGTTGGAAATTGAAAAAGGTATATTAATATATAGGTACATATTTCGGTTAATTAGTCTAATAAAATTTAAAAGACTTGTCTTGTAAACTGTAAACAAATTTTGGGTCATCACCATGAGCTTCAATGGCACCCAAGAGAAATGAACAAAAAGGCTTTTGCAAAGTTAAGGATATTTGGTTTTTAAAATAAACTTTTACATTTATTTTGTTTAAAGTAAGTTTCTGACAAAAATATTTTAGCGCTATCACATTGTTTACATTTTTAATTATTTGGACTTGAAAAGTGTTTTTTGCATTCCCGTACTTTAGTGCATTTTTGTGGTATTTTGAGAATTTTTTGGGTTTCTCTCATTTTAACGAACTTTACCCAAAATGTTGTGCAACAGAAATTTTTTGTTTTTCTTTGGTACGGCCAATATGTTTTAGAATTTTCAGAATTTTTCATTTGTATTTTAGAAATTTCCATTTGTTTTTTAAAATTTTTCAAAAAAAGTAGACATTTTTGAAATGCAAATGGGTTTTTTTGAAATACAATAAAAAAATTCAGAAATGCATTTACATAGATATTTTTAAAATAAAATTGGAAACTTTTAAAACATATCGAGGGCCTATATTCAAAACCCTCTATCTAAAAAAACACAACTTTTCAGGAGAGCCAAAAAACTGTTTATTTCGCGAATTGTTAGAGTAATTAAAATTCGATATTCTACAATATTTTTTTAAATCAACTACTGAATCTGACATATAATTCGTTTTTAAAATTTTGCACTATTGGGGATTTTAGAGGGTAGATAGAGGGTTTTGTTTCTCAAAAATATTAAGTACAGGAATGAAAATGATCAGATAGAGGGTTTTGCATTTTAATAAAAATGAATTATTATGATTTCATTTATGACATCGGTTAATTTTTAACGTAATTTATTAATGATAACGGCTTATAAATAATTTCGAAATCGCGGTTTTGGTCCACAGGTGCGGATTGTTAAGACAAAAATTAATTTTTTTACTGAATTCGTCTCAAAAGTTGACAAACTGTTGAGTATGTTATGTAAGAAATAGTAAAAAAAATAAAAACGGGATTTTGGTCCACAGATGCTGATCAGCATCGGGATTTTTAAGATAAAAATTTTTGTTTCACAATGTACACAAGACATCCAAAGTTTGAGACATATTTTTTAAAAAAGTCAAACAAGAATTTTCAGAAAAAATTAGCATCAGTGGACCAAAATCGTGGTTCTGAAATTTTGTTGATAAATTCATGTGCAACATGCATAAATTAGTATGAAAACATGTAATGCATGATAAAATTATTCAAAACAAATATTTGTAAATTAATTATTTGAAAAGATAGAGGGTTTTGCATTCAGAAAAAATAATTGTGTAAGAGATAGAGAAAACCAAAAATGCAAATAAAATAGCAAAAAAAAATATGTTTGTTCTGAATTTTACACCATAGATGAGGGCCGTTTTACTGAATATTTTGCCATCAAAAAGTCATTTTCGTGAAAATGGAAGATAGAGGGTTTTGAATATAGGCCCTCGATATGAAATATAAATTAATAAATAGATATTTTTGAAATATATTTGGAAATACATAACTGAATTTTTATTTATTTCTGAGAAATAATAATTGTTGTACAATGAGAAAATCTAAAAAAATCAAGTGACAACACAGGCTAAGTGGAGATGTCGACAGCTTTCGGAAGATGCCACCCTTCCATCATCAGCACTCCTTCGATTGCCACCCACTTAATGAGTGTCAGATTAAAATTAGCCATTTAAATGAAACTTTTGAACAAATTAAATATCGGAATTATAGTACGAACAGAACAAGCACGGCACGGGGGACGGTTTCCAATTAGAATGAGTTTTGCCACTTTTAAAAAATAGAACAAGTTTTATTTCACACCGGCGCCGGCCACCGGTTTTATCTGTCAAATCGTATGGAAAAAGTCGTGCTGGGCTTGTTCTGTTTCTACTCTAACTCCTCTTTGTGTTGAATAACCCGTATTCACCATCATTCGTGTTGTATTCATTTGGCAGAAACTTAATCAATCTTAACTTTTAACAGAGTTGTATTTTTCCCATTGTTAACCCTTAATAGGACTTTTCAAGTCTTGAAAAATGTCCGTTAGGTTTGATTTTTTTTTTTTTTTAAATTTCTGAAATATACATAAATGGAAATTTCTAAATTTTTTCTTTAAATTTCATTAAGCAAAATGCATAAAAAAGTAAAATTGTAGAGTATCTTTGGTGAAACACAATTTTATAAAATATGACCCCTGCAAAAAAAGTCATTACCACTTCTCAGTGGAGTGCTTTAAAACTATAACAAATGTAATGAAATACAACAAAAATAACAAAAAACACAAGACAAAAACACACAAACATTTTTTTCTACTCCAGAATACATAGATATTCAGCTCTTAACCTATCGCGACAGTAGATAAGAACTACTCCAGCGAAGTAGTTGGAAGTTGTTTGAAATCTCGGAGTACTTCTTATCTACTGAATATCTACTTACTTTTGTATGGGAGTGTCGCGGAAGGTAATGAGTTAAGAGCTGAATATCAACTTTTTATGGAGTAGAAAAGAATGCCCAGTCAGAAATTGCCAACCGTACCAAAAATATTGTACTGGCAGAGCACTGGCTTTAATGGAAATGCCAATACATAGCCAACGTTGGCAATTACAATCAGAAATGTGCACTGCCAGTACAATTTGTACAACATTTACGGCAGTTTTTTTTTTTTTTTAATTTATTTTATAAAGCGGTTTAATTTTGAATTAATGTTTTTTATTTGATCTTTGTTATAATAGAAAAATTTATATAAATATATTATTAAAATTAGGTGTGTAGAAGAGTCATAGCAATAGTTTCATTATCACATGTAGTAAGAATACACTTAAATTCTACCATATTTATATTAATTTCGGTATGATTTTCATTTAAATTACTAACGTTGTACAATCCTATTTCACTTGATGGGATTGGATAATCTACAAAATCGGAAACATCAAGGAAAATGTTTCCTTTAAGAAAGATATCATCACATTTGTATTGAGACAGTTTTTTGCTAAAAATTTCTTTAACTATTATAACATTTACATTTCTAAGTAAACATACGTTATTAGGAGGAAGGGATGTAGTTGTATTACCTTGAATGTTAACAAAGGAAAGCGTAACGGTCGGATCCGAGGTTTCTAAAACATTACCAAGAGAATATTTTGCACTTTTATTGGCACGATATAGTAACGGAAAATTATTTTGTGGATTGTCGGAACGAAAAATATGAAAAACTAATTTGGAAATTTTTAAAATACATTTAGAAAATTTTGATTTTGGAAATGGTGTAGATAATACCAATGATACTGCTATTGTTTTTTTTTACTTTTAAAAGTTATAATAAAAGTGATGAAGTAAACTTTCAAAACCAGTTAACACTTAAAGGGTCAAAATTGTCTTTTAATATATTAACATAACATTTAAATTATATCTGAATGGTGTTTTGTAGAGTCAGACCAAATATTCGGTTTCGGTCTCGGTTTCGGCCGAATAATGGGGTTTCGGCCTCTATTCGGTATTCGGCAAAATTTTGGCCGAATATTAGCCGAAACCGAAACTTTTTGGTATTTTAAAAAATATGTAAAAAAGTCGGTGAGTTTTTTGATTTCGTATTTCATTACGCTTGTTTCAGTTCAATTGAAGAAAATGTTACAAGTTTATGCAATAAATGTAAAACTGTTTCAGTTCAAAAATTATTTTCTCCTAATCTGCAAATGAAATATAGAATTTTTTTGTAAGTTTCTTAAAAAACATATTTTTTTTTTTTCAAAAATACAACAATTCCTGTAGTTTAAAAGCATTATATTTTGTATATTAATCTTTAACAACTTTTTAATAATTTTATTCATGCCAGGCGGAAATTTTTTTAAGTTTCGGTTCGGTTTCGGCCGAATATTCGGTTCGGTTTCGGTTCGGCCTCGAAAACTGGTTTCGGTCGGACTCTAGTGTTTTGTTAATAACATTTATCTTTTATGTTTATTTTTTTTTCTATTTTTAATGAACTATTTTTTTTTCAAATATGTAAATAAAATGTATTTAAAAACAAATATATGAGAATTCTCGTTTTTTTGTAGAGGGATTGTACATTTTGAATTGTAAATCTGGTAATGGCAATGTACATTTTGTTTTGCCAACATCAGAAAAACATATTGGCCAAGCCACATTTATTGTTCTCATTCTAGCTTGGCACTGCACAGTATAACATAAAAATTAAATACTGGGAATGTACAGTATTTTTTGTTTTGCCAACAGTGTGCCAACATCGGAAAAACATATCGGCCAAGACGCTTTTTGGTGTTATCATTTTGGCTTTGGAACTGTACAGTATTTTTTGTAAATCGGGTATTCAGCCAACGTTGGCAACACCTTTGCCAACGTTTTGCCAACCTTGGCCCGCTTGTTGTTTTCTGACTGGGTGTCTTTGCGTTTTTTTCTTGTGTTTTTTGTTATTTTTGTTGTATTTCATTACAATTGTTATAGTTTTTAAGCACTCCAAATAGAAGTACTCCGCACTTTTTTTGCTGGGACACTATGCAATTTTTCTTTTTTAATTATTTTGCTAACAATGAAGCTCGAGCTTTTGGACTTTGACAACTCCAAGTGAAATTTCCAGGTCATTCTAACCCTTTAAGCACACATTTTAGTGGTTTTCTTTAAGAATATTTGAAAAAAGGACAAAAATTACCCCTAAAAATGGGAGATAGAGGGTAAATATGTATGTTTAAATATTCCCTTGCAATAAATGTTGACAAATAGATTATTTATGATTTTTGCGCTTAATTAATACAATTTTATCATTAATTTTAATATTTTTTTTTATATCCACGCCCCAAAAAGGGCGGGCCAAAATAATGGACTTTTTGATCCCCTTGTCTTAGTGCAGACCAATGAACTTTATATGGAATAAAAATGTTTCATTTATTAAACAAATATACAAAAATATCATGTAAAGTTAAATGTGTTTTCAGGGGTTGTTAAGGTTCCTCAAAAGGGAAAATTTTTTCCCCTGGTCCGATTTTGCACGTCCCCTAACTTAACCAACCTATGATCATAAATCAAACTTCAGGGGTCCAACTCTTTTATTTTGGGCAGTATTGTGTTTTTTACAGACGGACGGACATTGCTAAAATGTCTTAGAATCGATCACTGATCAATCTTAATATATAAAAGGTAAGAGTGTAAAATTCGGCTGTGGCGAATCTTTTATACCCTTCAGCATGTCAAAAAAAAAAAAAAAAAATACAGGGCGCTCTGTTTTGGGAGCGGGGCTTTATCGAAAACTTTGGGGAAGACCCCCTCCCGAAAAATTTTTACTAATGCATTTAAAATGCTTTTTGACTAAAGTTCTACAATTTTAACATTATTTAAACTATTTTTTCATATTCCCGCCCTAAAAAGGGGGCGGGCTAAATTTTTTTTTTTTTAATCCCTCCGGTCTTAGTGGATGACTCTGAACTTCTTCTTGCATAAAAATGTTTCAGTTGTTTAACAAAAATACAAAAAACAAGTATAAAAGTTAAGTTCGACTTGGCCGAATCTACACCGAAAAAATTACCCAGTTAGATAGTTACGAAAATTCCCAGTTGATTTAAAATAAATTTAAAATAACTGGGGTAGTTTAAAACAACTGGATTTTTAGTTAAAAAACAGTTGCTTACAAACTTCAAAAATAAACATAATTTTATAAAAACAAAAAGGATTAAAGAAAATAGATTTTTATTTTGTGCCCTGGTAAGTCTTTACTAGCTAATTTGGATTGATTTTTAAGTAAGAAAATAACTAATATTAATTTTTCAGATGGAGATATAAGATGTTTGTTGATTTGCAGCATGTAAAGAAGCTAAGAAGAAGTTGATGCTCTGACAAAAATGCAGAAAAAAACGGATAAAAAATCTGCCAATAATGTAATTTATATAAAAATTTAATTTTCAAATAAAATATTAGTGATAAAGATAAAAAATCTTTCATTAAATGGAAGCATCAAACCAAAAATGTGCAGTTCCAAATGACCATTTATATTTTGTTCCCAGTTACTACCAACTATTTAAAACAATTTTCAAATTTCAATTATTATTTGGTTTCCAGTAACTGGGCATTCAGTTGAATTTAAAATTTTTAAAAAAATTAGTTATCATCAACCAAGTCAAACAACTGGGGCCCAGTTAGGTGTATTTTAACTGGGACTTAGTTGATTTTTTAGTAGCCAGTAACTGGGAAATTTTTTGGGTGTATGAATGCCCTCCACAATGCCCTTTTTAAAGGATAGTCAATTTTTTAATGTAAAAAAAAATTAACAATTTTGATTAGAAATATTTTATTTTAAAAAAAAAACTTTTTTTTTGTCATTTGTGTAGAAAAAAAAATAATTTACTATTTTTTTTGAGTGCATTTTTTTTGTGTAAAAATATTTCTGACTGACAAAAATACTCTGTAAAGTAATTTTGTGGCTTATCACAACACGTGAATTTTAGGTGAAACCAATCTCAAATTCAGGGTTTTGCTTATTACTTTTGAATCACTTGACCGATTTGGCTGAGATTTGAAACGAACCGAGATAGAGGAATGGCATATATATATATGCCACACTTCAGCACTCTCAGAATTGTCGTTCGAAAGTTACCTTGTGTTTTATCTCGTAAATTCATGAAAAACCCTTGCCGAAATTCAGTCTTTTGCTCATAACTTTTGAACCACTGGACCGATTTCGCTGGATTGCAATACTAACCTGACCAGGTAAATGACCAACATATATGCCAAACTTCAGGAGCCTCCGTAAAGTCTTTCAAAAGTTAGCTTGTTTTCAACAGACAGACGGACGGACAGACATCGCTAGATCGTCTTAAAATCGATCGAGGATCATGAATGTATAATATACATATACATATATATTATACTTTATGGGGTCTTAGACCAATATTTCGAGGTGTTACAAACGGAATGACAAACTTATATATACCCTCTATCACTAGAGTGGAGGGTATAAAAACACGTAAAAAACTGTGTATTTTCAGAAGTTGCTTTAGTTCCTCAAGTGGGAGCTTTTAGCCCCTGTTCCGATTTTACCCATTTACGAACTTAACCTGCCTACGACCAAAAGATATATTCGTGCCAAATTTCAGGAGGCTAGCTCTTTTATTTTGGACTGCATCGTGGCATCTACAGACAGACGGACGGACAGATAGAGCAATAATATATATCTGTCCCTGACAGATATTTCAATGCTTTACAAACGGAATGACAAAGTAAGTATACCTCCATACTGTGGTTGGAGGGTATAAAAATTTCTAAAATATAATTAAAAGTTTTTTAAATTACAATTGGAAATGGCGTGATGGTCCAACTGGTGTTTTTAAAAAAATTGTTCTATATTTGAGATTTTTTTGTATTTCTTGAAGATTCCCCGGTCCCCTTCCTTTAAAAAAAAATTGTTTTGTAACTTCTACGATAAAAATATAACCACGTACATAACTCGATAACAAAAACTAAATCATACCTTAGCAATTTGTCTTATTTGTTGAGCCATTGCTTCAATTTCTTCTTGACCGGTTAGAAAAATCAATACATCATGACTGTGAAAATGCAATAAAGTTATTACAATAAAGTCCAACAATTTGAATTAAAAAGAAACTTACTTTGATGGAGTATTACGATGTATATCGAATAAGGTTACCAATGTGGCATGTAAATAATCTGATTGTGTCTCTTTGGCATGTAAAACTTTAACAGGATGTGTACGACCTTCTAAATACATACCCTTTACGCCAAAGTAACGACCAAAATGATCAATATCCATGGTGGCTGAAGTAACTATCACCTTCAATGGTGTCAAACTACGTAGGCGACGTTGTCGTTGGGCTTCCTTGACAACACCAAACAGTACATCCGTACTGACAGTGCGTTCATGAGCTTCATCTAACATGATGACTGTGTAATTACGTAGCAAACGATCGGCAAGTGCCTCGCGCAACAGGAAGCCATCAGTCATGAAACGTATGCGTGTTTTTTGCGATGTACAATCTTCGAAACGTACCGTGTAACCGACTAACTCACCCAATTGACATTGTTGTTCTTGTGCCACCCGCTTGGCTACAGTAATGGCAGCTACACGACGTGGCTGTGTCACAGCAATCATACCTTTGTTGCCAAATCCAGCACCTAATAGGAATTGTGGTATTTGAGTAGTTTTACCCGAACCAGTTTCACCCATTATCAGTAAAATGTCCGATTTGTGTACTTCTTGTACTAAACGTTTACGGCAACTAGTTACTGGTAGTGCTTGACGTTGCTGTTCCAATTGCACCTTGGATGGCGTTAATTTTGAAGGGGTCTGCTGTTGTTGCGGTCCATTTGTTTTATTGTTGGTCCCGGATGTTTGGCCATTAGAATTTGTGGGTTTAAATAATTTTGTGCCATTGTCACCACCAGGACTTTGAAGTTTCCTTTTTAAAGGTATAATCCCATTGCGTACATTAGAGCCATTGGTTTTTATAGGTGATTTACTGGGTAGTGTATACTTCGATTCCATGATTTATAGCATGTGTATTTTTTTTTTAGATTTGTTACTGGATAAAATTTGTATTAATTGAGTAAAATAAACAAACACGTGAACAAGCTAAAGAAATTTAAATAAAAAACATTGACGTTTTAATTGTGTAGAGCTGTCAAAATCAGCTGTAAAGGCATTACTTAACAGGGTGGCTCAAAATGTATGTATATTATTTTGTAACTGCCTAAAACTATGCAGCAGAAATTGTTTATTTTTTAAATAAAATTAGTGATAGCAAACTTTCGATAAATTAAACGGTTAACTTTTGAATTATTTGAATAATTAAAAAACGATTATTGCAAAAATTTACGCTTTCTTACTACACTGTACAACAATTTCAAACTTTTTCCATAATTATGGAGTTCCGACGATTGATTTTGATAGAGGAGACCAAAAAAAGATACACGTGTGTCGGCGTTTTGAAAGATTACATCAGAATTTTATTTTAAAGGCGGTTAAAGTTTTCTAGCTTTGGCCTGTTCTTGCAGAATATCGGCATATAAAACTATGTTTTCTTTACATCTGAGGTGCAAGATATGTTCAGCAACTTTGTAGAAAATATTATGGCAAATATTTTTGTGGAAAATATTAACCCTCTAACTCCTTCTCATAACGGTATTTTTGGGCTCTATTCTAACAAATCGTAAAAAACACCCTGAAAAAGGGGGCGGGCGGGGATGAAATGCTCTACAAAATTGCCTATAAAATTTTACTATAGGTGTATTTTGTTGGCATAATTATCAGTGTTCTACCATACAAAGTTCACATTAGTGTTAACGCTTAAAATTTTAGAAGTTAAAAATTAACTTGCATTCATTGTGAATGATTCTCTTATTGTTAATGACTCTCTTTGGTATTAATAAAAAAGATAAATGTTTTTGTGTTGCTTTCAAGCTAAATTGCATTTAATAAACTAATTTTATCAATATTTCATCGAAAATGTGTAATATTTTACAAAACTATTCCAAACGACGCTAAATAAAATTGAGAAATTTATGGATGTTAACGTTTCGTTTTTTTCGTTTTGATGCATGTTAACAATCTCAGTTTGCCAACAAAAAAGGCCTTATATACGCCAGAAGACAACAAAGCCCAAAAATTAACACAAATACCAAAAAATAGTCAAGTTAATGATTGCACATTCAAAAAATTACAAAAAAAATTAATCCTTGGTGGGCAATCTTAAATTTGACTAGTTTTTGGTGTTTCTGTTAAGTTTTGTGCTTAGGTTTGTTTTGACCTATACAGTTAAATTTTATTCCCAGCATTTTTGTAGAACATTTCATCTCCGTCCTCTCCCTTTACAGAGGGTTAATATGCACCACAAAAATATTTGCCATAATATTTTCTACAAAGTTACTCAACACACCCTAAACGCCACATGTAAAAGAAAATAGTTTTATGAAATTCAAGATTGCCAAATAAAAAAAAAAAAATACAAAATAAATTAACCCTTAATGGGCATCCTTGAATTGGACTGGTTTTTGGTGTTTGCGTTAAATTTTTGGATTTGGTGTGGTCTGACATATGTAGTAAAATGTAGGTACATATGTGGTGAAAATCGATAACGAAAACGATAAAAATTTCAATGGCCAATATTTTGGGATCTGTAAAAAAAAAAGTTGATTTGATTAAACTGCTGACATAAAGGGAAACCAAAATATGCTTTTAAAAACGGTTTATGCAGCATAAAATGGAAAATATGTTCTTAAAATGTGAAAAATATGCTCTCAAAAGTTTAGTTCTTGTTTAAAATTCTACATAAAAACCATGAAAAGACAATTTTTTTTTTCCAAACTAAAATCCATTTAAAAAATATAAATTTTTTTTGTCATTAAAAAAGTTACTCACAATTTATAAGCGAAATATTTTTTCTGTTTTCAACAATACATAAAATATTTTATGCTTTTCTTTCAAAATATGCAGTTTTTTGTAAAATATGACCACAAATCACCAAAATATGCTTTTATGCTAAAATATGCAATAATGTGCTTTTAATAAAGCATATGTTTTGGTGCTTCATTTCAATAGTTAAAATTATACTTACAGTGTAATTTAGCATTTTTTTTATAAAAATGTGTTGTTTAGAATCTGAGAATTTTTCTATAGAAAAAATGTCTCAAGAATTTATTCGTGGTTACCGGAAAAACTTAACCAGAAAAAACAAGTAAGACAACCTAAACCAGAAAAAACAAGTAAGAAAACCTAAACCAGAAAAATACAAGTCCGTCAAGACCGACCATATAATACCCTACAATATGTTTTCCGGAAAATGGACCCCAAATCCAAATATTGACCATTTGGAGAACCATGTATATCAGTAGGGTGGCACGAATAATTCTATCTTTTTTTAAATTTTTGTACGGAAAAAATGAGCAAATTTTTTAAAAAAATATATTAGAAATAGAAGACATTTGAGTCGCATGAAAATGATGACTGACTTTATTTGTAAAAATGTTGTACTGTAATGATATGTTAACTTAAAACAAGCAGAAAAGTTAAATTCGACTTTGCCGAATCCATAAATACCCTACACAATGCCTTTTTTTTAAGGATAGTACATTTTTTAACATTTCGGATACACCGAAATACACTGAAATCACGGATCTTTAGAGCGCTGATTAAAGCATTTTTTTATAGTGCTTATTAAATGCAGTGAATTCATGTATATTTTTAGAGCTGATTTAAGCAGAATAAAGATGAATACATTTGACTATTTCAGAAATGTAATTGCAAAATCTGAAATTGACTATTTTTGAAATACAATTGGAAAATCTTAAATAAAATTTACGTTTTCTGAAACTCACAATCAGTTGAATATTTCTGAAATTGAAAATGATGTAAACCAACCTTTTAAAACGTATTTTTTAGTTTATTTTGTAGTATTGTTAAAAAAAATTAAAGAGTTTTATGTCAAAAATGGTTTAAAGTCATGACTACACCATTTCCACTTTTATTTCAGAAAATACAAATTATATTTCAGAAATTTCCATTTATATATCAGAATCATTTATTTATGTTTCAGAAATTTCCAACTGTATTTAAGAAATTTCCATTTGTGTTTCAAAATTTTATAAATGATAGAAATTTAAAAATGAATTTTCTGGAAAGAATTTTGAAATACAAATGGAAATTTTTGAAATACAATTGGAAATTTTTAAAATATAAGTTGATTTTTTTTTAATTAAAATAAAATTAGCTTTATAGCAATTATAAAATTTTTAAATCCAAATGGAAATTTTTGAAATACAAAATGAATTAGGTCACGCTCTAATGCTTCAATGTTATTTTTGTTATTTAGATGTGTAAACTGTAGAGTACAATGATAGTAAAAGGATAAAAAAAAGTATTTATGTCCGTTCTACTTTTATCATTATTTTAAATTAGTAAGTATTTTTTTAAACTAATGTGTATGCAAATACATACTACATATTTTCATATTCATTCAAACCGCAATTGCACTATCTTTTAACAACAAAGTGAGGTGTAGGGATGTATGAGCAATATTGTTCCCTTTACATGAATTAAGCATTAATCATACGTAGATGGATCTTTATTCTTTTTAGAGACTAACATAATTATACAGTAGGGCGGTGTAGAGAATTTGAGTAACTTTGATAAGATTTCTTCAGTTTCTTTTTCCACTTTAAAATCGGTTTTTGAAAGGCAAAAGTTCGTGCAAAAATTGCTTAAAAAAGTAAAATTGTAAAGTATCTTGGTCAGGCACGGATCCAGCTCTTGGGTTTGGGAGGGGAAATTTTTTTTTGCTCAAAACATTTTTTTTTGCAGGGAACTTTAGGCCGAATTTGGTTAAGATTTTTATGATCTTTATCTACAGAAACATTTTCAAATTTTAAAAAATTATTCCTATAATAAAAAAAACTTAAGTGTTTGTGGAAAATTTTCCGAGTCATTTGCTTATCCCAATAGAAAAGTTCTGAGGTTCTGAGGCATTTTTATACAGAAAGGCTTTTAAAATGATCACAAAAATATTTTGAGTATGATATTCTCATAGATATTCTATGATATTCTCATAGAATAATTTTTTGAAAATATCAAAGTCTTAATAAGTAAAGGAAATAATGACCTCGACCTAGAATAAACCTACTTAAAATATAATATTTTAAAGGTCAATGTAACGATTTTTATTTTTGAATAAATATTAATCAGAATTTATACAAACATTTTTAAATTCTGATACACCTTCATATAGAAAGTTCTCAGATACTTTTGCAATTCGCACACCAAAAATTTCTATATTTAGAAAAAATTTTCGTAAAGAAAATTCTCAGATTTAGTGAGTTTTTTCCCTTTGAAAATATTAAAAAATTGTCTATTCTATTTTCTACAGAAAAGGTTTAAGATACCAAAACACAAAAATTTTTAGGATTTGAAAAAATATTCCGTAGAAAGTACCTGATATTAGAAAAATTTAAGACTCTAATGCTTTTTAAATTTTTTTTTTAGATTCTGAGACATTTTTCTATTAAAAAAGTTTTGTTTTCTGAGAAACTTTTTCCTAGAAAAAGTCTAAGATAGTCAAGCATTTTCTGAGAAATATTTTCATAAGAGAGCCTAAGAATTTTTTTCCTAATAGAATGTTTTAGTTTTTGAGTCATTTTTCCCATAGAAAAAGTCTCAGAGTCTGGGTCTCCGAAATTTTTCCTACAAAAAAAGTCTTAGATTCTGAGACCTTTTACAAATAAATAAAAAGTTCTGAATCTAAGACCTTTTTTTTGATTCTGTGATATTTTTTCTAAAATCCTCAAAATATTTTTTCTAAAATTCTAAGAGTCTAAGGCAATTTTTATAGAAAAAACTTACATTCTAAATTATTTTTCCTATCGAAAAATTCATAGATTTTAGAATATTTTTTTAATATTAAAACTCAAAAATTCTGAGATATTTTTCCTATCGAAAAAATCGGAAATTTTTTCTTGGATTCTAGGACTTTTTTTCCTACACTCAAAATAACACATTAGTAGATTTACTAATTTTTTTTGCTAATGCTAGTAAGCTAATCTTAAGCAAATTTTTAGTTGAGATTAGCATGTTAGCAAAAATATCTTCAAATTGAGTTGACCAAATTTTTACAAACTTTTTTGCTAATATATACAAAATATTTTTTTTTATATAGCGCCATTTTATAAATGGCGATATAGCGCCATTTATTAAATGGCGCTATATCGGAGCCAGATAGGGCAAAATGGAGGCCATTTTTGGTTCTCGGGCTCATAGTATCGCCGGTCCTCTTCGCATGTGTGGACCCTAATGGGTCCTTACTTTGGATCCAAAAAGTTAGCATTCCCGAAAATTTTAAAATGCTCATATCTCAGTAAATATTGCCGACACGACAAAATCTCCAAAAGTATTTTTGTAGCTCTCAACACGTAGAACAAGCTCTCCGAGTAATATTTTTGAAGTTATCGAGTTTTGTAATTCTCAAAACCCCAGTGGTCCCCTAAAATCACCCCAGCAAAACTTAGATTTCCAAATAAGGTATGGAATAAGGTATAGGATCTATTATTTTATACATTGCAGCATTGATGATTTTAACAGGCGATGAGACTCAAAGTAATGCATCCACATTATCACAAAGAATACCAGTAAGGTATAAAATAAGTCATAAATTTATAACGAAGAATACGAGTAAGGTGTAAAATATATGATATTTTATAGGTTACGAGAAATGAAATAATATAGCATACCAGAAGATAATATATAAAGTGTTACGGGTAGTGAAAAAGTAATTTTGTATTAAATTTAATCACGTGATTGTAAGTGAGTGTAAGTAGATAAAATATGCTCGTGAGTGTGTGTCGTTAGAAATTTCCTGTCGTAAGCCCATCTCTAGTTTAAACTTATGCATTTTTTTATAAAATAATTATTTTTTATGTTATTGTAATGCATTATGCATCCCTATTATTAATTAATTAATATTATAAATCTGATTGTTGGTTTGTCTGTCTGTCTTTCTGTCTGTCTGTCTGTCTGTCTGTCTGTCTGTCTGTCTGTCTGTCTGTTCCGCAATAAGTAAAGAACGGCTTAACCGATTTTCATGAAATTTTCACCACAGATAGTACTAACCGAGGCGGGAACTATAGGCCATAAGCGACCGCGATCGGACAAAGGGGCGTAAAGTGCCACGCCCCCTTTGTACCATGCTAAAGCTATATCTGCCTGTCCGGCAATAACGGAAAAACGGCTGAACCGATTTTCATGAAATTTTCACCACAGATAGTACTAACCGAGGCGGGAACTATAGGCCATAAGCGACCGCGATCGGACAAAGGGGCGTAAAATGCCACGCCCCTTTTTACCACGCTAAAGCTATATCTGCCTGTCCGCCAATAACGGAAAAACTACTGAACCGATTTTTATGAAATTTTCACCACAGATAGTACTAACTGAGGCGGTAACAATAGGCCCCAAAAATCCGCGATCGGAAAAATGGGCGTAAAATGCCACGCCCCTTTGTACTATTCAGATACTATGTCTGCCAGTTTCGCAATCACTGAAAAGCGATTTAAACGATTTCACTGAAATTTTTATCACAGATACTAACTGAGGTGGAAACTATGAGCCACAATAGAGGGCGTTCGAAAAATGGGGCGCAAAATGCCACGCCCCTTTTCATTACACTGAAAGTTATTTCTTAATTTTCCGCAATTACGCTTAAACGGCTGAACTGATTTTCATGAAATTTTCACCACAGATAGTATTAACCGAAGCGAAAACTTTAAGCCAGAATAGCGGGCTATCGCAAAAAAGGGGCGTAAAATGCCACGCCCCTTCGTATTACATTGAAAGTTATTTCTTCCTGTTCCGTAATCACGCATAAACTGCTGAACCTATTTTAATGAAATGTTTACCAAAGATAGTACTAACCAAGGCGGGAACAATAGGCCATAAGCGACCGCGATCGGAAAAAGGGGCGGAAAATTCCACGCCCCTTTGACACGCCCCATTGTACTTTACTGAAAGTTTGCTCTGCATGTTCCGTAATCATGCTTAAACGACTATACCGATTTTAATAAAAAATAAAAAGCATGCTCCTTTTTATTTTATTAAACGCTATTTGTGTCTGTTCCGTAATCTAGCATAAAATGCTAAACCGCTTAGAATGAAATTTTTACCACAGATAGTAAATGCTTACCGAGGCGGGAACTATAGATTAAAATGGAGCGCGTTTGGACAAAGGGGCGTAAATTGACACGCGCCTTTGTAATATACTGAAAGTATTTTTGCATGTTCCTTAATAACGCTCCTTAATAACGCTTAAACAAAACTTTTTCCATAAATAGCTTTAGTTGGTATCAACTGCCACGCCTTTTGCAATGTACTAAAAGTTTGATCTGACTTTACGTAATCACGCTTAAACGGCGAACCCGATGTTATTATAATTTTCACCACAGTTAGTACTTATTGACGCGGAAACTATAGACACGACCAGACAAAGGCGTGAATCGCCACGTCCCTTTGTAATTCATTGAAATTTATTTCTGCCTAATCCGTACTCACGCGTTAACGGTGAAACCAATTTTAATCAAATTTTCACCACAGATGGTATAGAAAAAAATGTTTTCCTGTTTCGTAACTATATGTCATTTAAGATGCGGAACGATATGCCATGTTAGCCCGCAATTAGACAAATAGGAGTAAAATGGCACGTCATTTTGTAATATACAGAACGTTATTTCTGGCTTATTTGCTATCATGCAAAAACGGCTTAACCAATTCCTCTAACCACTACTGTTAGAACTTACTGATCGCAAACTATTTGCCATAATAGAACCTGAAAACAGCTGAGCCGATTTCAAAGAAATTTTCAACACAAATAGTGCTTTAGGCAGTATTAAACAGCGATTGATAAAAAGTCATATAATAGCACGTCTTTTTGTACTTTAGTGAGAGTTATGTTTGCCTGATCCGCAAACGTGGAAAAACTGCTGAGCAAACTTAATTGCAATTTTTTCTTCTTTTTCTTCACGTGCTAACCAACAGGGGAACTATAGGTCACATGAGACCGAAATTGAACTAAATGCGTTAAATGCCATACCCACTTGAACTACAGTGAAAGTTATGTTTTCGCCACATAAAGTGCTAACCGCGGATGGAACTATAGGTTCATTTAAAAAGCCATTAAAGAAATACTTTAATTAATATTAAAGAAATACATTAATATTAGGTTTGTTCCCATGACGGAGGAATATGTACACACCATGTTTCCGACGCTAAGCGAAATCGAAAAAAAATCGACCAAACCTCATGATATATTCACCAGTGAAAAGTCACGAAGCAGTAGATCATAGATGGGAATTTTTCATTACCATTGAAATTTAATTACCATTAGTTGATATCAATGGTAATTAAAAAAGTTTCATTACCATTTAATGGTAATTAAATTTTTTTAATTGAAAAAATAATTACTAATGGTAATGAAATGCACCAATTGTTAAAAAACACCAATTATAATTGGTTTCAAAACCATTGGTTTGCACATTTTTTTTTTTTTGAAAAGTTAAAAAATTAAACATCAAAGTATGTTTTTACAAAAAAAATATGAAAATGTTAAAGACAAAAAACAAAACGCAAATAAAAATTTCAAATATTGTGTTATACAAAGGCAATCAAATGTGTGATTGGTTTATAAAATGTGAAAAACTAAAACACCATATAACACAAACAACAGATTTTTCCAAATATTAACCATTTTGACAATATTGTGACGACTTTTACTAATGGTAATTATTTTTTTTAAGTGATGCCATACCAATGGTAATTATTTTTTTTTTAATTATCGTTAGTAATTGAATTGATAAGTAATATAATTGGTACAATTGATATAACCAATGGTAATGAAAAAAATTTCATTACCACTGACAACAATTAAATGGTAATTAAACCATCAATTAATTGGTCACTTTAATTAATTAGTCCCATCTATGCAGTAGATAAACTGACTAATAAAAAACTCATTCATTATATAATATTTGTTTTTTACCCGGGCAACGCCGGGTACAAAACAGCTAGTCCAATTATAAATAATACATTATTTCATACTTTCAAATAATACATAATGTAACCAAAAATAAGTCATCCATGATTTAATGTTTAGAAATAATAAATATGAAATACATTTTTTCCAATAATCATGCATTACGTAGCAAATTATTATTAATGCATTATTTTTCACTTTAAAATAATACGTTGTGGAACAAATGTTTGGTAAGACATCCTAAAATAATGCTACAAATAAGAGGTATATACATTACCTGGTAATGTGTTATATAATCACTACCCATTACCAAAGTTTTACTGGGACGTATCTCAAAAACTAAGCAAGGTAGAGCGAAACGGACACAAATTTTGGATAAAAAACTATGACGATTTTTAAGGAATCCTACTAGATCTAGGCCCATCGGGGTCTGGACCTATTGAATCCGAACCCAATGGGGTCCTCAAATGTGTATAAACTAAGTTGAAAAAAAAAAAAAATTTCAGTTACCCGGCTAAAAATAATGGATACAAGCTCATGTACGATCATATATGATAATTTATGTTAAGGGTGGACCAATATATGATCGCATATTATCATATGTTTTACCATATATGGTCATATATTGAATAAGCGCCAATTTTAATATATGTTCATATCTGATCATATATGTTTTCGAATTAATGATGTATGGTCAGATGTGTTCATATATGCTCATATACAATTCATTTTTAGCCGGGTAACTAATTTTTGGCAAAATATTTTTGCTAACTTTAGCAAAAAAATTGTGGGTTCAAAATCAGCAAATTTTCTTGTAGGTTTACAAGCTTTTTTGCTAAAATTACAGTTTTTTTTTTGAGTGTATAGAAAAGGTCTCAGCTATTCGCTTTCTAATAAAAATAATCTTAGCTTCGGAGGCATTTTTCCTTAGGAAAAATACTTAGATTTCGAGACATTTTTCCTATAAAATTCCCAGATTCCGTTTAATTTTTGCTATAGAAAAGTCTAAGATTCTATTGCATTTTTTTGTATAAAAAATTCTCAAATTTTTGTTGAAGACAATTTTCTTATTTTTCCTATAGAACAATTTTTTTAATTTCACTTTTTTTCTATAAAAAAATTTAAGATTTAAAAAAATTTTTCGAATGAAAACTTTTGAGATTCTTGAAAATTTTAGAAAAAAATTTAACTCATGATTTCATTGTCACATTTTCAATATAGAAAATTCTCAGATTTTTCCTATAAAAAAAACTCTCAGATTTTTCCTATAGAAAAACTGTTAGATTTTTCATATAAAAATTGTAACAATTATAAGATTGTTCCTAATAAAAAGTTCTAAGAAAACTCTCAACTTTTTTGAAATAGAAAAATTTTAACATGCCGCTACATTTTTTCTCTAGAAAAATTTTAAGATTCTTTAAAATTTTTCATAGAAAATTTTTTCAGATCCTTTGTCATGTTTCATACAATTTTTTTTCCGATTATTTCCTTTTAATTTTTCTTTTTCCCTTTTCTTTTCTTTTCTTTTCTTTCTTTTTCTTTTTTTTCTTTTTCCTTTTTTTTCGAATTTGGTTTGGGGGGGGGGGAGATTTCCTTTCCCCCCGTGTAGCCGCGCCTGATCTTGGTGAAACACAATTAAACAAATTATGATAATTTAAATTTTCCTTTTTTAACATCGCAGTAGTAAAATTTGATGCAGAAAATGTTTGTAAAATTGTTTATCCCTTTAACGCACGCCTTAGTAGTGTTCTATGATGATACATAAAAAAGTACCAAAATGACCACTACACTAAAAAAAAAAAACTGTAAAGTTAGCAAAAAATTTAGTTAAATTTAACTAAAAAAGCACCTGATTTTGGGCCTACTAAATTTTTAGTTAATTTAACTAAAAATATTTAGCTAACTTTTCGTAGAATGAATGTAGCAAAAAAAACCGTAACTTTAACTAAAAATTTAGCTGAAATTTCGTAACGTTTTTATGTACATATATTAACAAAAAAATTAGTTGAATTCAGCTAAACTTTTTGTTACTTTTCGTAAACTAAAATTTACAAAAAATTGTAAGTTTATTTTTTCTGTTTTTTCATCAGCTTAAGTAGAACTTATGAGATTTGCATAGGAGGCTACATAAGAAATTTCACTTAACAAATTTGTTACGAAAAATCAGCAAATTAATTAGTAAAAATTCGTAAACTCAGTTTTGAAGTCAACTAAAAAAATTAATTCAAAATTTGTTCAAAACTAGTATTTTCGTAAATTGAGCTTAACTAAAAAAGTAGTTAAAATGCTGATTTTAACTAAAAATTTGCTGAAAAGCCAGTAAACTCGAGTTAACAAAAAAAATTTGTTAACTTTACAGTTTTATTTTTTTGAGTGTAAAAATGGGTTAGATAGAGGTTTAAACTGATCTAAAAAAGAACCGCCATCAAATTTCACTGAATTTATCTCTTAACGTTATTTCCCAGCAAAAATAAATCGAGATTTTGGCGACACAGCATCTTTTTATAGCATACCGAAGCGCATCCAAAGAGCGCTCTTGAGGATGCAGTAAAAGTACTGGGAAAATTTTAAATTTTTTGTTAAGATTTTTAAACTTAAACTTAAAATATATAATTATATTTTGATAAAATTTCAAACATGCTTTCCTTTTAAATATGTATATTTAACACTTTTTGAATAAAAAACCATGAGTTTTGGACAAAGACACATGATTTTACTGCATCATTATTGCGCATTAATCAGCGCTGCAAAGAGTGCTTCTATCATAACGCCTTAAACACATTTTGAAAGAAAAAAGAAATTAGTACACCATTTCCACTTTAGTTTCAGAAAATACTAATTATATTACAAAAAATTGTATTTCATATACAGGGTGGTCCAATAACTGGTATCTTTTTAAAACATGCAATGAAATGAACAATACTCAATAGTTTTGAAACCTTATGGCTTTATTTGAAAGAGCAAATATTCCCATTATTTATGGCAAACGACTTCATTCATGCGGTTGCCTGGGTTAGCTCCGCAGTAGCTCATTCTCGGCACCCATTTTTCTAATGTTTCTGGTTCTATCTCACGAATGGCTTGAACGATATTCGTCGAATGGGCCTAGAACATTTCTGGATTTCCCATGTTGCATGAATCTTAAACGAGACCCCTCAAAAAAATTTTTAAAGTTTTTAATCGGCAGCTCTGAAGTGATCAATTGAATAGTTCATGCGAATAAAGACGAATAGACCATTTGTAGAATTTTACAGGGGACAATAAAAACGCAGGAAACGATTAAAAAATAATATTTTTGTCAACTTTTTGGTTTTAGCTTAAAGATTTAGGTCACATCTACCTATATACAAAATTTTAGTAAGGTATTCGAAAGAGAACTTGCCAAAAATTGGACTTCAATTTTTTGCTTAAATGGAAAAAGGGCGAATATCCAAAAAAATGTATTGAAATTTGAATAAAAATGTGTTACTTTGTAGCAGATTTTGACTACATTTTCATGAGACTTGCAATACTTGACGAACTATGGTTGGTATTTGTTTGTAACACTTTAAGGACTTCAAGGATACACTTTTTAAGGATTGCCAGGACATGCAAAAAAATTTTTTTTTGTTAATTTTTTTTTAATATTCCTGCCATTTGATGCAGTAGTAATTCTTTATGACACTAAATACATTTTTAGGAATTATAATATTAACCCTTGACTGCATATTACGACGTAACATAAAAGGACATGAAAAAAATTTTGTTTTTTATTCCTGACATTGGATGCAGTATTAACACTAAAAGTTTGTATGTGCTAAGATCGTTTTTTTTTTTGTGTACAATTTCAAATTTTAGCTAATATCAATTTTAAACTCGCAGCTAAATAATTTTTATATAATATTTTGTTAAGGATGGATATTCGCCCTTTTTGCTTTCCACACTTTAAAGTCTTATAACTCAAGAACGGTAAAATTTTTTGCCAATATAATAAGTGTGGTTTATTCCTCGTAATGTTCTTTTGACACATTGTTACCGAAAGTAAAATTTTTGTATGTTTTTGTGTTGTATTTAATCAAAATTGTGCGTTAGTTCACTCCCAATTTAAACAAAAATATAAAAATATACGAATTATTGCACTTTCAAAGTATTTTTTTTAGCCTTAAAAGTCAAAATTTCCCCAAAATTTCTGCATAGGATTGTAGGGCTCTGCTAATAAAACGCATTTATGCAAAAAAAACGTGTTTACGAAAAAGTGGTCTATTCGTCCTTATTCGCATGAACTATTCAATTGTCACCGCAATATATCGATTGTTTGATGGACTGTGGGACATATTGCGAAATCCTTCTGAAAATAAATGTCATCCAAGTTGGTATATTCTATTACGGCCAACAAAAAGTCGGTAATCATGGCTATGTAGCGCTCATCTTTGACGAAAATGGGAGTTTCAGCTGTATTTTTGAAAATATTGTGTAATGATGCTGATACTCAAATCTATTGCTTTTTATAGATGAATTGGATTCTTTACAATACCTTGCGAGTTTTACGATCCCAAGATGTACCAATTTGTTTGTTAACATAACTTAACTTTTTTTCGAAAAACGTGCAGTTTGGCAGCGCAGTACTGCGCTACAACGCGATACAGCGGAGCAAACCGAAGACGCATCAATGAAGTCGTTTGCCATAAAAAACGGGAATGTTTGCTCTTTCAAATAAAGCCATAAGGTTTCAAAACTATTGAGTATTGTTCATTTCATTGCATGTTTTAAAAAGATACCAGTTATTGGACCACCCCTTATTACGTTTATATTACAAAAAATTGTATTTCAGATTTTGTAATTTGTATTTCAGAAATAGTCAAATGTGCTTCATCTTTATTCTGCTTAAATCAGCTCTAAAAAGATACATGAATTTACTGCATCTTTATATCGATTTTTTCAGCGCTCTAAAGAGATGTGAATTCAGAGCATCTTAAGCGCTTTTTCGGTGTATCCAACTAGCGCTCTAAAGTTTCTGCTGGGTTAGCTTAGAAGCAGATTTATTAATTTTTTTCGACTTATTTCATACGACTTTCGTGAAAAAAAATTAACAGTAGGTACATATGTGATAGGTTGCAATTTAACTTTTTGAGCCATTTTGCACTTTTTGCACAGACTTTTGGACTTTGACAACCCCTAGTGAAATTTGTTGCTGAAAATCTTTGTAGAAATTTTACTAAAGACATCTTTTGACATTTTTCGACATTTTTTGCTTTAGAATTATATTGAATACTTTTTTGACTTATTACACTGTGCAACAAGAAAAATGAGCCTCAATGGCTTCAACGCCATATGAAAGTAGACCATCTAGTGGACAAAATCACCAAAGGGTTTTGCAAAGTCAGTTCGGATTTCTTTTTTATAGCCCACTGAAGTTTTTATTTTTTTATCAAAGGCGTTTGGAAAACGTCAAAAATACTATAATAAGAACACATTTGAGCTTCAAAATATGGTTTAATGTCTTCAGTGAAATTTTATGGCGGTTCTTTTCTTAGAACATTTTAACCCTCTAACTGCCATTCTAAGGGGTCATTTTAGTCCTTTTCCAAAACTAAACACAGAAGTCTAATAAAACGTCCATTTAGAGGGTTAAAATGTTCTACAAATATTTTCCTTATAAAATTTCACTAGGGGTCGTCAAATATTCAAAGTTTGTGCGACATGCGCAAAGTGCTTAAAAAGGGTAAAGTATAAATTATCAATGTTTGTTATTTTTTTTTGTCAAAGCAGTGTTAAAAAATATCGACAAAAAACAGTGCAAATATACTTTTGAGCTAAAAATTAACCCTCTATCTCCCGTTTTAAAGGGTAAATTTTGTCCTTTTTTAAAAGAAATACAAAAATGTCTATAAAAAGGCAGTTAGAGGGTTAAAATGTTTTACAAATATTTTTTGCATCAAATTTTACTAGGGTACGTCTAAGACAGAAAATTCGTCCAGCATATAGAAAATGCTTAAAAATTTTAAAGTATTAAATTTTTTTTTTTATATTTTTTTTGGACCGAAATATAAATAAAAAACAAGTTAAAAAGTTAAATTCGACTTTGTCGAATGTATTGATACGCTCCACAATGTAAAAATTTTATTTGCAAAAAAAAAACAAAAATAAAATTTTTTAAAACAAAATCCGCGAAAAAAAATTTTTGGTAAAAAAAAAATTCGACGAAAATGTTTTTTTTTTTTTTAAATATGTTTGTACTTGTTTAAATATCATTCGGTGATCAATTCTGTTCACATGTGTCAACCAGGTTATGTTGAATGTACCACAATTTTCAAGGTGTTCTTACATTTTCGTTCATAACTTTTGAACCACTGAACCGATTTCGCTCAAATGCAATACCAAACTACTTAGGGCAACAGCAAACAGTAAATACAGGCAACAGTAAATATGCTAAGTCTGAGTTATATCTGTTTAATACTTTGGCCGTAATCACCATTTTCACAGACGGACATGGAACGCTAGAATGTCTCAAAATCGATCATTGATCAATAATATATATGGGGGTTTTCGTGTCAACTGACACAACTTTTGAAACCGATGTCTTCCGGCCAAAGTATTAAACAGATATTACTAAAAACAGATATAAAAAAAGTTATGAACGAAAATCTAAGAACACCTCGAAAATTGTGGTACATTCAACATAACCTAAAAACACAAAATGCTTTAATTCGGCTGCTGGTTGACACAGGTGAACAGAATTGATCACCGAATGGTATTTAAACAAGCACAAACATATTTTTTTACAAAAAAAAAAAAACATTTTCGCCATTTTTTTTTTTTGTAGCAAAAAATTTTTTTCGCGGATTTTTTTTTTTTGTTTTTTTTTTGCAAATAAACTTTTTTACATTGTGAAGGGTATTAATACATTCGACAATGTCAAATTTAACTTTTAAACTTGTTTTTTTTTATATTTCGGTACAAAAAAAATATAAAAAAAAAATTTAAATACTTTAAATTTTTAAGCATTTTCTTTATGCTGGACTTTCTGTTTTAGACGTATCCTAGTAAAATTTGATGCAGAAAATATTTGTAAAACATTTTAACCCTCTAACTGCCTTTTTTATAGACTTTTTTGTATTTCTTTAAAAAAGGGCAAAATTGACCCTGTAAAACGGGAGCTAGAGGGTTAATTTAGTCAAAGAAAAGAATCATCATAAAATTTTATAAAACACATCAGAACATCATTTTTAGCTCAAAAGTATATTTGCACTGTTTTTTGTCGATATTTTTTAACACTGCTTTGGTAAAAAAAAATAACAAACATTGATAATTTATACTTGACCCTTTTTAAGCACTTTGCGCATGTCGCACAAACTTTGAACATTTGACGACCCCAAGTGAAATTTTACGAGAAAAATATTTGTAGAACATTTTAACCCTCTAAATGAACGTTTTATTAGACTTCTGTGTTTAGTTTTTGAAAAAGGACTAAAATGACCCCTTAAAATGGCAGTTAGAGGTTTAAAATGTTCTAAGAAAAGAACCGCCATAAAATTTCACTGACGACATCAAATCATATTTTGAAGCTGAGATGTGTTTTTATTATAGTATTTTTGGCGTTTTCCGAACGCCTTTGAAAAAAAATTAAAACTTCAGTGGGCTATAAAAAAGAAATGCGAACTGACTTTGCAAAACGCTTTGGTGATTTTGTCCATTTGATGGTCTTCTTTCATATGGCGTTGAAGGCATTGAGGCTCAATGCGATAACCCAAAATTTGTTGCACAGTGTTATTTATTATTATGGTTTATTTCCGTCTCCTTTATAGTATTTCGTTACAACTCCTTGCGGATATATAATTTGCAAATTTTTATTTTTGAACAACACTTAAAAATTTATTTAAAATTAATTTAAGAACAAAAACACCTATGTGTATTATATTTTTTTATAAACATTTAAAAAGTCCGAAACAAAATCAGCTATTTGTAGTTTTTTGTTAAAATTTTGTACCACTTCAGGATAAAAAAAGATTTTGTGTTTTTTTCAACGCATAATATTTATAAATTTGCTTAGAAAAAATAAAAAAAATTGTAATTGTAATGCTGCGAATCCTGAGCACTTCATAAAAGCACATAGCTGTTCTGGTCAGCGCACCGACGCACTGTGGTCAATATTCTGAGATAGCGGCCAAAACTCCTTTTGGTTTTTGTTCTCCGATTTTAAAGTTATTAGACTCATATGAAAGTAGACAGTAGTAAACCTCGGGAGCCAAAAAATTAGAACTCTATTTCAACTATTTCACTGAGAACAGGGTGGTCCAAAATGGGCTTTTTCAGAATTTAGTAAATTTATGATATTTTTAGTTAATTTTTAAAGTTTAAATGATCATAACTTTTTTGTTTTTCAAGATTTTTATACGAAATAAATTTTGTGTTGTAACTTAACTTATTTCCTATTACTGGTAAAAAAATTTAAGCTCTACTGTTTTCAGAACAATTTAAATATTTTTTTTAAAAAAGGTAAATTTTCTCGGAATATTCCTACTTCATAGAGCACGACTCCTGTGAGTCAAGATGAGTCAAAACACAAATTTAAAATTTTGTAGTCCTAACTCTCCCCTACATTCCTATATATACATGTCCATGCATCGGGACTGCACTTTTTGAGCTACAGCAATTTTTCTGACACAAGGTAAGATATTCGGTACAAATGCACGTCATATTTTTTGAGACGTTATTTGTATATGAAAGTGGCTATTATGCATATATTTTGATGGAATTTTGTACAAGAGTTCTTATTGACCCAAAAAATAATTCTGTTGAAATTAGAAGAAGTTGGCCCATATTTGGACCTAGTCACATAGAAGGGTGTATCAAAATTTTGACAAAAATGACAATAGAACTTTCAAATTTTCATCATTTCGATCATTTTTCCATCATATCGAGATATAGTTTCTGCCAAAAAAGATTGCTTACCTTCACCAACTGCTATTAGTGTAAATTCAAGTTCAGCAGAAATAAAATTGCAGGATCTTCTTGAACACACTGCAGAACGATTATTAAAGACATTTGATGCTGACTATTTAAAGAAGTTTAAAAATTGCAGCCAGCATGACTTTAATTTCTAAATGGGGATGTGATGGGTCCTCTGGCCAGAAACAATACAAACAATGTAATGCGGAAAATTCATCAGATGCCAATTTATTCATGATTTCTTTCGTTCCATTACGTTTAACAAAAACTTATATTGGTTCATAGCCCTCAACTAGTAGAGCTGCAGAGATAGATGTATGGAAAAATGAAATTCCCTCGTCAACAAAATTTTGTAGACCAATAAAGTTTGCTTACAAAAAAGAAACTAAAGATGTCATAACTGAAGAAGTTGGCAAAATAAGAGATGAAATTAAAGAACTTCAACCAGTGATATTTGAATTTAATGACCAATGCATCGAAGTTAACTTTAAAATGTCACTTACAATGATCAATGGAAAAGTTGCACAAGCTTTAACCGAAACAAAGTCTTCGTCAAGCTGCACCATATGCCAAAAAACATCAAGTCAATTGAGCCAACCACCAACACAAGACGATAGTTTTAATGAAGCATATGAATTTGGAATGTCACCTCTTCATGCTAGAATTCATTTTATGGAGCATATTCTTAAATTGGGATACGATTTGGAATTTGGCCCGTTAGGCGAAAAATTTGGAAAAAGTAAGCAAAAAAAAAAAAAAAGATATTCAAGAAAAATACCGTGAGATAGGCCTTATAATTGACCAGCCAAAGCAAGTAGAAAGAAATTCTAATGATGGAAACACAGCAAGGAGATTTTTTTTCGATCCAGAAACTGCAGCTTCTATAACTGGAGTAGATTATGATTTAATACGACGATTCCAAATCATATTAGAAGTTATAGCATGTAGCAAAAAGATAGATGCAAAAAAATTTGGTCAGTATGCTAATGAGACAGCAACCCTTTATAACCAAAAATATTCTTGGAGACATATGCCAACCACAGTTCACAAAATTTTGTTCCATGGGGAACAAATAATTCAGCACAATATGCTTCCAATTGGAGATCTCTCAGAAGAAGTGCAAGAAAAAAGGAACAAAGAATACAGATTCTTTCGCGAGCACAATACAAGAAAAATTTCCAGATATTGTACTAATGAAAATCTTATTAATATTTTGTTGTGCACATCAGACCCATATATGTCCAGTATTCGACAAAAATGGAAATCAACCTCATTAGAGTTAGATGAAGAAGCTAAACAACTACTGCAAAATGAAAATCAAAGCTATTTGAAAGAAATTTTTACTAATATTGTTTAATTAATACTAGTTTAAAGATTATAATTTGTTTCTAATTTTAGTATAAATTTTTATTAATACATTTAAATAAAATATATGTGCACTTTAAATCAATAGTAAAAGTTTACTTAAAATTTTATCGATGTTGTGTTCTGTATATATTGTAATATATCCAAATGGTATTGATATTGTTGGGAATTTCAGTGTTATTTTTCAGTTTAATCCTCACAAGAATTAGCTTTCTTCCAAAAAAACCAACCTTTGGCCCCTGTGAATATTGAGACTAAATAAATGTCAGGGGCCAAATGTTGGCATTTTCTGACCAAAATTAAGTTTAGGAATAATAAATAAGTATTGGTTGTAAAATACGATTGAAGAAAATAAGATATTATAAAAAAAATACCTATTTAAAATGTCAAAATATTCAACTTTTACATGGAAACTCAACAAAAAATTAAAATGCATTTTTAACTCCACATTACTTACGTTCCTATCAGTCGATTTTTACGTTTGAACACGCAAATTGAAGCTTAAAGTCCCTCCCATTGAACAAAACAAATTGCGTAAAAAAATACCAATCTGGTCAAAAGTTATAGAGTTTTGACCGCTATCTCGCGAAATTGACCCTGTGCGACGATATATTTTTTTTGAGAAACAATTTTAGAAATTTTTAGAAAATATCAACAAGTGAAAAACTGAGAACGAAGATTTTCTATAATCTCAATTTTCATGTGTGTGTGGTCTGATTCAAGTCCAATTTTAACTGTCGCAAGTTATGATAAGTTAAGTTAAGGTTAAGACCAGGCGCGGATCCACGGGGGGAAAGGAAATTACCCCCCCCCCCCCAAACCGAATTCGAAAGCAAAAAAAAAAAAGGAAAAGGAGAAAAAGAAAAAGAAAAAAAGGAAAAAAGGAAAGAGAAGAAAAGAAGGGGGGGGGGGGGGGGGGGGAAAAGGAGAGTGAAAGGGAAATAATCTGAAAAAAAAATCTATGAAAAATGTCCAAGGATCTGGAAATGTTCTATGAAAAATTTTAAAGAATATTACAATTTTTCTAGAGGAAAAATGTTTCGGGATTATAAATTTTTTTTCTATAAAAAAAAAATTTTAGAATTTTTTTAGAGAAAAAATTGAGAATTTTTCTATAGGAAAATCCTTAAAAGTTTTCCATAGGAAAATTCAGGGAATTTTTCTACAGGAGATTTTTTTTTGATAGAAATTAATCTAACTAAGAATCCTTAAATGTTTCTGAATGTTCGAATTTTTCTATGTGATAAAAGTCTCAAAAAAATTAAAGCTTTTCTTTATAAAAAATACAAACATTTTTCTACACTCAGAAAATTATGTAAGTATATTTTACAGTAGCTAGTTGTTTTCAACTACAAAGTCAGTTGTTTTTGTATGAAAAATATCAAACAACTAATTCTGTTAGTCATTTTAAGTCGTTTTTTTGAACAACTAACAAAAAAGTACTGTAATGTAGTAACAGTTAATTAAAGTAGTTAATTATATATTTTTTATCTCTGAAAAAATTTCAAATAAAAAATAAATTTTTGTTTTCTTATTTTTCACAACTTTTTTTAAAAAAAAAAAAAAAAACTTGAAAAAATTTAATCTTCAATTTTTTTTTCTGAAAAATTAAAAAAAAAAAAAACTATATATTGATTATTTTTACTACATTTTAGTTGTTTTGACTACAAATGTAAGTAGTTTTTACTACATAAGTCAGTTGTTTTTTGTCAGTTAAAATAACTAACATTGTTAGTTGATTTAACTGAAAAAGTAGTTGACCCTAAAACAACTCACAAAGTAGTTATTTTAACTGACATTTTCAGTTGATTTTACTAACATAATTTTTTAAGTGTAGACGAAATATTTGGGAATTTTTCTAGACAAAATTTTTTTCAATTTTTCTAAATGAATAATTTGGGAATTTCTAGAAAAGATACTCTGAGAATTTAAGAATAAATATCACAAAATCTAAAAAAAAGGTCTTAGATTCCGATTTTTTTTTTATTTGAAAAATGATTCAGAATCTAAGACATTTTTTGTAGGAAAAATTTTGTAGACTCAGACTCTGAGACTTTTTCTATGGGAAAAATACTCAGAAACTAAAACATTTTTTTAAGAAAAAATTTCTCAGACTCTCTTATGAAAAGCAAAACTTTTTAATAGAAAAATGTCTCAGAATCTAAAAAATTTTAAAAAGCATTAAAGTCTTCAATTTTTCTAATCTCAGGTACTTTCTACGGAATATTTTTTCAAACCCTAAAAATTTTGGCGTTTCGGTATCTTAAACCTTTCCTGTAGAAAAATATCCCAGCAAAATTTTCGGTTGCAAAGAACCGATTGTGGAACAACTTATACTTCCCTAGAACCTGTTCTAATTCTTGTGCAACACCGATTCTTTTTACAAAGGGATTGTCCCAAAAGCAACTGGTGTTTGTAAGCAAAATTGGAACACATTTTTGTTCTTCGGAACCGGTTCTAGAAGTAAAATTTAGAACAGAAATGAGAATTAAAGAAATATTTTGAATTGCATTAATTTATTAAAAAAAGATAAAGATAATCCTATATGACATCGTATATTAATTTTTTTTAACACACATACATCCTTTTTCGCCTCCAAAATTGCATTTTAGGCCTTGCAATAAAGATACATCAGAACATGAATTTTCTGCAAACAAAAATGAAAAACATTATTTATAACACTGTGCAACAAATTTTGGGTCATCGCATTGAGCCTCAATGCCTTCAACGCCATATGAAAGTAGACCATCAAATGGACAAAATCACCAAAGGGTTTTGCAAAGTCAGTTCGGATTTCTTTTTTATAGCCCACTGAAATTTTTATTTTTTTATCCAAGGCGTTTGGAAAACGTCAAAAATACTATAATAAGAACACATCTGAGCTTCAAAATATGATTTGATGTTTTCAGTAAAATTTTATGGCGGTTCTTTTCTTAGAACATTTTAACCCTCTAGCTGCCATTTTAAGGGGTCATTTTAGTCCTTTTTCAAGAACTAAACACAGAAGTCTAATAAAACGTCCATTTAGAGGGTTACAATGTTCTACAAATATTTTCCTCATAAAATTTCACTAGGGGTTGTCAAATGTTCAAAGTTTGTGCGACATGCGCAAAGTGCTTAAAAAGGGTCAAGTATAAATAATCTATGTTTGTAATTTTTTTTACCAAAGCAGTGTTAGAAAATATCGACAAAAAACAGTGCAAATATACTTTTGAGCTAAAAATTATGTTCTGTTGTGTTTTTTAAAATTTTATGGTGATTCTTTTCTTTGACCAAATTAACACTCTAGCTCCCGTTTTAAAGGGTCATTTTTGTCCTTTTTTAAAAGAAATACAAAAAAGTCTATAAAAAAAGTCAGTTAAAGGGTTAAAATGTTTTACAAATATTTTCTGCATCAAATTTTACTAGGGCACGTCTAAGACAAAGTTCGTCCAGCATATAGAATATGCTTAAAAATTGTAAAGTATTAAATTTTTTTTTATATTTTTTTTGGGCCGAAATATAAAAAAAAACAAGTAACAAAGTTAAATTCTTGTCAAATGTATTTATACTAGTGTTTGGAGTATAAAGGGAGTATAAAGGAGGGAAAAGACTGACGGGAATTCCCGGGATTTTTTTTAATTTTTCCCGGGAAATCCGGGAATTTTATAAAATAAACCATTTTACATAAAAAAACGTTTATCTTAATTTAATTTTCAATATTTTTTTTACATACAGGTATAATTACATTTGCTATTTTTTTTATTTTTTCTATTTAGAAGAACAGTGCAAATATATATTTATTGGAAAACTGACCAAGTGTAAAAAGTATGACAATATAATGAAAAAATTTAAAAAGTCAAAAAATATACGTCGGTTAATGATAATTTTACTAACAATAAGACTGCAGATTGGTATTGCATTTGAGCGAAATCGGTTCAGCGGTTCAAAAGTTATGAACGAAAATTTAAGAACACCACGAAAATTGTGGTACATTCAACATAACCTAAAAACACAAAATGCTTTAATTCGGCTGTTGCTTGACATGTGAACAGAATTGATCACCGAATGGTATTTAAACAAATACAAACATATAAAAAAAAACATTTTCGTCGAATTTTTTTTTACCAAAAAATATTTTTTCGCGGATTTTTATACCCTCCACTCTAGTGATAGAGGGTATATATAAGTTTGTCATTCCGTTTGTAACACATCGAAATATTGGTCTAGGACCCCATAAAGTATATATATTCATGATCCTTGAATGATTTTAAGTCGATCTAGCGATGTCCGTCCGTCCGTCCGTCCGTCCGTCCGTCTGTCTGTCTGTCTGTCCGTTGAAAACACGCTAACTTTTGAAAGACTTTACGGAGGCTCCTGAAGTTTGACATATATGTTCTCCATTTACCGGGTCAGGTTGGTATTGCAATCCAGCGAAATCGGTCCAGTGGTTCAAAAGTTATGAGCAAAATAGTAAATTTCGGCAAGGGTATTTTTCGAATTTACAAGATTAAAACCACTATAACTTTCGAAAGACAATTCTGAGGGGGCTGAAGCTTAGCATATATATTTGTCGTTCCCCAAGGCTATTTGGTTTTGAATTTCAGCAAAATCGGTTCAGTGGTTCAAAAGTTATAAGCATAGCAGTGAATTTCAGATTTGTTTCACCTTAAACTGTTGAAAACTCGTTAAACAAGTTTTAAAAGCATGGTGAAATACCAGTTTTGTAAAACTTGTTGTTGTTTGTTTTCTTGTGGTGGGGTGCAGTTTAGTTGTTAGACAAGTAAATATTTGTTATTGTTTTGTTATTGTTAGTGTAACTGTATGTAACGGGAAAAAATCAAATAAAGTATGTGTATGATTGAATGTTAATTTGTTTTTGGTTTTTAAAGAAGAGGATGGTAATATAAAAAGAGAAAAATATGTGAAATAGTTTTTTTTGTATTACATATAGGTATAAAACAACAAAAATATTTTACAAAGTAATTTGTTACTCAAAGAAATTGTACACTAAAAAAATATTTACACTCAAAAAAAATGTTACACTAAAAAAAAAATGTACACATTATTAATATTTTTTTTTTTTTTTTAAAGAATGAAATTGCAGACTCAAAAAAATTTTGACAGTCAAAAAACTTTTACACTCAAAAAAATTTGATTGATTAAAAGAAAGTTTGACTCAAAATTATATACATATTTCTAATAAAAAATTTGTAATGCATTTTTTTTAAATTTTTTTTAGAAAATTACTATCAGATAACATTGTGGAGGGTATTCATAGATTCGACCAAGTCGAATTTAATTTTTCTACTTGTTTTTTATTTTTTTTTTGTTTTTTTGCAAATAATCATTTTTACATCGTGGAGGGTATTAATACATTCGACAAAGTCGAATTTAACTTTGTTACTTGTTTTTTTTTATATTTCGGTCCAAAAAAATATAAAAAAAAATTAAATACTTTTAAATTTTTAAGCATTTTCTAGAAGCTGGACAAACTTTCTGTCTTAGACGTGCCCTAGTAAAATTTGATGCAGAAAATATTTGTAAAACATTTTAACCCTTTAACTGCCTTTTTATAGACTTTTTTGTATTTCTTTTAAAAAAGGACAAAAAATACCCTGTAAAACGGGAGCTAGAGGATAAATTTGGTCAAAGAAAAGAATCATCATGAAATTTTATAAAACACATCAGAACATAATTTTTAGCTCAAAAGTATATTTGCACTCTTTTTTGTCGATATTTTTTAACACTGCTTTGGTAAAAAAAAACAACAAACATGGATTATTTATACTAGACCCTTTTTAAGCACTTTGCTCATGTCGCACTAACTTTGAACATTTAACAACCCCTAGTGAAATTTTATGAGGAAAATATTTGTAGAACATTTTAACCCTCTAAATGGACGTTTTATTGGACTTCTATGTTTAGTTTTTGAAAAAGGACTAAAATGACCCCTTAAAATGGCAGTTAGAGGGTTAAAATGTTTTAAAAAAAGAACCGCCATAAAATTTCACTGAAGACATCAGATCATATTTTGAAGCTCAGATGTGTTCTTATTATAGTATTTTTGACGTTTTCCAAACGCCTTTGATAAAAAAACAAAAACTTCAGTGGGCTATAAAAAAGAAATCCGAACTGACTTTGCAAAACCCTTTGGTGATTTTGTCCATTTGATGGTCTACTTTCATATGGCGTTGAAGCCGTAGAGGCTCATTTTTCTTGTTGCACAGTGTAATTAAAGTGTAATAGTGTTTGATTACCGAAGAACCTGTTCTAGAACAAGTGTTGTCGGAATCGGTTCTGAAAAATTTTCCTGGGATTATAGAAAATTTTTTTAATATTTCAGAACCTATGAAGATTTCAATGGGAAAAAACTCACTAAATCTGAGAATTTTTCTTTACGAAAATTTTTTCTAAGAATAGACATTTTTAGTGTGAGAATTGCAAAAGCATCTGAGAATTTTCTATATGAAGGTGTATCAGAATTTAAAAATTCAGATTATTTTTTAATCAAAAAAATAATTGTTTCATTCTAAATTTAAAATATTATATTTTTATTAGGTTTATTTTAGCTCGAGGTCATTATTTCCATTACTTATTTAGACTTTGATATATTTTCAAAAAATTATTCTATGAGAATATCATAGCTTTAATAAGTAAAGGAAATAATGACCTCGAGCTAAACTAAACCTACTTAAAATATTTTTGTATAAATTTTAAAAGCTTTTCTGTATCAAAATGACTCAGAACCTCAGAAGTTTTCTATTGGGATAAAGTATCAGAATCATAAAATTTCTACTAGAAAATTATGTTAGACTCAGGGTCTTTTGCTGTCAGAAAAATGCTTCAGAACCTGAAAATTTCTTGAAGGGGCATTTTTCAAAATATTAAACATTTAAAATGTTTCTATAGAAAAAAATCATAATAAATAAGAGTTGAATAGTAAAAAACCTTTACCAATGATTTTAATTCGACCTAAAGTTCACTGCACTCAGAAAATTATGTAAGTTACTACATGTTAGTTGTTTGTATATTTTACAGTAGTTAGTTGTTTTCAACTACAAAGTCAGTAGTTTTTGTATGAAAAATATCAAACAACTATATTTTGAGGATGTTTATTCTGGCTCGAGGTCATTATTTTCTTTACTAATTAAAACCATGATATTCTCATAGCATAATTTTCAAGAAAATTATTTTTTTTGTTTTAAATTTATTTATGTTGGTCATTTTTGCAAGACTTAATCGACACGTGTTTCGGAATTTGTCAAGATTCCATTGTCAAGATTATTTAGCAAAAATAGAAACGATTTACTACAAAGTAGCAAACGAGTCTAATGACAAATCGTTTGGTGCACAAACTAGCAAATTAATACATATTCGCCTCTATTCTCAATGAGAATTAGGAAGACAAAGAAATTGTACCATGCTAATAAGGCAACGATTATCAATAACCAACAAAAATATTTAAAACAATTTTACATACGATAGTCCATTGGACTACAACAATATGTTTTTTGTGTTTTTGTTGTAACAAATACTCCATATTAGGGTTATTCATCACATGGCGTGCCAACCATTATGTTCAAATTCTGATTAATTTTTATTAAAAAATAAAAATTGTTTTATTCGACCTTTAAAATATTATATTTTGAGGATGTTTATTCTGGCTCGAGGTCATTATTTTCTTTACTAATTAAAACCATGATATTCTCATAGCATAATTTTCAAGAAAATTATTTTTTTTTTGTTTTAAATTTATTTATGTTGGTCATTTTTGCAAGACTTAATCGACACGTGTTTCGGAATTTGTCAAGATTCCATTGTCAAGATTATTTAGCAAAAATAGAAACGATTTACTACAAAGTAGCAAACGAGTCTAATGACAAATCGTTTGGTGCACAAACTAGCAAATTAATACATATTCGCCTCTATTCTCAATGAGAATTAGGAAGACAAAGAAATTGTACCATGCTAATAAGGCAACGATTATCAATAACCAACAAAAATATTTAAAACAATTTTACATACGATAGTCCATTGGACTACAACAATATGTTTTTTGTGTTTTTGTTGTAACAAATACTCCATATTAGGGTTATTCATCACATGGCGTGCCAACCATTATGTTCAAATTCTGATTAATTTTTATTAAAAAATAAAAATTGTTTTATTCGACCTTTAAAATATTATATTTTGAGGATGTTTATTCTGGCTCGAGGTCATTATTTTCTTTACTAATTAAAACCATGATATTCTCATAGCATAATTTTCAAGAAAATTATTTTTTTTGTTTTAAATTTATTTATGTTGGTCATTTTTGCAAGACTTAATCGACACGTGTTTCGGAATTTGTCAAGATTCCATTGTCAAGATTATTTAGCAAAAATAGAAACGATTTACTACAAAGTAGCAAACGAGTCTAATGACAAATCGTTTGGTGCACAAACTAGCAAATTAATACATATTCGCCTCTATTCTCAATGAGAATTAGGAAGACAAAGAAATTGTACCATGCTAATAAGGCAACGATTATCAATAACCAACAAAAATATTTAAAACAATTTTACATACGATAGTCCATTGGACTACAACAATATGTTTTTTGTGTTTTTGTTGTAACAAATACTCCATATTAGGGTTATTCATCACATGGCGTGCCAACCATTATGTTCAAATTCTGATTAATTTTTATTAAAAAATAAAAATTGTTTTATTCGACCTTTAAAATATTATATTTTGAGGATGTTTATTCTGGCTCGAGGTCATTATTTTCTTTACTAATTAAAACCATGATATTCTCATAGCATAATTTTCAAGAAAATTATTTTTTTTTTTTGTTTTAAATTTATTTATGTTGGTCATTTTTGCAAGACTTAATCGACACGTGTTTCGGAATTTGTCAAGATTCCATTGTCAAGATTATTTAGCAAAAATAGAAACGATTTACTACAAAGTAGCAAACGAGTCTAATGACAAATCGTTTGGTGCACAAACTAGCAAATTAATACATATTCGCCTCTATTCTCAATGAGAATTAGGAAGACAAAGAAATTGTACCATGCTAATAAGGCAACGATTATCAATAACCAACAAAAATATTTAAAACAATTTTACATACGATAGTCCATTGGACTACAACAATATGTTTTTTGTGTTTTTGTTGTAACAAATACTCCATATTAGGGTTATTCATCACATGGCGTGCCAACCATTATGTTCAAATTCTGATTAATTTTTATTAAAAAATAAAAATTGTTTTATTCGACCTTTAAAATATTATATTTTGAGGATGTTTATTCTGGCTCGAGGTCATTATTTTCTTTACTAATTAAAACCATGATATTCTCATAGCATAATTTTCAAGAAAATTATTATGGAGTATTTGTTACAACAAAAACACAAAAAACATATTGTTGTAGTCCAATGGACTATCGTATGTAAAATTGTTTTAAATATTTTTGTTGGTTATTGATAATCGTTGCCTTATTAGCATGGTACAATTTCTTTGTCTTCCTAATTCTCATTGAGAATAGAGGCGAATATGTATTAATTTGCTAGTTTGTGCACCAAACGATTTGTCATTAGACTCGTTTGCTACTTTGTAGTAAATCGTTTCTATTTTTGCTAAATAATCTTGACAATGGAATCTTGACAAATTCCGAAACACGTGTCGATTAAGTCTTGCAAAAATGACCAACATAAATAAATTTAAAACAAAAAAAATAATTTTCTTGAAAATTATGCTATGAGAATATCATGGTTTTAATTAGTAAAGAAAATAATGACCTCGAGCCAGAATAAACATCCTCAAAATATAATATTTTAAAGGTCGAATAAAACAATTTTTATTTTTTAATAAAAATTAATCAGAATTTGAACATAATGGTTGGCACGCCATGTGATGAATAACCCTAATATGGAGTATTTGTTACAACAAAAACACAAAAAACATATTGTTGTAGTCCAATGGACTATCGTATGTAAAATTGTTTTAAATATTTTTGTTGGTTATTGATAATCGTTGCCTTATTAGCATGGTACAATTTCTTTGTCTTCCTAATTCTCATTGAGAATAGAGGCGAATATGTATTAATTTGCTAGTTTGTGCACCAAACGATTTGTCATTAGACTCGTTTGCTACTTTGTAGTAAATCGTTTCTATTTTTGCTAAATAATCTTGACAATGGAATCTTGACAAATTCCGAAACACGTGTCGATTAAGTCTTGCAAAAATGACCAACATAAATAAATTTAAAACAAAAAAAATAATTTTCTTGAAAATTATGCTATGAGAATATCATGGTTTTAATTAGTAAAGAAAATAATGACCTCGAGCCAGAATAAACATCCTCAAAATATAATATTTTAAAGGTCGAATAAAACAATTTTTATTTTTTAATAAAAATTAATCAGAATTTGAACATAATGGTTGGCACGCCATGTGATGAATAACCCTAATATGGAGTATTTGTTACAACAAAAACACAAAAAACATATTGTTGTAGTCCAATGGACTATCGTATGTAAAATTGTTTTAAATATTTTTGTTGGTTATTGATAATCGTTGCCTTATTAGCATGGTACAATTTCTTTGTCTTCCTAATTCTCATTGAGAATAGAGGCGAATATGTATTAATTTGCTAGTTTGTGCACCAAACGATTTGTCATTAGACTCGTTTGCTACTTTGTAGTAAATCGTTTCTATTTTTTCTAAATAATCTTGACAATGGAATCTTGACAAATTCCGAAACACGTGTCGATTAAGTCTTGCAAAAATGACCAACATAAATAAATTTAAAACAAAAAAAATAATTTTCTTGAAAATTATGCTATGAGAATATCATGGTTTTAATTAGTAAAGAAAATAATGACCTCGAGCCAGAATAAACATCCTCAAAATATAATATTTTAAAGGTCGAATAAAACAATTTTTATTTTTTAATAAAAATTAATCAGAATTTGAACATAATGGTTGGCACGCCATGTGATGAATAACCCTAATATGGAGTATTTGTTACAACAAAAACACAAAAAACATATTGTTGTAGTCCAATGGACTATCGTATGTAAAATTGTTTTAAATATTTTTGTTGGTTATTGATAATCGTTGCCTTATTAGCATGGTACAATTTCTTTGTCTTCCTAATTCTCATTGAGAATAGAGGCGAATATGTATTAATTTGCTAGTTTGTGCACCAAACGATTTGTCATTAGACTCGTTTGCTACTTTGTAGTAAATCGTTTCTATTTTTGCTAAATAATCTTGACAATGGAATCTTGACAAATTCCGAAACACGTGTCGATTAAGTCTTGCAAAAATGACCAACATAAATAAATTTAAAACAAAAAAAATAATTTTCTTGAAAATTATGCTATGAGAATATCATGGTTTTAATTAGTAAAGAAAATAATGACCTCGAGCCAGAATAAACATCCTCAAAATATAATATTTTAAAGGTCGAATAAAACAATTTTTATTTTTTAATAAAAATTAATCAGAATTTGAACATAATGGTTGGCACGCCATGTGATGAATAACCCTAATATGGAGTATTTGTTACAACAAAAACACAAAAAACATATTGTTGTAGTCCAATGGACTATCGTATGTAAAATTGTTTTAAATATTTTTGTTGGTTATTGATAATCGTTGCCTTATTAGCATGGTACAATTTCTTTGTCTTCCTAATTCTCATTGAGAATAGAGGCGAATATGTATTAATTTGCTAGTTTGTGCACCAAACGATTTGTCATTAGACTCGTTTGCTACTTTGTAGTAAATCGTTTCTATTTTTGCTAAATAATCTTGACAATGGAATCTTGACAAATTCCGAAACACGTGTCGATTAAGTCTTGCAAAAATGACCAACATAAATAAATTTAAAACAAAAAAAATAATTTTCTTGAAAATTATGCTATGAGAATATCATGGTTTTAATTAGTAAAGAAAATAATGACCTCGAGCCAGAATAAACATCCTCAAAATATAATATTTTAAAGGTCGAATAAAACAATTTTTATTTTTTAATAAAAATTAATCAGAATTTGAACATAATGGTTGGCACGCCATGTGATGAATAACCCTAATATGGAGTATTTGTTACAACAAAAACACAAAAAACATATTGTTGTAGTCCAATGGACTATCGTATGTAAAATTGTTTTAAATATTTTTGTTGGTTATTGATAATCGTTGCCTTATTAGCATGGTACAATTTCTTTGTCTTCCTAATTCTCATTGAGAATAGAGGCGAATATGTATTAATTTGCTAGTTTGTGCACCAAACGATTTGTCATTAGACTCGTTTGCTACTTTGTAGTAAATCGTTTCTATTTTTGCTAAATAATCTTGACAATGGAATCTTGACAAATTCCGAAACACGTGTCGATTAAGTCTTGCAAAAATGACCAACATAAATAAATTTAAAACAAAAAAAAAAATAATTTTCTTGAAAATTATGCTATGAGAATATCATGGTTTTAATTAGTAAAGAAAATAATGACCTCGAGCCAGAATAAACATCCTCAAAATATAATATTTTAAAGGTCGAATAAAACAATTTTTATTTTTTAATAAAAATTAATCAGAATTTGAACATAATGGTTGGCACGCCATGTGATGAATAACCCTAATATGGAGTATTTGTTACAACAAAAACACAAAAAACATATTGTTGTAGTCCAATGGACTATCGTATGTAAAATTGTTTTAAATATTTTTGTTGGTTATTGATAATCGTTGCCTTATTAGCATGGTACAATTTCTTTGTCTTCCTAATTCTCATTGAGAATAGAGGCGAATATGTATTAATTTGCTAGTTTGTGCACCAAACGATTTGTCATTAGACTCGTTTGCTACTTTGTAGTAAATCGTTTCTATTTTTGCTAAATAATCTTGACAATGGAATCTTGACAAATTCCGAAACACGTGTCGATTAAGTCTTGCAAAAATGACCAACATAAATAAATTTAAAACAAAAAAAATAATTTTCTTGAAAATTATGCTATGAGAATATCATGGTTTTAATTAGTAAAGAAAATAATGACCTCGAGCCAGAATAAACATCCTCAAAATATAATATTTTAAAGGTCGAATAAAACAATTTTTATTTTTTAATAAAAATTAATCAGAATTTGAATATCAAACAACTTTTTCTGTAATAGTGCGTTTACATTGGATTTCTAATCTAGTAAATTGTGTTTTTAATCTACTTTGCAATCTGTACCGTTTACATTGGCATTTTTTACATTTGAGAAGATTAAGATTGGCATTTATAAAAACAAGTTGGTAATAAATGTGTGTGACTGCGTCAAAAGACAGCGACGGTAATTAGTCGTCGTATGATTAACAAGGACAGTGACGGCGTCTACAAATAACAATGACGGCGGCATAAACATACTTGGCGGCGTCATCAAAACGGCAGGCTTTGTGTCGGTGTTTTTCAGTGTTGGAAAATGCAAATAGTAGAAATACAGAGTTGTATCTAACTTTACCAGATTGCGTTTGCCGATTAGAGTCTTAACTACTAGATTGAAAAAAAAAAATTTGTATGGGCAATTTAATAGATTGAAACTGGATTGGAGCCACAATCTACTTTAAGCTAGCTTAGAGGACCAGTGTAAAAGCACTATTAGTTAATTTAAGTCGTTTATTTGAACTACCTAAGACAAATAATTATATGTGCAATTTTTTATATTAAGTTATCGGAAAGAAACGAAATTATTTTTTCATGTTTGGTTAATATTTTATTATGTTTATATATAAGCATTAATATCATAAACTTTTTAATTTTATACTTTATTTTTTAAAACAGTAAATAACGAAAAAGGAAATACTTCATATATTTTCTATAGAAAATAATTATATGTGCATAAAAGAAAATTCGTATATATTCTTTTTGATTTGCAATGTAATTAAGTATTTTTGAAAATTTGTGTTCGCCTTATATATTTAAACTTTTTTAAGCCTAGGAGGCATAAAACCCACCAAGGTTTTTAATGTACCAATACCCCGTTTTGTCAGTATTTAAAGTTAAAGTCCTTTATTGGTCTTGTACGGCTTTGACTTTGAAATGACGGGACCAATGGCTGGCCATTTCAATACTGGTATGTTGTGCGCATTTAGCAAGTTTTTTGTCAAACGAGTGAAATGGATTAGAGCGTTATCATGTGAGAATGTCCAATTATCTCCATACAGTTCGGTAGCAAAGTCTTTTAAATGGTCTCCAACAAGTAAAAATATATTTTTGCATTATTTTTATTGGAACCAAATCATATTCAAACCCTTCCTCATGATCCAAATGCATCCCATACCATGACGGATTCGCAACTGTGGTTTCTCAAATAGCACGTTTGGCGGAGATGTTTTAAATCTCTACAAGAGAAGTGGTGACCATCAGCGCCGTCTTAATTTAACTTTTTTTCGTCATATTTAGTGACAAAAAAAGTTTAGTTTGGGTGGCACTGATGGTCAACACCAATATTGGAGAGATTTAGGACATCCGCGTCAAACGTGCTATTTGCAAAACAACAGTTGCGAATCCGTTATGGTATGGGATGCATTTGGATCAGGAGGACGGTTCCGAATATGATTTGCCCATACTAAAAATAATGCAAAAATATAATTTAACTTCCCAGGAAAATTTTTCAGAACCTATTCTGACAACACTTGTTCTAGAATAATCTTCGGTAATCATACACTATTACACTTTAATTATTCGGAACAAGTTAAGTGAAAATTGTTGTAAAATATGTTCTCTGCAGTCAAAGTTTCATTACATTTTAGTTCTCAGGAATTGAAAAAAAATTATGTGTCAAAAAAATTAAAAAATTAAATCATTTCTTTTTTTCTTAACCAAGAAAAAACATGAAATTCTCTTAAAATATCAGGATATAATCGTGAAAATTGCTAATAAAAAGGTGAGTAAGTAAAATTTTCATTATATGGGTCGGGTCAAATACTAATAATATTATGTTTTTTATTTTAGTTTGCAGAAAATCTATGTTCTGGCATGTCATTATTGTAAGGGCCAAAATGCAATTTTGGAGGCGCAAAAGGATATATGTGTGTTAAGAACTGTGAATACTTTATGTCAGATATCATTGTATTAATCTTTGTTTAATAAATTAATACAATTAAAAATATTTCTTTAATTCTTATTTCAGTTCCAAATTTTACTTCTAGAACCGATTCCGAAGAACAAAAATATGTTCTAATTTTGCTTACAAACACCTGTTGCTTTTGGGACAATCCCTTTGTAAAAAGAATCGGTGTTGCACAAGAATTAGAACAGGTTCTAGGGAAGTATAAGTTGTTCCACAATCGGTTCTTTGCAACCGAAAATTTCGCTGGGTTGTTCGGGAACATTTAATAGACTTTGCTAGCGAACTGTGTGGAGATAATTGGACATTCCACCAAGACAACGCCCCAATCCATGTCACTGGTTTGACAAAAAACATGTTTAAAACGCCCAGCATACCAGCCATTAGTCCCGACCTAAACCTAACTAAATTCCTCCTTAGGACCCTTTCTGCCAAGGTCGTTTCAAAGTCAAAGAGGTACACAACGCGCTAAGAACTTAAATTTACGATATTGAAGAAACGAGGAATAAATGGCATTGGCACATCAAAAAACTTGGTTAATTTTATGCCTCGTAGACTAAAACAAGTATAAATATTTAAGTGCATACCAATTTTTTATGAATAGCCTAATTATATTGTAAATCAAAAAGAAAATATAGGAATTTTCTTTTTTGCTCATATAATTATTTTCTATAAAGTATATTTTTATGCCTTATTTTCTGTACTAAAAAATAAAGTTTGAAATGAATGTTTTTATGATTTTATAGCTTACTTAAAAACATTACAAAATATTAACCAAACTTGAAAAAATATTTTGTTTTCTTTCCCAGTTGGAAAATGTGTCACTGAGGAAATTTCCACAGTGATTCCTTGAGGAAATGTCTTCAGGTTCTGACAAATCATAGGTAATCCTTGATGACATGTCCTAACATTGTCAGCACTGAATGTTTGCTTTAAGAGTGTTGACAATTCCTCTAAGACGTCTAAAAGGAAATGTCTTCAGAATAGCAGTATATTACATTACAATTTTAAATCTGGGCAACTCTTCAATTTCCAACGAAAAGATGGCAATATTATCGATTTATTTAAAATAAAATCAAAATCTAACAAGTAGAATAAAAGTAATAAATAGACAAACAATTTTCAAAATAAAGTTTGGAACAAGTAGATAGGTGTGGGACTAATAAACTGGAGGTTCCAGGTTCAAATCCAGTTGGGACTAAAAAAGGCAAAAAGTTTTTTCTAAATATGAGGAAAATGGAAAAAATTGGTCTTCAATTTTTTTTCTGAAAAATTTTTTGAAAAAAAAAAAAAAATATATTGATTATTTTATTTTTACTACATTTTAGTTGCTTTGACTACAAATGTAAGTAGTTTTTACCACATAAGTCAGTTGTTTTTTGTCAGTTAAAATAACTAACATTGTTAGTTGATTTAACTGAAAAAGTAGTTGACCCCAAAACAACTTACAAAGTAGTTATTTTAACTGACATTTTCAGTTGATTTTACTAACATAATTTTTTGAGTGTAGAAACAAATGTTTGAGCAAAAAAAAAAATGTCCCCCCCCAAACCCAAGAGCTGGATCCGCGCCTGGTTAAGACCGACCATATAACGAAAATTTCATTAATCAACGATATTTCTTTCAATTTTTGAACACTTCTTATATGACTTGATGACACTGTGCAGCGTAAGCGCAAATATTATTGTAATTATTTAAGAGAATTTAATTTTGCTCAAGTGGGTACTTACTACAAGACGGACAGCTCATTTTTCGTTGAAGAATTGGCAAAAGGTGTTTGTATTTTATAACAATTCCATTCATTCATAAACATTGTGCAGACAGAAAAAAAATTATTTAAGTGAAAAATCTTTAAGTATTATAACACTTCTCCAATTATCAAACAATTAGTTGTTAAAGAGAACTTGAACAGTGCGGACGAAATTCTTTATTAAGAAAATATAATTAACAAAAAAAAAACGCGATTCTTTGTTTATTTTCACCATCTTGTGAATACCAAGTGTTTGGACATTATTGGACTCATCATCAAGAAAATTTAATTGTTTATTTATTTATGTTGGTGAAATAATTGTGAATAAGAAAATAAATTGTTAATAACAAAAATAAAAAATTTAAAAAAAAAAAAATAGAAAAATTGAGGGAATACTACTATATTGCTACCTCTGATTAGATTAGAATGCGAGTCGGTTAAATATATTTTTAATTGAAAAAAACACTGCATAATTTAATTATTTTATTTTATAACGATAATAATAGTGATTTCTCGATTGTCAGTCAATACTAGATCGCGTCACCTACGGATACTTAAAGTTAAGTACTTTCGAGTAGCAAATTTTATCGATGGCATATTCTTCGATATCTTAAGACAACAATGTTAAACAGACGTATTGTTGTTACAAAAATAACGTCATTAATCGATTATATTTTATTTTACTCGTATATTGTGTGTTTATTAAATAGAAGATAGATCGCTGGATCGGTCAATCAAAGTGTAAAAACCAGCGCAATTAGAGTAAACAAAATTTTTGCGTGATCAATGATATTCACCGTATTTTGGGTGTTGTTCATTAACGGTGGCATACAAAGTATAACAGCTGGATCATATGAACGTTATACGACGGTGCCACTATGTTGTCCCGCCCCCAATTGGAAATTGGGAAAAATATCAAGAGGTTTATTTCGTTCCGCCGATTATATATGCCTTCCTCAGGCTCAAATGACAGAAACTCCTAATAGTGAAGCAGTGAGTTTTGATAATTCTTGGCCTGTCTATGGTTTTGGTATACTACAACCTAAAGATCATGTAAATAATTCAAGTATACCACAATGTGGTAGTAAAACCTTTTTGGAATTTCCTAGAGATGAAGATTTTAATTTAGCACCGAATTCATGTATAATGGGTATTGATGATCAGTATATTGGAGCCATTACTTGTCCTATGGAAAATAATGAAGTTGCCCAACATATTAATGTTATAAAGAAATGTTGTCCCAACAATTTTGTCTATGATAGTGGTCAACATAAATGTGTGGAATCTGTTATAAATTATAATTCGTATAAAGCATTTTTCCAAAATTATGCCATTTTTGATGATACACCTATCTCATGTCCTCGTGATAAAGTTTTAGTAGAATATCAATTAAATGAATTTAAATTTTCCATTCATAACGGTGAAATGTTTTTAAGATTAACAAATAAAAATTATGATTTCTCCGAATATTGTATTGAAGCTATGGTGAATAATGGAGCAACTGCCATATCAAGTGATATCCTGTCATTACAATCTTCAAATACAATTGAACAGCAACCACTCCAGTATTTAGTTAGAACTTGTGATGATATATCAACAACTTGTCGTCATATGCCCTGCATCAGACGTTGTTGTAATGATGGTGAAATGATTGCCAAAGGTAATCCCACTCCATATTGTAAACACGATGAATCTGATATATCCTATCATAGTTTTGAAAGTTTAGAGATAAGTGGAAATTTCACGAAACCTTCTGGTAAGTTAATAGTTGTTATTTATTTGAAATTACTCACAATCAGTAAATAGGGGTTATTTAATTTATTTCCAATTTATTTATTACTTTTATTTAAATGATTTAAAATCTATTTAAATGTTTTTTTTTCATACATATTTAAGTATAATTGTTTACTTTAAAACACCACAACTAATACAATACTTAAATATTTATTTGTATTTGTTAAATCAGTGGTTCCCAAAGTATTATTTTGTCATAGCAATGACTTTCTCTTCACGATAGCTTTTTAGAATAAGACCTTACTATAGCACTACTCTACAAAAATCCATTTGGTTTTGCAAAGACTTCTAGGAAACATTTTCTAAAACATTTTGGCCTTCTAAAAAATAATATGTCATCACATTCTGTCCCGATACAATCAAGGACACTCTCTGTAAATTTCAAGGAAATCGAGAGTGTCATTTTTGAATATGTCAAATATGTCAGGCGCGAATTCAGGTCTTGTGTTTAAGAGGGGGGGGGGGGAATTTTTTTTCTTACAGGGAAATTCAGGAAGGATGTGCATCATTAATTACGACTTTTTAGAGCATAGTATGTAGTACAATCAGTTCTATAGAAACATTTCCGAATAATAAAAATTTATAACTATAAAAGAGATTCCTGAAGAATTTTTTTTAAATTTTGAATTCTATTATAAAAAAGTCTTAGGTTTTTAAGCATTTTTCTAATAGTAAAAATTGCTTTAGAAAATAATTAAATAATTTGCCAAAAGATAAAATATCACATTTGAGGCATGTTTCATCCAGAAAGTTTTCTGAGACATTTGCTTAAAGAAAATTTTTTCTGTGGCAATTTTCCAATAGAAAAATTCCAACATTTACATCGCCTTTTAGAAAAATTTACAAATTTAGAGGCATCATTCGCATAGAAAACTTCTCAGGCTCTGAGTTTTTTTTTCTTATTCAAAAATTTGCACAATCTAAAAACCTTTTTCTTAAAAAAATACTTGGATTCTTAGATATTTTTTCTAGAAAAAAAGTCTGAGATTTCTAAACGTTCTTCCCACACCAAAACTCTTTTCTATGTAGATCTATCTATTCTGATAGACTTTTCTACACTAAATAAGAACCTTGTCAAATTACCATTCTACCAATATTTGAAAGTTTTCATTTACTTTTACATATTACAAGTTTACATTTTTTGTAATTTTACAATTTTTTTGTAATTTTACAAATTTCAATGGTTTAAAAAAAAAAAAAATCTAGTAAATTCATGAGAATTCCTTGTAAGTTTTAATGCGCCAAAAAAGCTGTGAATTTACAACTTTATTGGTAAAAAGCTTGTAAATTTACAAAAAAAACTCGTCATTTTTACTAGGAATTCTCGTAAAATAGGAGGTAGCAAAAAATCTAGTAAAGTTACGAAACCTCCTTGTAAGTTTTATCGCGTCAAAAAAATTTTAAATTTACAATTTCATTGGTAAAAATCTTGCAAAATTACAAAACTATTGGTAAAAAGCTTGTACAATTACAAGGAATTCTTGTCAAATAGGAGGTAGCAAAAAAAAATTCAAGTTTTTCTTGTTATTTTAACAAGGTTTTATTTTGAGTGTAGAGATCTTTCTATTCTGAAACACTTTTCTATAGTGATCTACCTGTGCTTGATGAAATTTTCTTTTTAAAAGCTTTTTAACATTAGAGTCTGAGCCATTTTTCTAAAGAATAAATATAATTTTCTGAGACATTTTTTTCGTTAGAAATACATCTGATAAATTTTCAAAAGCATTTTTTTATAGAAATATAATCAGGTTCTATAGAAAAAATTTTAGATTATAAGACATTTTTGTTACAGAAAATGTATCAGATTCTGAGACATTTTTGCTAAAGAAAATATTTTTTTATAGTAAAAGTCTCATATTCTGAGCATTATTCCTTTTGCAAAAATCTTAGATTCTGAGACATTTATTAAAGTGAAAAAGTCTCAGATTTAGAGACATTTTTCCTTTATAAAAAGTACACTGAAAATATCATGTAGGTAAAAACAAAAGAAAAACACTTTTAAAACAAGTGATCAAACAATTAAAAACCATTCCAGTAATTATTCATTTGTTTCAACAAACAGCAACAATTATTTTTTACTGTTTTTAAAATTTTCTGAAATAAATAACATTAAACATTAAAAATAACGTTGTTTTTCATTTTTTTACCAACAAATTCGAAAAAACAACCCACGAAAACATCAAAAAATAATGTTTGTTCTGTTATTTTTACAAACAAATTAAAAAAAATATCTACGGAAATATTAAAAAATTAATAATTTCGGAGGTTATTTTAATCGATCCCGCAATCAACTACATTCTGGCCAGACACTCTACCCATCGTGCTAAAGTAACAAACATGTTTTTATATTTCTATTAATAATTTTTTGAATTTTTTTTTCTACAAAAAATATCCCACACAAGTAGGTAAAAACTGATGATTTCTCTTTAAAAAACGCCAACAATTAAAAAAAAAAAAAATACACAAACCATTAAAACATAAAGAATCACTTATTTTTACTTACAGAACAAAAATAAATGACTTTAAAAATGTAATGCTAATGAAAGTCTTTATTTTTTATGTAATTATTTTCAAACTATTATTTCAGTGTTAACCCTACAATAATTATAGTTTTTGTTAAGATAACTTTTGCAAATGAAAACTTTTTTGGTCAAATTTTTGGTCAGTTAATTGTTTAAAGTTCCCACATTATATACTAAAAGATGGAACCTTAAATCATCTCGTAAAGTGATGCTGCCATATTCCAAAAAACGGTTTTTCGCGATTTTCATCATGATGGTTTATATAACATAGCTGTTTTTTGTCCACTATTTGTATTGTTAGGGATACCTTTTTGATTCACTAAAAGCTAGTTTTTAATCAAAGACCAACTTAGCGGTTAATTTCGCGAAAACCTCAAAAAATTAAGAAATTCGCGAATTTAGGACTTAAGATGCAAAGCTTTAAACCAAATTTGCATAGGAAATATTGCTACAAGTCATATCTTTGTTTTTCATGCCATACAGTTTAAAAATAATTAACTATGCAATTTTTTTTTGTTGAAAAACTGGCTCGAAATCAGCAAATCTTTAGCGACATTTTGCAAAAAAACTGTACCATACATCGAAAAACGGAGTACGCCATTCAAATCAGCATGTCCGAAATATATAGAAATCAGTGGCGTATACAGGGGGGGGGGGGGGCCCGGGGGCCCGGGCCCCCCCCGAAATGATTTCACAAATTTCAGGATTTGGTGTAAAATAACAAGTACAATATTAAAAATCTTCTTAAAAATGTAGAAAAGCATTTAAGAATCTAAAATTTGTTGAAGAAAAATGTTTTGAAAGCGAAAATTTTTCTGTTAAAAAAATTTCAAAATCTGAAAATTTTTTCTTTGAATTTGAAACTTTTCAACTTAAGATTCTAATGAAAAAATATCTTAGAACCTGAAGTTTTATGTACACAAAAAATGGGCCAAATTGTAAGTAAAATGTAGTCAAATCTTAAAATGCGACTTTGTCTTTTAGAAAAATTCTTCAGAACGAGACTGTTCCTTAAAAAAAATGTCTCAGAATCTAAGACTTTTTTTATAGGAATAATGCTTTAAAATATTAGCCTTTTTCGCAGAATCTAAGACTTTTTCTATAAAAAAATTCTCAGAATCTGAGGCTTTTCTATATGAAAAATGTTTCAGAATCTGAGACTTTTTTATATGAAACATGTTTCAGAATCTGAGAACTTATTATAGGAATAATGTCTCTGAATCTGAAAAATGTCTCAAAATCTATGATATTTCTATAAAACAATTCTTAGAATCTGAAGCTTTTTTATATACATAAAAAATGTTTTAGAATCTAAGAACTTTCTATAGGAATAATGTCACTGAATCTGAGAATTTTTCTTACAATCTAAGAAAATGTCTCAGAAAATTATCTCAAAATTGTGGATTTTGTATATAGAAAAAAGGTCTCAGAGACACAAGCTGAGACTTTTTGTATAGAAAAATGATGAAAATTCTATAAGAATAATGTCACAGAATCTGAGTATTTTTCTATGGGAAAAATATTTCAGAATCTGAGACTTTTTCTTTAGGAAAAATGTCTCAGAATTTGAGGCTTTTTCTATATGAAAAATGTTTCAGAATCTGACAATTTCCTATAGGCAAAATGTCTTACAATCTGAGACTTGTTCTATAGAAAAGTGTTTAAGCATCTGAGACTTTTCCGATAGGGAAAATGTCTCAGAGTCTAAGAAATTTTATGTAAAAAAAATGTCTGAGAATCTGAGACATTTTCTATACGAAAAATTTCGAAGAATCTGAGACTTTTTCTGTAGGAAACATGTCGAAGAATCTGAAACTTTTTCCATAAAAATTTTAGACTTTCTATAGGAAAAATGTCTCAGAATTAGAAACTTTTTCTATGGGAAAAATGTCTAAGAATCTGAGACTTTTTCTATAGGAAAAATGTCAAAGAATCTTAGACTTTTTCTAAAGGAAAAATTTCTCAGACTCCGAGAGTTTTTCTTTAGGAAAAATGTTTTTAGAATCTAAGACTTTTTTATACTGTTTTCTTCTTAAAAAGGTCTCAGAATGTGAATAATTTTTCTTATAGAAAAAGCGAAGATTTTCTCAGAATCTAAAACTTTTTCTGCAGAATGTTTCAGAATCTGAGAAAAACTAGAAATACCTCGGATTATGGGAAAATGTCTTACAACCGCAGTCTTTTCTTTTGCAAAAGTATTTTATGAATATGTTTATAGAATCATTTTCTAAAGTGACTTTTTCGGAGAAACGTTTTCCATTAATAATATCATTTAGAGTCTTTGTCTTTTTGTACAGCAAAAACTCTCTTAACTGGAAATTGTCAAAGAATCTTAGACTTTTCTTTAAAAAAAAATTTCAGATTCTGATAATCTTCTTTGTAAAAATGTATCAGCATCTGGTACAATTTACACATTAACTTTCAAAAAATTTTAAAATATAAAACAATTTTAATTTTTTTTCCCCCAACAGTTTTAAACTTGCACAAGAATGAAGAATATGATTGTGTTACATTCAGTTCAAGGAAAAGATCGAAAAAAATTCTAAAACATGTGCTGTTATGTAAATTTTTTGTGAAAAAAAAAGTTGAAAAAAAAATGTTGGGCCCCCACCGAAATAAAATCCTGGATACGCCCCTGATAGAAATGATGGTCGTAACTCTTGTTTTCTAAAATAGTGGTCTGTTTTGTCACGCTGTGTAAGTTTTCCTATGGAAAAAACTTTTCCTACACTCAAAATAATCACTCTTTTAAATTACTCTGCTGAGCTAGCAGAAAATACCATAGATTTCCAACCAGCAAGATTTGTTGTTATTTTACGAAGAAAACTCTGTAAAATTATTTCGATAAAAAAACAGTAAAGTTACAGAATTATAAAATAAAATATTGACCAGAATTTGACTATTTTATTCACTATTTGATTTCTGATCAATTTATCTTTCCTTAATGTGCAAGAAGTGTTGACAATTGGAAAATGCGATTGAGTAAAATTTCCAAATTGTAAATTTACTTTGTTTATTTTTGTGAAAATTACAATTTTTTTACGAGTACCTCCAATTTTACACGACATCCTCGTAAAATTCACCATGTTTTGTTGTAATTTAAGACGCTTTTTTAAAAGCGGTTGAAATATTTGGAAGTTTTTCGAAGAGTTTTTTATTTAAAAACTGTATTACAGAGCAATAAGTAAAATTACAGTTGAAATTAAGTATTTTGGTTACGAAAAAAAAACACAAGTATATTTATAAAATCTGTATTTTAACAAAAAAACTCTACAAAGTAAAAAGTAAAATTACAGATAATATTTTGTTTTTTGGTTACAAGAAAATACAAAGTATATTCTTAAAATCTGTATTTCGACAGATAATTTTGTCAAATATCTGTCGAATTAAGATTACAGTCATTTTACAAAGTTTTTAACAGAGTAATTATTTTGAGTGTATGGAAAAAATTTCTTTTGCTAAAACAATTGTCATATCCTGAGTAATTTTTTTATACACTCACAAAAAAACTTGTCAAATTACTAGAAAAAGTCTCGTAATCCCATTTTACTAATATTTTACAGTTTTTCTTGTAATTTTACAAATTTCTAAAGTTTTTTACAAAAAAAAATGAGTAAATTTACGAGAATTCCTTGTAAGTTTTATTTCGCCAATATTTGTAAATATTTGTAAAAAGCTTGTAAAATTGAAAAATTGTTGGTAAAAAGCTTGTAAAATAACAAGGAATTCTTTTACAAGGGTTATTTTTTTTAGTGTAGAGCCATATATTCTGATATATATTTTTATAGAAAAATTCTTAAATTTTTGTCAGATTATTCCTATAGCAAAATTCTAAGACTTTTTCTATAGAAAAATTCACATAGTTTTCCTTTTTAAAAATTCTCACAGAAAATCTAAGATTCCTATAAAATTTTTTAGAAAAATTTTGCGGTTCCTTGCAATTTTTCTTATATTATTTTTTGTTTTGCTTCTACCCAACGTATTAAGTCCACATTAGCCTGTTCCGAAAAAAAAATTAAGGTAATTGCAAAAAAATATGCTGTTTCGACAGCTGATATCAGGAAAAATTACCTTAAAAAGTTTGGAGACTGTATTTGCCTCCCTAAAACTGTTTAAAGTTCGCAATCGTAGTGTATTTTGTAAAAAAATAATATTTTTTTGGCCGCAATTGTAGTCAAAATTTGCAGAGTGTAGAGTACATTAATGGAAAATATTTGCATGATGAAATGTAATCCTTTTATTAAATTTTTGTTGCAAAAAGTAGAAAAAAATATTTTTTGTCGACTTTTTATTTTTAAGTGGCTTAAAATGGTACTAAAAAAATATGGACGATTTAAAGTACCCTTTTGCTTAAGTAATATCCTCGTCAATATGAAAATTTAAAGTTCAATATTGCCAAAAACTTAGATTTTTTTTCTTAAAATGCAATGTCAGGTCAAAATCAAGAGATATTTCGTTATAAAGTTTTGCGATTTTCAACGAGTTTTTATAAAATTTTCTTAGGACTATCCATTAAAAACTCTTTTAAAATTACTTTATTTAGTGTTTCTTAGTCGAAACTTTACTCTAACATTGATGGCCGATTAATTTGGGCGAGAAAAATAAACTTGTTTTCTTCAATTTTTCATTTTTCTTAAAAAACAATAAAAAATCGCTGGAAAATCACAAACTTAAAAATTAAATATCTCTTAATATTAACCTGATATGTCAAAAGCCACTGTGTTCTACGACCCAAAATTAAGTTCGGTGTCTCGGCGTTTTTGTGGTCAATTTCACTTACAGCGTTATTAACAAAAAATATATTTGTTTGACAAAATAAATTGCGAACTTTAACCGGTTGTAGGGAGGCAAAGATAGACTCCAATTTTTTTTGGATTATTTTTCCCATTACACTGTGCAACAAGAAAAATGAGCCTCAATGGCTTCAACACCATATGAAAGTAGACCATCAAGTGAACAAAATCACCAAAGGGTTTTGCAAAGTCAGTTCGGATTTCTTTTTTATAGCCCACTGAAGTTTTTATATTTTTATCAAAGCCGTTTGGAAAACGTCAAAAATACTATAATAAGAACACATCTGAGCTTCAAAATATGATTTAATGTCTTCAGTGAAATTTTATGGCGGTTCTTTTCTTAGAACATTTTAACCCTCTAACTGCCATTTTAAGGGGTCATTTTAGTCCTTTTTCAAAAACTAAACACAAAAGTGTAATGAAACGTCCATTTAGAGGGTTAAAATCAGAGTCGTAGAGTAGTCCAACAAATGGCGTTTGAAAAAGTAGTAAACAAAAACCATATGGCATTGTTTACGAAATTTTATCACAAATCGAAATGTGAGCGAGATGGAAGATACCAGTTTTACAGTGAGAATGCAGATTGTTTTTTGTCTCTCTTTGCTTTGCGTTTGAACTTTAGTTTGGCATTGCCAGAATTTTCCAATTATCTTTGGTGATGCCAGATCTACAAAACGGTCGATGGATTACTATGTCACTATGGTTAAAATGTTCTACAAATATTTTCCTCATAAAATTTCACTAGGGGTTGTCAAATGTTCAAAGTTTGTGCGACATGCGCAAAATGCTTAAAAAGGGTCAAGAATAAATAATCAATGTTAGTTATTTTTTTTACCAAAGAAGTGTTAAAAAATATCGACAAAAAACAGTGCAAATATACTTTTAAGCTAAAAATGATGTTCTGATGTGTTATATACAATTTTATGGTGATTCTTTTCTTTGACCAAATTAACCCTCTAGCTCCCGTTTTAAAGGGTCATTTTTGTCCTTATTTAAAAGAAATACAAAAAAAAAAGTCTATAAAAAAGACTGTTAGAGGGTTAAAATGTTCTGCAAATATTTTCTGCATCAAATTTTACTAGAGATCGTCAAAGACAAAAAATACATTTGGACTATGTAAAATGCTAAAAGAAGTAAATTAAAGACTTTTTTGTATTTCTTTTAAAAAAGGACAAAAATGACCCCTAAAAACGGGCGCTATAGGGTTAATTTGGTCAAAGAAAAGAATCATCATAAAATTTTATAAAACACATCAGAACATAATTTTCAGCTCAGAAGTATATTTGCACTGTTTTTTGTCGATGTTTTTTAACACTGCTTTAGTAACAAACATCGATTGTGTATACTTGACCCTTTTTGAGCATTTTGCGCATGTGGCACAAACTTTGAACCCTTGACAACCCATAGTGAAATTTCATGAGGAAAATATTTGTAGAACATTTTAACCCTCTAAATGGACGTTTTATTAGACTTCTGTGTTTAGCTTTTGAAAAAGGACTAAAATGACCCCTTAAAATGGCAGTTATAGGGTTAAAATGTTCTAAGAAAAGAACCGCCATACAATTTCACTGAAGACATCAAATCACATTTTGAAGCTCAGAAGAGTTTTTATTATAGTATTTTTAACGTTTTCGAAACGCCTTTGATAAAAAAAATGAAAACTTCAGTGGGCTATAAAAAAGAAATCCGAACTGACTTAGCAAAACCCTTTGGTGAATTTGTCCATTTGATAGTCTACTTTAGTATGGCGTTGAAGGCATTGAGGCTCAAAGCGATGACCCAAAATTTGTTGCACAGTGTTATCAGCTCTGTAATACGCATAATTTTTTTGCGAAATTCCAAAAAGAGCCTGAGTCTTCGAGACAGGATAGTCCACATGTTTTTATATTTCTTATCACGTCCTTTAAAATGACATTTAACATAAATATAATTTTTTGCAAGTAAAACGCAACAGATGGCACTTGTTTACGCTGTATTCCGCCGTTAGAATTTGGTTCGGACCTTAAAATATGCTTCGAAAATTAATATTGTTGGTTTTAATTTTCTTCTATTAGTGTTATCACCTAAATTGTTAATACCAAGTTTTATCTATTTAGGAATCGCTGTGTTTAATCATTTTTTACCTGAACAAATTATCATGTACCTACATCGTATATCGTGTATTTTGATTGTATATTTCGCTCATATATTAAATATGTATAAACTATTTTGTATAAACAAATTTATTTGTTGTTTTAAAATTTATCAATAATATTGATACAAATATTTGAATAGTTCATGCGAATAAGGACGAATAGACCACTTTTTCGCAAACACGTTTTTTTGCATAAATGCATTTTATTAGCAGAGCCCTACAATCCTATGCAGAAATTTTGGGGAAATTTTGACTTTTAAGGCTAAAAAAATGACTTTAAAAGTGCAATAATTCGTATATTTTTATATTTTTGTTTAAATTGGGAGTGAACTAACGCACAATTTTGATTAAATACAACACAAAAACATACAAAAATTTTACTTTCGGTAACAATGTGTTAAAAGAACATTACGAGGAACAAACCACACTTATTATATTGGCAAACAATTTTACCGTTCTTGAGTTATAAGACTTTAAAGTGTGGAAAGCAAAAAGGGCGAATATCCATCCTTAACAAAATATTATATAAAAATTATTGAGCTGCGAGTTTAAAATTGATATTAGGTAAAATTTGAAATTGTACACAAAAAAAAAACAATCTTAGCACATACAAACAAATTAACCAGATTTGCGAAAAAAACAAAAAATTTTTCATGTCCTTTTATGTTACATCGTAATATGCAGTCAAGGGTTAATATTATAATTCCTAAAAATGTATTTAGTGTCATAAAGAATTACTACTGCATCAAAAGGCAGGAATATAAAAAAAAAAATTAAAAAAAAAATTTTTTTTGCATGTCCTTGCAATCCTTAAATAGTGTATCCTCGAAGTCCTTAAAGTGTTACAAACAAATACCAACCATAGTTCGTCAAGTTTTGCAAGTTTCGTGAAAATGTAGTCAAAATCTGCTGCAAAATAACACATTTTTATTCAAATTTCAATACATTTTTTTGGATATTCGCCCTTTTTCCATATAAGCAAAAAATTGAAGTCCAATTTTTGGCAAGTTCTCTTTCGAATACCTTACTAAAATTTTGTATATAGGTAGATGTGACTTAAACCTTTAAGCTAATACCAAAAAGTTGACAAAAATATTATTTTTTAACCGTTTCCTGCGTTTTTATTGTCCCCTGTAAAATTCTACAAATGGTCTATTCGTCTTTATTCGCATGAACTATTCATTTGTTGTATGTTTCTTTTTTTTAAATTTACAATATTGTGTGTACATTTGTCTGGTATTTGTGTTTAAATCATCGCGTATTTAGATAAGAAACGTCATCAAACCAACCGGTAAAATGTGCGTTTATATGATTTTCAATTAATTGATTAATTGATTTAAATGTTTTTAAGGGATTCTTAAATTTTATGTGATTTTAATTTGTAATTGTAGATCTACCATATATTTAGCCCCTTATTCATATTCAAATTTGAACACTTTATAACAGGTTTATAAAACAGATTTCCATACGAAATTCGTTTTATAAACCTGTTATAAGTTTGTTAATTTCAATATGAATAAGGGCCTTAGTAAACAAACACATTTTTTATTTCTACGCCAAAATTCAGAATTATCCAAACTTTTTAAATGGTCTTTCTTTTGTTTTTAACAAAAAATCAAAAATTTTCAATATATTGTTTTCGACGAAATATCGTCTTGACGATATAAGGAAGATATGCTAAGACAACTTATTGATTACTCAGTGATACAAAATCGAAATCGTTGGTGATTTTAAGGCATTTAAATTTTTTGTCTACTAAACATGGCCTACTTTAGGGACCCCTGGTGGTGCACTTATTGGAAATGTGGGATCCAGCATCCAGAACCTACTTACTGAATAGTCAAATTATTAGAACAAACCACTGTGCACTGTTGCGTTTTATTGTTATTTAAAGGCAATTACAAAATTAAGCATACGCCACTTTACAAAATTACAAAATTAAGCATACGCCACTCATACAGTTTTCAAGCAATTATTATTATAATTATAATAAAAGTTCACCAACTTCAAATGCGTGGAAAAATCTACCTATTGCAGAGGAAACCAATACCGATACCAATACTTTTTTGGGTTCGGTACCCAGCCTTGGATAGGTTAGTAGTAGCTGCTAACGCTTTATGTCAGCACACATTGAATATGGGAACCATTGTGTAGAAAATTTTATGTAACTCTAAAACAGAAATTTTAAAAATTTTAAATCTTCTAAAAAAATATTAGAATCGGAGACATATTTACTAAAACGCTTTTTAGAAGTGTCCGTTTTTATGAATGTTTTAAAATATTGGAAAAAATGAATCCTTTTTTATATTTTCATTTATTTTTTCTGTGGAAAATACTTTTTTATTATTTTTTTGTTTATTTCCTTGAATACTGTCAAAAAAAAAAATAATTTCAATAAAACAGCTTATTTATCAGTTTGTGATCAAATGTAGCATAATTTTTTAACGCTACCAGTGATGAGAAGCGCTCACTCAACATGTTGACTGAAATGTCAAAAATTAAACCGTTCAGCAGAATGTTGAGGAGCAGCTGAGTAGCAGCTTTTTTTGCTGAACGTACCTATTGATGCGCTGAGCACGAATACTTAAAAAAATTTAAAATTGGTCAAACGGTTTTCGAGATATTGCTATTTGAAATTAGAAAAAATTGTCAAACTTTTTCTACGGTCAAGAAATTTCAATAAAAAAATAAAAAATTTTCTTGCCCCTTTCATATAACTTTAGACCACAGTTGGGCCCGAATCATTGAGTCATTGATTTGTTCATATAAAATTCTCAATGAATTCGATTTCATTGAATCATAATTCCATACAAATTTCTATCATTTCTATACTTAAGATAAACTTTAATTTAAAATTAATTTGAATCAAATCCGATAATTTTAAGCCGTGACACAACCAGCGACGTATCCAGGAATTTGAAAAGGGGGGGGCCCAACTCAAAATTTTTATTTAATCACAATGTAAAATACTATTTTCTAGGACTACCACCCCCCCCTGTTCAAAAAAATTTCTAGAAATTACAGCAAAATATACAGACAAATATACCAACAACATAAAAAATGACTTAGAATTTGTGAATTTTTTAAAAATTTGAAACATCTCAGAATCTGCGAACATTTTTATAAAAAAAAAATGTCTTAGAATTTGACAATTATCCTATTGTAAAATATGTCTTAGAATCGAAGATTTTTTTTTATAAACAAATGTATCAGAGTCTGAGAACTTTGCTATGGAAAATATTCTGAAAATATTTTATACAAAAAATTTTTCAAAACCTTTTAAATTTTCTATATCGAAAATGTCTTTAAATTCTTAGATTCCGAGGTATATCTATATATATAAAAATGGATGTGTGTATGTATGTGGGTATGTATGTATGTATGTATGTATGTATGTATGTTCCGTATGGACTCGAAAACGGCAGGACCGATCTTAATGAAATTTTCAGGGAATATTCAGAATAGCCTGGGGAGTAACACTGTGCGGTCAGATTTTCGATTTTCTGCCTGTGGGCGGAGGGGCGTGGCAAAATCGGATTTTCACATTGCACCACTAATGACATCTATATATAAAAAACAGATGAACCGATTGTGATGAAATTTAAACCAAAGATAGTACTAACCGAGTACTAACTATATGCCAAATTAGAGCGTGATCGGACAAATGGGCATAAAAAGCCATGCTTTTTTGCCTGTTGGCGGAGGGGTGGGCAAAATCGAATTTTTACATCGCCACCACTAATGACATCTACATATAAAAAACGGATGGACCGATTTTAATGAAATTTAAACCAACGATAGAACTAACCAAGTACTATCGTTGGTGCCAAATTAGAGCGTGATCGGACAAATGGGCGATAAATGCCATGCCCCTTTGTATTTAATTGAATGTTATTTCTGCATTCTTCGCAATAACACAAAAACTGTTGATTCGATTTTAATTAAATTTTCAGCACTGATACTGTTAACCGAGTGCAGAACTATAGGCCATGTTATACTACAATTGAAAAAAGGGGCGTAAAATGCCACGCCCCTTTGTACTATACTGGACGTTGTCTGCCTATTTCGCAATCACGCAAAAACAGCTGAACCGATTCTATTGACATTTTCACTATATGCAGTGCTAACCAAGTGCATATGTAGGTCATATAAGATCGTTATTGGAAAAGGGGTACCTTTGTACTATACTGACCACGATTGAACAAAGAGGCGTAAATTGCCACTTCCCTTTGTTTTATATTGAACGTTATATCGCCTGTTTTGAAATCACGCAAAAACGGATAAGCCGAATCAGTTACTGCTAGATAGAACTAACCGAGCGGGAACTGTAGGTCATATGTAGAGCGCGATTCGGCAAAAAGGTATAAAATGTCACTCCCGTTTTTCATAAATAAAAAGTTATTTCCTCCTCTTTCGCAACCACACAAAAACGGCAAAACTGATGTCAATGAAATTTGCAGCACAGATAGTACTAATCGAGGATGCAGCATGAAACTTTAGACTATCACGATTCGATAAAAATAAGTTAAATGACACGCCCCTTTTTACTATACTTAACGATATGTCTGTCTGTTTCGAAATCACGCAAAAACGGCTGAACCGATTTTGTTGAGATTTCCTATAGATAGTGCTAACCGAGGGTGGAACCAAAGGTTACTTGCTGGACCCGGACACGTGCTTTAATTTTGTCCGACACTATATTTAAATTAAGATGCAATATAAAACAGTTTTTTTCTTAGGGCCAGCAACGCGGACCGGGTATAGCTAGTTTTTTATAAAAACCGTTCCTAGAAACAATATGTAACCTAAAAGTAAAAAAGTTTTAAATAAACTAAAAAAAAAAAGTGGACTAAAATCTGGGAAAATTAACTTAATTTTAAGAAAAAGAGGGAATAATTTGGCTCCAAAGATTTTTTTCTTGGTTTTAGTTCATAATTTTCCCAAAAATAAGGAAAACAAAGTTAATTAATTTTAAGCCAATTTTAACTAGAAAAAAATGGAAAAAATTATATTACACTTTAGTTCATTCACATTTTAAAACTGGATTGGGTCTCGACCCTGGACCCATGGGTCCAGCCCCTCGTTAACTCAAGACCCCGGTACTTTAAGCTTCCCCATAGATTTTGACCCAAAATTTGTGTCCGTTTCGCTCTAACTTGCTTAGTTTTTGAGATACGGTAATAAGGTATCTGATAGGGTCTTGAGAATCTTTAAAACTGGATAACTCAAAAACTATTAATCGGAGGGCTTTCGGGCATTTTGCGGAAGTGTTCTACGAGTCAAGAGATACAAAAATGCCGTTGGACCTTTTCTCGTGTTGGCAGTATTTACCGAGATATGTGCATATATAAAATCTCGGGAATTTCAAATTTTAGATCTAAAATTAAGGTCTTGAGACCCCGACAGTTATGCAGAGCTAGGCTATTCCAAATTTTTCTTTGTAGTCTTCATTTTGAAAATTTCGTCCATTTCGCTCTATCTTGATTAGTTTTCGAGACATCGCCATTTTGAATTTTTAACTAAATTCTAAGAAGTTATTTACTAAATTCTCAGAAGTTATTAACTAAATTCTAAGAGGTACACTTCCTCAATCCAAAGAAGAGAAATACGATGATGTTTTTTTAGTAAATTTTAACTAAACTTGAACTAAATTGTTTTTTAAGAAATATGTCTTAAAAATAAAGATACGTTTCTTAGATTTATGGAAAATTTCTTTGGCAGTAAGAATTTTTTTCCTAATATTTAAAAATTCCATTTAAAGAAAACTATGAACTACTTATAAGTAAATGAACCAAACTTTTTTCCTCATAGTTAAGAAAATTTCTCATTGTTTAGTTAAATTTTACTAAATTTTAGGAAAATTCATGATAAATTTTCAAAGACATTGTTTCCTTAATTTTAGTTATGTCTTTTTTTTCTGTGTATGTATTTGTTAAAACAAATACAGAAGAATTATCCCTCCTGATTCAAAATTATCTTACCAAATATTTTAATCGTTTAAAATTTTTCTGATATTGGGGTTTGAAAATTCGAAACCGCCAATTTAGGCGTGGTGTTACTGTGTTACGTATTCGTAAGTTAGCGCGTTCCATTTCCAAGATATTCACTCTCACGTAAGAGCCATTATAAATGACCTGATTCCAAACCTGCCATTTAAATTTTTGTAGAACATTTCGTTATCGAGATATTTGGACTTCAAAATTAATTAATTCTTTAGCGCATTTTATGGCTCTACTGTTACATATTATTGCCCTGGACTTAAGGACTGAATTTTTATAAAATGGAAATCTAGATTCCAAATACGTCATTAATTTTTTTATGTTGCTTTTGTAAATTCGTTTATGAAAATTTATCTTTATTTATTTACATAAAAAATAATCGAAATTTTTTTATTTTTTGTCAGTTTAAATATTGTTCTTAGTCATTATTAAATTTTCAAAACCGCGGTTTTTCAATTCAAACCCGATTTTTGGAAAAAGTGCTAGATTGAAAATTAAAAATTAATATGAAAATTTTTATTTAGAAAAAATTTTTCAGCATCTTAGAATTTTGTATATAAATAATACCTCAGAATCTGAGACTTTTAATGTAGAAAAAGTGACTTAGATCCTTAAGAGTTTGATTTTTTTTTATAGAAAACGGTTTTTATGATCCTGATGAAATAATTTTCATTAAATAAAACCAATATAATGTGTTTTCGATACATATTTTACAGTTATTTTGATATAAATGACTTTTTAAAAACGAAAATTTACTCAAAATCAAGAGTTTTTATAAAAAAATATGTAAAACTTTTCATCAAAAACCAAAATATTTACAATACTAACAAAAAACTTATGTTTGTTACTTGTATCACGTGTTGAAGTGTTTACATTTTTTAAAATTTTCCAATCCAAAAGGGGGGGGCCCGGGCCCCCTGGGCCCCCCCCCTGAATACGTCCATGGACACAACCCTTCGATCAAAGTTTTATTTTTTTTTTAGAAAATTTTTACCAAAAAAATCTAAATTTTAATCGAGGTCAAAATGGTCTGAAGTTGCTTAAATTTAGTTTAAATGAAAGTTTGCCTCATGCTCTACGAAAAATTCAATGAAAGACAAGATTTTAGATTTTTTTTTAATAAATTTCTTTACGTAGAAAACAATGGCATTTTTTGGAAATTTTTAGACAAATTTTAAATGCCGATATCTCGAAGCCCGCTCGACTGATTTCAGGTATTCGTTTTTAGCATACCAAAAGAAATAAAGATAATTGCTGTGTTTTTCAATAAGTGGATTTATTTGCGGGTTAATTTTATTTAAAATAAATATTTAACATGCCAAAACAAATTTGGAACATTTTTTTCCGTAGTCTACGATAAATTAGCATTTATAATCCGAAAAAATAATAAAAAAATCTGGAAATTAAAAAAAGTTATAAATAAATCAAAATTAATCCAACTAAATTTTAGGATTTAATAAGTCCATTTTGGATTAATTTTGATTTACTTATAACTTTTTTTCATTTTCCAAATGATTTTATTATTTCTTCGGATTATAATTGAAAATTTATCGTAGATTTAGAAAAAAAATATTCCAAATTTGTTTTGGTAGGTTAGGTTAGGTTGTAAGTGGCTGCTGACGTTTTACGTCAACACACGTAGACTCTGAGGTCCATTGTGATACCACGGGATCGTAATAGGTTTCCCTACTAGTCCCTGTCGTTAAACCAGTTTGAGCTTCTTATGAAACTCCTTAGATGTTGTATTTTGACATCCGACAAATCAGAAAGATCGTACAGCTCCCTAGATCCCAGTGAAGCAAGTCGCTGACCAGAAAGTGCCGGGCAATGGCAAATAAAGTGTTCGATAGTTTCCAACTCCTCTTCATCCATGCAACTTCGGCAAAAGTCATTCGACGGCACATTTAACCGCTCTGCGTGCTTCCCTATAAGACAGTGTCCGGTAATTATAGAAACCACCGTCGAAATCTCTCCTCTTGGAAGCGATATCAGCTCACTTGTGCGCCCCTGATTAAGAGAAGGCCAAATCAGTCGTGTTGTCTCACACGTCCATCCATTTGCCCATCTTTGATTAGTCTCCGTCGCAGAACAAAGCCGTAGGTTTTGCTTGCAAGTTTCTAGAGGCATACCAACACATTCCAATTGTTTTGGTAAGGTAAAATATTTTTTTAAACATAATAAGATTAATCAGAAAATAAATCCACTTATTGAAAACCACAGCAAATGTATCGCAAATTATTTTTAATTTTTTAAAAATCGCAAATTTTGGTGAACAAATTTCAAAAATCCAAAGTTTTATACAAGGGCACCACAGGTTAAAATTATCGTATTTGGAGCATAATTTATTTAAATGAGAGATTGTTCAAGCTTTATTCAAAAGATGTTTTGAGATTTTTTAAAGTCTCTAGAAAGTAGAAAAAACCGTAATTTTTTTTGCAAATTTTTAAATAGCGATGTCTCGTATTAACTGAATTTTCATTTAGTTCGGTTTAAGTCCATATTAATTATTTCTGAGAAATAATAATTGTTGTACAATGAGAAAATCTGAAAAAAATCAAGTGACAACACAGGCTAAGTGGAGATGTCGACAGCTTTCGGAAGATGCCACCCTTCCATCATCAGCACTCCTTCGATTGCCACACACTTAATGTGTGTCAGATTAAAATTAGCCATTTAAATGAAACTTTTGAAGAAATTAAGAATTGGAATTACTCCTCTTTGTGTTGAATAACCCCTATTCACCATTAATTCGTGTTGTATTCATTTGGCAGAAACTTAATCCATCTTAACTTTTAACAGAGTTGTATTTTTCCCATTGTTAACCCTTAGTAGGACTTTTCAAATCTTGAAAAATGTCCGTTAGGTTTGAATTTTTGTTTCATATTTCTAATTCTTAGAAATATTACTAAATTGCAATGTACCTTATGAGTTGTGTATTAATTGTTTTTATATATTGTTGGACTGTATAAACACAATTAATATGTCTCGTATTTTCAAATTTGCATATTGATATGTTAGGGGTATATCTTCATATAAAACGCCCAAAATTTACACATTTTCGTGAAATTTGTTTTTTAACGAAGACAAAGTTATGGCAGGGTTGGATAGATATTAACCCATTTCTATCCTCTGTTCGATTTTTCGAACAGTAGAGAACACCTTTTTCAACAAAATATTTATGTATGAAAAAGGTGAAATTTCGTGTAAATATGGTTACGAATGTTAAGTCTCATCTTTCTGCAATTAAAAAAAATATCCCCACTTGAGCACCGCAATTTATATGTCCATGAAATGCAATGCAAATTAGCACAGAAATTGCTTCAAGCAAAAATGAATATTTAGCATTTTTTGATTGGGGCTTTTAATTTTTTTGATTAAATTATGCTATGAGAATATCATGGTTTTAATTAGTAAAGAAAATAATGACCTCGAGCCAGAATAAACATCCTCAAAATATTTTTTGATTAATTTTAATTTTTTTTAGATTTAATTTATTATTAAATTTCACAAATTGAATCATTTTGAAACTATTTATTTTGAAAAAAATGAAATAAATTAATAAAATAGCAAATAATTCCAAATATTAAAATTGCATAAAAAGGTTAAATGCAGGACTTTTTGGGAAAACGGCACATTTAAATTTTTTTGACAATATTTTTGAGATCAGCAGGCTAATTACCCTAAAAAAGTTAATTTTTCCAAAAAAGAAAAATAAAATTGAATCTTGGTCCAAAATGGATTAAAAAACCATAAAAACATCTTAAGTTAAAAAATAAAATTTAAATTTAAATACAAAACAACTTCTTTCAAATTCAAATTTTAAAACAAGAATAAAAAAAAATTTTGACGAATAGAAAAGATTATAAAATTATAAAATCACAGAACCATTGATTTACAAAACAATTAATTTGTATAAAAGAAATTAACTAAAAATAAAGACAGTAGTTAAACTATTCCGTTTTTCGATGTATGGTTAAGTTTTCTTGCAAAATGTCGTTAAAGATTTGCAGATTTTGAGCCAGTTTTTTAACAAAAAAATTTTCAAAGTTAATCGTGTCTGTCATGACTTCAGAACGTTTTCAATTAGAGCGAAAATTTTCGAATCACATAAAAAAAAGATTTGGTGTTTCCAAATCACATATTTCTTAATTATATGTTCGAAAAATTTTACTAAGATATGCTAGATGCGAAACACGGGCTTTTGTTTAAAAATAAATAAAATAAATAAATAAAAAAGTTTTGCACAATTTTTAAACAAAAACATATATTTAACACCAATTTATCATTGAATTTCTCATTAAATAATATATATTCACGAATATGAGTTGAATAAATTACTCTTATGTACCTTAAACTCAACAATGTTTCGCATCTTGATAATTCTATGAACATATGGTAATAAACCCCAGTTGTAAAATGTAGTACTTTTCAATAGGAATAATAACTGGCAACACCATGGATTGGCATCACCATTTATCGAAAATTTTTCGAAGATAAACAACGCCATGTTGAATTTTGTAAAATTTTATAATTAATTTATTTTTACAATTTTTAAGTATTTTAAGTGAGTTAAACTAAAAGTGTTGTGCATTAAAAAATATAAAATTTTGTGCTCTTTCTTTTGAAAGTATTTCTCAGCCGGGAAAACGTGTAGTTATTGAAATATGTGATTTTTTTAATTTGTATACTTTTGCTGTTGTTTTTGCACAACTTCCGAACAAAATTTCGATAAATTATGGAGTGTTTTTAAAATAATTTTTACATATATTTAGTCTTAACAAAATGTTGATTTTTTAATGAAAATAAAAAGAATATATATCAAATTATAAATTAAACATGGGTTTTTTATTTTTAAGTTAATATTTATATGGGAAAAAGTCCATTCTAATTACTTTCAGTTAGCTTTTTGCACACGAAAGTAAAACGAAAAAAAAATTCGAAAGTGAAACCCAGGACACCAAAATATTCGGAAGTGTTTCACTTTCACGTGGATGTGAAAGTCATGACAGACACGAATGATTTTTAAATTTTATGGCATGGAAAACAAATACATTTGACTTATAGCAATATTTCTTATGCAAATTTGGTTAAGAGTTTTTCATCATAAGCCCTTAAATTCGAAAATTTCTTCACACCTCTTGTTTTCTAAAATAATGATAATTTTGGTCACGCTGTGTTATAAATAACACCGCTCTACAAATCTGAGGTTTGTCGCTGCGTTTTGAATGAAACCAAAAAAAGTTTATAGGTTTTGGTTATCGATTCCAAAACGGTCACTCAAATTTTTCTATCACGTCACAATTTTAAAAAAATCGCGGTTTATGTGACAAAAAAGGCCCATTTTGGCCATTTTCGAGCGCCTATAAAATGAGATCCTGACATGCGAATGAATTGATATCAAGCTCATTCGAAGGTGCGTAATTTTCTCTTTTAGACAAAATCAAATTTTCTTGGAATTTAATTTTTTATAATGGTGAAAAAAATCATTAGCCACAAGTGCTTTAATTCTAATATTTACGTGAGTATTTGTATGGAAATTTGTTAAAAAAACACTGTGTAAATAAACTAAATATTTAAAAAATGGAAGGTTTTTTGTTAATGATTTTTATACCATTTTCAAAAATTAAATTTCAAGAACATTTTATCTTGTCTTATAGAGAAAATTACAAAAATTACATACTTTGAATGAGCTTGATTCCAAGGCAATCGCATGTCAGGATCTTATATTATAAGCTTTCAAAAAGGGTAAAAAATTGCCTTTTTCGGCACTTTAACCGCGAATAACTCAAAATCCTGATGTGATAAACATATTTGGGTCGCAGATTTGGAATCAGCGCAACAAACACTACCTTAATCATTTACCAGAATCCAATACGCATTTTCATGTTGAGCTGTGTAATTTTTATTAATTTAACAATTAAAACAGAATTCATCATACAGTTTCTTAAAAAACAATAAAACCCAAAAAAACGAAAAATCCAAATTTTTTACTCATTTTTTGAACCCCTAAACATTAAAATCGTCTCTTTTTAGATAGTTTTAGACAAATCGGAGTATAACGGGTGGGGTACTTCCCATTTTTATTTTTTGCAAAAATAAATCAGTCACTACAAAGATACGTCTTTGTTCGAAAAACAATATATTGTTTCCACACTACCTCTATATATTAACTGGCGTATTCATAATACTAAAAGTAAACTTAATTTAGGTTTATTTGACAGATATGACGTGAAAAATTGTCAGAAAAACCTACTTTAGGTAAACTTTAGTTATTATGAATAAACCCAAACTATTTTTGTCCAATCAATAATTTTAAAAATGCCGCCATTTTTGTTGTTTTTGTGTGCCCGCTTTTTCGAACAAAATTTCTGACAACCTTATTTAGCATACAAATTCAACCTATTTGGAGCGTATTATTAATAAAATTAAGAATATTATACATTAATAATACGCACCGTATACTAAAGTAATTATTGCTGTGTTTTTCCATTGTTTTGATTTATTGAGTACATATTAAAATATTACCCAGCAACCGTAATCATCCTGACCGTCTGCTCTCAGATTTGATGAAGGGATCATTACACTTTGCTACCACCTATTTGACAAAAATTCCTACTAATTTTACAAGCTTTTTATCAATAATTTAGTAGTTTTACAAGGTTTTTACCAATAAAATTGTAAATTTACAAATTTTTTGAGACGATAAATTTTCAAGGTGGCTTTGTAACTTCAGATTTTTTGCTACCTCCTATTTTAATAGAATTCCTAGTAATTTTACAAGCTTTTTACCAATAATTTTGTAATTTTAAAAGCTTTTTACCAATAAAATTGTAAATTTACAGTGTTCTTGGCGCAATTAAAATTACAAGGAATTCTCGTGAATTTACTAGATTTTTTTTGTAAAATTATCTTGAAAATTTCTAAAATTACAAAAGAAATTATAAAATTACAAAAAAAAATAAATTTCGATCCAAATTTGTTTGTTAAAAAACAAGGAAACTGTCAAATATTGGTAAAAGGATTACGAGAATTTTCCTAGTAGTTTGACAAAGTTTTTTTTGATATCAATATTCTAACCAGCCAAAAACGCTGAAATCTGATTAAAATTAGCCAAGTTATGCGTACTTACCCAGATCATTATACCGTAATTTCAAGTATGACAATTTTTTTTGTTTTGCAATTGTTGAACAAATTATCATTCCTTTAGGTCTAAAACTTTTGTGGTACAAATTTGAGGTTAATTGGGCAATATTGCTTTAAAGAAAATTTTGTTCTCATCACAAAAATTAAGTTCTGGGAAAGAACGATAATTTTATGAATAAAAAAGAATTTATTTGGATTTTACTGGAAATATATGTTTAATTAATCTTTTGTTTTGCAAAAAAAAATGTGATTCTTTTCACTTACATAAATTTCAACCGATATTTCGCAAGTCTTCCTCATATCCGATTATGAATTTGTTATTTTTAGATATCAATAATCAAAACTGGGCCAAATTTTCCTTGTATTTAAGAACCGGTCTAGGAATCGTATACAAATCCTAATACAATTAAATTTTGGACTCAGTCCACAGTGTTGGATATATGCCAAAGTTTGTAATACATATATACAAGAATATATATGGGGCAGCGACGTATCCAGGAATTTGAAAAGGGGGGGGGGGGGGCACAACTCCCAAAATTGTTTGCCGTCGCCTATTTCTATTTAGTTTTAACTAGAAGTACTTGAAAAGTAATTGAAAAGGGGGGGCAAAAAAAATTAAAAAAATAGTAATAATCGTTATCCCACGATCTTCCTGGGCAAAAAATTTGTAGAATTGATAGAAGTTTTACACAAAAAAAATTCAAAAAAATCGAAGAGTACAAACATTTTCAAAAATGAGATTTAAATATTAAAGCTTAAAAATCGCATACTAGAGCGCTTTTAAGAATTTTTTGGGATTTTTTTTTAGAAAGAACGTAAAAAAACAAAAATTTTGAAAAAAAAAATTTGAAATTTGGACCATTATTGAAGAAGTTATCATTTAAAGAAGTTTGAGTAAAGGAACAAACTACCGATTTTTAAAAATTCGATATCTTTTGAACGGGTCATCAAAAAAATCTGAAAATTTACCACGAAGGAGTTTTCGAAGGGTACTAAAAACTGTAAACAAATTGGGAAAATCTAAAAAAAAAATTTTTCAAAGTGTCCGATTTCACATGGAATGCCCCATATAGGAATAATAACAATGCCCATCTGTGCTCTTGAATTAGTATGGACCTCCCAATAAAAATCTTTCGAACAGATTCTCTATTTTTTGGGATTGCTTGCGAAAGCTTTAGAGACTTAATCCTCAAGAAAGAAATTTTGTCCGTAGGGGTTATGACTGTTCGTCGTTAGGAATTTTTTTTCTAACTTCTTGTTCAATTAACGACCACATGGTAAACAAAAATAAAACTGAATGGCTGTACGCACTAACTAATTAGCATACTTAATTTCTAGCAAAACATTATTATAATATGAGAATATTAAATTACATTTTTAACAAGAAATGTATCTGAAACTGTAAAAAAGTATTTAAACAAAATATCACCGCTTAATTACATCGAGTTAGCGGAATTTTTAAAAAAATCATAAACAAAGATTTCGAGGGCGATTATTCAAATTTTGCTATCTTCACAATGAAATTTTTTTAGGAGATTAAAAAGAACTGTTATTTTTAGGTAATGCTAAGAGTTATTATTAATATTTTTTCTACAATATAATTAAAAAGAAATGTTTTTGAATTAATTTATCAGTTAAAATTATTTTTATAGATGACAACTAATTCAGTGAACACATTTTTATCGAAAACTTTCTTTCGAAAATATTGCAGATAGCAAGTTTTGAATATTCGCCTTCGATATGCATTTTTCTGTATGGCAAATTTTTTTCTCCGATTTTCAAAGTTCGGTCATTTTTTTATTCTACTAGGCCTACACTGTGGTACCAATTTGAGGCAAATCGGATTAAATTAACCTGTGGCGCCCGGCGGTCAAAGTTTTTGATTTTTGAAAAATAGATCCCTTGTCATAATCATCTGCACAGCTTTATTAATTGCAAGTACCTCTCGCTAAGGCCCTGATGTCGGGGCATTTAGAGTATACTCCCGAACCCATACCCATCTCCAACTTCGATCCGTCCGTTGAGATCGCATTCTCTGTCGTAACGATCAAGAACAATATATAGAAGAGGATATTCAATGTTCTGACGCCAAAATGAGTTTGGCGTCTTGGCGTCTTGGCGTTTCTTACATAGGCCAAAATGAAAGGGTGTCAGGTGTTTTTTGCGGAAAAAAACGGGAGTTGGTTGTATCCAACAGTTGCGCATCTCATAAAATTGAGATTTTACAGCGAAAAAATTATATTAAAACTTTAAAAAATTAAAAAAAAATTATGAAAGAATTAAGAAAAAATTTTACCAATAAAAAAAAATAAGAAAATTAAGAAAAAAAAAATTCCCAAAATATTTTATTTTCAATTTTTTATTTTTTTATGGATAAGTTATTTGTTAATTTGTTCTCATTTTTTTTTTTTTTTAATTTTTTAAAGTTTTAATATAATTTTTTCGCTGTAAAATCTCAATTTTATGAGATGCGCAACTGTTGGATACAACCAACTCCCGTTTTTTCCCGCAAAAAACACCTGACACCCTTTCATTTTGGCCTATGTAAGAAACGCCAAGACGCCAAACTTATTTTGGCGTCAGAACATTGAATATCCTCTTCTATATATTGTTCTTGATAACGATTTTTCCGCCAGTCTTCCCAAGTTAGTATTTGGACTTCGAAGTTTCAATCAAAGTTCGGCTGCGGTGAGATATAGTCGGTTCTCTGTTCAAGTTCCGTCCCGCCCACCGTACTTAATATGGTCAAATGTCCTCAAGAGCGTTGATTAAGCATTTGAGACTCTCATAACCTGAGAGCCGCTGCTGCTGTGCTCTTGATGAAGATACACAGAAAAAAATAAAAAAAATATTTGAGTAAATTTTTAATACTATTGAGTAAAAAATTACTCAATTTTGCACCAGTAAACGATTTAATAGTATTGAGTAAATTTTTAATAAAAATTTATTAAATGTTTGCTGAAAAATTTGAGTAAATTTTTAATTGTCACAATTAAAATTTTACTCAAAACTTATCAATTTATTTTTTTTAAAAGTTTAAAAAAGTTTTAATTTTTTTTACAAAAAAAAAAAAAAAAAAAAAAAAACTTGTTATATACATAAAACAAAAAACTTGTTATATCATATACATATACAAAAAACTATAAACTAAACGAGAATTCAAAAAACATGAGAGTTAAAAAAAATTAAAGAAAATATTAAATTTTTATTAAATTATTTACTTAAATTGTTTTTGAAATGTTTGAAATTACTCAATTTTTCTTTTTAAATTTAAGCAAGTGATTACTCAAATTTGTTTCCTCCATATTTTTTTCTGTGTACACACTAAGGGTGGGATAGTGTTGTGTGAGATTTTAAGCAGCAATATTTGGAAGCGCTAGAACCGCTCATTTTGTGAGGTTGGTAAAAAAAGTGTATGCGCCAAAAAATGGGGAAGGTCGGATAGGATCTAGGGGTCGCTCATCGGGGTCAAAGTTGGGCGTAGAGGGGAAAAAATCCACAAAAAGCCCCAAAACTCCCCTGGTTTTGCTCCTAGAGGGGTCAAATGTGAGACCGGCCCCATTATTTTTTCCCCCTGAACACTTTTGCCAAATATACCTAAGCCCTATCTCCAATTCCTAAGGGGGGTCCCATACAAAGGTTCAATTTTTAAAAAATCTTTCTTCTACCGCTCTAGCTGTCCTAGAAGTCACCCTAGAGGAATCAAATGTATGACCGACCCCCAATATTTTTTCAACCCCAACATTTTCTTAGAACATACCTACCCCCTATCTTCAATTCTTAGGGTGGTCCCCATACATTTTTGTTATTTTTTCTTAAATTGTCATATTAAATCTGCTCCTACCGGTCCAATGGAGCCTCCTAGAGGGGTCATTATCAAGACCAACCCCCATTAATTTTTAGCCCCCAACACTTCTTCTGAACATACCAATTCCATATCTCCAATTCCTAAGGGGCCTCCCACACAAAACGACATTTTTGTAAATCTTGCTTCCACCTCTCTAACTATCGCAGGGGTGACCCTAGAGAAGTTAAATGTGTGACCGACCCCCAATATTTTTTCAGCCCCAACATTTTCCCCAAACAAACCTACCCTCTATTTTTAAGCCTTAAGGGTGTCCCCACACATTTTTTTTATTTTTTAATTTTTTTTTATAAAATTTGCGCCTACCGCTCCCACTGTGCCTTTTAGGGACGGGAAATGCACACTGACCCCCATTAATTTTTGCCCTCTACATTTTTTCTGAACATACCTACGCCGTATTTCCACTTTGTAGGGGTGCTCCCCTGGGGAAAACTAAGTGTTTGAAACCAAATTCGGCAAAACGTCTGGACCAGGAGTGCTAATGTTTGCGGGAAAATATAAAAGACAAACCGTACAGTCTTGGCATATAAGATGAGGAAGTGGCAGGCAACACACCAGCTCAAGTCCAAACTGACATCAAGTTGTTTTGTTGGGCTCAAATAAAAGAAAAGCAACCCAGAGACGACAACAAAGAGTTTCTTGAAATTGTTTTATTATACCTTGGCGAAAATATTCCTAATAAGCATTTTAGCCCACCAGGACCCATCAGTCATGCTCGATGGATGGCAAAAGGCATATATTGCTTAAAAATGTTTTTGTTCCGAAAATATATCGGTTTGGCCAAAAAAGAATTAAATGCACTTCTTGATGTGACCGTTTTCATCATAACAATTTACGTAAAAGCTTGGTTTAGCGCTACCAAAGCAATAGAAGCTCCAAATAATGATTTGAATTTTTTGAAAGCGATTGCCAATTATGCTTCAATTGATAAGATTCTGTCGATTGGTCAAGAGATTCTGTGGACATCTCTGGTATCTCAGTGGCGAAGCTGTTGCTCTCGCACTATTTGATCCGAATATCTCTTGTGAAATAAAACGAAAAATGTCGAATGCAATTCGTATATTTGAAGAAGAGAAAGAGGAATTGGAGGAAGAGTTATCTGACGATGAGATGGACGAATCGTCTAACGAAGTCAGCGAGGAAAAAGAAGACGATGATATCGGGGAAGAAGATGCCTCAGAGGATAGCGGCGACAGTGGCAACAAGGATTGTAATCCTCCAGTACATGTTGTTGGATTCGGAGGTGTGAAAAGAATTAACATGGCATCGAAACAAGTGAATCAAGAACTCATGAAAACTGATTTAAGCCACTACGGCACACCTGAGACTCCAAAATTTTTTGCACGCTTCGGAATAACAAAAAATTTCATTGCTTCCGATCCAAATACTTGGGAAAATCGTCAGGACTACCAGCGAGCGCTGCAAATATTACGTAAATTACATGTTGTCAACGACGCTGCCGAAAGAGGCGTAAAATTAATAGAAGACTATAACAACGTGTTGTGCCGTAACGAGGAGGAAAAAAATAGTTTTGCTTCAGGTCAGGGCCGAAAATCGGACACAATATCCATCACACGATAAAAATAAATTAATTTGATTTATAGTTATATTATTTATATTTTTTTTTGTTATTTTCAAGTTAAAAAAAAATATTTTTTTACGCTTAACAAAAGTTACTATTAAATTACAAATTAAAGACCTCGGATTTCTCGATAAAATAAATAAAAAAATTGTGGGGTAACACCTTGAAGATAGATGGTAGGTATTTTTGAAGAAAATGTTTTGGCTAAAAAACTATATGGGCAGGTCATACATTTGACTTCTCTACATACATTACTAATTTAGTTTTTCCCAGGGGAGCACCCCTACAAAGTGGAAATACGGCGTAGGTATGTTCAGAAAAAATGAAGGGGGCAAAAAGTAATGGATTTACCGTTCCTAAAAGGCAGAATGGGAGCGGTAGGCGCAGATTTTATAAAAAAAAAATTAAAAAATAAAAAAAATGTGTGGGGACACCCTTAAGGCTTTAAAATATAGGGTAGGTTTGTTTGGGGAAAATGTTGGGGCTGAAAAAATATTGGGGGTCGGTCACACATTTAACTTCTCTAGGGTCACCCCTGCGATAGTTAGAGCGGTGAGAGCAAGTTTTACAAAAATGTCATTTTGTGTGGGAGACCCCTTAGGAATTGGAGATATGGAATTGGTATGTTCAGAAGAAGTGTTGGGGGCTAAAAATTAATGGGGGTTGTTCTTGATAATGACCCCCCTAGGAGGCACCATTGGACCGATAGGAGCTGATTTAATATGACAATTTAAGAAAAAATGAAAAAAAGTGTATGGGGACCACCCTAAGGATTGAAGATAGGGGGTAGGTATGTTCTAAGAAAATGTTGGGGTTGAAAAAATATTGGGGGTCGGTCATACATTTGATTCCTCTAGGGTGACTTCTAGGACGGCTAGAGCGGTAGGAGCAAGATTTTGTAAAAATGGAACCTTTGTATGGGACCCCCCTTAGGAATTGGAGATAGGGCTTAGGCATGTTTGGCAAAAGTGTTCAGGGGGAAAAAATAATGGGGGCCGGTCTCACATTTGACCCCTCTAGGAGCAAAACCAGGGGAGTTTTGGGGCTTTTTGTGGATTTTTTCCCCTCTACGCCCAACTTTGACCCCGATGAGCGACCCCTAGATCCTATCCGATCTGCCCCATTTTTTGGCCCATGCATTTTTTTTACAAACCTCACAAAATAAGCGGTTCTAGCGTGTCGAAATCGAAAACTCGTGCACTATCCCACCCCTAGTACACACGGGTTGAATGTTTATTATCACTTCCAGGCCGGCCTGGGGTACCCAAGAATATCGAACACTTTATCTGCCACTGCCCGAAACTTTTAGGTCAGAGACTTGTGCGACTGCACGATCTTTTTTATTTGTCGGATGTCAAAATTCAATATTTTAGGAGATTCATAAGGAGTTCAAATTAGTTTAACAGCGGGACTAAAAGGGGAACATATTACCGTCCCCTGGTATCAAATTTCAGACAATCGGTTAAAAATTTCGACCTGTATCGTGCGACAGACAGACGCCAAACTCAAAAAGCTTCAAACATCCGCACAAAGTCATTATAGCCTGTATAACAGAGTGGTGTAGGGTATAAAAATGTTGCACGGTTTAGTTTTCTATGATTTTTTATAGATGTGTACAATAGGGTGGCTCGTTTTTGGGCTTATCTTTCTGATCAAATTCTAATACCCGCCAAAAGTGTCGGTTCCCTAAGGGTAACTCACATGCAAAATATCACTCCGATCGGAGTTTATCTTCTGTCTCCACTTTGAGCCTCAAAATTGGGGTTTTCGCAAAAAAAGACTTTTTTTAAAAAAAAAAAAAATTAAGTTTTTTTATTAAAATAATTAAAAAATAATTTTTGTATATTTTTTAATCGTAAATACTTAAATATGAAATTTAAAGATTTTACGGTATCATTAACCCGTTCAAACTTGATACCAAAAAAATGGCATGATTTTGGGGGCGTTCTCAAAACACCTATTTTCAAAATTTTAAAATTTTATTAAAAAAAAATTTTAAATATACCATTTTTTCTTTCTGAATTCATTAAGAACACCTTCGAAAAGAAAAATGTGAAATATGTCGGATATCCGTCGAGCCACTTTTCGGGAATCGTGGGGGGAAGTTAGCGGATTTCAAGGAAATGTTGGTTTTATCAATAATTTGGATTAATAAAATCTTATAAATTTAATTTTTGTGCAAATTAACGGTTTTTTGGTGTCGTGCCATTCAATTATATAACGTTAAGTCTGTCATGAAATCTTACCGATCTAGGACGTCTTTAACCTACAGTGGCTGGGGGTCAAAAATGACCCCCGAAAAAATTTGAAGTTAAGAGTTTAAATTTTGTGCTATAAACAAGTATAAAACGGCTTTTGTGTTTTTTACCCCAACTATTATTTCGTATTATTATATTATCTTTAAAAATATCGTTAACCCTTCTTGGCAGGGGGTCAAAAATGACCCATTCAATAAAAAATATATATTTTGTTGATATCAAAAAATTCAAGCACTATGCCTAAAAGTTTTTGCCGGGGTCATTTTTGACCCCTGGCCAATTTGGGTTAAAGATATCTTAAATATGTGAGATTTAAGGGCTGATTTAAAGTTATCTAATAGATTGCCACAAATTAATTTTATATGAAAAATATATACGTTTTATTGAATGGGTAATTTTTGACCCCCTACCAAGAAGGGTTAACGATTTTTTTAAAGATATTATATTAATACGAAATAATAGTTGGGGTAAAAAGCATAAAAGCCGTTTTATACTTGTTTATAGCACAAAATTTAAGCTCTAAACTTCAAATTTTCCGCGGAGGTCATTTTTGACCCCCAGCCAATGTGGGTTTAAGACGTCCTAGATTTGTAAGATTTCATAACAGACTTACAGTTATCTAATAGAATTCTACGACACCAAAAAACCGTTAACTTGCACAAAAATGAAATTTATAAGATTTTATTAATCCAAATTATTGATTAAACCAACATTTCCTTGAAATCCGCTAACTTCCCCCCGCGATTCCCGAAAAGTGGCACGACGGATATCCGCCATATTTCACGTTTTTCTTCTCCTAGGTGTTCTTAATGAATTCAGAAAGAAAAAATGGTGTATTTAAAATTTTTTTTAATAAAATTTTCAAATTTTGAAAAAAGGTGTTTTGAGAACGCCCCCAAAATCATGCCATTTTTTTGGTATCAAGTTTGAACGGGTTAATGATACCGTAAAATCTTTAAATTTCATATTTAAGTATTTACGATCAAATACTATACAAAAATATTTTTTTAATTATTTTAATAAAAAAACTTAATTTTTTTTTTTTTTAAAGTCCTTTTTTGCGAAAACCCCAATTTTGAGGCTCAAAGTGGAGACAGAAGATAAACTCTGATCGGAGTGATATTTTGCATGTGAGTTACCCTAAGGGGACCGACACTTTTGGCTGGTATTAGAATTTGATCAGAGAGAAAAGCCCAAAAACGAGCCACCCTAGTGTACAATGCACAATGGTAGTGAAAGGGTTAAGTGAATAAATAAATATACGCTAATTACATATCTATTTATATTTCTTTTTAGTTTTTGGCGTCCTAAGTGGTTTGGATTGTCTAAAATATCGCTTAAATCCACAAGCCTACGCTGATGAATCTCATACAATCAGCGAACGCGATGGCTCTCTGTTTATGTTGGCAACAAGGAAACACTACACTAATGGACAATATTGTATTGAAAAAATCCACAATTCAACGTGGACGGACCAAAAGGTAATTTGATTCGTATGCCAATGGATGATTACGTTACAATTGTATATTTTATATGATAAAACTCTCAAATTAGTTGTACACATTTCTTTGCTTCGATAAAAAAGTGGTCGGGAATGATCGGATACGTTTTAAGGTCTACACAATTGGTCTATTGATATCATGTTCCTGTTATGCCATAACGCTGTTGGTTTATCTTTCCATATCGAGACTGAGAAATTTGCCGGGAAAGATATTGATATGTCTGGTGAGCAGTTTATTTACGGCTTATCTGGGCATAGCATTGGGTCAATTAATGCCGGCACCAAATGATAATGTATGTTTTGCCTCAGGTGTGTTTTTATGCATGTGTGTGATTGATTAAATTAAAAAATATTTTTAAAAATTAAAAAATTATTTTTCATTTGTATTTTACAGGATTTTTCATATATTTTTGTTTAATGGCGGCATTTTCATGGATGAATGTTATGTGTTTTGATATTTGGCAAACATTTGGGTAAGTTAATGCACTATAAAACTATGTTTTAGGCACTAAAAATCCTAAAATATGCATTAAAAACTATAAAAATATGCACTTAAAATTATAAAAATTAATAAAAAATAGTGCATTTTAACTTTTATGCTAAAAATTCTTCATATATTTTAATTTTTTTTTTTATTTTTAATTTCTGTTAAATATTATTTTACAAAAAATAAATTATTTCGGACGAAAAAAATGTGAGACCAGTGTGGCAGCAACTTATCGATGTTTTAAAAAATAGTTCATAAAAAATTAAAAAAAAAAAACTAAAATTAAAATTTAATAGAAAATATGCCCTAAAAATTCGCTTTAATAGCAAAATATGCAAAAAGTGACATTTTCGGCAAAATATGTAAAAATATGCACTAACGAATCGATGCCATTTCAAAGCTATTTCATTGATTCGCAGAAAAAATTGGTTTATGCTATTCTAAGACTAAAGGGGAAAACATGCATTTGCATAAGAGTACTCTTCATGGTTATTATCAATTTTATCTATTGCATAAAATTGATAAAATTAGTTTGTTTGCTTAAGATTTTTATACACTCCACTTGATAGTGGTAAGGGTATATATGGGGCATTCCATATCAAATCGGACACTTTGAATAATTTTTTTTTAGATTTTCCCAATTTTTTTTTTACAGTTTTTAGTACCCTTCGAAAACTCCGTCGTGGTAAATTTTCAGATTTTTTTGATGACCCGTTCGAAAAGATATCGAATATTGAAAAATTGGTAGCCCGAGTAAAAAAGTTCCTATATAGTTGTATATAATTTTATAAACATCATATATGATTAAACCCGAGTAAAAATTTTTATATGATGCAATATATATTGATATGTAATACAATATATAATTAAACGCAATTTGATCCGAAAAATGGTGGATGTTTTTGCATTAAAAAAGATCAAATTGTATAAAATATGATTTGATTTCATCCGAGTTTTGACCAGACATTGCCATATATTAGTGGATCTAATTAGATCTAATTGCATAAAAAAATGTAAAATCCTGGTGTTTTTTGGTTTGGGTTGAGTTACACCACAGGTCAACGATACATTCACCAAACATATAATTTTCTTAAACAAAAAAATGTTCGGGTACGCTTCGAACCAGATAGGTGATATACATAACCCTAACAAGGAAATGTTTAGGAACATTTTAAAAAGTTTCTTATACTTTGCCTTAAAAACTTAGAAAATTGTTGGTTAAATGGAAACATATAGTGTTATATATGGAACAGAATAGGATATATATAATTTTATATTAAATTATACAGAAAAAGAAATTTTGTATTGACCCTCATATAATTTTATATAATTATACCAACCGTACACCTTTTAATCCGAATCATGATTAAATTATATATTACTACATATGACTGCATTAAAAAAATTTAGAAAATATCTCAGGGATGTATAATCATATATAATTTATTATGTTTGTATCAAGTTATATATTGTAATATATTTTTATTTTTACTCGGGAATAGAATTATATAGAATTTGATGCGAAAAATGAGTCGATAAAACTATATAAAATTTGATCAATGTTTCATATATTTTGATAAATTTTTTATGTAATTTTATGCGAAATTTGGACCCCTATTTTTATATAATAATAGCAAATTATATAATTAGATATAATTATATAAAAATATATAAAATTGTATAAAACTGTATAAAACTATATAAAGTTACATAAAATTATATCAAGTTTTATATAAATCATAAAATTTTGTTTTAATTATATATAATTATATATAATTTTATTTAACTTTATAGAGTTTTATTCAGTTTTATACAATTTTATATTTTTTATATAATTATATCTAATTATATAAATTTGCTGTTGTTATATAAAAATAGGGGTCCAAATTTCGCATAAAATTATATAAAAAATTTATCAAAATATATGAAACATTGATCAAATTTTATATAGTTTTATCGACTTATTTTTCGCATCAAATTCTATATAATTCTATTTAATCATATATGATGTTTATAAAATTATATACAACTATATAGGAACTTTTTTACTCGGGAGTTTGTTCCTTTACTCAAACTTTTTTTACTCATAACTTCTTCAATAATGGTCCAAATTGCATTTTTTTTCAATTTTTTTTTTTAACGAACTTTTTTTAAAAAAAAATCCAAAAAAATTCTTAAAGCGCTCTAGTATGCGATTTTTAAGTTTTAAAATTTAAATCTCATTTTTGAAAATGTTTGTACTCTTTAATTTTTTTGGGTAAAACTTCTATCAATTGTATAAATTTTTTACCCAGTAGGATCGTGGGATAACGATTATTACTATTTTTTTAAATTTTTTGAAAAAATTTTATTGTAATTTTCTAATCTTAAAATAATTTCTACTGCTCCAATGGTGCGTCATAGAGGGGTCATTTATAAGACCGACCCCCAATAATTTTTACGTCTTAACATTTCTTTGGAACAAACTAATACCCTATCTCCAATTTCTAAGGGGGCTCCAACACAAAAAAACATTTTTTAAAATTTGCTACAACCGCTCTAACTGCCCTAATAGTGCCCTTAGAGCAACAAAATGTATGACCGACCCACAATATTTTTGTAGTCCAAACATTTTCTCTACCCTACCCTCTATCTCTAATTGTTAAGGCGGTTCCCATACAATTATTTTTATTTTTTGTACATTTGTTTTATTTAATCAGCTTCTACCGGTCCAATGGTGCGTCCGAGAGGGGTCATTAGTGAGACCGACCCCCATTTATTTTTACCCTCCGACATTTTTGTAAAACATACCTACGCCCTATCTCCACTCCCTAAAGTAGGCTCCCATACAAATAACAGTTGGAGCAAATTTTATAAAAATGTAATTTTGAATGGAAGCCTACTTAGCGAGTGAAGATAGGGCTGTGGTATGTTTTACAAAAATATTTGAGGGTAAAAATAAATGGGGGTCGGTCTCAATAATGATAATGAAAAAATATTGTGGGTCGGATATAGATTTTGTTACTCTAAGAGCACAATTAGGGCAGTTAGAGCGGTTGGAGCAAATTTTAAAAAATGTCGTTTTGTGTGGGAGCCCCCTTAGAAATTGGAGATAGGGTATTAGTTTGTTCCAAAGATATGTTAAGACGTAAAAATTAATGGTGGTCGGTCTTATAAATGACCCCTCTATGACGCACCATTGGAGCAGTAGAAATGATTTTAAGATTGAAAAATTACAATAATTTTTTTTTCAAAAAACTTTAAAAAATTGTAATAATCATTATCCCACGATCCTCCTGGGCAAAAAATTTGTAGAATCGATAGGAGTTTTACACAAAAAAATTTCAAAAAAATCGAAGAGTACATGAGTCATCAAAAAAATCTGAAAATTTACCACGAAGGAGTTTTCGAAGGGTACTAAAAACTGTAAATAAATTGGGAAAATCTAAAAAAAAAAAAATTCCAAAGTGATCGATTTCACATGGAATGCCCCATATGAATTTATAGACAAATTAATAATAACACTACTCTACAAAAATCTACTTTTTTGCACAGACTTCTAGAAAATACTTTCTAAAGTATTTTCGCATCTAAACACGAATCTGGGGGGCCGAGATCTCGAGAACAGCATCGTTATAACCACTTGGGCGCACGGGTCATGTGCCTTGGTCCGCTGATTTCTCGGGGGACCTGAAAATCAAATTAATTCGAGTATACCAAAAATGGAGCTTGATTTTTTTATGATATATTTTCGTATTACATATGGGCATCCAGGTAGGGTTGCCATTCGTACTGTTTTAAACAGTACATGTACTGTTTTTTATAAAAAGTACTGTTTTATGCACAGCACCTAAAACAGTACGCAAAAGTACTGTTTTTTAAAGCGTGTACTGCTTTTTTACTGTTTTTTTATACTCATCACCAAAATGTAACATTTTTCGAAAAATGTTTCATATTTGACAAAATTTTAATTCAATTTTTAAAAAGGAGCTAAATGCAATTTAATTTTATACCACACTCAAAAAGAAAAATTTTTCAAAAAGTGGAAAACTAAACTAAATTCAATAATGATTTAGCTCCATTGCCATGTCTTCCCTCTTTTTATCTAAATTTTTCTGAAAAATAAGAAAAAGAAAAAACTAGAAAATGTGAAAAAATTAATTTTATTGAGTACATCTCATTTAAAATTCCGATTGCGGGCAGACCCCATTAGGTTCGGAACCCATGGGTCCAGACCACCTTAGGCCCAGTCCCATTGGATCTATTAAGGATCGTCATAAATTTTGATTCAACATCTTTGCCCTTTTCGCTCTATCTTGCTTAGTTTTTAGGATACGGGAATTTAAGGGCCCAAAAGGGTCTTTAGAATCTTAACGGGATAACTAAAAAACAATTACATTGAGGGATTAAGACGGTCGTGTAAAGAACTACAAAAATGTATTTGGCATTTTTTTTTGTTTCGGCAATATTTTCTGAGAAATGAGGAACGCCCAAATTTTTAGATTCAAATTGAGGAGTCCATACATTGAAAGAGGACCGGAGATTCTTTAGAGATTTTTAGAATCGAAAATAAACACTTTTTTGCTCTTTCTGGCTTAGTTTTTGAAATTTTTGAAACATTTTTTGAAAAAAAAAATCCTAAAATTGCATAAAATTTACTAAACCTGAAGAAAAAACTTTATCAATTCTAAGAAGATAAATATGACGAACTAATTGGTTGCAAATTATGTCAAAGAAATTTAAAAATGTTTGTTAAATATTACTAAATTGTGAAAAAAAAAACATTTTTCCAAAATTTAGTTAGGCCTTTGTTTGAGTGTAATAATACCGTTTTCGCGTTTGCTTTTTAAAGTCGTGTTTTAATTAAAACACTGTTTTATGGATTTTTCATATGTTTTTGATAGGAAGATCGGTGTTTTAGTTAAGCGAAAGCATAGACTACAAAAGCTTTTCAAGTAAGATATCGCGGCAACTAAGACAAATGCTCCAAAAAGTCAATCGCAATTTTTTCAACACTGATAAAAACAATAAAATAAATTTGAGACGGTTTACCTAAAATATTCCACCGTTCTGTTAACAACCTTTTATGCTCGTTTTGGCTGAGACTGTTTGAAATCAGGGTAAAAGGGCTAAGTTTTTGTAGTTTGATATAAAATAAGACCTTTAAAAAAGTACTGCTTTTATTTGCAATGTATTGTTTTTTGAGACCAAATGTACTGTTATTCCATATTTTAAATCTGGTAACCCTAGCTCCCACACAAAATTACATTTTTTAAAATTTGCTCCAACCGCTCTAACTGCCCTACGAGTGCCCCTAGAGCAATAATATGTATGACCAACCCAGAATATTTTTTTAGTCCAAACATTTTCTCTCAGCACACCTACCCCCTATCTTTAACTATTAAGGCGGTACCCATACATTTTTTTTATTTTTTGTAAATTTGTTTTGTTTAATCAGCTTCTACCGGTCTAATGGTGCGTCCGAGAGGGGTCATTAGTGAGACTGACCCCCATTTAGTTTTACCCTCCAACTCAATATTTACGCCCTATCTCCACTCCCCAAGCAGGCTCCCATACAAATTACAGTTGGAGCAAATTTTATAAAAATGTAATTTTGAATGGAAGCCTACTTAGGGAGTGAGGGCATAGGAGATAGGGCATAGGTATGTTTTAAAAAAATGTTAAAGGGTAAAAATAAGTGGGGGTCGGTCTCACTAATGACCCCTCTCGGACGCACCATTGGGCCGGTAGAAGCTGATTAAATAAAACAAATTTACAAAAATAAAAAAAAAAATTATGTGGACCGCCTTAATAGTTAAAGATAGAGGGTAGGTGTGTTCAGAGAAAACGTTTGGACTTAAAAAATATTGTGGGTCGGTCATACATCTTATTGCTCTAAGAGCATTCTTAGGACAGTTAGAGCAGTAGGAGCAAATTTAAAAAAAAATGTCATTTTGTGTGGGAGCCCCCTTAGAAATTGGAGATAGGGTATTAGTTTGTTACAAAGAAATGTTTAGACGTAAAAATTAATGGGGGGGTCGGTCTTGGAAATGACCCCTCTATGACGCACCATTAGAGCAGTAGTAGAGTATTCAAAACCGAAACCGAAAACCGGTTAACCGGTTTTTCCATTTTTAAAAACTCGACCGGTTTCGAATAGTTTTGAATTTCGAATATTCGAGAAACCGGTTTTTTTGAGTCGGTTAACCGGTTTTTTATAAAAAGGTTTAATATAATGAGTTTAAATATGTATTGACATTACGCAGTTTTTTAAAAACACTCACATAACTTAGCGGTACTACCATAATCAGTTTGTGGATATGTTGGTATGACAATATCAAGATATCAACGAGTTCCGGATGTCCGTCTCTTCTTTTAACATTGAAATCAATATATATTTTTTTAAATTTGGCACCTTGGACACAGACTCGACAGTAGAGTTTTATAAGAAACAAGTGAGAATGTTAAATTCGGCTGTGCCGAATCTTTTATACCCTCCAAAATGTAAAAAAAAATTAAAAACAAAAATTTGTCAGGGGCGTTTCTTTTTTTGTTGGCGGGGGGGAGGGGTTGATAGGGTCAGTGGGGCACGTTGAGAGCACATTCCCATCGCGATAAATAAACCAAATGTATCATTTAATTAACAAAAATTCAAAAAAACATGTATTTTTTAGGAGGTTGGTTTAGTTCTCCAGGGGGAAACTTTTTCCCCCTGGTCCGATTTGGCCAATTTCCGAACTTAACCTGCCTAGGAACATAAGACATATTTGTGCCAAACTTCAAGGGTATAGCTCTTTTATTTTGGACTGCATCGTGTTAACTACAGACGGACGGACGGACGGACAGACGGACGGACGGACGGACATCACTAGAATGTCTTAGAATCGATCACTGATCAATAATATATATACTTTATGGGGTCCCCGACCGATATTTCGATGCGTTACACACGGAATGACAAAGTGAGTATACCCCCATACTGTAGTTGGAGGGTATAAAAATGGGGGAAAACTAATGCCTTTATGATACTTACTTTTTTCAAGTTACTTGTTGCTGCATTTATTAGGGTTTTTCTATGGGAATTTCGATAAATTCAAAATTTTTGGTTAAAGTTATCGAAATTTTTATAGAAAAACCCTAATAAATGCAGCAACAAGTTACTTGAAAAAAGCAGGTATCATACGCACTTAAGCGATTTTAGGAGAAAACACAGGGGTTTTTAGTCCGTTTTACGCTAACATGGCAACACTTTCTACGTCTTAGGAGTGAGTGAAACAACAAAAACCGATCTGGCATCCATTTTTCTTATGGCGCGTTATATCAGTATTCTCTTTCTAACCTAATTCGTAGAATAATTTGAAAATATTAACCATATGGTTAAAGAATACTTTTTTGACACCTGTCACTTATGTCGAGTTTGTATTAGTCGTGCCTTGTAGTTCTATGGCAAACCATTTTTTTAAAATAATCCTTTTGAAATTGTTGAAATCGGAATGGGCTAAATCATTCCAAATGAATATGTTAGGACAGATGTCTGATATTATTATTTATTGTGCTCTTTAAACAATTCAATAAAAACAAATTTGTAAATCTCTACGGATTTCCGCTCGCAATTGCAAAGAATTCAAGTTAAGTTGTTACTTCCTGTCGAACTTTCCAGCGAAATTGTGCGACGTTAACGGTGTCATACAGATGATACTATTTTCGCTATGACTTATCGATTTTGTGTTTATTGGGTTATGCCTGTTTTGTAAAAATATAATTAAATTTAATTAATTTATAACCTGAAGAATAAAAACCGAAAAAACCGGTTTTACCGGTTTTTTTGCAAAAACCGAAACCGAAAACCGGTTTTTCAAAAATAAGCTTTTTCGAATAAACCGAAAACCGGTTTTTGAAAATGACCGGTTTTTTGAATACACTAAGCAGTAGAAATGATTTTAAGATTGAAAAATTACAATAAAAATTTTTCAAAAAATTTTAAAAAATATAATAATCGTTATCCCACGATCCTACTGGCCAACAAATTTGTAGAATCGATAGAAGTTTTACACAAAAAAATTTAAGAAAATCAAAGTGTACATACAATTTCAAAAAAAGATTTAAATTTAAAACTTAAAAATCGCATACTAGAGCACTTTGAGGAATTTTTTTGGATTTTTTTTTAAGTAAGTAAAAAAACAAAAATTTAAAAAGAAAAAAATGCAATTTGAACCATTATTGAAGAAGTTATGAGTAAAAGAAGTTTGAGGAAAGGAACAAACTACCAATTTTTAAAAATTCGATATCTTTAGAAAGGTCATCAAAAAAATCTGAAAATTTACCACGAAGGAGTTTTCGAAGGGTACTAATAACTGTCAACAAATTGGGAAAATCTAAAAAAAAACAATTATTCAAAGTGTCCGATTTGACATGGAATGCCCCATATATACTTTATGGGGTCCTAGACCGATATTTCGATGAGTTACAAACGGAATGACAAACTTATATATACCCTCTATTACCAAAGCCCACTTTAGGCTATAATATTAAGTCGTAAGTATATGGTTTTGAATTGAGAAAAGTGTGAAAGAAAAAAATTTTATTTTTTTTTATTTTTCTAAAATTTTATTTTTTTTTTTTTTAAGACATCCTGGTTTGTTTCTTACTAGTTTTATATTATCCAGTTATAATAATCTTCAGAAAAACTTTAAATGTCAAATTTATTTAGTTAATAGTCAATAAAACTCTATATGTGAAAATTATTTACAGATCGCAGCCGACAAGGATTTTTTTTCTCACAGAAGACTTGTTATTGTAATTATGTGTAAGAAAATATTTATCTGAAATAATACGAAATTTTGTCCGCTTGTCAAAAAATATTTTAAAAAAACCTTTGTGTATTTACACCATCATATCTGAAATATAATCAAAACAAATACAACCCTGATCTTATGAAAAGCGTATACGTTTTCTTATTTTTAGAGAAATTTCCAAAAATGAAAATACGTATCCGCTTGTCATTTTTCAATCCGCATGTCTCTTGATTTTATACCGATTTGTATTTACACCATACTATTTCATAGATTTTACACGAAATTTTGACAGATATTATTACAAATGTTATAGTCTGAAGTAGAGTTTGCAAAACGATTAAAATAGTAATAGTAATCGCGATTAATCGCACCAATTAATCGTAATCGACAAAAAAAATCATGCGATTACGATTAATAATTTTTAATGAAATACACTATTTTTATAACGATTTTAAAAGAGCCTATCGGCCTTTTCTAATTGAAACCCATTTCAAATGAAAACTTTGAACCTGTTTTCTACAATATCAATTTTTTTAACGTTATGCTGCAAATGAGCGATATAATCTTAATTGTCTTCTTATTCGTCACACATTTTGTTTTGGGTGTACAAATTAATATTTATTGTGAAATATCGCACAATGTCTCTTTGTCTATTAAATTAATAAGTATTTTTTGTCGGATAAAAAATTGTTTTTGATTAGACACCGCATATGATTGAATTATTTTTTTTTGCGTTATTAGCTTTATCTTTTGGCATGTTAATTAATACTACTATTCAATTTAGAATAATTAAAGCATTTCAAACCCAAACTAAATAAGTTGAAAACTGTCCTAAATTAAAATTATAACAGTTGGCCAAAACCTCCTTTCAAATCCCAAAATACATATGAGGGGGTTAGAGCACAAGGGGTTCAAGTGCCTTATATTTAATGAGAAAAAAGAGGTTAAAGTTAAATTGCAATAAAACAACCCGACTAAAAATAAATATACAGGTCCATATATAATTTGAAATTGAGCCATATATAATGTAATATGGCACAACACGTATTTGGATAAAATAAGATGATGAAATTGGTGGATCAAAATAGCTTAAAATTTGTTATATTAGATTAAATATGATTGTTTTTGATCCGAATATTGGGTTTAACTAATTTGATATAATTTTATATCATAAGATAAAATATCGTCGCTGCTCCGTCGTGATTTGGTATGTGACATTTTTGGATTTTTTTTTTTATTGCATAATATGAAACCTCTATAGGACATCCGTCTGCCCACTAAACCGTTTAGCGATATCTTGAATGGTTTGGAAGTTAGCAAAAGTAGCTATGTGAAATCCATATGAAAATGTTCCAAAAAAAAGTGGTATGTGTAGTTAAAAACCAGTTTTTGTTAAGAAAACTTTAAGAACTGTTCCAAAAAAAAGTGGTATGTGTAGTTAAAAACCAGTTTTTGTTAAGAAAACTTTTGCAAATATAAACATTTTTGCTTAAAATTTTTAACATAACGGTTTTAGGTATGCTTACATACTATACTAAAAAATGAAGTATGAGATCTCATTTTAAAGGGATGCTGCCATTATAAAAAACGATTTTTCGCGATTTTCAAAAAAAGTTATATGTATCTAAAAAGTTTTTTTTGCAGAAATTAATTGCATACATTAGTCTTTTCATACACATGAAATCAATTCGGAAAAATAATTATAGGGTTGCAAAAAAAAAAACGCAAAATCAATAAAATATGAGAAAAATCGCGATTTTCAACATTTTAACGCAAACATTTTTATCCAAATTTGTACTATTATATCGTTATGAGTCTAATTCCCATTTCCCATACCAAAAAAATTTGCATTTGTAAAAGAAGAATTTTTTTAATAAAAAAAAACTGCAACAAAATGTGCATAACTTTAACGATGATTTCCATGAAAACTGTTCCATTGATTCAAAAACGGACTTCACCATTGAAATAAGCATGCCCCAATTATATATAAATGATGGTCAGATCTCATGGCACAAATTTCAGGAACATTTTTTGGAGTCAAATTTTTTCGCTAAAAGAAAACAAAATTCATTGAAGTAACAGCATTTGGATGCAGATTTGTACAAAATATGGAATTTAAAAGTGTATTTACTATCACTTTAATGAATATGACAATTTTTTGCACTATTATTAAATTTTATAACTTAAGTTCTATGAACAAAAACGGTCATGTGTATAAAAATGTCCAAAAATAAAAAAAATAATACCAAAAATGTTCCAACAAAATGTGTTATGTGTAGTTTTTTATGTAATTCGTTAATATCTTCGTTTTAGCTAAAAAAATCATTCTTTTTTTTGTGGTACACATCTATAAAACATCTTTATGTATTTTAAAGACGCTTGACTTTTATAAAATATGGCAAAATGGCAAAATAAAACGGTTTTTTTGATCTCCTGAAAACTTCATTAAAAACACATACCAAATTACGACGGAGCAGCGACGATATGTAGAATTTTGCATAAAATATTTTTTTTATCTCATAATTTTCAAATTTATCCCAAGTTTTTTCGGGAAATACAAAACAAAAAATTGACAAAAAAAAAAAAATTTTTTTCTTAAAACTTTGTTAATAAATTTTTACTTCAAAACGCAAAAAATGTACCAAAAATATTTTTTATCCAGGACTTAGAAAATATTACAAAACTTTTTCAGGACTTGTAAAATTTTTCAAAATTTGGCTAAATTTTTTTTTTGTTTAAATCATTTTTAATGAAATTCTTAAATCCAAAACGCAAAAATTATTTGTGTCTGGAAATTTAAAAAAAAAATTCTCGGGACTTAGAAAACTTTTTTCCCCCGATTCGGAACCATATATATGGACTTTTGTCATTAACTTTTAACGCTTGTGATATTTTACTAATTTCGCAATAACATTTTTATTTGTAAACTAGGTGGTACCTGTGAATGTAGATATGTTAAGGGAACCATAATGAGTAATTCTGCAAAGGCACAGCGCAAATAGTCTCATTATCTCATGGTATGGAACGTGCAAAGTTGAAAAATGTAAAAAAATCGCTTGATACTCTCATGAAATTTTTCGTTCAAAGTTCCATATTGTTGGGTGCGTTAAAGCTATTGCTCCAAATTTAATACCGTTTAATCAGTAGACTTGGGCAATTATTTGGTGTAGGTTCAGTGGATGTGCCATCAATAAGAAAAAAGTTACATGGACCTAAATATTTGATACCAATTTTTTTCAATTTTCAATTTTTCGAGGTTTTTTGATTGTAGCTTTTGGTGCAAACTGTAATTTTAAAATTCAAATACACATGGTAAAATCCCTTGTAAATATGCACAATCTGAGACTGATTTGAGTGATGTGCTCGCAATGGTTACGAAGCTGCAGCTCTCCAAAGATAGGAAGAAAAAACGTGAATTTTTTAAAAAGTCTGTTTTTTGCGAGGCACACTCCCAGTTTTATTCCGAATGGTTCCGAATGCTTTGTGAACTTTATAATTTACCATTTCCCACTTGATTTACAAACGCACCCAAAAAATATTCAATTGCAAAAATTTTATGAACTTTTTAAATTTTTTGCAAAATTTCGATATTTTAGTTTTGCATTATTTGACAGCCAAATGTGCATGACTGAAAGTTGAACATGTAGAAACAATGGTATGTGCAAATATAATAAATCATGGAAAGCAACATTGATCAAAAGTTAATATTGGCGAATTCCGCGGCGTTTTTCTGTTTTTCGTTTTTTGTAAGGCACATCCAGGCCGCTTATCGAAATTGGTCAGTGAAAAGCGCGTTTGGTAGTATTTTTAATGCTTTATCTTCAATCCATTCGCACCCAAAAACAATTGACGTTTTAGTGGTTTTTGGTGGTTTTAAATTTTTGATACTTTTAAATTTAATGGTTATGTTAAATCTTACATTACTTAAAATAAAGTAGAACAGAAATGTATTTTAATAGATTTTGACATGTCTTATTCGAATAATATTTTAAAATTAGTCCATTGATTTTTGAAGTCGCGAAAATCGCGAAAAATCGCTAAAATTTTTTTATAACCTTAATAAAATTAGTAATAACGTTTAAATATTTCGTAATAACCTTAATATTGTCATTATTAATCATACTTTGAATAGTTTCAATATTCAGTGAAGGACAACACTGTAAAATCAGTCATTTAACATTAAAAAAAAAAAATAAATTCAAAATTATTAAATTTTTTTTTTTTCAAAAATGTTCCCTTTAAACCACTGCTGTTTCTTACCTATTAGAGATAGAATAATGGTGTTAACTAAGAATTTGTTGAGATTTTGTTAATGCATTTGGTAATATTTTTCTAAAAAAAAATAAAACCGCTGGAAACATTTTTATTTCCAAAATATTGGAAAATGTGCCGAAAAAAATTGGTTAAATGCAAATATCTCGATATTTAGCAAAGATTTTATGCATGTTTGAATATGTATTTTAGCTCTGGGTAAGCATAATACAAAATGGTACGTTTGGTTAACTTCGGATAAAAAATGTAATTTTGACAATTTTTTTAAAAATTTTAACTTTAAACCGCCATAGTTTTGGGTGCGATCGCTCAAATAAATGCACGCGAGCGGATTTGAATTACTTATTTATAATGTTATTTACCTACAAAGTCTTATCAATGTGCCATGAAAAAAAAATCGCAATTTTTTTTTTCTTAAATATTAAAAGTTAATGACAATTGCTCATATGTGTATCTCATCTTGTATGAGGTCAGACATGGAGTTGTATATCATATATTTATTTATCTAATATTGTAGGAGGTCATTCATGGAGTCATATAAAATATTATATGCAACATCTAATTTAATAAAGCTTTATATATTGTATGTGGAGCAACACATGATTCGATATCCTTTTATATGGCACCATATTAAATTTTGGGTGTAAAACTTAATACAAGATACATTCACATATAATTATGTAAAGTACTGTGTATGGCCGTATATAAATATATTAAAAAATATGTTACTATATCTAAACTTTTTTAGTCGGGAAGTTAAAAAAGTACCATCTTTCCCATATACAAGCACCCAAAAATTGCCTTTGAAGTCAGTAAGTCGCACTTATACCCCTTGTGCTCTAACTTTTTTTTATAAATTTGTAAATATATGAAGTTATAATTTAAAACAAGTAAGAGTGTTAAATTCGGCTATGCCGAATCTTTTATACCCTCCAACACGTTTAAAAATTAAAAAAAAAAAAAATTGCAGGGGCGTCTTTTTTTTGGTGGGGGGGGGGGGGGGGGGGTCGGCATAGTTGGTGGGGGACACCAGTTCTCCCGCTATATATGTTTACAAATTATTTGTTTATGATATTTACGCTTAAATAATAAATATGTATCGTTATTTTTAATTAATTTCTATAACCACGCCCCCAAAGGGGGCGACCTAAAAAAATCGAATTTTCTAACCCCCTTGGTCCAAGAGCAGGTCTATGAACATAATATGACATACAAATGTTACATTTGTTGAGCAAAAATTAAAAAAAAATCGTAAAAATATCGTATTTTCCAGGGGTCGTTTTAGTTCTTCAAGGGGGAACTTTTTTCCCCCTTTTTCCCCCAATTGGTCCGATTTTGCCCAACTTCGAACTTAACCTTACCAGTAAAATACGAGATATTCTTGCCCAATTTCAAGGGTCTAGCTCTTTTGGTTTGGACTGCATCGTTATTTCTACAGACGGACGGACGGACATCACTAGAATGTCTTAGATTCTATCATGGATCAATATTATATATACTTTGTGGGGTCCCCGACCGATATTTCGATGTGTTACACACGGAATGACAAAGTGAGTATACCTCCATACTGTGGTTGGAGGGTATAATAATGTTAGTTATACGTAAAAGGAAACCCACATTTTATTAGGAAAATCTTTAACGGTTCTTTGTTACATTTTTAAGTCTTCATAATCAGATTCCATGACATCATATTCATCTTCAATAGGGCGTCCCGTCAAATCTAAACTTTAAAATTTCGTGTCGTAATACCTGCCGAACGATGGCCACGGAGTAGCTAATTGTGGGAAAATGTATGAAATTTTTTTGCAAATTTATCTTCAGTCGGCAATCAGCGGTCAAAGTTTGAAAAAATTACGTTTTCGACCAAAATTCATGTTTGAATTATTTAACCAAATCTGACTCAAAAATTAGGAATTTTTGCGTACTTTGTGGGAAAAATATTTAAAAAATCCAAAATAGCGATTTTGGTCCAGAGATGCTGATTTTCAAACATAAAAATATATTTTTTTAACCAAATTGGTCTTTAAAGTCGGAAGTATTTGATGTGAAAAAATTCTGAATAGCATCTGTGGACCAAAATCTCTGATTAGCATTTTAAACATAAAATCGTGTTTTTATATTTTTTTTCTATATTTTTTGGATAACATGCTTTACATTTTCCAACTTTTGAGACCAATTTGGATAAAAAATAATATTTATGTTTAAAAATCAGCCTCTGTGGACCAAATTTTTTTTTTTGTATTCTTTTTAACATTTTTCCTATAAAGTACGCAACAATTCCTAATTTTTGAGCCGTATTTGGTAAAAAAATTCGGACATGAATTTTGATTGAAAAACGCAATTTTTTTAAACTTTTACCGCTGGTTACCGACTGAAGATGCTTTTGCAAAATTTTATAACTATTACTTCGTGATCTTCTTGGAATTAAACCACTTTGTCCATGCGAAAAATTAAATTTTAATAATTGCTTGGAGCACAAGGGGTTTAAGTGCTAATATGAGCAAAAACCAAGCAAAACAGGTATTTTAGTAACAAGATCTAGAAATGGTCGCTATATCTCGCTTACGGATGAGAATTCCACATTCACCTCTTGTGGTCTGAACTTCTGTGAACTTCACCTAATAATTCCATATGTTAACTCAATTTTTTTAAAAAAGTCACTTGAACCCCTTGTGCTTTGAGGCCCTCATATGTATTTATAGACAAATTAATAATAACACTACTCTACAAAAATCGTTTTTTTTGCACAGAATTCTAGAATTTTTGAATAAGAAACCAGTTTCAATACTAAAATTTAAACACGTTTTCTGCAAAATCGAATATTTTGAGTCATAACACTATACAAGTAAATGACCGATATGTTTCTCTATAGCGGGACATTTGGTTTGAAATATACCCATCACTAAAGTGTAGGGTATAAAAATCAGGAAAATTTTGAAATACTTAAAATACATCAAAAAAATTTTTGAAACCCCAATAAAAAACAGGAAATTTCAGAAAATTTAAAATATTTAGGATAACTATGAAAAAATTCTGGAATATACAGAAGATTTGAGAAAAAAAAAATAGTAAGAAAATCATAGTCGGTCAAGACCGACCATATAATACCCTTCACCAGAGTTTTCCGGAAAATGGGTCCCAAGTTCAAACATGGACCGATTAGATCTATAATTTGTCAAATCTTTAATAAGTGTAAAAAATACTTACAAATCAAATTTTAGTGAAATATGCTTTGATTTGTTGCTTTAACTGAATATCGGGTGAAATTTTTTATATGCGCCCTAAGACAAATAATGGTTGATTATATTCAGATTTGATTAGGTTATTCAAGTACATATTGTCACCTTAAATGCAAAACAACGTAACAACAAAACAAGTAGAAAAGTTAAATTCGACTTTGCCGAATCTATGAATACCCTCCACAATGCATTTTTGTAAAGGGTAGTACATTTTTTAACGTGAAAAACTTAACAATTTTGATTAGAAATATTTTATTTTGAGTAAAAAACTCTTTTTTTGTCATTTTTTTTTTTTTTTTAAAGAAAAATTACAAATTTTTTTTTTTGAGTGTAAAATTTTTTTCGAGTGTAAGGTTTTTTTTACTGTAAAAATATTTCTTACACAAAATATTGTCATTTTTGTAAAAAAAAAAAAAAAAAATTTTTTTGTGCAAATTTTTTTTTGAGTGTAAAATTTTTTTGAGTGTAAATTTTTTTTTGAGTGTAAAATTTTTTTCGAGTGTAATTTTTAAGTTACCAATGCTTTTAAGACTAAACAAGTTTAAAAAGCATTGCTTTAAAATTAAACAAGTTTGAAAAGCATTGTTTAGTTACCACCAATGCTTTTAAAACTTGTTAAAACACGTGGCATTTTAGATGAAACTAATCTGAAATTCAAGGTTTTGCTTATAACTTTTGAACCACTGGACCGATTGAGCTGAAATTTAAAACCAAATAGACCCGGGGAACGGCAAAGATACTTGCCAAGCTTCAGTAGTCTCATTATTGTCTTTCGAAAGTTATCGTGTTTTTTATCTCGTAAATTCGCGAAATACCCTTGCCGAAATTTACTCTTTTGCTCATAACTTTTGAACCACTGCTCCGATTTGGCTGGATTGCAATACCAACCTGACCAGGTAAATGACAAACATATATGCCAAACTTCAGTAGCCTCTGTAAAGTCTTTAAAAAGTTAGCGTGTTTTCTACGGACGGACAGACAGACAGACGGACGGACGGACGGACGGACGGACGGACGGACGGACGGACATCGCTAGATCGACTTAAAATCGATCGAGGATCATAAATATATATACTTTATGGGGTCCTGGACCAATATTTCGAGGTGTTACAAACGGAATGACAAACTTATATATACCCTCTATCACTAGAGTGGAGGGTATAAAAAAATCAAAATCGATTTTTTGATTGATTATGATGCATTTGACTAAACTACATGTCTCTGGAAAATTTTGGAAGTCTAAGTTCAAAAATTGCGAATTTATTAACAATAAACAAAAAAACGTATCAGCAAGTGCATGCATTTTATAAACCAAAACAACGTAACAGCAGTGTTACACACACAATTTATATGTAAACGGGAAAATATTAATATATTTCAATATATTTTTATATATTAAAATCGCATAAATATTTAAGACATTGAATAAATATTTCTGATAAAAATTTACATAAAATTTTCAATAAATTTATCTTTTAAAATTTTCCAAAATTGCATAATTTTTTTTTTAATAATCGTTTTTTAACCAAATATTTTGTGTTTTAATTTAATTGGTTCGATTACGTTACGAAAATCTACTCTTTTTTACTATTTTTACTACAGCTAGAAATTTTTAATACAAAAAGTAAACAAAACTTTCCAGTTGTAGTAAAAATAGTATGAATTTTTGGTAATCGAATTGACATAATGTTTGGCCTTGTTAAAAAAGAACGTAGCTTCTATTTAAAATTAGTTTTGAGAATTAAATTTTAAAATGTCGTTTTTTCAACAGTAATTTCGTGGGGCATTTTTTTTTTGTAAATGAAAATAGCTAGATCCACAGGTTTAGTGAATCCTGTTTCAAATTCTGTGTAATTTGCCAGTACAATTGGAAAGTTTTTCCTAAGAATACACAGAGTTTTTTTTTAATATATCGTTTCTTCCTAAAACTTTTCCTAAACCAAAACTAATTTCAAGAATAAAAAAAAAATGCTGAAACTTCAAAATTTTCTTTCCAAAAACAACCCTTTGATTCTGAGGTAAAACTTTATGTTAACAAAAAAAAACATACAGGGAGCCCGTTTTCTTATAAAGAAACCTTCGAGTTCTAAATATTTTTTTTAACCAATATCAAAAACTTTAATTTTTGATCTCAAACATTTTGAAATCATGTATGTTAAAATCTTTGTTCGCTTGTAAAAATGAATGGGGGTTTGGTTACATTGCACCCCTCTACACCATTTACAGATGTAATTCGAAAAAGATCAATTGTAATTCGAAGATTCTATTTGTAATTCGAAGATTCCATTTGTAATTCGAAGATTCCAATTGTAATTCGAAAAAGATCAATTGTTATTCGAAAAAGTTCAATTATAATTCAAAAAATTTCAATTGTAATTCGAAAGAGATCAATTGTAATTCGAAAAAGTTCAATTGTAATTTACAAAAGATTAATTGTATAAAAAAAAAACAATTGTAATTCAAAAAAGATCAATTGTAATTCGAAAAAGATCAATTGCTATTCGAAAAAGGTCAATTGTAATTAAAAAAAATCACTTGTAATTAAAAAAGATCAATTGTAATGAAAAAAAATTATAATTGTAATTCAAAAATGATCAATTATAATTCGAAAAAGATCTATTGTAATTCAAAAAATTTTACTTGTAATTCGAAAAAGATCAATTTTAATTCGAAAACGATCAATTGTAATTAGAAAAAAATGAATTATAATTCGAAATAGATCAATTGTAATTTAAAAAAAGATCAATTGTAATTCGAAAATTTCAATTGGAATTCGAAAAATATACAGTAAATTTCCAGTGAACGTTTTTCGAATTACAATTTGCATTTCAATTGATCTTTTTCGAATTACAATTGATATACGAGTTTGAATTTTCAAATGCGAATATATCAAAAACGGCGCGTGTTAGAAAAACTTTTATGGCAGTTTTGGAAAATAGTGGTCTATTTTATACATAATCAAGTGATATAACCAACGCAAAGAAAAACTCTGTCGAAAATCAGTAAAAAAAACTTTCATTTTTAATTAGCCAACTTTTGGCAAATTTTTCTGCTGAAATGAATGGATGTTTAAAGTAAATTCTTTGTCATTTAGTTTTAGAAAATAACGGAAATCAACATATTATTTTGATAATTTTTCAGAAATATTTGGTTATCCTGTTTTAAAGAAAATTTGTTCTTAAGATTTATTTTTTAACCTTCAAATTCATAAACGTTAAAAAAAGGCTTATAAGAAGTTTATAAAACAAATTTTGTATGGAAATTCGATTAATAAACCTGTTATAAAACGCTTTTATTTTTATGAATTTGGACGTAACACTTTGAAAAAACTTAAAAAAAAAAAAAAAAAAATTAAAAAATAATCTCTTTTTATAAGTTTTGAGTCTTTTTACATGAATAAAATACATTCTAAATATTTAAATCAGTAGATTATTCTGCTTTTCTGGCAGATTTTCTCATATGACTCAAATGGGTGTATTTTCAGCAGATTTTCCTGCTGATTTGGCAGAGGTTTTATTTTGAGTGTGCCATTGAAAAAAAAAACTGCTTAATTAACGGGTTTTTGTATTTTTGAATGCAAATATCTCGAAAACGTTAGGTGCTAGAAAAATTTGGATGACTGATTTGGAATTGCGAGGACCATTTTATAAATATCAGGTCCCATTGCTTGCAGGGGACCCAAAAATAGCTTAATTATGTAGCAATTTTTTTTTAATATTGAAACGCGAATATCTTTAAGGTAGATTTGGAATCAGAAGATCAAAGTCTAAATATTGCTCGTGGGAGTTCGAATTCCTTTGAATTTGTTAAACAGTACTTACCAGTTTAAAGGTTATTTGGAATCAGAAGGTCAAAGTCGAAATCATATTCATGGAAGTGCGAATTCCTCTGAATTTGTAAAACTGGTCGTACCAGTTTAAAGGTTAATTTATGAGAAAATGAGAAAACCATTTTTTTGATAAATATTTATTTGTTTTCTTATGAATAAATATTTTTTTATTATTATTTATATTTGATGATGATGAATGCCATAAAAAAAATATTTATTATTTCCTAAGAATATTGTCGTTTACTTAACAAAAAAATTAATGGTTTTGTGAGGTTTGGTAATTGCCATGTTATAATGGACTAAAATATTTAATAGCGTATTAAATATCGTTGCTAAATTCAATAGATATTAGATCAAACAAATATTTATGGGAATGTGATGTGTTGTACGGAAGGTAGTCCCCAGACATTACTTTTAAGCAACAAGTATTTATTTTAACAAATAATAGTAGTTATAATCGCTATTAGGGTGGACCTTTATTTCTAAAAGATGAAAATCAATAGAGGCAAGAAGACAAGACTGACCTTGTAATAGCCTACACCAGTGTTTTGCTGAAAATGGCTCCTACTTCTTTTGTAAGGCATTACCATGCAAAACATATGCAAAAAAATGCATTATTTTATAAATACCAATTTCCAAATGCATTTCTTTTTTGTTGTTTTTTGGCAATACCCGGAAAATAAGTGAGATATACCTACACTTAGAAAATTATTGCAGTTACTACATGACGGTGATTTGTGTAGTAAGTAGTAGTTGTTTTTTTTTTCAACAACAATTTCAGTTGTTTTTGTATGAGAAATTTCAAACAACTGTTTTTTGTAGTCGTTTTAAAAAACAAATACAAAAAATTACTACATTGTAGTAACAGTTGTTTTATGTAGTTGTTGTTTTTTGTAATTTTCTATAAATTTTTAGAAAAACGGATGTGCAGGAATTATTTCCAAATAATTTTAACCATTTTTGACGTTTAGAATTTTTTTTTATACCCTCCACTTAGTGATAGAGGGTATATATAAGTTTGTCATTCTGTTTGTAACTCATCGAAATATTGGGGTGGGACCCCATAAAGTATATATATTCTAATCGCCGATCGATTTTAAGACATTCTAGCGATGTCCGTCTGTCTGTCTGTGGAAATGGTGATCACGGTCAAAATATTACACAGAGATGACTGAAACTTAATGGAAGTTTTCCCGAGCAGTTTGGTATTGCATTTGAGCGATATCGGGTTATCGGTTGAAAAGTTATGAACGAAAATGTAAAGACACCTCAAAAATTTTAGTTCATTCAACATAACCTAAAAATACAAAATGCTTTAATACGGCTGCTGGTTGACATAATTGAACACCAAATGGTATTTAAACAAATACGATCATGTTTTTGTCAAAAAAAAAAATCGCGGATTTTTTTTACCAAATTTTTTTTTTCGCGGAAAATTTTTTTAAAAAAAAATTTTTTTTCAAAAGTAATTTCCCTTTAAATAAAGTTTTTTGAAATAATCTTTTAGAAATTGTGATGGTATCACTACATTCGGCAAGGCCGAATTTAACTTTTTTACTTGTTGTTTATAAAAAAACTCAGAAAATTTGAGTTACAGTAAAAACAACTGTAATTTGAAGTAGTTTTTACAGTTTTTTGTAGTTGTTAATCAATAGTTAAAAACAAAAACCATTTTTGGTTGATTTTAACGTAAAATATAGTGGGCGTCTAAACAACAACAAATGTAGTAGTTTTAACTGTCTTTTGTAGTGAAATCTACCGTCATAATTTTTTGAGTGTAAGCATCTGAAGCGATACACGATGTCTATGAAAAATTCTTAGATCTTACGAAATTCTTAATTCCATTGTTCAATTTCTTGTTATTATTTTCTAGATCTGCTAAGAAGAAACATGGCTTCAAAAAGAAACAAACCAAAAGATTTCTATTATACTCCTTGTACGGATGGGGACTGCCAACGTTAATTACATCCATAACGGTAACACTTACTAAAACCGAAGTACTTAGTGAAAATATTCGGCCAAATTTCGGACATGGAAGATGTTGGTTTACCTGTAAGTACATAAAAGTTTTTTATGAAGATAATCGGAATTTTTCTCAAGACGTTAGCAAAATAATTACATATTCCTTTTTCTTTTCAGATGATTCTCCAGGATCAGCTAATCTCTTATTTTTCTCAGGACCTATTGGTTTACTATTTCTCATTAATTTTGTACTCTTCATATTAACACTACGCTACTGTAATCGAGTTAAAAGAGAAATATTTCGTATGCAAAGTTCGAATAACGAGAAGCCAGTACTGCGAAGACGTTTCTTTGTCGACAAGGCTAGATTTGCCATGAATACCAAACTATTTGTGGTTATGGGCATAACCTGGTTCCTTGAACTCTTAAGTATAGTTTTTTATGATCATAAAAAGATCTTCTTTTGGGCCATAAGTGATTCATTTAATGTATTACTGGGTGTATTTGTATTTTTTATATTCGTCTTTAAAAAACGAGTTTGGCATTCGGTATTGGAGAGATTTGGTAAGTAAAAGTGGGATTTATTGTAGAAATTGTTGTAAATTTTAAACTGTTCTGGTTTTTATTGATCTTAGGTTTACGAACAAGTGAGTCACTAAAGAATGGTCCTGGCGGAACGTGTGCTACTAACTCTACTTATACACAAAATAATGTATCGATGACACGACTCAATGCAATCGATGGCAACTCATCACTCTTAAGTCCGAATGCAGCACGACGTGTGCCAACTATGTAGAATTACAATAACATACTAATGGCCAATTGTCACGATAACACTTTTTGTATGATTTTTGAAATGATTCATAAACAAATAGTTAATTTTTTAAAGCATAGGTTTAGGCAGAGAGAAAATAATATTTGTTTTATTTTAGAAACTTTATTTCTTTTAAAACATTATAAAAAGCAAAATATAATTGTTTTCTAAACCGAATGATAATCGACATTTTACGTAATATTATTTTTTTCTTTATGCCTAAAAATATGGTTTAAATAATACTAACTTTTTACATATTTTATACCGACAATCGGCCAAAGAGTCTTATTAGAATCAAATAACGTCACGTTTGACATAAAAAATACGTAATCATAGTGTAGGTTCCTCACATACAAATTGTACACACAAAAAAAAAACCTTGTGAAATTACTAGAAAAAGTCTCGTAATCCCATTTTACCAATATTTGACAATTATTTGTTTTTTTACAAATAATTTTCGATCGAAATTTACAATTTATTTTTGTAATTTTTAAAATTTCTAAGATTTTTACAAAAAAAAATCTGGTAAATTTTCGAGAATTCCTTGTTTTATTCGCCAAAAAAGTTGTAAATTTACAGTTTTATTGGTAAAATCTTGTAAATTTACAAAAAAGCTTGTAAATTTTACTAGGAATTCTTATAAAATAAGAGCTGGCAAAAAATCTAGTAAATTCACGAAGCCCTTGTGTCGGGTAAAAAAATTGTAAATTTACAATTTTATTGGTAAAGAGCTTGTAAAATTACAAAATTATTGGTAAAACGCTTGTAAAATAACAAGGAATTCTTGTTAAATAGGAGGTAGCAAGGTTTTTTTTTGAGTGTATGAACGAAAAATATTTTGGGCATTACGCCCAACGCGACGTAATTTGATTCCGTTTCGACGCTTATAGCCCAGTTAAAATAATTTAAATGCGAAATCTGAGATTCATAGCTAACAAATTTGCATAGACAATTGGTTTGAACCCTTTTTTGCTTGCGCCTTATTTGACACAAATATTCGAAATATCCATATTACATTTATTACATATAGAAAAACCTTAAAAAAGTATATCATGTTTTTTAGTAATTTTTATATGAAAAAGCCCATCTGAAAGTAATGAAATTATGAAAAGTTTACACACAGCTACAAAATACATACTTGGCAAACTATGAAACATGTTACTCATTCTTTTAAGACAGTGTTGCCAAAATATGATTTTTCGCAAAAGTGTGCTTCCTCCCTCCATATCTTCACCATCTGAAGTTGTAATTCAAGAAAGATCAGTTGTATTTCAAAGATTCTATGTGTGTTCCATTTGTAATTTAAAGAGTCTACTTGTAATTCGAATATTCCATTTTAATTCGAAGATTCTGCTTGTAATTCGAAAAATACATTTGTAATTCGAAGATACCAATTGTATTTCGTAAAATATCAGTTGCATTTCAAAACAGATCGATTATAATTCCAAAACAGCAATTATAATTTTAAAAAAATCAATTTTAATTCGAAAAAGATCAATTGTTATTCAAAGATTCCAACTGGAATTCGTAAAAAATTAATTGTAATTTGAAAAAAAATAAATTGTTATTCGGAAAAGACCAATTGTAAATCGAAAAAGTCAATTGTAATTGGAAAAAGATTAATTGTAATTCGATATAGATCCATTGTATTTCGAAAAGATCAATTGTTATTCATAAAAGATCAATTGTGATTCGAACAAGTAAAAAAGTTAAATTCGGCCTTGCCGAATGTGGTGATACCCTCCACAATTTCAAAAAGATTATTGCAAAAAACTTTTTTTAAAAAGGAAATTACTTTTGAAAAAAAAAAATATTGTTTTTAAAAAAAATTCCGGAAAAAAAAAATTGGTAAAACAAAAAATCCGCGATTTTTTTCTTTTTTTGTCAAAAAATATGTTTGTACTTATTTAAATACCATTTGGTGTTCAATTATGTTCACTTATGTCAACCAGCAGCCATTTTATATTTTTAGGTTATGTTGAATGTACTAAAATTTTTGAGGTGTCCTTGCATTTTCGATCATAACTTTTGAACCGCTGAACCGATATGGCTAAAATGCAATACCAAACTTCTCGGGAGAACTTCCAATGAATTGTCAAATTATAGTCATATCCGTGTAGTATTTTGGTCGTGATCACCTTTTCCGCAGACAGACATACGGACATCGCTAGAATGTCTTAAAATCGATCGGGGATCATGAATATATATATTTTATAGGGTCCCAGACCGATATTTCAATGAGTTACAAATGGAATGACAAACTTATATATTCCCTCTATCACTAGAGTGGAGGGTATAAAAAGCTTAATTGTTATTCGAAAAAGATTTATTGTAGTTCGAAAAGGGGGATTTGTAATAATGGGAAAATAATCAATTGTAGTTCAAAATAGATCCATTGCATTTCAAAAAAGATCAATTGTTTTTTGAAAAATATAAATTGTAATTCAAAAGAAATCAATTGTAATTCAATTGTAATTTGAAAAAGATAAAAACTGTTTTATTCGACCCTTAAAATATTATATTTTGAGAAGGTTTATTTTAGCTCGAGGTCATTATTTCCTATACTTATTAAAACTATGAAGTTTTCATAGAATAATTTTCAAGAAAATTATTTTTCTGTTTTATCTTGGTCATTTTTTGCAAGACTTAATGGACACGTGTTTCGGAATTTGTCAGATCCCATTGAAGCAAAAACATACACACTCACAAAATTTTATAAAAATCGGAGACCATCGAAAAATTACTCGTTGATGTTAAATGTTTTTGCTCATTGTCAAGATTATATAGCAAAAATAAAAACCCTATACTAGCAAAGGGTCTTTACCGTAAATTTAAAACAGAAAAAAAAATTTCTTGGAAATTATTCTATCAGAATATCATAGTTTTAATTAGTAAAGAAAATTATGACCTCGAGCTGAAATAAACCTACTCAAAATATAATATTTTAAAGGTCGAATAAAAAAAAATATTTTTTAATAAAAATTATTCAGAATTTGAAATATAATTGATAATTTCTGAAATACAATTGATAATTCTAAAATATAATTGAATATTTCTGAAATACATTTGATAAGTTCTGAAATACAATTGATAACTTCTAAAATACAATTGTTAATTTCTGAAAAACAATTGATAATTTCTGAAATACAATTGATAACTTGAGGATTTTGGTTTGGCTTGAGGTCATTAAATTAAGAAAATAAATAACACTTGTTGTTTAAATTTTTAATTTGTTTTTATTAATTAATACAATTAATAACTTCTGAAATACAATTGATAATTTCTGAAATACAATTGGAAATGGTGTAGTCACTGACAATTTAAATAATCGAGCAATTAATCTCTATGAAGTTTATTTTCGTATTTAAAACATCAAACCAAAGATCTATGCAAAAATTCAGTCACCACAAATCCCGCAGTTTTCTCTAATTTTGCTGGGCTATTAAAAAGTTGTAATGCTTTTGTAAATACAACACATTATTTTTAGTTTTAATATGTTCGCATTTATGTGCCATAATTATTTTTTAATATTTATTATCCATTTTCATTCAGTAAATACATACCAGATTATCACGCAAGTGCTGTTTAATAAGTTTTTTTTTCGAAATTTAATCCTGTGGCTGTATTTTCTTGTCATTATTAAATTAAAATACTAATAAGTGTATGGTACTTATTACATTTTATCATTAGAAGTATAACTAAATGATATTTATGTCAAGACATAAATAAATATTTATACGATAAACAGAGTGTATGCACTGAAAAAAATATCTTGTAAAATAACAAGAAAAGCTGGTAACTTTTATTTTTTGCTACCTTCTACTTGACGACAATTTCTACTAAAAATTACGAGCTTTTTTTGTAATTTTACAAGCTTTTTACCAATAAAACTGTAAATTTACAATTTTTTTTACGCAATAAAACTTACAAGGAGTTCTCTTGACTAGATTTTTTGCTACTTCCTATTTTACTAGAATTCCTAGTAAAAATTATGAGCTTTATTTATAATTTTACAAACTTTTTACCAATAAATTTGTAAATTTACAACTTTTTTAACGCGATAAAACTGACAAGGAATTTTCTTAATTTTACTATATTTTTTTTTTTGTAAAATTAAAATTATTGGAAATTTACAAAAAAAATTGTAAAATTACAAAAAAAAATTGTAAAATTCCAAAAAAAAAAAAAATTAAATTTCGACCGACAAAGATTTTTTTTGTAAAAAAACAAAGAATACTGGTAAAATGGGATTACGAGACTTTTTCTAGTAATTTTCAAAGGTTTTTTTTTGAGTGTAGTTGGTATCATTAATGTTTTAATTAGAGATGGGCGCATGAGCAGATTAGAGCGTGATTCACGCGTGATCACGCGTGAGTGTGACTGATTTCAATATTACTCACGTGATTGTGAGTGAGTGCGAGTGGAGAAAAACATTGCGTGAGTGAGTGTGCGTGAGTAAGATTTTTTCGTGAGTGAGTGTGCGTGAGTAGATTTTTTTGCGTGAGTTTGCCTGATTTATTTTCTCTTCATATTTCCTTTTGTACCAAAAAAAGCAACTAAAAATTGTAAAATATGGCTTAATTTAATATTTCGTCCCGAAAAAAGCAAAAAAAAAGCAAAATTTCGCTGAGTTTTAAATTTTGAATGATTTATGAAATTTTAGTTTTTGAAATTTGTTTTTGTATAAATAAGTGTTTCGTGAGTGTGAGTCAACGTGAGTGTGAGTGAGTGTGAGTAGAAAAAATATGCTCGTGAGTGAGTGTGCGTGATTCAAAAATGTCGTGAGCGTGAGTGAGTGTGAGTCAAAAATCACTCACGCGCCCATCTCTAGTTTTAATAATATATTTACATTTAGATGACGCGTCGTCGAAGCGTTGCAAAGCGCAATGGCGTTTCATTGACCAAATCAAATGAAATGATGGAATAGGAATTTACAAATTTAGGTCATGCAAAAGTGAAGGCATTTAGTAGGAAGTAGAGATGGGCGCGTGAGTGGATTTTGACTCACACTCACTCACGCTCACGCAAAAAATAATCGAACCACTCACTAATCACTCACGCAATTTTTTTTTTTTACTCACGCTCACTCACATTCACTCACATAAAAAACTTACTCACGCTCACGCGTGACTCACGCCAGACTCAATCACGCTCACGCGTGAGTCACGCAAAATCTACTCACGCAATAAAATTTTCTTACCAAAAAGAAAAAAAAAATCCAAAAAAAAATTTTTTATAAAAAATTAAAAAAAAATTGGGCAAATCAAAAAATCTAATCACGCAAACTCACCCAAAAAATAAATGACTCACTCACTAATCATTTACCCAGATTTTTTTTCAACTCACACTCACTCACAATCACGTGATTGAAATGAAAATCACTCACACTCACGCGTGATTCACGTGAATCACGCAAATCACGTGACCAGCGCCCATCTCTAGTAGGAAGTTTCAAAAATAATTATAAAAAAAATAGTTTCTTTCAATGTTCTGTAGCGCAATTCTTTAAATTTTTAACAACAAAACTCGGAAGCTGTATTGTCCAAAATCAAGAATTATCGACATTTGCACTCAAAAAAAACTCTGTAATATTACAAGCAAAACTTGTCTTTTTCTGGTTGCTACCTCCTATTTGACAAAATTTCTTAGTAATTTTACAAGTTTTGTACCAATAGTTTTGTAATTTTACAAGGTTTTTACCAATTAAATTGTAAATTTACAAATTTTTTGACACGATTAAATTTACAAAGAGGTTTCGTAATTTTACTAGATTTTTTGCTAACTCTTATTTGACGAGAATTCCTAGTAATTTTACAAGATTTTTACCAATAATTTTATAATTTTAGCTTACCAATAAAATTGTAAAATTACATTTTTTTGGCGCAATTAAAATTACAAGGAATTCTCGTGAATTTACTAGATGTTTTTTGTAACAAATTTAAATTTCGATCCAAATTATTTGTTAAAAAACAAGAAAAACTGTCAAATAAACCTTTGTAAAATTCCTCAGATTCTGAGACCTTTTATCTATAGAAAAAGTCTTTGATCCTGAGATCTTTTTCCTTAAGAAAGACACTTTGATTCTGAGATCCTTTTCCTTCAGAAAAAGTCTATGAATTTTAGACCCTTTTCTTATAGAAAAAGTCTCAGATTATAAGAAAAGGTCTCAGAATCTGAGCCTTTCTTTCATTGAAAAAGACACAGATTCTGAGACCTTTTTCTTATAGAAAAAAGTCTCAAATTCTAAAAGTTTTTTCTTATAAAAAAATTGTCAGATTCTTAAACCTTTTTCCCACAGAAAAAGTCTCAGATTCTGATGCCATTTTCTTATAGAAAAAGTCTTAGATTCTGAGACATTTTTCCTATACAAAAAAACCTAAGATTCTGAGACATTTTTCCTGCAAAAGAAGTCTTAGATCCTCAGAACTTTTTCCAATAGAAAAGATTTAGGATTCAGATAACTTCTTTCGATAAAAAAGTCTCAGATTCTGAGATCTTTTGCACATAGAAAAAGTATTTGATTCTGAGACCTGTTTCTTGTAGAAAAGAAAAAATACCCCGAGCTAGAATAACAACTGCTAACAACACATATTTTTATTTTTTTTTATTTTTTGTAGGTCATACCTTTTAAAACAGAAACAGAACAATATTTTTTTTTGTCTTGCTACTTTTAACTTTCCAGGGGGCCCCAAAATCTTGTGTGCCCAGGGCCCCGCCATACCTTAATACGGCCCTGTATCTACATATTTATAACACTACCAAACATCGAAAATCCGACTGGGAGCGATCACTTAATTACAATAGTTCTGCTTGCCAAAAATCCGGTATCCAATCATTTCCATCACATTAGGGTTTTGATAAAATTTAGGTCAAAGTTGAAAAAATCGCTATTTGTGCATTTTTGAAACTCACAGCGGATGAACCCGATATAATGGCGACTTCAAAATAAGTCGAGGTTAAAGCTTAAGCATTAGTCTTTTAGTTCGAGAACTCATTTGGTCAGTCGCCTTAACCCTTTGTCCACAACTTGTCTTTCAATGATGTCTTATTCCCAAAAATGCCTGAAAAAGCAGAAGAAAAATTTGGTTTGGACCAGTAAAACACTCGAAAAATTATGTTAGTAAAATCAACTGAAAATGTCAGTTAAAATAACTACTTTGTAAGTTGTTTTGGGGTCAACTACTTTTTCAGTTAAATCAACTAACAATGTTAGTTATTTTAACTGACAAAAAACAACTGACTTATGTAGTAAAAACTACTTACATTTGTAGTTAAAACAACTAAAATGTAGTAAAAATAAAATAATCAATATATAATTTTTTTAAATTCAGAAAAAAAATTGAAGACCAAATTTTTTCCAAATTTTTTTTTAAATTCAGAAAAAAAAATTGAAGACCAAAATTTTTTTTTAAGTTGTGAAAAAAAAAACAAAAATTTATTTTTTGGAAAAAAACTTTGAAAATTTTTTAGAGACAAAAAAAAGTCAAATTAACTACTTTAAATAACTGTTGCAAAAAACGACTTAAAATAACTAACAGAAATAGTAGTTTCATATTTTTCATACAAAAACAACTGACTTTGTAGTTGAAAACAACTAACTACTGTAAAAGAAACAAATAACTAACATGTAGTAACTTACATAATTTTCTGAGTGAAGGAACGCGGAAACGAATATTAAACATCAGGCAAATAACACTGTTGAACAAATTCCTGAATTAAATAGATTTTGACTCCCTGATTCCAAATTCTTCTATTATGTAAGGTTTTTAACCCTTTCCGTATCAAAAATCTCTCAAATCTGTCATCCAAATTTTTTTATCCCGAACAGTTTTTGAAATATAGGCGTTTGAAAAACTCAAACTCCACTGTTACGCAATTATATTCTTTATAAATCATACTAAATCTTGAAAACAGTCTATGTTTAGATTTTCTATAAAATCGCTTAAAAATATAAAATATTTGAAAGAAAAGCCAAAGAAAATTTTTATAAATATTTTATTTTTAAATAATAATTTCATATCCTCCTTTATCATACATCATAGAGAGGCCAAAGGAGAGAATTGACCCAAAGAGTGGAAATAATGCAATTGCTGAAGTTGTCACACCCAGCGTTGTAAAACTTGTATTTATTAGACTTCTCAATACGTAGGAACAACCCTGAAAGAACAACATTGACATGCCAACATTTTGTCAATAATTATTATAACTATTTTAAATGCGATCTTACCACTTCATAGACGTTATTTGCATCCGGAGCAGGTTGTTGACTACCTAATCTCTGAGTTGTAAAACATGATGAAGGTACTGAATTTAGTGGCCAATCCAGAAAGCTCTCATTTCCGCAACAGTGTAACTGAAAAACAATTAAAATTATAAAAATTACGTGATTTTTTATTGATTTTTAAAGGAATATGTAGAATAGGAAATGTGCGGAATAGGCGGGCAAGTCTTTTTTTAAAATGTAATTTGACCAACGACAATTTTCGGAGTTGTTGCCCGATTATGGGCATGTTTTATTAAAGTGAAAAAAAAAATTAAAAGAGTTAATGTGGACCTTTTTATATTTTCTGAAATAGTCCTAATACAGAACGTTAAAAGAAAAGTTTCTTTTTTTTCAATATTTCTATGAGGAAAAAAAAATTAGTTATGTCTATATTGGCTAGTTTTGACAAAAGATCAGTTTATGTGCACAGAAAAAATTTGAAACGAATTTCAATCAACAAAAACGCGGATTCAATCAATTTTTTTATTGAAATTCCTCCAATTAAGAAATATATTATACCAATTATCAAATTGTAGGTGATTGATTGAATATTTCAATCAAACATTTTTTCGATATTGATCAAAAATTTTATAAATTTTTCATTTATAGTCAATCAAAACAATAAAAGCAGTAAAATTTCTGTTATGTTTCTAAATGACAGAGATTTTAGTAAAAATATTAATTTTAGCAGAAAAACCTTCTGAAAGTTTGCTTAATCAAAGTTCGATTTTTTTTTTTTACTTTGTTCGGGACTTTCCGATTTTTAAGTCAAAAAAGAAACCCAAAGCCATTACCCTACAGATCCAATATTTTTTTAGATTAATATCGACCCCAAAAGGTAACTTTCCCGACCACGACGTTTTCGAAATTCGAAAAAACTTATATTTGCTGCCATCTACTATGCAATCTTAACTTACAGGGCTAGACCCCTGAGGCTAAGTTGGTAAATGTACAAAACCGGACCAGGGGAAAATGGCCCCCCTGGAAGAACTTACATTTTTTTAAAGTTTATTTGTAAAGCGAAAAGCTGTTAATGGAATTAGTAGATTTTAGCAAAAATCTAAATTTTTTACTCGTTCCCAATAAAATGACTAATACTTACACTGCTTTGAATAAAATCCATTATATTTCCAGAGTTTGTTGTTTGATTACCATCGTAATTATTAATTTCATTACAAATTCCACTTGAAACACCGGCTAACAATTCATCTTTGTACGTGTAGACATAAACAGATAATGAAATTAACGAAAACAGTATTGTTATCAGAAATCCACCATACTAATTATACAAAAATTAAAGACAAAAAAAGATTTTAGAATAAAAAGTTACCATGTCAAAGAAATTGATTTAATCAAGGACTTTACATTGACCGTTTGTTTAAGAGGATATTTAAATTTTGGATGCCAAAAAACTATTTTAAAATCTGTCAATTTTTTAAATTAACAATAGTCCTGTTTTCGCGTAGCCGTATAAACGCTTACACATGCAAATTTTAAATTATCTACGCAACCCAACTTTGACGATCCTCTTTGGGGGCAATGTTAAGTCCTTGGTCTAACTTACAACTACCAGCATTGATGATTGTATCTTTACAATACATGAACACGCCAGTGAGCTAACAAAAATAATAATAGCTCCAATTACCAGCAGAATATAAGGGGCCTGATCAGAGTACGCTTCATTGATTTTAAGATATTTCTCAAAGTCAGTTTGCATCCATATACCAATCCACAAAAGAGATAAACCGGATACCTATGGGATTGAAAAATTATTAAGGTTTTGTTAAAATATCTGTTTCGAAAAAAAAAAAAAACAATTAAAATAGTTAAATTCAGCCTTGCCGAATTTATGAATACCCTCAACAATGTAAAAAAGATCATTGCAAAAAACTTTTTGAAAAAAAAAAATTGTGAAAAATATTTTCCAAAAAAAAATATTTTAAGAAAAAAAATTAAAAAAAAAAAAATCTGCGGAAAAAAAATTGTTTTGGCGGAAAAAAATTCGCAAAAAAATTTTGGGGGTTACAAACTATTTTTGTACTTTTAAAATACCTTTCGGTATCCAATTCTTGTTTTAAGAACATTAATAATACATTTTTATCATTATTAATATTATTTTTTTTTTATATCAAAATCATATCAAAATCAAAAGGGCAGGCCTTAAATAATTAAATTTTTACCCTCTTGATCCAAGTTCGATACAATCAATAAATTGTTCAGAGTTGGTGTCACTTAAGCAAAGAGAAACTATTTTCCGCTTGGGTCGATTTGAACCATTCTAAATGTCAGGGCCATCTTAAGATAAGCCGGGGCCTTTGGCCACACAAGAATTTTGGGTCCCGCTAGAATGTAAAATGTCGCATGACAAGAAAAAAAAATTTGTTGATATAATTTTATATCAAAGAGATCTCAAAATCTAGGACTTTTTCTATGGGAAAAAGGTTTCGGAATCTGACACTTTTATTATAAGAAAAATATCTCAAAATCGGTGACTTTTCTATGGGAAAAAATCTCGGAAACTTAGACTTTCTCTTTGAGAAAAAGATCTCAGAAACTAAGAGTTTTTCTATTGTATTTTTTCCATTTTTCTATACGAAAAATGTCTCAGAATCTGAGACTTTTCTATACGAAAAATGTGCCAGAATCTGAGACTTCTTCTATACGAAAAATGTCTCAGAATCTGAGACTTCTTCTATACGAAAAATGTCTCAGAATCTGAGATTTTTTTACGTACACTCAAAAAAAAAAGTGAACTAAAATCTGGGAAAATTAACTAAATTTTGAGAAAAAGAGGGCTCCAAAGATTTTTTTTTCTTTGTTTTAGTTCATAATTTTCCCAAAAATAAGGAAAACAAAATTATTTAATTTTAAGCCAATTTTAACTAGAAAATGGGAAAAATTATATTACACTTTAGTTCATTCACAGTTTAGAACTAGGTTGGGTCTAGACCCTGGACCCATGGGATCGGATTCCATGGGTCCAGCCCCTGTTAACTCGAGACCGCGTTGGGTCCTTTATGGGTCCCCATAGATTTTGACCCAAAACTTGTGTCTGTTTCGCTCCACCTTGCTAAGTTTTTGAGATACGGTAATAAGGGGTCTGATAGGGTCTTGAGAATCTTTAAAACTGGATAACTAAAAAACTATTAATCGGAGGGCTTTCGGGTATTTGGCATGTTCTACGAGTCAAGAGCTACAAAAATGCCGTTGGACCTTTTCTCGTGTTGGCAGTATTTACCGAGATATGGGCATATATAAAATCTCCGGAATTTCAAATTTTAGATCTAAAATTAGGGTCTTGAGACCCCGACAGACATGCAGAGCTAGGCTATTCCATATTTTTCTTTGTAGTCTTTCTATTGAAAATTTCATACGCTTCGCTCTATCTCGCTTAGTTTTCGAGATATCGCCATTTTGAATTTTTAACTAAATTCTAAGAAGTGATATACTAAATTCTCAGAACTTATTAACTAAATTCTAAGAAGTATACTTCCTAAATTCAAAGAAGAGAAATACGATGATGTTTTTTTAGTAAATTTTAACTAAACTGGAACTAAATTGTTTTTTAAGAAATATGTCTTAAAAATAAAGATAAGTTTCTTAGATTTGTGGAAAATTTCTTTGGCAGTAAGAATTTTTTTCCTAATATTAAAAAAATCTATTTAAAGAAAACTATGAACTAATTATAAGTAAATGAACTTTTTTTCCTCAAAGTTAAGAAAATTTCTCATATTTTAGTTAAATTTTAGGAAAATTCATGATAAATTTTCAAAGACATTTTTTCCTTAATTTTAGTTATGTCTTTTTTTCAGTGTAGAAAAAATTTATAGAAATTTAAGACTTATTTCTATACGAAAAATGTCTCAGAAACTGAGTTTAAGTTTGTTTTATGTATTGGAACCAGCAAATTTTTCTTTACGAAAAATGTCTAAGAATCTGAGACTTTCTAGGAATTCGAGACTTTTATGAATTTCTCGTTTCGAAAAAGTCTCAGAATTTTTTCTACGAAAAATGTGTAAAATCTGGAAAAAAAAGAATCTATAATCAAAAACATCAGTAAATATATAATAATTTTAATATTATGAAGCAGATTTCTGGTAGGAATGGAACCCACGACCACAAAAATATTGGCCTTTCGTGCTCCCGTGTGGCCGGGGCCCTGAGCACGTGTCCTATTGATTAAAACGGTACTGCTAAGTATCTACGTAAATAAAAATATTGAATTTACTGTGCAATTCGCTATCTCGGTCGAAGTGAGTGACTACAAAATTCTCAAATAACTCAAATTTGTTTTGTTTTACGTACAAAATTTCTAGTCACTCACTTTGTACGACATACTGAATCAGGGCATTATAGAAATTTTATTTGAACGTCCGATTCTCAAATCTACACTCAAAAGAACAACTCTGTCGAAAAATCTGTAAAACAACTTTCAGTTTAAATTAGCAAACCTTTAGCAGACTTTTCTGCTGGAATAGATTTTAAAAATTATTCCAATCTGTAGTGCGATTCAGTAACTTTTTTATCGATATCGTTAACTAACGAGAATTGTCGGTTGTTATATGTGATTCTGTAATTTTTTTTAAACGACAAAAAAATTAAAATTATTTGTTTTATACCCTCCATTCTAGTGATAGAGGGTATATATAAGTTTGTCATTGCGTTTGTAACACATCGAAATATTGGTCTACGAAACCATAAAGTATATATATTTATGATCCTCGATCGATTTTAAGTCGATCTAGCGATGTCCGTCCGTCTGTCTGTCTGTCCGTCCGTAGAAAACACGCTAACTTTTGAAAGACTTTACAGAGGCTACTGAAGTTTGGCATATATGTTGGTTATTGTAATCCTGGTCAGTTTGGTATTGTAATCCAGCCAAATCGGTCCAGTAGTTCAAAAGTTATGAGCAAAAGAGTAAATTTCGTCAAGGATTTTTCGCGAATTTGCGAGATAAATTACATGATAACTTTCGAAGGACAATAATAAGACTGCTGAAACATGACATAAATCTTTGCCGTTCCCCAGGTCTATTTTGTATTGAAGTTCAGCTCAATCGGTCCAGTGGTTCAAAAGTTATAAGCAAAACCCCGAATTTCAGATTGGGTTCATCTTAAATGCCACGTGGTAAACAAGTTTAAAAAGCATTGGTGGTAATATATCAATGCTTTTAAAACTTGTTTAGTTTTAAAGCAATGCTTTTTAAACTTGTTTAGTATTAAAAGCATTGATAACTTAAAAATTACACTCGAAAAAAATTTTACACTCAAAAAAAATCTTTCACTAAAAAAAAATTTATTTTTTTTTACAAAAATTTCAATATTTTGTGTACATACGTACGTGCATTCACTCAGAAATATTTTTACAGTAAAAAAAACATTACACTGGAAAAAGTTTTACACTAAAAAAAAAAATTAGTAATTTGTCTTTTGTTTTTAAATGACAAAAAAAGAGTTTTTTACTCAAAATAACATATTTCTTATCAAAATTGTTAATTTTAACGTTAAAAATGTACTATCCTTTAAAAAAAGGCATTGTGGAGGGTATTTATAGATTCGGCAAAGTCGAATTTAACTTTCCTACTTGTTTATTTTAACATTGCATGAAGAACCGATCAATTTTGTTTACTCTAACTTCAAACAAATTTTTGTTGCTAAGTTAACGATTTTATGCACCAATAAAATTCGGTAAAAAAATTATAGAATAATTTTTAACCACAATTGTCGGTAATTATTAATTTTTGACAATGTTACTACCGATTTTTGACATTTAAAAATTATTGAATTGCGCTATTAGACTTTAAAAATTTTCTTAAAAACTTCTTTATTTAACTTTTCTTATTTTTTACAATTTCATGTTAATGGCAACTAATCATATTTGCAAAAAATCATCTAGCACTATTTATTTTCATCTAGCACTGTCTAGCTATTTTTTTAAACAATTTAGCACTTTCCACATTCGACTTATTGCAACTTTAATTAAAATCCGATCAATTTTAAACTTTTAAAAACTAAATTTTACACTAATTTAAAACTTTCCGCACTGCCAGTTTTATTTTTAAATCAATTTTTTTAAGAAATCAATTAAAATATCAAAAGAGTAATAAAAGTTATTTTAAAGATTAACTAACATTCAATTACAAATCGTGTACTGATTTAACCTAATTGGGAAAGATTTAAATAAAGTTTGAAAACTTCTATTTGAAATTCAAAAAATGTTAGATAAATGCTCAACGATTTCAAATTTCAGCTGATATTTTTTAAATGTCAAAGTGTCTGATTGAGTTTTAACTGATATATTTCAAATGTAATTTTTAAATTTCAAATAGAGTTTTCCTAATTTAAAATAGAGTTTATTTCTCAGATAGTATGTCATACCCAAAATGCTAAATTGAAAAGCATTAACAACGCACGAACACAAGGAGTCGTTACAAAGCTATCATTGTTGTAATAACTCATCTTTGGTAAATAATTTCAATTTAATTTAATAATTTTTTTTTAAATACTGCAATCTGAAACTCTACTGTCACCGACTCACTTTAATTAAAGACTATTTATAATTTTAAAAGCTGCATATTTTTTTGAAAATAAATATGTATGTGTACTGCATTTGCTTGAGAGCTGATCAATGATCTGTTCAAGAACATTTGCGATAAGAGAACATAAACAAAAATGTATGTATGTTCGTTTTATAGAGTGGGCTGATATTATTAAAGTTCCAACACAGCACTGTGGTCCCAAATTTATTTTTTAGGTTGAAATTAAAAAAATATACACTCAAAATAATACATTAGTAGGTTTACTAATTTTTTTTTGCTAATGCTAGTAAGCTAACCTTTAGCAAATTTTTAGTTGAGATTAGCATGTTAGCAAAAATGTCTTGTAAACTTCATTAGCGCATTAGCAATTTTAAACAAAATTTGAACTAATTTTTTTTGCTAAATTTAAAATTTTTGCTAATATTAGCAAAAATAAATTGTAAGTTTTTTTTAGGAAAACTTAAAATTGCGCTATCTCGGAAACTAAGCCAGATAAAGCAAAAGGGAGGCCATTTTTGGTTCTCGGGTTCTCCATAGTATCACCGATCTTCTTCACATGTGTGGACCCTAATGGGGCACATGCGGCTATGAAAATGGACATTGATTCTATGAGAAAAATCATAGAATCTATGAAACAAATTCATAGAAACCAGACACCTATGAAAAAGTTCATAGGCTATGAAAAAAAAAAAATATTGTTCAATTCTATTTTTATTTATTTCATTTTTATTATTTTTTTTTTATTATTTTATTTATTTACAATTTTATATTTTTAAAAACTTTTATGTTTTTTAACTTATTTCCACCGAGATTCGAACAGCGAACCAGTTGTTCGTGAAGCTTAGTCTCTAGCCACTTAGCTAAAGTATCCCAGCAAAAAAAGTGCGGAGTACTTCTATTTGGAGCAGGGTTGCAAAAGTTGGTACAATTGTACTTTTTTTTGGTACAATTCAAAGCTCAAAAGTACAATGGTACACCAATGACTCATTTGGTACAATTTAGGAATTTTATCAGCTTAAGGATTTTATTCTTGGAATTTTCCCAGTTTATAATTTTCAAGAAGTAATCTTCTTAAAAATTTAATATTACACTTCAAAAGTGACTGATTTTCAAACATTTGTAAATATGTTGTAAAATGCCACATTTTTATAGAAATGAGTTAAAATTTCGAGGGAGTATTCTTATCACATATTCAAAAGTTCAGAAGAAGGCCGATTTCAGATTTTCGTGCATTTTTATAGAAAGCAGACGATCTTTTTCGAGTAGTAGTTCTCCTTTGCTACATCTTTTGTAGAAATAAATGAAATATCGAGAAAGTATTCTTATCATATACACAAAAAATTATTAGCTAAAAATTTTTAATTAAATCAATTGATCAACAAAAATTTAAATGAATCGTCATTGTTTTGATCATCATTGTTGTTATTTTCTTTTACTGTCGAAGTACAATTTTTCAACATACAAGATTTTTTTTGCTTTAATTTATTTAAATACATTGATTGAAAAAATATACAAAATAAAGCATTTTTGTATAATTTTCTAGAAGATTACAATTAATTCATTCGTTAAATCAATCATTATTTAGATTGACTACAAATAAAAAATTTATCAAATTTATGATCAAAATTAAAAAAATGTTTGATTGAAAAAATATTTAATTAATCACCTATTCATTTGGTGACTGATATAACAATTTTCTTAATCGTAGGAGTTTCAATCAAAAAATTTATTGAAATCGCGTTTTTCGTGATAATTGGCAAAAAATAATTTAAATTTTTTTTAAAAAACTTACATCTTGGCATAAAAGTCGAAATGGATTCTGTATTTGTATGGAAATCGGCCAATCTTTCTCGAGTAGTAGTTTGCTTATGCCACAACTTTTTAAGATATCAGTCGAAATTTCGAGAAAGTGTTCCCGAAATATGCGCTATAATATTTTTTCAAACATTTTTAATTAATTTTTAATATTTGGCATAAAAAACTCCGATTTGGTACAATTGGGTTCAAAAAAGTACAATTTTATGAGCTCGTTGGTACAATTTTAATGTTCTCATTTTGCAACCCTGATTTGGAGTGCTTTAAAACTATAACAAATGTAATGAAATACAACAAAAATAACAAAAAAACACAAGAAAAAATCGCAAAGGACTTCTTTTCTACTCCATAAAAAGTTGATATTCAGCTCCTAACTCATTACCTTCCGCGACACTCCCATACAAAAGTAAGTAGATATTCAGTAGATAAGAAGTACTCCGAGCTTTCAAACAACTTCCTACTACTTCCCTGGCGTAGTTCTTATCTACTGAATATCTACTTACATTTGTAAGGAGGTGTCGCGATAGGTAATTAGTTAAGAGCTGAATATCTATGAATTCTGGAGTAGAAAAAACTGTTTGTTTTTGTCTTGTGTTTTTTGTTATTTTTGTTGTATTTCATTACAATTGTTTTAGTTTTAAAGCATTCCACTGGGAAGTGGTAATGACTTTTTTTGCAGGGATATAAACCAATCAGAACACTTAAAATCCATTTTGTTTAATATTCTGCTTTAACATATTGAGTTTGTATCTATGCTCTGTCACAATGCTCTGCCAAAAGCTGTGTGTTTGTAGAAAACAAAATTTTTGTGTATTTACAAAAAAGAAACGTTACAAAACTAAGTGTTGGTTGGCGAGACTTTCCACCTTTGGTGGTGCTGATAGCTAAGGCGTCGACTAAAACCACTTCAGCCGGTAGGTCTTGGGTTCGAGCCCCGTTCAGCGCAGCAATAATATACTTTTTTTAATGTTTTTTTTTTTATTTTTTTTTTATTTTTTTAATATATTTATTCATCTATTTTAATTACTATGACATTATTTTAATTATTAAAAAAAATTAAAAGGCATATTGATGACATTTTCTTCTATGAATAAGATTCATTAATTCTATGAATTTTTTCTATGAATTTAATAAAATCTATGAATAAAATTCTATGAAATCTATATATATAAAAAGAGTAATGTGACTGAGTGACTGACATACTCATTCATCATCGCCCAGCCCAAACCGCTTAAGCTAGAGACTTGAAATTTGGACTGTAGGTTGATCTCCCGGAATATAGATCCACTAAGGCTAGATTTTTGCCAATGTTGACTCTAAGGGGGTAAAAAGGGTAAAAAAAACTGTACTTTTGATACTTTTTATATCTCCTGAAATAATGGTCATAGAAACATGACATTTGGACTGTATGTTAACATCCCGGAATATAGATCCAGTAAGGCTGGATTCTAAGGGGATAAAAAGGGTAAAAATCTATACTTTTGGAACCTTTTATATTTCTTAAAAAATTGTTACAGATACTTGAAATATGGACTGTATATTCACCTCCCGGAATATAGATCCCCTAAGGCTGGATTTTTGCCAATGATGATTCTAAGGGGGTAAAAAGGGGAAAAATCTGTACTTTTGGTACCTTCTATATTTCCTTAAAAAATTGTCACAGAGACTTGAAATTTAGACTGTACGTTCACCTCCCGGAATATAGATCCCCTAAGGGTGGATTTTTGCCAATGATGATTCTAAGGGGGTAACAAGGATAAACAAATTTACTTTTGGTACATTTTATATCTCCTGAAATAATGGTCATAGAGACAAGAATTTAAAAGACAAAAAAAATATATTTTTTTTTTCTTATGGAAATTACACCGCTTTTTCTTCCATGTCACAATGTTTCTATTAATATTAAAAGTTCCACTGAAGTCTCCATCCTGAAAATTTAAACTTAAGTACTATAGGTGACCCTTAATAACATATATTTTTTCCAAAATTTTAAAAATATCGTTTTTTGAGTTATAGCTCTCCAAAAATTAAGGCAAAAACCAAGGACATTTGACCTTTTTCAAAAAAAAACTTGGGGAATGCCATTTTAAAGGCTGTCTCATTACCTATTATTTGCAACCTGACTGAGACCTGTATTGTTATTACTTTTCGAGATATCTTTATTTATGTCAGAACACTTTTGTCAAATATATACGATTTTGTTAATTTTCAAGACCGCATATCTCGAATACTGGAATGACCAGAGGCCTGAAAAATTGGCAAAATCTCTTTTTTGTTAAAGTAAGCCCCAGTACTTAATTTCATTAAATTTGGAGAAGGTGCGGTCAACTCGTCGGTTGAATTGAGGTGTTTCAGCTCTACTAGAAACTTGAAATTTGCAATGTCGGTTCACTTCCCGGAAAAAAGATTCACTTAGACCAATGTTGATTCTACGGGAGTAAATGGGTAAAAAAGTGTACTTTTGCTACTTTTTTTTATTTACTGAAATAATGGTCATTCAAACTTGAAATTTGTAATGTAGAATACTTAAGTGAAATTAAACATTCTGGAACAAGTACCTTCGAAAATTCTGTACAGTTTATAAAAAGTACCTTTTATAAAAATTACCTATTATAAAAAGTACCTTTTATAAAAAGTACCTTTTATAAAAAGCACCTTTTATAAAAAGTACCTTTTATAAAAAGTACCTTTTATAAAAAGTACCTTTTATAAAAAGTACCTTTTATAAAAAGTACCTTTTATAAAAAGTACCTTTTATAAAAAGTACCTTTTATAAAAAGTACCTTTTATAAAAAGTACCTTTTATAAAAAGTACCTTTTATAAAAATACCCTTTACAAAAAGGACCTTTTATAAAAAGTATCTTTTATAAAAAGTACCTTTTATAAAAAGTACCTTTTATAAAAAATACCTTTTATAAAAATTACCTTTTATAAAAAGTATCTTTTATAAAAAATGTCTTTTATAAAAAGTACCTTTTATAAAAAGTACCTTTTATAAAAAGTACCTTTTATAAAAAGTACCTTTTATAAAAAGTACCTTTTATAAAAGGTACCTTTCATTAAAAGTACCTTTTATAAAAGGTACCTTTCATTAAAAGTACCTTTTATAAATAGTACCTTTTATAAAAAGTACCTTTCATTAAAAGTATCTTTTAAAAAAACTACCCTTTATAAAAAGTACCTTTTATAAAAAGTACCTTTTATAAAAAGTACCTTTTATAAAAAGTACCTTTTATAAAAAGTTCCTTTTATAAAAAGTACCTTTTATAAAAAGTACCTTTTATAAAAAGTACCTTTTATAAAAAGTACCTTTTATAAAAAGTACCTTTTATAAAAAGTACCTTTTATAAAAAGTACCTTTTATAAAAAGTACATTTTATAAAAAGTACCTTTTATAAAAAGTACCTTTTATAAAAAGTACCTTTTATAAAAAGTACCTTTTATAAAAAGTACCTTTTATAAAAAGTACCTTTTATAAAAAGTACCTTTTATAAAAAGTACCTTTTATAAAAAGTACCTTTTATAAAAAGTACCTTTTATAAAAAGTACCTTTTATAAAAAGTACCTTTTATAAAAAGTACCTTTTATAAAAAGTACCTTTTATAAAAGTACCTTTTATAAAAAGTACCTTTTATAAAAAGTACCTTTTATAAAAAGTACCTTTTATAAAAAGTACCTTTTATAAAAAGTACCTTTTATAAAAAGTACCTTTTATAAAAAGTAACTTTTATAAAAAGTACCTTTTATAAAAAGTTCCTTTTATAAAAAGTACCTTTTATAAAAAGTACCTTTTATAAAAAGTTCCTTTTATAAAAAGTACCTTTTATAAAAAGTACCTCTTATAGAAAGTACTAAATGTACCGGAAGTATACTTTTCTGAAATTATATTTATAGAAATTTTTTATATTTCCTAGAATTTAAAAAATTTTAATGTAGGAGAATTCGGTAAAAAAAACATTCTTGGAAAAATACGTTTTTAAAATTCCGCTTCTTAGTGGGGTAAAATGGCTAAAAAAAGTGTATTTTCGGTACCTTTGATATTTTTTGACGTAACGGTTTTAGAAACTTAAAATTAGGAATGTAAAATCCTTTTAGTACTTTTAATATTTGCTAAAAGAATCATCCTAGAAAATTGAAATATGCAAAATAGGATCCTTCGATGAAGAAAAAAAAATGCTGGAAGAGGTTCTTTTTGGAAATTCCGTTCCTAACAGAGTAAGAAAGTGAACTTAAGGCACTTTTTTTTTTGTTCCTATAATAATTAAAAAGTGTAAATTTTGGTTATTCTTATATTTCTTGAAATAATGGTTCAGAAACTTGAAATTTTAAATAAAGGATCACCTAGCACAAAAAAAAACAGTTTTTGGAAAATTTAATTTTAAAGGGAAAAGGGGGCAAATGGTTATTTTTATCTAATTAACTATTAAACTAAAAGCCCCAGAAATATCATCCAAGAGAAGGACATATTTTAAAATTTAAAATTTAAGAACGGGGAACGAAGTGGAATAGAGCAGGGGACAATATGGAATGATACCTTTTACTCAAATTTTTAGTTTTTAACATTTTTTACTCCATATTTTTTCTCTCATATTTTTTTCACTCAAACTTATTTTTATTCCAATTTCTTTAATCACTGAAATATTTATTCAATTAAAATCCAAAATCCCGATATAAGGCCTCGAAAATTATTCAAATTTTATTGTTTAAATTATTCATTGAAATATTATTTTATAAAAGACTTAAACGTGCACAAGTAAATAAAACAAAGACTTCGTAGGGGAATTTTCTTGAAATTGGTAGAGTAATTCTGATCGTTCTATTAGCCGGTATTCAGTACAACTGGTAACGAAGTACCGGAATGGTAAGCTAGTATTTCAAAATTCTAATTCACTAATTCAGCCAATGAATTATTTCATAGATTCTATGAATTTGGTTTTATGAAATTTGTTCATAGATATTATGAACAATAATTCTTTCAGTGTATTTTTATGGAACATATTAACCCTCTTACTCCCCCACAATTTTAAAAAGACACCGCAAAAAGGGGTGTTGAAATTTGTTTATATGTATTTTGCAGAAATTTTGTTCCCAATATGCAACTTTTCCGCACTTGCCACTTTAATAATTCGACAAATCGATTTTCCAGTCTACTTTAACGTACATCTTCCAAGTAGAATATTTATAAATTATCATCAACATCAATAAAAACAGCAAGTATGACGATATGCTGCAGTTTATAAACAATTTTGTTGTTACTTTTTTGCTACATCAAGTGAAATTCGCTTCTTTTTTATCGCGTTCTCTTCAAATAGAACATTCAAAAGGGCTACCTAGAATGTTCTTGTGTCAACGACAAGGCTGGGAACATTTAACGTAATAATACCGTCGCACATTGGGGTGCATTCATATCAAATACGGTCAAAAATATAAGGAGTTTTAACGACGAAACATGATTTTTTTTTAAGAACAGAAAAAAATAAAGGAACACATTTTATTTAGGGGTCCAAATTCATATTAAGAAGGTGTAAGTGAGGGAAGTAGAAACTGTTGTTTTTCGGTTTTTTTCATCGTTTATCTCCTTTTTATGCAAAGTTACCTAGTAGGGTGATCAATTATTCGAATTTTTTTTAAAAACCGGTTTTCGAAATGTTCAATTTTATTTATATTTCATAAATTTTTTTTTATATTTCAGAAATTCATTTACGTTTCAGAAATTTCCAATTGTATTTTTAGAGGTTTCCATTTCTACACATTGTAATGCAAATGAAAATTTCTGAAATTCAAATGAAAATTTCTTAAAAGCATTTAGAAAATTTTGAAATATCAATGAAAAATTTTGGAAAACAAATGGAATTTTCGGAAAAGCATTTAGAAATTTTTAAAATACAAATGAAATATTTAAAAAACCAATGGAAATTTTGAAACACAAAGGGAAATTTTTTTTAATACAATTGGAATTTTATGAAAAGCATTTAAACAATTTTGAAATTTCAATGGAAAATTTTTTACTTTAAACATTTTTTATTTTTAAACAAAAAGAACTAGCAAACATTGAAAAATTACTTAAAATAAAATTTTGATAGTTGACAAAACTGTTCACTAAATTTTTTTTACTAATTTTTTTTATACGCAAAAATTTGCCCCTTCCAAAAATGATTTGCACTCAAATTTATGGATTCGGCGAAGGCGAAATTATTTTTTTTTTACTTGTTTTGGATTCAGTTGGTATTTTTTTGAAAATCTTTTTTAGTAATCAAATTTTTTAGTAATCAAAATTGATTTAAAAAAAACCGGGGTTCGGTAGTAAAAAAACCGGTCTAACCGGTTTTCGAACAGTTAAGATTTAAAAAAACCGACCGTTGCAATCCACAAAAAACCGGTTTAAGAAAAATTCGAATAAGGCAATCAAACTCAAATAAGCAAATTTTTTTTAGTTAAAAAAAGGTAAATTTACGTTATCTTAATAATTTAGCTATTTCTAGCCAATATTTTTAGTCAAAAACAACATTTGCAAAAAATGGCGGTTTTTTACTAAGTTCTAGAAATTTAAAAAAAAATCTCAAAATTTCTTACCCTTGACCCATTCAAAAATCTTGACACAAAATTAATTTGAGCCATATCTGATCATTTTAACCCGTGGCGCCCTTCAATCAAAGATTTACATTTTTGGAAAATTTCCACCAAAATTTTTGATTTTTGAAAAATTAAAAATAAAAACAAAAATGTCTCGCGATCATGCGCGGGTACAAGGGGGGGGAAAAAGGGGAAATTCCCCCCCCCCCCCCAGACCAAATTTCGAAAAGAAAAAATAAAGGAAAAAAAAGGAAAAAAAAAGAAAAAAGAAAGAAAAAGAAAGAAAAGGAAAGAAAAAGAAGAAAAAAGAAAGAAGGAATTTTCTAAAAAAATTTCGAAGTCCAAAAATTTTTCATAGAAAAAAATCTGAAAATTTTAAAAGGAAAATTTTTAAATTTTTTAAGGAAAAAGTGAATCAATCTTAAAATTTTCTGTGAAAAATATCTGTCCATCTTATTATGAATTTTGGCATAAACAAATTACTTAGAATATGCTTTTTTTGTTTAGAAAAATGTTACAGGATCTTAATTTGGTTTATATACAAAGTGTTTGTCTTCTACATAGAATTAAAAAAAATATCTTAAAATCTTAAAAATGTTGATAGTCGAACTTACATTTGAAAAACTACTTTAAAATTTTTTTTTCTAATGAATAAACTTTTTCTAAAGAAAAAATTCTCAGAATCTGATACTTTTTTTATGTGAAAAAGGTCTCAAAACTTATTTATAGGAAAAAGGTTGCAGAAGAATTTTTCTATGGGAAAAAAAGTCTCAGCATTTCTGAATTTGACATTTATTTTAAGGAAAAAGGTCTCAGAATCTGAGTCTTTTTTAAGAAGAAAAAGGGCTCAAAGTCTGAGACTTTTTACTGTCGAAAAACAGTCTCAGAAGTTGAAACTAACTGAATTGGTAGAAGGTCGCAGAATCTGAGACTTTTTCAACTGGAAAAAGGTCTTAGAATCTAAGACTTTTTTTATAGGAATAAGGTTTCAGAATCTCAGAAAAATGTCTCAGAATATCAGACTTTTCTATAGGAAACAGGTCTCAGAATCTATGACCTTTCTATAGGAAAAAGGTCTTAAAGTCTGAGACGTTTTGTATAGGAAAAACATTTCCGAATCTAGGACTTTTTCTATAGGAAAAGTGTCTTAGAATCGGAAAAGATTTTAGAATCAGAAAAAGGTCTCAGAATCTGTCACATTCTTCTTTAGAGAAAAAGTGCCAGAATTTTAAACTTTTTCTATATAAGAAAAAGCTCTCAGAATCTGAGACTTTTTTTTAGGAAAAATGTGTGAGAATCTGAGCCTTATTCTTTAGGAACAAGATTTCAGAATTTGAAACTTTTTCTTTAGGAAAACGGTCTTAGAATCTGAGACTTTTTCTATTGGAAAAAGGTCGAAGAATCTAAGACTTTTTTTTATAGAAAAAAGGTCTCAGAATCTAAAATTTTTTCAGTACGAAACAAATCTAATAATCAAAGACCTCTCTATAGGAAAAATGTCTCAGTAATACTTTAAAATATGAGACTTTTTCTATAGTAAAATGTCTCAGAATCTGAGACTTTTTCTGTGGAAAAAAAATTCTTAGAACCTGAAAATTTTTCTATACGAAAAAAGTCTCAGATTCTGAGACATTCTTCGTTAAGAAGAAGTCTTATATTCTAAGAAATGTTCCCTATAAAAAAAAAAAATTTCACGAAAAATGTCTCAAAATCTGATATTTTCTATGTAGGAAGAATTTCTTCTATTAAATTCCCAGATTTAGACTCTTATATACGAAAAATATGCATACGAAAAATATGCAATTTTATTTTAAATTTCTTTTAAAAATCCGAAAATTTTTTAATACGAAAATAGTCTCAGATTCTGAGACAATTAGTCTTATATTCTGAGACATTTTTCCTATAAAAAATAATTTTTTCACGAAAAATGTCTCAACATCTGATGTTTTCTATGTAGGGAGAATTTCTTCTATTAAAAAATTCTCTTCTTATGTATACGAAAAATATACAATTTTCTTTTAAAACAAATTAAAAAAAAAACGATCTAAACGAAATATGATCATGAAAAACAAACCTTATTCGGCAAAAACTAATAAATTTGATGATTTTATAGCTTTCCCATCACTTTTTTTTGTAAAAAAAAACGTATCCCTTTTTTTGCTCGTCAACAAAGGGGAATTTATGATTTTTTTCGAAGTAAAAAAAATTTTCCCCCCCCAAACCCAAAAGCTGTACCCGCCACTGCTCGCGATACATTATTTTTATTAATTTTGGCATGCTGAACACAAATATCCAAAAATATCTTAAATCGGTTGAACGGTTTTTGAGTTATCGCCATTTGAAATTTGTCAAAAAATTTCACAAAATGGCGGTTTTTTTCTACGTTCAAGAAATTTTTTTAAAAAATCTTAAAATTTTGTTTCTGTAACTATTTTATAGAGCTGTATTTAAACTTAATTTGTGCCAAATCATACCACTTTAACCCACGGCGCCCTTCGATCAAAGTTTAGAGTTTTTGGTGAACATTTTGTAAAAATGCAAAACTTTGATCGAGGGCGCCACGGGTCAAAATGATCGGATTTGACTCAAATTAATTTTGAATGAAAAACTGTGTCAAGGCACTTTAAAAGGGTTAAGGGTTAGAAATTTTGAGATTTTTTTTTTTTAATTCTAGAACGTAGGAAAACACCACAATTTTTCACAAATTTCAAATAAAGATATCACGAAAACCGTTTGACCGATTTTCAAAATTCTTTGATATTCGTATTCAGCGCATCAAAATTAATAAGTATGATGTGTCGCAAGATATAGTTTTATTTATTTTTTTTTTCAAAAAATTTTTAAAAATCTAAAATTTTGACCGCGGGTTAATTTTATCTGATTGACCTCAAATTTGTACCACATATTTTTTAGGTCCACTAGAATAAAAATTTGCCCGGACACTTGGGAAAATCAAAAGTTGAAGAAAAAATGCCACTCTAATGTTCCATGCAGAATTTGGGTCCTGTTGGCAAAATAATTACGGATTCAAAATATTTTGGAAGTTTTTAAAACCGGAAACATAGATACATGCCGAAAATGAAAAAAAAGACATCCAAAAATTAGGAAAAAAAACAATGTACACTGAAAAAAAAGACATAACTAAAATTAAGGCAAAAATGTCTTTGAAAATTTATCATGAATTTTCCTAAAATTTAGTTAAATTTTAACTAAAAAATGAGAAATTTTCTGAAATATGAGGAAAAAAGTTTAGTTCATTTACTTATAATTAGTTCATAGTTTTCTTTAAATGGAATTTTTTAATATTAGGAAAAAAATTCTTACTACCAAAGAAATTTTCCACAAATCTAAGAAACGAATCGTTATTTTGAAGACATATTTCTTAAAAAACAATTTAGTTCAATTTTAGTTTAAATTTACTAAAAAAATATCATCGTATTTCTCTTCTTGAATCGAGGAAGTGTACTTCTTAGAATTTAGTTAATAACTTCAGAGAATTTAGTAAATAACTTCTTAGAATTTAGTTAAAAATTCAAAATGGCGATATCTCGAAAACTAAGCGGGATAGAGCGAAACGGATGAATTTTTCAAAAGAAAGACTACAAACTAATACCCTGTTCTCACTTACAGCTAAAAACCATTTTTAGCAACATTTTTCGTTTTGTGCTTAAAACCCGTTTTTATGACTCGTTTTACCATACATTTTTTTGTTGTAATATGTCAAAATAAAAATGTTTTTAGCTCGTTTTAAAATTAAAACGATTTAAAACGAGCGGAATTCCAGGGGTTGAATTGAGTATTTTTGAATGTTCAGCGTTTTTAAAGCATTTTATTAATATTGGCAACATTGTTTATTACTAAAATGTAAATACCCGAAAGCTCTCCGATTAATAGTTTTTGAGTTATCCAGTTTTTAAGATTCTCAAGACCCCAGCAGACTCCTTTTTTTCCGTATCTCAAAAACTAAGCAAGGTAGAGCGAAACGGACACAATTTTTGGGTCAAAATCTATGGGGACCCTTAAAAGACCCAAAGGGGTCTCGAGTTAACAGGGGCTGGACCCATGGGGTCCGAACCCATGGGTTCAGGGGCTAGACCCAATCTAGTTCTAAAATGTGAATGAACTAAAGTGTAATCAAGCTCTTTGTCTCCCGCTCTTAATATTTTGGAACTTTTTAACAGAAGGTACGAAAACTGTTAGACGAGGAAAATACGATAATTTTAAATTAACATTGTTGGTTTGACAAATAATGCTAACTTTTTATATCGAAAAAGCGCTTAATAAATTTAAAAAAAAATGTATCAATTTATAATTTTTATGTTAATATTATTTAGGAAATACCTTTAAAAGTGTTTAAAACAAATTGTCAGCAAATAAAAAGTCATTGGATTTCCCGATAATCCACAAAAAAACTTTTTTTACAGCTAGATGAAAAAAAAACGGAAGCTTTAGTCTGAAAATCGCCAAACTGCAACACTTTTTTTTGTTTATATCGAACTTAAGGGATTTTTTTTGGTTTGATCAAACGTCCAGTTCGATGGCGGACTTAGCAAAGGGAATTTAAGAGCGGCTTTAACAGAAGAATTGATACTCTTTGGTGTAATATAATTTTTCCCATTTTCTAGTTAAAATTGGCTTAAAATTAAGTAACTTTGTTTTCCTTATTTTTGGGAAAATTATGAACTAAAACCGAGGAAAAAAAATCTTTGGAGCCAAATCATTCCCTCTTTTTCTCAAAATTTAGTTAATTTTCCCAGATTTTAGTTCACTTTTTTTTTTTGAGTGTATTTTTTAGATTTTTAAGGTCTCCCTTTTAGACCCTGATATCATATGGGTCCAACTAATTGGTACAATCTGAAAGCTAAAACTCTCCTTTGTCGATAGAAATTAGTTTAAAAAAAAGTCGGCTGAAAAATGAGGAAAATATACCAATAAATAAAAATGGGACATATATCAACCATTGGTCATCAAAGGGTTAAACAAGAAAAGTTATAAGTGAAATTGTAAGTAATGCTATTTTTTTACACATATGCCCGTTTTTCCTTACTGTATAGACTAGGTTTTGTGTAACATTATAGCTTTATCAATATTTAAATATAAAATACTACTTTTTCGTAAAAATTTTAAATAAAATGTTAATAAGGCCATTAAAATATTTTGTTTTATTTATTAAACATTATTGGTTTAGGACAGCATAAAAATAAAATTATATTAACGTTAAATCAAAATTGATTTCAATTTTAAATTAAAGTGGAATACACTTATAAAATTATTGCAGTTACTACATGCCGGTCATTTGTGTAGTAAGTAGTAGTTGTTGTTTTTAACTACAATTTCAGTTGTTTTTGTATGAAAAATCTCAAACAACGGCTTTTTGTAGTCGTTTTAAAAAATAAACACAAAAAATTACTACATTGTAGTAACAGTTGTTTTATGTAGTTGTTTTTAGTCTATAAAAAACTTATAATTTTCTAGAAAATTTTAGAAGAACGAATGTGTTGGAAGAGTCAGATAAAGCTGGAATTTTTACAAAATAATTGTAACCGTTTTTGGCGTTTAGAAGAAAATTCAGACAATTTAAGTTGCACTAAAAACAACTGTAATTTAAAGTAGTTTTTACCGTTTTATATAGTTGTTAATCAATAGTTAAAAACAACAACAACTTTTGGTTGATTTTACCGTAAAATGTAGTGGACGCCTAAACAACAACAAATGTAGTAGTTTTAACTGTCTTTTGTAGTGGAATCTACCGTCATAATTTTTTGAGTGTAACTTTAATTTTAAAATTTCCATATTTATTTGATCACATTAAAAATAAACATGGAAAAAATAAACTGTTTTATATTTATTTTAAAGTTGTTCCTTTTTTTAATATTTTTTTTCTTAGAGTATACACTTTCATCCTAGCACGAGGTGTTATTTCTTAAATTTAACGGAGAGTTATTATATAACGGAGCATTGAGTAATCCAGCCTTAATAGTATAATGGACATAATTTAATATTAGTGATTATTTAAAGTTTAAGTTATTGGAACAAGTGTTTGTTTTTGATTTATCGCTTAATCGAATAATTCTTTACCAAGCTAACAACTATGGGACCTCACAACAAACCTCAGGGTCTATATGTGCTGACGTAAAGCGTCACCAACCTTTTACAACCAAATAACATTAATAAGCATTTCAATATTTTTTTACAGATATGTTTGAAACCATCATTTTGGTGTTGTTAAATTTGCTCTTCTAAAATCTAATGGCGCAGTCGGCGACACCGCACTGATAAAATAAGACAACACATTAATCTTTTGTTAATTTTGAATTTAACTCGTTTTAAATTTTATTTAAGAGAGATGCACTTAAGAACACTCTATTAATTTGAAATAGTAGTGCTATAATTTATAATTATCATAAATATATATATATGTAGGTATATATGTTTATATATGAATGTTATGCTATATGTAATTCATAATAATATGTATGTCTGTAGTATTTAATATAATATGTTGTAAATAAATTAATAAACATTGCCATCATAATAATATATATAGAGTTTTTTTTTTTTAATTTTAAAGTGGTTGTAGTTTTTTATGCATAATCTACTTTGAACATTTGTTTACAGATGATATCCGCTCTTGCTGGGCGATATGTTCTTTTGCTCCACTGTAAGTATGGAAAATTTAAAAGGAAACCATAGTTAAAATAAGTACTTGAACATCTAAGCAGGTGAAATGGAAATGGACTTACATATAACGTGTGAGTTCTTCAATATCAACTAGCATGGCATCCTGACTATCATGCAGATCATCACGTTCCATTAGATAATTTACAAGTGATTCATTTAATTCTTCAATATGTGTATGTAGATTATTAACTAAAATTTGTAGTTGTGCTATATTCATGTCGGTTAGCAACTGCCGTGATAGTCGACGTTTGTCGGCCTTCATTTGAACACCGACTTTATCCAGGGAATCACGTATTATAGCTGTTATTGGTGATATTCGTTGATGTTGACGTTCAATCTACAATAAAATAAAAAAAAAATATTTTAGAAAAGTTGGAGTAAAAAAATTGATTTGTTAGATTCCGAAAATGGTTTTATTGCATGGTACAATGGTTTTATTGTATAATATTTGATATTCAATTAAATGAAAAACATTAAATTACTTTGAAGACTTTGAAAGTGAATAAGAGAGCCATCAGGTGCTACAAAAATGTTTTTAGACAATTAGTCGTTTGGACAATATTTAGCGAGATATGTACATTTTTTTAATTTTCCGGAGTGCTAACTTTTTTAGATTCAAATCTAGGACCCATAAGCGTCCACATATGTGAAAAATGATGGCAAGTCTATGGTGATCCTAAAAATCTGGTTCGTTTTATTCTATCTTGCTTAGTTTTCGAGATATCGCCATTTTAAGTTTTAAAGAAAAAGTCTGACATTCTTACAAAATTTCCCTAAAATTTTCATATTTTTAGACAAATTTCCGATTTAGAAAATATAAGATTCTAACGCATTTTCCTATAGAAAATGTCTCAGATTTTCAGGCTTTCTCAGATTATTAGACATTTTTCTACATACAAAGTTTTTGATACTAAAAAAGTCCTTACTTTTTCTATAGGAAAAATTATTCAAAATCTAAGACTTCAGAAAAAAATTAGCTATTGAAAAGATATCAGATTCTGAAAAAGTTTTGCCGTAGAAAGAGACTTAAAAAGTCAGATTCTGAGACATTTTTCTTATAGAAAAAGTCTCAGATTCAAAGACATTTTCCAATGGAGAAAGTCACAGATTCTAAAACGTTTTTCCTATAGAAAAAAATGGAAGATTCTGAGAAATTTTTCCAAAAAAAAGTTTCGGAGTCTAAGACATTTTCCTTCAGAAAAAGTCTAGTATTCTGAAAATATGTTTCAATAAAAAATCTCTTGTTGTAAGAGCTTTTTCCTTTAGAAAAATATGGGATTCTGAGACATTTTTTTCTCTATAGAAAAGTTATTAGATTCTGAAAAAGTTATACTGTAGAAAGAGACTTAAAAAGTGAGATTCTGAGACATTTTCTTACAGAAAAAGTCTTTGATTCCAAGACATTTTCCAATGGAGTCTCAGACTCTGAAACGTTTTTCCTATAGAAAAAGTAACAGATTCTGAGACATTTTTTCCAACATAAAAAGTTTTGGAGTCTAAGACATTTTTCCACAGAAAAAGTCTAGTATTCAGAGACATTTTTCTAATAGAAAGTCTCTGATGGTAAGAGCTTTTTCCTTAAGAAAAAGTATCAGATTCTGAGACATTTTTTAAAGAAAAAGTCTCAGATTCAGAGACAGTTTTCCTATAGGAACAGTTTTTGGTTCTGAGACATTTTTCCTTTTTTGGATATGGGACTTTCTTATGAGAAGTTACATTCTGAGACATCTTTAGTACATTTCGTACATTTTACGTAAAAGTCTCAGATTTAGGAAAATATTAGATTCTGAGACATTTTTCCTTTTTAATAGAAAAAGTCACATTCTAAGACATTTTTCGAAATAATCTTTATTAAATTTAAGTCGACATTTATTTTACTCTAGACCAATGGTTCCCAACCTTTGATTCTCGCCCCACTGGGGGGCAATTTGAATGCTTCAGGGGGGCAACGAGCAAATTTTTAAGATTTTTTTTTTGTTAAAAAACTAAAAAAATATTTATTTTATACGGTATTTACACCAACGAAAACAACTTGTTTTTAAATATTTTTTTGGTTTTTGGCAAAAACTACATAAATTTTCCATACAATTTAAAAACTGCGTTGCCAACTAAAACTGGGCAAAAACTAGAATTTAGGTTCTGGTCAATGCTACTATTAAGTGTGAATGTTTTTTTTCAATTTTCTTTTAAATCTTTTAAAAAAGTAAATAAATGTGTAATTTAATTTTTTTAATAACGTGTGGCTATTATAATTTTGTGTTTTTTAGTGAATTTAGAAAATAATTAATTTGATTTGACAAACAAAAACTCTTTTTATTCGGTGTAAACAGTTTGGTTTTCCAAAATGCTTTTTTGCCAAAAACAAGTTAGTTTTTGTTTGGTCTAAACATAGTGTTAGTTAAATTATTTAGTTGGTTGTTGAAAACTTTTGCTAAAAACTTTGTTTAAAAGACGATTTTAATAAAAAGTTTGCTTAACTACAAGTAAATTTTGATTTATAAAACTAAAAAAAAATTTACACATTTTTCTTGGGTGTAGGGGGACATTTTAGTATTTTTAACTTAAAAGTGGGGCATGGCCCAAAAAAGGTTGGGAACCATTGCTCTAGACGATATTCCTGCTACACCGGGAGTTATCGGAATTTTTCTGAAGGTCCACATTGTTTCATAAGGTGGCAAAGAAATTTTTAAATACTGATTTTGCCTATGAAACGAGACACCGAACACCCCATCCTAAAAATCGTCTCTTATATATCGAGGGCAAATATTCAAAACTTGCTATCTGCAGTGTTATAACATAGCAGATAGCAAGTTTTGAATATTCGCCCTCGATATATTAGAGTTAGTTTTGAAAATTTTATGTGCGGGTATCATAAGGATTAAGGGGAGATAAAAAGAATTCCGGTATTTTATATATTGCAAATCGGTTTTAGACCAAAAAATAATACAATTGACGTTTTTGAACTCTAAAAAATGTTCCAAAAACCCACCACAGGAGGTGGAATTATGTTTTTTAATTAATTTTTTAAGTATGCACGATGAAAGGGGATTTAGATTAATAAAATGGTACCAAAGTTTCCGTTCTTTCACAACCCGTTGAAAAGTTATAAGGTCATAAAAAAGGACAAAAACAGGTTTTTTTTGAGAACTTTGACCTTAATTTTCTCGAAAACTTAACGTAATAGAAAAATTGAAAAACCAGATTCAGGATCAGCATCGAAATGTTTCGAAAACGAGTGGTAAGATCCCAGAATATCATCCAAAATATCAAAGCAAATACTCTCAATTTGACCTCCATTTTCTCAAAAACCTGACGTTATGGAAAACTTTGGATAACAGATTTGGAACCAGCATTGAGATGTTATTCGAAAATAACAGTTTGTTATAATTTGGTCATTATAAAAAAAACTTTGAAGCCTTATAACTTTTTAATGGGTTGTAATAGAAAAGGAACTTTGTGTTGCAGTTCTCTAGCAAAAACTCTCCTTTCATTGTGCATGTTTAAAAAAAACAATAAAAAAAATTAAATTTCCGCCCCCTGCTGTTGGTTTTTCGAACTTTTCTAAATGGTTCAAAAAACGGCCATTGTATTAATTTTTGATGTAGAATTGACTAGTGAAATCAGATTTGAAATGTATTCACCCGTTTTTGCTCTGCAGAAAAATCAGCTCAAAATCCGCGATTTCAGATGGGTTGAACCACCTCAAGGAGCGAACATTTTTCCAAAAAAATACCGACATTCTTTTTATCACCACTTAATCCTTCCAAAAAATGACGATACCCGATAAACAGATAAAGTGAGATAGTCACCAAACGAACTCTAACATATATTTTAAGTTTTAGGCAAATAACATAGCGCGACAAAACGGACCACTATTTTAGAAAACAAGAGGTGTGACCAACGTCTCTATATATTTGAGACATACTAATTCCAATGGCGTCCTCCGTTTTTCGATGCACGGTTTCGTGCAAAATGTCATTAAAGATTTCCTGATTTCGAGCCAGTATTTTAACAAAAAAAATTTGCAAAGTTAATGATTTTTAAATTTTATGGCATATCGACATTTTGCAAGAAAACTGTACCATACATCGAAAAAACGGAGGAGTACGCCATTCGAATCAGCATGCCATTCGAATGTGATGGTCGTAACTCTTGTTTATTTTTTTTGTTCTGCAGTGTAAAGGGTGTATAACAGTTGAAGTACTTCCTTTGTTCGCCATTTTTCCATTAGGATTAAAAGTCGAAAAATTTTCAGATTCTTAAACACTCTCTGGCAGAAAAACCTTTTGATTCAAAACATTTTCTTTCAGAAAAAATTTCAGATTCTAAAACATTTTTCGAAATTTTTTAAAGAGTTTTTATAGTGGCATATGTCACTGTTTGGGGGTCTAGATCTTTTGGTTGGGATCGTCCTGCACAGACGAACATCTTTAGAATTTTTTAGAATCCATTACTGATCAAAATCCTAGACTCATATTTCAATGCATTACACTCGAAATGATAAAGAGAGCATACCTCCATACTGTGTTTGGATGCAGGGGTAACTTATGAATAGTAGTGTCAGTAATAACGAAGTCGTTATATACAGATGGCAATCTTTTTTTGGAAAGTATTTGGGAACGATTTGGGAATAACGAAAAGTAAACATTAAAAAATTTTAAAATTATGAATGAAAATTATTGTTGTGTCACTTGAAAATAAAAAAATACATAATAAAAAAAAGAAATGAATATAAATAAATCAAAACAACCAGCAAAATTAAACGAAAAATAAAAGGTAAATAAAATTTCCAGCTTTCCCAGATACCAATTGTAAAACCAATTGTAAAACTAACACCACCTTTAAACGTCAAAAAGAATTGACTCTTGCATAGTCTTTATATATTTAAGTTTTTGGTTGGAGGGAATAAAAAAGTAATAATATTCATACCTCCATTTGCATGTGAGCCATTTCTTTGGCTTGTGACAGTGCCATTCTAGCTTCAATTTGCAATTTAGCCTGTTTGGTAAAGAAATCACATTCCTTATCTTCGTTGCTAAATGTTTCGAATATTTGTTGTTGCAGCTGTGTTTGCTGTTGTGTGATTGTTGTTGTTGGTTTATTTGTTATGTTTGTTGTTTTTGTTGTGTTATTATTATTAATACTCGCATTTGAACAGCTGACAGATAGTGGTCTTCCATGATATGGATGTATTTGTTGTTGATTATCTGTTGCTACTGATATCTGGCTGCCTTTATTAAATGGTACTAAACCAATTTGTGACTTGGATTTTGACAATTTAGGACAAGTTTCCGAATCCGAACTATGACTATCTGTATCTGATGATATTTCAGTAATTCGTGTGAAATCTGTAAAATATTTAATTAAAGAAATTTAATTATTTTTTTTTTTTTCTTAAGAGAGAAGTGATGTTTTAATTAACCATTTTGTAAACGTGATTGTATACTGGGTTTCCATTGAAATCTTTCTTGTGGCTGCTGCTGTTGTTGTTGTTGTTCATTGCAGTTTTCTTCCGATCCCATAGCCAATCGTCGTCGAATTTCTTCACGATCACTGCGTCTCTGTAATAAAATTAAATTATGATTGGTTAATAGTATGCAGGCAAATAACTAGAATTTAAAAAGATAAGGAATTTAAAGTATTTGGCGAATAAACCGCAGTTCGTAGTTTTTTTTTACCTAGTTAAGGAATACGAGACTGGAATCTGACAAATTCCGAAACACGTGTGGATTAAGTCTTGAAAAAAGGACCAACATAAATAATTTAAAACAGAAAAATAATTTTTGTGAAAATTATTCAGAATATCATAGTTTAAATTAGTAAAGGAAATAATGACCTCGAGCTAGAATAAACCTATTCCAAATTTAATATTTTAAAGGTCGAATAAAAGAATTTTTATTTTTTAATAAATAAATAAAAATTCTTCGATTTCGAGGCCAGTTTTTTCTTGTAAATAAACACTCTTTTATTCCATTCCAATATTTCGATTCTCTTTGAGAATCATCATCAGGGGATTTAGTGAATTTTTAAGTTTTTGTGTGCATAAAAATTCACGAAATCCCCTGATGATGATTCTCAAAGAGAATTGAAATATTGAAATGGAATAAAAGAATGTTTATTTACAAGAAAATATAATTTATGAGCAAATGAAATTTTGTCTGGCACTGGCTGAACTTAATATTAAGTTATATTAGTTTTAAGATTTGAATACTTATTGTTAGTTCACATAATTTTAGTGAAGATTCAATAAAATAAATGAATGAGAAAAAAAAAACAAGAAAAGACTGACCTCGAGCTCGAAGAATTTTTAATTATTTAAATTGGAAAGGTCGAATAATAAGAACTTGTGGTTTTTTTAATAAAAAAAATCTTAAAAGGAAAGTATTACAAGCAAATATTTGTGATGGGTCCCTAAATGCGTATTCTCCTTCTGTAAAGCCTAGGGGCAGACAAAAAAGTCAAATAAGGTGCAGAGATTCCTGCAGAAAGCTATTTAATAAGGCTAAATCTTCAAGAGTGGATGAGGACTGGTCTGCATATATGCTGCAACTTAAGAGTTACAAGAAGATGATCAGAATTTCCAAATGTGATTCTTGGAAAAAATTCTGTGGAAACATAGAAGACATTACTGTGGTATCCAGGCTGCGGATGGGATACCTGAAGGATCCTAATGGGGTGTGGTCTGCCTCCAGTGGAGAGTTGCTGGATCTCCTTCTAAAAACGCATTTTCCGGGCAATTCCATACCAGAGTCGTCTTTTTCCCGAAGGCTGGGAAAGATTCCCACACAGTTCCGAAGGATTTCCGATTAATAAGTCTGTCTTCTTTTCTGTTAAAGACAATGGAACGAATAACAAGACTCATTTGTGTAGAGTGATTGATTTCGACTAGGCAACATGCATACAGCAAGGGTAGATCAACGGAAACAGCTCTTCATTAAATTGTTGGTACCATCGAGAGATCGCTTTCGGTAAAGGAGTACACTATGGTGACCTTTCTTGATAAAGAGGTGGCTTTTAATAATGTCATCCCGGACTTGATACTTGTGGCATTGTCTGGTCTTTGAGTGAATAGTGGTATAGTAAAACGTCTGAATTGGGAGATTCTATCATATCTCGATTTGTCAATAGAGGAACACCACAGGAAGGTGTTCTTTCACCCATTTCTTTGGAATCTGGCACTGAATTTAATGCTGCTCACTCTAGAAACAAGTGGTTGTCATGTTGTTGCATATTCTGTCGGTGCCGGGACAGCTGTAAAGGGAAAGCGCCTGTCAACATTAAGGGGCATTCTTCTAGGTTCTCTGAAATATCTGTCTAAATCAGAGATCCCCAAAACACCTCACATGTGAGGATGCTCTCATAAAAATTAAGTGTGCTCTCTCTCACACCGACATGCGCTCATACATTGAACAAAAACAATTCTCTCTTCTCTTCTTGCTCAAAAAGTACTTGGAGAAATAATCATAAAGAAATTGAATGTAAATATTTTGTAAAGCGAACATTTTTGATAGACCAGAATGCTTAGTTTGGCACGCTATGTTAAGTGTAACATAGCTTGACATTTTAACCAATCTTATTTATTATATTTTTATTTTTGATATGAATAAATGTATTTATATTTTTACTTTAAGTTTCTCTAAGTGCATTGAGTAACAGAGAACTCAATCTTACTCATACAAAGACAAAATATGATTGTGTGTGTTTGGGGACCACTGGTCTAAATGGGCAACAGACTGGGAGTTAATCAGAGCTTGTCTTGTTTATAAGGAAAAATAAGATTCTTTCTTTTGACCCTATTTCTCTGGACGACACTGAAATTACCTTCTCAAATGGAAGCAAGTATCTTGGAGCATTTCTGGATAGGAAGTTGAATTTCAGGCGTAATATTGAGGAACGGATGAGAAAAGCAACGATTGCTTTATATATTCCTGTTAAAGGGCTATTGGAAAACGATAGAGCTTTTAGTCCCATCGTTTGGGTTGGATTTATACAGCAGTGGTGCGTCTGATTCCGCCGTATGGAATCATTGTCTGGTGGATTGCTTTAGAGACAAAAGCAAACTGTGTCTTTAGGCCTATTCACAGCTGAGCTGAAATCTCGTTCGAACAAGATTTCAGCTCAGGTGTGAATTGGGTATTTATCGCGAAGGTACAGAGAACGGCGTCGATGTGCATCACTGGTGCTCTTCGTACTACACCTACGGCTGCATTAGAAATCTTCCTTCACCTGATACCATTGGACATATTGGGTAAGCAGTATGCGGCTACGTCGGCAATTCGGCTTAATAGCACGCTGCAATGAAGGAGCAGCGATTGTGGCCATAGCGCGATCTTAAAGAAGATAACAACACCACAAAATGTGGACTGTTCTCCCTCTATGAGCTTTTTTTGAGCGCCACTTTTTCTCTATGATACCATCTTGGGAGTCTTGTATGAGGGGCATTTCGGGTATTGGAGCCTCAATAAATTTTTACACAGATGGATTGAAGCTACGCGAACAAGTGGGCTTTGAAGTCTATTCGGAAGAGCTTGAATTGAGCCTGGCTCGAAGACTGCTAGATCGTTGCAGTGTTTACCAGGCAGAGATGTTGGCAATAAAGGAAGTGGCTGACTGGTTAAGTTGCAATGTCTTGTCTACAACCGCAGTCAACATCTATACTGACAGTCAAGCCGCGGTCAAGTCCCTGGAGTCAATGTTTTGAAAAACATGATCTGCCCTTAACTGCCGTGCGTCTTTAAATAAGATGGGCAAGCAAACGAATAATATGGCTCCCAGAGACATTCCAAGGAATTGTTAAGCCTATGAGCTTGCAACACTGGGAACTAGCTTACAGGCTCCTATAGAATTGGAATGTATTGTTATGACTCTAGAAACTTGCAAGCAAAATTTGCTACTTTGTTCCGCTAGGGAGACAAATCAGAGACAAATGGATTTCTCTTAATCAAAAGCGAACAAGTGTGCTGTTATCGCTCCCAAAAGGAGAGATTTCGACAGTGATTGCAGTAGTTTCTGGGCACTGTCTTATAGGAAAACACATTATGTAGCTAACGGTGTCGGCACTGCCGTTAAATGACTTCTGCCTGGAATTGCATAGATGGGAGGAGTTAGAAACTATCGCACATTTTATCTGCCATTGTTCAGGGCTTCTGTACAGAGACATGCTTTATTGGGATCTAGGTCTAGCTCTAGATCTAGTTGCAGCATTCCTCTGATTTTTCGGGTGTCAAAATTAAATATCGTAGATTCAACATCAGGGAATAGTAGGGTAACCCCATAACTATCTTGTGGTATCACAACGACCCTCAGAGTCTATGTTTGTTCTATTTAAGAAGTAAAAAATCTGGAGGCAAAACGTATGAAAATCAACCTGTCTTAACCCAGGAACATTTTTTGATAAGATTCATTTTGCAATAGATATTAGAATAAATTATGCGGTAATCTCAACAAAATTTTCAATGTAAAATAATTTAAAAAATAACACTTGCTCTGAAAAACGATTGATATGGTGACAATTTCAAACAAAAATCATAGGCCCTTACCACAAGAAAACAAAAAGTCTATTTTAACAAAAGTTTTATTTTAAATTTCAAATTTTCAATACATTTTTTGAAAGTCGATTTTAAAAACAAAAACAATTTGTATGGGAATAAAATTAAAAGCTCATTTTAAATTTATTTTATTTTCTTGTGGTAAAGCTGATAGATTTTGGAATGTTTATTAGGATAATAATTTAATGCGTTTTGAAACCGATTCCTTTGAATGGAAAATTTCCCATTTCTATAAAAGCGAAATCAGCCAAACGGCTGATATACGTCTAAAAGTAGAGATCAAATGGAGTAAAACTGCATTTACAGTTTATCATTTCGTGATCATGTTTCCTTTTAAAAGAACTTCAAATTTTTAAAGGATACATGTTGTAAAATATTTTTGAAATATTTGTAATTGTCCCAGGATGATACTGGTGACGGCAGATGAAAGAGGAGGATCTCCCCTAAATTTTCCACTTTTATATTTTGCCATAAATGGATAAAAGGATGAAAACTTTATCAAAACATTTTGTTGAAAATTTTGAATGATATTGAAGGATACATTTCATGATATGTAAAAATAATAAAAGAGGAAAATTAGGGGAGATCATCCTCTTTCATTTGCTATCAATAGTGACATTGTATGATAAAGACAAATATTAAAAAAATATTTTATAAAATTTAATCCTCTAACACTTTGAAGTCCTTTTAAAAGAAAACAGGATCACGAAATGAAAAACTGTAAATGCAGTTTTACTAAATTTAGTCTCTAATTTAAAACGTATATTATCCAGTTCGTGTTCAACGACTTTTTTCATTTTTGTCGGACGGTGGTATACTTCGGCATGAGACTTGGAAAAAATTATTAAAATCGGAGCAAACCTTGCGATATAGTTTCTGTATTTAAGAATTTTCGACCTAAAAGGTCTTAACAAAAGTCATAACTCAATTTTCCCCACGTGGCTGTTCCCAGGAAAATTTTTTGGAACATATTTCAATTGCAGTTGATTCTATAATACAATCCACCGGAATTACAACAAAATTTTAAACAAAAATCATTGTTCTGCATTGTTTAGTAGAATAAATTATAATAATATAATGCGTTCTGTAATCGATTATTTGGAACGAAACATGTGTTTAAAACAAATACTGGGAATATTTAGTTTAAAAATAAAATTTAACAATTTTTTAAGATTTTTTCCAAAAGATCAAGTTAATGAGAATAAGATGGATTAATAATATTCCCTGAAAAATAATATGCTTGAGTTATTTCAAATTATAATTCAAAGCAAATTCAAAATTGGATATAAATATGTAGTTTGAGATCTGTATTTTAAAATTTTAATTAATTGCTTACACTATATCTTTTAGTATCTTCAACATTTGGATCTGTTACTCTTAGAAATTTATCAACAATATTTATCAAAAATTCTGGTTCAATAAACGAAGCATCCTTTGCAAACATTGTCAATTCAATTGTAGTGAATTTCTCTTGACTACTGTACACACGGGGAAACATGCCGTCCACACAATCCGTGTCATTTTGAGAACATGATCTGTATTTGTGCAATAGTTTGCGATTAAATTTCGCCAAGAACTTTGTTCTGACATCAAATACGAATTTATCGAACATTTTCGGAAACAATTTTCACTAACACTAACTAATGGAGATGTTTAATACGCAACTAACCGTATGATACTGATTTTGAATTTTCAAAATATTTTCAAAATTTCATCCTTGCGTAGACCTTTCTTTTACGAAAAAACAAAAATTTTAAAAACAAAACAATACGCATTGCATATACGCTTAAATGCACACAAATACCAGCATTTGTTTCTCTTCTACCCTGATTTGTTAGGGAGTTTTACTCTGAGTGTGTGTGTACAGTGTAGAGCAAATGATGTTGCACTGATATTCCGAATAGACCACTTGATTTAAGGTTCGGCTAGGTTTAGTTTTAACTGACTGCCCACAGGTCCTGCGTTATTAGTGTATAAAGATATCACATTTGTCAGCCTCATGCCGATGTGATGGCGTGATACCATCATATGCAGTGGGTGTCATATTGGTTGGATGCCGCTTTTTTTTGCTCTCTCATTAAGTTGGGTTCTCTTAGTGTTGCCTTACCTATTGCATGTAAAAACTCTTTAAACTCTAAGAGAACCAATTTATACTTACTTATTCCTGACCACTTCTACCTCGCAGTGTAGAGGTTCGACAAAGAGATCGCCAATTGCTTCGATCTTGAGCTGCAGTTCTAGATGTTCTGGGATCTTTAAGATTGTTCTCGAAAAATTCATTCAGGGAATCCGACCAGGTTATTCTCCTTCTCCCTCTTGGACGGGTTCCAATTGGCCTCGTTTCGAAAACTTGTTTGGGAATCCTGGAATCAGGCATTCTTATCATGTGACCATACCATCTGGCCTTACATTTGTCAATTTGCTTTCAAGAGGATATACCTGTAAACTGCTCCTAATTGCATCATTTCTTACTCTATCTCTTCGGGCTTTACCTGCCACTCTTTGTAGGTACTTCATTTCTGTTGCCTGTAAACGACTTTTTCTAGACTTTGTGTGTGTTCACGATTCACAGGCGTAAGTAAGTGTTGGGATGTATGTTGAGTTGTAAACCTCTAATTTTGTCTTCTTTGATACTTCGCGCTTGTTTATAAAGTTCTTATTCAGAGTATAATAAAGCCGGCTTGTTGCTGCTATTCTAGAATTTGAGTCTTTATCTGGTTTGCCATCCTCACTTATTATTGCGTCCAAGTACCTAAAGTTGTCCACTTGCATAAGCATAGCATTTCCGATGTGTAAGCTGTGGCTCTTCTTTTCTCGACATATTATCATAGTTTCAGTCTGTTTGGTCTAAAACCACATTGTTCTTCTTCGAGTTGCAGTTCCACCTGATTTTTTAGTCTTTCTACTAAAATTCTCGAAAATAATTTTCCAGGAACGCTAAGTAGGGATATTCCGCGATGATTTTCGCATTTTTGGTTATTTCCCTTTTTGAAAATAGGAATAATAATAGCCACTTGTCAGTCTCTGGGAATTCTTTCATGTTTCCATGCAGTGTTGACAACTTTCAGCAACATTTCAGTTCCTGCTCTACCCATGTATTTTAAAAACTCCGGTGCCATTTTATCGTGCCCTGCGGCTTTGCCTGTTTTCGCTAACTCATTTTAGTGGACTTTCATTTTTACCGGGTAATTGAAAAACTTCTCTCGGATTTATATAAAGTGACATATTATTTTGGGATCTAGCAAAATCTCTGATCATCTTTGCTCTATGATCCTCTGTAGCAACCCAACTCTCAGATGACGATTTGTCGCCGTCAAAAAATAACACGTTACCACTTCGGCGCTATGAAATAGCCCCTAAATGAAATAGCCCCCAAACGAAAAAATGAAATAACACCCAAAAAAATTACGAAAAAATTTTTGGGGTTTATTTCATTTTTTTGGGGGATTATTTCATATTTTTTTTTGGGGTCTATTTCATTATGAAATAACACCCAAATGAAATAATCCCCAAGATTTTTCATTTTGGGGGTTGTTTCATTTTATTTTGTCTTTAGGGTCTATATCATTTTATGGGAGTTATTTTATTTATTAAAAACTAGCATTTGACAAGTTTTTTACATTTAAAATAGTTCAGTAAGTAAAAATATAATTCAATAATAGTTTTTAAGTTAAGTTTTTGATAGAAAGTGTTGTAGTGTAGATCCTGAAGTGTAAAATTCCAGTTTTTTCGAACATGACGAATCTAATACCAAATTAGCATTATTTTTTTTAACTTATTTAATCACTTAAACATGTTTAAGTGCTTAAAATAGTTCAAAAAAATTAATGTGAATATAGCATAACTTATCAGAAGAAACAAATGCGTGTTCTAAACAACTTACACCGCATGCGAAATTTTTGGTACTAAAAATCGCCGCGATTTTTTGTACCAAACATTTCGCCTACAGCGATCTGATCAAAAATATTATTGGTACCGAAAAACTCGGATTATTATTATTTAATTTTTTAGTTTTCGATGCAAATAAAGTTTTTGTAAAAAGCGCCGCAGGCGAAAATTTTGTACCAAAAATCGCCGCGATTTTTGGTACAAAATTTTCGCCTGCGGCGCTTTTTACAAAAACTTTATTTGCTAACGAAATATGTTGAATTTAAGACTCAGAAAAAGCGCAGTAGGCGAAAATTGGATAGCAAAAATCGCGGCGATTTTTGATATCCAATTTTCGCCTGCGGCGCTTTTTACATCAAGTGAATTTTCTAACCAAAATCGCAGAATTACGAATTCAGAAAAAGCGGTTCATGGGAAAATGTCATAGAAAAAATTGCGGCGATTTTTGTTATTAAATTTTTGAATGAACCACTTTTTACAACAATTTTATATGCTATCTAAAAAGTATTTTCGCTGCTACTACTTTCAACGGCTTACAAAAAAATCTGCAAAAAAAACACTTCTGAAGCTTCAGATAGACGTAATTTCAAACGAACGGGAAAGTGCACCCTTAAGTTTGAAGGCAAGCAGTGCAAAGTAAGCGAAAATAATCAAGTTTTAAACACAAACATATATATCAAAAATAGAGGTTTTGTGAATTTGGGCCTTATTTCATTTTGTTGGGGACTTTTTCGTTGGGGGCAGTTTCATTTTTGATTTTGGGGGTTATTTCATAATGAAATAAAATCCAAAATTTGGGGATTTTTTCATTTTATGCTTGGGTGTTTTTTCATTTTGTTTGGGAGTTATTTCATTTTTTACTCTTGGATCTTATTTCATTTTTTTTGGGTGTTATTTCATTGGGGGCTCTTTCATTTCTTGTTTGGGTGTTATTTCATTTGGGGGCTATTTCATAGCGCCTACCACTTCTACCAGACAAATGCGATCTCGCCTGGTAAGCGACGGCAAACATATGGTCGTTTAAGGATTGTAGGTGAGAGGTTACGTTCAGTAATCGGCGTAATGATAAAAAAATCCAGTTACTGACGCGTTACGCAAACAGGCGAGAAACGAATGCACCAGAGTACTCAGACGCGAAAAGCTTCTGTACGAACACCGTTTGCGTGCAAAGTTCCTAGCTGCTCCGCGGGGCAGCAAGACCTTTTGGTCATTTGGTAGAAGGGTAAAGAATAATACTAATTCATCCATTCCAACCCTTATAAGAAATTACCATATATTCACAGACTCGGTGGACAGAGCTAAAACAACTCAACTCAACCTAAGTTGACCTCACCCTCTCCAAATGAAATGAAATTTAATACTTGATTTTACTTTATGCCAATTTTTCAGGATTCTGGTTATTTCAGTATTCGAAATGGGGTCTTGAAAATTGTGAAAAGCGTACATATTTGACAAAAGTGTTCTGACATAAACACCGTTATTACAAAAAGTACTCAAGATAGAGATCTCATTTAGGTTTCATGTAATCTATATATCATGAAATCTTTTTTAAATTTCAACTCAGTGAAACTGAAATAAATGTTTAAAAAAACCGGCAGTTTTTGGAATTTAGAAAAACTGTAAATGCAGTTGTGTAAACAAGACCTTGAACCATCACTGAGCAATGTTTAAGGATTACCCCACTTTATCCTTAAAAGTTACAGAGGGTTAAAGTTGAAAAATCGATAAAAATGGCTTGAAATAATCCACAGTTTTTAACTTATTTCGCTTTTTTTTTAAGTTCTCCTCATATTTCAATATTTTCCGGCATAACACAAAGTCAGTACATATAAGAGATTATTTTAATGTTGGCTTGATAGATGCTTCATCGCTTGGTAAGAAGTTATAAGACGGTTAAGTTTTGAAACCAAAAATTAAGAGTTTTTAAATTTTTGAGGTTTTTTGATCAGGGATTTCGGCCCCCTCTACAAAATGAAAAAAGTTGAACTAGAGTTGGTAGCTGTTGTAATTCTTAACATTTTGGAATTAATCCCGTTAATGTGCCATGAATAGTTAAGGAGTTTCAGCAGATCAAACTTCGAAAGAAAAAACGTAATTTTTTTAAAATACCAGTTTTTCGCGAGGCACATTCGCGGTTTCATTCGAAATTTGGTGGACTCTTGCGTAAACCGAGTTTTTTAGGAGTTTACATAAAAAAAATCACTGGCGGGTTTATAAAAAATAAATTGCAAAAATTTTATGGCATTTTTGAAAATTGTGCGAAATTTGCAAATCTGTTTCCAATTTTTTTTAGTAGCAATTAATGCATCATGTTCATTTTAATACACCAAAAGACGTGCCTTAACGAGTAGAACTGATTTGCTTTTTGACTTTTTACTTTAAGCCATTCTGAGCGGAAAGCGCGATGATTTTATCTAAACCTGTTTTGATCTGGCACATCCAAGGCTTTACACGAAATCGGATGAATTTTTTTTTAAATGAAAGCCCACTTGATGTGTCATCTTAAAATCAGAGGCGGGTTAAAAAATTTTGATGATTATAGATTTTTTGGACCATATTAAATTTTCTTGTTATAAAAAAGCATCACCGATTTTTTTAAACACTGGTACAATGATACAATTTTCCGTGATTTTTTTTCAGTAATACCAACGCGCATTGCCTTAATATGTTATAAAAAATTGTTAAACTTTTCTTTTACCGCGAATTAAACGCGATTTTAGGTACTTAGATATTTTTTTTTTAAATCGTTTGGTCATTAAAGGGTTAAATTTATATCATATATTTTAGAAGAAATGATATATCCTGGCATGTTTTAATAACGCATGCAACAAATGTGTAGAAAAAAAATATTTAAAATATTTTTAAGATTTTTTAAAACCGCTAAATCTTAAAACCGCCATAACTTTTGACCCCCTTGCGCGATTTAATTGACGCGAACGAATTTCTTATTCTTAAATAGCTTCTAATATTTATGCCAACTTTCATCGATGTGCCATCAAAACAAAAATCACATATTTTTTACCTCAAAATTTAAGTCTTAGCCGGAACTCCTCATATATAATTTCCCTATTTGTGTGTTCCTCTTTTTTTGTCTATCCAGAGCTTTTTGAAGCCCACTGATGAGCTACAAAGCTGAAAATTGGCATGCTTATAGTAAAACACCTGGGGCAGATCCTAACGTAGCCGGATTTTCGATTTTTTGCCTGTGGGCGGAGAAATAAGCGGGAAAGTGGGCGTGGCAAAATGCAATTTTTTTACGTTTTTGCTTAATTTAAAGCCCCCAAATGACTTAGGAATCTAAAAATTTCCTAGAATATAGTCCTAACGATGCCGCATATCCCCAAGTAGTCGGATTTAAAATTTTCGCAATGTGGGCGGAGAATTGAGGGGAAAAGTGGAGTGGCAAAATTTAGATTTTTTTTAACATTTTTACTTCTTTTGAAGCCCCTAAATGACTTAGGAAGCTGAAAATTTCCTATAATATAGTCCTAACGATGCCGCATATCCCCAAGTAGTCGGAATCAAAATTTACGTAATGTAGGCGGAGAATTGAGGGAAAAGTGGCGTGGCAAAATTGGGATTTTTTAAAATTTTAACTTCTTTTGAAACCCCAAATGACTTAGGAAGCGAAAAATTGCATAGCATTTAGTTCTAACAATGAAGCATATCCTGAAGAAATTGTATTTAAATTTTTTAAACTGTGGAAGGAGAATCAAGAGAAAAATTGGGCGTGGCAAAATTGTGTTTTTTAATATTTAATTTGAAGACCCCAAATGATAAATGAAGATGAAAATTGGCATTTTTGCTTATTTTAAAGTCCTCTAATGACTTAGGAAGCTGAAAATTAGAATACATATGGTACGGACAATGGCAAAGATCAACTCTGACCTGGATATCCAGTGAAAGGGCGGAAATACAAAAAATCCGTTGTGAATTTTGTTCAGTTTGTATATATAATCTGTAACGTAGCCGGATTTTCGGCCTTTAAAACAGGGGGAGTGGCGGAAGACGGCAAAATTTAGTTTTTAAATATTTAAACTATTTCTGAAACCCCTAATGACTAAGGAAGTCAGATTTAATAATATGAAGTCAGATTTAATATTTAAACTGTGTACGAAGAATTATAAGGAAAAATTTATGTGGAAAAATGTTTGTGTTTTTTAACATTTTAACTAATTTTAAAACACTTCATGACAAAAAGAAAGATAAAAATTGCCCTGTATATAGGAGTGACCATGGGACAGATCCACACGATGGATTTTTGATATCCGGTTTATGGACGGAGAGACGAAATGGGCGTTCTAAAATTTTATCAATAAAATCTTTTATACTCATTAATTTTTTTCCAGTTTGGGAAATATATTGATGTAACTCAATCTAGCAATATTAAATTTTTGAAGCACAAACATAATTTTTTTTAAAGTTTGGTAAAATATTAGAACTATTGAGAAAAGTGATTTGGTGTTCCGCCTGGCAGGGACAGACTATTCGACTAGTAGGTAATAAGACCGTCATTAGAATGGCATGTTTGACCATGATTTTTTTAGAAAAATGTCAAAGGTCCTTAATTTTTGGAGAGCTATATCTCAATAAACGATATTTTTAAATTTTTGGAAAAAATATACGTTATTAGGGATAACCTATACTCCTTAAGGCCAAATTTATATTCTTTCGAAGATTTTTTGTTGTGTAGTTTGAATTTATAGATTTAACCAATTTGCAGATGCAATTCGTAAAGAATCTATTGAGATTCCATATGAAATTCATTTCCAATTTAAATTCGAATATTCCACTTGTAATTTAAAACTTTATTTAAAATTAAAAAAAAACTATTGAAATGTGTAAAAGATCAATTGAAGGGCTTATTGTAAAAACTCGATAAGCAACATTTCATTTTATGGTCGTTTTTGCCTTTAAACTTTAAAAAAGATGTAGAAAATATAACTTTAGCAGAACTTTTATTCTCAATATACTTGTACGAAGGGTTAAAGCAAGACTTCTGCCAAAAATCTGTCAATGGAACATCAGCAGAAGGCGAAAAACACGAAAAAATAAAATGTTGCTTATCAAGTTCTTGCAGTAAGCCCTTCAATTGAAATTCGTAAAAAAACAATTGGAAATCGAAAAATATCAATTGTAATTTTAAGTTTCCAATTAAACTACGAAATGATCAATTGTAATTCGTAAAAGATCAATTGAAATTCGAAAAAATCACACTCAAAATAAAAACTGTAAAGTTAGCAAAAAATTTAGTTAAATTTAACAAAAAAGCACCTGATTTTGAACCTACTAAATTTCAAGTTAATTTAACTAAAAATATTTAGCTAACTTTTTGTTGAATGAATGTAGCAAAATAAGCCGTAACTTTAACTAAAAATTCAGCTGAAAATTTTGTAAAAATTTTTATGTACATATTAAAAAAAAAAAATAGTTGAATTCAGCTAAACTTTTTGTTAATTTTTTGTAAAAAATTGTAAGTTTGTTAAATATTGGTTTAAAACACTAACCCCCAGTTTCTGTAAAACGAACGCCATTGCTCTACGACGAATTTGCATGTATTTTGTTTTTGTTACAATAACAAAATACACACAAATTCGTCACGAACGAACGGCGTTCGTATTACAGAAACTGGGGGTAACACTTCACTTATTTTTTTCTTTTTTTCACAGCATTAAGTTCAGCTTAAGTAGAACTTATGAGATTTGCATAGGAGGCTACACAAGAAATATATAAAAAAATTTCACTTAACAAATATGTTACGAGAAATCAACAAATTAATTAGTAAAAATTCGTAAACTCAGTTTAAAATTCAACAAAAAAATTAATTCAAATTTTGTTCAAAACTAGTATTTCCGTAAATTGAACTTAACTCAAAAAAGTAGTTAAAACGCTGATTTTAACTAAAAATTTGCTAAAAAGCCAGTAAACTCGAGTTAACAAAAAAAAATTGTTAACTTTGCAGTTTTATTTTTTTTTGAGTGCAATAGAAATTTCAAAATTTTAATTTAAATTCGAAAAATCTCAATTTTAATTCGTAAAAATCATTTAAATTCGTAAACAATCAACTAAAATTTGAAAAAGATTGAGATACAGTTCGAAACGGATCTATCAAAATTCGAAAAATATCAATTTTAATTCGTACAAGATCAATTTTAATTCGTTAAAGACCAATTGTTATTCGAAGATTTTAATTGAAGTTTGAATTTAAGTTTAAACCAATAGGTGACCAAGACCTTGCAAGCTAAAAAAAAAATTTTTTTTTAATGGGTCAGTTTCCTTGTTAGAGAATTTTTTTAATTTTATTTAATTCTACTCAATTCTAAATACGAACATTTTGAGAATATTAGTGATTCTGCTTGAAATATCAGTGTGTATTAGTGAAATTTTGGAAAACGTTTGAATTTATCAAAGCAAACGAAGAAGAATCTTTTGCAACGGGAACACATTTCCTGTGTGTTCGTCCTATTTCTAGACTACAACGTCTTTATAGGAGTCTTTGGTTTAAACCTTAATTTAAATGGTATTCGACAAATGTAGATTCTACATTTGATTACTTGATTTTCATATAAGATAATTAGAAACATATGTTCAATTTTGCTCTTTACTGTATGTTTGTTGGTATGAACGAGTTTACATTCCTCTACACATGTACATATGTATGTCTGTATGTGCGTACCAACATAGAGCAGATGTTCAATTTATCTTCACTTCTTAAGAAGTAGGTACGGTGCACATTGTAGTACCTCCCGCAATTCATATTCTAAGAAGTTTTTAAAGCAACATTAGGCATAGAAGGTACATGTAACTATGTAGTAAGTAAAATATGGTGTCATATGTAGTATGTTGTTACACTTTTAGGGTTGGGATTTTTTCTAAAGAACAAGAAAAATGCTTGGATGGGATGTAGGTAAAAAATCGGTAAAGATTACAATCTTTGAGTACTTGTTCCTGTTTTGTATAGTATCAATAGTTATCCACTGAATACTGAATGATGTAAAAATGAAGAGAATAATGATGATAACATTCATACTGCGATTGTTCACATATTGAGGCAGTATCAGTATTAGGTTTCTTTGTGGTTGCCAGATTAATATTTATATAGAAATATTAATAGAATTGTTGAATTGCCAGTATTAAAAGTCAAAGATTCTGAAACAATTTCGGAACAATTTTTTCTCAAGAAATATATACAGGCTCGGAGATTTTGGAAAAAATCTACTGAAATCTATAGACTTATCAGTCTGTCAGTTCTTTACGAAATGGCAGGTTTGCGGAGACAGTCTTAAGTGATGTCGTTGGTTTTATTGATGAACTCTCCACAAAAAATAACTATGTTTTGCCTTCATTCATGGATGTAGAAGGTGGATTCAATAATGTCAAAACATCATTAATCCTTCAAGCCGTGGACAGGCACGGGCTCATAGATTACTCTATGGACGGGCAACATTGTAGGGGGATGATGATATTTCCCCTTCTGTGAAATCTTGTAATAAATAAGATCCTCGAGCCACTCAACGGAATGGGTATCAAGGTTGTTTCCTACCCTGACGAAGTTGTGATACTAAGAAATATCATCCACTGGATGTATAATTCGATAATTACACTAATATAATTAACCTAAGTGAATAAGCAATAATAACTCTGCAGTCTACAGAAGGTACAACGACTGGCATGTGTGGATAACAATGGTGCTATAAGATCGGTACCCCAGACAGGTCTATAAGTGATACTCAAGATTCAACTCGTTGATATCTACATATAATCAACAGCAAAATAGGCTCTCAGGTTAAGAGAGTCGCAAATAATTATGCAATGCTGTTGGGGACACTCGACCATATTAATAACGGTAAGTGGGACGGAACTAAAATAGAATCATAACTGAATACATCTCACCGCAGACGAACTTTTGTAGAACCTTTAAAATCCAAGTGCCAACCTCAGAAGACTGTGCCAGTTATGACGAAGAATGCAATTCCAATTTTTACAGATGGATCGAATATGGAAATGGTTGGGGGCTTTGGATTCTATTTTGAACGCATTGAAAGCCGGCCCTCATTGAGACTTCTGGACAAATGTAGAATTTTCTAGGCAGAGGTTCTAGTAATTTATAAATCAGGGTTAATGATCATGGCAAATGATTTACATCCTTACGTGGATAGTCTTGCAGCTCTGAATGCCTTAGAGTCAATAACGGTGAAATCGGAAATAATAACTGTATAATATTCCTTCGCCAAATTCGACATCACAGTCAAGCTAATCTGAGTCCCTGGACATAGCATACGAATTGGCTTAAAAGTGCACCAGGAAGGGCTCTGAGTCGGTGGGGAACAGTTTGAACCAGACATATCAGATATTCTAAGTAGCAGAGTAAATGAACGAAATTGATAATATATTTTGAGTAGGATTGTTCAAGCTCGAGGCCATTATTTCCTTTACTAATTAAAACTATGATTTTTTCATAGAATAGTTTTCAAGAAAGTTATTTTTTTGTTTTAAATTTATTTATGTTTTTCATTTTTGCAAGTTCGGGGGTGTTCCAATTCCCCCATCATCAGAATTCTTTAGAAAATTAGGTAATACTGTTAGCATGCAAACATCAAATATTCATACTCTAAATAATGATGGGGGAATTGGAACACCCCCGAAACGATCGTCAATTCATTCCTGAAAATTGCCAAAATTTTTGAAAGCAAGAAACTCTATGAGTATTTAATGGGAGAATATCCTAATAAAGAAAGTAGAGTTATCATAAGTACTTGTTATGTTAATTCATAATGGGGAACATGAAAAGGCCTCGAATCAGAATAAACTCTTTTTCATTATTTATATATATTTGACTCCACTCCCATTGAGAGTTAGAAGACTAAAATTGTCCAATGGAGAAACCTACATACATATCATAACTCAATATGTTTCCCAAGAAACACATTTACGGACTCACCGACAAGTACGGAATCATGAATACGTCTTTTACGGTATGTTTACGGACCGTAAAATTCGTATCCGTCAATGCTGGTACGAAAACGGAACGTTAACGGTCCGTAAAGTTTAATTTTCGAACAGGTCCGTTTTTACTCCGTTTTGGTGTGTCCGTTTCTGTACCGTTCAATACGGACTACACCGACTTTCATCCGTTTTTAATCCGTTGCAAACGGTGTCGTTTTTCTACCGTTTCTTACGGAGTTTGTTGTTTTGTCAACAAACTTAAAACTTTTATGGAAATCTGTGAATTTTGGGAGAATATTAGCTGTTTTGACCATGAAATTGGTGAGTTTATTTAAATATAAAATTTTTAAAAATTAATTGGATTTTTTTTTCAAACTTTTTAGCATAAAATATATGGTGAAAATTCATTTCTTTTGGCAAGGCTAATTTTTAAATAGAAGTGTGCGAAAATCATATGCATGGACTTATGGTTAAATGTTCAACACACATCAAAAAGGTAATATGCATATAAGGTGTTTTTTTTCGTGTATGAAAAAAAAAAATAATTCCGAGGAGCGCCGGGCGGAATTTTGTGCTATTGGATTAAAATATAATTGTGTAACAATTTGAGGAAGATCGGATTTAATTAACCCGTGCCGCAGCGAGGTACAATTTTCAAGAATAGGCCAAAATGGTAATAATTTTAACAAAATTAAAAAATGTAACAAGTAGAAAAGTTAAATTCGACTTTGCCGAATCTATGAATACCCTCCACAATGCATTTTTTAAAGGGTCCTACATTTTTTAACATGAAAAAATTAACAATTTTGATTAGAAATATTTTATTTTGAGTAAAAAACTCTTTTTTTGCCTTTAAAAAAAAAAAAAAAAAAAAAAAAAAAATTACTAATTTTTTTTTTAGTGTAAATTTTTTTTCGAGTTTAATGTTTTTTTACTGTAAAAATATTTCTGAATGAATGCACGTACGTATGTACACAAAATATTGTCATTTTTGTAAAAAAAAAAAAATAAATTTCTTTTTGTAATTTTTTTTTGAGTGTAAAATTTTTTTTGGGTGTAAAATATTTTATTTTGAGTAAAAAACTCTTTTTTTTAAAAAAAAAAGAAAAATTACTATTTTTTTTTTTTTTTAGTGTAAAACTTTTTTCGAGTGTAATGTTTTTTTTACTGTAAAAATATTTCTGAGTGAGTGCACGTACGTATGTACACAAAATATTGTCATTTTTGTAAAAAAAAAAAAAATAAATTTTTTTTGTGTAATTTTTTTTTTTGAGTGTAAAATTTTTTTTTAGTGTAAAATTTTTTTTGAGTGTAAAATTTTTTTTGAGTGTAAAATTTTTTCGAGTATAATTTTTAAGTTACCAATGCTTTTAGAACTAAACAAACTTAAAAAGCATTACTTTAAAATTAAACAAGTTTGAAAAGCATTGTTTAATTACCACCAATGCTTTTCAAACTTGTTAAAACACGTGGCATTTTAGATGAAACTAAATTGAAATTCAGGGTTTTGCTTGTAACTTTTGAACCACTGAACCGATTGAGCTGAAATTTAATACCAAACAGACCCAGGGAACGGCAAAGATACATGCCAAGCTTCAGTAGTCTCATTATTGTCTTTCGAAAGTTATCGGGTTTTTTATCTCGTAAATTCGCGAAACACCCTTGCCGAAATTTACTCTTTTGCTCATAACTTTTGAACCACTGGACCGATTTGGCTGGATTGCAATACCAACCTGACCAGGTAAATGACAAACATATATGCCAAACTTCAGTAGCCTCTGTAAAGTCTTTCAAAAGTTAGCGTGTTTTCTACGGACGGACAGACAGACGGACGGACATCGCTAGATCGACTTAAAATCGATCGAGGATCATAAATATATATACTTTATGGGGTCCTAGACCAATATTTCGAGGTGTTACAAACGGAATGACAAACTTATATATACCCTTCATCACTAGAGTGGAGGGTATAATAATTTAAACAAAAAAAAATATTAAAAATCACCCTAATATAAATTAATCATCTTTAAAAACATAAATAAATCATCTTTAAAAACATAATCAGTAACTCTGTTTTTTTGTCTTTTTAGGGACTTAATCTGCAAATAGGATGGTCTACCAAACTAAAAATATCTATAATTTTAGGTTTCAAGAAATTCTATGAAATGTCCACTCTATTGTAATTGTACTATAAAAGCGCCGAGGCAAAATTAATACACTCAAAAACACCTCTTTTCAACCAGCAGAAAAATCTACTGAAATTATACCCATTTTGAGCCGTACGAAATGCCTATTAGGTCAGTTTTCTTCAGAAAATTACAATAATGAGAATAATCCGTTCTCTAAAAGATGATATAGAAAGAGTGATAACGCAGCTTTAAAATATTTGTTTTTTTATTATTTGTTTTCCATTGTTTGGTTTTTTTTGTAATATATTTAAATTTTAATCTGTCATTTGTTAAATGTTTACTATTTAAGTTTGAAATTTGTATTAAAATCAGGGTTGGCAACCGAAACGAATAACGGTATCGGTAACGGTATTGGTATTACATATTTTTTATATCGGTAACGGTAAAGGTAACGGTATTTTCGATTTTTTCGATAACGGTATACCGTTACCGATACATCAATACCGGTACGTACCGGTATTTTGAATAAAAAGTTAACAAGTCATAAATTTGTTAAAAACGCGTAAAAAATAAAAAAATTAAAAAACTGTTATGTTCAGTACATTTTCTATAAATAATTATATTTTTACTAGTATTAAATACTATGAATTAGCTCAGAATTTAATTAAAACATACACGCAATATTGTAATTCAACAAATACGAACTCATGCTCGTAGAGACACCTTTGTCCAATAAGCAAAAAATCTGCATCTTTAGCCATATGAGAAATCTGCATTTTAAGTCATTTGAGAAATCTGCTGTTTATAGCTGACGCGGTTGGCTAAATTTCTGTCTGGATAATCAAGGTATAATCTGCAGACAAAAACCGGCAGGACAGCAGAAAAATTTTCTGATTGTAACCGAGAAATCTGCTGATTTCAAATAAACATCAAAATTGTTTGTCCTGTTGTTAAAAAAAAAATCGTCAGGGATAAAAAAACTTGGCAAGGATGTTTCGGGGGATGTTTTTTTAAGGGTTAGGGCGGGCGGAATCGAAGGGACAACTTTCCCTTCGCCATAAATGTTAAGAAATTTGTTTTATTTATATTTACGCTTAAATAATACAAATTTATCAATATTTAATTTTAGTTTTTATAGACAAGCCCCCATAAGGGGCGGACCGGAAAAAAATCGCATTTTTGTATCTTGGTCAATGAACTTCACGCGACATAAAAATGTTTCATTTTGTCAACGAAAAAAAGTAAGTAAAATATGTTTTTCTGGGGTTGTGTAAGTTTTTCAGGGGGAACTTTTTTTCATCTGGTCCGATTTTGCCCATTTGGAACTTAACCAGCCTATGACCATAAGACTTACCAGGAGTATCGTGTCTTCTACAGACGGACAGACGAACATCACTTACAATCGATCACTGATCAATAATATATATTTTTTATGAGGTGCAAGACTGTATTACTTTATACTAGAGATGGGCACATGAGCAGATTAGAGCGTGATTCACGCGTGATCACGCGTGATCACGCGTGAGTGTGACTGAATTCAATTTAACTCACGTGATTGTGAGTGAGTGTGAGTGGAGAAAAAAATTGCGTGAGTTAGATTTTTGCGTGAGTGAGTGTGCGTGAGTCGATTATTTTGCGTGCGTTTGCGTGATTTATTTTCTCTTCATATTTTCTTTCGTACCAATAAAAGCAACAAAAAAATTGTAAAATTTGACTTAAAGTCAGAATTTGTACAAATAAAGCAAAAAAAAAATGTAAAATTTCGCTGAAGTTTAAATTTTGCTTGAAAGATTTTATAAATTTTAGTTTTTTAATTTTCTTTTTTGTATAAATAAGAGTTTCGTGAGTGTGAGTGAAGCTTGCGTGAGTGCACGTGATTGTGAGTTGATTTAATTTACACACGTGATTGTGAGTGAGTGTGAGTAGAAAAAATATGCTCGTGAGTGAGTGTGCGTGATTCAAAAATTCCTGTCGTGAGCGTGATTGAGTGTGAGTCAAAAGTCACTCACGTGCCCATCTCTACTTTATACTGCAGACTAGAGATGGGCGCGTGAGTGATGTTTGACTCACTCACGCTCACGAAAGACATTTTTGAATCACGCACAATCACCCACGAGCATATTTGTTCTACTCACACTCACTCAAAATCACGTGAGTAAATAAAATCACGTGAGTATAAATATACGCGGACTGAGAGCAAATTTCATCAATGTATATTAGGGTGGGGCGATTTGAACATCTTAATGGGCGCTTCGCGTTTCTGATTCTTGGGATTGTACTGAGCAAAAAAGTCAACTAGACCATATGTCTACGGTGAAAATCGAGCCTCCCGATTTTGACTTGAAGTTTTTTTCTCAGATTTTATTTTTTTGGACAATTTGCAAATATTCTTGGGCTCATATTTCGTAAACTATTTGAAATTTTGACTTATTTTCAAAAGGAAAGTTGTAGCTATTGTCTCGGGCTACAATTTCTCTGAACATATTACTTAGAAAAAACTTTGTTTTCATGGTCAAAAAGTCGAAAATGTAGAAAATTCACCACTTTTTGTAATATTTTTTTTGATATTTTGGCCTATAACAGCCAAACTATTAAGATTTTCGATCCAATACTAAGACAAAAATTGTAGCCAAGACAATAGCTAAGAACTCTCTAGTACATCGCAAAAGCATTAGAATGCTCCTTAAGGCAGTTTTGGCCTTGTGAAAGTGCAAATTTTTTGTGAAAATATTGATAAATTACCATTTTCAGTTGTTATAGCGCAAAATCATTAAAATGTTCTATTTCTTATTTTTTCCACTTTTTTTATCAAAAAATATAATGCTTTTTCTTTGTTTTGTTCAATATTTATTTTGAAAATTCATTTAAAGTACAAAGTAATTGTACTGGTAGAGACAAGGTACGAATCAAGAAGAATTCCAATTTAGTGTATTTTTCATTCAAAGATTGCCTTCCAAATCTTTTCGAGATTCCATACGAGGCGCTTTCTTTCGGCCTTCAGATACAGATGCCCCCAGCAAAACTTTGGTAATGGGTAGTGATTATATAACACATTACCAGGTAATGTATATACCTTATTTGTAGCATTATTTTAGGATGTCTTACCAAACATTTGTTCCACAACGTATTATTTTCAAGTGAAAAATAATGCATTACTAATAATTTGCTACGTAATGCATGATTATTGGAAAAAATTTATTTCATATTTATTATTTCTAAACATTAAATCATGGATGACTTATATTTGGTTACATTATGTATTATTTGAAAGTTTGAAATAATGTATTATTTATAATTGGATGCATAATGCATTACAATAACATAAAAAAGAATTATTTTATAAAAAATGCATAAGTTTAAACTAGAGATGGGCTCACGACAGGAAATTTCTAACGCCACACACTCACGAGCATATTTTATCTGCTTACACTCACTTACAATCACGTGAGTAAATTTAATACAAAATTACTTTTTCACTACTCGTAACACCTTATATATTACGTTCTGGTATGCTATATTATATACCTTACTCGTATGCATTACTTTGAGTCTCATCGCCTGTTAAAATCATCAATGCTGCAATGTATAAAATAAGAGATCCTATACCTTATTTTATACCTTATTTGGTAATCTAAGTTTTGCTGGGCCATTATACCTTCACGGTTTTTGTCGATTGAGCGCTTAGCGAAGCTCAGTTAAATCGCATACGTTGTCGCGAATATACAATATTTTTTTTGAGTGCCAATGTACGAATTTCTTTACCATCATTGTATAACATGCTCCACAAAACATTTTCACTGTGTGCGAAATAGGAATTATTCTGTATTACGGGATTTATGATGTTACGTAAGTTGTCTGGTAAATATTGCGTCCACTGGATGAATTTTCCAAGCAGAGCACTACCGTATACAGCCGAATTGTAGTATTTGACATTGAAATACATGGGAACATACACTTTCATGATGTACCTTGCCAAAATTTGTAAATTTTGTGATGGATTTTCTGTCGCAATATACACACGGAGCAATCTACTAGCTTTTGTTATCCATCTCGAATGTCCTACTGTTCCAGGTTTGATGTTTGCAAGATTAATTGAGCAACTACCATTTGAAACGGCTTGGGCAATTTGGTATAGATATTTAACGTCCGTAGAAAGTTGATTTTCAGCATCTGTACTCATTGGAGGAATGTGTTCAAGTGGAATAAGTTGAAAATTTTCGATAACCTGAAAAATGTTTAGATTATTTAAATAAAAAAATTACAAAACTATATCGTATGCGAAGGCTTATGTTCTAGATTTGATGATGACGCTGATGATTCTGGCTGCATCTCCATCTCCACATTCTCTGTATTATCAGAATCCACTGGATTATCCGTATTTTTTATATCTTAAATTTTGTAGTAGCACTGCACAGTTTATACACGAAACAATTATTTCTAAAACTTACATTCAAAAACTATAATAAGTAAAGACTAATTATGGGACCGTTCCTTTTGACGTTTATAGGTGGGGTTAGTTGTTTATATGGTATCTGGGAAAGCTGGATGTTTTGTTTACCTTTTATTTTTCGCTATGAACAACTGAAAATGGTAATTTATCAATATTTTCACAAAAAATTTGCACTTTCACAAGGCCAAAACTGCCTGAAGGAGCCTTCCAATGCTTTTGCGATGTACTAGAGAGTTCTTAGCTATTGTCTTAGCTACAATTTTTGTTTTAGTATTGGATCGAAAATCTCAAGGGTTTGGCTGTTATAGGCCAAAATATCCAAAAAAAAATTACAAAAAGTGGTGAATTTTCTACATTTTCGACTTTTTGACCATGAAACCGAAGTTTTTTCTAAGTAACATGTTCAGAGAAATTGTAGCCCGAGACAATAGCTACAACTTTACTTTTGAAAATAAGTCAAAATTTCAAATAGTTTACGAAATATGAGCCCAAGAAAATTTGCAAATTTTCCAAAAAAAAATAAAGTCTGAGAAAAAACTTCAAGTCAAAATCGGGAGGCTCGGTTTTCACCGTAGACGTATGGTCTAGTTGACTTTTTTGCTCAGTACAATCCCAAGAATCAGAAACGCGATGCGCCCATTAAGATTTTTTTCCTTCCTTACTAATCGCCCCACCCTAATGTATATGCTCACATTCGATTTCATCGGCCGGATGTTTTCGCCTTATATGAAACTTAGGCAGGAGGAGATGCTGATCCACAGGATTTCCAAATACCTGGGTATCACTTTCTATCCCTTTTTGTTCTTCATCGGGGCCTTGCGGTATATATTCGTGAAAATTTTGTGTACCAACTACAGCCTCATCTAGGCTGTAGTGATGCGGAATTTAACTCTCTTTGGGTTAAATTCCAAATCAGGTCGCACATTTTACACTTCGGGTTCGTCTATAGGAGCCCGAATTTGGATACGATGGGCTCCTATAATAGTTTTGATTCCGTATCCGATTCGATTACTACAATCCTTGAGAACTGCCCGAGTAGCGAAATAGTCGTTGGCGGGGACTTTAATGCGCACAACGCGTCTTGGTTACGTCATTCTAGCCATACGTCCCCCAAGGGCTTATACGTTGATCTCTTCGCTGCACACAATCACCTTGTGTAACTAGTGGATGAACCAACTCATATTCCGTGTGTTGAAGGGCAGTTTTGTAATACCCTCGACCTTTTTCTCACCTCGCATCCTGACAAATACGAGGTTGAACTACTTGCGCCTCTCGGAAACTCGGATCATAACCTCATTTCTGCGTCCTTTTCATTTTCTGATCTTCAAAGTGCTTCAAAACCAGGGACGAAGCGCTCTATTTTTGTCTACGAAAAGGCTCGTTGGGCCGAGCTCAACGATTTCTTTCAGCATTTCAACTGGAAACTCTGTTTTCTTGATGACAATGTTAACGCTGCAGCAGAAATGATGGTAAATGTAATAATGCTGGGAATGAAATTATTTATTCCATCCAAGCAGGTTTCGACTAAACCAAAACATAAGTGCTGGTTTAATCAGACGTGCAAAAATGCAGTCAAATCCAGAGAGGATACGTTCAGTAATTGGCGTAACGACAAAAACCCAGTTACTGACGCGTTACGTAAACAGGCGAGGAACGAATGTGCCAGAGTACTCAGACGTGAAAAACTTCTTTACGAACAACGTCTGCGTGCTAAGGTCCTTGCTGCTCCTCGGGGTAGTAAGACCTTTTGGTCATTCGTTAAAAGGGTAAAGAATAATACTAGTTCATCCATTCCAACCCTTATAATGAATGACCAAATATTCACGGACCCGGTTGATAAAGCCAACCTTTTCGCTGAGATGTTTGCAAGAAACGCATACTTACCGGAAAGCAATCAACCACTTCCCGAACTTGAAAGGGTACCCTTTACTATGTCCAAGGTATTTTTTCGAGCACGTGCAGTTAAAAAGGTTCTTGAAGATCTTAACATAAATAAGTCCCCGGGGCCGGATGGTATTACAGCAATGGTGCTAAGCCGTTGTGCTGCGTCGCTTTGTCGTCCTTTGGCAAACCTATTTTGCTATTCATACCGGGTAGGAATTTTTCCCTCATGTTGGAAGGTGGCCAACGTCCAGCCAATCCCCAAAAAGGGTGAGGCTACGAACCCAGAGAATTACCGCCCAATTGCAATTTGCTCTACGATCTCAAAGGTGATGGAGAGCATGATTAATCACCACCTTGTAAATTACCTGGAGTCCAATTCACTTTTGTGCGATCGACAGTATGGCTTTCGTAGAGGTCGTTCTACGGGAGACCTGTTAGCGTTCCTTACGGAACGTTGGAGTCGTTCTATTCACCAATTTGGTGAAAGCAAGGTGGTTGCTCTAGATATTTCCAAGGCGTTTGATCGTGTGTGGCACGGTGCACTCGTTTCGAAGCTTATTGCATTTGGTGTCGGTAGTGATTTCTCTCGATTTATATCGAGCTTTCTCAGAGACCGTACTATACGTGTTGTCATAGATGGGTTCTCATCAGATAAGTTCCGGCTAAATTCAGGGGTACCGCAAGGTTCTGTTCTTTCTCCTACCCTTTTTTTTATTTTTCTTAACGACCTTCTTTGTCAAACTTCCAATCCTATCTATTCTTTCGCAGATGACAGCAACATTTGTCATTCATTTTCCTTTAATCGTAGACCAAGCCTTAATGAGGTTGAATCTATGAGACAGAACATGAATGACACACTCAATCGTGACCTCTCAGCGATATCCGAGTGGGGTCTTGCGAATAGGGTGGATTTTAATGCTCGTAAGACCCAATGTTGTGTGTTGACCCACAGACGGATTGTGGGATCAGCGTCATCTGTATCCATGGGTGGTATAGCTATTGAGGAATCAGACACTCTTGATGTTCTAGGCATGAAAATTCAATGTGATGTCCGATGGAACCAACATGTTTTTCAAGTGTCGAAAGAAGCACTCAAGTGTCTTGGTTTCTTGAAACGGTGTAAGAATTACTTCACTCCGTCTGATCTCCTCACTATTTATACCGCCTATATCCGGCCGAAGATGGAATACAACTCCCATATCTGGGCAGGTGCTTCAAGGTCTATCTTGAAGCTTCTGGATCGGGTGCAAAGGAGTGCGTTGAAGCTAATTAATGACAGTAGGGTATCCAACTCTATTGACTCATTGGAGCATCGTCGGAATGTGGGTTGTGCGACATTGTTCTATCGATACTATCATGGTAAGTGTTCAGCTGAGATAGGCGAACTCATCCCTGAGACTCGGGTGCATGCCCGTAGTACTCGCCTTTCCAGCAGTTCACATCCGTTTGTTGTCGACTGTCCAATGTATCGCACAACGCATTACAGAGAAAATTCGTTTCTCGGTCGAACTAGCCGTATGTGGAATAAACTCCCCGCAGACGTCTTCCCAACCAGCTACAATTTGGAAAAATTCAAATTAAACGTCCACAAACACTACTCCCTCTTTCCTTCTCCTCATAACCTATTTTCCTAATACCAACACAATGCATTGCATATGTAGGGGGCATCCCCTGAGTGTTGGCTCAAAGTAAAAAAAAAAAAAAAAATTTTAAAGTTTTTTTGTTGCTTTTTTTGGTACGAAAAGAAATGTGAAGAGAAAATAAGTCACGCAAACTCACGCAAAAAAATCTTACTCACGCAATTTTTTTCCCCACTAACACTCACTCACAATTACGTGAGTAAAATTGAATTCAGTCACACTCACGCGTGATCACGTGTGAATCACGTGAATCATGCACTAATCTGCTCATGTGCCCATCTCGACTGTAGACTATAGGCTTAAGATTAGGATTAAGATTAGGATTAACACTATTTAGTAAAAAAATGGGTCAAATCAAATCCAGAAATTTTTATTATATTTTTTTTCTGAATCTACATCCAATTAGTTAATATAACCCAGCAAAAAATAAACGAAGTGGTTCAAAAAGAATTAGTAGTTTCACTACATACAAAGTAGCGATAGGTGCCGAACTTCATATTCCATAGGAAGTACTTTAAAAGTCACTTCCAAAAATGCTACAAAATGACAATAAAAACATCTTTTAGCAGTTCTTTGCTTAATGATTTTGAAGTACCTCTTTCATATGTTCTTAGGAATTAAATCAAATTAAATCAAATCACCATAACATATGAACTTCTTTTTCAACTGAAACACTTAGAATGGGGGTGACACACGAAGTATGCAATTTTTTCTACGTCCAGCTTCGAATAGATTTAGGTTTTGCAAAAATGGTGACAAAATTTTGTAATGGCATTTCATTTCTCTTTATTTAGAGCTTAAAAAATCGAAAAGACGAAAATCGATTATTGATAAATTTTTCACATTTCATACAAGCAATTTGACGTTGAACTACCATTCTATATCTTATATCGAAAAAAGTTGGTCATAAATTAAATAAATACATTTACAAACTATTATTAAAGATTGTTTAAGCTTTTTAGAAAATTGAGGTCTAGGCTTGTAGTCAGAACAAACTGGAGGCTAATCACGTAAAACGAAAACGATAGACGATGCATAAACGACATCAAAATACATATCGTTTTGAAGGGAAATTTGAAAGTTTTTTTTTTATTAAATTATTAAAGATTGTTGTCTTATCCAGAATAATTTAAAAATTTGGAAACATTTTGATTAGTTTAGGAGCAACAAGGCTCCAAAAATCGACGATAGCCAACTATCGTTTTATATGATCACAGTCCTGGTGCATCGATTCGCCGTGAATTTTTATAGTTTTGTGATGTTTATAATTACTCCTTTTTTAATTCGAAGTATATACGTTTGATTACACAGGGCAACACTTTTTTTGCCCCAGGGCAACACTTTTTTTTGCCCGAGGGCAACACTTTTTTTTGCGATTTGCTCGCGAACGCTAGCTGATGGAAACAATTGGATAACAGATTCGGAATCAGCACACTAAAATCCATATAAATCAGTTGTCAAAGGTCAGGCAAATTGAAAAAGTTCAAATTTTGTGAACCTGTGTTATCAATGAAATTAATTTTTCTATCACGTAAGGTTTTTAAGATATTCGCGTTTGAATATTGAAATATTTGGGTCTCCTCTGTAACGTATTCTTAAGTTGCTCAAACACAATAGTACTCGATTTAGTTAAAATAAGACATCTTTATTCCAAATCTGGTATCCAAATTTTTCTTTCGCGTACTGTTTTTGAAATATTGGCGTTTGAAAACCCTAAACTCCACTGTCGCGCACTTATATTCTTTATAAATCACACTAAAATTTTCAAACGCAAATATCTCAAAAACAGAACATGCTTGAAAAATTTGGATTGCAGTTTTGGAATCAGGAAGTCCATTTTATATGAAATCAAATCCTATTTGGTGGGAGCAACGTGCTTAAATATTGTTTATTTTTTTTTTTACTTTTTAACAGCGAACATCTCAAAAACGGTACTTGCTAGATAAATTTGGACGTTAAATTTGGAAGCAGGAGACCAAAATCTACAAGGACCAGTTAGAAATTTCACTGGGAGGTTTTTGCTGTCGAACAGTGTTTTTAGTGTAAATATTACAAAAAAATGCTCTTTCAATCAGTCTAACAAAAATAAGTGAAAAAAGAACTTCTAATTTAGAAGTTCTAAATCACCAAATAAAAATGACATAATCACACCCAAAATGCCAAGAAATATGTACTTCTAAAGAAGTGGTGAAAAAAGCGCTTTCAAAAAGTCAAGTTATATTAACATCCGGATCACTACTTCTGAAGTTGTGATAAAAATGTTAATATATGTACATAATAAACACTAGTGATATATGTTATACTTAAGTGTCAATCTTTCGCCACTGACGAGTGGCGAAAAAAAGGACATACTTTGTGTGTCACGCCCATATTAAATTCATCAGTGTTTCAGTTGAAGAAGAAGTACATCTAGTTCATAAGTTGTGGTGAAATTTGTTGTAAATGGTAAGCTCTTTTTTTGCTGGGAAACAGAAAAAAAATTAAGCGTTGTCCAAAATGTAAAACGGTATAAATAAATCTGAGTTAATCCTAGGATTTAACTAAATTTATTTTTCGTTCTTTACATTTTGGACAAAGCTTAATTTGTTTTTCTGTTTATATTTACTAATTGTATACAATTTTTGAAAAAAATTATAAAAAAATATTCTGGACTTGATTTGACCCATTTTTTAACTAAATAAAGTTAATCCTAATCTTAATCCGGTTTGCAAAAAACGGGGCTTGTATTACTGTTTTTAATCCACAAAAAAATAAAAATAGATAATATTAAGACAACCGAAATAAAACCGATATAATACCGGTAAAAATCCAAATAAAGGTAACGGTTTTTTATCGGTAACGGTATTCAAAATTATTTATTTCGGTATTGGTAACGGTAACGGTAGTCAATATGAAAGGGTTTTTAATCGGTAACGGTATTAAAAGGGTAACGGTAGCCAACACTGGTTTTTATATTTGCTGAGTAATATTGACAATGGAATCTGAGAAACTCCGAAACCCGTGGCGATTAAGCTTTGCAAAAATGAACAACATAAACAAATTTAAAACAGAAAAATTATTTTCTTGAAAATTATAATAAAACAATTTTTATCTTTATGGGGGTTTTCGTGTCAACTGACACAACTTTTGAAACCGATGTCTTCCGATCGGGATGAAATTTGCACCAAGGTTAGTCCTATTGGATAGTAGTTCAGACACAATTTTTCAACGTGATCGGTCAAGAACTCTCTGAGTTAGAGGGGGTCGAAATTTGACATTTTGGCCAAAGAGGTGTTGATTCTCATCCATGTAACTTCTTACCTATTGTTTTTAGCAAAATGTGTCCCAAAGAGTTTAGATAGCTATTTCTTCAGTCTTTTGAAAAAAAAAATATAAAAAAAATAAAAAAAAAATTTTAGATTTTTTTTCTTAAAAATCCAAAACTTTTTTGACTTTTTCCTCAAATTGGGCCCTTTTTTTTTTTTTTTTTGATTCAAAAGAAAGCTTAGGTGATTTCCTTTAAGAGCTGTGGGGTCGCTTAGTGGGATGCGAGTGGGATATCTATGAAATTTTTTTTTTTTTAACTTTGGAACACTGGGGCTTTTTGAGGATTTTTACCTCTTTACGCCCAACTTTGACCCTAATGAGGGGCCATATGGCCCCTCTTCACCGCCCCCATTTTGTGGCTCGTGCTTTCTTTTTCGAACCTAAAAAAATTAGAGGGTATCGCGGATCGAAATCGAAAACTGGTTAGCTATCCCACGCCTAATAGTGCAAATTGAAGAACCGTTTTTTGTGTTCCAAAGTTAAAAAAAAAAAATTCATAGATATCCCACTCGCATCCCACTAAGCGACCCCACAGCTCTTAAAGGAAATCACCTAAGCTTTCTTTTGAATCAAAAAAAAAAAAAAAAAAAGGGCCCAATTTGAGGAAAAAGTCAAAAAAGTTTTGGATTTTTAAGACAAAAAATCAAAAAATTTTTTTTTTATTTTTTTTATATTTTTTTTTTTTCGAAAGACTGAAGAAATAGCTATCTAAACTCTTTGGGACACATTTTGCTAAAAATAATAGAGAGTAAGAAGTTACATGAATGAGAATCAACACCTCTTTGGCCAAAATGTCAAATTTCGACCCTCTAACTCAGAGAGTTCTTGACCGATCTCGTTGAAAAATTGTGTCTGAACTACTATCCAATAGGACTAACCTTGGTGCAAATTTCATCCCGATCGGAAGACATCGGTTTCAAAAGTTGTGTCAGTTGACACGAAAACCCCCATATAAATAAAAATCAATTGTCGTTCGTTGGTAACCCAGCAAAACTTAGATTACCAAATAAGGTATAAAATAAGGTATATGATCTCTTATTTTATACATTGCAGCATTGATGATTTTAACAGGCGATGAGACTCAAAGTAATGCATACGAGTAAGGTATATAATATAGCATACCAGAACGTAATATATAAGGTGTTACGAGTAGTGAAAAAGTAATTTTGTATTAAATTTACTCACGTGATTGTAAGTGAGTGTAAGTAGATAAAATATGCTCGTGAGTGTGTGGCGTTAGAAATTTCCTGTCGTGAGCCCATCTCTAGTTTAAACTTATGAATTTTTTTATAAAATAATTATTTTTTATGTTATTGTAATGCATTATGCATCCAATTATAAATAATGCATTATTTCAAACTTTCAAATAATACATAATGTAATCAAATATAAGTCATCCATGATTTAATGTTTAGAAATAATAAATATGAAATAAATTTTTTCCAATAATCATGCATTACGTAGCAAATTATTAGTAATGAATTATTTTTCACTTGAAAATAATACGTTGTGGAACAAATGTTTGGTAAGACATCCTAAAATAATGCTACAAATAAGGTATATATATTACCTGGTAATGTGTTATATAATCACTACCCATTACCAAAGTTTTGCTGGGAACCGCATCAGTTGAGAACGGCTGGACCGATTTGGACAATTTTTTTTTAAATGTTCGTCATACTCCAATTTAGGTTTTTACGTAAAGAAAAATTGACCACGCCCAATTTTACGCCCACTTTTCTCAATTTATCTAAAATCGGAAAACGGCTGCACCGATTTGGGTAATTTTTTATTTAAAGGTTCGTATAAATCCAATTTAAGTTTTTACTGAAAGAAAAATCGACCACGCCCACTTTTACTCCCATTTTTTCAATTTATCTAAAATTTGAGAATGGCTGGATCGATTTGACTATTTTTTTTTTTTTTTTAAAGAAATTGACTACGCCTATTTTGGCTAATTTTTGTTGAAAATTATCGTCATAATTCAACTAAGGTTTTTACGGATAGTAAAATTTCCCACGCCCACTTTTTTCTATGTGGTTATTTTTCGCAAAAGATTTTTAAGGAAAGAAAAATTGTCCAAGCCTACTTTTACGCCCACTTTTCCCTATATATACATTTTAAATCATGGAACTGGTTCAATTTCTCTTAATTTGTTTTTAATGTTCGTCATAGTCCAACTAAGGTTTTTCAGAAAGAACAATTTTCCATTTTACGCCCACTTTTGAATGTATGGACCGAGTTGGTTAAATTCAAATAAGGTTTTTACAGTAAGAAAAGTTGTCCATCCCCTCTTATTTTCGATATATATAAAATTTTTTCTGTAGAAAAATTAAATATAAAATAATAAAATACCCAGCAAAAAAGAGCTTACAATTCACTACAAAATTCACCACAACTTATGAACCAGATGTACTTCTTCTTACACTGAAACATCGATGAATTTAATATGGGCGTGACACACAAAGTATGTTCTTTTTTTCGCCACTTTTCAGTGGCGAAAGATTGACACTTAAGTATAACATATATCACTATAGTGTTTATTATGTACATATATATTAACATTTTTATCACAACTTCTAAAGTAGTGATCCGGATGTTAATATAACTTGACATTTTGGAAGCGCTTTTTTCATCACTTCTTTAGAAGTACATATTTCTTGGCATTTTGGGTGTGATTATGTCATTTTTATTTGGTGATTTAGAACTTCTAAATTAGATGTTTTTTTTTTCACTTATTTTTGTTCGATTGATTGAAAGAGTATTTTTTTGTAATATTTACACTAAAAACACTGTTCGACAGCAAAAACCTCCCAGTGAAATTTCTAACTGGTCCTTGTAGATTTTGGTCTCCTGTTTCCAAATCTACCGTCCAAATTTTTCTAGCAAGTACCGTTTTTGAGATATTCGTTGTTAAAAAGTAAAAAAAAAAACAAGTAAAAAAGTTAAATTCGGCCTTGCCGAATGTAGTGATACCCTCCACAATTTCAAAAAGATTATTGCAAAAAACTTTATATAAAAGGAAATTACTTTTGAAAAAAAAAAATTTTTTTAAAAAAATCCGCGATTTTTTTCTTTTTTTGTCAAAAAATATGTTCGTACTTGTTTAAATACCATTTGGTGTTCAATTATGTTCACATATGCCAATCAGAAGACGAATTAAAGCATTTTGTATTTTTAGGTTATGTTGAATGTACTGAAATTTTTGAGGTGTGCTTACATTTTCGTTCATAACTTTTGAACCGCTGAACCGATATCGCTCAAATGCAATACCAAACTTCTCGGGAGAACTTCCAATAAATGTGTTAAGTTTCAGTCATCTCTGTGCAATATTTTGTCCGCGACAGCATTTTCCACAGACAGACAGACAGACGGACATAGCTAGAATGTCTTAAAATCGATCGGGCATCATGAATATACATACTTTATGGGGTCCCAGATCGATATTTCGATGAGTTACAAACGGAATGACAAACTTATATATACCCTCTATCACTAAGTGGAGGGTATAATAAACAATATTTTAGCACTTTTAGCACTTTTCGGGGTCCACTGTTACGTATTCTTACGTTGCTCCCACCAAATAGGATTTGATTTCATATAAAATGGACTTCCTGATTCCAAAACTGCAATCCAAATTTTTTAAGCATGTTCTGTTTTTGCGATATTCCAGTTTGAAAATTTTAGTGTGATTTATAAAGAATATAAAAGTGCGCAACAGTGGAGTTTGAGTTTTTCAAACGCCAATATTTCAAAAACAGTACGCGATAGAAAAATTTGGATACCAGATTTGAATAAAGATGTCTTATTTTAACTAAATCGAGTACTATTGTGTTTGAGCAACTTAAGAATACGTTACAGAGGAGACCCAAATATTTCAATATTCAAACGCGAATATCTTAAAAACCTTACGTGATAGAAAAATTAATTTCATTGATAAAACAGGTTCACAAAATTTTAACTTTTTCAATTTGCCTGACCTTTGACAACTGATTTATATGGATTTTAGTGTGCTGATTCCGAATCTGTTATCCAATTGTTTCCATCAGCTAGCGTTCGCGAGCAAATCGCAAAAAAAAGTGTTGCCCTGGGGCAAAAAAAAAGTGTTGCCTGGTGCAAAAAAAAGTGTTGCCCTGTGTAATCAAACGTATATACTTCGAATTAAAAAAGTAGCAATTATAAACATCACAAAACTATAACTGGGCTATTCATAATGAGTAAATTAATTCTAATGTAGGTTTATTTGACTGATATTGCATGAATATTTGTCAAATAAACCTACTTTAAGTACACTTTAAGTATTATGAATAAAGGCCTAAAAATTCACGGCGAATCGATTCACCAGTTTGTTCTGACTACAAGCCTAGACCTCAATTTTCTAAAAATCTTAAACAATCTTTAATAATAGTTTGTAAATGTATTTATTTAATTTACGACAAACTTTTTTCGATATAAGATATAGAATGGTAGTTCAACGTCAAATTGCTTGTATGAAATGTGAAAATTTTATCAATAATCGATTTTCGTCTTTTCGATTTTTTAAGCTCTAAATAAAGAGAAATGAAATGCCATTACAAAATTTTGTCACCATTTTTGCAAAACCTAAATCTATTCGAAGCTGGACGTAGAAAAAATTGCATACTTCGTGTGTCACCCCCATTCTAAGTGTTTCAATTGAAAAAGAAGTTCATATCGTCGCTGCTCCGTCGTGATTTGGTATGTGACATTTTTGGATTTTTTTTTTATTGCATAATATGAAACCTCTATAGGGCATCCGTCTGCCCACTAAACCGTTTAGCGATATCTTGAATGGTTTGGAAGTTAGCAAAAGTAGCTATGTGAAATCCATATGAAAATGTTCCAAAAAAAAATGGTATGTGTAGTTAAAAACAAGTTTTTGTTAAGAAAACTTTTGCAAATATAAACATTTTTGCTTAAAATTTTTAACATAACGGTTTTAGGCATGCCTACATACTATACTAAAAAATGAAGTATGAGATCACATTTTAAAGGGATGGTGCCATTATAAAAAAACGATTTTTCGGGATTTTCAAAAAAAAGTTATATGTATCTAAAAAGTTTTTTTGCAGAAATTAATTACATACATTAGTCTTTTCATACACATGAAATCAATTCGGAAAATTAATTATAGGGTTGCAAAAAAACGCAAAATCATTAAAATATGAGAAAAATCGCGATTTTCAACATTTTAACGCAAACATTTTTATCCAAATATGTACTATTATATCGTTACGAGTCTAATCCCCATTTCCCATACCAAACAAATTTGCATTTGTAAAAGAAGAATTTTTTTAATAAAAAAACTGCAACAAAATGTGCATAACTTTAACGATGATTTCCATGAAAACTGTTCCATTGATTCAAAAACGGACTTCACCATTGAAATAAGCATGCCCCAATTATATAGAAATAATGGTCAGATCTCATGGCACAAATTTCAGGAACATTTTTTTGAGTAAAATTTTTTCGCTAAAAAAAAACAAAATTCATTGAAGCAACAGCACTTGGATGCAGATTTGTACAAAATATGGGATTTAAAAGTGTATTTACTATCACTTTAATGAATATGACAATTTTTTGCACTATTATTAAATTTTATAACTTAAGTTCTTTGAAAAAAAACGGTCATGTGTATAAAAATGTCCAAAAATAAAAAAAATAATACCAAAAATGTTCCAACAAAATGTGTTATGTGTAGTTTTTTATGTAATTCGTTAATATCTTTGTTTTAGCTAAAAAATCATTCTTTTTTTTGTGGTACACATCTATAAAACATCTTTATGTATTTTAAAGACGCTTGACTTTTATGAAATATGGCAAAATGGCAAAATAAAACGGTTTTTTTGCTCTCCTGAAAACTTCATTAAAAACACATACCAAATTACGACGGAGCAGCGACGATATGTTATGGTGATTTGATTTAATTTGATTTAATTCCTAAGAACATATGAAAGAGGTACTTCAAAATCATTAAGCAAATAACTGCTAAAAGATGTTTTTATTGTTATTTTGTAGCATTTTTGGAAGTGATTTTAAAAGTACTTCCTACAGAATATGAAGTTCGGCACCTATCGCTACTTTGTATGTAGTGAAACTACTAATTCTTTTTGATCCACTTCGTTTATTTTTTGCTAGGTATAAATAAAAATCAAATTTAGTTCGTTTGTAATCGCATCACTTAAGAACTGATCGATTTGGATAATATTTTTTTAAATGTTCGTCTTATTATTTTGTATGTTCGACTTAGCTTTTTTCATAAAACAAATAATTCACGCTCACTTTTACGCCTCCTTTTTCGATATGTCTAAAACCGGAAAACGGCTGGATCGATTTGACTAAAATTTTTTTTAAATGTTCGTCATAGTCCAACTTAGGTTTAAACGGAAATAAAAATTTTTCACGCCCACTTTTATTTCGATATATTTAAAATAGAGAAACAGCAGGGCCGTTTTGGCTTTTAGTAGTAGTTGTACTATCACGAACGCCATTTTTCTTTTTATGGTAAGAAAAATTGTCCACTCCCATTTTTTTCAATACATCTAAAATCGTGGAACGACTGGCCTGATTGGGTAATTTTTTTCTTTTTTCTAAGTACGAATTTTACGAAAATAATTATTGTCCTCCCCCACTTCAAAGCCCCTATTTTTCATTATCCTTAAAATTTGCAACACTTGAGGACGCCTGGACCAATTTGGCTAACTTTTTTGTTTTAAATGTTCGTAATAGTCCATATAATTGTTTGTTTTAAGGAAATATATATGAGATAAGTGTCCCGGAAAAATGAAAAATTCTTGAAAAAAATATAAAGGTTTGTTTGAACACAAGGCAATAGCTCACGATAAGAACGAAGGATATACGTAATTTATTTGTTGTATTGTTCGTATTGATACAAAAGATGTTTTAAATTTGTACAGTTCGCAAAGTTGAAGACATGGTAATTTTCTTTAGTTCCTAAAATATAATTTGAAGATTATCTGCCTAAGCGGGTCTTTAAAACCACGCCCACAAATTTTTCTAAGCCTAGAAATTCATTACATTTTTTGCAGGGCTATATATTTGAAACGGGACGAAATATAACACTGATTATATATTAGGGCCAGCAACGCGGACCAGGCCAGCTAGTTTTTTAATAAAAATTAGTCAGAATTTGAAATTGATAATATATTAAGGAATAAGATGAAAAAGAGGTGGAAATCACTGAGGACAGCGGCGTATGCTGGATTGTTTTTTCAGGGCCCAACAACAACAAGTAAAAAAGTTAAATTCGGCCTTGCCGAATGTAGTGATACCCTCCACAATTTCTAAAAGATTATTACAAAAACTTTATTTAAAAGGAAAATACTTTCTTTTCTGTCAAAGATATGTTCGTACTTGTTTAAATACCATTTAATGTTCAATTATGTTGACATATGGTAACCAGCAGCCGAATTAAAGCATTTTTTTATTTTTAGGTTATGTAGAATGTACTAAAATTTTTGAGGTGTCCTTACATTTTCGTTCATAACTTTTAAACCGCTGAACCGAGATCGCTGAAATTCAATACCAAACTTGTCGGGAGAACTTCCAATAAATTTGTTAAGTTTCAGTCATCTCCGTGTAATATTTTGGTCGTGATCACCATTTCCACAGACAGACGGACATCGCTAGAATGTCTTAAAATCGATCGGGGATCATGATATATATACAGGGTGGTCCAATAACTGGTATCTTTTTAAAACATGCAATGAAATGAACAATACTCAATAGTTTTGAAACCTTATGGCTTTATTTGAAAGAGCAAATATTCCCATTATTTATGGCAAACGACTTCATTCATGCGGTTGCCTGGGTTAGCTCCGCAGTAGCTCATTCTCGGCACCCATTTTTCTAATGTTTCTGGTTCTATCTCACGAATGGCTTGAACGATATTCGTCAAATGGGCCTAGAACATTTTTGGATTTCCCATATTGCATGAATCTTTAACGAGCCCCCTCAAAAAATTTTTTAAAGTTTTTAATCGGCAGCTCTGAAGTGATCAATTGTCACCGCGAATATGGCGAAAAACACGATTTCCGAACTAAGTGCGCAAAATATCGATTGTTTGATGGACTGTGGGACATATTGCGACATCCTTCTGAAAATAAATGTCATCCAAGTTGGTATATTCTATTACGGCCAACAAAAAGTCGGTAATCATGGCTATGTAGCGCTCATCTTTGACGAAAATGGGAGTTTCAGCTGTATTTTTGAAAATATTGTGTAATGATGCTGATACTCAAATCTATTGCTTTCTATAGATGAATTGGATTCTTTACAATACCTTGCGAGTTTTACGATCCCAAGATGTACCAATTTGTTTGTTAACATAACCTCATTTGAGTGCCTTATTTCGGTTAAAAACTTTTTTTCGAAAAACGTGCAGTTTGGCATGGCAGCGCAGTACTGCGCTACAACGCGATACAGCGGAGCAAGCCGAAGACGCATCAATGAAGTCGTTTGCCATAAAAACGGGAATGTTTGCTCTTTCAAATAAAGCCATAAGGTTTCAAAACTATTGAGTATTGTTCATTTCATTGCATGTTTTAAAAAGATACCAGTTATTGGACCACCCCTTATATATACTTTATGGTATCCCACAAGTTACAAACGGAATGACGAATGACATATCCTATATCACTAGAGTGCACACTGGGCCGAGATGGTAGTTTTTTTTGGCCAAAACTAAAATAAACAAAATTATTAAATTAAAAAAAGCGAATGCACTATTGTATTAAGTATGACTTGCTGCACCTTGTCTGTAATTTTTGTAAAAATCGGTACACCCATTCTTTTGAAATGATCCATCAAAGATAAAATATGTATGTTTAAATCTCTATATACCGTAATCAAAAAAGCTAGCAAATTTATACATTATTAAGATGGGACCTTGTTTTTTTTTTTTTGGGATTAATTTATTTGACAAAGGGAAGTACAACATGTAAATGGGTATGAACAGCTCTTTTTCCCTATTTTTTTTTGATGATTTTTGATATTTTTATATAAATTTTGAAAAATTGTTCCATTTGATATAGTTGTTCCAAAATGTTCCGCGACATAATCCAAAAGTTAGGATGCCAAAATGTTCGTTGGTTTACTAGCTTTCAGACTGACCTGCCCGCTTTTGCCCGTTTTTTCATCTGCGTATATAATATCAATAGAAAGGGAGATGAACAAATCCAAAGTTGTTAAAATGCACCTTTTTTATTGAATTAAATTAATTTTATGAATTAACAATTTTCAAGTTTTTCCTAAAGTACATAAATAGTGTTTTTCTATATTAATACGGGATAAAATGAAACCCGGTTACCCAAAAACCCGAATACAAAAAAAAAACCGGTTACGAGAAAAACCCGGTTACACGAAAAATATTTTTTTTATCGTATTAAAATTTGTTTTTAATACATTGAAAAAAAAAAAATAATTACCCGGTTAGGCGGTCCTGACAGCTTTTTGAAAGAGTGTGGAACTTTTGATAACGATGAGTTAAAAAAAGTGTTTTTTTTAAACGGATTTTCAAAAAAAAATATTTTTTCTAATTTTTTTCTAAATTTTATTTCCATTACATTTTTTAAAACGGGCACAAGCTGGCAACTATTATGGAAAGTGTGGATAGGAAGAATAATTCTGGCCCAGACAGTTTTTTGAAAGGGCGTGGAACTTTTGATAACGATGAGTTTAAAAAAGGGGTTTAAATAAAAAATATTTTATTTTTTCAAATTTTTAATATTTCAATATCATTTGCCTAAACGGGCACAAGCGGGCAACATTTTTAGATAGAAGGGATAAAAAGGAAAATTTTGGCCCAGACAGTTTTTTGAAATAGAGTGGAACTTTTGATAACGATGGGCTTAAAAACGGGGTTTACAAAAAAAAAATCAGTTTTTTATAAACTCTTATTTCAATTAAATTTTTGAAATCGGGCACAAGCGGGAATTTTTTTTGGAAAGTGCAAATAAAAAGGATAATTCTGGCCCAGACAGTTTTTGGAAAGGGCGTGGAACTTTTGTTCACAAATTTGTTGATTTGTTGAGCTAATTGGACCTATAATTTTCATGTAAATAAAACTAAATTTTGTTTACAGGTTTTTTCCCGACGTTTCGTCGATTATTTGTCGACTTCTTCTGGGGATTCGTCTATTTAATAAAAAAAAAACATCATATTATTACACAATTAATTAATTAACAACATTCAAACTCACAATTTGTATATTTTTACATTAAAAAATTATGGATAATTCAACATTTAACATGTAACATATAACAGAAAACACGAATTTAACAATAAAACACATCTTATCTTTAATATCACAGTTAATTAATGGCTACTTTGTAGCTTGAGTTTATGTTTTTTGTGTCCTCTTTTAAGTTCATTGTTTTGCTAATTTGTTGTTGTATATATAAACTTTCTTTTGTGTATCTCTTCCTTTCCATTCTCTCAGTGTTTAGTATTCTAATTGTTTCAAAATCAGCTGTGTGTTGAAATTCTGTCATGTGCTGTGACAACCCTGTTGCATTATTTTGTTTTGTTATGTCTGCCTGATGTTCTGCCATTCTAGTTGCTAATGCTCTCTTCGTTGTACCGATGTATACTTGTTCACATGTTTGATCTCCTTTCCCCTTGCATTTTATTTCATACACAACATTGTTTAGTTGTTGTTTGTCTATTGGTGTTTTTACTTTGCTAAATATTGCGCTTAAAGTTTTGTTTGCTTTATAAGCGAAGCCGATGTTTTTTTGGTTTATTGTTCCTCTCATGTTTCTCTTGTCGGTTAAACCAGGAATATATTGTACACTGTAAAATTTTTTCTGTTCTTGGTTTTCAGTGTTGCAAATTATATTTTTATTTTTTAACCGTCTTGATGTTTCTTCAATTATATCATTGATTAAACTTTTTGGAAAACTATTTTGTTGTAAAATTTTATAAATTGTCTGTATGTTTTTAGTGTGGAATTGATTATCACTTATTTTTAATATTCTTTCAATAAAGTTCTTTGCGGTATTTATTATTTGGTTCCGCGGCTGAGTAGCGTTGAAATTCATTAGTCTTCCAGATGCTGTTGATTTAGCATACCAGTCAAAGATAATCCTGTTTTCCTTTCTATGTAATTTTGTGTCTAGATATGCAATTTCTTTATTTTCTTCTAATTCAATCGTAAATTTAATTTTTGGGTGATGTTTATTAAGTGTTTTTAGGATTTCATCCTGATCGTCCTTGTTAATAACCGCAAAAATGTCATCTACATATTTAGTTATGTATTTAATTTGAATGTTATTATTATTTAATTCTTTAATCGCATCGTCAAGAAGGCTGTCAAGAACTATATCTGCTATCGTAGGTGAAAGGGGGTTGCCCATTGGCATTCCAAAAATTTGGTTGTACAATTTTTTCTCATAAATGAAATAATTGTTATCTGTTAAACAGAATTTTAAAATTTCCAAAAACTTCGAACTAGGAATATTTGTCACTTGACTTATTACGTTCCATTTTTCCATAATGGTTTTGATGGCCGAGTAAACTGGAATATTAGTAAAAAGGGATACTACGTCGAACGAGACTAGTATATGATGTTCTTCAAGTTCTATATTTTCCAATTTTTCTTTAAATTCGGTAGAGTTCCTAATATTATAATCCGCAGATATTAAATGCTTAAGTATTTGACCTAAATATTGTGACAATTGGTAACATGGTACCTGGATCGAGGACACAATGGGTCTAAGGGGGATTCCAGGTTTGTGTATTTTGGGCAAACCATATATTCTCGGGGCTGTTGCCGCCGAGCACGTGAGTTTACGTTTTTCAAAACCATTTATATATTCATTTTTATATAGTTCCGTAACTATATTGTTATTTTGTTTTTGTAGCTTATAAGTGGGATCGGTGCGAATGGTTTTGTAAGTATTTTTGTCTTCTAACAATTTCCCCATTTTTTCCGTATACTCGTTTTTATAAAGTGCTACCGTTTTGTTACCTTTATCTGCTTGTATTATTATAATATCTTTATGCTTAGACAAAAATTTTTTGGTTTTTTCAAAAATATTTAGTATAAATTTTTCTTTCGGTTTATTTCTAATTTTCTTTTTAAACGATGTTATATTATTGGCTAACTTTGTTCGTGCAATATCTTTTTCCTTATCATCCTCATCAGTTATATCTTGAATACAATGCTCAATATCAGCAATTATATCTATAGGTGAAAAATTTTTCCTATCTACCGGTAACGCAAATTTTTTACCTAATGAAAGCATCCATTTAAATTCCATTGGTATATTTACGTTGGTTTTATTTTCAAACCAGTGGTTATTGAGAAAAATACCATATGTTTTGAAAAGAATTTCTTTCAGTGTATTTAATTTCTTTGCGTGTGTTGATTTTGCTCCTTCCCTTATGTGCTTCGTTCGTTCTTTTTGTCTACTCATAAAATTTTTGTGATCATCTGTTGTCAGCATATTTTCGATGCCGGCATTTAAGTGAAATATTTTTCTTTTAATTATTTTAATATTAGTGTTTGTTTGTGATATCTCTAAATTAAGAATCTTTTTATGAAAATTATGTTCTATTTTCCCTAATTGGTCTTTAATTGTACGACATTCAAATAAATGTGTTACCTTTGCCGTAGTGTTTTTTGTGTGATTGGGGATAACACCATAGCTCCTACATGATAATAAAAATAATAATCTCTCCTGTTGTTGTGCTAATTTTCTTGCTTCATTGCAGTAATCTTTCATCACCCTGCACGTCTCTGTGTTATATTTAAGTTCAATGTGTTTAAAATAACCCTTCATGTTTTCGATTGTTGTTGTAGTTATAGTGTTGATGTTTATATATATCAAATAAATTTATTTAATTCGGCAAGCTCTCCGATATAAAGTTGTTTTTGTTGTATGTATTTTGGTCAATTTTTCATAAATTTGTTGATTTGTTGAGCTAATTGGACCTATAATTTTCATGTAAATAAAACTAAATTTTGTTTACAGGTTTTTTCCCGACGTTTCGTCGATTATTTGTCGACTTCTTCTGGGGATTCGTCTATTTAATAAAAAAAAAACATCATATTATTACACAATTAATTAATTAACAACATTCAAACTCACAATTTGTATATTTTTACATTAAAAAATTATGGATAATTCAACATTTAACATGTAACATATAACAGAAAACACGAATTTAACAATAAAACACATCTTATCTTTAATATCACAGTTAATTAATGGCTACTTTGTAGCTTGAGTTTATGTTTTTTGTGTCCTCTTTTAAGTTCATTGTTTTGCTAATTTGTTGTTGTATATATAAACTTTCTTTTGTGTATCTCTTCCTTTCCATTCTCTCAGTGTTTAGTATTCTAATTGTTTCAAAATCAGCTGTGTGTTGAAATTCTGTCATGTGCTGTGACAACCCTGTTGCATTATTTTGTTTTGTTATGTCTGCCTGATGTTCTGCCATTCTAGTTGCTAATGCTCTCTTCGTTGTACCGATGTATACTTGTTCACATGTTTGATCTCCTTTCCCCTTGCATTTTATTTCATACACAACATTGTTTAGTTGTTGTTTGTCTATTGGTGTTTTTACTTTGCTAAATATTGCGCTTAAAGTTTTGTTTGCTTTATAAGCGAAGCCGATGTTTTTTTGGTTTATTGTTCCTCTCATGTTTCTATTGTCGGTTAAACCAGGAATATATTGTACACTGTAAAATTTTTTCTGTTCTTGGTTTTCAGTGTTGCAAATTATATTTTTATTTTTTAACCGTCTTGATGTTTCTTCAATTATATCATTGATTAAACTTTTTGGAAAACTATTTTGTTGTAAAATTTTATAAATTGTCTGTATGTTTTTAGTGTGGAATTGATTATCACTTATTTTTAATATTCTTTCAATAAAGTTCTTTGCGGTATTTATTATTTGGTTCCGCGGCTGAGTAGCGTTGAAATTCATTAGTCTTCCAGATGCTGTTGATTTAGCATACCAGTCAAAGATAATCCTGTTTTCCTTTCTATGTAATTTTGTGTCTAGATATGCAATTTCTTTATTTTCTTCTAATTCAATCGTAAATTTAATTTTTGGGTGATGTTTATTAAGTGTTTTTAGGATTTCATCCTGATCGTCCTTGTTAATAACCGCAAAAATGTCATCTACATATTTAGTTATGTATTTAATTTGAATGTTATTATTATTTAATTCTTTAATCGCATCGTCAAGAAGGCTGTCAAGAACTATATCTGCTATCGTAGGTGAAAGGGGGTTGCCCATTGGCATTCCAAAAATTTGGTTGTACAATTTTTTCTCATAAATGAAATAATTGTTATCTGTTAAACAGAATTTTAAAATTTCCAAAAACTTCGAACTAGGAATATTTGTCACTTGACTTATTACGTTCCATTTTTCCATAATGGTTTTGATGGCCGAGTAAACTGGAATATTAGTAAAAAGGGATACTACGTCGAACGAGACTAGTATATGATGTTCTTCAAGTTCTATATTTTCCAATTTTTCTTTAAATTCGGTAGAGTTCCTAATATTATAATCCGCAGATATTAAATGCTTAAGTATTTGACCTAAATATTGTGACAATTGGTAACATGGTACCTGGATCGAGGACACAATGGGTCTAAGGGGGATTCCAGGTTTGTGTATTTTGGGCAAACCATATATTCTCGGGGCTGTTGCCGCCGAGCACGTGAGTTTACGTTTTTCAAAACCATTTATATATTCATTTTTATATAGTTCCGTAACTATATTGTTATTTTGTTTTTGTAGCTTATAAGTGGGATCACAATGAGTTTTAAAAAAGGGGGTTTTCACAAACATTTTTTTATTTTTTTTTTTATTTTTGGTATTTTAATCCCTTTTGTGTAAACGGGCACAAGCGGGTAAGTTTTTTGTAAGGTGGGGTTAAAAAGTCTACTTAATTCTGGCCCAGACAGTTTTTTGAAAGAGCGTGGAACTTTTGATGAGTTTAAAAAGGGAGGTTTCAGAAAAAAAACTAATTTTTTCAATTTTTTATTAGCCCTTATTAGAAGTATTTTTTTTTTTTGAAAACGGGCACAGACGCGTAACTTTTTTGGAAAGTGCTGATAAAAAGGGTAATTCTGGCCTAGACAGTTTTTTGAATGGGCATGGAACTTTTGATGACGATAACTTTAAAAAGAGGGTTTTTAAAAAAAGACAAATTTTTTCCAATTTTTAATAAACTTGTTTCAATTTAATTTTTGAAAACGGGCACAAGCGGAAAAGTTTTTTGGAAAGTGGGGATAAAAAGGATAATTCTGGCCCAGACAGTTTTTTGAAAGAGCGTGGAACTTTTGATGAGTTTAAAAAGGGAAAAATTAAAAAAAAAAAAAAAAAATTTTCCAATTTTTTATTAGCCATTATTAGAAGTAAATTTTTGAAAACGGGCACAGGCGGGCAACTTTTTTGGAAAGTGCTGATAAAAAGGGTAATTCTGGCCCATACAGTTTTCTGAAAGGGCGTGGAACTTTTTATGACGATGAGTTTATAAAGAGGGTTTTCAAAAAAAATGTTTTTTCAATTTTTTATAAGCTCATTTTTCAATTCAATTTTTGAAAACGGGCACAAGCGGGTAACTTTTTTGGAAAGTGCTGATACAAAGGATAATTCTGGTCCAGACAGTTTTTTGAAAGGCCGTGGAACTTTCCATAACGATGAGTTTTTAAAAGGGGGTTTTCAAAAATGAAATAATTTTTTTCATTTTTTTATAAATTTTATTTAAATTCCATTTTTGAAAACGGGCACAAGCGGGCAACTTTTTTGGAAAGTGTAGATAGAAAGGATAATTCTGGCCCAGACAGTTTTTTAAAAGGGCGTGGAACTTTTGATAACGATGAGTATAAAAAGGGGGTTTTCAAAACAAAAACAATTTTTTTTTCAATTTTTTATAAACTTTTTTTCAATTATATTTCGGAAAAAGCTATATTCACGTGATTTAAATGAAAATCATTCACGCTCACGCGTGAATCACGTTATTTTTAAACTTTTTTTCAATTCAATTTTTAAAAACTTTTATATCACGTGATTTAAGTGAAAATCTCTCACTCTCACGCGTGAATCACGTTGTTTTTTGAGTCACGCAAATCACGGGACCAGAGACGATCTCCAATTCAAAAACATAAACAAAAGACAAGTGTATCTTCATTTGTTTCATCTATAACATCTGTAAATTTTATTAAAAATTAAGTGTCCACCCTGAAACAGTTTCCTTGTAGGTCCGATTCCAAAAAGTTTCAAGTCACTTATTTATTACCCTAATATAGGCTTATATTCTGAATTTCAACAAAATCGATTAACATTTACGACCTGTAGAGACTTTTGGCCAAAAAACCTACCATCTCGGCCCAGTGTGGAGTGGAGGGTATAAAAAAATTTGTTGTTCTTTTCGTGAGATTTGAGTTTTCCAATACATACAAAATATTTTATTGTTGTTGCCCCCCCCCCCCCTGAAAAGGCCAATGTCTGAGGATATCGCGAACCCTATGGTCACTGCCAAATCCTAAGAGGACGGAAAGTATTCTTACATTTGGAAAGCGGTTAGTCCATTTGTGGGAGATAGATGTGATATTGTAAAATTGGACAAATGGCGTGTGTTTGGAAATCTCTAACAGGGACTATTGTAAGAGCTGCGGAGAAGTCGTGGAGGAGGAGTCAGTAAAGCACTTGTTTTTTTAATGTTCGGGTCTGATTAAATGCCGGCTCAACTATTTGAGCCAACTATTTTTCGATGACCTGGACTGGCAAAATGAAAATAAAATATAAAAAAAAAATTAAAAAAAAAAGATTCGTTGTGTGAAAAAAAAAACGTTTAAGACCAGACTTAAACCTCATAAAAAAAAAACAGAATATATTGACCGATTCGAAAAAGATTTTGCTGGTATGTTTTTGGTATGGGTGATTTAGTTTTTCCAGGCAGCCGTTTCCGAGCAGAGAAAAAAGTGTAAAAATGGCCTAGCCTTATGGATAATCCCACAGTGTTGTATATAAATATTTATTACCTCTTCTATCCAATTTCCAGCCGTATTGTTAACAATTGATGTAAATAATTCCACTGTATCAACACTTTCATTTTCATCATAGCACAGTGTATACAAATCGAAAACAAAACGAGAATCCTTCTTATAATGTCGTCGCGAATTCGATTCAAATTTATTTAATGATTCATATGAATTTACGCCAGTATCATGAGTGGCCATGGCCAAAACGCGAATTAGACACAAGTTTTGCACCATTAATTTGTGATTTTTTTTTTAATTAAATTTTTTAATTGTGGTTTGTATTATTTTAGCACATTTTAATAATTTAAATATTTTATTTGTTAATTTTATAAGTACAACTGATGATAAACAATTAAATTTATTAGTTTTATTGGTAGATTATGTTAAAATAAAATACATGAATGGATGGACGGACACTGTGACACGCTTTTCTTTTGTTGTATTCAAAATAATTATATTTTTTGGCTAATTGTGTAACGAATTTTTGTTTAAATTTAATAATATTTTATTTTTTTGAATGTTTCAACTCTGCAATTATGGCTTAAAAAACACACACACTGTGATTTGGACGGACCAAGAGTACTCGTATTGTAGTAACCTTGCTGTTGCTTCTTCTTCTATACTCCGTTAGTTAAAATGAAGTTTATAGTGTGAACTTAAAAATACAACTAACTAAAAAACAATACTAAAAACACTACCACGAATATATTGCAACAAAATAATAATTATTTGTTTTTTATTATTACCCGGGTAAAAATGATTATGTATGTTCATTAGGGTGTCACAAAAAATTACTTTTGTCGAATTTCGTCGATTGCCAGGCAAATTGTGGGAACTTTGCAACCATGGCCCTGCCCTGGGCGCCATTTTCTTGAAAAATATGTTTGCAATTTCGTCTGATTTTTTAAGTTAATGTACAGCTAATTCCTTAATTTGTTTAAAATTGTTAAAACCATATATCCTTTGCATTTTTGAATACCAGAACCCCTGTTTTCGGACAAAAGTTGAGCTGTTATTCTTTTCATTCGACGCTGTTTCACCAGCTAAACTTTTCAGTGTATATTAAAGCAGTCAAGGGAATCGGTCCACAATAATTTCTTATAACTTGTTGAATCGTGTTGATTGTTAATGAATTTAGTCAGACTCTCATTTACTTGTAGTGGTTCCGAAAATGAACCCTGTCCTGGGCGCCATTTTCTTAAAAAATCTGTTAGTTTTCTATGTGCAGTAAATTTCCTAATTTGTTAAAACTTAATAGACTTTGCATTTTTGAAAACATTTAATTTATTAAATAAAATTATTAATTAAAAAAAGAAGTTATGTGTAAAAGAAGTTTGAGTAAGGAACAAACTACCAATTTTTAAAAATTCGATATCTTTTGAACGGGTCATCAAAAAAATCTGAAAATTTACCACGAGGGAGTTTTCGAAGAGTACTAAAAACTGTAAACAAATTGGGAAAATCTAAAAAAAAAAAATCAAAGTGTACGATTTGAAATGGAATGCCCCATACCTATAAGTGATCAGTGATCGATTTTAAGACATTCTAGCGATGTCCGTCTGTCTGTGGAAATGGTGATTACGGCCAAAATATTACACGGAGGTGACTTAAACCTAACATATTTATTGGAAGTTCTCTCGAGCAGTTTGGTATTGCATTTGAGCGATATCGATTCAGCGGTTTAAAAGTTATGAACGAAAATGTAAGGACACCTCAAAAATTTTAGTACATTCAACCTAACCTTAAAATACAAAATGCTTTAATTCGACTGCTGGTTGACATATGTAAACATAATTGAACACCGAATGGTATTTAAACAAGTACGAACAAATTTTTTGGCCAAAAAAATTCGCGGATTTTTTTACCAAATTTTTTTATCGCGGAAATTTTTTTTTAAATTTTTTTTGTTTTTTTTTTTTCAAAAGTAATTTCCTTTTAAATAAAGTTTTTTGCAATAAAAAATATTTCAGAGATATACTTTAGAAAGCATTCGTCAAATCGGACTATTTCTCTATGGGAAAAAGTTCTGAGAGAGTTGTTTCTAGGAAAATCTCAAAATCTGGGCGTACTGATTTGAGTTTAGAAAAAAATGGTCACTCTAAATATAATATTATTTTTACTCGGTTATTTTATTTTTACATGTTATTTTTTACGAAAAACAAAAAGCTTTAATAACTTCAGTATGAAATGAGTGATTACGATCTGCTTGGTTGCTTCACTGCTACATGGCTAATATAAAAGACCAGAGTTTCTCATATGAGTGGTTTAATATAAAATGGAAAATCAAAAAAGTACACCGTGAGTGTCTGGATTTGCATGGAAAATCTATAGATAGTTGTAAAATCAAACCCTATCTCTGATATTGTGAACTTTCTTATAAAATCATTATGACTCTAATAATGGAACACCACATCTCAACTGCAGTATTATCTCATCGAACCTGAGACACAAGTGGTTTAAAACAAGTAAAAAAGTTAAATTCGGCCTTGCCGAATGTAGTGATCCCCTCCACAATTTCAAAAAGATTATTGCAAAAAACTTTATTTAAAAGGAATATTGTGAAAAAAAAATTTGAAAAAAAAATTTCCGCGAAAAAAAATTTTGTGAAAAAAAAAAAATCCGCGATTTTTTTTTTTGTCAAAAAATATGTTCTTACTTGTTTAAATACCAATTGGAATTCAATTATGTTCACATATGTCAACCAGAAGTCGAATTAAAGCATTTTGTATTTTTAGGTTATGTTGAATGTACTGAAAATTTTGAGGTGTGCTTACATTTTCGTTCATAACTTTTGAACCGCTGAACCGATATCGCTCAAATGCAACACCAATTTTCTCGGGAGAACTTCCAATAAATATGTTAAGTTTCAGTCATCTCTGTGCAATATTTTTCCCGATATAGCATTTTCCACAGACAGACAGACAGACGGACATCGCTAGAATGTCTTAAAATCGATCGGGTATCATGAATATATATACTTTATGGTGTCCCAGACCGATATTTCGATGAGTTACAAACGGAATGACAAACTTATATATACCCTCTATCACTAAGTGGAGGGTATAAAAATACTGGATTTAGAGAACTTGCGATTAGAACCAATTAAACCCAATTTTTCAACAAAAACTTAATAACATCAGCTGTTATAATCTCGAAACTTTTTCCAATAGAATATTTTTTTAATGCGAATAAGTTTTTATACCCTCCACTTACAAGGAAGAGGGCACCCACTGATTGTCCTGAATCTTGCATATAGAAAAGAGGGGAGAAAAATAAGGACTACCTGTTTTTTTAGCTGCCCAATCTCAAATTTAAAAAAGCGTTGCCACCTTATGAAAAAATTAGATCTTTCGGGAAAAATCCGAGTCAAATCCGAACTAGCAGGAATTTTGACAACCCCAACGTTCCTACATTTTTAAAGATAAGGACTTAACGAAGATGAATTCGGACACCTATACCCCATTGGATAGGCATTCACAAACCTTTCGATCTGTATGAAATGTTTATATAGTTTCTTTTGAAGAAATGTGAAAAAAAGTTTCTTATGCTGAGACATTTTTCATATAGAAAAATCTTCAGATTCTAATTACTTTTTTCTAAAGAAAAAGTCTCCGGTTCTGATAAATTTTTTGTTTAGAAAAATTTTGAAATTTTTCCTGAAAATAATTCTCAAATTTTCCTTTACAAAAATTCACAGTTTCTTTTTCTGAAACATTTTTCATATTCTGAATAATTTTTTCATATAGAAAAAGTCTTAGATTCTGATACATTTTTTATAAAAAAATTTTCAAGCATTCCCTGAAGAAAATTATTATCTTTTTCCCATAGGAAAATTCTGAGAGGTTTCCTATAAAAAGATTCTCAGAGTTTTTCTGTAAAAAAAACTCTCAGAGTTTTTCCATAGACATATTTAAAGACTCCAAGTCTTTTTCCCTATAGAAAAATTTCAAGATTCCGAAATTTTTTTTAATTCTTAGGCATTTTTCTTAGAAAACAATTCTCAGATTATTTCTTGATTATTCTGAGTATTTTTTTTTTTCTATAGAAAAAGTATCACATTCGATACATTTTTTATAGAAAAATTCTAAAATTTTTCCTGAAGAACACTATCAGGGTTTAAAAAAGTTCTCAGATTTTTTTATAGAAAAATTTAAAGATTCCGAGACTTTTTTCCTATAGAAAAATTCTAAGATTCCGAGAATTTTTTAGAAAAATCTGGCATTTTTCTTAAAAAAATTGTCAGATTATTTCCTTTTCTATTCGGTTTTGTTAACCAATTACTGCAGTTTTTCAATTACATTTTCTTTGATATTTTAAGTTTGATATTACGTTTGTAACTCATCGAAATATCGGTCTAGGACCCCATAAAGTATATATAGGGCATTCCATGTCAAATCGGACACTTTGAAAATTTTTTTTTCTAGATTTTCCCAATTTGTTTATAGTTTTTAGTACCCTTCGAAAACTCCTTCGAGGTAATTTTTCAGATTTTTTTGATGACCCGTTCAAAAGATATCGAATTTTTAAAAATTGGTAGTTTGTTCCTTAACTCAAACTTCTTTTACTCATAACTTCTTCAATAATAGTCCAAATTTCAAGTTTTTTTTTCCTTCAAAATTTTTGTTTTTTTACGTACTTTAAAAAAAAAATCCCAAAAAATTCTTAAAAGCGCTCTAGTATGCGATTTTTAAGTTTCAAAATTTAAATCTCATTTTTGAAAATGTTTGTACTCTTTGATTTTTTTGAAATTTTTTTTGTGTAAAACTTCTATCGATTCTACAAATTTTTTGCCCAGGAGGATCGTTGTAATTTTCCAATCTTAAAATCATTTCTACTGTTCCAATGGTGCGTCTTAGAGGAGTCATTTATAAGACCGACCCCCATTAATTTTTTTTTGTCTTAACATTTCTTTGGAACAAACTAATACCCTATCTCCAATTTCTAAGGGGGCTCCCATACAAAACGACATTATTTAAAATTTGCTCCAACCGCCCTAACTGCCCTAATAGTGCCCTTAGAGCAACAAAATGTATGACCGACCCACAATATTTTTTTAGTCCAAACATTTTCTCTGAACACACCTACCCTCTATCTCTAATTGTTAAGGCGGTCCCCATACAATTTTTTTATTTTTTGTAAATTTGTTTTATTTAATCAGCTTCTTCCAATGGTGCGTCCGAGAGCGGTAAGACGTACCATTGGAGCAGTAGAAATGATTTTAAGATTGGAAAATTACAATAAATTTTTTTCAAAAAATTTTAAAAATAGTAATAATCGTTATCCCACGATCCTCCTGGGCAAAAAAATTGTAGAATCGATAGAAGCTTTCCCCAAAAAAATTAAAAAAAAATCGAAGAGTACAAACATTTTCAAAAATGAGATTTAAATTTTAAAACTTAAAAATCGCATACTAGAGCGGTTTTAAGAATTTGTTGGGATTTTTTTTAAAAAGTACGTTTTGAAAAAAAAAATTGAAATTTGGACCATTATTGAAGAAGTTATTAGTAAAATAAGTTTGAGTAAAGGAACAAACTACAAATTTTTAAAAATTCGATATCTTTTGAACGGGTCATCAAAAAAAAAGTACGTTTTGAAAAAAAAAAATTGAAATTTGGACCATTATTGAAGAAGTTATTAGTAAAATAAGTTTGAGTAAAGGAACAAACTACAAATTTTTAAAAATTCGATATCTTTTGAACGGGTCATCAAAAAGATCTGAAAATTTACCACGAAGGAGTTCTCAAAGGGTACTAAAAACTGTAAACAAATTGGGAAAATCTAAAAAAAAAAATTTTCAAAGTGTCCGATTTGACATGGAATGCCCCATATATAATTGATCAGTGATCAATTCTAAGACATTCTAGCAATGTCCGTCTGTCTCTTTAAATGGCGATCACGGCCAAAATATTACTCCAATATGACTAAAACTTAACATATTTACTTGCTGTTGTCCCGAGCAGTTTGATATTTTGATATTTGAGCGAAATCGGTTCAGCGGTTCAAAAGTTATGAACAAAAATGTAACGACACCTCGAACATTTTGGTACATTCCACATAACCTAAAATACAAAATGCTTAAATTGGGATGCTGGTTGACATTTGTGAACCGAATTCGATGCCTAATGGTTTTTAAACAAGAACAAACAAATATATTTTTTTTTTTTTTCACAAAAAAAAAAAAAAGTACGCCAAATTTTTTTTTTCAAAATTTTTTTTTCTACTTTTTTTGCAAATAATCTTGCTTACATTGTGGAGGTTATTAATACATTCGGCAAGGCTGAATTTAACTTTTTTACTTGTTTTGGTTGCTGTGGCATCAAATAATTTGGAAACTCTGGAATATATAGCAACAGAAGCTACCAACAGTATTTGTAGTAAAACTAAACCAGAGGAATGAATATTTCAAGCTAAGCTTTAAATGAAAGTATGCTTGGTAAGTAACAAGCAGTGTGTTATATTCACAAATATAGAGTAAGTACTATAAATGAGTATAAAAACTAGCAAATGCTCTGTGTTTTTTTTTTGTATACCCGTGTTTTAACAACGTGTGCTAAATCATTTTAAACATGTTTTTTTTTTTATTAATTATTTTTTGTTCCTAATTTTCCAGGGAAACAAAATTATTACTAATCGAAATTTCAAATCTAAATAAAATAACACTGTACAACAATTTTAAACTTTTTCAAAATTACGGGGTTTTGAAAGATCACATCGGAGTTTAATTTTAGGGAATGCTAAAATTCAGAAATTTTCTAAATTCCAAGATTTTTTTTCGACAATTTTAGAAAAAATTGGTACTTAAATAAACAATATTAATTACAAGTATTTTAACATTTTTTTTAACAAACAATTTATCAAAATTTAAGTTTTCTGCAATTTTGTTTGAGAAAATTAAAAAAAAAAAAATGTTGGGAGATTTGAAAAATGTGTAGAATTATAAAATTATTTTTGTTTCCAAATTGATATCCCAGCAGAAATTTTGCTGAACTGGCAGCAGCTTTTGGAAAGGAAACTCGAGTCAAGGAGCGTATCCAAACCTGCTGAATTCTTGCATGATTCTCTAAGGCGATGTCACACTTTAGAGCGCTAGTTGGATACACAGAAAAAGCGCTCTTAAGATGCTCTGAATTCACATCTCTTTAGAGCGCTGAAAAAATCGCTATAAAGATGCAGTGAATTCATGTATCTTTTTAGAGCTGATTTAAGCAGAATCAAGATGAAGCACATTTGACTTTTTCTGAAATACAAATTACAAAATCTGATATACAATTGACTATTTCTGAATACAATTGGAAAATCTTAAATACAATTGACTAATTCTGAAAATCGGTTTGACTCTCTGCAAGAATTTGGAAGAAATATCGCCTAAGAGATCCAATTACATTTAAAAAATTTCCAATTATATTTCGAAAATTTCAAATTATATTTCAGAAACTTCCATTTATATTTTAGATATTACCACCCGAGTAAAAATTTTTGTATGGAGCAATATATGTTCTTATATTATTCCAAATCCGAACAATAAAATCTATTTTTAGAACTGATAAAGTTTTATCCAAACAATTTTTTTCAATATTAAGATATAAATATATATAATTAAAATTTATTTAAAAAAAAAAAAAAAACTTCGAGCGGCGGGGGAATCGAACAGCTACCAACTGTTTTGTAATCGCAATCTCTACCCTCTGACCCAGCGGACGTTGTTAATAAATGACAACTTTAAAAGACAATGTTTTAAAAAATTTTTGAAAATAGTTTATCATATATAATTATATCAAGTTTAACTTATATATAATTAAATCCAGTTTATCTTATCGGGTATATGATTGCATCAAATTATATTCGACTTGAATTTGAACAAAATTTTAAAAAAGACTTAGAAAATTTTTGCTAAAATTTGTGATTTTTTTTTTTTTAGTTTATTTGCTGAGCTAATAGGGGGTTTAATACTGAGTTCAACAACATGATTTTCATCTTTCAATGCTCTTAATTTTCCAAGTTATAAAGCTTTAAAGTAAAAACGGTTTTTGGCTTATGAGCTTCACATTTTTCATCGGATCCAAATTTTCTTTCTGCCATTGTATATTTAATAAAAATACCTTTAAAATGGTATAAAACATGTATAAACTTTTTTACTCACCAACGGCCAAATAATGAGTTTTAAGTTTTTTTCGGAAGTTTTTTCAGACAAAAATAATTTTATCTGAAAATATTGCTAACATAAGTTCGAACCAAATACACTTTTAATTATTGGCAACAAATAAAGCTTTGATTTGAGATTGATCTGAGGACTTTAGCTCTCTTAAAACCAGAGATATTGATGGTTAAACATTAAAGTTTTAAAATATTTTTTTCTTCGGATTAAATAATATATAATTATATCAAAATATAATTATTTTTGAAATATTTTTGTTAAAATTCAGGGATTTTATTTTTTTTTAAATTTGAAAAACGAAAACGCATTAAAAAATCATTTAGATTAAAAAAAATTAAAAAAAAAAATATTTTTTTTCTTGACTTAGTCGGGAATCGAACTCAGGGTCCTCAAGAATTATATATTATCATATATGATGCAATATAGAAAGTTATATTACTATATATAAATAATATTTATTTCTAAATATTATCATAAAAAATAAATTAATCAATATTTTTAAGTTTAGTAAAAAATTAAAGCTTCTAAAACATATTTTCTTTAAAAAAAAAATTAAAAAAAACAACTTTTTTTCTTAGCTCAGCCGGGGATCGAACCCAGGGTACCTAGGAACCATATATTAACTTATATGATGTAATATATAAAATTATATAACTATAAATAAATAATATTTATTTTTCGATTTTATCATAAAAATTTAATTATTCAATATTTTTAAGTTTAGAAAAAACAAAAAGCTTTAAAAACATATTTTCTTTTTTAAAAAATTAAAAAAAAAATAGTTTTTTTCTGGGTTGAGCCGGGAATCGAACTCGGGGTCCCCAAGCATAATATATTATCTTATATGATCTTATATAAAGTTACACACAACTATTTAAGTTATATGCATTTTTTAAACATTTAACTTTTAAAATCCAATATGCATTTTTTTAAGTTTTAAAATACAATGGATTAAACAGATTTTTTTTTCTATTTAAAAATTTATAGAATTTATATATATTTTTTTTTGACTGATTTTAGGTGCTTTGAGAATCATATATAATTATACAAGCTCTCTTGTATACTTAAATAAAAATATATATGATGCAACATTAAAAAAAAATATTGAAATACTGTCATATAAAAGTATGCCTAATTATATATAAAATATTGTAAAAGAAAAAAATATTTTTTACCTTATACAATTGTATAACATTTTATATGGCGTTACATGTGCCACCATTTAAAATTATATATAGAGTTTAAAAAAAAATTGTATTTATATGGTACCTTACAAAACTATATACGGTATCTCATAAGCCATTTATAATTATATCTTTGATAATATTAAAAAAATAAATGTTTGATGCCATGTATAGTTTTATATAACTGTATATAGAGTTATATGTGCGACCATATATAATTATATTTGAAAAAAAAATTTTTCGTTTTTTAAGATGGAACCATATATAGTTTTAAATGGTTTCTTGTAAGTCATATATAATTTTAAATGGTTTCTTATAAGTCATATATAATTATATATATAATGATATTGGATTTTTTTTTAAATATGCTCGTATACGTTATTTGATATTAAGTCACATATAAATATGTATGCAATCAGATTAAGTTATATGTGTCACATATGATTATGTCTCCCAAATGTATTTATATATTAATATGGTTATCATTAGATGTAATTTTATATAACTCCATTTAAAAAATTTGGAAAAACTCAATGCGAGATATAATTATGTACTTTGTTTGATATGAAAACATATTATTTCATATGGCTATATATACATTAGAGTGTCCCTTATTTTGGAAATGTTGGAAATCTTGAGACGGTACCCGCTCATTTTTTTCCTTTTGACTTAAAAATAACTCAGGAAAAATTTTACGCCCCTAGGACCACGCCTTCCCTACGCGACGGGGCCTTAAAGAGCGGGGCCTAAAAAATCATTTTTCCATACAAACCAAAAAAATTTTTTTTTGATTTTTAATTTTTTTGTTATTAATTATTATATTACTTGGTTTGCTTATTCACGACAAAAAATTTGATTTTGGAGGGATAAGTCTTTCAGCGCTAAAAAATTTTTCGCAAAAAAAAAAATTTGGGCGGCCGGGGTCCTACAGTAAAAAATTTTTAAAAAATATTTTTTTTTAGTTTTGACCAGCAACGGTTTTAGCTGCTATGTTGCTTTAAATGATATATATTCCAAAAAAAAAATTATTCATATCTGTGACATCTTTATCTTTTTCGAAAAAAAAAATTTTGAGCCGTAGGAATCCTACGGTAAAAAATTTTTAAAAAATATTTTTTTTTAATTTTGAAAAGCAATGGTTTTAGTTTTTATGTTGTTTTTAATGATATATATTCCAAAAAAAATATTATTCATATTTGTGACATTTTTATCGTGTATCGAAAAAAATCATCAATGCATTTTTTACCCTTTTTTAGAACACGATTAAGATGTCACAGATACAAAAAATATTTTTTTATGAATATATATCATTTAAAGCAACATAGCAGCTAAAACCGTTGCTGGTCAAAACTAAAAAAAAATATTTTTTAAAAATTTTTTACTGTAGGACCCCGGCGGCTCAAAATTTTTTTTTGCGAAAAATTTTTTAGCGCTGAAAGACTTATCCCACCAAAATCAAATTTTTTGTTGTGAATAAGCAAACCAAGTAATATAATAAATAATAACAAAAAAATTAAAAATCAAAAAAAAAATTTTTTGGTTTGTATGGAAAAATGATTTTTTAGGCCCCGCTCTTTAAGGGCCCGTCGCGTAGGGAAGGCGTGGTCCTAGGGGCGTAAAATTTTTCCTGAGTTATTTTTAAGTCAAAAGGAAAAAAATGAGCGGGTACCGTCTCAAGATTTCCAACATTTCCAAAATAAGGGACACTCTAATATACATACATCAAATAATGTAAAATTATATGTATTCATTTTTACTCGGGCATTTATAACCAAAAAATGTTTAATTACATTTCAAAAATTTTGAATTATATTGGAAATTTTTGAAAATTAATTGCACATTTTTAAATATAATTGGAGATTCTAAAATATGATTGGACATTTTTTGTAATATAATTTGTATTTTTTGAAACTAAAGAAGATGGTGTACTAATATTTTTTCATTCAAAATGTGTTAAAGATGTTATGGTTGAAGCACTCTTTGCAGCGCTGATTAATGCGCAATAATGATGAAGTGAAATCACGTGTCTTTGTCCAAAACTTATGGTTTTTTATTCAAAAAGTGTTAAATATATTTAAAAGAAAATCATGTTTGAAATTTTATCAAAATATAATTTTATATTTTAAGTTTTATATAAAAAATCTTAACAAAAAATCTTAATTTTTTCCCCTTACTTTTACTGCATCTTCAAGAGCGCTCTTTGGATGCGCTTCGGCATGCTATAAAAAGATGCTGTGTCGCCAAAATCTCGATTTATTTTTGCTGGGATAGTTTAACGATATCACAAAATTTTTATATTTACTATCTGAATACTAGGGTGATCAATTATTCGACTTTTTTTAATAACCGGTTTTCGACATTTTTAAAAAAACCGAAACCGATTGAACCGGTTTTTTCGGTTTTTGGCAAAATATGGCACAAAATATCGATCACGGCCACGATAAAGCAGATATTGTCAGTGCTTCGAAAAATTTCCATTTACAATTCTATTTCTGAAAATACAATTTGTATTTAAGAAATTTCCAATTATATTTCAGAAGTTTTTAAATAAGTTTTAGACATGTTTAATTTTATTTATTAAATTTTCATTTATATTTCAGAAATTCATTTACGTTTCAGAAATTTCCAATTGTATTTTTAGAGGTTTCCATTTCTACAAATTGTAATGAAAATGAAAATTTCTGAAATACAAATGAAAAGTTCTTAAAAGCATTTAGAAAATTTTGAAATATCAATGAAAAATTTTGGAAAATAAATACAAATTTTTTGAAAAGCATTTAGAAATTTTTTAAAAAACAAATGAAAAATTAAAAAGAAAAAAATGGAAATTTTGAAATACAAAGGGAAATTTTTTTAATACAATTGGAATTTTATGAAAAGCATTTAAAAAATTTTGAAATTTCAATGGAAAATTTTTTACTTCAAACACTTTTTATTTTTAAACAAAACGAACTAGCAAACATTAGAAAATAACTTAAAATAAAATTTTGATAGTTGACGAAAATGTTCACTAACATTTTTTTTTAATAATTTTTTTTATGCGTAAAAATTTGCCACTTCCAAAAATGATTTGCACTCAAATTTATGGATTCGGCAAAGGCGAAATTATTTTTTTACTTGTTTTGGATTCTGTTGGGATTTTTTGAACATCTTTTTTAGTAATTAAATTAAACAAAAAAAAAAGAGTTTAACTGCTTTTATAGGTTGATTTGAAAAACCGGGTTTCGATAGTAAAAAAACCGGTCTAACCGTTATTCGAATAGCTAAGATTTAAAAAAAAACCGACCGTTGCAATCCAAAAAAACCGGTTTAAACCGGTCTAATCACCCTACTGAATACATTTGAAAAAATGTTAAACAAAAAATATTTTGTTTTAAGTATATTCATAAAATTTGCAACTTAATTTTTCTTATAATTTAGTAAGTTTTTGTCCGAAACTCGAAAATTTGACCGAATTTAGAGCGGTCATGGAGTTAAACGATTTGGCCCAACATTTTATCAGGTACTTATTTTAGGTCGTTAAACAAATCCAAGTTTCAGGAGCAGCGGAAATTCGAAAAAAAATTTAAATTAAGGACCACCCATCAAAACCTTCGAAACGGTAACGGTTATAATATATATATGGGGCATTCCATGTCAGATCGGACACTTTGAAAATTTTTTTTTTGATTTTCCCTATTTTTGAACAGTTTTTAGCACCCTTTGAAAACTCCTTTGTGGTAAATTTTCAGATTTTTTTAATGACCCGTTCAAAAGATATCGAATTTTTAAAAATTGGTAGTTTGTTCCTTTACTCAAACTTCTTTCACTCATAACTTCTTCAATAATGGTCTAAATTTTAAATTTTTTTTCTTCAAAATTTTAGTTTTTTTACGTACTTTAAAAAAAAATCCCAAAAAATTCTTTAAAGCTCTCTAGTATGGGATTTTTATGTTTTAAAATTTAAATCTCATTTTTGAAAATGTTTGTACTCTTCGATTTTTTTGAAATTTTTTTGTGTAAAACTTTTATCGATTCTACAATTTTTTTGCCCAGGAGGATCGTGGGATAACGATTATTACTATTTTTTTAAATTTTTTGAAAAAAATTTATTTTAATTTCCCAATCTTAAAATCATTTCTACTGCTCCAATGGTGCGTCATAGAGGGGTTCTTTATAAGACCGACCCCCATTAATTTATACGTCTTAACATTTCTTTGGAAAAAACTTATACCCTATCTCCAATTTCTAAGGGGGCTCCCACACAAAACGTCATTTTTTAAAATTTGCTCCAACCGCTCTAACTGCCCTAATAATGCCTTTAGAGCAACAAAATGTATGACCGACCCACAATATTTTTTTAGTCCAAACATTTTTTCTGAACACACCTACCCTGTATCTTTAACTGTTAAGGCGGTCCCCATACAATTTTTTTTATTTTTTGTAAATTTGTTTCATTTAATCAGCTTCTACCGGTCCAATGGTGCGTCCGAGAGGGGTCATTAGTGGGACCGACCCCCATTTATTTTTAACCTACAACATTTTTTTAAATATACCTACGCCCTATCTCCACTCCCTTAGTAGGCTCCCATACAAAATTATATTCTTATACAATTTGCTCCAACTGTTATTTGTATGGGAGCCTACTTAGGAAGTGGAGATAGGGCGTAGGTATGTTTTAAAAAAAATGTTGTAGGGTAAAAATAAATGGGGGTCGGTCTCACTAATGACCCCTCTCGGACGCACCATTGGACCGGTAGAAGCTGATTAAACAAAACAAATTTACAAAAAATAAAAAAATAAATTATAGGGACCGCCTTAACAGTTAAAGACAGAGGGTAGGTGTGTTCAGAGAAAATGTTTGGACCAAAAAAAATTGTGGGTCGGTCATACATTTTGTTGCTCTAAGATCACTATTAGGGCAGTTATAGCGGTTGGAGCAAATTTTAAAAAATGTCGTTTTGTGTGGGAGCCCCCTTAGAAATTGGAGATAGGGTATTAGTTTGTTCCAAAGAAATGTTAAGACGTAAAAATTAATGGGGGTCGGTCTTATAAAGGACCCCTCTATAACGCACCATTGGAGCAGTAGCAATGATTTTAAGATTGTAAAATTACAATAAAATTTTTTTCAAAAAATGTTAAAAAATAGTAATAATCGTTATCCCACGATCCTCCTGGGCCAAAAATTTTTAGAATCGATAGAAGTTTTACACAAAAAAATTTAAAAAAAATCAAAGAGTACAAAGATTTTCAAAAATGAGATTTAAATTTTAAAACTTAAAAATCGCATACTAGGGCACTTTTAAAAATTTTTCGGATTTTTTTTTTTTAAAGTACGTAAAAAACAAAAATTTAAAAAAAAAATTAATTTGGACCATTATTGAAGAAGTTATGAGTAAACCAAGTTTGAGTAAAGGAACAAGCTACCAATTTTTAAAAATTCTATATCTTTTGAACGGGTCATGAAAAAAATCTGAAAATTTACCACGAAGGAGTTTTCGAAGGGTACTAAAAACTGTAAACAAATTGGGAAAATCTAAAAAAAAAGTTTTTCAAAGTGTCCGATTTGACATGGAATGCCCCATATATATATGTATGGTGACCATTTTTTCTGGAACACAAATCAGTACACCCATATTTTCCTAGAAAAAAGTCTATGAAAAGTCTTGCTATAGAATAAAATGCATGAGGAATATTTTCAGCTGTCAAACATTTAAATTAGCGTCAATTGTAGTTGTTTGAGGCCAACTAGTTTTACAGTAGAAACAACTGTTAAGAACAACTGATATTAACTGTTGTAGTTGTTTTACAGAAAATTATAAAAAAAGTAGTTGACCTCAAACAACTTCATAATAATTTAATTTCTTTAAAATAACCTGCATATTCTGAGACTTTTTCATAAAGTTCTGCCATCTTTTCATTTAAAAAAACCTCCCAGATTATGATCACATTTCATTAAAAACTTTGATCTAGGATCGGTTTTTATTTCAATAGGAAAAAACTTAGACTTATTTTCAATGAAAAGTGTAGCTACAAATCGTTATTTTAACTTCAGTTGTTATCATAAAAACCTAAGTTCATTTCCATCTTACCTTCTTTTCAATTTCCTTTGCCATTTTCATATGTTGTTGCAACTGTTCCATATTAACTTCAGTTCCAATTTTATAAGCATCAAAAAGTTCTGCAATTAAATTTAAACAAAAAGACATCATTATAATATTTAATTTTAACCTTTATTAGTATAAATTCAATATAGTTACCCAATGCACTTGGTGATATTAGATCTGAACTACCACGTGAACCATTTTCCTTGACCGAATTCTTAAGATACTGAGCCCATGATGATAATTTTGCATATTTACTATTGCTTAAGATTTGTTCCTTGTCACTAATCAATTGTTGATATTGATTTAATTCCGCTTCCTCTCGTTTACGATTCGAATTACCATCGGATTTATTGTTATTCCGTTTTGGATGTAATAAACGACTTGCAATACTCGGTTTAGAATTTTTAACGATCTTTGTCGTTTTTTCATTATGATTGGTCGATTTTTTGTTCGAACGTGAGTTTTGCTGGCAACGTTTATATTCAATTGCAACGGGCGGTAATTGTCGATCATCATAGGAAGATTTTTGATATTTTGGTTTCGAACGAGTTTCAGATATCGGAGATTGCAAAGGACTGGTGGTGATGCATTGTTCGGATTTAGAGAGGGAATTTTCAGAATTTTGTAACGACAATGGTAAATCGACAGCATTATCATCAGCCAACTCAGGTGACACTATATCTTTATGTTCGTGTTGATCGGTTTGTTTATTAAAGGCCTCCAAATATTTATTTGTATCGATTTGATCTTTAGCAATAGATAATGCCGCATCCGATATCTTAAGAATAACAAAAGAAAATATCATTGTTTCTTTAAATAGCATTAAAAAGAGAAATAAAAACTTACCTTATCACCTTCGTCCATGGGTAGAGGCATGATATCTTGAGTATCAACTAAACGTCTATAACCACTAACAAGTAAACCAAATTCTCGTTCTACTTCCTGGCCAAAATCTCCAATTATATCAACTGGTGTTAAACCAAAAGATATCTCATCTTTCATTTCTGTATTACGTATTCCAAATCCATTATTACCTGATTGCTTTTCCAATTTAGCCAATGCAATCTTTTGATCCACATACTTTTTCTCCGGAGCAAGACAAGGACTTACACCTCTTAGCAAATCGGGTCGATTTTCTTTTTTATACTGTGTCTGCACATGAAGATTATAATTTTTAATTAATATATCTGGTGTTATGGAAACTTGCATATTATGTTTAGCCTTTAAATTGCATTCCTGTTGATTCTCTAACAATGTCAGAGTGTTCTTTAGATGATCTTGCAGATCGACGATATTAAAAGCTCTTTTATTTGAAAAACTATTACGATTAGCATCGTCATCTAGGGAGGGTCTATGACCTTTACTACAGTCCATTAAATAATATTCATCATCAGTTTCCTGGTCATTTTGAATATATTCAAAATTATCTTTTACCAATTCGCTTGAAGGAATTTTAGGATTCATGGTCATTTCTGGGGTATTGTTATTGTAGTTGTTCAATTGCATTTGAGATTTTTCTTCTTCGTTAAGACTCTCGAAACTATCGGCACTTAATTCCATTTCATACTCAGACATATCACTCTCGTAGGAATCGGTTGGAGAACTTGTTATAAAATGTTCAGAAAGTGTATGGGCTAAATGTTGAAAACCGGGATAGTTGGGATTTATAATGCCTCTGGGAAAAAATGAATGTTTTGGTGTTTGCAAAGATCCGCTCGATGAAGAAGCTGATGTTAGAAAGTCGTCTTCTGGAAAATTTAAAAATTTAGTTAGTGATGTTAAATTACGATATTGATAAATAAATGACATAGTTAACTTGGAAGTAGGGAGATTAGAAACATAGACACTACTCACTTCAACATTATTTAGTTACTCGTACCGGGTAGGAGTTTTTCTTTCTTTGGTGGAAGGTAGTCAACATCCAGCTAATTCCAAAAAAAGGGTAAGTCTACAAACCCTGAAAACTACCACCCAATAGCAATTTGCTCTGCGCTCTCAAAGGTCATGGAGAGCAATATTATCATCACCTGGTAAATAATCTGGAGTCTAATTCACTTTTGTGCAATCGACAGTATGGCTTTCGTAGAAGTCGTTCTACGGGAGACCTGTTAACGTTTCTTTTGGAACGTTGCAGACGTTCTATTCACTAATTTCGTGAAAGCAAAGTGGTTGCTCTAGATATTTCCAAGGCGTTTGATCCTGCGTGGAACAGTGCACTCTAGATATCTCCAAGGTGTTTGATCCTGCGTGGAACAGTGCACTCGTTTTGATTTATATCGAGATTTTTCATCAGAATTTGTTTCAGTTGAACTCAAGGTTCTGTTCTTTCTCCTACACATTTTCTTATTTTTCGAAATGACCTTCTGTGTTTAACTTTCAAACCTATATATTCTTTCACAGATCACAGCAACATTTGTCATTCATTTTCCTCTAATCATACCCAAGACTTACTGAGGATGAAGCTATATGGAAGAATATGAATGACATGCTCCATCATGACCTTACGACAATCTCCGAGTGGGATCTTTCGAATAGGGTCGATTTTAATGCTCGTAAGACCTAATGCTGTAGTTGACCCACAGGCGGCTTGTGGAATCAGCGTCATCTGTAATAATGGGGGGTTTAGCCATTGAGGAATCAGACACTCTTGATGCGGTGACAGGACATAATCCCCACGGACATTACCCCCATAATAGTTGTGGGGACTATGACCGTTTCCAAAACGGTCACAATCTCAATGGGGATTATGTCCGTTCCTTGTTGGGATTACGACCGGACTTTTTTCTGTCATAACCCCCATTCACATTATGGGGAGTAAGTCCAAAGCAATTTTGGTCATAATCCCCGTTTTCTGCAGAGAGGGTGGGTTTAATGCATGGAGTTTGTAATCCCTAAGCCTGCGTAGAAAAAATTTTAAGTAAAAAAAAATCTTTTAATTTTGGGGACTATGACCAACTATTATAGAAGACATAATCCCCATAATTTTTTTTTTTTTTTTTTTTTAAGAAACAACACTCAGGCAATGCTGCCTATCAATTACTAATGTAACCGTGATGTTTCTTTCGGAAAGGGGATAGAAGAGAGATGAAAGATTTGAAAGATAGAAGGGCTTCAGTATGGCAACACTGTAATTGCGCGTGTTGATAATTTTGAGTACAGTTGTTGCATTGCCATCTGTTATTGATCTGGCGAATTATTTTTGAAGCTGTGTTTAATAGCCATTATTTTATTATTTTACTTCGTTGACGTTTTAGTGCTATTTATCAACGAAGGAGGGTGCTGCGATAGATATTAGTTATAAATAGAAACTAATAAATATCTGAAAAAATGTTGTTCTGCCTGAGCCGGGAATCGAACCCAGGCTTGCTGGCTAGTAGTCCAACGCGCTAACCACTAAGCCACAGCACTCTCATTGTTATGTGGTCATTATCCCCATAAATCTGTCCGTTTTTTTATTGGGATTATGTCCAAATAATTTTCGGTAATAGTCCCCACTACCATTATGGGGATTACGACCGAAAAGAATTTGGTCATAATCCCTATAACGGAAATGGGGATTATGTCCGTGGGGATTATGTCCTGTCACCATCGAAAGAATACTTAAATCTCCTCACTTTTTATACCGCCTATATTCGGTCGAAGATGAAATACAACTCCCACGTGTATTCAGGTGCTTCAAGATCTATCTTGAAGCTTCTAGATCGTGTGCAAAGGAGTGCTTCGAAGCTCATCAATGACAGCAGCGTATTCAGCTCTATTAACTCATTGGAGCATCGTCGAAATGTGGGTTGTGCCTCATTGTTCTGTCGATATTACCACGGTAAGTATACAGCTGAGGTAGACAACTCATTCCTGAGATTCGGAGCATACCCGTAGTTCTCGCCTTTTCAACACAACACATTACAAAGAAATTTCGTTTCTCGGTCGAACTAGCCGTATGTGGAATACCTCCCGCATAGGTTTTTCCAGCCAGTACACAAACAATACTCCCCCTTTTTTTCTCCTCATAACTTGTTTTCCAAATACCAACACAATTCATTGCATTAGTGGGGGCATCCCCTGAGTGTTGGCTCAAAGTAAAAAAAAAACGTCTGAACAGAGTGTTTTGACGACATCAAGATCATTTGAGATCTGGAAGAAATCTCTTTTAAACTTCCCAAGTAGCATGAAAGATCCTGGAAGCCGTCACTTTGGAATGAAACCCACAAACGCGTATCGTTATAAAGTGATTACGCTAAGGATCTCAACTGATCTTTTCGGGCCCTTTGGTGAAATTTTTTAAAGACTAACCTTAGGGTATTTGACAATCTTCTCTGGATGTGCTATTATTAATTTTTCCTGTTTGATTTAAATTGCATGTATTTGAGACAATTTTCAGCATATATTTTAAACCCGAGCAATCCGATATTCTTCTAAAATAATGAAAATTTTGGAAAAAAAAGTTCAGGTATTTGTTTGATTACAGGAACTTTCTTATTCAAAGCAGGTCCATAATTTCAGAAGTTCTATTAAAAACAGGTGAAAGAGTTAAACGTTGTTCCCTACTCCTGACAAGAAGTTTTATGTATAACCCCAGAAGCGTTACGCTATGCTTCATGAACCGAAACTCCTCTTAGGTGCATATTAAAGCGTAAGCACGCTCCCCGTTCAGTTCAGAAATTGAAGAACTGAAAGAATTTCAGGGCAACTTTATCAAAGTTTTATTTCAATTCGGAGTCTACTTTTGGAGCTTAAACTTATCTTAAATCGAAGACTACCGGACCTATTAAAATACTACGTAAAGATGATGAAAATGAATTAATTAAGCTGCAAGTTGGTTAATAAATTTGGAATATTTTTTCCACAACTACATTTAAATACAAACATTTAGGGGAAAAACTAAATGTCTCCGACTCTCATGGAATTCTCAGACTCAACACTAAACTCGAGATCATTGCCATAAAATCGGCTGTAGATTGGATAGGGTGCCAACGGATATCATTTAGGGGTATCTTCTTATGTTTTCACCTACAAACAAGCATCTATCAAATTCCTGGCGGGTGTGATCACCACATCTAGAACTGTCCTGCAATGCCCAGCGTTCCTTAATGAGACGTAAACCCACGAGTTCTAACACGAGAATGGTGTGGCCCTCATATGATCGCCGGCGTACCGGGGCACAGTACATGCTTGGGCGCACACGCCAATAAAATAGGCATCCTCCAAAACGATTATTGCGGGGAAGTCAGGACGTTAACAATAGGTTCACCGTTATGACACCACGGGACGGTAATGGAGTTTCCCTACTAATCCCTGCCGTTCAACAAATGTGACCTCCTTCTGCAACTCCTAAGACATTGAATTCTGACATCCTACCTAACAGAAAGATCGTGCCGCTTCCCAACACCCAGTGAAGCAAGTCTTTGACTATATGAAGATACGGCATTGCACTTTCTTTGTTAATGTCTGGCATACGCCCATCGCAGGGTCCAAAATTTTTTCAGCCAGATACTGGAGGACTTGACATGTTTATCTAGTAGAGATATATGTAGGATAAACTCGTTCTTCCGGAACTCCGAACGATTCAGTTTGGATCTCACAATCAGTGATGCTTCTAAAGCACTCTTTCCTATCTCTTCCTCTCCTTATCATTTACTTCCTTTCTGTAATAGGTAACGTAACGGGATCATGTTCTTCAAAGGCCCCACATAAGCTGGGCACCAGGTGGCTGCCAGCTAACCTTACCTAAGAGCCTGAATATTTAGAGCACCCTCTCATTCTGGTCACAGTGCTTAAGGTCTCCTTTAATCTAATCTGAATAATTATTTAAAAGGGCTTCCTATTGCTTTAAAACACCTAAAATTATTAGTCTATGAAGCATTTCTCATTTTCCTTTGAAAAACAATTTCCGATAGATGTACACGTTAACTACCCTTGGCCACCCTTATCTACTATTTCCAAATATTGTGGGATAACAAATGTCAAATTCAAATAATTTTTCATACAAAATTTTTTAAACCCGGCAAATCGTATTACTAATACTGGGAAATAGAAGATAAGGGTGGTCAAGGGTAGTTAACGTGTAAACTGCCCTTTATTTTTAATAAAAAAATTTTAGCGTTAGAAAAGTAAGGTACCTTAGCATAAAAATTGTTTTTTTAATGTTATTCGTTATTCAATATTTTGAGTAGGTTTATTCTAGCTTGAGGTCATTATTTCCTTTACTAATTAAAACTATGATATTCTCATAGAATAATTTTCAAGAAAATTGTTTTTCTGTTTTAAATTTATTTATGTTGGTCATTTTTTGCAAGACTTAATCGACACGTGTTTCGGGATTTGTCAGATCCCATTGTCATTCTGTTTTAATATTTGGTTTGTTGATGATCGTGATCTTACTACGATGGTACAATTTTCGTCTTCTAATTCCCCATGAGAGAAAAGTCGAATATGTATTAATATTTTAGTTTGATCATTAACGATTGTCATTAAAGACTCTTTGCTACTTGTAGTATAGGGTTTTTAATTTTGCTAAATAATCTTGACAACAGGATCTGACAAATCCCGAAACACGTGTCGATTAAGTCTTGCAAAAATTACCAACATAAATAAATTTAAAACAGAAAACAAATTTTCTTGAAAATTATTCTATGAGAATATCATAGTTTTAATTAGTAAAGGAAATAATGACCTCGAGCTAGAATAAACCTACTCAAAATATAATATTTTAAAGGTCGAATAAAACAATTTGTATTTTTTAATAAAAATTAATCAGAATTTGAAGTTATTCGTTGATACTAATTAAAAGTAATACATCAATTTTACAAACCTTTTTCATCACTATCATAAATTGATTTTGTATCACTGCATAAATCAATCATAGAATGATCATCATAGTCATTGTCATCCGGTTCAAATCCACTTTCTACGTCTTCCGATTTTATTTGCGTTTCCGATTTTTCATCAATTTCTTGTTCGAAATTTTGCGAACTATCGTTTTTGCAATGTGCAGCGTTATATTGACTAAAGGCAATATCAAAAGGATTTGTGCATTTGTGAAGGGCACAGTCGTTATTGCTATTAGGAGTTTCGTTAGAATTTATCAATTCTATTGGATCCAAATCGGTATCGTTTACAATCTCTTCGCCATTTTTTAATAACTATAATGAGAATGAGAGATAATTTAAATATTAATAAAATATTTTTTTTTTTTTCAAATACTCAAACATACATTAATATTCTCAAAATCTCTTACGCAGTCCTCATAAAAGCTCTTGTTCGTATTAAATATTTCCTTAAAGCTTTTGTAGGTATTGCCGGTATTATTGGCGTCTTTATCGTAACAATCCTCAAATGAATTTACCAAACTTTTTGGTAGAGCACCGCAACAATAATGCGGTACATTATCGTTAAGATGATTTAAAATTGGTGGAGAATACTCTGGCGTGGGTGTAGAATTTAGTGCCTTCTGTACAAATTCATCTGCCGTAGAGACAAATGTTGTTAAAGCAGCTGATGCTGCTGCTGATGATGTTGTTGTTGCTGTTCCACTTATCGGTTCCCTATAGAAATTAGCAGTTTCCCTAATGTGGGTGCTGTTGTCGAATTTATTGTGCTCGTTTCCAAGTGCAGTTAAAAGAAGTGTATTTGTGCTGTGATTTTCTAATTGGTTATTTATTGGATTGAATACAGATGCAGCGTAACCAGCTGTTGCAGTTAAATCGGGAACTCGCATAACGGTCAAAATCTGAAAAAAATATTTATTTTTAGATTAATATACAAAAAATTTGGTTATACAGCTGCGGTCAAAAAAATAGCACCAGGATAAAACAAAATTTTCATCGTTGGGTTGTTTTTAACAATATAAACTTATGTCACTGAAAACGTGTCATAAGTTACTTACAAGAGTGTGAAACAATATTACATAAGAAAAGGCAAATTTGGTTTTTTATTTCATTAAAAATTTTCAGAGTTTTTAAAAAAACTTCAAAAAGACTCAGTCAAAAAAATAGCACCACAGTACTTTTTGTATTAAAATTAAATCCTTAAATTTGAAAAACGAATGGATTATGAATTCAGTATTGTTGTGATATCTTTAAAAATTAAAAAAAAATTGTCGAGTGCTCATTGTTGACAATTACCTCTGTACAACGTTATTGTTCGAGATTTTGGGATCTTTAATTCGAAAATGAGTTCCAGATTTGCTGAACACCCACCCAAAGGGCTTCATTACAAGTTGGTTGTATTCAAGACACTCCCTTCTCTATATTTATCCATTAACTATCGAATTGATCTAGATCTCGGGACTGACCAGGCCATTCCATCACGTTTACTTTATTGTCCAGAACCAATTTTTTGCCAATTTCCCGTCATGCTTTGGGTAATTGACGTGCTAAAGGACCTAAATTAGTGGCATTTGCTCAGAAACTTATGGTAACATTACTTTCTGGAGGATATAAACGTTAAGTGTATATCCACGATTGTCCTAGTCCAATATGTGAGCCATGGTCCAATATATGAACCCCACTCCACAGTAGGAAAATATCCCCCACACCTAAGCACCATTTTAAGTTATTTTTATGTCGAATTTTGGATTGAAATCCGCGTTATAGGGTCTTCTGACATAGGTATGTGATCCCATGTCTCCAAATAAAACAAAAATGGATTCATTTGTCCATACAACATTGATCCACTTTTAAGCTGGTCATCCTTAATTTACTTTTAGCAAACTTCAAACGACTCGCAGCATGCTTAAGTGAGAGTAGGCGCACTTTTCCGAATCTACAAGCGTTAATGTTGTTGTTTTGTAATCTTCGATGAACATTTTCGGCATTTGCTGTCCTTTTTTAGCTCTAGAGCTGCCATAAATGGGACCTTCTTCCATTGTATTTGCAAACACCTAACCACTTATGGTGACAAACGTCGCTTGTGACTAAGTTTTTCAAGCTCTATTGTGAATTTTGTTGAATTTTCAATAATTTTATAAGCGCATCCAACCAATTTTCCTGTTTCAGAATAAGGTTTATGATCAGAAATTATATTTTTTACAAAAGCACGTTTTTGAGGAGTGTAATGCTTTCCACGTCCTGTTTTTATGATAATAAACATCAAATTTTGTAATGAATTATTTTTTTTTATAAATAAAAACTACATTACTTTAGTATTTAACACTTTTATTTTAATAATTTAAGCAATATTAATTTTTTTAATGAAATTTTTTCATTCGGTGCTATTTTATTGACTGCACTTATTCAGAGTTTTTTTTTAAATATCGATCATTAAAAAAGAACAGTCCACAATTTTTGGAAAAAGTAAAAACATTTAAGGGGTATACACTTAGTATAAGGGTATTACATATTAACTTTAAACGAATACACACATAATATTTTGTTTTAATTGGATGAATAGAGATTTTGTCATTGGTGCTATTTTTTTGACCGGCACTGTATGTTAAAACGGGGGCAGTAAGATTGTCAAAAAAAAACATTGTGCTCGATTCGGGAGTACTCTTTCACCATTCACCAAATATTTAAAAATTTGATATTCTTTTGAATTCCCGGTGAAAAATGATTCATGTATGATCAAATAAGCCTGCATACATTGTCAGATATGTCTATATGTGGAGCATATATGGACACATATAACACTGTATGAAGACATAGATGATCATATTTGTAACATATATGTCCATATACGTAAAATGAGGGCAATATTACCATGTATGCCATATATGGTCATATGCCCTCATTTTACGTATATGGACATATATGTTGCAAATATGGTCATATATGACTACATACAATTTCATATATAACCTTATCTGGTCATATATCGACGTATATTCACATATATGTATGTATCCATATATGCTCATTTTTCACCGGGGTTTAAGAATTTAAAATTTTTTCATATCAAAATTAAAGTTCTAGTTAATATCATCAATAATTACTAGACAAAATTTTAAAATCTTAAAATTCGAAAGGATATCAAATTTTTAAAAAGTAGGTGAATGGTGAAATAGTACTCCCGAATCGAGCACATTAACTCAGATACAAAATTTGTAAACCTGGATTCCCAAAAATATAAAAACACAAAGCCTGAGTAATAAAAATAACAGATTTATTATTGATTAGATACTTTCCTAAAGGTTAAGTGATTTAATTTCCAATTGAATTAATTATTTGAAAACTCTGCTAGCAATGTTCCAAGGAGTTTTAAATCTGGATACTAGTTGTATCGTGTCAGTATATCATAAATGAATAATTAACATAAAAAAATGTTTTAACTTTGACGAATTAATATGTTTTAATGTACATTAGGGTGGAGCAAATTTTTCTTTTTTTTGGAATTTCAAATCAAAAAAATAATTTGAAACAAAAAATTCATTTATTTAACAATTTTGTTTCACCAATCTCAGAATAAGTAAGAAGTGCCAAAATAGTACTTTTTAATAAAAAAAGGTACTAAAATTTTGAATAAAAGAATGGCCCCTTATATAAAATATAATATTTTAATAAAAGGTATCAAAATAGTATTTTTTTTATAAAAAGTACTAAAAAGAAAATTTCTACTTAAAAAGTACTATTTTGTTAGAAAGAAGGAACCCTCAGGCAATGCTGCCTATCAATTACTAATGTAACCGTGATGCTTCTTTCGGAAATGGGATATAAGAGTGATGAAAGATTTGAAGGATAGAAGGGCTTCAGTATAGCAACACTGTAATTGTGCATGTTGTTAATTTTTAGTACAGTAGTTGCATCACCATCTGTTTATGATCTTGCAAATTATTTTTGAAGCTGTGTTTAACAGCCATTATTTTACTTCGTTGACGTTTAGGTGCTATTTATTAACAAAAGAAGGTGCTGCAATTGAAACTAAAAAATATCTGAAAAAATGTTGTTCTGACTGAACTGAGAATCGAACCAAGGCTTGCTGCCTAATAGTTCAACGCGCTAACCACTAAGCTACAACACCCTCATTTTATAAAAAGGTACTATTTTGGTACTTTTTTAACAAGTACTATTTTATTAATTTTTATAAAAAAAAAGTATCATGGTTATTAGTAGGGCAAGTACTTTAATGAAAATGCATGTTTTTACTCGGCACTTTAATCATACAACAAACTTAATATCTATCCGAATCAAGAAATTTGCAATGAAATGGCATCGATTTGTAGTTGCATATTTTTGCATATTTTGCTATAAATGCATATTTTTGCATATTTTCATATAAATTGGACTTTTTTTTAATTTTTATCAATATTTTATCAAAACTTTCTTGGGAAAATTCAAAACCTATCGCTTTTTTTTATTTACAGAAATCATATTCTGAGTCATTTCTTATAGAAAATTGCTTTTGGATGTATAATTTTTAGATTCTGAAAAATGTTTCCTATTTTTAATGTTGCTATTATGATACATTTTACTAATCGTAAAGAATAAATATTCCTACAGGAAAATTGCATTTATTTTTTGGATTTCACTTAGAGTTAGTTAGTTTGAGTACATTTTTTGACTTCAGAATGGGAAAATTCCGAAAAAAGTAAAAAAAAAAAATATTTTAAAACAATATTTTTTCTGAAAAAAATATTTAATATTAGGACTTTACTGCTTCTAAAAAAAAATGTTACTTTTAATCAAAAAATATGTCAATAAACAAAATATTTTGCTTATAAAAAATTATTTCCACTCAAAAATACCGCTGTAAGAACTTTCGAGGGCCTTAAAGTATTTGACAAAATTGAATTTATGTTGACAAACCGTTTTTTTTTTTTTTTGTAAAAACAAAAATTTTTAAATGCATATTTTTTAATGGTGTTTTCTTTTCTGGCAAAAAATGTGCCTTTTTTTTGCATTTCGCCCCAAAAATTATGTTTTTGTGTTCTTTTCAAAAAAAATGCCAACCCTTATAAAGAATATCGTGTTCTTTTCTAAAAATGTCTGCCCTATAAAGTGCAAAAAAGTTGCACTTTTTACCCCGTAAAAAATCACGGGGTTGAAATTGCCTTATACAACAGCTGACTTTTTCTGTGTTGTTTCCTCAAACAGCTGTTAAAAAAATACAGGGCAGAGTATTGCTGTATGTTGTGTTCTATTCCAGTCAAATAAAATGCAAATTTTTGAAGGTGTGAGTTAAACATTTTAAAAATGTGTACTTTAAAATGGAAAACATTTTTTTTCAGAAAAGAAAACACCATAAGTTTATATTATAGGCACATATTTTCGATTTTTAGATACATGAAAGTACTTGCCCTAATAATAACATATGATTTAAAGTTCGTTTATATAATTACTAGGGCAAGTACTTTCATGAAAATGCATATTTTTACTCCGCACTCTAAACATAACATAAATTAAATAACTATCCGAATCAATAAATTTGCAATAAAATGGCATCGATTTGTAGTTGCATATTTTTTCATATTTTGGTATAAATGCATATTTTTGCATATTTTCATATAAATTGCAATTTTTTTAATTTTCATCAACATTTTTTCAAAAAATCATTGCAAAAACCATTTCAAAAAAAAAATTTTCTTATAGAAATGATATTCTGAGACAGTTTTTTAGAAATTTGTTTCTCAAAATAAAATTTTTAGATTCTTAAAAGCTTTAAATTTAAAAATTTCTTACAGGAAAATGGAAAGAAAAGCCTATACAAAAACTTTTATTATTCTCCAGATCAGATTGGTATTGAATTTTAGCGAAATTAGCACAGTAGTTAAGAAGTTATGAACAAATCCGTGAAACTAAGATTGGTTTTATCCCGATTTCACGTGTTTAATAGAGATTGGTAGCCACAAAAACATTTTACAAAGTATTTTTGCGACTCAAATATTTTTTAAACTCAAAAAAATTTTACACCCAAAAATTATTAAGAAGTATTTGACTTCAAATTAAATATTTTTAGTAAACATTTGTAAACACTTTTTTACGTCCAATTTTCAACTATCTACTTGCTTATTTATAAAATTTGTATCAGAAATATTTTTCGACTTCTAAAGAAAATTTGTACATTTAAAATTTTTTATCTCAAAATGTGTCAATAAAAAAATATTTTCTAATTAAGAGCTGAGTCCAACCAAAAAAACATTTGTTTAATAATGTAGAGGGCATTAAAGTATTTAAAAAAAATCTAATTTATGTTAATAAAGCTCTTTTTTAGTAAAAGCAGTTCACTTTTAATACATTATTTTAAATTTTAAGTGCATATTTTTTGAATTTTAAGTGCATATTTTTGATTTTTAGGGGCATATTATAGGCACATATTTTCGATTTTTAGATGCATGAAAGTACTTGCCCTAGTTATTAGAAAAATACCATTTTATTCCTTCTTATTAAAAATAACTATTTTAATATTTATTAATATGTGCTATTTTAGTACTTTTTTATTAAAATGTGCTTTTTTTGGTACTTTTTAGAAAAAAATACTATTGTAGTATTGTTATTAAAATTTATTTTGTTAATACTGTTTGTAACAAAGTATAGAGCTAAAACACCTCAATTCAACCGAGGAGTTGACCGCACCCCCTCCAAATTTAATGAAATTTTGTACTGGAGTTTACTTTGACAAAAAAGAGATTTTTCCAATTTTTCAGGTTTCTGGTCAATCCAGTATTCGAGATATGCGGTGTTGAAAATTAACAAAATTGTATATATTTGACAAAAGTGTTCTGAGATAAATAAAGATAACTCGAAAAGTAATAACAATACAGGCCTCAGTCAGGTTGCAAATAATAGGTAATGAGACAGCCTTTAAAATGGCGTTTCCCAAGATTTTTTTTGAAAAAGGTCAAAGGTTATTGGTTTTAATCTTAATTTTTGGAGAGCTATATCTCAAAAAACGATATTTTTAAAATTTTGGAAAAAATATATGTCGTTAAGAATCACCCATACTACCTAAGTTTAAATTTTCAGGATGGAGACTTCATTGGAACTTTTTATATTAATAGAAACATTGTGACAGGGAAGAAAAAGCGGTGTAATTTCTATTAGAAAAAAAAATTTTTTTTTTTGTCTTTGAAATTCTGGTACCAAAATTAATTTTTCTGAATGTTTTTGACGTGCTGAGTCCAAATATGACCTTTGAAATGGCCTATCGCTATTACTTTTCAAGACATATGCACCTAAATGTTCAAAAAAACCACAGTAATAGTATTTTAGCAATTTTTACACATTTATGTGCAGATATCTCGAAAACTAATTGCGATAGGCCACTTCAAAGGTCATATTTGGACTCAGCACGTCAAAAACATTCAGAAAAGTGAAATTTGGTACTAGAATCTCAATGACAAAAAAAAAATATTTTTTTTGTAAGGGAAAATACTAGGGTATTCAATCGATTAACCGTTAATCGGTTAACCGATTAATTTTGGTCGATTAACTGTTCGAATAATTTAAAATTGTCAATTTTCAAATAACAAATAAACCGAATAATTTGTGTCGATTAACCGATTAACCGAAATTTCTTTTTTTTTAGTACTTTTACCTATTTTTTTTTTTGCTTTATTTTGATGTTTCATTTTCAATTTAAATTACGGTTCTGCTGAAAGAAGTTTAGGTATAAAAAAAATTATCAAACTCTCGTTTAGCAATGTGTAAAAACTTCGTCAAGAAAATATTTTATCGAAGTCCTAAAAAGATATTTCGGTTAACCCTAGCCAATTTTTTATACATTGCTTACAGTATATATTTTTCTAAAAGTTTTTCATACGCCTAACCCGAATCTGACCTTAGAACTGATCTATCTAATCTTGAGATATGTAGATTTTCGATTGACAATACTGCATAAAATCAGTTTTTCGCAATGTTCGGGACCCTATAAAACCGCGACTTATTTTATGATGCATAACACCGTCCGACAGCCAATATTAAACATGAACCGGATAATATACATATTTCTGAAAGTCGAGATGAAATGAAGTAAAACTGCATTTACAGTTTTTCATTTCGTGATCCTAATTCCTTTTAAAAGGGCTTTAAAGTTTAAAAGGATTACATTTTAAAAAATTTTATTTCGACCAATAAAATTATTGCAATTAGGGCCCTAAAAAATAAAAGAAAACAAATTTGGAAACCAAAAAATTTTTTTGTTGATATTTTTAGTATCAAATTCAAAACTCTTTTAGGGGTGCAATTTGTGTTAATTTTACCTTTTTATAAAAATTTGGGTTAATTTTTCCTTTTTATAAAAATTGCTTTATTTTCTTTACATTTTTTCACATTGAATCAATTTGGATTAGGATAATTTTTCAGGGTGCCATACAAAAATTCTTTATTTGGGCTAACATTATAGAGGATATTTAAAGCTTCGTCATAGTGGATATAGATTTCTTATTAAAAAAATTTTTAAAAATATATACAATTCGTGGTTTTATATTCACTTTAAATTTAAAATTGATATTATTCGGTTATCCGAATAATTCAAATTTAACCGATTATTAACCGATTAAATCTCAACCCCGATTAATTATTTGCTCGATTAACCGATTAAACCAGAACCTCGATTAATTGAATACCCTAGAAAATACACCGCTTTTTCTTTCCTGTCATTATGTTTCTATTAATATTAAAAGTTCCAATGAAGTCTCCATCCTGAAAATTTAAACTTAAGTACTATAGGTGATCCTTAATAACATACATTTTTTCCAAAATTTTAAAAATATCGTTTTTTGAGATATAGCTCTCTAAAAATTAAGGTTAAAACCAATGACCTTTGACCTTTTTCAAAAAAAAATCTTGGAGAATGCCATTTTAAAGGCTGTCTCATTGCCTATTATTTGCGACCTGACTGAGGCCTGTATTGTTATTACTTTTTGAGTTATCTTCATTTATCTCAGAACACTTGTGTCAAATATATACGATTTTGCCAATTTTCAAGACCCCATATCTCGGGAAGAAAAACTACCAGAAGTCCAAAATTTTGGTACTATGATTTTTTTGTAAGGGCCCAACTATATTCCAAGTTTCATCAAATTCGAAAGGGGTAAGGTCAAAAATGCTACTTTTTTCGGTTGAATTGAGGTGTTTTAACTCTATAGTATTACTAGGCTGACCATTCGTACTGATTTGATCAGTACATGTACTGATTTTTGGTCATGTGTACTGATCAAAAATCGATGTACTGATTTGTACTGATTTTTTTATATATGTACTGATTGCACTGATTTTTGAACATTTCAACATAAAAATAATTTTATTCGAAAATTCTATACACAAATTTGAATTTCCGTAAATTAAGCCGCCCGAGTAGGTTTTTGTAACTTGAGTCTGATAATGAGATAATATTTATTTAAGGAGATTAGAGTTCGCATATCAAGAGGTTCCTTAACGCAAGATATACATATCTGAACATTAATGTTATTTTGATCTTCACAAAGTTATATGAAAAGCGCACAGAATCCTTTAAGGTAATGTCATCCGAGTTAATTAGCAAAAGCGCTCAGAACATGACATTTAACAAATGTTTGAAAAATATTTGTTAATTATTTGGTTTCCTTAATAGTTTTCTAAAAGGAAAAGATATAAGACTTAAGGCAAAACGCCCTCAGAATCTGAGGGATTTTGTTCTGAAAACCTGTTGGTTTTTGTTATTTTTTCTCCATTGAAACTATCGGAAAAACTTTGAAATAAAGTTTTTTGAAGACAACTAAATTTCTTCAATATAACGACAACAGGTAATGGCAGTTGTTTTTAACAGTTATTTTACTGATATACTACATATTTGACAATATGCTTGTGAGTGTTGAAAAAAATTGTCAGTGTTTTCCCATAGGAAAGAGTTAAAAAAAAAACAAGTAAAAAAGTTAAATTCGGCCTTGCCGAATGTATTGATACCCTCCACAATTTAAAAAAGATTACTGCAAAAACCCTTATTTAAATGGAAATTACTTTTAAAAAAAATAAAAAAATAAATTTCCGCGAAAAAAAAATTTTTGGTAAAAAAAAAAATCTGCGATTTTTTTTTGTCAAAAAATATGTTCGCACTTGTTTAAATACCATTCGGTGTTCAATTCTGTTCACATATGTCAACCCGCAGCCAAATTAAAGCATTTTGTATTTTTAGGTTATGTTGAATGCACCAAAATTTTTGAGGTGTCCTTACATTTTCGTTCATGACTTTTGAACCGCCGAACCAATATCGCTCAAATGAGTACTTCCAATAAGTATGTTACGTTTCAGTCATCTCCGTGTGATATTTTGGCCCTGATCACCATTTCCACAGACAGACAGACGGGCATCGCTAGAATGTCTTAAAATCGATCACTGATCAATAATATACTTTATGGGGTCCCAGACCGATATTTCGATGAGTTACAAACCGAATGACAAACTTATATATACCCTCTATCACTAAGTGGAGGGTATAAAAACATAAAAACTTGGTTGTACTGATTTCAGTTCAGAAAAAAATGGTCACCCTAAGTATTACTCAAAAAAGTAGTTTTTATAAAAAGTATCAAACTAATACTTTTTTATAAAAAAACATATGCCTGGATTTAATTTTTTAATAAACAGTATTAAAATAGTTGTTCTTGATAAAAAGTACCAACAAAGTATTTCTGGATAAAAAGTACCAAAATAGTACTTTTTCAAAATAAATTTCCGTTATTTTGAGTAATCTGCATAAAAAAAAAATTACGAGTGGAAGCAGTTACACATGACCTACATACATACATATGCAGCCGAAAATTACACATGAAATGTATAAAAAATGTTGATTTTTTTTGCTTAAAATTTGTCAAACGTCCACAGATTTTTTCTATAGAAAAAATGCCTCAGAATCTGAAACTTTGTCTATAGAATAAATCTGCAGACGTTTTTTATTACTTTTTGTAAGAGACTGTAGTAGTGGATAGAAGTTAAGGACTTTGTGTACATTTTTCAAGAAATCTGATGACCTAATATTTTTAATATTTAAGATCTTTAAAAAAACCATGAAAAAAATGTTTTTTGTAGCCAAAAAAGTCTATTTATATATCCTTTTGACAAAAGAACTTAAATTGAATTAAGTGCTTTTGTCAAAATTCCACAGAAATGTCTCAGAATCTAAGACTTTTTTTATAAAAAATCTCTCAGAAACTTTTTCTATAAAAAAATGTATCAGAATTTCTATAGAAAATTTTTTTCAGAATTTGGCACTTTTTCTATAGAAAAATATCTCAGAATCTGAGACGAATTAGTACGTAAATCACACATTAGTCTGCACATGTGCTCATCTCTAACAAGGAGTTAGAGTTTTTGAGGTCATATGACTCTGATGGTTTTTATTATTGGAAAAAATCTTTTGATTACACAGATATTGGAAAAAATCTTTTGATTACACTGTGCATTAGCGTGTCCCGAATTAAATTTTTTTTAGCTTGCCCCCTCAAACGATGGGTATTTAGGACCCTTTTACGGGAAAAATAACAAAAAAATGTTTGGACAAAAAACCAGTTGGCTACCAGCAGCTAAAGATTGCAATCTTAGTGCATTTTAAAAAAAAAACTTTTTTTTTGTTTTCCAAAAATTTGACGCCAAAAGTTCGGCAATATAGAGTACATTCCAGGAAAAATATTAATAAAATTTCCATGGAGTAATTTTGGTGCAGCATTACATCTCAAAGATGAAAAGGTGAACTTAATTTTTACTTTTTCTTTCTTTTAAGCTAAATTAGTCTCAAAATTTGTTTTGACACAGTTTTAATGAATGTGCTCTATTTTTCACAGTTTTTGAGACCAATTTAACTTAAAAGAAAAAATAAAAAAAATTTAAGCACGCACTTTTCATCTTTAAAATGCAACGCTGCACCAAAATTACTCCATGCAAATTTTATTAATATTTTTCCCGGAATGTACTCTATATTGCGCAACTTTTGGCATAAATTTTTTAAAAAACAAAAAAAAAAAAATTTTCAAAATGCACTGAGATTGCAATCTTTAGCCGCTGGTAGCCAACTGGTTTTTTGTCTAAAACTTTTTTTGTTATTTTCCCGTAAATGGCTCCTAAGTCCCCATCTTTTAGGGGGGCAAGCATTTTCAAATTCGAAAAAAAGCCGAATTCGGGACGCGCTACTGTGCATCCAGAGCTTGGAAGAATTAATTAAATTCGAATTCCTTATTTAGTAATTCAATTTTGTACTCGATTTAATTAATTCTACTCTAAATTGTTTCATAAAATTAATTCAACTGCCCAATCAGTAAAAGTAAGGTTCATTGAATTCATTCCTTTTTTATTGTTATTTAAAATACGTTCAAAGAATTCATTCTTATTGAATTAATTCTTTACTGAATTAATTCAATTTCTTCACCATTCAGTAAGAATTGAAAAATTTGTTAACCAGTCAGTAAGAACGCAAAATTTTGCTAACCATTCAGTAAGAACGTAACATTTTTTTACCGTTCAGTAAGAATTTAAAAATATTTTCATCGTTTAATGAGAAAATAATTTTTTTTTGCAAAATTAAAAATAAATTGTATATTTTTTATTGGAAAAGAAGAAAGACGTACCCCGTTTAGGAGGGGCATTTGTTTTCAAAATAATACTATATGAACACCATATTCGACTTTTTAGAGATTAAAATATTTTTTTTTTTTTTGTTAATATTAAGCAAGTTAACTTTCCTGGTTGAAAAATATTCAAGAATGGACAGGTTATAGTGATGAATAAAATCTCCTAAATGCAGCAAAATCAAGAGAACTGGTAGTTTCTGAATTATTATAAAATGTATCAAATCTGTATATATATGTGTATATGTTTATTGTAATTATAATTGTATGATCGCTAATATCCAAATAACGGATTGGCAAATAAAAGAAGAAGAAGAAGCAAGTTTGGTATTCCTAATAAGTTCCTGTTATTTTGCATATCTTTTTTCTTTTTCAATTAAAAATATAGAAATTTATTTTTTATTTTGCAAAAAAAAAATATTTTCTTATTGAACGGTGAAAATATTTTTCAATTCTTACTTAAAAAATTTTTAAGTTCTTACTCACTGTTGCCAAGTTGGAGGTTTTCCCGGTAAATCTAGCGCTTTTTGTTTGGATTTAGCGGGGGAAAATTGGTTTTAGCGGGAAAATCTAGCGCTTTTTATTTGGATTTAGTGGGACAAATTTAGAGGTTTTTTCCAATTTTTCTTTCTTTTTCAATCGAAAACGCCAAGTTTGTCGAATTTTAGCGTTTTTTTTTTGTAATTTAGCGGGAGAATTTTGTATTTTTCCGCTAAAATTTTTTCGACCGTTTCTTGCGCGTTTTTAATGAAAAGTAAATTTTCGTAGAAAAAATAATTTGGAGGTTTTTTTTTAAATTTTTCTTTTTTGTCAATCAAAAATGCCAAGTTTTTCGGTTTTCAGCGCTTTTTTTGGTAATTTAGCGGGAAAATTTTAAATTTTCCCCGCTAAATTAATTTTTGGCGGTTTCTAGCGCTTTTCTCGTGAAATTTAGAGGTTTTTGGTTAAAAATAGTTGGCAACAGTGTTCTTACTGAATGGTAAGCAAAATTTTGCGTTCTTACTGAATGATTAACCATTTTTTTTTCAATTCTTACTGAATGGTGAAGAAATTGAATTAATTCAGTAAAGAATTAATTCAATAAGAATGAATTCTTAGTGAATGAATTCTTTGAACATATTTTAAAGAACAATAAAAACGAATTGAATTCTTTTTCAGTGTTTTTGAATGAAAATACATAAATATGAATTCGTTCAATTCAATTTAATGTGAACAATGAATTAATTCTTTCGACTCTCAGCAAAACTTAGATTACCAAATAAGGTATAAAATAAGGTAATATGCTATTTACTAGAGTTGTCAATTATTCGACTTTCAACTTTGTTCGAATAATTCAAATAATTGTTTTTCCTCGTTCGATCAAACGATTAAAGATCAAAATTTATTCGATTAATCGAAGAGAATAACGATTAAAAAAATTATTTTAAAAAATATTTTTTTTAACAAAAAAAATAAACAATTCATACAAAAAAACTTAAAATAAGAAAGTTTAAATTTTTATTAACGAAAACATGCATAAAAAACTTAAAAATAATATAGTTAAAAGTTAAAAAAACTTAAAAATGAATAACTGAAATCACTTTTAATTAATGGATGTCGATTTTAATACTTGTTGAGAAATAATTCAAATACAAATTATTATTTGAAGTATTCAGACAAAATATATCATAAATGATTTTAATTTTTGCCAAATAAGACAACTAAAGTTGTTTTTAAGAAATACTCTTTTAAAAATAAAAGTTGACTCAATTTTTTTGCTTTCAAACGATTTTTGGTTTTTGTTTTTATTAAATTAGATTTTGAAAACACTCCTTCGCTAATTATTGAAGTAGGTGATATAGTAAGAAGAGCATACAAAAGTTTATCTAATTTTTCTGTTCTTTTTTCAGATTTTCCCAAATATACCATATCGTCTGATATATCGCTGAAGTCCTTTTTATTTTCTGAATTTTTAATACTTTGAATTGAATTATTTAACTCGCATAAAAGATTATTATTTTCATTACTAATAACTTCCTCTATTTCAATACTTTTATCTGAATTATTGTGATTACTTTCAACATAAAATATGGAGTATAATTCATTTGCGTATTCTTTTGTTTCGCTTTTTGGAGAATATTTTAAGAAACTTTCGTTGCTCGGAAAATTTCCAGAATTTAGAAAAATTATTAACGTATTTAACACTTTTATACGTCTCTCATTAATTCTTATTTTAATACGTTTAAGTCTGATGCAAAAGAATTATTAATTTTTTCTAAATTATTTATAAAAAACTTGATAACTCCCTCAAATTCTATAATGAATGTGCTATCCAGGGCTATGGCTACAATATATTTTAAATTTCCTACATTTTGTATAAAATCTTTCAAAATTTATGAGAATAAATCAAGTTTTAAGCATTTATTTAATTTTTTAATTAAAAAAAATTGTTCGATTAATCGACATTAATTAATCGATTTATTCGTTATTCGAAAATCGTCATTTTTGAATTATTCGAACAAGAGTTGGGTTTTGTTTGATCGATTAATCGAATTATTCTTAATCGACTGACAACTCTACTATTTACATATACCCCGAAATCCATATAAATTTGGATTTCAAATCCAATTAAAATCTATACCTTTTACATATACTTTTTGACATTTAGCGGGATTTTGTTTGTACTAACTCTGTATTTTCTTTTGATTTGTGTACAGGGTTGTTAGTGGGAAAATTAACCAATTTTATAAATATTTCTAAAAACAATGATTTTTCTTTGCCGGAGCCAATATTTTCAATCCCACTAGTATATGTTGGGACCACAATATCAAAAAATGTGTTTTTATGTAGAGCTGCTTCTTTAAATGCAAGAAAATTAACATTTTTGCCAAGTTTGGGGCCGCCACCATAGAGTGTTTTTCTTTGTTAGGAAGACCAAATTGGTCAACTAAATTGTGCGTTTACCATTTGCAATGGTAAATTTTAAATGAAACATTGTTAAACAACAACAGCTGATAAAAAAAATCGTTTGCAGCGTTGCAAAATGCAAAAAAGGGATGATTATTTTGGGAAAAACCATAGTTGTACAATTAAGTAGTAGAAATGTTTTGGGATTTGAATTGCGATTTTACGATTTTCCCAAAATCCAAGTTTTTTTTTGTATGGGATTTGACATTTGAAATCCAAAAAAGTAATGGGATTTACTTGGATTTTCATTGAAATCCCATTTTTTCTGGATTTCGAGGTATATGTAAATGGCATATACGGAATGCACCACAATCTCAAAAATTTACATTCTTATATAATTTTGTATGGGATAGCAATTAATTTTTTTTTTTTTTTTAATTTTCAGAACCCGTTCTGAAATTTTCCATTTTTTAAATAAGGCAATTTATCAAAAATCCGGCCACATTTTTTTTTTTTTCTTTATTTTTTTTTTAAGTTTAGATGTTTGTCCATCCACACAAAAAAAAATTCAGAAACACGTTCTTCTTTTTTTTTTCGAGAAAATCGTATTTGAATATTAAATTTCATAACAATTTTGTAATTTGCTTGTATTTGCTTGTTTTAAAGTTGCGAATGAGTAATATTTACGCAATTAATATTACTCATTCGCAACGTTAAAACAAGCAAATACAAGCAAATTACAAAATTATTATGAAATTTAAAATTCAAATGCGATTTTCTCGAAAAAAAAGAAGAACGTGTTTCTGAATTTTTTGTGTGGATGGACAAACATCTAAACATTTAAAAAAAATTTAAAAAAAAGTGGCCGGATTTTTGATAAATTGACTTATTTAAAAAATGGAAAATTTCAGAACGGGTTCTGAAAATTTTCCAAAAAGAAAAAATTTAATTGATAGCCCATACAAAACTCTATAAGAATGTAAATTTTTGAGATTGTGGTGCATTCCGTTTAATGTGATAAATATTTAATCAAGGCAACTCGTCACAAATTTGACCATTTTTCCAATATTTGACCACGCCTCCTAAGCCCAGTTTTTGAAAATTTGAAAAACCAAAAACGCAATTTTCTTAGTTCCATATAGGGCTATCCAAACAACCTATTCAGAAATTTTACGGGACACATGTTTTTCTGTAGCGGGACATTTGGTGTGGAATGCCTCATATAAGTCATCCATGATTTAATACGTTAGTAGATTTACTAATTTTTTTTGCTAACGCTTGTTAGCTAACTTTTAGCAAATTTTTAGTTGAGATTAGCATGTTAGCAAAAAATTCTTGTAAACTTCATTTAGCACATTAGCAATTTTAAACAAACTTTGAACTAATTTCTTTTGCTAAATTTTAAATTGAGTTGACAGCATTTTTACAAAATTTTTTGCTAATATTAGCTAAATAAATGGTAAATTTTTTTTATTTTCAGAGAACTTAAAATGGCGCTATCTCGGAAACTAAGCCAGATAGAGCAAAATGGAGGCCATTTTTGGTTCTCGGGCTCTCCATAGTATCGCCGGTCCTCTTCACATGTGTGGACCCTAATGGGCCCTAACTTTGGATCCAAAAAAGTTAGCATTCCCGAAAATTTTAAAATGCTCATATCTCGGAAAATATTGCCGACACAACAAAAAGTCCAAAAGCATTTTTGTAGCTCTCAACACGTAGACCAAGACCGCAAAATAGTCAAAAGCTCTCCGAGTAATATTTTTGAAGTTATCGAGTTTTTTAATTCTCAAGACCCCAGTGGTCCCCTATAATCACGTATCTCAAAAACTAAGCAAGGTAGAGCGAAACAGACACAAATTTTGGATCAAAAACTATGACGATTTTAAAGGAACCCAACTAGGTCTAGGCCCATCGGGGTCTGGACCTATCGGGTCCGAACCCAATGGGGGTCTCATATGTGTATGAACTAAGTTCAAAAAAAAAAAAAAATCGTTAACTAATTATTGGCAGAACATTTTTGCTAACTTTAGCAAAAAAATTGTGGGTTCAAAATCAGCAAATTTTCTTGTAGGTTTACAAGCTTTTTTTGCTAACATTACAGTTTTTTTTTTTTGAGTGTAGAAATAATAAATATGAAATACATTTTTTCCAATTCTTAGAATTTAGGTTATAACTTCTGGGAATTTAGTAAAGAACTTCTTAGAATTAAGTTAAAAATTTAAAATGGCGATATCTCGAAAACTAAGCGAGAAAGAGCGAAACGGATTAAATTTTCAAAAGAAAGACTAGCTCTGATCTAAAATTTTAAATTCCCGGGATTTATTATATGCACATATCTCGTTTAATACTGCCAACACTAGAAAAAGTTCAGGCATTTCTGTAGCCCTTGACTCGTAGAACACTTCCGCAAAATACCCGAAAGCCCTCCGATTAATAGTTTTTGAGTTATCCCGTTTTTAAGATTCTCAAGGCCCTATCAGGCCCATTATTACCGTATCTCAAAAACTAAGCAAGGTAGAGCAAAACGGACAAAATTTTTGTGTCTAAATCTATGGGGACCCTTACAGGACCCAAGGGGTCTCGAGTTAGCAGGGTCAGGACCCATGGGGTCCGAATCCATGGGTCCAGGGTCTGGGCCCAATCTAGTCCTAAAATGTAAATGAACTAAATTGTAATATAATTTTTCCCCATTTTCTACACTGATAGAAATTTGTACATGACAATAATGAAAATCTACATGAATGTTATGAAAAATGACGTTAAAAAGGAACCTATGTAGGGTTTCATTGAATTAATGAAATGGGTATCATAAAATGTAATTGCAAGAACAAGTTTCATTAAATTAATGAAAATTGTTCATACAAAATATAAATTGTATTTTATGAAAATGTTTCATTACTTTAATGAAAAAAGTATTTATTTCTTATGAAATACTTTCATTGAATAAATCCTACTTTTTATTTTTGAAATGAAATACTTTTATTGAATAAATGTTACTTTTATTTTTAAAATGAAATATATGTATGAAATTGTAAAGATCTTTTTATAGAATTAAAAATAATAAAAAATGTTTTCACTTAGTTTTCTCGCACAAAATTTTACTCCAACCTTAACTTGGAGTACATAATTAAAACCACGAACAAATATAAAACATCGCAAAAATTAGTTAATTAATAATTTAGTTTTTATTTAAAATTTCGTAAAATAATCTGAAAAAATCACAAAATAACCAAGTTAAAAAACACTGTCACAATTTTTAATTTTATCTATAGATTTCACTCAGTTTTCTCACACAAAATTTTACGTTTACTTTTAATACATAAGTAAAACCCCGAAATAATTTAAAACAACGTGAGTTTAATAAATACTTATAATTAATCAACAATATTTCATTTTAAATTTCGTAAAAAAATCTTAGAAAAAAACACGCTCTGATCAGCTGTTTTTTGCGCGCGTAAACTAACAGACTAAACAGACGCGCTACGACAATTGTCAATAAACAGAAAATTTTGTAAACAAAACTTAATGACATTTTTTAATGAAACTACGAAATCTAATGAATCAAAATTAATGAATATCTTGCACAATATGTATGAAATTTCATTTAGCATATGAAAAATTTCATTGTTGCAATGAACCAACGTTAATGAATTCCATTCATTAGTGATATGAAGCGTTTTTCTATCAGTGTAGATAAAATTGGCTTAAAATTAAATAACTTTGTTTTCCCTATTTTTGGGAAAAGTATGAACTAAAACCAAGAAAAACAAGTAAGAAAGTTATAGTCGGTCAAGACCGGCCATATGATACCCTACACCAGTGTTTTCCAAAAAATGGGTCCCAAGTCCAAATATGGACCGATTGGATCTGTCTTTTGTTAGATATTTATTTAGTGTAGAAAACACACACAGATCAAATTTAAGTGGAATTGCGTAATTTTTTTGTCAATAGACCGATTTCAATAAATATCGGTCGAAATTTTTATATGGGGGACTAAGTCCCCCATGGTCCAATTATATTCCGATTTGATTAGGTTACTAAAGTACACGTTTAACACCTAAAAATAAAATTTTTATCAACTATTTCCATTTTTATGAAATCGACTCAAAACGTAATTCTGTGTCGATCGGTATACTTGAAGGTAGGTCTAGGACCAATATTTCGGGTAGTTACAAACATCAGCACAAACTCATTATACCCTGTACCACAGAGTGGTGTAGGGTATAAAAATCTTTGGAGCCATATCATTCACACTTTTTCGCAAACTTTAGTTAATTTTTCCAGTTTTTAGTTCACTTTTTTTTTGAGTGCAGTTGATCTCATTTAAAATTTGTTGCAAGATAAACTTAATTTTTCTTAAATTTATAATTGGGAAAACATCTTAACTTTAAACTTTTTAATTTAATAAATTTTTGATCATTAATTTCGATACACACACACCCTTAAACTTTTACGGTTTTATATAAATTTTGATCATAAATTCTAAAATGTTTATATTTTTGTAACAATACATTTATGACATCATAAATTAATCTGATGTTTAATTATGTCAAATGTTCGGCGATAATTTAATCAAATTAATGCATTGTTAGAATTACTTTTAAAACATATAAAATTTTAAACTATATGTTTTTTTTAGGTTAAAATCAATTTTATTTAAATCATTTCAGTAAAAATTTATATTGCCCACATGTAGGAGTAATTTTCATTTTTAAAGAAATCTTTTAATAGGTCTTTTATCCTTGAACGATGTTTGAAATTTGCAAGGATTCGTACATTGATTTTTTTATATCCACGAAGATTTATTAACATTTTTTTTTAAACATGCGCACTTTAACAATTTTGCAAATACACGTACTATTTTTATTTGATCAATTAAAATATCTTTAATAATTTATTTATAACTTTTTGCTTTTATTATAGGTACATTTTAAATTATAAAATTATATTTATATATTATTTTTTTCTTTCTTTGTAATAATTTAAATTTAACTTGTATTTTATTCATTTTAGATAACTCATATTTTTTTTTTAACTTTTTTAGTTCTTAATTTTTTAATACTTTTTTTTCTTATATTGTTTTATTATTTGTATTTTTATATTATTGTTTTATTAAAATCACTCTTTAAAATTCCTTAGCAATATTATTTTAATTTCCTTAAAACTTTTTTTTTATATTTTATTCAAACATTTTATGGAAAAAATCAATAAAACCTTTATTTAAATACCACATAGGCTTAAAAAGATATAAATTTGTAAAAAAAAACACCCTTAAAATTTGGTAAAAAACCAGAAAAAACACTATAACTTTACCTAAATTTTCCGATGTTTGTTATTTATAACAATTTTTGACCCACACTTAAATTTTTATAATGATTAAACAATTTAAAAGACTCATATAGAATTATTAAGAATTTTTTATTTTTTTTTTTCACTTATTCAATCATCTACCACAATTTTAACTACCGACTTTGATAAAACGACTGCCCTGCAAAATCTACTGTAATAGAGTTCCAATTTGTATTTTAATACTTTATGGTGGATGTTAATAAATTTATGGTGCGCAGGACTGCTATAATGATGGGAGACCACGTGAATGCGGCCACATATTGTCATCAAATTAGCCGGCTTTTTTTATTTATATGTATTTGTAGTTAATATAAACAGAGAATTTTACACATATTAGTTTTATGAGCAATAAATCACAATAGTGCCATTTTTGGCACTATTGAATGATCAGTGGAACCACAAAAAACAGTTTTGGCCCTTTTTCGTCCTCAAAAAATATTGTCGAAATTTATTTAAAATAATAAAAAAAAATATTTTTACTAAAATTAAATTATTACAAAAAGGACAAAAAGTGTCAGTTGTTCCCATTTTAAGAATCCTAAAATCTTGCTATATTAAAAAGAATCAATGGTATCGAGGGTGAAAATGTATTATTTTTAGCAATAAAAACAACGATTACCTCGAGATTATACAAGTAAAAATTTCGAGATAATCGTAGTTTTTATACCCTCCACTCTAGTGATAGAGGGTATATATAAGTTTGTCATTCCGTTTGTAACACCTCGAAATATTGGTCTAGGACCCCATAAAGTATATATATTTATGATCCTCGATCGATTTTAAGTCGATCTAGCGATGTCCGTCCGTCCGTCCGTCCGTCTGTCTGTCTGTCCGTAGAAAACACGCTAACTTTTGAAAGACTTTACAGAGGCTACTGAAGTTTGGCAAATATGTTTGTCATTTACCTGGTCAGGTTGGTATTGCAATCCAGCCAAATCGGTCCATTGGTTCAAAAGTTATGAGCACAAGAGTAAATTTCGGCAAGGGTGTTTCGCGAATTTACGAGATAAAAAACATGATAACTTTTAAAATACAATAATGAGACTGCTGAAGCTTAACACGTATCTTTGCCGTTTCCTATGTCTGTTTGGTATTAAATTTTAGCTCAATCGGTCCAATGGTTCAAAAGTTATAAGCAAAACCCTGAATTTGAGATAAGTTTCATCTTAAATGCCACGTGTTCAACAAGTTTTAAAAGCATTGGTGGTAACTTAGCAATGCTTTTTAAACTTGTTTAGTTTTTAAGGAATGCTTTTTAAACTTATTTATTTTTAAAAGCATTGGTAACTTAAAAATTACAAACGAAAAAAATTTTACACTGAAAAAAAATTTTACGCCCAAAAAAAATTTTACACTCAAAAAAAATTTACACAAAAAAAAATTTAGTTTTTTTTTACAAAAATGACAATATTTTGTGTACATACATACGTGCATTCACTCAGAAATATTTTTACAGTAAAAAAAACATTACACTCGAAAAAAATTTTACACTCAAAAAAAAAATTAGTAATTTTTCTTTTTTTTTTTTTAAATGACAAAAAAAGAGTTTTTTACTCAAAATAAAATATTTCTAATCAAAATTGTTAATTTTTTCACGTTAAAAAATGTACTACCCTTTAAAAAAATGCATTGTGGAGGGTATTCATATATTCGGTAAAGTCGAATTTAACTTTTCTACTTGTTTGTTTTGCTTTCACCAAATTTTCACCCATGATAACCCTTATTCTTTTTACTTTATGATTCTTGAGAAAAACTAAAAGTATTTTAAATTTTTAATACTAAAAAGTATTTTAAATTTTTTTTGGCCCTTTTTAACCAATTTTGGCCCTTTTTAGCCCTCAACTTGGCACTAATTGAAACTTCTCAAATACCAACACTGATACCCACCACTTACAAGAAAGATATTCCACAGCTTACACTCCGATTGTTCTGAAAGTGACCCTACACTCAAGGTTAGGTTAGGTTAGGGTGGCGGTGCCAGATGGGCACTCCGCATAGACCAATTGGTCCATAGCGATACCACAAAACTTTTTCCGCTTATCGATGTAAACTAAATACATTGACCTTCATTGCGAATTGTTTCAAGCTCTTCCGGTCTATCCTCGTAATTTCCTCCAAAGTCTCGAACTGTGAACTTCCTATAATTGATAGTCGAGTTCGTGCCAAAGCCGGGCAGTGACACAGGATGTGTTCAATGGTCTCTTCGACGTCTGGTGTCTCGCACCTTTTACAGTTTGCGTCCGTAATAAGATTCATGTTCTTGGCATGTTTTCCGACAAGACAGTGTCCCGTTATTAAACCTGTCAACATACGACATTCTATTCTCGTAAGTGTAAGTAAGAATTTAGTTCTTCCTAAATCATAGCGTGGCCATAAAATTCTGCTTATACGACTTGTCCCAAGTTCCTTCCATCTTCGATTTGCTTTGGCGACAGTAAGGGTATTTCGTTTTAGTTTGAAATGCTGGAGTGGCGGTGAAAGCATTATGGTGGTACCTATGCCATCTGCTCCAAGTTTCGCGAGTTCATCTGCTTTCTCGTTTCCTTCTATTCCTTCGTGCCCTGGTACCCATAATAAGGTAACTTCATTATTTAAGCAAAGTTGTTTTAAATTCTCGTAACACTTTAAAACCGTTATCGATTTAATTTGGTAGCTCAAGAGTGCCTTTAGAGCAGCTTGACTATCCAAGTAGAAATTAAGGGTGGCACCTTTTTCCTTTGCCATATATTCCACAGCTTTTGATATAGCAGCTATCTCAGCCTGAAAGATACTCGAGTCCACGGGTAATTTAAAAGATAAGTGTTGGTCTAGTTCCAGTATCGTGAAACCAGCTCCAACACCATGCGATTGCTTCGATCCATCAGTAAAGACAGGGGCGTATCCAGGATTTTATTTCGGTGGGGGCCCAACATTTTTTTTTTTTACAAAAAATTTACATAACAGCACATGTTTAAGAATTTTTCTCGATCTTTTCCTTGAACTGAATGTATCACAATTAGGGCTGTCAAACGGGATCGGTTTTTTAAAATCCCGGGATTCGGGATTTGAAAATCAAAATCCCGGGATCCCGGGATTTTTCGGGATCACGGGATTTTTCGGGATCCCGGGATTTTTCGGGATTCCGGGATTTTTTGGGATTAAATTTCTTTGCTTATAAAAGTAAAAAAAAGTAGACTCTTTATGAAACATATTTTATTGTGCATATTAAGGGGGCTACTGCGTGTTAGTTGGTAGCGTGCTAGCCTATTAAGCAGGGAGTCGTGGGTTTGATTCCCACGAAAACCCTTGGGTCTATTTCGCTACAATGAAATTATTAAAAAAAATTATTTCTAATTATTCTGATTGTTATTTAAAGGCAATTTAAAAATTAAGTATACGCCACTTATGCAGTTTTCAAGTAATTATTATTATTAAATATTTAGCAATGAACTAAAAAAGGCCTTGAGGGGTTTGTTATGGAAAATGCTTTTGGTTTCATCCCATTCCGATTTTGGTTGTTGCATTGTATAATTTTAAAACTAATTTAAAGAAAATTTAAAATAAAACATTTAAAGGAGAAAAGTAATAATATAATACATTCGAACGCCCGGGAAAATTTTTATTCTCCTACGCCTAAAACATATGTGGTACAAATTAGAGGCCAGTCGGATTAAATTTACCCGTGGCGCCCTTCGATCAAAGTTTCGGTTTTTTGGAAAATTTTCGCCAATACCTGCAAACTTTGGTCAAAGGGCTCCGTCACTGTGGCTTAATGGTTAGTGCGTTGGACTATTATTCAGCAAGCCTGGGTAGAATTCTCAGCTCAGCCAAATTAGCTACGACCAAATAAAAAAAAGTTTAAGTTTTAATTTTTTTATGTAACAATAATTGAACAAAGTTGTATTTTTAAAAATAAATTCTCATACATTTTTAGTATTTCAAAAATCCCGGGATTTGAGCTTTAAAATCCCGGGATTCGGGATTAATTTTAAGACAAAAATCCCGGGATTTCGGGATTCGGGATTGACAGCCCTAATCACAATCAGATTCTTCATTTTTGTGTAAGTTTAAACTGAAAAAAAAATTAAATTTTTTTTAATATTTTAAAATTTTTTGAGAGACTTAAGCCTTTTTTTAAAATGTGAATTGTATCAGATGCTGATACATTTTAACAAAATAGATTATCAGCATCTGAATTTTTTTTTCAAAGAATAGTCTAAGATTTTATGACAATTTCCAGTTAAGACAGTTTTTGTTATAGAAAAAGTCAAAGACTCTAAATCATATTTCCAATGGATAACGTTTCTCTTGAAAAAGTCATTTTAAAAAATGATTCTGTAAACATATTCATAAAATAATTTTCCAAAAGAAAAGACTCCGATTGTAAGACATTTTCCCAGAATCTGAAATATTTCTAGTCTAGCACATTTACTCAGATTCTGAAACATTATACACAAAAAGTTTTAGATTCTGAGAATATCTTCGCTTTTTCTATAAGAAAAATAATTCAGAATCTGAGACCTAGATTCTAAAACCTTTTTCCTAAAGAAAAACTCTCGGACTCTGAGAAAATAAGTCTCAGATTCTTCGACATTTTTTCTATAGAAAATATCTCAGATTCTCAGACATTTTTTCTACTGAAAATTTCTTAGATTTTGAGAAATTTTTTTCGAAAAAGTCTCAGATGCTTAAACACTTGTATTATAGAAAAATTTTCAAATTCTTAGACATTTTCCTATAGAACAAGTCTCAGATTCTGAGAAATTTTGCCTATAGGAAATTGTCAGATTATGAAACATTTTTCATATAGAAAAGGCTTCGGATTCTAAGATATTTTTCCTAAAGAAAAAGTCTCAGATTCTGAAATATTTTTCCCATAGAAAAATATTTAGATTCTGAGACATTATTCATATAGAAAAGTATATTTTTACAATAGAAAAAGTCTTATATTTTGAGCATTTTTCTGTACCAAAAGTCTCAGCTTGTGTCTCTGACAATGAGACATTTTTCCTATACACAAAATCTTAGATTTAGAGAAATTTTCCTTAAGAAAAATTCGTTGATTCTGAGACATTTTTCGTAAAAAAAGTATAAAATTCAGAGACATTTTCCAAGATTGTAAGAAAAATTCTGAGAAATTTTCCTACAGAAAGTTTTCAGATTCTAAAACATTTTTCATATTGAATGGCCTCATATTCTAAGAATTTTTTTTTATAGAAAAAATCTCAGATTTTTAGACATTTTTCAGATTCAGAGACATTATTCCTATAGAAAGTTCTCAGATTCTGAAACATTTTTCATATAGAAAAGCCTCAGATTCTGAGAATTCTTTATAGAAAAAGTCTCAGGTTCTGAAAAGAAAGTTTTAGATTCTGAGACATTTTTTTTTTTAGAAAAGAGTATGATTCTGAGACATTGTTTTTTAAGATTTGACTACATTTTACTTACAATTAGGTCCACTTTTTGTGTACATTAAACTTCAGGTTCTAAGATATTTTTCATTAGAATCTTAAATTGAAAAGTTTCAAATTCTAAGAAAAAATTTTCAGATTTTGAGATTCTTTTAACAGAAAAATTTTCAGTTTCAAAACATTTTTCTTCAAAAAATTTTAGATTCTAATGTTTTTCGATTTTTTAATATTGTACTTGTTATTTGATACCAAATCCTTAAATTTGTGAAATCATTTCGGGGGGCCCGGGGGGCCCGGGGGCCCGGGCCCCCCCCTGTATACGCCACTGAGTAAAGATATTTATTGAGTTCGCAGGAGGGCCCTGCCAGGTCGACCAGAATTGTCGATCCGGAAATCTAACTTCATATTTCCGGTCGAAAAATAGTTTGGGCACTGTGTAATCAGAGTCAATACAGTCCATATTAGCAATGTTACTGTGTCCAAAGTTGCGATACTTGAACCAATTTGACTCTTTGAGTCTGAGGCAAGCTTTGTAAGCCTCGCCCTTAGCAACAAAGAAAGCTTCATTATATTAATGAAAACTGTCATAAATATAATGAAAATCGTGATAATTCGTCCAATGTAACAGTTTCATAAATACAATGAAACTGTTTCATAATTGTTCATAGGGTCAATATTTATGAAATTATTCATTTATTTATGAAACTTTTCATAAATATAATGAATAAAATTTTATAAACTTTAATGAAACTCTTCATAAGTATTATGAAATGTTTCATATATATGTACCATGAAATATTTCATAGGTTTTATTTATTTTTTCTTAAATATTTGATTATGAACCACTTCATTTGAACTATAAAATAATTATAATGAAATACTTAAAAAAATAATATTGTTATGAAATGTTTCATAGTATTAATGAAATATTTCGTAATATGTTGTTTTTTATTTTTAGTACCAAAAGGTACACTGATAGAAATTTGTACATGACAATAATGAAAATCTACATTAATGTTATGAAAAATGACGTTAAAAAGGAACCTATGCAGGGTTTCATTGAATTAATGAAATAGGTATCATAAAATTTTACTGCAAGAACAAGTTTCATTAAATTAATGAAAATTGTTCATACAAAATATAAATTGTATTTTATGAACATTTTTCATTACTTCAATAAGTAAACTGATAATATATTGAAGTTAAACAAAAAGGTCGAAAAAACATAACCAATAATTTTTCATTACTTTAATGATAAAAGTATTTAGTTCTTATGAAATATTTTCATTGAATAAATCCTACTTTTTATTTTTGAAATAAAATACTTTCATTGAATAAATGCCACTTTTATTTTTAAAATGAAATATATCAAGAAATCTTTTTTAAATTTCAACTCAGTGAAACTGAAATAAATGTTATAAAAAACCGGCAGTTTTTGGAATTAAGAAAAACTGTAAATGCAGTTGTGTATACAAGACCTTGAACCATCACTGAGCAATGTTTAAGGATTACCCCACTTTATCCGTAAAAGTTACAGAGGGTTAAAGTTGAAAAATCGATAAAAATGGCTTGAAATAATCCATAGTTTTTACATTATTTCGCTTTTTTTTTTAAGTCCCCTTATATTTTAATCTTTTCCGGCATAACACAAAGTCAGTACATATAAGAGATTATTTTAATGTTGGTTTGATAGATGCTTCATCGCTTGGTAAGAAGTTATAAGACGGTTAAATTTTGAAACCAAAAATTAAGAGTTTTTAAATTTTCGAGGTTTTTTGATCAGGGATTTCGGCCCCCTCTATAAAATGAAAAAAGTTGAACTAGAGTTGGTAGCTGTTGTAATTCTTAACATTTTGGAATTAATCCCGTTAATGTGCCACGAATAGTTAAGGAGTTTCAGCAGATCAAAGTTCGCAAGAAAAAACGTAATTTTTTTAAAATACCAGTTTTTCGCGAGGCACATTCGCGGTTTCATTCGAAATTTGGTGGACTCTTGCGTAAACCGAGTTTTTTGTGAGTTTACATAAAAAAATCACTGGCGGGTTTATAAAAAATAAATTGCAAAAATTTTATGGCGTTTTTGAAAATTGTGCGAAATTTGCAAATCTGTTTCCTATTTTTTTAGTAGCAATTAATGCATCATGTTCATTTTAATACACCAAAAGACGTGCCTTAACGAGTAGAACTGATTTGCTTTTTGACTTTTTACTTTAAGCCATTCTGAGCGGAAAGCGCGATGATTTTATCTAAACCTTTTTTGATCTGGCACATCCAAGGCTTTACACGAAATCGGATGAAATTTTTTTTAAATGAAAGCCCACTTGATGTGTCATCATAAAATCACAGGCGGGTTAAAAAATTTTGATGATTATAGACTTTTTGGACCATATTAAATTTTCTTGTTATAAAAAAGCATCACCGATTTTTTTAACTACTGGTACAATGATACGATTTTCCGTGATTTTCTTCAGTAATACCAACGCGTATTACCTAAATATGTTATAAAAAATTGTGAAACTTTTCTTTTACCGCGAATTAATCGCGATTTTAGGTACTTAGATATTTTTTTTTTTAAATCGTTTGGTCATTAAAGGGTTAAATTTATATCATATATTTTAGAAGAAATGATATATCCTGGCATGTTTTAATAACGCATGCAACAAATGTGTAGAAAATAAAATCTTTAAAATATTTTTAAGATTTTTAAAACCGCTAAATCTTAAAACCGCCATAACTTTTGACCCCCTTGCGCGATTTAATTGACGCGAACGAATTTCTTATTCTTAAATAGCATCTAATATTTATGCCACCTTTCATCGATGTGCCATCAAAACAAAAATCACATCTTTTTTAACTCAAAATTTAAGTCTAAAACGGAACTCCTCATATGTATGAAATTGTAAAGATCTTCTTATAGAATTAAAAATAATAAAAAATGGTTCTCACTTAGTTTTCTCGCACAAAATCTTACTCCAACCTTAAATTATAATACATAATTAAAACCACGAACCAACATAAAACAGCACGAATTTAGTAAATATAAAATTATTAATTTACTTTTAAAAGTCTGAAAAAAATCACAAAATAACCAAGTTAAAAAAACACTTTCACATATTTTTTATTTTATCTATAGATTTCACTGAGTTTTCTCACACAAAATTTTACTACAACATTAACTTTTAATATATAAGTAAAACCACGAAATAATATAAAACAACGCGATTTTTATAAATACTAATATTTAATCATTTTAATTTCATTTTAAATTTCGTATAAAAATTCTAAAAAAAAAATCACGCTCTGATCAGCAGTTTTTTGCGCGCGTAAACAACAGACTAAACAGTCGCGACACGACAGGTGTCATAAAAACAGCAAATTTTGTAAACAAAACTTAATGAAATTTTTTAATGAAACTACGAAATCTAATGAATCAAAATTAATGAAAATCTTGCACAATATGTATGAAATTTTATTCAGCATATGAAATATTTCATTGTTGTAATGAAACAACGTTAATGAATTCCATTCATTAGTGATATGAAGCGTTTTTCAGTGTACATAAAAACAAAATGTATTTATTCGGCCTTTATGTATGGGGGTTTTCGTGTCAACTGACACAACTTTTGAAACCGATGTCTTCCGATCGGAATGAAATTTGCACCAAGGTTAGTCCTACTGGATAGTAGTTCAGACACAATTTTTCCACAAGATCGGTCAAGGACTCTCTGAGTTAGAGGGGGTCGAAATTTGACATTTTGGCCAATGAGGTGTTTATTCTCATCCATGTACAGTAGGGTGGTTTTTTATTTTTTTTTTTTTGGAATTTCGAGGAGCGCGCAGCAAATTTTTGTGCCATTTGATGTTAAAATAATTGTGTAAAAATTTGAGCTAAATCGGATAAAATTAACCCGAGGCGCAAGGAGGTCAAAGTTTCGAGAAAAAAGGCAAAATGGCCAAATTTTGAAAAAGCTTAAAAAAATGTAAATTTTGTAAAAATAAAAAAAGAAAAATATTTCTTATTTAACTTTCTTGCAATAATACTCAGAAAAATTTATCTTAACTTTTTATGACGGCAGTAACACTTTCAAACATGAAATACAAAAATTACCATGAATTTGGGGGGCTACCTGAAATGAATGTTTTCGATTTTTTGAAAATTTTATTAAACAAAAAAATTAAATCTTACTATTCTATAGCAATGGATTATTAAATACATCCTAAGGCTTAAATATTTAAAAAATTGGGGATATCCATCGACTCAATTTTTTTTTGGAGTCATTTGAGTTTTGCGGATTTCAAGGATTTTTTTTTGTCTATGCAATTTTACTTAAAACTAAATTTTGGTTAAATTTTACAAATCTTGTTCTGTAAACTGATCCCATTGATAAAACTAACTAAGTTACGTTATATTATTTTTTTTAAAACATCATTAACCCATTTTGGCAGGGGGTCAAATATGACCCAGGCACAAAATGTACTGTTTTGTTTCAATTTTGCGTAATTCATCTCTTTAATAATATTTTTGTTGTTTTATTTTATAATACCAATTTCGAAATAACATGTATTTTTAACCCTTTGTTAACCCGATATGGCCAGGGGTCATGAAAACCCATGCATTATAATCCGAGTCATAAACAATTTAATTACTTTAAAAACTAAAAAAAAAATATTTTCCAAGTGGAAAATACAAAACTCTTTTTTTATATTCTGAAAATTATTAGTTTCAAAATTAACCGTCTCAAAATGCAGACACACGTACATTTTTTTGGTCTCCCCTATCAGAATAAATCGTCGGAACCCCGTAATTTTAGAAAAACTTTGAAATTGTTGTTCAGTATAATCGATATTGAATTTAGTTTTACATTTTTTTATGATAACATGAATTTCTGTAAATTTGATTTTTTTTAAGCTGCGCTCATTTGCGTTTCAGACGAAAAAAAATATTTAACAAATATTTTTTTTTAAACAAGGTGTGCATTTTTTTGCCCCTGGCCATATCGGGTTAACAAAAGGTTAAAAATACATGTTGTTTCGAAATTGGTATTATAAAATAAAACAATAAAAATATTATTAAAGAGATGAATTACGCAAAATTGAAACAAAACAGTACATTTTGTGCCTGGGTCATATTTGACCCCTGCCAAAATGGGTTAATGATGTTTAAAAAAAATAATATAACGTAACAGACGAAAAAAAATATTTAAAAAATATTTTTTTTTTTAAACAAGGTGTGCATTTTTTGCCCCTGGCCATATCGGGTTAACAAAGGGTTAAAAATACATGTTGTTTCGAAATTGGTATTATAAAATAAAACAACAAAAATATTATTAAAGAGATGAATTACGCAAAATTTAAACAAAACAGTACATTTTGTGCCTGGGTCATATTTGACCCCCTGCCAAAATGGGTTAATGATGTTTAAAAAAAATAATATAACGCAACTTACAAGGGAAGTCTCCCTAGTGTCACCCGCGGATCTTTATGGAATTGGTTTTATTTTGTAGAGCAGAAAAAATAAAGGGACACGTATTTTTTTTTAGCGGCCCAAATTCATATTTAGGGGGTAAAAAGGAGGGGGAAGACAAGGCCATTTTTCAGTTTTTTTCGTTTATCTCCTATACTATGCAAAGAAACCTAGTGATGTTGCATACCAAATGAAAGGTCTTTGGAAAACCTACTACGTGTGCTAAGAATGTGTCCAAACATGCACAACTTTTCGTCATATTGAGTAAAATACTAAAATTTTAGGACATTTTTGTTAATAAGTCGAAAAATATTAACTTCTATGGCCCGTTGTTAACACCACGAGATAGGTATTTTTAATACCTTTAATCTGATACCACACATGCCTATATTAATTTTGTTTAAATAGGCTTAAATCGTGAAAAACTGAAAAAGGTCAATTTCCCCCCATACAAATCGACCCCTCTAAAAAATGAATTTGGGCCGCTAAAAAAAAATACGTGTCGAATTAATTTTCGTTCTTAACAACATATCCAAATTTCATGAAGATCGGAGGGTGACACCAGGGAGACTTCCCTTGTTAGTTAGTTTTATCAAATGGATCAGTTTACAGAACAAGATTTGAAAAATTTAACCAAAATTCAGTTTAAAGTAAAATTGCATAGACAAAAAAAAAAAATCCTTGAAATCCGCAAAACTCAAATGACTCCAAAAAAAAAATTGAGTCGATGGATTTCCCCAATTTTTTAAATATTTAAGCTTTAGGATGTATTTAATAATCCAATGCTATAGAATAGTAAGATTTAATTTTTTTGTTTAATAAAATTTTCAAAAAATCGAAAACACTCATTTCAGGTAACCCCCAAAATTCATGGTAATTTTTGTATTTCATGTTTGAAAGTGTTACTGCCGTCATAAAAAGTTAAGATAATTTTTTCTGAGTATTATTGCAAGAAAGTTAAATAAAAAATATTTTTCTTTTTTTATTTTTACAAAATTTACATTTTTTTAAGCTTTTTCAAAATTTGGCCATTTTGGCTTTTTTCTCGAAACTTTGACCTCCTTGCGCCTCGGGTTAATTTTATCCGATTTAGCTCAAATTTTTACATAATTATTTTTACATCAAATGGCACAAAAATCCGCTGCGCGCTCCTCGAAATTCAAAAAAAAAAAAAATAAAAAACCACCCTAATGTACAGTGTTGCCATATATCAAGATTTCCCTTTTTTTGCAAGTTTTTTGAGGTGCTAAAAAGATTTCAAGATTTTTTCTAAAAAAAAACAAGTTTTTTGGAAAATAATAAAGTTTTTCAAGTTTTTCTTAATTAGTAAAAAAATACAAAAAGCATCAGTTTTTTTTTTTGTAAGTACCCAAAATATTGGTCCTAGACTAACCTTTCAGTATACCGACCGATTCAGAATCCCTATTTGAGTTGACTTAGCGTGTCCGTCTTTCAGTCTATGTAAACGGTTACAATTAAATATGACTTTATTTTATGAAAATATGAGATATTCGATTAAAATTTTGTTTTTAACTTGGTAACCTTATTAAATCCATTTAAAATCAGACCATTCTTTGACTTGGTCGCCATATGAAAATTCCACCCGATATTTACTCAAATCTGTATGTTGGCAACATAGAATAATTTTTCACTTAAATTGTATATTTGCTGCACTAATAAAAGATTTTACCACATATAGATCCAATCCCTCATATATTGTTGAGCATGCACCGGTGTTTGATATTTCCTTACTGTGTACAATTTTTTGAGCCTTAATAAATTATGACTCTTTCAAGGCTCAAAATATTAATAGAACGCTCGAAATGTGGAGTCCGCAAAGACTCATATTTGACTCTTAATTATGGATATGTAAAAAATTCAAAATATTTTTTTAACATTCATAAAAGAGTCTAAAAAGACTCCAAAAAGAATATGAACACATAATTTTCAGAATATTTTATGAGTCATATAATAGCGCTGGGGTCGATTCCCAAGAGCATTTTTAAGTTTTAATTTCAAATACCAAATCTGGGTTTAAAAATTGGAACATTTTGGGCATGTCTCAAGCACTATTATCGACACAAACTACGCTACTTTAAAAGTTGATATATATTAGAACAACGGAGATATCGGGTGAAAACCATTGATGTTGTAATTGCGTTTTGCAAAAAAATACATTTTACTCCAAGCATATGTCGAGATATGCAGTTATGTATCCCTGTAAAATACATTTTAGCGTCTTCAAAGATTGCTGATTTTAAAATAAGGAATAAAAACATAACTCAGATATGCTGTTACGATTTTTATTTTTCCTTTACAAAAATGAGTTTCGGAGTTCTGAAATCAATATCTCAGAAAGTAATGGTCCGATTTTCTTTAAAATTTGATACAATACGAAAATGGATAAGGAGATTCCGAAAATGCAAAAACACGTTTTGGACATAACTCGACTTGTTATGGGTTTTTGCCACAGATAGGAAAAACATCATATCATTATGTTTTCTGATCGTCTAAGGACTCTTTTATGAGTTTTTTCGAGCTCCAAATGAACGCTGGGTTGTTTTTTATTCTTTTTTTCAATGACCTAAGCATCTCAATGACCTAAGCATTGAGACATTCGTTTTTTTTCATGTAAAATGCCAATGAAATAGCAGGCATTGGCATTGTTTTTTCATACACAACTAATGCCAGGGCCTAAGTATGCTTGATATAAAAATTTAATTGAAAATACATAAATTTGTATTAATTTTTAATTATTTCAATACTTTTGTAAAAAAAAAAGATTTTTTTCACAAAAAAAAGATTTTTTTTCAGAAAAAAAAAGTTTTTTCAAAAAAATATATGGCAACACTGTCCATGTAACTTCTTACTTATTGTTTTTAGCAAAATGTGTCCCAAATGCTTTAGATAGCTATTTCTTCAGTCTTTCGAAAAAAAATTATAAAAAAAAAATGTATTTTTTTTTCTTAAAAATCCTAAACTTTTTCCTCAAATTGGGCCCTTTTTTTTTTTTTTGATTCAAAAGAAAGCTTATGTCATTTTCTTTTAAGAGCTATGGGGTCGCTTAGTGGGATGCGAGTGGGATATCTATGAAAAAAAAATTTGTTTAACTTTGGAACACAAAAAATGGTTCTTCAATTTGCACTTTTAGGCGTGGGATAGCTAGCCAGTTTTCGATTTAGATCCGCGATACCCTCTAATTTTTATAGGTTCGAAAAAAAAGCACGAGCCAAAAAATGAGGGCGGTGGGGTGGGGCCATATGGCCCCTCATCGGGGTCAAAGTTGGGCGTAAAGAAGTAAAAATCCTCAAAAAGCTTCACAACTGCCCTTGAAACGCCTCTGGAGGGTGCAATGTGAGACGAACCTCCAATAATTTTCTGCCCCCAACATTTTTCTTGAACATACCTAACCCCTATTTCAACTTCCTAAGGGGGCTCCCATACAAAACATTTTTAAAAAATTTGTTCCTACCATTCTAACTTACCCTTAAGTGCCCCTAGTGGAGCCAAAAGTATGACCGACCTCCATTATTTTATTAATTCCAACATTTTTTGCAAACATACCTACAATGTATCTTTAACCCTTAAGGTGGTCCCCATACATTTCTTTTGTTTTTTATAAATTTGTTTTATTAAACCAGCTCCTACCGCCCCTACCGTGCCTCCTAGAGAGGCAAAAATCAGGACCAACCCCTATTATTTTTAGTTACCAACATTTTGTCCAAACATAGTAACACCCTATCTCCACTCCCTAAGGGGGCTCCCATACATTATAAAAACATGTATTTTTAAAAACTAATAAAAAATATATGTATGGGGACCCCCTTAAAAGTTGAAGGATAGGTGTATTCTGAGAAAATATTGGAGTTGAAAAAATATTGGTGGTCGGTCATACATTTTTCTTCTCTATGGGAACCCTATGGACAGTTAGAGCGGTACACTCAAAAAAATAACTTAGTCAAAATATTAGTAAAAGGTGTTGTAATTTACTTCAACCAAACTTTAGCAAAAAAAATTGTAAAAATTTAACTTTTACAGTTTTTTTTGGCAATTTACTATTGGTAAAATACAAAAATTTTTTGGTACTTTTACTATATTTTCTTGCTAGTTTTTTTTTTTATTTTACTATAATTTTAGCAAAAATATTAGTATTTTCCTTAAAGAAATCGTAATACTTTTTATTTTTTTTTCTTACTTTTAAGAAAAAAAATTGTTTAAAAGTCCAGCTGCCAAGAAGAAGGCAAAAGATGATTCTGCCAACACCATAGCAAAGTAGCCATCCATCAACTGCATGGGCGCTCAAAAATAGGCTACACAATTTTTTGTATTTTTACCATATTTTTTGCTAATTTTACCATATTTTTGCTAATTTTATAAGAAAATTTTTGAAAATTTGCAACCTAAATTGTTAATAAAAAGTTGATAATTTTGAAAAACTATTTTTTTTAAATTTTAACACATACTTAGATATCTAATCTTCAATATCCAAAAGTTTTTTTTTTATTTTTTGTGACAAACCTCTTGCATGGCAATGTGGAACAGGCACGCTGGTCTTTGCGAAGGCTTAGCTCGCCGGAATGGGGTGGTTCTTTCTTCCACAGAGGTTGCACATTTACTTGATTTTCGTGCCATTTTAAACAAATTGAAATAAAAACGTTTGACATTGTACAGGAAACGGAAATTACTAAAGAGCGGAAATAAAAAAAAAACAAACCAACAGACAGACTTTCGACAATACCTTAAAAGATTTTTAGTTTTTATGACATCGTAAGGATGAGATTTTCATAGGAGGATATGGATGTTAATATCCTTGTAGGCAGCCCACCCCGTATGACTTTTGCAGTCATCCTGTGGTACTTTCTGTGCCTGAAAATAAAACTTTAGAAAATACCCCTAAAAACGACTTACCCCAAACTTTATATACTCGCTACTTCATTCAACCAAATGATTACAAACTCAGCACATATTTAAATTCATTTTCAAAATATAAACATTATTTATTATAGGGTTAATTTTAGGTTAAATATAAAATTTTAAACATATAGATATTTACATAAGTATAATTTTTTTAATTCTTAGGAATTTTAATTCAAAACTAGGTATAATTTAACGGTATATTTTTTTTTTTTTTTTTTAATATTAACAATCGATTAACAACTATTCTCTAAAAACCTATCTTATTTCTTTTCTTTTATTATTTTTGGATTTTTATCAAATTTATTTATTTATATATGGCCGTACTTTTTTGTTATCTTTGAGTAGTATTTTATAGGTTATATATGTTTTCTTTATAAGGTTATAGTAGGTTATTTCTTTAAGTGTAGTTTTAGATTTAATTTTTTTTGATTTGAAAATATAAATTTTGGTTACTCCATTGTATCTTGCTTTTATGCTGAACAACAGAATAAACAGAATTTAATTAGTTTTATGATATTTTATTTTTTTTTTAACTTAAGTGTATATATATAAACGAAAAACACGAGCGAAACAACAAAAAAAATATTTTTAGGAGTATGTTTAAATTTCTTAAACCAATTCTTAGAATATTAAATTAATTTTTTTTTAAATAATTATTTGTAGTTGAATTAACATTAATGTTTATTTTTTTTTTAATCTAAATTTTTTTTTTTTTTTTTTTTAATTTTTATTGTAAAAAGAAAATATTTTTTTGTACATGACTAACATACATAGACACAGACACATATAGCTAATTTGTATAGGTTAGGTTTTAGTTTTTAAGTAGTCACGTTTTTAATTTTTTCTATTTTTTTAGGTTAGTTGGGGGTCAAAATGGACACTAGGGTCGCCAGAAGGGCAAATTTCATTGAAAAACGAATAATCACCTATATCAGTTTTAGCGCTTTTTATTTTACTGGCGACTTACCGACACTGCATAAATAGGGAACAGTATTATGGTGGTTGAAGTATATGGTGCTATAATTCTATAGTGCTATACCAAAAAAAATCTGGCAATGACTGGCTAACTTGCGGAAGGTGACCTTGCCAGCCAAGAAAAATACTTTTCACCTTGTTTTCTGGGGGTGTTGTTAGACTTTTTTTTTTCAGAGATCCCGGTTGTTGTCCTCAGTACAGGGAAGTATTTTTGGTGGTGGGTTATGTACAGTGCACACCTTACCCTGTAGGGTTTTCGATTTGATGTTGTGAATGGTTTCCCCGTACTAATTTTTGACTCCTAATTGGGTTTAGATGAAATTGTTCAATAAGTTTATTGGTTATCGGTAAAAACTTAGTTAACATGCTTTTCGGAATAAAGCCATGGTTAACCTCAAAATTTTCTAAAAGCCCAAAAGAATGCCAGCCACTTCACTGAATATTGAAGCTATTATGATTTTACTAAATCAAATTTTAAGCAAAATTTTAAGCCACACTATGAGCAAAAAATTTTGTGCTCTTTAATTTTATATATGTAAGGAAATTAAATTTTCTTAAATACCAGGAGGGTATGACAACAAAAAGAGACATTACATATGTATAATGCTGCAGAAATTCATAATTCTTAAATGCATTCCTTTGAGTTTTGATCAACTTTTACTTTTTTTATGTCAAAATTATTTATTTTATTTTTATACAATGTGATTTCTTACCCCTTTTAATGCAATCTTGTAAGTTTGCATTCAATTCCCAATTGAATGCAAATTAGCTTTCAAGATTTTCTGCAAAAACTGCACAAAAAAAGAAAAATTGTTTAAAACTTCGTCACGGCAAACAATAATCGGATTAAATAAAAAAAAAATAATAATTACATTTAAACTTTATTTAATTCTGACTTTAAAAATTCAATTTTTAACTTTGCATAAATTACATGTTACTCGGTTGGATACTCTATACAAATGGCCGAGTCACTCATCACCTTCAGCGTGCAATCCTAATGGCCAATCGTCGTGTTAAGACTTTCCATAACTTTCAGCTACCGTATGTAACATGGTAAATGTCAAATAAGAAAATTCATTGTGAGTGTCAGTCGCTTCTTCTTCTTACGAATCGCTCAAAGAAAAGTAATTCAAAAACTTGAAAGTGTTCGTAAAAATTTTATTAAAAATCTATTTTAAACACTTAATTTGTTTTATTTATTTCAAAAATAATAATCATGTCGGTAAATAAGTTTGTCTGCTGTTTTTTAAAATGTGTGAAAACCCACGAAACTACACGGTAAAGGAAAAATTGTGTAAAACAATTTTTGGCTAAAAAAAAAATTCACAACAAACTCTACCCCAATAAAAAAAAATTATATACGGTGACATACAGGATGGTGTTCCTTAGCCTGTGTATGGTTTGTTACAGACATGACCGTCACAAAGCCAGCTCTTTCCTCGAAATTCAAGTAGTGGAAAGAGTTGGGAATATATCAGGAGAGTCTGTACGGCACAACAAAGAAAGTTACAAGTGAGTGTATACAACTGACCTTAAAAAAAATGTAAACAAAATCTATAAGATGCAAAAAAAAATGTAAACAATCTTTTTCTTTTTAGATACCTGTTATTGGAACAGAATATTTTTACTACAAAAATAATTTAGGTTTTCTAGTAAGAAAAAGCATATCATTTTGTGTTGAAAATTATCATGTGAGGGATGATTACTCTTTTCTACTGACAATAATCCCAACTTCTACATACTACTTGTGTGCAGTTTTCTTTATTTGCCTGTCTACCCTACAGCGGTATTGAATTATCTCGTTTGTCTACTGCACATACTGGCACCGAAATTCACAGGCAGTCAGGCAATTATATGATTGAACGCTGCTACCTACGAGGTGGATATGGTTTCTTTTTGTTTATGGTTACCCGATATACATGACATTTTTTTTATTTTTTTGTTAAAAGAATATTCTAACTTTGATACAAAGATAAGTATAAACATTTTTAAGTATATTGTAATGTTTGACCATAACGTAATTCATTTAATTTTTATTTTCAGAAGAAATCGTTTTACAAAGTCTTCTACTGTCCTCGTAATACATAGAAACTAAAATAACAAAAAATTGTCGTCACCCTACATAAAAAAAACGTTTTTAGTTCGAGTGTCATTTTAGAATTTGTTTGCCATTCTTTAAACTACAGAGATGTGAAATAAATCAACATTAACATAACAGTCAGCTTCCAAGGTGACCCAGTAAGCAATTTGGAACGTGTTTGCAATAAGTAGTTCATTTTGTGAGTAAATTTTTTTTTGATAGTTTTTTTTTTTTTGTGCATCTACACAGCGTGTGTGCAATAATTGCATAATATATAGTACTTTTAAATAGCATTATAAAAAAATTTATTTAGGTACTTTTGTTGATAATTACGTATATTTTTTTTTTTTTTGTTTTCTTACAGGTACCAAGAGAAAGCTGGTGCAGTTATTTATTTATAAATGGAAACTGTTTTGTGTGTGCGTATTGTCTGTCTGGATATGAAGAACCTATAACAAAACTATCCCTTTTGTCGTGTGACCTGACCACAAAAAAAATAACATTCCATTTTATGGCAGTGTAATAAAAAAAGGATTCATTATAAACTGAGGGAATTATTTATGTAAATTGTCTGCTCACTTGGTCATACTTTACACGCCAAATATGAATTTGAATCTGACGATAGATTGTTGTTTATGTGTACGTAAGTATTACATTTTTGTATTTTTTTATTTTCATCTTCCATACTAATCTTTTTCATTTTTTCAGGTATGGAATATTGGCTCTTTACTGACATTGTTTTCTGTTTTTTTATATATATTTTCAGGTACAAATTCCTTGACAAAAAGGTTTAAATTTTTTTGTTTGAGTACCAAGGTCAAGTGCCTACATTTTTGTGTAAATCTGCAGTGTTTTCCGCATTTTAAAGGCAAACAAATTAAAAAAAACACCGTGTGTTGTTCAATAAAAGTACGCTATCCCAAGAAGTACACTACTGGGCAAAAAAAATGTCACAGAATTTTTTTTACAAAATTTGGCAGACGTTCAAAAAGATCGGAATCAATCCTTTTTGGGTCCTTATAAAAGTCAACGGATCATTAGTACCTTTAATCATCTGTGTGAGAATATATGTACCTTTAGGAGTAAATTCTATGGAACCTAATCCAACTGATAATTTTTCAACGTTTGACTACAGATAAGTTTCTTTTTAAAATAGCATTTAACGCATATTTTCCTCTAATTCTTTTTTTTCGTTTTTTTTTTTTTCTTTTCAGGTACCCTTGTTTTATACTTATTAATGTTTTTCTTTCTTTTTCAGGCAAAACTGGTTGATACGTGCGGCTTGAATCAGCGACAGTGGTTTTTACTAATTGTGTCATATAGAAGCAAAAACGGCAACATTTATGAACGGATTTTGGTAAAGAGTTTTGGTAAAAAAATTTTTTTTTTTTTGTAGCTTAAGTAGATTTAAGTAGATAATAATTTTTGAATAGGATCACTGCTTTAGGTGCTGAGAATGGATTATTCCAATTAGTTGACCCTTTAAATTTTCGACTTCGTACTGACTGGTACCGATTGCTTTCCTTATGCGACATTTTAACCAGGGTTTGCAAAGTTTTGCATTAATTCCTTTAGCAAAATTACTTTGCACGAAATTTTTTCGGAATACCTCCTGGCCTGGTTTAAAAGTCACAAGTCTACTTCTTTTATTATAAGATCTTACATTTCGCTCGTAAGCTTCGTGTAGTTTTTTATTTAGCTTTTGATGGATTAGCTGCATTTGGGTCGATTTTGGAATAACTAATATTTCACCATCCTCAATAGCATCCAGTTTCCTTAAAATCTCATACGCTTGCGCATGGGTTATCATGTTATACCCAGTGAGTGCAAAGTATGGCGATACTCCTGTTGATGAATGTATAGTGGTTCGTAGAGAACATTCAATTTTTGACAGGTTCTCGTCCCATCTCGAATGGTCTGATTGCAGGTAACTTCTAATGCTACTCAAAATGGTTTGATTTACCCTTTCACTTGCGTTTGATTGGGGTGAGTGTATGGCTGTTCTTAGGTGTTTTATCCCATACAATTTCAGCAAATCTTGGAATGACTCTGAGGTAAATTGCTTACCGTTATCGGAGTGTAAGATTTCAGGCACTCCGAATTTATGAAATATTTCATCCACTAAAAATTTGTTGACTAATTTTGTAGTCGCTTTTGCCATAGCCTTTAATAAAACAAATTTTGTTTTATGGTCAAGGACTATAAAGATAAACGCATTACCAGATTTTGTTCTTGGATATGGTCCCAAGAAATCAACATAAATTTTCTGGAATGGCCTTGAAGTAACGACTTCTTTACCCATAGATGTACGCAGGGTCTGTTTAGGATGTTTAATTTCCTTACATAAATCACAATCTTTAACAAATTGTTTAATTTCTTTGGCCATAGCGGGCCAATAAAAAAAATCTCGTATATTGAATAAGGTTTTCGCGAACCCACCATGAGATGTATTATTTTCATGTGATTTTCTTATTATTTCGTTTGTCAATTCGGCAGGTATCCATATTTTCCAACAGTCTTCTTCACTTTCGGTATCTTGTCTGTTAAATTTAACCCTTTTGTAGATTATACCTTCGCACACTTTCAAATCAGGCAACCGATCTCTATTTTGTTCAATGGTATCAATCAGTGAAAGATATTTTTCATTTTTAAATTCGGGCGAATTAAAATTGACAATATTTGGATTTTCTACCGTGATCTCCTCCATATCCAGTCTCGATAACATATCAGGAACGACGTTTTTTGTACCTTTTCTGTGCTCGATGGCAAATTTGTAACCTTGGAGCTTTAAACTCCATCGAGCCAGACGTCCATTGAGGTCCTGTTGCCTCATTAGCCATTGAAGACTGGAATGGTCGGTGATCACGGTAAATTCCATTAATTCTATATATTGTCGGAATTTTTCAATCGCCAACACAACGGCTAAACATTCCTTTTCCGTCGTAGAGTAGTTCTTCTGTGCGGTGTTTAATTTTTTAGAAAAATATTCTATCGGATGTTCGCCTTCGTCGTCATCTTTCTGAAACAAAACAGCCCCGATGCCGACGTTCGATGCATCACATTGTACATAAAATGGCCTTTCAAAATCGGGGCTTGAAAGTACAGGGCTGGATATCAAGCGTGTTTTTAATTCTTGGAAAGATTTTAGAGCTTCAGGGGTAAATATAAATTTAGCTGATTTTTTTAGGGTATCGGTGACAGGTGCTGTAAGAGTAGAAAAGTCAGGGATGAACCGACGGTACCATCCAACTGTCCCTAAAAATCTTCTAACGTCCTTCGGGTTTTTGGGTGCGTTTATATTGACGATGGCTTCTATTTTGCCAGGATCTGGCTTTAATTTTCCACCACCGACGATATAGCCGAGGTATTTTAATTCCCTGTAACAAAATTTTGACTTTTCCATATTTATGGTTAAGCCAGCGGCGGTAAGCTTTTCTCCTACGATTTTTAACATCTCCATATGGGTTTCAAAATTAGGCGAGACTACAAGAAGGTCATCTAGGTAGACAAAAATTCGGTCCTTCAACTCTGGAGGAATCACTTTGTCCATCATACGGCAAAGACGTTGCGCCGCGTTACACAGTCCAAAGGGCATCACTTTGAACTGATAATGTGGTCTCCCTTGGACTGTGAACGCTGTCTTAGGCCGGCTTGATTCCTCCAGAGGAATTTGCCAGAATGCGTCCTTTAAGTCTATAGCCGAGATGTAAAACGTATCGCCAAGTCTAGCAAGTAAGCCGTCGATATTCGGGAGGGGGTAAGCATCTTTCCTCGTTACCTTGTTTAGCTCCCGAGCATCCAGGCACAATCGGTTCTTGTTAGGCTTTATAACCAAGGTGGTACGGTTATTCCACTCAGCGTCTTTTGCAACTTCTATGACATCCAAAGAAATCATCCGGTCCAATTCGGCATAGATTAATTTCTGCACGGCCGGACTTACGGGGTAATATCTCATCTTTTTGGCGGGTGCATTACCCGTATCGATGACGTGTTTCTCCAAATGGGTTTTCCCTAGGCCATGTTTAGTATAGCACCGAAATGCAAGTTTTACGTTTTCTAACACGATGGCCTGTTCAGGTGTTAATTGGTGTATTTTAGGCTCTTCTATATCGGTGTTTTCGATTTCATTTATTGATCCATTTTCTACGCAAATTTTAAACCCTAACCGTTGCCAAACGTCGTACCCTAAAATTAAGTCTTGCTTCAAATTAGGTATCAAGTAAAAAATCATATTTTGAGTTGTATTGCGACATTCAATTGAAACATTTATTTTCCCTACGATAAGGTGGTTTTTACCATCCGCGGTTTTTATAGAAGACCTAAAATTCAAAATAGGGGTGTTCATCAGTTTTACGTTTTCTAAACAATTTCTGCCTAGACAGCTTATTGACGCACCACTGTCCATCAGCCCTTTGAATTGTATCCCGTTTAACTTTATGTCCATATAAGGTCGTATGTCATTTTCAATATTTATACAGGTAGATGCAATTTCTTTTCTTTCTTTCCTTCTTCTAGTGTACCCTACTCTTGCCTTTGCTATATTTTTAGTTAACCCAGGTACGAAATCGTGAAATATTTCCTCTCTTTTCCTATTATAGTTTGCCAACCTTTCTTCAAATGGTATAAGTTTCATTAATTTTTTATTTGAATTTGGTTTTTCAATTATTTTACTTTTAAAAATTTCTATTTTACTTTGAGGTCTAATTTGTATGTTTTTCGGAGGTTCTACTGTTAGTTTATCGTCTTGAATTTCTTGGCTATTATTGTTTAAATTTAAATTTTGTTGATTAGAAAATATCTTTGTTTCGGTTTCTAATTGACCATGGGGTAGCAATCTGTTATTTACAGAATTTTGATCAAATATATTTTTAAAATTAACTATAGGCATATTTGTGTTATTTTGGTCATTAGTTGCGTTTTTAAGGAGATTTTTATAAAGATTTAAAAACGGTATTTTACTATTGTTCTGGACATTATTATTGAAAAAATTTTGAGTTTGAGTGTCTTTATCTATTTTGCTATTATTTCGTCCATCACTGTATGGATTTTTTTCTAAATTTTGGGATTTGATTTTATGACTATCGTTTGGTGTACCTGTATTTTTGACATTATGACATGTAATAATGTTTTCATTTTCTTCGCATTGGGTTTTTTTTAGAATATTATCTTTTTGTCTCACCATTTGTGTGTTTTTATTATTTATGAAATTTTGAAAATTGTTATTGCTACCTAATATTTGGGCATTCAAAGTATCATGATTATAGTTTCTAATATACTGTAATAGTGTGTCTTCTTTTTTGTCTAGTGAACAGTCAGGGGTATTGTTTTTGTCATTTTGTTTATCCTGTTTTTTTCTTACTGGGTTTGACTCCCTGTTGAACATGATGGCCCAGCTATCACCATGTTCGTCTGGCTGTTTCCCTTACAATGTGGACATGTTGGGTATGTTACTCCATCGAACCCACACCTATAACAGTATAGGCCCTTTTCTTTTTCTGGACGTTCTTCAGGACACTCTTTAAGTGTGTGCCCGACCTTTTTGCAATTCCAGCAGACAATCTGTTTAGCTGGTGCATGTTTGAATGCTTCTAATCGGTAAAAATTTTCTTCTAATGGAAGTTCGTCGTATTGAAGTTCGTTGACAGCTCGTCTATACGGCTGCATTACGTGGCGATGAGCGTTGCGACTTGCAAGATTTCTTTCAGTTTGTCGGCTCTCTTCCGTTAGTTCATCTATTGTTCCTAAGTTTTTAGCATACATGTGTCCGAACAGTGGATCCTTCATATTTAGGACTACGCTTTTAACAAACTCGTGCTCATCGGTCTTGGTTTTCATCTGGTTTCTTAGTCTAACCATTTCTGTGATGAAGGAATCTGTTGTTTCAGCAGGCAATTGTTTTCTGTCCGCGATCTGGCGTTCTATTTCAAAATCGCTATCAAAATTCCGGAACTTTTTCTTCAAATGGTGTTTAAGATGTTCCCACGGACACATTGGATTCTCGTGACGGAATTCCCAGTACCAATCATTAGCACGCCCGGACAGCAAATGATGAAAGCCTTTCATAAAAACATCCCAGGGGCAATCATTATCGATTCGGGAGTCCTCAGCTCTTTCGACGAACATCTCAACATTCAGGGTTTTGTTATTTCCATCGTATTTAATGCCCCATTTAGCCAGTTGAATGGGCATGTAGGTTTTAGTTCTAGATGGTATATCTGGTGGCATGTATGATGCATTTGGTTCGACCTGTTGCAGTGGATACTGTTGTTGATATTGTTGTGGATATTGTTGCTGATATTGTTGCTGATATTGTTGTGGATACTGTTGCGGAATTGGAAACGGGTATTGATTTGGAAATTGTTGTCTCTGTTGTTGATATTGATGTGGATACATTTGTGGGTGTTGCTGTGAATACTGTTGTTGATTCGGATATTGATACTGGTTCTGAGGTGGCTGTCGCTGTTGCCGTTGTTGTTGTGCTCTATGAACTTGTCCCTGTTGATTGTATCCGTTTTGTGACTCAAGCGTGTTATTGTTGTTTTCACGGGAAGTATTTTGTTCTGACCTGAGAGATTCTCTTATTAATTGTGGTATCATAACCTGTAGGTTATCCATACGACGCATTAAACTCGCTTCGGACGCACCTACTGATGCAGCCACATAATCTCTAAGGCTTAACCCGTCTTCGTTAACTGCCATATCGGGGTTAACGTCTTCACTTAACGTCGGTAGTCTCGGATTTTGTCTCGACATAATGGAGTGCTGTCTTCGAATTTCCTGAGCAGTAAGACTGCTGTATTCCGGTGTTGGTATACTAATCGGTGTACCGGGTGATGACGTAGTTTGAGGACCGTAACCGGGAGGGAATTGTATGGACAATAACGGGGTTATAGGGTTTGTTGGCAAGACTGTTCTGTTGAAATCTGAATTATCTTGTGGTGAATCAGAATTTGTGGTTTGATTTGAAATCCTAGAAATATTTGCTGAGTTTTCTACGTTTCTTGACGTACTCGGTCCAGTATTGTCTATGTAATTATTGTTATTTACTGGGATTGTATCGTTCAAAGGTATATTAATAATGTTACCAGTATTTTTCCTGGCAGCAATCCTATTTGACGATCTAGAGGGTGGTCTATTACTTGGCATAATGTTTTAGTACGATCCAATGGATTTTTTCTTTACACAGTCAAAGGGATAATAGTAATTTGAAACGAAGCAAGCAAAAATCAAAACCATAAAAAAAATTAAAGAAAAACCCAAAAAAAATTTTAAACAATAATTTGTGTTTAGAAAATGTAGTACGGTCAAAAAAAACGATAAGAAAAGGTGAATGCAATAAAAAATATCAGGCAAAAAAAATTCTTTGTAAAACGGAAGTATTATGAAATTTGAATTCTTTGTATAATGAGAATTTAGAGTTCTTGATTACAAGCAAATACAACTGTAATCTTTATTTCGTCTATAGGTTAGTATAACCAAATCGAAATATACAAATAATTGTGCAAAAATTATAGATTTACTTATGTTTAAAAAAAAATATTTTTTTTTTTTGTCTTTAGAAAATTTGAAACAATTTTTCCAATAAGAAAACAGTTTCTTTAAAAATTAGGGTTGTACTCAAACAATTTTTTTTTTTTTTTGCTAATACGAGCTAGAAAATTTTTTTGAATTTAGTTTGAAATGTAGCTTTAAAGGGTAACGTTTTTTTGTATATTTATAGATTTTTAACAAAATCGTATTTTGACGAGAAATAAAAAACAATAAGGAAAATTTGTAGGCTTTTTGAGAATTATTATTGACAGGATTGTTTTTTTTTTTTCAAATAATTTCTACTTACTAGCAGTCTGATAACCAAAATAACGTAAATGGTTAGGTAGATTAGTTTTTTGATGTAGCTTATTCAAAATTATGTTAGGACAGAAAAGAAAAAATGTAAAAACGTATTACCTATTGGATCTTGAGAAACCACATAGACGTTTAACAGTGTCAAAATAAGGTTAAGTCGTAATTTTTTTTTTTTTAAGTTTATAGTAAAAATTAGTTTTTAATGTTTAACACCAAATGTTCTAACTAAAGCAAAACGGTTAGTATGACTTTGTGTTAAGATATAGGTTTTATATAGGACAATTTATTGTATATTTAAACAAATACTAAATTTGACAGATTTATAATGACAAATATATATTTAGTAAAATACTCACGGAATGTTATTATTCTTTTTTTTTCAGAAAAAACACTACAACAAATTTATGGTTGAATATTTTGTAACGAGATAAATAATAGTTTGGCATATGTTGAGAAATTCCAGTTCCTTACTCACAGTGATCTACAATCTTTTTTTTCATAATTAATGATTTCCTAAAAATTATTTTAGAAAAAATTAATGTATTTTTGAAATTCAGATTGTTGTAAAAATTTGGTTAATTGTTTTAAATAAAAACAAAATTAAATTTTATTATTTGATGTCAACAAGATTTTGGTTGTTTTTTTTTTTATATATTTTTTTTTTCTCTACAGGTATCATCAAAATAATCCAAAAAAAAAAAAGGTACAATAATGGGGTTAACCTTTATATATCATATCTTGCTATTTACAAAATCAGTAGCTAATGTACACATAGCTATTTAGCCTTTATGTTCATGTCTTCAGTTTTGTAACAAGTTTGATTTGATATATTCGGTTATTCAATAGTTCGAAGATTTTTATGATACCGTTGCAACACTGGCATGGTACTGAGTGTACCTTCCGGGACATCCGATATCAAGAAAATAATTCTTGTATTGAGAAAAAAATAAGACATATTTTTTTTATGCCTCTTAAGTTGGGCGCCAAAATGTGACAAACCTCTTGCATGGCAATGTGGAACAGGCACGCTGGTCTTTGCGAAGGCTTAGCTCGCCGGAATGGGGTGGTTCTTTCTTCCACAGAGGTTGCACATTTACTTGATTTTCGTGCCATTTTAAACAAATTGAAATAAAAACGTTTGACATTGTACAGGAAACGGAAATTACTAAAGAGCGGAAATAAAAAAAAAACAAACCAACAGACAGACTTTCGACAATACCTTAAAAGATTTTTAGTTTTTATGACATCGTAAGGATGAGATTTTCATAGGAGGATATGGATGTTAATATCCTTGTAGGCAGCCCACCCCGTATGACTTTTGCAGTCATCCTGTGGTACTTTCTGTGCCTGAAAATAAAACTTTAGAAAATACCCCTAAAAACGACTTACCCCAAACTTTATATACTCGCTACTTCATTCAACCAAATGATTACAAACTCAGCACATATTTAAATTCATTTTCAAAATATAAACATTATTTATTATAGGGTTAATTTTAGGTTAAATATAAAATTTTAAACATATAGATATTTACATAAGTATAATTTTTTTAATTCTTAGGAATTTTAATTCAAAACTAGGTATAATTTAACGGTATATTTTTTTTTTTTTTTTTTAATATTAACAATCGATTAACAACTATTCTCTAAAAACCTATCTTATTTCTTTTCTTTTATTATTTTTGGATTTTTATCAAATTTATTTATTTATATATGGCCGTACTTTTTTGTTATCTTTGAGTAGTATTTTATAGGTTATATATGTTTTCTTTATAAGGTTATAGTAGGTTATTTCTTTAAGTGTAGTTTTAGATTTAATTTTTTTTGATTTGAAAATATAAATTTTGGTTACTCCATTGTATCTTGCTTTTATGCTGAACAACAGAATAAACAGAATTTAATTAGTTTTATGATATTTTATTTTTTTTTTAACTTAAGTGTATATATATAAACGAAAAACACGAGCGAAACAACAAAAAAAATATTTTTAGGAGTATGTTTAAATTTCTTAAACCAATTCTTAGAATATTAAATTAATTTTTTTTTAAATAATTATTTGTAGTTGAATTAACATTAATGTTTATTTTTTTTTTAATCTAAATTTTTTTTTTTTTTTTTTTTAATTTTTATTGTAAAAAGAAAATATTTTTTTGTACATGACTAACATACATAGACACAGACACATATAGCTAATTTGTATAGGTTAGGTTTTAGTTTTTAAGTAGTCACGTTTTTAATTTTTTCTATTTTTTTAGGTTAGTTGGGGGTCAAAATGGACACTAGGGTCGCCAGAAGGGCAAATTTCATTGAAAAACGAATAATCACCTATATCAGTTTTAGCGCTTTTTATTTTACTGGCGACTTACCGACACTGCATAAATAGGGAACAGTATTATGGTGGTTGAAGTATATGGTGCTATAATTCTATAGTGCTATACCAAAAAAAATCTGGCAATGACTGGCTAACTTGCGGAAGGTGACCTTGCCAGCCAAGAAAAATACTTTTCACCTTGTTTTCTGGGGGTGTTGTTAGACTTTTTTTTTTCAGAGATCCCGGTTGTTGTCCTCAGTACAGGGAAGTATTTTTGGTGGTGGGTTATGTACAGTGCACACCTTACCCTGTAGGGTTTTCGATTTGATGTTGTGAATGGTTTCCCCGTACTAATTTTTGACTCCTAATTGGGTTTAGATGAAATTGTTCAATAAGTTTATTGGTTATCGGTAAAAACTTAGTTAACATGCTTTTCGGAATAAAGCCATGGTTAACCTCAAAATTTTCTAAAAGCCCAAAAGAATGCCAGCCACTTCACTGAATATTGAAGCTATTATGATTTTACTAAATCAAATTTTAAGCAAAATTTTAAGCCACACTATGAGCAAAAAATTTTGTGCTCTTTAATTTTATATATGTAAGGAAATTAAATTTTCTTAAATACCAGGAGGGTATGACAACAAAAAGAGACATTACATATGTATAATGCTGCAGAAATTCATAATTCTTAAATGCATTCCTTTGAGTTTTGATCAACTTTTACTTTTTTTATGTCAAAATTATTTATTTTATTTTTATACAATGTGATTTCTTACCCCTTTTAATGCAATCTTGTAAGTTTGCATTCAATTCCCAATTGAATGCAAATTAGCTTTCAAGATTTTCTGCAAAAACTGCACAAAAAAAGAAAAATTGTTTAAAACTTCGTCACGGCAAACAATAATCGGATTAAATAAAAAAAAAATAATAATTACATTTAAACTTTATTTAATTCTGACTTTAAAAATTCAATTTTTAACTTTGCATAAATTACATGTTACTCGGTTGGATACTCTATACAAATGGCCGAGTCACTCATCACCTTCAGCGTGCAATCCTAATGGCCAATCGTCGTGTTAAGACTTTCCATAACTTTCAGCTACCGTATGTAACATGGTAAATGTCAAATAAGAAAATTCATTGTGAGTGTCAGTCGCTTCTTCTTCTTACGAATCGCTCAAAGAAAAGTAATTCAAAAACTTGAAAGTGTTCGTAAAAATTTTATTAAAAATCTATTTTAAACACTTAATTTGTTTTATTTATTTCAAAAATAATAATCATGTCGGTAAATAAGTTTGTCTGCTGTTTTTTAAAATGTGTGAAAACCCACGAAACTACACGGTAAAGGAAAAATTGTGTAAAACAATTTTTGGCTAAAAAAAAAATTCACAACAAACTCTACCCCAATAAAAAAAAATTATATACGGTGACATACAGGATGGTGTTCCTTAGCCTGTGTATGGTTTGTTACAGACATGACCGTCACATTTTTTCTTAAATACATGTGAAAAAAATTAAAAATTCGAAAAAAAAAATTTTAATTTTTTACAAATTTTACGTGAAAATGTAAGAAATTTCTTGCGTAGACTACTACGCAATTCTAATTTGTTCTACTTAAGCTAAAAAAAATGACCCAAAAAAAATAAAAAAAGTGAAGTGTTGTTCTTTTGATTTTTTGTTTAAAGTGTTTAAGTGAAAAAAGAAATCATTTTGGATTTGTATGTTGTTGGAAGTCTAGTTACTGCAACTACAGCTGCTGAGAAGAAGGCAAAAGAAGATGCCATCAAGCCGAAGAGACCATCCAACATCTGAAGTAATAGTTGATGCTGCTAATACTACATTTAAAGAACGTGGTGCTCAAAAACAGGCAAAAAAATTTTTAGTATATTCACCAAATTTTAAATCAACTACTAATCAGAGAAAAAAAATTAGTAGTACTAAATAAAACAGTTTTTTTTACCAAATTACAAATTTTTTTATCTACTTCAATTTTACCATTTTTTTTTTGGTAATTTTACCATATTTTTTGATAATTTTACAAGGTTGATTTTTTACAAAAATAAAATGGTATTCTTGTAATTTTACCATTTTTTTTCTTAATTTTATGATTAGCAAAATGGTTTTGCTAATATTACCAAAATTTTTGCAACGTCCAAAACTACAGTTTTTTGCTAATTTTAACCATTTTTTTTGCTAGTTTTACAATATTTTTTTTTTGAGTGTAGGAGCAAATTTTATAAAAAAAAAATGGTATGGGAGCCCCCTTAAGAAGTGGAAATAGAGGTTAGGAATATTCAAGAAAAATGTTGGGGGCAGAAAATTAAAGGAGGTCGGTCTCACATTGTACCCCTCCATGGGCAGTTCTGGGGCTTTTTGAGTATTTTTACCTCTTTACGCCCAATTTTGACCCCGACGAGGAGCCATATGGCCCCACCCCGCCGCCCTTATTTTTTGGCTCATGCTTTCTTTTTCGAACCTATCAAAATTAGAGGATGTCCCGGATCGAAATCGAAATTTTTCATGGATATCCAACTCGCATCCCACTAAGCGACCCCATAGCTCTTAAAGGAAATGACCTAAGATTTCTTTTGAATCAAAAAAAAAGGGCCCAATTTGAGGAAAAATTCAAAAAAGTTTTGGATTTTTAAGAAAAAAAATCAAAATTTTTTTTTATTTTTTTTATAATTTTTTTTCGAAAGACTGAAGAAATACCTATCTAAACTCTTTAGAACACATTTTTCTAAAAACAATAGGTAAGAAGTTACGTGGATGAAAATAAACACCTCTTTGCCCAAAATGTCAAATTTCGATCCCCTCTAACTCAGAGAATCCTTGACCGATCTCGTTGAAAAATTATGTCTGAACTACTATCCAATAGGTCTAACCTTGGTGCAAATTTCATCCCGATCGGAAGATATCGGTTTCAAAAGTTGCGTCCGTTGACACGAAAACCCCCATATGTTTGGTACTAAAAATAAAAAACAACATTTAACACAAAGTTTAGTACGACTTATCCTACCAACACTATTGTTTGGTTAGGTACTATTGCAAAATAACAGAAACACATATAGGCCCTTACCACAAGAAAACAAAAAGTCTATTTTAACAAAAGTTTTATTTTAAATTTCAAATTTTCAATACATTTTTTGAAAGTCGATTTTAAAAACAAAAACAATTTGTATGGAAATTAAATTAAAAGCTCATTTTAAATTTATTTTATTTTCTTGTGATAAGGCTGATATATTAATAGTTACCGATGGTGATTTGATATATACAATTTTTGCTTTAAAAGAGTTATTTTTGTTGGAAAACAGATTTCGGACCTTCATAATAGTAGCCCTGTTTTTTTCAGACCGGATTAAGATTAGGATTTACTCTATTTTGTTAAAAAATGGGTCAAGTCAAGTCCAGAAATTTTTTTTATATTTTTTTCTGAACTTACATCCAATTAGTTAATATAAACAGAAAAAAAAATTAAGCGTTGTCCAAAATGTAAAATGGTATAAATAAATTTTTAGTTAATCCAAGGATTAAACTAAATTTATGTTTTATTCTTTGCGTTTTGGACAAAGCTTAATTTGTTTTTCTGTTTATATTTACTAATTGTATGTAATTTCAGAAAATAATTATAAAAAAAATTCTGGACTGGATTTGACCCATTTTTTAACTAAATACAGTTAATCCAAATCTTAATCCGGTCTGCAAAAAACATGGCTAGTATTTCTCATATAACTTGTGAAATATAACAAATATTATGTCTGGTTTGATGTTTGATTGACCAACGATGATTCTCTTAAGTCTGCTGAAGATTCCTTAGTGGGGATGAAACTGATCAGTACAGATATACTATGAGATGAGTAACTTTTTTAAAGCAATAAATTAAAAAACGCTATTATGACAATATCATAAATAGAAATATTTTTGGGCCTCGAACTAGAATAAAACTCTAATCGAATTTATATATTTCATAATATTTATGAAAGAGTTACATTGGACGAACTTTAATGGCAAGTTTCATTATATTTATGAAAAAGTTTCATAGTATTTTTGAAATGTTTCATTAATAAAGCAAATGCATTATTTTTTTTTAGAAAAAAAAAATATAATGCTTACATTGGAAGAACTCAAATAAGGAATTACAATATTAAAAATCGTCTTCAGAAGCTATAATTGTTTTGCCCCAATTTCTTAATCATATTATAAACGAGTAAAAAAGTTAAATTCGACCTTGCCGAATGTATTGACAATGTAAAAAAAGTTTTTTTACAAAAAAAACAAAAAAAAATTTTGAAAAAAAAACCGCGAAAAAAATTTTTGGTGAAAAAAAAATCGGCGAAAATTTTGTTTTTGTAAAAAAATATGTTTGTACTTGTTTAAATACCATTTGGTAATCAATTCTGTTCATATGTGTCAACCAGCAGCCGAATTAAAGCATTTTGTATTTTTATGTTACGTTGAATGCACCAAAATTTTCGAGGTGTCCTTACATTTTCGTTTATAACTTCTGAACCGCTGAATCGATTTCACTCAAATGCAATACCAAACTACTTAGGGCAACAACAAGTAATTATGTTAAGTGCTAGTTACCTAGCAAAAACTTGGTAATAGGTACCCCTTCCTGTCTCTCTTACTTGGTAATGGCTTTGAATATAAGTATAACTTTAATTACTTTTAATATTCACAATTTTAAAATAAACACAAAAAATTTCTATTTTCTTTTTGTATAAATGTTTTTGTTGCCGCGTTTGAAATTTCAGCATAAACAATCACAGCTGTTTTCATTTCTAATGTTTTTTTTATTTGCACACTGGCATTTTGTTTTTAGACAAGGTTTGAGTTGGGCATGTTAAGAAATTTTTTTGACGTTTAATCGTTACTGTGAAACCCCCAAACATAAAAAATTAATGATACTTTACAATTAACCTCTTTTATGCATTTTTTTAATACCGGTCGAACTTTTTGCTTTCAGAAACCCCTAATGAAATTTGATGCTGAAAATAATCGTAGAACATTTTAACCCTTTAAACGCGTCTCTTAGCAGGCTTTTGAGACATTTCTCGCGCTTAAATGTCCTATTAAAACGGGAGATAGAGGTTTAATGTGGCCTAGAAAAAATTCTCCATAAAATTCTATTGAAGACATCCAAAAACTATTTTTAGCTAGAATAAAAATATTCTTTTTTCGACTTTTTTCCATCGCCTTTGAACAAAAAATTAAAAAAATTTGAGATGTTACAGAGCTAAACCGTTTGGGGTTTTTACTACTATACATAAGTACCAATGATGGGTACCAATACCTTTTCGATACCAATACCCGATAATACCAATTCAAATTGAAAACCAATACCAATTGAAAACCAATACCTTTATTTGTGCGATACCAATACCGATAAAAAACCAATACCGATTCCCCACTACCAATACCAATTAAAAACCAATACTTTTATTCTTCAAAACCAATACCAATAAAAAACCAATACCAATTCATTTTTTTCAACTTTCGTATCGGTTTTGTTTCGGTTTTTTGTATTCTTATTTTCGTTTGTTTTAATTATGAATTCAAACATTTTCTTTCCATCAAATTATTGGGATTTACCTGACTAACGAATTGCTAAAGATGTTACATCGATCAGTAATCGTTTGCATGCAGTGTCACATAACAAAAAGGTGTTAGCTACTTGAATTTTAAAAGCCATAAAAACATAAAACATTTTTTTTTGTCACGTACCATATCCTTATTTTTAACCCAATTTGATTGTTATGACCCCTAATAAAAGTAGATCTTAAAAAATTTAGACCTTTTCTGTGATAAATTTTTGATATTGATAATTGATATTAGGTTTTACCTGAATAACGAATTGCTAAAGATGTTCACAAAAGATGTAACATCGATCAGTAATCGTTTGCCTGCAATGTCATATAACAAAAAGGAGTTATGCCTTTATGATACTTACTTTTTTCAAGTTACTTGTTGCTGCATTTATTAGGGTTTTTCTATGGGAATTTCGATAAATTCAAAATTTTTGGTTGAAGTTATCGAAATTTTTATAGAAAACCCCTAATAAATGCAGCAACAAGTAACTTGAAAAAAGCAGGTATCATACGCACTTTAGCTACTTGAATTTAAAAAGCCATAAAAACATTAAAAAAAAATATTTTTTTTTTACTTCTTTTAACCAAATTTTATTTTTATGACCCCTAATAAAAGTAGATCTTAAAAAATTTAGACCTTTTCTGTGATGAAATTTTTTCTTTTGCAAACATTGTTTATATTTGATATACATTAAATGTCACTGCACTGTTCTTTGGGTTGTAAAAAAAATACTAATGTCCTTTTTTGGAAATTCCAATCAAGCAGTCGTTACAAAATTTTATGTCACAACACCAGAATCCAAAAAAAAAATTTTTTGTTTTATTAGAGGCACACTGTGCCGGGCACAGTCATATTATATAAGAATTTATTTTATTTTAGTGTGCGGTTCACACTTGCTATTTTTGAGAGTTTAAGGGCTACGTGTTTAAAAAAATCTTTGTTCTGTATCCATTACGTTTTTATTCTGCAAAACGATGTTCGCATTCATTTTTAACTACCCAGGCAGAAACTGCCAACCGTTCCACAAAAAGTCTCGGCAAAGAACTTTATTTTTTGTGTATAAGGTAGTATGAAAAAAAGTGCTTTGCAAGCGCTTAGCCAATGTTTTCTATTTAAATCCGTTCAAAGTACAATTTGTAATAAAAATTTATTTATATTCATAACAATTGGAATATTTTTTATTTCCCTGCAGTATTAGCAGTGTTGCCAGAACTTGGTAATCAAAAACGGCTAAATCCATTCGAAAAAACGGCTAAAAAACGGCTAAAAATGGCTAAAAAAAGGCTAAAATATATATTTTACTTTTTTAAGAAAAACTAATGTAAATTCATATTTTGTACGGTTTTTTATACATAAATTAAAATAAGGAGACTTTTTGGTTCTGTTTTTACAAATCTTAATTAAAATGAAGAGAGTTGAAAACACTTTTTTAATGATTTAAATTTTTTATAAAAATATTTATAAAAATTTTGAGTACAAAAAATTTATTTTAGTAAAAAAAAATTTTAGTTATTTTTGTTTAAAAAAATTTTTTCAACACTTAAATTCGGGGTGAAACTTTTTACCTTTGGAACCGTTTTCGTTGAAACATGGCCAAAAGACTTCCAAAAATATGTATGCCAAGATTCATCCATCAGCCTTCAAGTGGAGTTTTTAACATATTTTTAAAAGACAGGGGCTTCACTAGATCGTCTAAAATTTTGTATAATGTTTATGGTATGAATATGACAAAAATATCCGTGGTTTTGTTCAAGACTGTTGTTTATAAAAATTTAAATATACCTATTAACAAAACAAACCAACATATAAAATCCTGCCGATGATAACACATAACTAAAGTGGTGTGAAACCGGTATTGGAGTATCAGAAATGTCTGTAATTTTTAGAAATTAAATTTTCTCCTACAATTTTCTACTTAAACCTTTATAACAAATAGTATTAGAGTCAGTGATCGATCTGTACAAACATAAAAACCAATAAATTCTTTATTTTGGTATAAAAAACACACTAAGACTCCGTTATAAAATAACTCTCCGTTAAATTTAACTTTTTCATACAAATTTTGACATAAGGCTCCGTTAAATCGGCAGTTAGCAGCTAACTTTTCAATGAGTAATCCGCCCTAAAACTTATTTTTTAACCGAAAACTCAAAAATGGCTAAAAAACTGCTAAAATAGTTTTGAAAATGGCTAAAAAAACGGCTAAGAGCTAAATGCCTTTTTCTCCGGCTAAACGAATTCAAAAGGAGCTAAATCTAGCCGGAAAATGGCTAAATTGGCAACACTGAGTATTAGTTATTGGTCCTTGATAGCTCTCGTGATATGTCACTTAGACACAATGCCTGTCACAAACTTGACACCTTTTATATAAAAACACGTTTCTTTTGTGAGGAAGTGTCTTAAACTCTGGATACATCACATGTGAAATGCCACTGTGTCTATCCCTTTGGAAAACAACACGTTTCGGTTCAATACATCACTTTTTTTTCGGGACTTTTGCTAAAAGGCTAATCTAGGACTATTATTTCGGGTAGTTTTAAACATAAGCATAGGCCTCTGTTCTGTCTTTCACAACTTTTCAATTCACATGAAAATTTCCGAATCACATGAAATCAAGTTTAGTGTTTTGTTGATCACGTTTTCATTCGAAGTTGAAATCGAATAATTAAAATTTAAAAAATCATAAGGAAAAAAGTGCATTCGTTTTACTTTCACCAAATTTTATTTATGTGAAACAAAATGAAAAAGAAATTCGGATGTGAAATCTAGAACACCAAAAAAATTCGGAAATTTTCACTTTCACATATTTTATGTGAATTACTTTTTTTGGAACAGCGGCCATAAACTCGTTATACCTAACCTGACCAACCATCCCGCTTTTGGCGGGATTATCCCGCTTTTTGATCTCTCATCCCGCCTTGAATTTCTATCCCGCTTTTTAAACAAAAGTCCCGCTTCATCCCGCTTTATCCCGCTTTTTGACTTTTAAATAATATTTTTAGTTTTTTAAATACTATTTTGAGTATGATTGTTCTGAAGTAATTTTAAGCGATTTTTTTCGATTTTTGAGCATATAAATATGGGAACATTTAGAATTTCTTACCGTATTTAAAAAAATGTAAAGGAAATTACTCCTGAAATTGTGTTGGAACTCGAAAAAATTTCCAATAACTTTTTAAACGTCTATTTTTGAAAAAAAAAAAATAAATTGATTTTGATTTTTGAAAATTAAAAAAAAAAAGAATTTATAATTTAGAAATAAATTTTTAAGTTTGTTTTTATTTCAATTAGTTGTTTAATTTAAAAAAATCTATTTTTTTTTGAGACGTGTTCAATAGGGGGGTCCATATTTTGAAAATTTTTTAATGTCCTGATATAAGTACCTGGTAAAATTTTGAGCCAAATATGTTAACTCTTTGACCCCGCGAAAATCAGTCAAAGTTCAAATTTTGGGCAAAAATTCACTAAATTTAAGAACAAATTTTATGAATATGCTCAAAACAAAATAATTTTTGTTTAACTTTGCCTAAACGTACTCAGGTAAGAAATATACAATTTTCGAGATATCGGGTACCCATATACACATTTTTCAAATCTGAAAAATATTTTTTTTTTTTTTAATTTTCTCAAACAAATTTGGCAGGTATTTTAGATCGTTTAACAAATCCAGTGTTGAGGAGCAGTGAAAATCCAAAATTTTCTAAAAAAATCCACCCTGTTTGAAAACTTTGACTAGGAATATATTTTGAAAACTATTTTTGTGGCTTACCAATGTCTTACGAAGCGTGTTCAACGTTTTATTTACCACGTGAATTGGAGGCGAAACAAATCCAAAATTCACGGTTTTGCTCATAAATTCTGAACCACTGGAACGATTTCGCTGAAATTCAATACCAACGTGACCAGAAAAAATACAAACTGCTTTCTTTCAAAAGTAAGTGTGTTTTCAACAGACAGCCAGAAAGACGGACGGACATCACTTCGTCAAATTAAAATTGATTGAAAATTATGAATTTTTATATTTTTCGAACTGTTACAAACTTACTATCCCTGAGTCGAGGATATAAAAAAGTTCCGCTTTTTAGACCAAAATCCCGCTTTTTCAACCTTTCCATCCCGCTTTTCAGACAAAAACAGTTGGTCAGGTTAGTTATACCCTGTACCACAAGGCGCTTTTAAATAGCAACGGCATACCGTTTACCGTGGTTATCATTTTGGACGCTGGGAGAGTACTAAACTGTGATGCATTCCCAGCACACAAGCACAGACTTATACAGACTCGACATAAGTGACAGGTGTCAAAAAAGTATTCTTTAGCCATATGGTTAATATTTTCAAATTATTCTACGAATTAGGTTAGAAAGAGAAAACTGATATAACGCGCCATAAGAAAAATAGATGCCAGATCGGTTTTTGTTGTTTCACTCACTCCTAAGTCGTAGAAAGTGTTCCCATGTTAGAGTAAAACGGACTAAAAACCGCTCTGTTTTCTCCTAAAATCGCTTAGTTTTTCCATTTTTTCTTATAAAACTCTACTGTCGAGTCTGTATATAGTCTGTGATAAAAAAATAAACCACCGTTTTATTTTGACAGATAAAGTGATTAAAATTGTATAGGGAAGACACATAATTAAACTAGTTTAAATGAATGCGAATATGGTATTACTGGTGTTTTGATAAACAACTTGTTTAAGATCGTAAGCACAGACTAATACAGACTCGACAAATATGACAGGCGTAAAAAAGGATTTTTTAACCATACGGTTAATGTTTTTAAATTATTCTACGAACTAGTTTAGAAAGAGAAAACTGATATAACGCGCCATAAAAAAAATGGATGCCAGATCGGTTTTTGTTGTCTCACTCACTCCTAAGCCGTAGAAAGTGTTGCCATGTTAGCGTAAAACGGACTAAAAACCGCTGTGTTTTCTCCTAAAATCGCTTAGTTTTTCCCAATTTTTTCCTGTAAAACTCTACTGTCGAGTCTGTATTTAGTCTGTGTCGTAAGTTTGAACCCCATATAAGAAAACAATTACCCGTGTAATCGCAATTACCAAAAGATCGAAAATCGAAAAAGGGGCCTCCACGATAACCTATTTCGATCACCTTTTTCAAAAAATATTTATGTATGAAAAGGATGAATTTCAGGTATATTTTGTAACGAATGTTAAGTCTCAACTTTCTGCAATTAAAAAATATCTCCCCTTCGCCACCGCAATTTATATGTGCATTAAATGCAATGTTCATCAGCACAGAAATTGTTTAAAGAAAAAACGAAAACTTTGCATTTTATTATTTTAGGCTTTTAATTTTTATACCCTCCAACTACAGTGTGGGGGTATACTCACTTTTTCATTCCGTGTGTAACACATGAAAATATCGGTCTAGGACCCATAAAGTATATATATTTATGATAAGTGATCGATTCTAAGACATTTTAACGATGCCCATCCGTCTGTCCGTCTGTAGTTAACACGCACAAATATGTCTTATATTCCTAGGCGGGTTAAGTTCGTAAATGAGCAAAATCGGACCAGGCGGAAAAAATTTCCCCCCTTGAAGAACTAAACCAACCTCTAAAAACATCATTTTTTACATGATTTTTTGTGTTGTTGTTTAACAAATGCAACATTTTTATGCTACAAGAAGATCAAAGTCCTGCATTTGGAACTTGAGAATTAGAAAATGTTGTTCTTTTCGGTCCGCCCCCTTTTATGGGCGTGGAAAAATTTTTTTTTTATTATGATAAACTTTCATTTCTTTAGTGCAAAAAGCATAAGAATGAATTTTTAAACACATATTAGAGAGAAAATCCCCCCCCCCCCTTCAATTGCCACTACCGATCCACCCACAAAAAAAAAATAAAACAACCAATCAGAAAAAAAAACAAAAACAATGACTACTGCGACTTAAAATTTTTAATTAAAGTAGATTATTAAAAATATATTTTAAAAGTCGATTTTATCGATTTTTTGAGGACTTGTGGTGAGGCTGTTTGAATTTTAATTTGGTTATAAAAACTAAATTAATAATATAACAAATGCTATTTACATCATTAATAAGGGTTCAAATACCCTTGCCTATTAATTTTTTTAAAGAAAAAATACTGAAAAAAATAGAGATGGGCGCGTGAGTGATTTTTGACTCACTTACGCTCACGACAGGAATTTTTGAATCACGCACACTCACTCACGAGCATATTTTTTCTACTCACACTCACTCACAATCAAGTGAGTAAATTTAACAAAACTCACACTCACGTGCACTCACGCAAGCTTCGCTCACACTCACGTTGGCTCACACTCACAAAACTCTTATTTATACAAAAAAAAATTCAAAAACTAAAATTTTGAAAAATTTTTCAAAATTTTAAGAAAAATTTAAAGTTCAGAGAAATTTTAAAATTTTTTTTTTGCTTTTTTCGGGAAGAAATCTAAAGTTAAACCAAATTTTACAATTTTTTTGTACATTTTTCGGTACGAAAGGAAATATGAAGAGAAAATAAATCTCGCAAAAAAATCGACTCACGCACACTCACTCACGCAAAAATTTTTCTCACGCACACTCACTCAATTTTTTTCTCCACTCACACTCACACACAATCACGTGAATAAAATTGAATTCAGTCACACTCACACGTGAATCACGCTCTAATCTGCTCATGAGCCCATCTCTACTTAATATAAGAAAAATAAAAAATAAATCATTATTCAAAAATCCACCATGTCCGATCGATGGCTTAAAATCAAAACTAAGCTCGTTAAAAATTGCACATAACGCATATTTTTATCCACTGTGGGGCGGACAGAAGGACGGCGTACGTTAAATTAATTAATATTAACGACAAAACCTTTTGCATACAAATTCCAAAACCGATATAAGATAAATACCAATACTTATTAAAAACCGATACCTATTCGAGGCTAAAACCAATACCAATACCCAATACCTAAATAATTCAAAACCAATACCGAAACCTATACCAATTCAACAAAAAATGAAAACCAATACCTATACCAATACTAATATAATTTTAAAAACCAATACCAATACCAATACTTTTATCGAATTGGTACCCATCCTTGATAAGTACTTTCAAACTGTCTTGGTTTGGTTGAGGCCCTAAATGGTTGCACTGTGTAATTAAAAACAATAAAATTTTTTTTTTTTTTTTTGTTTGTAGGGAAAAATGATTTTTTTTTAGTCTCCGCTCTTTAAGTAAAAGTTAAGTTATTTTTAAGTCAAATGGAAAAAAAGCGGGTACCGCCTCAACATTTCCAACATTTCCAAAATAAGGGACACTCTATACGTTAAGTGATAACAACCGTATCAATTATATTTTACGCGAAACGCAAAAAATATATTATAACCAGGGTTCGAAAAAAACACTAACGAACGGTACGTTAGTGTTCTGTACTGAACTATGCCGATGGAAATACGCAAACACATTCCCAACAAGAAATACAAAAACACTAAAAAATATTTTAAGTGGTAGTGTTCGTGTACGTAAACAGAATACCGAACGTTATGCTTGCGACTTGACGAACACAATCTATACGATTATGTACTGTTGTTACCGACGGCTTGCATACCAGCGCCGTAAATATTTTCCTTTCAACTTTGACTTCGTAAACGTCAAATCGTAAATTGGTAACCTGCAACACGGTAGTTATTTGTGAGAAGAGAAGCCGTGTAATCATACAATTTTGAAGCGCTTTATTTTTTGCTATATATTTTTGCTTTTATTGAATTATTTAAAGTAACTTAAATTTTCTTTTTTTTTTTATATTGTTTAAATTAACACACAATAAACTTTAATTGTAATACAATATTAACTGCGACAAATTTATTGAAGTGCTATCGAAAGGGTTAACACGGCTTGCTGTACAAGTTCTCGGAAATTTAACAATTCTTCAAAATTCTATGAAAGTCTATTCCTGGGAATCGACTGGATAAGTAACTTGCTATTCAACAGAGGCAAATAGATAAAACGCATAAATGCCACCTAAGAAGACGAGCAGCTGCACGATGTGCAGTGAGGTGGATAATGATAGAATGGTTCAGTGCGACACCTGTGATGGTTGGTGCCACTATGATTGCGCAAAAGTGGGTGATGAAATCCATAATCTTAGTTGGGATTGCGAATCATGTATGGGAGCACGCGGAAACACACAGAGTCAACCACTGGGACCACCACAGGGTGCATCATCCCCACCCGGTAATGTTGGTGAATCGTTAGATGCAACACCCACGGATATCCAACAATTAGAAGCAGCCATGGGAGCGAAATCGTTTGCGGTTGGCCCAGCAACTGCGCCAGAATTTACACAGAACAACGTACAAATTTATGATGCAGAAAAGTCTGCCATGTATACGTCTGCTGCTGCGGAAAATACATTATACAACAACAACGACAATCGTCAAGCAAATACATTGTACAACAACAACGATACTAGCCAAGTGCGGACATGTTCAACGTCAACGCAAAATACAATGGTATACAACAACAACAATTATCAACCCCTTTTTAACAAGCAGGCTGCATCATGCACTACAACATCAACGGCTTTTAACGTCTGCTCTATTTCGAATTCGAAGCCAGCAACAATGTTGCAACAACATGTGCCACAAAATGTTTGTGGTAACAATCAGCAACGTAACAGAATGCAACATGGTAATGTTGATAATCAACATGAAAGAATGCGACATGTTAACTTCGAAAATCAACATCTGGATAATATGTTTGTGCATCAACAGAAAAAATTGGAACTCGAAATGCTAGAAGAGGAACAAAAATTAAATCAGCGTTATCTACAAAAGAAATATGAAATTTTACAACAGTTTGGTGAAACTCCAAACAATTATCGACAATACAGTATTAATACAACCAATAGTATGTCTCTTAATAATCCTACTCCTCAACAGCTTGCTGCCCGACAGGTACTACCGAAAGAATTGCCTACATTTAACGGTGATCCGGATGAGTGGCCAATCTTTTTAAGCAGCTTTGAGAATAGTACAATGGTAGGTGGTTATTCTGATGCTGAGAACTTGATTCGTCTACAACATTGCTTAAAGGGTAAGGCACGTGAGATGGTTCGTAATTTTCTCCTACTACCAAAAATGGTTCCGGAGATAATAAGAACTTTGAAAATGTATTTTGGTCGCCCAGAGTTGATTCTGGAACGGATGATAGAAAAAGCCCGACACATGCCACCACCAAGAGACAGACTAGACGCGATTATAGATTTTGCAATGTGTGTTAAAAATATTTGCTCCACCATCGAAGCGTGTAATATGGAGGCACACCTTAACAACCCAATGCTCGTTAAAGAGTTATTGGACAAATTATCCAACACCTACAAATTGCAATGGGCAATGTTGCCAAAGCCTAAGGAACAACCAACTTTGTTATTATTTAGCAACTGGTTGTATTCAATAGCTGAAGCTGCATCTGAAGTGACAACCCCCGTTTTTTCGAAGAAAAGTAACGTCATCAATACTCATACGGAAGTCAACAAGGCTACTGAGGCAAGATGTTTCGCATGTAACAGTACTGAGCACAAGATATTTCAGTGCACAACCTTTTCTGAATTGCCCATTGAAGAAAAATGGGATCTTATCAGTGAAAAGCAAATTTGTAAAAGATGCTTGAAGGTCCATCGTCGTAAGTGCTATGTGAACAAGGATTGCGGCGTGGATGGTTGTAAGGCAAAACATCACCCACAGCTACATAAGATGGATGCATCAGTAGGGGTAAGCTCGAACTTGCCTTTAGAGCCAGAAAATACGGCGACTGTTAATTCACATCATGATCGGGATAATACAACGCTTTTTCGAATAATACCAGTACGTGTAAATGCTGGTAAAAATTTTATTGATACATACGCATTTTTAGACGAAGGCTCATCAATTACGCTAATGGAAGAGGAAATTTTCAACAAACTCAAAATGCATGGTGTCAAAGAGTCACTGTGCCTCAAATGGACTGGTGATACAACAAGAGTAGAAGAATCATCTTATAGAACTTCAGTCAATATATCAAATCCTCAAACTAATTCAACATTTAAGATGAACGGTGTTCGGACAGTGAAAAACCTTTCACTACCACAACAGTCAATGGAGGAAAAATCAATAAAGGCTAAGTATCCATATTTATCATCAATTCCAATTCCATCTTACAGGAACGCAAAGCCGACTATTCTGATTGGGAGCGACAATTGGAATCTAGCAGTACCATTGAAAATATGTGAAGGTCCTTGGAATCACCCAATCGCTACGAAAACCCGGCTTGGTTGGGCGGTTCAAGGAACGTCAACTGGTTATGAAAAGAATCATCAGGTGAATATCCACTTATGCAAATGCGAGGGCAAACTTGAGGAAATCCATGATGCGGTAAAGCAAATGTTTGCTCTTGAGTCATCTGCTGTCAGGACTCTTCACTCAGCTGACGATGAAAAGGCTATTCGTATTCTTGAATCAACATGTACATACACTGACAACCGATTTGAAGTTGGTCTACCATGGCGAAACGACAAAGTGGAATTACCGAACAGCTATATAACAGCATATCAACGAGCTCTGTGCCTTCGGAAAAAGATGAAAAAAGACGCCGATCTGAAAATGAAAATAGAAAAAGAGGTAAACAACTTGATAGATAAAGGTTACGCTCGAAAGTTATCACCGGATGAAATCGCCAATAATGAACCGCACACATGGTACCTTCCAATATTTGTTACCAGTAATCCGAATAAGCCTAATAGAGTCAGATTGGTATGGGATGCAGCAGCGAAAACAGATGGCACTGCACTTAATGATTTTCTACTATGCGGACCTGACTTACTGACCTCGTTAATAGACGTTCTTTTAGCATTCAGAATTGGTCGAATCGCAATATGCGGTGATATCGCTGAGATGTTCCATCAAATACTGGTCAAGAGGGAGGACTCTCATGCACAAAGATTTCTGTGGTGGGACGAGAATGATAGTGATACTCCAAGTATATACGTTATGAGTGCTCTTACATTTGGCTTGAACTGTGCACCATGTATGGCACATTTCGTTCGTAATAAGAACGCTGATCGTTTCAATAATGAATTCAGCAGGGCAGTCGAGGCCATAAAGAAACACCACTACGTCGACGATTTAATTGATAGCGTTGATAATGAAGAAGACGCAATACGCTTGGCTAATGATGTTTTAAAAATACATGCATCTGGTGGCTTTAAAATTCGTAATTGGGCCTCTAACTCTGCGACTGTGGTAAATCAACTTTGCGGTCAGGATAATGGCACACAGTCTCCCAGGGAACTGGGGTCAACGGAAAAAATCCTCGGTGTCCACTGGGACCCATCTAAGGATGTGTTTAAATACATCTACAAATTTCCCAAACTTGAGCGGGAAATTATGAATCAACGAATCATCCCAACAAAAAGAGAGGTCTTGAAGGTGTTAATGTCTATTTATGACCCCCTGGGTTTTCTTTCATGCTACACAATTGGATTGAAAATACTACTCCAGGAAATATGGCGATCGGGTCTGAATTGGGACGAGGAACTGAAAGACGACCTCATCATGAAATGGTACCAGTGGAAGGAAAAATTACCACTTATAACTTCAATGGAAGTACCCCGATGCTACTCAACCGATTTACAATTATCTGATGACGTTCAATTACACACATTTGTAGATGCCGGTGAATTCGGATACGCGGCAATTTGTTATTTACGGATTAGGTATCGTGATGAAGTTTCGGTTACTGTGGTAATGGCGAAATCTAAAGTAGCTCCACTGAAGCCAGTATCTATCCCTAGGTTGGAACTACAAGCGGCTGTGATAGGTATCAGGTTGTCGTTAAAGGTAATGCAAATTGAACGTATTCCTATAAACTCGTGTCACTATTGGTCTGATTCGAGGACGGTTCTTAAGTGGCTACAAATGGACCCTAGAAAGTATCAACAATTCGTGATGCATAGAGTGGGAGAAATCTTAGAACACTCTCAGGTACAACAATGGAAGTGGGTTCCATCTAAAAGCAACCCGGCTGATCTCGCTACAAAAAATACATCGAAACCGAATACGACACTCTGGCTTAGTGGCCCAGATTTTTTAATGTCAGATGAGAATAGTTGGCCTCAATGCGATGACCTTGGACCTACTGATACAACTGAAATTCGAAATTGTCATTTACACATGCACACACAGGTTCCTACCATGACACTAAATGTGGACTACTTTTCTGACTGGAGAAGACTTTATCGTGCGTTAGCAACATTCCTTTTGTATTTGGGGAAGATTAAAGCTGCAGCTAATGGGACATTGAAACCCGACGTAGTCACCTTTGAGATGATGCGCAGGTCTAAGTTGGTTTTGTACGGCATGGCTCAATCACATGCTTATCACGATGAAATTAGTTGTTTGCAACAGGGTAAGAGTATTGCGAAAAATTCTCCACTAATATGTTTGAATGTTTTTCTAGACGATGATGGTCTCATCAGAGTACGTGGAAGAACTGAATATTTAAGTTACCACAAAGACGTCATTGTTTTACCCCAAGGACACCACATCACCCTTTTGATTGTCAAAAATGCTCATGAGCTCTATCATCATGTATCGCACGAGACCGTGGTCAACAACCTCAAGGGTCAATATTATATACCAAAGTTACGAGTGGTATACCGAAAAATGCGAAGTCTGTGCCAGAGATGTAAAAATGAAGCAGCCTCGCCTAAGATCCCCAAAATGGCGCCCCTTCCACGGGCTAGATTAGGAGTATTTGAGCGTCCATTCACGTATACAGGCATTGATTACTTTGGCCCCATTACTGTTACAGTGGGAAGAAGATCTGAGAAACGATGGGGTGTAATATTTACATGCCTGACAACTCGTGCTATACATCTCGAGGTGGCCCATAGTCTGGACACGAGTTCTTGCGTTATGTGCCTAAGAAATTTTATTGGCCGCCGTGGTTATCCTAGCCAGATCTATACTGACAACGGCACTAATTTTAAAGCTACAGAGAAGGCTTTGCGAGAGGAGATGCATAAACTCGATGGAGAATCATTGGTGAAAACCTTTGATGGCATAGAATGGTTTTTTAACCCTCCGGCAGCCCCTCATATGGGCGGGGCTTGGGAGAGATTGGTGCGGTCCGTTAAGACTGTTTTACACAACATCCAACCAAAGTCAAACTTTAATGACGAGACATTAAGAAGTGCCCTTATCGAGGTAGAATTTGTCATAAACTCTAGACCATTGACTTTTGTATCACTTGAGTCCATCGACGATGAAGCTATTACCCCGAATCACCTTTTACTTGGCTCATCCACGGGTTACAAGCCTGTATGTACTGATGAATTTAATTTGAGACAGAGGTGGCACCAGACTCAAGCATATGCAGATAAATTCTGGCAAAGATGGCTTAAGGAGTATACGCCTATTTTAACAAGAAGGAGCAAATGGTTTGACAAACAACCCCCAATAGTTGTCGGGGATGTGGTTCTCGTAGTCGATGAAAATCAACCAAGGAACTGCTGGTTAAAGGGTATTATAATCGAGACGGTTACAGCCAATGACGGTCAAGTGAGACGTGCAACAGTCCGAACGAAAAATGGTGTTTTACAGCGACCAGCCAGCAAGTTAGCAGTCTTAGACGTCGGCAGTATTTCTGAGGGCAAGCTTGGAGAAGTTCACCCGCTTACGGAGGGGGGAATGTTACCGACGGCTTGCATACCAGCGCCGTAAATATTTTCCTTTCAACTTTGACTTCGTAAACGTCAAATCGTAAATTGGTAACCTGCAACACGGTAGTTATTTGTGAGAAGAGAAGCCGTGTAATCATACAATTTTGAAGCGCTTTATTTTTTGCTATATATTTTTGCTTTTATTGAATTATTTAAAGTAACTTAAATTTTCTTTTTTTTTTTATATTGTTTAAATTAACACACAATAAACTTTAATTGTAATACAATATTAACTGCGACAAATTTATTGAAGTGCTATCGAAAGGGTTAACACGGCTTGCTGTACAAGTTCTCGGAAATTTAACAACTGTGCTATGTACACAAACAAAATAAAGTACTTTTAATGTACTGTTTGCGTACTCAGCAAATTTTTTTACAAATTTAAAATGGTGATATCTCGAAAACTAAGCAAGATAGAGCAAATCGGAGCATATTTTTGGTTCTTAGAATTACCATACTATCGTCGCACCTCTTCACATGTGTGGACTTCGTTTTGCTCTATCTTGCTTAGTTTTCGAGATATCGCCATTTTAAGTTTAAATCAAAAAATCTGCTAAGTACGGAAGCAGTACACTAAAAGTACTTTATTTTGTTTGTGATCGTTCAAAAACACACAACCACTACGAAGTAGCGTTTCTGTTTATAGTGCAGTACATTATCGTAAAGTTTGAGTTCGTTAATTCGCAAGCATAACGTTCGGTATTCTGTTTGTGTACACGAACACAATCACTAAAAAAAATGTTAGTGAATGTGTTCTTTGGAAAAACCCGTACATTATATAACGTACCGTTTTTTTTCGAACACTGATTATAACATTATTTTTTTAATTAACGTAAACGTACGCGTAAACAGGGCTTAAGTTAAAAGTTTTTTTAATTTTATTTCTGTATGTAAAGTTCAATGGAAAATCACTTCTTTGTAAGTTCCCAAGCAGAAATTGACGACGGTTATAAAAAAAAAAGCGTTCTGAAAGCACTGTAACAAAAAAAGAACGTTCTCAAAACGTTATTTTCGAACGCTTTGCGAGCGTTTTCGAAAAGCGTTCTGAAAGCACTGTAACAAAAAAAAAAGCATTATCAAAACGCTTTATTCGAACGCCTTGAGAGCGTTTCGAAAAGCGTTTGAAAGCACTTTATTAACAAAATACATGTTCGTTTCAAAATTAAATGGTTTTAAAGCAGTTTTTGCAAACGTTTTTAATTTTTTTTCGTAGTACATACAAGTATAGTATTTTTTTAGATTATACTCAATTTTAAACAAATTGTTATAAAAACATTTTGTTAAATCAAATTAAATAATTTTTCCCTACCACCACATTGAAAACGCAAAATTTTGAAAACATAAAACATTTTTTAATTTGTAAATCTATTTTAAGTTTTATTATTATCATTTATGCAAAAGAGTTATAGCAATAGTTTCGTTATAAAATTTACAAATAATGCATTTAACTTCTACAATATGCACACTGACTTCAATAACATCTTCACGTAAATTTTTAACGTTATAAAGTCCTATTTCTTTTGATGGAATTGGATAGACAAAATAATCGTTTATTTCATTAAAGATGTTTGCTTTTAAATATACATTATCACATGTGTGTTTAGATCGATTTGTACTAAAAATTTGGTTTACTATCATAATATTTCCATTAATAAGTAGAATTGCGTTATCAGGATGGGATGCAGTAATTTTGAAACCATGAATATTAATAAATGAAAACACAACTTTTGTTTCAGTGGATTCCATTACTTTGCCAAGAGAATACTTTTTGTTTTTAAAGAGAGGATATACCAATGGAGCTTTATTTGGAGAGTTAACGGTATGAAAAACATGCAATTTTCGTTGAATTTCAGCAATAGGATTGTTCCAAGTGTTAACAATCGCTGGAAAATATCTTTAATTTTTGTATTTAAGCTCCTTATAAATGCTTTACTTTTGGGTTTTAAAGCGCTTTCATGACTTTTAACAAAACGTTCTGAAAGCACTTTTTTAAAACGCTTTTAAAACGCTTTAAACCTAGCGTAGATCGATGTTATCATTCGGATCATCTGAAAGCGCTTTCAAGATGGTAAATGGAACGCTTGTAGAACCGTTTACAACGCTTTCACAGCGCTTTTGCGATTGTATTTTTCTGACTGGGTTGTTTTGGGGTCAACTACTTTTTCAGTTAAATCAACTCTGTGGCAAAAAGGAACAAGTGCATAAGTGTTTTTATACTACTTTTCAGGAGAGCATTTTTAAGTTTAAATTTCAAATACCAAATCTGGGTTTAAAAATTTGAAAATTTTGGGCATGTAAATATCTCAAGCATTATTATTATCGACACAATCCTTGCTACTTTAAAAGTTGATATATATAAGGACAACGAAGATATCGGGTGAAAACCATTGATGTTGTTATTGCGTTTTGCAAAATTGTATTTTAATCCAAGCATATGTCGAGATATGCAGTTATGTATCCCTGTAAAATACATTTTAGCGTCTTCAACGATTCCTGATTTTAAAATAAGGAATAAAAACATAACTCAGATATGTTGTTACGATTTTTATTTTTCCCTTAAAAAAAAATGAGTTGTGGAGTTCTGAAATCAATATCTCAGAAACTAATGGTCCGATTTTCATAAAAATTTGATACAATACGAAAATGGATAAGGAGATTCCAAAAATGCAAAAACACGTTTTGGACATAACTCGACTTATGTTGTTATGGGTTTTTGCCACAGAACTAACAATGTCAGTTATTTTAACCAGACAAGGGAAAAATTCGAATTTTATTTAAAATTCATAAGGTATTTGAAATAAAATTTTTGTTTAAATAAATTTCTCAAAAACATTTGAATTTTATTATTTCCAAAAATAAAATTCTCAAAAAAAATAGAATTTTATTTTCCTATAAATAAAATTCTAAAAAATTAAAGAATTTTATTTTTGGTTTGAATTTCATTTTGTAAAACAAATAATAATAAACCAAAGTAATAACTGTTAGTTTATACTAATGTGGTAAACTAGAATTTTTAAATACTATGTATGTTAATTAATGGTAAATTTTGATTAAAAAGAAGTTAATAAATCCATATTACAATGAATGTTAACATAGATAGAATGCAAAAGTTAGTCTCTACATAATAAATTTTTTACATCATGAAGATAAAATATTTCAGAATCAAAAAAATTGCATATAAAAAACTTTAATGGCATTATAGTCGTGGACATTTTCTAACTGAATCTAACACCTATGTTCATCATTTTCTAAGGGAAAACAAATATGAGGAGTTCCGGCTAAGACTTAAATTTTGAAGTAAAAAAGATTTGATTTTTGTTTTGATGGCACATCGATGAAAGTTGGCATAAATATTAGAAGCTATTTAAGAATAAGAAATTCGTTCGCGTCAATTAAATCGCGCAAGGGGGTCAAAAGTTATGGCGGTTTTAAGATTTAACGGTTTTTAAAAATTTTAAAAATATTTCAAATATTTTTTTTCTACACATTTGTTGCATGCGTTATTAAAACATGCCAGGATATATCATTTGTTCTAAAATATATGATATAAATTTAACCCTTTAATGACCAAAGATTTAAAAAAAAAAATATCTAAGCACCTAAAATCGCGATTAATTCGCGGTAAAAGAAAATTTTCACAATTTTTTATAACATATTTAGGCAATGCGCGTTGGTACTACTGAAAAAAAAATCACGGAAAATCGTATCAATTAACCAGTGTTTAAAAAAATCGGTGATGCTTTTTTATAATAAGAAAATTTAATATGGTCCAAAAAATCTATAATCATCAAAATTTTTTAACCCGTCTCTGATTTTATGATGACACATCAAGTGGGCTTTCATTTAAAAAAAATTTCATCTGATTTCGTGTAAAGCCTTGCATGTGCCAGATCAAAACAGGTTTAGATAAAATCATCGCACTTTCCGCTCAGAATGGCTTAAAGTAAAAAGTCAAAAAGCAAATCAGTTCTACCCGTTAAGGCACGTCTTTTGGTGTATTAAAATGAACATGATGCATTAATTGCTACTAAAAACATTGGAAACAGATTTGAAAATTTCGCACAATTTTCAAAAATGCCATAAAATTTTTGCAATTTAATTTTTATAAACCCGCCAGTGATTTTTTATGTAAACTCCTAAAAAACTCGGTTTACGCAAGAGTCCACCAAATTTCGAATGAAACCGCGAATGTGCCTCGCGAAAAACTGGTATTTTAAAAAAATTACGTTTTTTCTTTCGAACTTTGATCTGCTGAAACTCCTTAACTATTCGTGGCACATTAACGGGATTAATTCCAAAATGTTAAGAATTACAACAGCTACCAACTCTAATTCAACTTTTATCATTTTATATACCCTAAGAAAAAAAATTCTCAAATCAAGCAAAAATAATCTCAAATTAAAAATAAAACAGTGACAAAAGTCAACAAACTTTGTTTTTTCTCAAATTGAAAATGTTTATCGACACTTTTAATATGGCTTGAATAACAAACAAAATTTTAAAAATGAAATGAAACAACGTTGATTTGAGAATGTTTTATGTTCAAATCAAAAGTGCACATAATCAAATTAAATATTAAAAATTATTTATATAATTTTCTTTCTATTTCCTACAATTTTCAATGTAAATAAAACAATTGGAATTTTTTATATTTATATACACATTTTATTTATTTTTCTTTACCATTGAAAAGTTAGAAAGATGCAATTTTCTATATATAGAAATAAAATAATATATTGTCGCTGCTCTGACGAAAACACCCATGTTGTGAATTTCAAAAATTGTTGAAGACGTCTACGAATTAGATTAATTTTGTACTTTAGCGATATTTTAAAGTTACACCTCTTACATACATATTTAAATAATATTGCAAATCTACTTTTTCCATTAAGATTACCTTAAAATTCAACGCAAAATTTCACAAATTAGCTAGTCTCTTCAAGAAATACACGTAGGTGTTTTTGTCAGAGCACCGAAGATAAAATAGACATCAAAAAACACAAAAATTCCGGGATTGCTGTCATAAAATGTTAATTTTCTTCTGGAGTATAGGTACTACACATTAATTTCCGCAAACAGGTACTCCACATTAATTTCCACACCGTTTTTTATTTATGTAAATCAGCGATACGCAGACACATACTATAACATTTATGCTTGTGTGGGTAGTAGCAAGAGAAAAGTCAACAAATTTGCTTAAGCAACAGAATTTTATAGTGTATGTGTGTTGACAGCGCACAAGCAGCGCCTATTCCCGCGGGAATAGGAATTACAAAAATGCGTATCACTGATGTAAATACATATATGTATTTACTTTTGACTTTTGTCACTTATTACAAAAATTAAGTTCATTGTTTTACTTTAAGAAAATATTTATTATTTTTCGTTTATTTAATTTTTATGGAAATTAAAAAGTTTTCACATATGACACGCCACGAAACTTTTCTAAAATAATTGCGTCATTTATGAGGCGTCGTTTTTAAAGTTGTTGAAAACTCATTTTGCTACTGTTTACAATCAAAATGATTATTTTCATCATGGCACACTGAAAAAAATAGCTTCGTGAAATTAATGAAAATTGACTTAACCTTAATGAAAAATGACTCACGTTTTCAACCGAAGACAGGTTTCATTTGATTAATGAAACTGGTGTCATTAAAGTTCCTTTCAATGAAAACTTGCATATAAATAATGAAAATATTCGTAGAACTTGTTTGAAACGTTTTATGAAGTTTTTCATTAAATGTATGGAAATATCCATTGATTAAATGTGAAATAGTAGTTGGTAATGAGCGTATGATAATTGCTTTTTACAAGTAACTAGTTGCTAACTTTATTAAGGGTTTGATATGGGAATTACGATAAATTCATGTTGGTTAAAGTTATCAAAATTTCCATAGAAAGCCCCTAATCAAGTTAGGAACAAGTTACCTAAAAACAGCACGTATCATGCACCCATAAGTGAAAATTTGCATTAATAACAATTTTGGTAAGTCACATGTAACCATCACTGTAACCGTCACTGAAATTTTATTTAGGGGCATGTCACAGACTCAATTCCGATCGGATTTGAAAAAAAGTTGTTACTCGTAAAACGCAAAACATTTTTTTTTTCGGAATGAAATCACTTTCAAAAATCAATGTGGAATTGAATTGCTAAAAGTGGTTTCATTCCGAAATAAAAGTATTTGCTTTGCGTTTTACGAGTGAACCACTTATTCCACTTCCGAACGGAATTAAGTCTGTGAGATGACCCTTAATTGCACACTTTTTATGGTTTTCACCTAGTTTTTACACACAACAAAATTTTACTCCAAACTTAAATTGGTCTGAATTGCCATATAAGGTAAACCATAAAAGACAAAAACGCGATGACTTTAAAAACACGTGCTGCCAAAACGTAGCAACAACGTAGCAATGGAACAACACAAATTACCCTACATTTCATCACAAAATTTTAATGACTTAAAAAACTATTTTTCTGTTCCAAATTATATTATAATTTATAAGAAACAGTCAAAAGAAACACTTATACGGAACTTTTCACATGTAATTTCAATTAGATATAACCAGCATAACACACACACAAGTTTCAATAACAAAGCAAAAAATATAAAATTATTTTATTTTATTAGAAAAAAGTTAACACACATGTAAAAATTACAATTAGACTAAACACGCGTGGTGTAATAAAAAGTCGTATGTTTTTTTCTGTTTTCTTTCTCTTATTTGCAACGCAGAGTTGTATTTAGTTCTAAAAAATCTTATGATATTTTTTAATAAAATTATGAAACCTAATGAAATAAGTTTCATAAAATTTATTCATAACATGCATGAAATTTAAATCAGCTTATGAATTCCTTCATTTAAGTAATGAAAACAAAATAATGAATCCGTTTCATTAATATCAGGAAGGTTATTTTTTTCAGTGCAGCATCATGAAATAAAAAGGAATTTTTTTTATATTTAATTCAAAAAATATACTTTTAAAATCAAGACCGAAACATATTTAATTTTATAAAATTTCATTTCATTATTAAAATTTCTTTCAAAAATTTGAGAATTTAAAAAATGAGTACGAAAATTTTTGTTTTGATGACGATTTTCCCCCTATAGGGGGCCGAAATCCCTGATCAAAAAACCTCGAAAATTTAAAAACTCTTAATTTTTGGTTTCAAAACTTAACCGTCTTATAACTTCTTACCGAGCGATGAAGCATCTATCAAGCCAACATTTAAATAATCTCTTATATGTACTGACTTTGCGTTATGCCGGAAAAGTTTGAAATATAAGGAGAACTTAAAAAAAAAGCGAAAGAAGGTAAAAACTATGGATTATTTCAAGCCATTTTTATCGATTTTCCAACTTTAACCCTCTGTAACTTTTACGAATAAAGTGGGGTAATCCTTAAACATTGCTCAGTGATGGTTCAAGGTCTTGTTTGCACAACTGAATTTAGAGTTTTTCTAAATTCCAAAAACTGCCGTTTTTTTTTAACATTTATTTCAGTTTCACTGAGTTGAAATTTAAAAAAGATTTCATGATATCTCAAATATATTTTATAGAAAAATGTCTCAGAATTCCAGACATTATCTTTACAAAATATTTAAATGCTTATTTGACTCTGAATAAAAGAGTTTTTATATTGAAACATTTTCCACAATTTTAAAAATTTTTCTGTAGGAAAAATATATTAAAAGTTATAACTTCTGTAGAAAAAAATCTATAAAAAATTATCCCTCAGAAACTGGGAATTTTTCCTAAAAAATACTGTTTCAGAATCCATAGAATCTTTCTGCAAAAAAGATTTCTCAGGATCGGATAACTTTTCAATAGGAAAAACGTTTAAGAATATGAGCTTTTCTATGAGAAATATATTTTCAAATCTAAGATTTTTTGTTATGGAAATATTTTTAAAAATATGATTTTTTTAATCTTTTAGAATCTGAAAATTTTTATATAGGAAAATTGTATAAAAATCATTGATTAAAACTTTTCTATAGAAAACTATATTAGATGTGAGATTTTTTGGACCGAAAAAAATTACTCTGAATCTAAACATTTTTCTGTTTGTAAGAATTTTGTAAGAAAATTTATCTCTAAATCTTAAAATTTTCTGTTGAAATAGTGTCTTAAAATGTTTCTTTAGAAAAATGTCTAAGACCTTATAATTTTCTATATGAAAAATGTTTCAGAATCTGAAAAACTGCCTCAGAAAACACTTTTTTTTTTTATAGAAAATTGCTATAAAATCAAAGATTCTATTTTTAGAAAAGTGAACAAAGTTTCTGTTTGAAAAAGCTTTCAGAATCAGAGAATTACATTAAAATATGAGAATTTTTTAAGAGGTTTTCTATAAATAAGTGGATCAGAATTTGGAAATTACTAAAAAAAATACTATTGCATTATAAGTTTGAACTTAGTAAATTATTAAATTACATTAAATTAGAAGATAGTGGCAATTTACTATCATATGAGGATGTATTTAGCTAATTATATATATATCCTTTATTTTAGCTAATTAAGTTACCTTAATATGTATATAGAAATGCTCGAACATTATTTAAATATTTACTTGTTTGAAATCTATTTTTTTGTATGAAAATAAAATTCTTTTTTTTATTAATAAAATTCTTTTAAGAATTTTAAATAAAATTTTTTAAAATTTTATTTCTTTTAAGAATTTAAAATAAAATTCTTTAGAATTTTATTTAAAATTCAAAACTGAATTTTATCAATAACGAATTTTAATTTTTATTGTTTTTCCTTGTCTGATTTTAACTGACAAAAAACAACTGACTTAAGGTCTGAACAGAACAAGCCCGGCACGACTTTTTCCATACGATTTGACAGTTAAAAACCGTGACCGGCACGACAAAAAATTAAAACTTATTTTATTTTATCTCCGGGTTCTCTCAATCTCCCTCCCTCTCACACTCCAGGGTTGCCGCATTTTCACAACAATTTTTTATTTTTTCATTCACAATGGTGTAACAAACGTACAGTAGTGCCAACTTAATCACATTGACTATGTGATAAGCGATTTTTTTCCGTAAAATTACTCTAATTTTATTAAAAGTTAGCACCACTGAACAAACAAATGACATTTTTTGCCGTCGCCGTCCCCCGTCATTGTTTTGGGCCTATATTCTCCGGCAACGGCAACCGTCCCCCGTGCCGTGCTTGTTCTGTTTCTACCTTTATGTAGTAAAAACCAGGGTTTAAAAGCTTGGACATATCTTTTTTTCTTGTCTGATGGCTATTCCAAAAATATACCAATCCATTTTTTTTATAACATTAAGCTAAATGAAAATAGCAAGATATTTTAGCAGCTTAATTTAAGTGTTTGTTTGGACAACGAATGGCTTTTTTTATTTTATGTATATCCAAAAAAAGCAAAACAAAGTCTATTTTTTTTTTATGTCTAAATATATTTAGCTTGTGTGTTTATTCTGCTTTGGACGCTGCTTTTGGATTCTGCTTTTGGACGCTATTTTTGGATGCTGCTGTCAGACAAATGTTCTATTTTATATAAAATGGAATGAAGAAGATTATTTTATATAAAATGGAATGAAGAATAAATAACTCAACATCGAAAATCTTTTTTAATGATTTGTATATTTTTAAGTGTAAATGAATTTGTTAATACAAATGTAATGAAATTTGTAAATATTATTAGAAGTTACACTCAGAAAATTATGTAAGTTACTACATGTTAGTTGTTTGTATATTTTACAGTAGTTCAACTAAAAATTCAGTTGTTTTTGTATGAAAAATGTCAAACAACTATTTCTGTTAGTTATTTTAAGTAGTTTTTTTGAATAACTAACAAAAAAGTACTGTGATGTAGTAACAGTTATTTAAAGTAGTTAATTTTATTTTTTTATCTCTGAAAAATTTTCAAAGTTTTTTTCTAAAAAAGAAAAACAAATTTTCGTTTTTTTTTTATTTTTCACAACTTAAAAAAAAAAAAAACTTTGAAAAGATTTGGTATTAATTTTTTTCTGAAAAATTTAAAGAAAAAAAAAAATATTTATAGATTTTTATATTTTTACTACATTTTAGTTGTTTTGACTACAAATGTAAGTAGTTTTTACTACATAAGTCAGTTGTTTTTTTTCAGTTAAAATAACTAACATTGTTAGTTGATTTAACTGAAAAAGTAGTTGACCCCAAAACAACTTACAAAGTAGTTATTTTAACTGACATTTTCAGTTGATTTTACTAACATAATTTTTTAAGTGTATGATTTGTTTTGTATTTAAATTAATATAAAATTAAAATTAATTAAGATAAAACAATTGTTGTTGTAAATTTAAGTATGTACAATTTTTTTTTTTGCGGTACGGGCGGGGGTGGTTTTACTAAACTGTATAATATTTCGTTAAATGCTTTAAACATAATTGATGTTAAGAAAGGAAATTCACAGTTAAAATTGAAATAAATTTATGAAGTACACCAAAACCTCAATATGCGGCCAATTGTTTTAATTAGAACACTGTGGTTCGTTCAAGTAAAACTGAAGTTATGCAAATATTGTATTTACGTTTTATTTTATTTAAATTTTTTATGCGCTAACGAAAAATCGAAAAAAATAAAATTAATTTATATTGTGCTTTAAAGCGAATTTATGACATTTTGCTATCTAAAACATTTTTATATAACCAAATTTCTATAGATTAAATTTCTAAGAATCTGAGATTTCCTTTCATATAAAAAATAGTTAGTTTGGACAAAATTCGTTTAATGATTTTTTTAAAACAAAAATACACACATAACTGTTATATTTGGTCTCTGGTTGAAATACAAAAAATTTCTTGCAATATTAGTGGTGTTTTTGTCGATCCCTATGAACGCTTAGATAAACTGTTTCGACAAAAACGACATCCACGGCTAACTTATTTAACTTGGTATTACTTTTAATTTGTATTAAAAAAAATGACGTTTGGTTAAAAAAATATGTTTTATATATTTAACAAAAGTACAAAAAGCCATAATATGAATTCATATGAATTTTTTTAAAAAGTGGTTACATGTAACTGCAGTTTTACATTGAGAATTGTGTGTCTGTGACCATAAGACAGCTTATAATAAAACTTCTAGCTCTTTCGTTTTGGACCTATAGTTTTTTCCACATACAAACAGACATTCCATGATAAAATCTATCAAGGATAAGGAATATACATACTTTATAGGGTCCCGAAACAATATTTCGATGCGTTACACATGCATATTCCCATACTGTGGTTAGAGGGAATACAAATTAATTTGAAAAAGGTGAATGGATATATCTAAATCAAGACCCTCATAATAAAAAAAATGAATACACGAAGACAAAAGGCATACCCAGCACCATTTCCCTACCCATTGAATAGTTTAGGTTCCGGTGAAATAAAAGCATTAGAATCTGGAAACTGGTTTGGATTTTATAGAAAATTTGTCCCACATTCTGAGGACAATTATATACATATATTTTTCAATAGAATATTTATTTATTTTATGCTTCCGTAAACGTTTGTTTCCGCAGTTGTCCCTTCCGCAATGTATTTTCCGTCAGGAAAAAATCCTTTCGTATTGGTTTTCACATCACAAAGTAAAGATAAAAAAGAAGTTTCTTTTGGATTCTGCTAGCATACTGCTTCCGCAAACGTTTGCCCAACAGTTGTCCCTTTCGCAATGTATTTTCCGTCAGACAAAAATCCTTTCGTAATTATGTATTTCCTTCAGGACCTGGCCACAATTTTTTTCTTCCGTGTGTTTTTAAAACATTCGGGATCTTAAAATCAATATGTTCACATTTTTTTGGTTTTGTTATTTAAAAAAAAAAATGTAAATAATATTTTCTTTTTTTGTTGACATTTAAAACAGACGTAGATAAATTAAAAAGATAACAAATTTACAAACTTGGTAGCATTTTTATAAGTGCTAAATTATTAAGCACTTATAAATTGTATGTCTTAGTTAAGCGGATACGGGCTTAATTTTGTATGAAATTTTTATATTTGGGACGACAAAAACACCACTATTATAACAATTTTTAACACAAAATCTTTTTTAAACCAAAAATTTTTCCATTTTGCCAAAGAAAAGTAATGATCGGAAGTATAGTGCAATGTAAATATTAAAAAAAAAAAAATTTATAAGTATATAGTAGGTATGAAAATTATATAAAAGCAACTTCTATTGATACAAATAACAACTAACAAGCCAACAAGCCAAAAAACATCAACGACTACAAAATGGCGCGCTGCCACGCCATACATGGAGGTTTATATTGAAACTCATTTCAATTGCTCATAGATTCTTAACCACTTGACCGATTTTGCCATAATTGGTACCAAAATAACCAAAAACACGTTGAGAATAATAAAATATAAACCTATTTAAAATTTTATTTGAATATGTCAACCATGAGCCAAGATAAATCATTTTTAAATTTTGGGTTAAATTTCTGGTGCGTCACCCCATTGTGCAATTCCGCCCAAATTTTTTGTGAGTGTTAGGAATGATAAAACTACATTAAATGACAAGTTTCGTTCAGATTCATTCAACAGGTGTCAAGTTATAGCATTTTTTTGTGTAAAATTCACCATAATTTTAGAGGTACCTTTACATTTTCACTCATAATTTTTAAAATACTTAACCGATTAAAAAAAAAAAATACATCAGTTTCTGCCTAGGAGAATTACGCCAAACGTTTAAATCGGTTCCGGTTTATTGCCAAAAACATGGTTTCAACAGACAGACGGACAGACAGACAGACGGATATCGCTAGATCGACTTAAAATCGATCAAGGATCATGAATATATAATATATTATATATACTTTATGGGGTCTTAAACCAATATTTCAATGTGTTACATACGGAATGACAAACTTACATTTTTCAATTTGTTACATACGGAATGACAAACTTACATCACCAGAGTGTAGGGTATAAAAACAATCACTCCACCCTTATGAACCCCAGTGAAAAGTCATGAAGCGATAGATAAACTGGCTAATAAAAAAACTCATTCATTATATAATTTTTTTTCAATCCGGGCAACGCCGGGTTCAAAAAAGCTAGTATTTAATAAATAACTTGAATAGTGGGTCCCGCGTGAATCATGCGGCACTCATGTTAACAACGCCAACCATCTTTAAAGAACAACTACTAGTGTATCATAACGAAGGGCGCATATAAGCGGGAATATTTTTTTGTATTATGTAAGTTTGATTTTATGTTTTTAACACCTTGAAATATCAGTCCAGGACCCCATAAAGTATATATACATATATATTTATGATCCTCGATGGATTTTAAGTTGTTCTCGCGATGTCCGTTTGTCTGTATGTAGAAAACAATCCAACTATTGAAAGACAGCTTGGATGCATGTGAGGTTTGTCATATATATTTATAATTTTCTAGTTGGTAATGCATTACCATTGTAGGAGTAAAAGGAACAACTATATTTATATATATAGTACAACCTCGCTTAATACAACTAATAGAAACTTACTCAGTTGCGATAACTGAGTCACAATTTTTAGGGTCATATTTTTCTTTTATGGTTTAAATTGAAAAAAAAAAAAACAAATTTTAACGCACATTTAAATCATTTATTTAAAAAAAATCACTATTTTTCTTTAAAATAGCAAAAAACCCTATTAATAAATAAAAAACAACACGGAAATTTTGAGAATTCTTTGTCTAGCGGTAAATACAAAACTAATTTCAGTGGTTCAAAAGTTGTGAGCAAAACTGTGAATTTATTATTGATTTCATTTTAAATTTAATGGTAAAAACACGCTAAATACTCTTTGATAAACATTAGTATGTAACAAAAATATTAAACAAAGTTTGTTCCTCACTTTTACTTTTTATCAATTCACTCAGAAAATTATTGCAGTTACTACATGACGGTCGTTTGTGTAGTAAGTAGTAGCTGTTGTTTTTAACTACAATTTCGGTCGTTTTTGTATGAAAAAATCTCAAACAACTTTTTTTGTAGTAGTTTCAAAAAATAACTACAAAAAATATACTACACTGTAGCAATAGTTGATTTATGTAGTTGTTTTTAGTTTTTTTTCTAAAACTCGTTTTTTTCTAGAAATTTTTATTGCAAACGAATGTGTCGAGCGAGTTGGTCGTGCGGGATGCGGAAGGAATTATTTTTATACCAAATAAATAATATCTAAATAAATTAAATTACAATTTATTAAATTTAATTATAACAAAAAATATGTTTTTGGAAAAATATTCTTGAGCGAAAGAAAATAAGTGGATAAATGAGATAACAAGTGTGTATAATATAGCGCTCACATAAGCGTGCGTAAAAACCAATCGGAAAAAAACAAAATAAAATGTGTGCAGTGTTTTGTTTTCTTATGAGCGCGCCATCTTTCTTTTCTTTGTATACACAACAGAGCAGGTACATACATTTTTGAAACATTTCAAATTAATTCTTTTTTTTATAAATCAATTTTGCCAAAGCATTTCGTTTTTTTTTATTCCAGACAAATTTTGATCAGTAGCGGTGAAAATTTGAAATGAACTATTAAAAAAACAAAGGTAAATACAATCAATTTATTTTGTTTAACATTTTATTAATATAATTTTTTTCTTCTATAATTCCAGATAAATACATCAAAAAATTGTCATCATGTCGAAATTCTATACAACCAACTGAAATGTATTGCTTTTTAAATAAATAAATATCAATCATTTAAACGTTTAAGAAATTTTTTAAATAAAATTTCAGGCAATTGTAGAAAAAACAACTGTATTAAACAGTTTTGTAGTAGTTTTTACTACATTTTGTAGTTGAAAATCAATAGTTAAAAACAACAACATGTTCAGTTGTTTTTACCGTTTATGTAGTGGACGCCTTTTCAACGACAAAATGTAGTCAAAACAACTGTCTTTTGTAGTTGATTTTACCGACATACTTTTTTGAGTGTTGATTTTTTTAATTAATTAATTAATAAATTTTATCAATTGATAATACTTTCTCTAAAAAAAAAAAAAATACCGTAGAATCTGAGACATTTTCTGAAGTAAAAGTGTCTAAGAAATATGGGGCATTTTTTATTAGAAAAAAATTTGAGATTCTTAGAAATTTTATCTATAGAAATTTGGTTATATAAAAATGTTTTAGATAGCAAAATGTCATAAATTCGCTTTAAAGCACAATATAAATTTATTTTTTTTTCGATTTTTCGTTAGCGCATAAAAAAATTAAATAAAATAAAACGTAAATACAATATTTGCATAACTTCAGTTTTACTTGAACGAACCACAGTGTTCTAATTAAAACAATTGGCCGCATATTGAGGTTTTGGTGTACTTCATAAATTTATTTCAATTTTAACTGTGAATTTCCTTTCTTAACATCAATTATGTTTAAAGCATTTAACGAAATATTATACAGTTTAGTAAAACCACCCCCGCTCGTACCGCAAAAAAAAAAATTGTACATACTTAAATTTACAACAACAATTGTTTTATCTTAATTAATTTTAATTTTATATTAATTTAAATACAAAACAAATCATAACTTCTAATAATATTTACAAATTTCATTACATTTGTATTAACAAATTCATTTACACTTAAAAATATACAAATCATTAAAAAAGATTTTCGATGTTGAGTTATTTATTCTTCATTCCATTTTATATAAAATAATCTGAATATTTGTCTGACAGCAGCATCCAAAAATAGCGTCCAAAAGCAGAATCCAAAAGCAGCGTCCAAAGCAGAATAAACACACAAGCTAAATATATTTAGACATAAAAAAAAATAGACTTTGTTTTGCTTTTTTTGGATATACATAAAATAAAAAAAGCCATTCGTTGTCTAAACATTCATCAGAGCTACTATTGGACAAGATAATGTGTACAGCCGGCTGCTGTTAGAAAGCTTGTTGTTGAATATTAAAGTGTGATGACTATTTTTAGATATCATTAATGAAAATTATCAAATATTTGTCTGTTTTTGGATAATATTAGCAGCTTTTTTAAACCCTGGTAAAAACTACTAACATTTGTAGTCAAAACAACTAAAATGTAGTAAAAATAATATAATCAATATATAATTTTTTTTCAAAAAATTGTTCAGAAAAAAAATGAAGACCAAATTTTTTCCAAGTTTTTTTTTTTTTTTTAGAAGTTGTGAAAAAAACGAAAATTTTTTTTATTTGTTGAAAAAATGCTTAAAAATTTTTTTAGAGATAAAAAAAAATAAAATTAACTACTTTAAATTACTGTTACTACAGCACAGTACTTTTTTGTTAGTTGTTCAAAAAAACTATTTAAAATAACTAACAGAAATAGTTGTTTGATATTTTTCAAACAAAAACAACTGACTTTGTAGTTGAAAACAACTAACTACTGTAAAATATATAAACAACTTACATGTAGTAACTTACATAATTTTCTGAGTGTTGTGGATCGCAAAATGTTTTTAATTTGTAGTGTAATAGTAATAATCCAATTATTATTTTTTAAACTTGTTTATAATAATTATGAATATTTTTTTTTTTTAACAATTTCACAGTAGGATGGTGCGTATTCCAATGAAGTGCTCAGTTCAACTATTTTTTTTAAAGAAGTAGCACTGCTGCCTATTACTAATTACAATTACTAATGTAACCGTAATGCTTCTTTCGGAAAGGGGATAGAAGAGAAGAAAGATTTGAAAGATAGAACGGATTCAGTATGGTAACACTGTAATTGCGCGTGTTGATAATTTTGAGCACAGTTGTTGCATCGCCATTTGCTGTTGATCTGACAAGTTTTTTTTGACGCTGGGGTTTTTGAAAAAATGGACATAATTTAAAAAAAACAAGGTGTGCCGAATCTATAATACCCTCCAACATATAAAAAAAAATTTAAAAAAAAAAAATTGCAGGGGCATTTTGGGGGGGGGGGGTCAGAAGAGGTCATTGGAGGACACATAAACACATGCGGTAAATGTTTAAAAATTCATTTATTATGCTTTTTGAGCTCAAGTAATACAATTTTATCATTATTTAAAAAATTTTTAATATCTACGCCCACAAAAGGGGGGCGGGCAAAAAAAATATTTTTTTTTTATTTTCCAAGTGCTGGACCTTGAACTTTTTCTGGCATCAAATTGTTTCATTTGCTTAACAAAAATACAAAAAAAAACTGTGAAAATATTGCGTTTTTCAGAGGTTAGTTATGTTCTTCAAGGGGGAACTTCCCCCCCCCCCCCCCCTGGTCCGATTTTACCCATTTACGAACTTAAACTGCCTAGGACCAAAAGACATATTCCTGCCAAACTTAACAAGTCTATCTCTTTTATTTTGGACTGCATCGTGTCTTATACAGACGGACGGACATACGGACATTCTAGAAAAGTCTTTGAATAGATCATAGATCAATAATATATATACTTTATGGGGTCCCCGACCGATATTTCGATGCGTTACAAACGGAATGACAAAGTGAGTATACCCCCATCCTGTTGTTGGAGGGTATAAAAATAAAAAAATTAAAAAATAAAAAAAAAAATTGTACAGCATTAATTCATAAATATTCAGATAATTTTTTTTTATTTTTTTTTCGGATATCGAACGTGAGTCCAAAAAAAGCACATTTTTAGCATGAAGCTCAAAACTACTTTTACACAATTTTAAAAATTTAATGAAATAAAATTTCAAAATATATTAGTTTATCCATTTGATTTCATTGAATACATCCCGGGGATTGTACAAAAAATTCTTGGTTAAATTCCTTCTTCCAGTTAGTCTGTGGAGCAATTTGAATTTACCGGATTTCAAGAAAATGTGTTTTTATCAAAATTTTTTTCTAATTTTTAGCTGTAGGCAACATTTTACTCAAAATTAACCAACAGCACACAAAAAAAACTAAAAAAATTGTGCCAGTTTTTGGTTTAATTACAACCTATAAAGTGGTTTTGCATAACTTACCAAAGTTTTTTCTCTAAAAAACTTAGGTAAATTATCTAAAACCACTTTATAGGTTGTATTATCCCCAAAACGGACACAATTTTTTTATATCGAGGGCCTATATTCAAAACCCTCTATCTTCCATTTTCACGAAAATGACTTTTTGATGGCAAAATATTCAGTAAAACGGACCACATCTATGGTGTAAAATTCAGAACAAAAATATTGTTTTTTGCTATTTTATTTCCATTTTTGTTTTTCTCTATCTCTTACACAATTAATTTTTCTGAATGCAAAACCCTCTATCTTTTCAAATAATTAATTTAAAAATATTTTTTTGGAATAATTTCATCATGCATTACATGTTTTCATACTAATTTTTGCATGCTGAACATGAATTTTGTAACAAATTTAAAGAATCACGATTTTGGTCCACTGATGCTAATTTTTTCTCAAAACTCTTGTTTGACTTTTTAAAAAAATATGGCCCAAAATTTAGATGTCTTGTGTACATTATGAAACAAAAAATTTTAATCTTAAAAATCGCGATGCTGATCAGCATCTGTGGACCAAAATCGCGTTTTTATTTTTTTACTATTTTTTACATAACATACTCAACAGTTTGTCATCTTTTAAGACGAATTCGGTAAAAAAATATTTTTTGTCTCAAAAATCAGCACCTGTGGACCAAAACCGCGATTTCAGAACTCTTTATAAGCCATTATAATGAATAAATCACGTTAAAAATTTACCGATGTTGTAAATGAAATCATAATAATTCATTTTTATGAAAATGCAAAACCCTCTATTTGATCATTTTCATTCATGTATTTAATATTTTTGAGAAACAAAACCCTCTATCTTTTATAATATCGCCAATAGTGCAAAATTTAAAAATTAAATTATATGTAAGATTCAGTGGTTGATTTAAAGAAATATTGTAGAATATCGAATTTTAGTTACTCTAACAATACGCGAAATAAACAGTTTTTTGGCTCTCCTGAAAAGTTGTGTTTTTTAAGATAGAGGGTTTTGAATATAGGCCCTCGATATTTTTTTTGTGTGAGTCATTTTCAAATGGTTGTTTTTGCAGTAAGCCTTTCAATTTTAAAAACCAAAACAAATACTTTTATCGAATTGGTACCCATCCTTGATTTAAAACAATCCAATGTGCACCGTTGCGTATGATAGTTATTTAAAGGCAATTACAAAATTAATCATACGTCTTGTCCAGGGCATTGATTTAATGGCAATACCGGAAAAAAAGTTGTCTACTTTTGTCTCCATGGCAGCACCTGCTAGTGAGACTTTAGTAGCACACTAAATTTTAAAAAATCTGTAACTAACTTTTGCGTGCAAAATTTTCAAATTTTATTTTATATGTAAGATATTGGATAGTTGCTACGAGTGTATGGAAAATTACATAGTTATCTGAGCAGTACTTCCTGAGTTATTTGAGTCCTTACTAAGTTTTAGAATTAGTTCAAGAATATTCTTGAGGTTTTATTAAGACATGCGCCCCCTAGGAGGTAGTAGAAGAAATAAATTTGTCTTATCTCTATATTATAGAGTCTCTGGTCTTGTCTTACACAGTTTTCAAGCAATTACACTAGTTTACAAAATAAAAATAAATTCTGCTCACGAAACTATATTTCTTGTATGTATTATAGACCACTAAACTCCAAAAAATTATTAAACATTTTTTTCATGGATTCAGTAATTTTAAAAAATTTAGCGGTTTTTGAAGGTTTTTTTACTATTTTCCTTATATCTCGCGTTGTAAACATCCAATATAATCGCATTTTGCAACAAATCGTGCAACCATTATTTTCCAATCAGCTCATTAGATTGCGTGGAATTATCATATACATATAAATATGACAAAAATGCGGCAAAAATAGAAATCGTAACAAATGAATTTTTTTTATGGGTTCTCTTATACGTCTGAACTAGGGCTGCCAATACCGAATTCGGTAATACCGAATTCGTCGAAATTCGAGGCCTTTTTTCAAATTCGAAATACCGATTTTTAGTCAATTTCGATTTCGGTATTGCATACAACTTTTTTTTTTTGATTTTAATTAAAATTTATATGACGATTTTCAAAAAATTTTTAACAAAATAATTTTTATATTATCAGTTTATTGTGAAATTTCCTTAATTTCCAAAAAAAGTATGATTTCGACATACTTTTTATAACACAACTCTGATTTTTTAATATAAAAGTTATTGTTATTCAAAAAGTGCAAACATCAAAAAAAAAATGATTAAACTTTGAATAAAAATGTGCTATTTTGCAGAATATTTTAACCACTTTTTTTGAGACTTGCAGGTATTTGTTTGTTAAACTTTACTTTTTATTTAAATACTGCAAAATACTTTTAAGGATTTAAAGAACATACAATTTGTAACACTTTAAGGACTTCAAGAATACACTTTTTAGGGATTTAATTTTTTATTTTATTAAAAATGGCCAATTTTTTCGGATTTTTAAATTTCGATAATAGTTATTTTGGGTCCTTGATTTTATTCAAATTAAAATATTTATAATAAAAATTTGTTAATTTTTTTCATGTTAGAAAATTTATTCATAGATTCGGTTAAGTCGAATTTAACTTTTCTACATGTTTAAGTTTTTTATTGTTTTTTTTTTTATATTTTTATAACTCTAATTGAAAACTTATAAATACTTATTTTTTACATGTCATTCGTAAATAAAGTGATTTTTATTTATGCATATTGTACGACTGGATATTTTTTTTTTTTTGAACTCAATATTTGGAAGGTTTTTAGAAAAATTTAGCTGATGCCAGATTTTTTTTAAGTTAAACCCATTTAAATGACATTTACGAATTTTTAAGGGGGGGGGGGAGTTTAAACGAAAAACAGCATTAATGTGAGCAGTTTTTACAGCTATAAAAAATAAACACTTCATATTTTATTTTTCTCTTTTTTTTTTATTTGAAATATAAATTATTGAAATATTTTTAACATTTTATAACACAAAATTTGGTTAACGATAATTGCCTGGTTTGCCACTCAATTTTAGAATGTTTTTTTTAAAGGACAAAATTGAAAGGTAATTTAAAAAGTGCTCTTTTACCACCAGAACCAGGGCTGGCAAGTCTCTGAATACCTCTAATATTTTTCAAAAAATGGCCGCGGAAAGTACTAAAGAATTTAGTAATCAACAAATCAACAAAATTTTTATCAAAATCGGTTCAGTAGTGTACTGCAGCCAAATTTGTGCTTAAAAAAAGGTCAAACCCCCCTTAAAACAGACAATGACAACTTGGTTCGGCATTTATTCAGAAATTTTGTAACTGCTAAATATTATCAAAATACTTCCAAGTATTGAATTCTTGCCAAAATCACAAAGTTTTGCACATATTTTAAATTTCTACGACTTAAAATATTCTTCCTCAAATTTTCGAAAATCTTCCTCGGTAAATATGGAAACTTGCTTGACTTTTGGTATAAGTTTTTCCACATAACGACCTTTATGTGCTCTCTGGACGATCTATAAAAAAATATTAAAAATAAATTGTAAAATAATTTTGGTACAAACTTTTTTTTCGGCAAAAATGCACTTTACGGGGCACATAAAAATTAAAAAAAAATATATATATGCCACATCCCAGTAAAAACTTCTATTACCAATTGGTATGTTTTAAAAACAAATACCAAAATTAAAATTTCGCGGGCCTGGTGCCCCTCTGGGTTTTAAGGTCCCTGCTTATTGTTGTAGAAGCTGCAGATAGTATCATACTCTAAGTAACAAAATTTGAATTAATGTTGATGTTGTGTTATATTGTTGCCAAGGTTCAGAAACCTCGCTTCTTCTAGGGGTTGAGTCCATAGGGATATGGCCTGTAAGTTTGTAGGATTGGAAACACAATTAAACAAGTTCACAGTATTGTGTAGTCTTTGGAGATATATACATAGTAAGCATTCATCGGTGATCGAGTTGTCTAGTCGGTGTTGATAATTGTTCAAGAGACGGCACCAATTTGTCTAAGTTGGGCAAGTGTAGTTCTAGTGCTCCTGGGCAATAGTTTTTTTCTTCCTCGACATAAACAAGTGTTATAGATTAGGTTATGAAAGATGACGCTGGTGGAAACCAACGTTAATAGATGCCACGATGTGGCCCATTATGATTCTTTTGAAACTTGTATCCTCTCTTTCCTTCTTTGTTTAGCACCGACAATTATTATTATGCGTCCCAATTTAATGCTTTAATAAATGCTAGTAGGATCTAGGTAATTGTGCCTCGTAATTTTTATAAATTCTGAGATATAAGAACCAAAAAATTGTAATCTTCTAAGAGATAGTGCAGGGCATTTACATAAGAAATAGTAGGTGCCTTCTACGGATTCTCTGCATCGTCTGCAAGTATCATCATTTCTAATTATAATTTTTACCATGTGTTTACCCAATGTGTTGTGACCAGTAATGAGGTTAACTGTAGTTCTAAGTTGCTTCCTGTTCATATCTAAAAGAAATTTACTGTGTTTTACCAGGCTTTCATCCCATAATAATTTTGTCTTTATACTTCTATCAGAGTTGGACTATGTATTTCACCGAAACGTCTTTTAGTCCAATCTTATTTTTGACACATTACAGAAAGTGGAGGGAACACGTCAGATTCTGCTGTTTCCTGTCGTTTAAGCTCATCGGCTTTCTCGTTTTCCAGAATATCTTTTTGTACAGATAGTTTCATAACTAATAGTGTCATAACTCAAAATATTGGATTTTGCAGAAAACGTGTTTAAAGTCCACAATTAAAACTGGGTTTCCATTGAAAAAGGCCGGTACATAGAAAATGTAATAATAGCATGTTCTCTTCTCAACCGGGGAGTTTAAAAGATATTAATGCGAAATTTTGTCGCAATATAAAGCATGTTATAACGAATAATTGTGTATCATTTACTAAAAAATCCCGTTTTTCGAGTTATAACACTATGCAAGTAAAAATAGCGATATGTACTTGCAATCGTGATCCAATTGTTAATCTGAGTAACCATACATACGTGAAGGTGGGTAGGGGCCCACGTGCCCCAATCCTCTTAAATTTTAATTTTGTTTTAAATATTCTAAAGAGAGTGACATATTGTTTCTTATAAGTTTTTTGTGGCCCGTAAAGTGCTCTTTAGCTTTTTTACAAATTTACCTTTTCTGCATCTTTTACTTTAATTGTGTTCATCGACAATGCCAGTAGACGCTTTATATTTTCCTCAGATTTTGTGCTTGTGGATTTTAATTCATGTTTAATATCTTGAATATTTTTTTTGGTATTTTTGGGATATTTTTGTTGTTGATGAAGTCTGTTATTCAAGGTTCTGTTCTTTTGAATAACGTTTGATGACGGTTGTTGTTTACCTAAAATATAAAAAAAAAGCTGTTAGTGCAGGCATAATGTTTTATTTAGCCCGAAAACCCAAAAAAATGTATACCTTTTTTAGTTTTTGTTTGTTTTAAATCTTCTTCAATAATATCCATGCTTTGTTTTAATAGTTTTAAAGACATTTTCAGATATTTGGAGCAATGATGTTTTTATTTGCATGTGTTTAGAGATGGTTTTTTTATAGTTGAAAAATTATCGATGGTAAGTTATATCGATAGTTTAATTTTGAATGAACTATCGCTTAGGCTTGTAAAAGTACCGGTTATTTTGGGTACTTGGTATCGAGTACAAATAAATTTTATGGGTATCCACTACAAAAATTTCCTTGCACCAAAAAAAAATCCTTTTGTGCAAAAATCTGGCATTTCTGCTAAAACTACACTCAGCCAAAAATCATTGTATTCCCAAAGAAAATCGTAGTAAATTCAACAGAAATCTGTGTCGGAGTGAGCAAAAATCTGGCATAATTTAACCAAAAATATGCAAAAACTACAACCGACGAAGTACACTCAACCAAAAATCATTGTATTCCCAAAGAAAATCGTAGTAAATTCAACAGAAATCATTGTTGATGTTGACCCTACAAATATTTATATTGATTTCAACATTAATTGTTGTCAGTTTTTGTAAAATCTGATTAACTCGTATTTTTTTTTTTGTTCTAATCGTATTTTTGTTAATCATACTCGTTTTGTTTCGTACACTCAACCAAAAATCATTGTATTCCCAAAGAAAATCGTAGTAAATTCAACAGAAATCATTGTTGATTTTGACCCTACAAATATTTATGTTGATTTCAACATTAATTGTTGTCAGTTTTTGTAAAAGCTGATCAACTCGTATTTTTGTTAGTTCTATTCGTATTTTTGTTAATCATACTCGTTTTTTTTTATATATTCATGCAATTTTATTTATTAAAATGAAATTCTTATTTGTGTTGTAAATACATATTGTTTTATTTAATTGAATATTTTCACAATATTTTTTCATGGTTTTCATTAACTTATTATTTTCACATAAACTTATTTTGTTTTAGATGATATTTTTTGTTTTCTTGGACTGTGATGTATTTCGCTGTTGTTTTGCTGTCGGCAATCATTTTACGTGATTAGCTTCTGGGGTTTTTAGAATGATTCCAAATCACAAATTGCTAAAAAAAATAAAAAAAATTGCTTTATTAATGAATTAAATAACAAAATATTTAATTACTAACCAAATATTTTCTTTTAATTTTGTAATAAAAAAATATTTTTTTGAGAAACATCCCTTCTGTACAAGACAACAAAAATTTACAAATGGCGATCAGCAAAAACAGTGTTGCACATTTCATGTACTTATATTTTATACAGTTTTTTCCAACTATGTATTTTTCAACTATTGAATTTTGTAATATCAACATTGATTTTTGTTAAATTCTGTAAAACTTGATCTACACGCAAAAAAAAACTTGTGTCGGAGTGAGCAAAAATCTGGCATAATTTTACCAAAAATATGCTAAAACTACAACCGACGAAGTAGTTTTCGTAATTTAGCCAAAACACTTATGTAAAAAATTTTGAAGAAAATGCTAATGCTATTTAAGGAAAAACTTGGTAAAATATACCAAAAGAAATATGGTGAAATATACCAAAATTTTTTGAAAAGCTGACTAAAAATAATGCTAAAAATTACCACATTTATGCTAAAATAAATTTTCAATAAATTTTTGTAAAAATTTGTATATTTATTGAATTTAAAATTTTCACAGAATAAATCCATATTAATATAATAAATGTTGTGTAGGATTTAATTTATCACCGACCAACTGACCCTTTTTGTACAATTTTCTAGAGTGACTGCTGCCTACGCTTCTTCTTGAAGTAAAGGATCCGCTATAGCTTCACGAATTTATTTAAAAGCATCCTGTAAAAATAGAAAATTATTACAAAACATAAATTTTTAATTTAAAAAATTGGTTAACCCCATTGGTCTCTTGGTAAGGAGGAACACTTACTTTGTCATTCCATTTGTAACTCATCAAAACAGGTATGGACTCCCTTGGCTTTGGGTTTTTAGGTTTTAATTTTATAACTAAAGGCAGGATTGGTGTCCACGCTCTTTATTGTAGTGAAGGATTCTCCATAGCTTCAAAAATTTATTTAGCAGTACCCTGTAAAAATATAAAATTATTACCAAACACTAATTTTTAACTAAAAATCTATTAAACCTTATTGGTGTCTTCGGAATGCGGGTATACTCACTTTATCATTACATTTGTTATTCATCGAAACATACGTCTGGGACTCCATTGGTTTTTCTTATTGAATGGTGTTTTAAGTGATGAAAGCAAAATTAACTTTAACATTCTTTTATCTTACATTTATTTATCTTTTAGAAAACTAATTATTTATTTTTATTTATGTATTAATTTATTTTTATTTTATATATCAATTTCCTTTTTACGTTTTTATAACACAAAAAATAAACGAACAACGCACGCACACAAAAATACAAAATGAAAATGGCGGTCTGTATTTGTTTTGTTTTTTTGTTGTTTTCTTTCGATAAATTTTTGTGCAGGTAATTTGCGTTATTGAGCAAGCTACTTGGTTATTTTACATAAAAAATGAATTATGTTACTTTAACATCGACAAGCATAATATTAGCAAAAATTTGGTAAAAATTTTTTTTTGGTATGAAAAAAGTTTTACCAAGTAGGATTGCTCAATCTTACACAGATTTTTTTTTTGCGTGTACAATGGGTTTACTAATTTTTCTACTAAGATATTTCTATGAGTGTATATTCATGCAATTTTATTTATTAAAATGAAATTCTTATTTGTGTTGTAAATATTATTTTATTTAATTGAATATTTTCACAATATTTTTTAGTGGTTTTCATTAACTCATTACACTGTGCTACAGTGAAAAAATACTTCTGATGTGACATAGTATAAGTTGTTGGTCTTGTCGAGTATATCACAAAAATGCCCATTAAACTTGCCAGACACCCTCAAATTTTAGAGTTATGGTCAAAAAACGTTTTTTTGGGACTTTTCTCACTAAACCTTTTGTAATTCAGAAAATTTTCAACCGATTTAAAATTTTTTAACTGTTTTTGATAGAAGAAGGATAGGGCTTTTCACATAGAGGCGAAGGTGAAAGAAAAAATAATATCACTATCTTTTTCTAATTTCTCACACGTACGTTGTCGATGTGAATTCACCACACAATACATGTTTACAAGTCGTACTTTGTCAACAAATACATGTATACAAGTTGTACTTTGACAACTCAATTTTTGACGCCTTCGCCTCTATGTTTCTCTATGGCTTTTCATTTGTGTGAATTTGTCTACACTCAAAAAAGTATGTCGGTAAAATCTACTACAAAAGACAGTTGTTTTGACTACATTTTGTCGTTGAAAAGGCGTCCACTACATAAACGGTAAAAACAACTGAACATGTTGTTGTTTTTAACTATTGATTTTCAACTACAAAATGTAGTAAAAACTACTACAAAACTGTTTAATACAGTTGTTTTTTCTACAATTGTCTGAAATTTTATTTAAAAAATTTCTTAAACGTTTAAATGATTGATATTTATTTATTTAAAAAGCAATACATTTCAGTTGGTTGTATAGAATTTCGACATGATGACAATTTTTTGATGTATTTATCTGGAATTATAGAAGAAAAAAATTATATTAATAAAATGTTAAACAAAATAAATTGATTGTATTTACCTTTGTTTTTTTAATAGTTCATTTCAAATTTTCACCGCTACTGACCAAAATTTGTCTGGAATAAAAAAAAACGAAATGCTTTGGCAAAATTGATTTATAAAAAAAAAGAATTAATTTGAAATGTTTCAAAAAAGTATGTACCTGCTCTGTTGTGTATACAAAGAAAAGAAAGATGGCGCGCTCATAAGAAAACAAAACACTGCACACATTTTATTTTGTTTTTTTCCGATTGGTTTTTACGCACGCTTATGTGAGCGCTATATTATACACACTTGTTATCTCATTTATCCACTTATTTTCTTTCGCTCAAGAATATTTTTCCAAAAACATATTTTTTGTTATAATTAAATTTAATAAATTGTAATTTAATTTATTTAGATATTATTTATTTGGTATAAAAATAATTCCTTCCGCATCCCGCACGACCAACTCGCTCGACACATTCGTTTGCAATAAAAATTTCTAGAAAAAAACGAGTTTTAGAAAAAAAACTAAAAACAACTACATAAATCAACTATTGCTACAGTGTAGTATATTTTTTGTAGTTAATTTTTGAAACTACTACAAAAAAAGTTGTTTGAGATTTTTTCATACAAAAACGACCGAAATTGTAGTTAAAAACAACAGCTACTACTTACTACACAAACGACCGTCATGTAGTAACTGCAATAATTTTCTGAGTGTATACATATAAGAAAGATATTTATTGATTTTTTCTATAAAATCTACACACAAAAAAAAATATAAAAAAATTCCGTCCGTTTTGGGGATAATACAACCTATAAAGTGGTTTTAGATAATTTACCTAAGTTTTTTAGAGCAAAAACTTTGGTAAGTTATCCAAAACCACTTTATAGGTTGTAATTAAACCAAAAACTGGCACAATTTTTTTAATTTTTTTTTGTGTGTAGTTTTTTTGTTATTTTTTGAAAATTATTCGAGTTTATCGATTTTTTTCTGCTATAGTTCATTTAACAACCTTTATATTTATAAAAGTATTTTTAAAGAAAATTTGATTCTGAATACAATAAGCTTTATCCTGAAGAAATCGGATAACAATTGACAGAGTTGTGATAATTTTTCTAAAAAAGAAAATTACGATTTTGCAGGAAATCGCCGTTCAGATATCCCAGGCAAAAAAAATAATTTTATCATAAGAGGTCATGTACAATATTTTTAAAGGTTTTTGGCGCTCTGAATCCAAATCTGGCCTTTAAATTGCTCTATCTCGTCATGTTTTTGAGATATTTAACATAAACTGATATATCAAAAACAAAAAAAGATAGCGCAATTTAAAGGTCAAATTCGAATTCAGGAGGCAAAAAACCTTTAAAATAATGATACGCGACCTCTTAGTATGTTCGTTTATTTTTTTTTTTTTTTTGCCTGGGTTATCCGAACGGCAATTTCAAGCAAAATCTTAATTTTCTTTTTTAGAAAAATTATCACAACTCTGTCAATTGTTATCCGATTTTTTCGGCATAAAGCTCATCGTATTCACAATTAAATTTTCTTTAAGAATACGTTTATAAATATAAATGTTGTTGAACGAACTATAGCAGAAAAAAATCGATAAACTCAAAAAGTTTTCAAAAAATAACATAAAAATTAGATATTGTTGAAAAAATCCATACATATCTTTCTTATATGTATAGACCAATTCTCACACATAAAAAGCCCTATCCTTCTTCTATCCAAAACAGTTGAAAAATTGAAAATCGGTTGAAAAATGTTTAAGTTACACGTGGTTTAGTGAAAAAAGTGCAAAAAAAATCGTTTTTTGACAATAACTTTAAAATTTGAGGGTGTCTGGCAAGTTTGATGGGCATTTTTGTGATTTTTTCAACGAGACCTACAACCTTAACTACCTCATTTTAAAAGTATATTCGATTTTGTGATTTTTGTAGCACAGTGTTATTTTCACATAAACTTATTTTGTTTTTAGATGATATTTTTTGTTTCCTTGGATTGTGATGTATTTTCCTGTTGTTTTGCTGTCGGCAATCATTTTTTGTTATTAGCTTCTGGAGTTTCTAGAAAGATTCCAAATCACAAATTGCTAAAAAAAAATAAAAAACTGCTTTATAAATGAATAAAATAGCAAATATATTTAATTATTCACCAAATATTTTCTAATAAAAAAGATTTTTTTTTAGAAACATCCCTTCTGTACAAGACAACAAAAATTTACAAATGGCGATCAGCAAAAACAGTGTTGCAAATTTCATGTACTTATATTTTATACAATTTTTTCCAACTATGTATTTTTCAACTATTGAATTTTGTAATATCAACATTAATTTTTGTTAAATTCTGTAAAACTTGATCTACAATGGGTTTACTAATTTTTCTACTAAGATATTTCTATGAGTGTAGTTTTCGCAATTTAGGGCTTGTGTAAAAAAATTTGAAGAAAATGCTAATGCTATTTGAGCAAAAACTTGGTAAAATGTACCAAAATAAATATGGTGAAATATACCAAAATGATTTGAAAAGGTGACTAAAAATAATGCTAAAAATTACCACATTTATGCTAAATTAATTTTTTATAAAATTTTTGTAAAAAATTGCATATTTGTTGAATTTAAAATTTTCACACAATAAATCCATATTAATATAATAAATGTTGTTTAGGATTTAATTTACCACCGACCAACTGACCCTTTTTGTACAGATTCTCCAGTGACTGCTGCCTACACGCAAAAAAAAGCTTGTGTCGGAGTGAGCAAAAATCTGGCATAATTTTACCAAAAATATGCTAAAACTACAACCGACGAAGTAGTTTTCGTAATTTAGCCAAAACACTTATGTAAAAAATTTTGAAGAAAATGCTAATGCTATTTAAGCAAAAACTTGGTAAAATATACCAAAAGAATAATGGTGAAATATACCAAAATTATTTGAAAAGCTGACTAAAAATAATGCTAAAAATTACCACATTTATGCTAAAATAAATTTTCAATAAATTTTTGTAAAAATTTGTATATTTGTTGAATTTAAAATTTTCACAGAATAAATCCATATTAATATAATAAATGTTGTGTAGGATTTTATTTACCACCGACCAACTGACCCTTTTTGTACAATTTTCTCGAGTGACTGCTGCCTACGCTTCTTCTTGAAGTAAAGGATCCGCTATAGCTTCACGAATTTATTTAAAAGTATCCTGTAAAAATAGAAAATTATTACAAAACATAAATTTTTAATTTAAAAATTGGTTAACGCCATTGGTCTCTTGGTAAGGAGGAACACTTACTTTGTCATTCCATTTGTAACTCATCAAAACAGGTATGGACTCCCTTGGCTTTGGGTTTTTAGGTTTTAATTTTATAACTAAAGGCAGGATTGGTGTCCACGCTCTTTATTGTAGTGAAGGATTCTCCATAGCTTTAAAAATTTATTTAGCAGTACCCTGTAAAAATATAAAATTATTACCAAACACTAATTTTTAACTAAAAATCTATTAAACCTTATTGGTGTCTTCGGAATGCGGGTACACTCACTTTATCATTACATTTGTTATTCATCGCAACATACGTCTGGGACTCCATTGGTTTTTCTTATTGAATGGTGTTTTAAGTGATGAAAGCAAAATTAACTTTAACATTCTTTTATCTTACATTTATTTATCTTTTAGAAAACGAATTATTTATTTTTATTTATGTATTAATTTATTTGTATTTTATATATCAATTTCCTTTTTACGTTTTTATAACACAAAAAATAAACAAACAACGCACGCACACAAAAATGAAAATGGCGGTCTGTATTTGTTTTGTTTTTTTGTTGTTTTCTTTCGATAAATTTTTGTGCAGGTAATTTGCGTTATTGAGCAGGCTACTTGTTTATTTTACATAAAAAATGAATTATGTTACTTTAACATCGACAAGCATAATATTAGCAAAAATTTGGTAAAAATTTTTTTTTGGTATGAAAAAAGTTTTACCAAGTAGGATTGCTCAATCTTACACAGATTTTTTTTTTGCGTGTACGCTTTTTCTTGAAGTGAAGGATCCGCTATAGCTTCACGAATTTATTTAAAAGCATCCTGTGAAAATAGAAAATTATTACAAAACACAAATTTTTAATTTAATAAACTAGTTAACCCCATTGGTCTCTTGGTATTACTGTTGCCAATTTGGTGTTTTTCCCGCTAAAACTAGCGTTTTTATTTTGCGTCTAGCGGGAAAAAAAGTGATTTAGCCGGCAGCGGGAAATCTAGCGATTTTTACCAATAAAAAAAATTAGAATTTTACATACTTTTGATTTTTTGTTTTAATTAAAGAGCCGTTTAGATGTGCGGACTTGTAAAGCGACCTGTCAAAAATTTTTGAATAAAAATCTTGTTTGTACAGTCTTAAGTTAAGACTCTTAACACAACCGTTTATATCTTGTGGTGCTTACAACATGCCAAAAAAATAAATAATTTTTTTGACTAACTTACACGTTTTTTACTTACTTACACGTTATTTTGGACACGTTTTTTACAGACTTGGATAGGTTTTCCAAAGACCTTTCATTTTATATACAAAATGACTAGGTTTCCTTGCATAAGGCTGGGGATAAGCGAAAAAAACTAAAAAATTACTGTTTCTTCCCACGAAACATTAATTTGGACCGCTAAAAAAATACTTTTCCCTTTATTTTTTCTGCTCTACAAAATAAAACCAATTCCATAAAGATCCGCGGGTGACACTAGGGAGACTTCCCTTTTTGGTGTTGGCCAAACATGCACAGCTTTTCGTCATATTGAGTAAAGTGGAAAAACTTTATTACATTTTTGTTAATCAGTCGAAAATATTAACTTTTTTGGCATGTTGTTAGCACCAAGAGATATGTCTTTTAAATACCTTTGAGCATGGGCCGCTGAAAAAATACGTGTTGAATTAATTTTCGTTCTGAACAATATCTCCAAATTTCCCGAAGATCGGGGTGAACCAGGGATACCTCCCTTGTAAGTATAATTTAACTTTTTTCTTGTTTTTCCTACATAAATATTTGTTTTTAATATTTGGCTTGGGTTTCTGACGAATAGTATCAATTTTGCCGAATATTTGGCTATGGCCAAAACAGGTGTATTCGATTCTGTAATTTTTAAACTGGCTTTGTTAAAAAACTGTCGTTTTATAACATTTAAACTGCTTTAATAGCTAATACATACATTATTAAAAAAACGTTATATTTTTTCAAAAAACCGTTATATTTTTTCAAAAAACCGTTATATTTTTTCAAAAAACCGTTATATTTTTTCAAAAAACCGTTACTTTTCAAATTTCATGATATTTAGCTATTTAATAGCTAAATTTATTTTCTGTTTTTGAATTTGGTGTTTTCTGGAGATTTTTTTTCCTGATTTAGCGGGTTTTTGTCAAAAAAAGTTGGCATCAGTGCTTGGTATGGACACACAAAAAAATAAAATAAAAAAATTGTGCCAGTTTATGGTTTAATTACAACCTATAAAGTGGTTTTGTATAACTTACCAAAGTTTTTGCTCTAAAAAACTTAGGTAAATTATCCAAAACCACTTTAAAGGTTGTATTATCCCCAAAACGTACACAATTTTTTTTTATTTTTTTTTTTTGTGTGGAGGAACATTTACTTTATGTCATTCCATTTGTAACTCATCAAAACAGGTTTGGACTCCATTGGCTTTGCTATAGCAATATATATATGCATGACTTTTTACACTAATAGAAATATTTTAGTAGAAAAATTAGTAAACCCATTGTAGATCAAGTTTTACAGAATAATGCCGTATTCAACAAAAATTAATGTTGATATCGTTGAATAATCAGTAAAGTTGAAACAACTTTTTACAACGCTTATACAGAATTCAATAGATAAATCAAAATAGAAAAACAACCCTGTTCGTTCATTTTTTTTTTATTATTAACGAGTGAGTTGGTAGCAATGTGAATCGTGTTCATCTCTTATAAAATTATTTTATGTGTTTGTTTTTACACTCAGAAAATTATTGCAGTTACTACATGACGGTCGTTTGTGTAGTACACTCAACCAAAAATCATTGTATTCCCAAAGAAAATCGTTGTAAATTCAACAGAAATCATTGTTGATTTTGACCCTACAAATATTTATGTTGATTTCAATAAAAATTGCTGTCAGTTTTTGTAAAAGTTGATCAACTCGTTTATTTGTAAATCAACTCGTATTTTTTGTAAACTCAACTCATATTTTTGTTGATGTAAGAAATTTTATTATTAAAAAAAAAGCTTGTTGTTATTTGTTAATATTCTTTTATTAAGTAAAAATCACAATATTTTTTAGAATTATCACCGGCTTTTTAAGCTGCAATATTTAAAAACGAGATTTTCACACACACTTCGTTTATTTATGTTATGCACTCGTAAGCCATTCTCCAGTTTTCTAATGACACCAAATCAAAAACCTTAAAAAAAACAAAAAAAAAAATTATAATATAGTATGAATACATAAAGTAACCAATGTATTTTATTACTTACCAAATATTTACAGATCAGAATCTGATCATCAGATCCTATTTTTATTTATTTTTATAATACATATTAAATATTTTTATAAGAAACAAACACATAAAATAATTTTATAAGAGACAAACAAATTTTACATTGCAATGCATTGCTACCAACTTGATAATACAAAAATGAACGAACAGGGTTGTTTTTTCTTTTTTGGTTTTATTTATTGAATTCTGTATGTGCGTTGTAAATAGTTGATTCAACTTTACTAATTATTCAACGATATCAACATTAATTTTTGTTGAATACGGCAATATTCTGTAAAACTTGATCTACAATGGGTTTACCAATTTTTCTACTAAGATATTTCTATGAGTGTAAGTACACGCAAAAAAAAAATCTGTGTAAGATTGAGCAATCCTACTTGGTAAAACTTTTTTCATACCAAAAAAAAATTTTTACCAAATTTTTGCTAATATTATGCTTGTCGATGTTAAAGTAACATAATTCATTTTTTATGTAAAATAACCAAGTAGCTTGCTCAATAACGCAAATTACCTGCACAAAAATTTATCGAAAGAAAACAACAAAAAAACAAAACAAATACAGACTGCCATTTTCATTTTGTATTTTTGTGTGCGTGCGTTGTTCGTTTATTTTTTGTGTTATAAAAACGTAAAAAGGAAATTGATATATAAAATAAAAATAAATTAATACATAAATAAAAATAAATAATTAGTTTTCTAAAAGATAAATAAATGTAAGATAAAAGAATGTTAAAGTTAATTTTGCTTTCATCACTTAAAACACCATTCAATAAGAAAAACCAATGGAGTCCCAGACGTATGTTTCGATGAATAACAAATGTAATGATAAAGTGAGTATACCCGCATTCCGAAGACACCAATAAGGTTTAATAGATTTTTAGTTAAAAATTAGTGTTTGGTAATAATTTTATATTTTTACAGGGTACTGCTAAATAAATTTTTGAAGCTATGGAGAATCCTTCACTACAATAAAGAGCGTGGACACCAATCCTGCCTTTAGTTATAAAATTAAAACCTAAAAACCCAAAGCCAAGGGAGTCCATACCTGTTTTGATGAGTTACAAATGGAATGACAAAGTAAGTGTTCCTCCTTACCAAGAGACCAATGGGGTTAACCAATTTTTTAAATGAAAAATTTATGTTTTGTAATAATTTTCTATTTTTACAGGATGCTTTTAAATAAATTCGTGAAGCTATAGCGGATCCTTTACTTCAAGAAGAAGCGTAGGCAGCAGTCACTCGAGAAAATTGTACAAAAAGGGTCAGTTGGTCGGTGGTAAATTAAATCCTACACAACATTTATTATATTAATATGGATTTATTCTGTGAAAATTTTAAATTCAATAAATATACAAATTTTTACAAAAATTTATTGAAAATTTATTTTAGCATAAATGTGGTAATTTTTAGCATTATTTTTAGTCAGCTTTTCAAAAAATTTTGGTATATTTCACCATATTTCTTTTGGTATATTTTACCAAGTTTTTGCTTAAATAGCATTAGCATTTTCTTCAAAATTTTTTACATAAGTGTTTTGGCTAAATTACGAAAACTACTTCGTCGGTTGTAGTTTTAGCATATTTTTGGTAAAATTATGCCAGATTTTTGCTCACTCCGACACAAGTTTTTTTTTGCGTGTAGTAGCTGTTGTTTTTAACTACAATTTCGGTCGTTTTTGTATGAAAAAATCTCAAACAACTTTTTTTTGTAGTAGTTTCAAAAAATAACTACAAAAAATATACTACACTGTAGCAATAGTTGATTTATGTAGTTGTTTTTAGTTTTTTTCTAAAACTCGTTTTTTTCTAGAAATTTTTATTGCAAACGAATGTGTCGAGCGAGTTGGTTGTGCGGGATGCGGAAGGAACTATTTTTATACCAAATAAATAATACCTAAATAAATTAAATTACAATTTATTAAATTTAATTATAACAAAAAATATGTTTTTGGAAAAATATTCTTGAGCGAAAGAAAATAAGTGGATAAATGAGATAACAAGTGTGTATAATATAGCGCTCACATAAGCGCGCGTAAAAACCTATCGGAAAAAACCCAAAATAAAATGTATGCGGTGTTTTGTTTACTTATGAGCGTGCCATCTTCCTTTTCTTTGTATACACAACAAAACAGGTACATACTTTTTTGAAACATTGCAAATTAATTCTTTTTTTTATAAATCAATTTTGCCAAAGCATTTCGTTTTTTTTTTTATTCCAGACCAATTTTGATCAGTAGCGGTGAAAATTTGAAATGAACTATTAAAAAAACAAAGGTAAATACAATCAATTTATTTTGTTTAACATTTTATTAATATAATTTTTTTCTTCTATAATTCCAGATAAATACATAAAAAAATTGTCATCATGTCGAAATTCTATACAACCAACTGAATGTATTGCTTTTTAAATAAATAAATATCAATCATTTAAACGTTTAAGAAATTTTTTAAATAAAATTTCAGGCAATTGTAGAAAAAACAACTGTATTAAACAGTTTTGTAGTAGTTTTTACTACATTTTGTAGTTGAAAATCAATAGTTAAAAACAACAACATGTTCAGTTGTTTTTACCGTAATATGTAGTGGACGCCTTTTCAACGACAAAATGTAGTCAAAACAACTGTCTTTTGTAGTAGATTTTACCGACATACTTTTTTGAGTGTTGTGTATACAAAGAAAAGAAAGATGGCACGCAGGCAACCAAGCCGACAAGAATTTTTTTGTTTTTTTTCGATTGGTTTTTACGCACGCTTATGTGAGCGCTATATTATACACACTTGCTATCTCATTTATCCACTTATTTTCTTTCGCTCAAGAATATTTTTCCAAAAACATATTTTTTGTTATAATTAAATTTAATAAATTGTAATTTAATTTATTTAGATATTTTTTATTTGGTATAAAAATAATTCCTTCCGCATCCCGCACGACCAACTCGTTCGACACATTCGTTTGGAATAAAAATTTCTAGAAAAAAACGAGTTTTTAGAAAAAAACTAAAAACAACTACATAAATCAACTATTGCTACAGTGTAGTATATTTATTGTAGTTATTTTTTGAAACTACTACAAAAAAAGTTGTTTGAGATTTCATCATACAAAAACGACCGAAATTGTAGTTAAAAACAACAGTTACTACTTACTACATAAACGACCGTCATGTAGTAACTGCAATAATTTTCTGAGTGTATATGCATGAGTTTTTAGATTTTAATTTTACAACTAAATGCAGGACTGGTGCCCACGCTCTTTATTGTGGTGAAGGATTCGCCATGGCTTCAAAAATTTATTTACCAGTACCCTGTAAATAGAAAATTATTACCAAACACTAATTTTAAACTAAAAATCTACACCGAAAAAATTCCCCAGTTAGATAGTTACGAAAATCCTCGGTTGATTTGAAATAATTTTAAAATAACTGGGATAGTTATGAACAACTGGATTTCAATTAATTTTAATGAGTTTTTCAGTTACCCTGTTAATAATATTTTATTTATTTTTTTTTTAAACTTCAAAAGCCAACATTTTTTTTAAATAAAAATGAGAAATCCCAAATAAATTTTTATTTTGCAATTGGAATAAATTTTCTCTAAAAACGGTAAGATTTTTAACTGATAAAGCAAAGAATTCTAACAAAAATAAGATAAAATTTACATTTATTTTCAGATCGGGACCAAGACATTTCTGCAAAAATCTGGAACTAAAACCAATCATTAGGATGATATGACCGGTGATGTATTCGATAATTTATATGGTTTGAATTAAAGAGGGTCAAGCAAAAATCATTTAAAATTATCTTTGTTGCGTTTGCAATTAAATAAAATAAGAATAAAAATAAAATTCTGGTGGTTTTTTAAATTTATTTTTTGACATTTTTAGTTGATTATAAATAACTAATTTTGAAGCACAGCAAAAAAATTGGTTGTCGTTAACTGATGCCCAGTTGTTTTCTTTATTTTAAAATATTAGTTATTTTCTACTAATTTAAATAACTGGTGCTCAGTTAACTGGGATTCAGTTAAAAAATTAGTATGTAGTATGCTAAAATAATTTTTTTATTCAATTTTTGTAAAAATGTTTATATTTGTTGAATTGAAAAGTTTTAAGGTACCTACATACGACGCAATATTATATACAATATTTAATTATATTGAAGGTGTGTGGGTAATATTGACGATTGTACAATGGTCAATCTTACCTACACACCATCAATATAATTGAATATTGTACATAATATTGCGTCGTCTGTATGCACCTTTACACAATAAATCCATATTAATATAATAAATGTCGTGTAGGATTTTATTTACCACCGACCAACTGACCCTTTATGTACAATTTTCTCCAGTGACTGCTGCCTACGCTTTTTCTTGAAGTGAAGGATCCGCTATAGCTTCACGAAATTATTTAAAAGCATCCTGTAAAAATAGAAAATTATTACAAAACATAAATTTTTAATTTAAAAAACTAGTAAATCCCATTGGTCTTTTGGTTAGGAGGAACACTTACTTTGTGATTCCATTTGTAACTCATCAAAACTCCATTGACTTTGCTATATAAATGAGTTTTTAGGTTTTAATTTTATAACTAAAGGGAGGACTGGTGCCCACGCTCTTTATTGTAGTGAATGATTCGCCATAGGGTAAATCCATCTATAACCATCCAATAAAATGAGCATTTTGGACATGACCCCTCTGAAACTTGATGAAACTTGGTAAACATATTGTATTCATGTAGGAAAAGAAAAACTCCAATTTTTGGGCCGTTGGACCAAATAGTTTCGGAGATAGCAGGGTTTGAAAAATGAAAAAATCATAAATATCTTACTGAAGTGGTCATATGTTTTTTACCATATCTCTGTCAATCTTAATGGGTACGTTCAGCAGAGAAAGCTGCTACTCAGCTGCTCCCCAACATTCTGCTGAACGGTTTAATTTTTGACATTTCAGTCAACATGTTGAGTGAGCGCTTCTCATCACTGGTAGCGTACAAAACTTATGCTACATTTGATCACAAACTGATAAACAAGCTGTTATATTGAAATTATTTATTTTTTTTGACGTTATTCAAGGATATAAATAAAAAAATAATAAAAAAGTATTTTCCACAGAAAAAATAAATGAAAATATATAAAAATAATAATTTATTCCAATATTTTAAAACATTCATAAAAAAATGCGTTCAGCAGAGTCAACTAATCAAAACATGCTACATCTCAACTGTTGAGTAGCAGGTTTCTCTGCTGAACACGCTCAATGATACAAAGAACAGCATCACTAACTCGTCAATTTTAAAAATTTTTTTAAATTTTACCTTGAAAATAACAAATTTTTTCTAATGAGGCGTAACATTTTTTTGCATAACTCGAGAACCAGTTGAGATACCACTCTTCGGTTTGAACATAAGTATAAAGAAGGTATAAAGGATTAACATATATTTTTTCAAAAGATTTAAAAATACCCTTTTTTAAGATATTTCATCTTAAACCACGGATTTCCTATATATGACATTAAAGCATCAACAAAAAAAAATCTTGCTAAATTTTATTTTAATGTGGATTCCATTACCTTTAAAATGAGATATCACTGTAATTCATATCATTAAGATTGACAGAGATATGGTAAAAAACGTATGACCACTACAGCAAGATATTTATGATTTTTTCATTTTTCAAACCGTGGTATCTCCGGAACTATTTGGTCCAGCGGCCCAAAAATTGGAATTTTACTTTTCCTTCGGTCAGATGGTTATATATATTTTTACCCCATAGCTTCAAAAATTTATTTAGCAGTACCCTGTAAAAATAGAAAATTATTACCAAACACTAATTTTTAACTAAAAGTCTATTAAACCTTATTGGTGTCTTCGGAATAGGGGTATACTCACTTTATCATTCCATTTGTAATTCATTGTAACAAACGTCTGGGACTCCATTGGTTTTTCTAAATGAATGGTGTTTTAATTTATGACAGAAAAATTAACTTTAGCATTTTTTATCTTACATTTATTTATCCTTTAAAAAACTAATTATTTATTTTTATTTATTAATTTATTTTAATTTTATTTATCAATTTCCTTTTTACGTTTTTATAACAAAAAAAATAAACGAACAACGCACACAAAAATACAAAATGAAAATGGCGGTCTGTATTTGGTTTTTTTTGTTGTTTTCTTTCGATAAATTTTTGTGCAAGTAATTTGCGTTATTGTGCAAGCTACTTGGTTATTTTACATAAAAAATTAATTACTTGAAATAAGTTACTTGAACATCGACAAGTATAATTTTAGCAAAAATTTGGTAAAAAAAATTTTTGGTATGAAAAAAATTTTACCAAGTAGGATTGGTCTGTCTGACACAGATTTTTTTTTGCGTGTACTTACATGAAGTTTGCAGAATGGAATAAAAACTATTAGCTTTAGACAATTAAAGAAAATTGCATGAAAAAATAAATTAATTTTCGTGAAAAATACTTTTTTTTACGACGCAGCACATTGAAAAAATAATGGCGTCCAAACTAATAACATTAGTCAATTTGACGAAATTTTTGTCAATTTTACTTCTTCAGAGGATGTAAACTTGACGAAATTTCGTTGATTTGAATAAAATTTGTTGAATCTTAAAAAAGATTTTACCTACGAGATTTGGTTCGGTGTAATAAAATGCAATGATTGCTTTATGTATTCAATACTAAATTATTTTTTTTTGTATTTTTTTAAGGATTTTGATTTTTTATCATTAGAAAAAGGCTTATGAGTGCATAACATGAATAAACGAAGTGTGTGTGAAAATCTCTGTGAAAATCTTCAAATATTGAAGCTTGAAAAGCCGTTGATAATACAAAAATATTGTGATTTATGCTTAATAAAAGAATATTTACAAATAACAACAAGTTTTTTTTATTAATAAAATTTCTTATATTAACAAAAATATGAGTTGAATTTACAAAATATAAGAGTTGATTTATAAAAAAAAGGGTTGATCAACTTTTACAAAAACTGATAATAATTTTTATTGAAATCAACATAATAATTTGTAGGGTCAAAATCAACAATGATTTCTGTTGAATTTACGATTTTCTTTGGGAATACAATGATTTTTGGTTGAGTGTAGTCTAAGCATATTTTTGTGTGCAATTACAATTCTGGCGTTGGCTTTGAATTTTGCTTGTTCCCATACGTTTGGTATGTACAGCAAAAAACGCCAGCGTTGGCTTTGAATTTTGCTCTACACACAAAATGCATTGAAACAAGCAAAATTCAAAGCCAACGCCAGAATTGTAATTGCACACTTTGGTATATTTATGACAGATTTTTGCTCACTCCGACACAGATTTTTTTTTGCGGGTAGGCTAAAACAATAATAAGCTGACGATATGTATTTTGTTGTGCCACTATTTATCTCACTGATTTAACGAAGACTAAATCACAGACTAATACAGACTCGACATAAGTGACAGGTGTCAAAAAAGTAGTTCTGAACCACAGACTAAATACAGACTCGACAGTAGAGTTTTATAAGAAAAAATGGGGAAAAACTAAGCGATTTTAGGAGAAAACACAGCGGTTTTTAGTCCGTTTTACGCTAACATGGCAACACTTTCTACGACTTAGGAGTGAGTGAAACAACAAAAACCGATCTGGCATCCATTTTTCTAATGGCGCGTTATATTAGCTTTCTCTTTCTAACCTAATTCGTAGAATAATTTGAAAACATTAACCATATGGTTCAAGACTACTTTTTTGACATCTGTCACTTATGTCGAGTCTGTATTAGTCTGTGTCTGAACCATATGGTTAATATTTTCAAATTATTCTACGAATTAGGTTAGAAAGAGAAAACTGATATAACGCGCCATTAGAAAAATGGATGCCAGATCGGTTTTTGTTGTTCCACTCACTCCTAAGTCGTAGAAAGTGTTGCCATGTTAGCGTAAAACGGACTAAAAACCGCTGTGTTTTCTCCTAAAATCGCTTAGTTTTTCCCCAGTTTTTCTTATAAAACTCTACCACAGACTAAATACAGACTCGACAGTAGGGTTTTATAAGAAAAAATGGGGAAAAACTAAGCGATTTTAGGAGAAAACACAGCGGTTTTTAGTCCGTTTTACGCTAGCATGGCAACACTTTCTACGACTTAGGAGTGAGTGAAACAACAAAATCCGATCTGGCATCCATTTTTCTTATGGCGCGTTATATCAGTTTTCTCTTTCTAACCTAATTCGTAGAATAATTTGAAAATATTAACCATATGGTTCAGAACTACTTTTTTGACACCTGTCACTTATGTCGAGTCTGTATTAGTCTGTGACTCTACTGTCGAGTCTGTATTTAGTCTGTGACTAAATTTTACCCACCTGGCATCACTACTTAACGAAAAAAGAACGAAGAATTTTACACAATGAACTCGACTTAACGAAAACATGTACGCCGCCATTTTCTCTTGTGCATTTTATGTCAATAGTTTACAATATCACGAAACAAGAGAATTTTCATTGCAATAAATTCACTAAAATTCATACAATAATTAATAAATTTTTGCATAAAATTATAAAAAAATTTAAGAAAAACCTATAGAAAATGTGTGTATATAAAATGCATTACGTAATAATGCAATTAAAAGTGTTTTAAACCCTTAAGAAAAAAATCGGAAAAGTCGTTGCCCAAAAAAAAGTGTAGTAGTGAGTGATTTGGGTTCGTTGGTTGTATGGATGGTTTTTTTATATGGTGTCTTTTTTTTTGAGTGAGTGAGTGAAAATCAAGAAGCAGCAGTGCTGGGCTGACTGGCTGGCCAAACCACCACGAAAATTGAAGAAAAAAGTGAAAAACCAGCAGAGGAGGCTGAAAATTTTCAATAGTGGTCAGCCAAGATATATACAACCTAAGCTTGTTGGCCAAAAAGTATACCCCATAACCAACAGGGATACAAAAAGCAACAAATACAAGAAAATTAAAAAAATATACTCTAAAAAAAACAACATAGTTTGGTCGTGCGTGATCGTCATCGTTTAAACGAGAAAATCCAAGAGGAAAAAATTTAATGTGCTAAAAAAAGTGTGGTAACAAGGAATAGAAAAATAATAAAAAAATAAACTACATAAAATTATTTGCTTTTAATTAAGGACTTTTTTTTTAAATATCGAAAGAAACAAAAAACTAATTGAAAACTATATCTAATACAATTAACCATCGAACATCTCTTAACTCAAGCAGGCTTTCATCCTCCTCCTGAACTTCGCCCTCAAAACCTCAAGTGTTTTGGGTGAGGGAGGCGAAGTGCACTCTTCATACACGAGCAGTTCAGTTGAATAAACGAGGGCGCTACTGCACCTCTTTCCCTCTTTGATGTAAGTATTTTTTTTATTTTTTGTATTTTATTCCTTGCTTGGCTGTTTGGTTGTGTATGTATGTGTATTATTACTTTTGTTGTCTTTTTTCTGCCTTTTGTTGTTGTAAATCTGCATCAAAGCAGAGAATGAATTATTTTATTTTTAAGATTATTTTTATAATTAATTAAATATTTTTCCTTATTATTTTTTTATTTGTTTGTTTTTTACCTTTCCTTTCTTATGTATATTTATTATTAATGTTTTTTATTAGCAACAAGTTTTTGTTGCTTTATTTTCGTTTTCTTTACCTGTCTGTCGTGTACCATTTCTGGTTCTACTGGTTTTTCTTTTGTTAGCAACATATTTGATTCGATTTGCTGCATTAAGTTCGTTTTTCCCAATCTTATAATTTCGTTGTATTCGTTATAATAAACAATTTCAATCGTTTAATTTCATCCTTTGTTGGCCCTTTTCAGATAAATGTTGCTGCCTTTTTCTATTGTTGAATAATATATTTCATTAAAATTAAAAAAAATAAAATTGTTAAGCGTTTTTAACATTTGACCCTTTTAATGTCAATCACTGTTGCAAATAATAGTTGCAGATAACACATTTTTTTCCAATTGCTTTGATATTGAAAATATTTTTAAAAGAAACTTATTTTGAAAATAAAATTGTATACATATTTCGTGAATAAAATTTTATATGAGAGGGAATATGTTATAAGATCTCTAAATTATTATCCCATTGGCAGACTAACGCTTTGCCAGCCGCACATGGTTCCCGAATTATGGGCCTCCAAAGGTCGGATGACGAATTTAATATATCTTCTCCAATAATGGTCCGATCAAACTAAAGGCTGGATTATATTCTACGTATCATTGCGTAGCGTGTCAGCTGTTTATTTTCAAGCATATGGGTAGAAAAAGTAAGTAGTTAGTTTTTCTGTATCGTAACGGAAGCTGACGGAAAGTTCTGTAGAAAACAGAAAATATCTACGTAAATACGTGACAGCTGATTTTGTAAATTAAAAAATTAACATCAGAAAATATTTTCGGTGTATAAAATTTAATTAATTTAAAAAAATAGTATGGATAACGAACAATTTATACTTTTATTGCAAAATAATAACTTAATCTACAATAAAATTAACAAATAATAGTTATGTATCTACGGATGTGACTAACTGCCAGAAAAAATACACCAGTACGCTACAGAGAAGTTACAGTACAGTACGTTGAGAATGCCCAGACCTTAAGATTGGTTTCATTTGAAAGCTTATTCAAATACCTTTAATTTGACATTTTAAAAAATTTGGATTCATTAACCCATTGTGGTACAAACCTAAATTTTAGATTTTAACGTAAGTTTTTGAAGAAAATGCCTAAAATTTTAAGATTATGCATTACACCGCTCAACAGTCATTTTCCGGTTTGAATTCTGGTGATCAATTTTAGTAGACTTTGATCTCCTGATTCCAAATCTGTACTCCAAATTTTTCCATCACGTCCAGATTTTTAGTTATTCACGGTTAAAAATGCGAAAAATTACGATTTTTGATGTGTGTGAAGCAGTGACGGTCCGTGAAGTTGTCACTGGGTGTTCTCTAATTTATAAAAACAGAAAATTTAAGTATAAAATGCATGTTTTCGTGGACCTAACGCGTTCCCGAGATAGGTAAAGATGGAATGTTACTAGTTTTGTTTGAGGGGTTTTGTTTCTGTGAATGAGGAATTGTAGTAGAGTCCAAAAGTAGTAATTCTTATAAATTTTATTGACGCAGGTCTTTCCGTTTGCTTACAGTGGGCCTAATCCTCTCCAGAAATTTTAAGTCACAAAAAATAGAATAACCAAAGCCCAAAAAGGATTTTAAATATTCTGTGAATGAGGAATCGTAGTAGAGTCCAATAGAAGTAATTCCTATAAATTTTATTGACGCAGGTCTTTCCGTTTGCTTACAGTGGGCCAAATCCTCTCAAGAAATTTAAAGGCAAAAAAAATGTTAATGTAAAGCACAAAAAATGGAACGACCAAAATCTAAAAAGGATTTTAAATATTCTCTGAATGGGGAATTATAGTATAGGACAAAAATAATAATTCTTATAGATTTTATTGACGCAGGTCTTTCCGTTTGCTCACAGTGGGCCTGATCCTCTCCAGAAATGTAAATGCACCAAAAATAAAATAACCAAAGCCCAAAGAGGATTTTAAATATTCTGTGAATGAGGAATTGTAGAAGGGTGTGAAGTTAGCTTCCCAAAAATATATATCTTTTTGAAAAATGTTAACATCCTAACAGAGACTGTTATTTAACATTGTGAAATTAGCTTCCAAAAATAGATATCTTTTTAGCAGAAATCGAATATAACGAATTGAAATTGGAAAAAAATATCTTATATAGACTATATACCGATATCTGACAACATATCAAATGCATATTAACACTTATTTTTTAAACATGAATTAAAAAAAGTAAATAGTAAGAAACAAATACAAATTAAAATATATACATTTTCAGAACCGTACGTTACAGATCGGAGTATATATATATATATACCGATATCTGATAAAATTACAAATACATTTAGGGGGTTTTCCCGCGCATGAGGTTGGTAGCTCGGGACTAGTGGATTCTAAAAAAATATATACCTAAGAAATTGTATGTTTGAGATCTGAGATATATATTTAAAAAAAAATGAATAATACACTATGCAAATTATAGGGTTATAATGAGTGACCTCTAAAAAAGTCAAAATACATTTAGGGGCTTAACCCGCACATGGGGTTAGTACAGTGACGGTCCGTGAAGTTGTGGGTGTTCTCTACTTATTTAAAATATAAAAATTATGTATTTAAAATATGTTTTTCTGGACGTAACACTTTCCCGTGATAGACAAAGGCTCAGTTTTAATTTTTTTTATTGACATGAATCCAAAATTAATTTGTGTGCTCCATTTATTCGCGAAATAATGCTTTTTGTTAATTGTCGATGTGGTGAGGCAACAAAATGACAACAAAATAGAATTTGGGCTACATCTCATTCAAAAATATACAAAACTAGTAACATCCCATCTTTACCTATCTCGGGAACGCGTTAGGTCCACGAAAACATGCATTTTATACTTAAATATTCTGTTTTTATAAATTAGAGAACACCCAGTGACAACTTCACGGACCGTCACTGGGTTAGTAGCCCGGGACTAGTAGATTCTAAAAAAATATATAGCTAAGAAATCGTATGTTTGAGATCGGAGATATATATTAAAAAAAAAAATGAATAATACACTCTGCAAATTATAGGGTTATAATGAGCGACCTCTAAAAAAGTCAAAATACACATGGGGTTGGTAGCCCGGGACTCCGATCTCAAACATACGATTTCTTAGCTATATATTTTTTTTAGAATCTACTAGTCCCGGACTACCAACCCCATGTGCGGGTTAAGCCCCTAAATGTATTTCGACTTTTTTAGAGGTCGCTCATTATAACCCTATAATTTGCAGAGTGTATTATTCATTTTTTTAAAAAATATATATCTCAGATCTCAAACATACGATTTCTTAGGTATATATTTTTTTAGAATCCACTAGTCCCGGACTACCAACCCCATGTGCGGGAAAAGCCCCTAAATGTATTTGTAATTTTATCAGATATCGGTATATATATATATATATATATATATATATATACTCCGATCTGTAACGTACGGTTCTGAAAATGTATATTTTCATATGCATTTGATATGTTGTCAGATATCGGTATATAGTCTATATAAGATATTTTTTTCCAATTTCAATTCGTTATATTCGATTTCTGCTAAAAAGATATCTATTTTTGGAAGCTAATTTCACAATGTTAAATAACAGTCTCTGTTAGGATGTTAACATTTTTCAAAAAGATATATATTTTTGGGAAGCTAACTTCACTTCCTTCTACAATTCCTCATTCACAGAATATTTAAAATCCTCTTTGGGCTTTGGTTATTTTATTTTTGGTGCATTTACATTTCTGGAGAGGATCAGGTCCACTGTGAGCAAACGGAAAGACCTGCGTCAATAAAATCTATAAGAATTATTATTTTTGTCCTATACTATAATTCCCCATTCAGAGAATATTTAAAATCCTTTTTAGATTTTGGTCGTTCCATTTTTTGTGCTTTACATTAACATTTTTTTTGCCTTTAAATTTCTTGAGAGGAATCGTAGTAGAGTCCAATAGTAGTAATTCCTATAAATTTTATTGACGCAGGTCTTTCCGTTTGCTTACAGTGGGCCTAATCCTCTGCAGAAATTTTAAGTCACAAAAAATGGAATAACCAAAGCCCAAAAAGGATTTTAAATATGCTGTGAATGAGGAATCGTAGTAGAGTCCAATCGTAGTAGTTCCTTTAAATTTTATTGACGCAGGTCTTTCCGTTTGCTTAGGTTAGGTTAGGTTGTAAGTGGCTGCTGACGTTTTACGTCAACACACGTAGACTCTGAGGTCCATTGTGATACCACGGGATCGTAATAGGTTTCCCTACTAGTCCCTGTCGTTAAACCAGTTTGAGCATCTTATGAAACTCCTTAGATGTTGAATTTTGACATCCGACAAATCAGAAAGATCGTACAGCTCCCTAGATCCCAGTGAAGCAAGTCGCTGACCAGAAAGTGCCGGGCAATGGCAAATAAAGTGTTCGATAGTTTCCAACTCCTCTTCATCCATGCAACTTCGGCAAAAGTCATTCAACGGCACATTTAACCGCTCTGCGTGCTTCCCTATAAGACAGTGTCCGGTAATTATAGAAACCACCGTCGAAATCTCTCTTCTTGGAAACGATATCAGCTCACTTGTGCGCCCCTGATTAAGAGAAGGCCAAATCAGTCGTGTTGTCTCACACGTCCATCCGTTTGCTTACAGTGGGCCAAATCCTCTCCAGAAATTTAAAAGCACAAAAAAATGGAATAACCAAAGCCCAAAAAGGATTTCAAATATTCTGTCAGTAAGGAGTTGTAGTAGAGTCCAAAAGTAGTAATTCCTATAAATTTTATTGACGCAGGTCTTTCCGTTTTTTCGCCGTGGGCCAAATCCTCTCTATAAATGTAGAGGAAAAATAGTTAAACAGTGTGATTAATTCGAGGAGTACCATTAGAAACACTTATGTCCATAAAAGTGGTTCTAGTCGCAACAACAAATCATTTTATAAAGAAAAAGCATTATTAAGGACTGCGCTGAAAAAATGTGTGAAAATAAATGGTTTGTGTCTTTGCTAGTTATATACGTGTTTATCTTCCCACACATATAAACCTTTAACATTATCTGTAGACGCCTCAAAATTTGCAGTGGGAGCAGTGATATTGCATGGAGAAAATCCTGTAGCATACGCATCTGCATCTTTAACTGATAGTCAAATTAACTACGCGCAGATTGAAAAGGAATTATTTGCCATTCTGTTTGGATGCACACGTTTCCATCAATACATTTATGAAAGAAATATTACTGTAGAGACTGATCACAAACCGCTAGTCCCATTATTCAATAAGCCTTTGTACAATATTCCAACACGGCTTCAAAGATTCATGCTACGATTATTGTCGTACAATTTAACGGTCGTCTACAAGCCAGGCAAAGATTTGTTTATTGCAGATAATACCCAGCAAAAAAAGAGCTTACCATTCACTACAAAATTCACCACAACTTATGAACCAGATGTACTTCTTCTTCAGCTCAAACACTGATGAATTTTATATGGGCGTGACACACAATATCACTAGTGTTTAGTATGTACATATATATTAACATCTTTATCACAACTTCTGAAGTAGTGATCGGGATGTTAATATAACTTGACCTTTTGGAAGTGCTTTTTTCATCACTTCTTTAGAAGTATATATTTCCTGGCATTTTGGATGTGATTATGTAATTTTTATATGGTGATTTAGAAGTGATTTTTTCATCACTTCTTGATAAGTACATATTTCATGACTTTTTGGGATTGATTTTAAGAGTTTTTTTTTAGTATTTACACTAATAATAATTAAAACCAAAACGATATGTTTAACAATGTATAATATTTATTATGTAATATTTAGACTTGAAATTGTTAAGATTAAATCGATGTTTTTAATAATTTAGTTTAGCTAATAGGAATTATTAATTAAATGTGGATGTATATATTTTTCTAATAGTTTTTCATGCGCTTAATCCGAATCTGGCCTTAGAAGTGATTTATCTTATTTTGAGATATTTAGATTTTCGATTGACAGTACTGCATAAACTCAGATATTCGCAATGTTCGGGACCTTATAAAACCGAGAATTATTTTATGATGTATAATTAGTTCAGCACATCTAAAAATACTTCACTTATTCTTCAAATTACTTTTGCAATCCTTAAGATATCTTTTTTCATTACGGAGATATCGACCGATAAAATTATTGCAATTTCGGGCCTAAAAAATAAAAGAAAACAAATTTGAAAACCAACCAATTTGTCTTGTTGATATATAATAGTACCGAATTCGAAACTCTATTAGAGGTGCATCTAAGCCCGGCATCAATTTGGGTATCAATTTTAGGGTAAATTTTCAGGGTGCCATACAAAAAATCTTTATTTGGGCTAACATTATAGAGCTTCGCCATATCGGATAAAGATTTATTTTAAATAAAATTAATAAAATTCTTAAAAGTACATAGAGTTCTTAGTTTTATATTCAATTAAAATTTTTATTATTCGGTTAACCGAATAATTCAAATTCATCCGATTATTAACCGATTAAATCTCAGCCCCGCACTCAGAAAATTATGTAAGTTACTACATGTTAGTTATTTGTATATTTTACAGTAGTTAGTTGTTTTCAACTACAAAGTCAGTTGTTTTTGTATGAAAAATATCAAACAACTATTTCTGTTAGTTATTTTAAATCGTTTTTTTTGAACTAATAAAAAAGTACTGTGATGTAGTAACAGTTATTTAAAGTAGTTAATTTTATTTATTTTATCTCTGAAAAGTTTTAAAGTTTTTTTCGAAAAAAAAAAAAATTTTGTTATTTTTATTTTTCACAACTTTTTTTAAAAAAAAAAACTTGGAAAAAATTTGGTCTTCAATTTTTTTTTCTGAAAAATGTTTTGAAAAAAAAATTATATATTGATTTTTTTATTTTACTACATTTTAGTTGTTTTGACTACAAATGTAAGTAGTTTTTACTACATAAGTCAGTTGTTTTTTTTGTCAGTTAAAATAACTAACATTGTTAGTTGATTTAACTGAAAAAGTAGTTGACCCCAAAACAACTTACAAAGTAGTTATTTTAACTGACATTTTCAGTTGATATTACTAACATAATTTTTTAAGTGCGATTAATTATTTGCCCGATTAGCCGATTAAACCAAAACCTCGATTAATTGAATACCCTAATGTTTAGAAGAGTTTTTATACCTTTCAACAGCGGTACCAACTTAGTCATTTTGTGGCTATAATTCAGCCCTTTTTTTTAAAGGCTACCACCTTTTTTTGGTTATCTTTTTTAGCCCTTTAAGCACTTTTTAAGTCATTTGATTTTTACCATAATCTGGAAACTTTTTATTGTTTTTTTTTGTACATAATTTACAAAACAACTCCAAAAATTATAAAAAAAAATATTTTTATACATGTAGTTAAAAAAAAAACATCCAATAAATAAAATGAAGAGATAAAAAAAAGTAATTCTCTCATTTTAAATCAGATATCGTATATTTTTAGAAGAGTTTTTATACCTTTAAACGGCAATACCAACTTAGCTCTTTTTTGGTTATATTTAACCCTTGTCTTTTTTAAGGGCTAACAGTTTTTTTGTTATCTTTTTAGCACTTCTTGAGTCATTTGGTAATTTTAACAAAAATCTGGAAACTGTATTTTTTATAACATAATTTATATAACAAATTCGCTTTTGCGGCATATCAAGTTAATTCATTTATAAAATTTAACTTTTTATTAAATCAGAGAAAATTATAAAAAAAAATGTTCAACAAAACAAATCCAATACTTAACATAAGTGCCACAAATTTGTACTTTTCAATTGCATTTGTAAACACATATGAAAATGGTACTTATAAATCATTGAGGAAAGAACTGGTGAAAGTTGTTATTATTGGAATTTTTTTAGCAGTTTTGGAAGTGCTTATAAAAGTACTTCTTTTGGAATATGAAGATCGGCACATATAGCTACTATGTATGTAGTGAATCACTTATTCTTTTTGCACCACTTCGATTTTTTTTTGCTGGGCTATTGTAATCTAACACACGCGAAATAAAACAACAGCGATTTAAAAAAGAATTAACAAGAAAACAAAAAATAGTTTGTTTATTTGGTTCAAATATTTTTCACAGAATGACAATATTTTTTAACACTGAATATATTTTAACACTGAAACAAAACCTAACTCGATTGGAACATATATTTCCACACCCCCACTCAATCGATTAACCCAAGCTCATTTCGCATCTTCACAAATCGACTTGAATCTGTTGACTTCGTAAAAATGTCTGCCAACTGCTTCTCTGTACTGACGGGATCAACTTTGATTACTCCACAGTTAATGTTATCTCTTACGAAATGATGTTTAATATCGATGTGCTTTACACGTTTACTTTCAAGATTACTTGCTATGCCTATACAGCCTCTGTTGTCTTCAAAAATTGTTATTTGATATTTATCATCTACTTCTCTTAGATCTTGCATAATACCTCTTAGCCATATAGCTTCTGTTGTTGCTAGACTAAGGGCCACGTATTCAGCTTCCGATGATGAAGTCGCTACTGTTTGTTGCTTTTTACTACACCAAGACACTGTGCAGCCATATACTTTAAAAATATATCCGCTTACTGACTTTCTGTCTGTTAAATCTGAAGCCCAGTCTGCATCTGCGTAACCAACTACTGGTTCAATTTCACGTTTGTTAAGCTGAGTTTTGTTGACAACGTTCCCTTCAAATACCTTACAATTCTCTTAAGGTGTTGCCAATGTACTTCTGTTGGATTTTGTTGAAATCTGCCAAGATATCCAACGTGGTAGCAAATATCGGGTCTTGAACACAGCATAAGATACATCAAACTCCCCAAAAGTTCACGATAAGGTTGATTTACGTTTTGTTCACTTTTGTTTACTTCGAGCTGTAACCCCTTTTCCATTGGCGTCTTGACTGGGTTACACTCTGACATTCCAAATTTTTCTAACAATTTATTTATGCTGGATTCTTGTGATATATACAGATTACCCTCTTCGTGAACCAATTTCATTCCAAGAAAGTGTTTTAACGGACCACAATCGGACATATCAAACTTACTTGCAAGACTGGCTTTTAACTTATTTATACTTTCATCTTTGTTTCCAACAATAAGCAAATCATCCACATACAGAATTAAATACAGCACATCACTTTTATTTTTATCAATTTTGAAGTACAAACAATAGTCATGTTTTGATCTTGTAAAACCGAGTGATATGATGAAACTATTGAATTTGTCGTTCCAACATTTCGGTGCTTTCTTTAGGCCGTAAAGAGACTTGACCAGCTTACAACACATACCTGCTTCGACATCAACACCTTCTGGTAGCGCCATATAAATATTTTCTTTTAATTGACCATGCAAAAATGCCGTTTTTACGTCTAGTTGATGAAACTTGTAACCATGATGAACTCCAACAGCCAACACAATTCTTAAAGTCGTTAACTTCGCAACGGGGGCATAGGTTTCCCAGTAGTCAATACCATGTTTTTGAAGAAAACCTTTTACGACTAATCTTGCTTTGTATTTGTTAAGATTCCCATTAGCATCTTCTATAATGCGAAATACCCATTTTGATTTTAGTTGCTTCGCATTCGGTGGAGCTTTAACTAAATCCCAAACATGATTTTTCTTCATGGAATTTAATTCGTCATCAACAGCTTTCTTCCATTGTTCAGAATCATCTCGATCAAAAATATCAGAATAAGTATCAGGCACGTTGTTCTGAACTACCTCAGCATTGAAACCAGTTATGTAATCATAAAGTTTACTGGGTAAATTACTCATTCTTGTACTTCTTCTTAATTCGTTTTCAGGCTGGGATACTGCATTTAAATTTCCAACATCAGATTCATTACTATCAGAATTAAGATATTCATTACTTAAAGACACTGTAGCACATTCACCATCATTTGTATTTTCAGGCTCAACAGTACAATCAACATCATCACATTCAGACACAGCAATACTTTCATCCTCTTCCCCCTCTTGCTCGTGGCTGCTTTGAATAATATTCACTGGGGAACTTGCTGTTTGTTTAACTTCTTTAAAAGGATAGCACGACTCATCAAATTTAACATCTCGAGCCAGAATTATTTTCCGAGATTCTATATCCCATAATCGGAAACCATTTGGGCAATACCCAATCATTACCATTTTCTTTCCTTTAGCATCTAACTTTTTCCTTTTAGCATCAGGCACCCAAGAGTAAGCTTTGCATCCAAAAATTTTTATTTTTTCTAGCTTAGTTTTATCACGATACCACAAATCAGCCGGTGTTGCATCATCTTCAATAGCTCTTGTAGGACATCGATTGATTATATACACAGCACATAAGGCAGCTTCATTCCACAAATACTTTGGAACACCAGATTCAATTAACATCGACCTTATCTTTTCAGAAACTGTTCGGTTAAACCGCTCAGAAACACCAGTGTATAAGCCATTGTACATTCGACTTGAATACCTTTACGTTTGCACCACTCTTGTTGATGATTTGATAGATATTCTCGCCCTTGGTCAATCGTAAGACTTGAAATTTTCGATCCAGGAAAGAAAGCTGTCACTAAAGCCTCATATTCTTGAAACTTTTCAAAAACTTCTGATTTTTTCTTTATACAAAAGATCATAGAAAAATGAGTAAAATCATCTATAAATGATACAAAATACCTTGAACCATCCCATGCTGTAGGTGTAATTGGGCCGCATACATCTGAGTGAATTCTTTGAAGAACTCTAGTAGATTTCGGTCTGGTACCATTAAACGGATCACGACACATTTTAGCTTCCACACAAACATCACAAAAGCTTAATTGTTTTGGTTTCAACTCACTTTTTATCATTTGTAACTTTTGCAGTTTTTCAAACCCGGATATACCAATATGTCCTAAGCGTTTATGCCACAATTCAACTTCACTTGTACTACACGATAACGCTGATTTTGTTTCACAATTTAATTTCAGTTCATATAAATTGCCACGAAGATAAGCAGTTGCAATTTGTTCTTCGCCTCTTGAAATTTCAGCCAAATTGTTTTTAAAATTTACCGTAAGACCAGATTTTGTTAGCTTCCTCACAGATATTAAATTGTCCCTTAGTTCAGGAGTAAATAAAACATCTTTCATATAAAATTCAACACCTTTATTTGTTTGTCCTTTTATGACACCAATATGATTTGCAAAAATTGATTCACTATTCTTAGCTACATTTATTTCCACAGCTGGATTCAACTCTTTCATTGACGAAAAATACGATTCATCTTTTGCTAAATGATCACTAGCGCCAGAGTCAAGTTTGAACACGATTTCATTTTGATTACCTGGCTTTTCAGCTTGTTTTCTTCTCACCATAAAAGAAACAGCTTTTGTTGTTGTTTTAGCTTTAGCCACACGGGCCTCACCTTGCCAGCAATCTTTCGCTTGATGTCCAAATTTGTTGCATTTAAAACATTTACCATTAAATTTCTTCTTCTTGGGATACTTCTTACTTGAAAACGCTGTCTTGTTACCAGCTCCATCCTCATTACGATCGGAAAGCTTTGCCTTTTCCGACATTAAACGTTCTTTCACTAAATTCAAATTTAGTTTTTCACTATCCACGTTTTGAAGAGCCGTTACCAGGGGGTCGTACTTCTCAGGAAGTGTCAAAAATAATTGAGTTAACACATCCGAGTCTTCCATCGTAGCGCCAGCCAATTTTAATTGCCTTACCAAATTTTCAAATTCCAAAATGTGGGCCACAATAGAATCACCATCATTCATTTTTAGTTTTGTCAACTTCTTTCTAAGCAATAATTGATTTACGATGGATTGCTTGGCAAAGGCGGCCTGCAAACTGCTCCACATATCATTGGCAGTTTCTTTATCACGGATAAAGCTCAAGCAATCCGAATGCACAAAACTTACGATTCTGTCCTTGGCTTTCTTATCATTCTTCTGAAATGCTATTAAGGCAGCTGCATCACTTGAAGGATTGCCGGTTAGAACATCCAATAATCTTAGCGAATCCAGATGCGTTTTCGCCCATAACCTATTGTAATCTAACACACGCGAAATAAAATAACAGCGATTTAAAAAAGAATTAACAAGAGAACAAAAAATAGTTTGTTTATTTGGTTCAAATATTTTTCACAGAATGACAATATTTTCAACAAATTGAAAAACACTGAAACAGAAACTAACTCGAATATATTTCCACAGATACATTGTCTAGGACTCCACTTAAAGATAAAGTTCTGTCAGATTTTGATAAGGATATTGATCTACAGTGTAATTCATTAATTTGCCAAATTGCGCTACCAGATAGTGATATAGTAAAGATTAAAAATGAAGTTATAAATGAAAAAGTTTTTCAGAAACTTAAATATTTTATAAAAAATGGTTGGCCTGATAATAAAAACCAGGTTGATGTGGAAGTAGCGCCATTTTTTAAAATAAAAGATGATCTAAGTGAGATTAATGTTTTAATATTCAAGAATAATCGTATTCTAATACCAGCGTCTTTACGATCAAGAACGCTACAATTTATACATGAAGGGCCCCATGTGCCAAAATTTGGCGAGAGGTTCCATATATTGGCCCAATATTAATAACGATATTCAAAATCTGGTTTCAAATTGTAATATTTGCATTAAATATAGAAATGCAAATCCTAAAGAGGAATTAAAAAATCACGAAATTTTTAATATACCTTGGTACAAACTAGGATGCGATTTATTTGAATTCGAGAAGAAAATGTATTTAGTAGTCGTTGACTACTATTCAAAATTCTTTGAAGTAGAACTTCTGGGTTCGGGATACTAATCTCCGCATGTTATAATAAAATTCAAATCAATTCACACTGCAATGGAGAAGCAGCGATGAAGAAGTTAACAATACAAAAAAATGTGGACTGTACTCCCTTTATGAGCCTTTTTTTCCACTATACCTTTCACGAAGTCTTGGATAAGGGGAATTCCGTGTAGTGGAGCCTCCATAAATTTGTACACAGATGGATCGAAGCTACATGAACAAGTGTAGTTCTTGAGTTGAGCCTGGCTCGAAGATTGCCAGATCATTGTAGTGTTTACCAGGCAAAGTATCTGGCACAATAGGAAGTGGATGACTGGTTTAGATGCAATGTCTTGTCTACAACCGCAGTCAACATCTATTCTGACAGTAAAGACGCGGTCAAGTTCCTGAAATCAATATTTCTGAAAACAAGATCTGTCCTTAACTGTACGTCTTTAAATGAGATGGTTAAGCAGTTTGACATCCGACTCATATGGGTCCCATGGCTGTTAAATGTGCCGTCAAGTAACTTGCCGTAGTTGCATGGAAAAAGAGGAGTTGGAAACTATCGAACACTTTATTTGCCATTGCCCGGCACTTTCCGGTCAGAGACTTGCTTCACTAAGATCTAGGGAACTGCACTATCTTTCTGATTTGTCGAATGTTAAAATTCAATATCTTAGTAATTTCATAAGAATCTCAAATTGGTTTAAAGTTTCCCAGCTTTGGCATGTTCTTGCAGCTAATCAGTATATAAAACTATGTTTTCTTTACATCTGAGGCGTAGGGTGTGCTAAGCAACTTTGTAGAAAATATTATGGCAAATATTTTTGTAAAACATATTAACCGCCATACCCATTTTTAGGGGTATTTTTTAGCAATTTGTTAGAAAAAGTGGGATTTAGAGGATTAATATGTTCTACAAAAATGTTGGCCATTAAATTTTACTGCACTACAAAGCCCGACACTTAACACACACACCAAAATTCCGTCAAATTCAAGATTGGCTTATATATTTGAACAATAAATAAATAAACTCGTAATGGGCAATCTTGAATTCGACTGGTTTTTTGTGTTTGTAGGCCCTTTTTATTGGCATAATTATCAGTGTTCTACCATACAAAGTTCACGTTAGTGTTAACACTCAAAATTCTAGAAGTTATATATTAACTTGCATACATTGTAAATGATTCTCTCATTGTAAATGATGCACTTTGGAATAAACAAAAAATAAGTATGTTTTTGTGTTGCTACCAATCTAAATTGTGTTAAGTTTATTAAGTTAATTTTATTAATATTTCATCGAAAATGTGGAAATTTTTACAAAACTATCCCAAACGGCGCTAAATTATATTGAGAAATTTGTGCAAGTTAATGTGTCTTTTTTTTTCGTTTCGATGCATGTTAACAATCAAAGTTTCCCAACAAAAGGCCTTGTTTTGGGCTTTGGTGTGTTCTGGCGTATATAGTAAAATTTTACCGCATAGCATTTTGTTGAACATTTCATCCCTGTCCTTCCCATTCTTCGGGGTGTTTTCACGATTTGTTAGAACAAAAATAATACCATTATGTATAGGAGTTAGAGGGTTAATATATTCCATAAAAATTTTTGCCCTAATATGTTATACAAAGTTGCTGAACTTACTCTACACCTTAGATGCAAAGAAAATATAGTTTTACATACCGAAATGTTGCAAAATCAGGCCAAAGCTGGGAAACTTTAACCGCCCCTGGAAAAAGTGTTCAATTGTTGTATGTATATTATTATTTGTTATTGAAATTGATTTTGTTCCCAAAATATATGTTAGTTTTAATATTTTCACGTGAACCTTTTATTCGAATTCCGAACGGAATTGACTCTGTGGGACATGTCATAGTTTTAATATTAGTGTTTTCTTTACATAACATACATACATTAACTAAATTTTAATATTAACTTTTTTTTTACTTTTATCTCTACGCAGCTTTATTTCAACAAATTGTACAGAAGAGAGTGCTCACGAAAAGGAGTTTTAACTCTAAGGTGCAGATTTGTTTGCATTTAAACAAAAAAAAAAGCACAAATATAATCCAATATGGCAACCAGCGACGATGAGCCTATGCATTTGTATGAAGTATTCCAAAATTGTTTTAATAAAATAGCCAACAAACAACCAACTGGAGGCGGTAATAATGCAGTTGGAGGTTCAACAGATCGAAATGGAGGATATCAATCTCCATATGGAGGACTTGGTGGCATGGAAAATGGCATGTATGGGGGCGACGACTTTAATCAAATGCATGATGGAGGACCGTCGACGAGTGGAGTCCGGTTTTCCGGAGGTCCACCTGTAGATCAGTATTTTGATGCTGGTATTGGTAACGGAGGCGGCGCCAGTGGTAGTGGTGGTTGGTATGGATCACCAGTAGGTGGTGGTGGTGGCGGCTATGGTGGGCAGAATGCGTATCAAAATAATGGTCCTATGGGTCCTCACCATTTGGGTGGACCCCAGCAACATCATGATCCAGATGGACATCATATGGGACCAAATGCCAATATGGGCTTACAAATGGATCCTGGCCATGTAAACATGCACAGTCCAGCAACAACTTCACTCCCTCCAATGAGTACATTTCGTGGTAATCCTACTAACAGCATTCAACAGATAGGTGGAAATCCATCTGCCCATTCTCCTGCTCTCTATAATTCACCACAACCACCACACAGCACACCACACAGTTCGATGACCACACCTGGGTCACATCCAGGTCATCACCCAATGGCTGGTCATCACGCATCTCAACACAGTCCCGCTGTACAGAACGAAGCTTTTACGGTTGGTGGTGTAGGTGTTCCAGGTGGTGTAAGTGTTAATATGGGTCCCAAGGCAACAGTCACCTCAGCTGTTGGGGGAGTTCCCGGTCCAAATGGCCCAAATACCGGTTTGCGTCAGCACATGTACATGTCAACGTCTACAGCTGATCAGTCGATCAGTAGCTTCAGTTCAAATCCTTCGACACCTGTAAATTCTCCTCCGCCCCTCACTCAAAGTGGTCTTGTCGGTCCATCTATGTTGGTTGATAAAGGCGGTGTGGGCAGTAGCGGTCCGCCTGGGCCTGGTTGGGGTCACACAGTTTTGAATGGTGCTGGACCGAGCAGCAGTAGCTCTGTTACTGGTGGTGCTAGCGGAAGCTATGCACCCGACATGGTGCCATCCGGTCTTCATTCAATGGCGGCGGTGTTTCAAGGTGCTCGCATGGAAGAGCGTCTCGACGATGCACTCAATGTTCTTCGCAATCATTGTGAACCCGAGCTGCTGGGCGGCGTAAGTGCAGCACTCTCTGCCATGGACAACATGGATGGACTATCCTCGTACGGTCCGAATTCCCCGTCCGGACACGGTATGATTACGACCGGTGCCGGCCCATCAGTGCTCAACACATCACATGACGTAATGTCGGCGGGTCCGTCGTCCGTGCAAAATGTGGGAGGCGTGGTGGGAGGACTTGCGCCACAAATCAAAATGGAACGAACATCAACAGCTGTATCGGGCACGTCAAATACCGGAGGTCCCACAAAAGGAAAAAAGCGTAAAGAACCCAATGCAAGTTCCACGGCTGCAAGCAGTGGAGGTGGGGGTGGCAGCGGCGGCCCTTCTACATCCTCTTTGAGTAGTATGCTCGATATAACAGACACGAAACCCAGTAGTTCTATGGAAAGTTCACAGCTAGGACAAGGATTGCCATCGGGAAAAGGGTCAAAGCGTCCACGCCGCTATTGCTCCTCTGCAGATGATGACGATGATGCTGAGCCGGCTGTCAAAGCAATGCGAGAAAAAGAGAGACGCCAGGCAAACAATGCGCGTGAACGCATTCGGATTCGTGATATAAATGAAGCTCTTAAAGAATTAGGTCGCATGTGCATGACACACCTAAAATCTGATAAGCCACAAACAAAATTGGGCATACTGAATATGGCAGTAGAAGTAATAATGACGCTAGAGCAACAGGTTAGAGAACGTAATTTAAATCCCAAGGCCGCCTGTCTTAAGAGAAGAGAAGAAGAAAAAGCTGAGGATGGCCCAAAACTAGCAGCACAACACCACATGTTACCACAACCTCCGCCGGGTGTATATGGCCAACCGCCACAACTACCACCGTCAGCACAAGGTGGTATGCCACCTTTGGGACAACCACCACTTCAACCCCAACAACCAGGTGTTCAACTGCCGCCACACTTACAACCACACAACCAGGCACCGCACGCACAATAGCAGGCGCCCAGCAGTCACAACGATCCGCCCACTTCCCATCTGCCATCAGATATCGCCGGCACACATCAGACCAACCAGCATCAGCAGCACCAGCCACCACAACTTCAGAGCTCTGGCTCTGATTTGGAACAGCAGCTGTTAAATAATCTGAGTCTGTTTCGACGACGTCATCCCCATGCGCAGTCTGGAGCCATGTCGACTACGTTACCACCACAGCAGCTCCCACATCCTTCACCACATCATATGCATCATCAGCATCAATAGAAGTGATTTCCCCCGTTCCCCCAACTATAGTAAAATATTGTTGCTGCTCTCTTATTTTTTGAAAAGGATGTCGATGTCTTGCATCATGTGTAAATGAATAGATGGATGAAAGATGTCTGTGTCATCATCGTCGTCACATTATAATTGTACATATTAAATATCAATGATTTGAGTAAGATTTTAATTGTAATTCTGTTTTGTACTCTATACATATTGTTTTCTTTTTCTTTAAATTTTATGTTCTTTACTTTTTATGATTATTTTACTATTCTTTTACCAATAGACAAGGTCCACCCACCACAGTTGTTTTAAATTTTACAAAACTTTTTTAATTTTTCCTTTTAGTTTTTTTTAGATTATTATTAAATTTAGGATTTTACATTTGAAAATCGCATGATCGCGATTGCTCTCTATCTCTCGATTCGTTATCTTTCAAAAGCTGAATTTCGACGACCCAGCCATATTTGTTTTATGAATTTACATTTTCAATATTTATACAATATTTACTTAAAATTTCTATAAGAAAAAATATATTTTAGATTTTAGTTAGAATTTGTAGCGTTATACTACAACATATTTTCTGATCATATATTTTTTTTTTTTTAATAATTGAATTTTTCATATTTTCATTAATGTTTCACATAAATATTATAGTCTACATTTAGGCTCGACATTTTTTAAGGTCCGCAAGAAAATAAAGACACATAAATTCATACTTGTGCGTATTAGCTCAAAAATATTTTATTTTTATAAGCAGAAATTGTTTTTATTTTTTGTCAAAAACGAAGAAAAGAAAAAATAACGCTACGTACTTAATTTTCCTATATATTTTTGGTTGTCCCTCCTTTACTACACAAAACTTTAATTTTAAAAATATTTTTATTAACGATTTTGTTGTTTATTAATATTTCCGAAAAGTAATCTTATTTAAATGCTTTAACGTTTTATATACGATTTGACAATAGAAAAATTGTACGTGATTTTTAAATTCAAATTCAATGCCTTAAAAAAGTAGCATATTTTAAGGCTTTGATTTAATAGTTGTTTTAATTTTATTTATTATATTGTTCTGTTAGGAAATACATATATTTCATGAATGATTTCATTGCTAATGATAAGATTTGCGTATGGAAGACATCGATCAGTTAGTTGTTGGCACTAAAAAAAACTTGAGGAAAGTGCGCTCAAAGAAAAATCAAAAGTTTAAAATTTCTGGAACAAGTTTTAAACTTCTGATAAATGCATAAAACATGTTGCGCTACTGCTAAAAAAAGTTGTTTAGAAATTTTGCCTTGAGAACGACCCGAGTTGGAATATAAGAACGATCAAAAACTCGAAAAGCTACATTTTCAATTTTTTTTTCGCGTTAAATCTTGTTGAATAAACCTTATTAAAAAAAAAGAAATAACAGCATTGAATCTTACTGTTGTGCTTACTTTTGACCAACGTTCTCTTACGACAAGGTAATTGATATTTAAAAACAGGGTTGTTTTTTGTCAAAAGATTTTAAAAATCAATTTAAGTTAATTCTCTATGCTAACAATCTGCTAAGGCTAAAGCACATTCTAGTAAGCAGGTCACTTTTTGCGACGTATTGTATATATATATTTATTCCTGGGGTTCCATGGAGGAACATAGGGCCACGTTGTGGTTTCATTAATAAAAGAAGTTTAAGATGGACCGGGATTTAGCCGATCGCACCCGAGTCTGGTAACGGGGCTGCCGATTAAAGTATCCAGACATACTGTGGGTTATTGGTTTTATGACGCCAAATACTCGCCATGACATTTCAAGGATCATCGGCATACTCGGAATTTGTGGGAACTCGAAAGACCCTCCGAGACTCTCCTCTTGAAATCGCTGACTGTCCGCGACTACTACAAATAGCAGCTACTCCGTATATCTACGGAACGTATCACTATCCGCAACCGGTAGCACTCAGCTATGCTTCCCATGAGCAGATAGCAACGCACACAACGTCATTAAAATAACATCGTGTGCCTTGTTATCCACAGTTGGCCGGAGCATTAGCGACGTATTAGCAACTTCTAACTTTTACTTATGAATATGGCCGTATGCCTTTAAATCAAAGTTCTTTTAAGTTGTGATATAACGTAACCGTTTTAATACCATTGAACACTACAGTCTAGACATCGTTAAAAAAACATTGGAAACTAACGGTAAAACATTTTTATGTTTTGTTATTATTCAACGGGAAATCTAGCCCTTACGGCCGGCACAGCGATCCTAGTGGGTCTTTTGTTTGGACAAGAATGATTATTGAATGGTTATCTTTACGATAGATGTGTTCGGAAAAAATAATTTACAAATCGGTGAGCTTTCCACGCATAATTCCAAAATCAAAACTTGTTGATAAAACGTAAAAAGGAAAAAAAAAAAAAATAAATGTCGAAACAATTTTTTAAAAGTCTGACAAAGCCGTAATTAGACTAGATGTTAAGTAAAGTGAGGACACAGAAAAACACAGACACGCCAGTAGAGCGAAAAGCTAACCTTCGGTTTTCACTGCAATCGGGTCTATGCCCCGGTATCGACGCAAGGGTTCACCCCATGCCCAAGAACAGCACCGCGCCACACACACAGGATCACAAGAGTTACAACAAAAACACTTCCTACAAATTAGGAGTGAAACAAAAAAACTGATCTGGCATCTATTTTTCTTATGGCGCATTAGATTAGTTTTCTCTTTCCAACCCAAAAAGTAGAACAAAATGAAAAAAATAAACAAGATTACATACTTTTTTCACACCTGTCATAAGTGTTGAGTCTGTAGCTTTGTTCCACAACGTTACCGCGGGTGCCCGCGGGTACCCAAACCACCCCGAAAAGCGTTCCCGTACGCAAAAATTGGGTAAATGAGAGATTTTGAGAGAATAAATTTGTTTCTCATTTTACCGAACTTACCCGTAAAAAAAAAAAAAACTTAACAAAAGAAATATGTAATTTCAAAACAAAAAAATATATTTGGTTACTAAAACTAACTTTTACAACTTTTTTTCCTTGTTAAAGTTCTTTTTCTTGCGAAAATATTTTAGCATAACCCCTTTGTTTACATTTTTTATTATTTTGGGCTTGAAATGTGGTTTTTTGCGTTCCCGTACTTTTGTATATTTTTGTGCTATTGTGAGAGTTTTTTTTATTTTCTCTCATTTTACCGAACTTTACCCGGAAAGTTCTGGAACACACCTTGTATTAGTCTGTGGCGAGGTGTCAGCTGATTATTTCTGCTTCTTCTTCAGAGCAGCAATTCTTCACGGTGTCCACGAATGGACTAATAAAAAGGTGGCCGGAGACACTAAATCTACATATGTGGCACCTTTGTGGGGTTTTATCACGTAGGAAACTCCGGACACAATACGACCATTGGCCGTAGAATGGAAGAGTGAAACGACGCTTTCTTAACACGTCGTTTATGCAAGAAACCACTTACACTTATTATCCAAAATTTTTGTGTAAAATACAACCTACCAAATGCTTTTTTAAAATTTTTTAAAACAAAAACTGAATTAATTTACGCAAACATTGGTAGGTTGTATTTTACACAAAAGCTTAGCTAATTACACTACTCTACACGGTGCACAGACAATTTGAATACATTTTCTAAAGTATTTTGGCATCCTAAACACGAATTTGTCATTAGAAAAGTTGTATCGAATCGCTTCTCGAGATATAGGCATTTTAATTTTTTGTAGAGCATATCCCCTTAAAACCAACAATTTTGTTTCTTAATTTAATAAACAAATCATAAAAATTGGTACAAAAAATGTATGAAAAAATATGCAGATTTGGTACAAAATTTTACTTCTTTTGCAAATATTTCAGTGGACTTTGGTTTTTAACCCCAGGTTCTCTTTATTGGAGTATCTTCTTTACATATCTGCTTTGGACAGGAAATTTCCTAAAAAATTCGGATACTTCTAAGAATTTAACAAAAAAAGTCATTTTGAACTTCCTTATCATGTCCTAATGGTATCCTTGATCCAGTGACGGTCCCTGAAGTTGTCAGTGGGTGTTCTCTAATTTTTAAAAACAGCAAATCAACGTATAAAATTTAGATTTTCGGGGACCTAACGTGTTCCCGAGATAGATAATGATCCGATCTTATTAGTTTTGTATATTTTTGAGTGAGATGCAGTCCAAATTCTATTTTGTGGTCATTTTGTTGGCTCACCACATCGACAATTACCAAAAGGCATTATTTTGCAAATAAATCGAGTAAACAATGGAATTTTGGCTGCATGTCCATTAAAAATAATAAAATTTTGACTTTGTATATCACGGGAATGTGTTACGTACAGAAAAACATACATTATACACATAATTTTGATATTTTAAAGAAGTAGAGAACACCCAGTGACAACTTCACGGACCGTCACTGCCTTGATCGTATCGAGTCCGGATTTCTTGCAAAAGTTAGGTAATTTTATAGTGTCGTTGTAAGAGATTTATTGCGTGTTAACGTGTCCTAATGGTATCCTTGATCGTATCGAGCCCGGTTTTTTTGCAAAAGTTAGGTAATTTTATAGTGTCGTTGTAAGAGTTTTTTGCGTGTTAACGTGTCTGAATTCGGGTTTTTTAAAATTTGAAAATGATCCCAAAAAGATGCGCAGTCAGGACCTTTTTAAGTAAAAAACAATGAAGAAATTTTTCTCTACCAGCTTACAAAAATTGCATTCTGTTTTTCAAAAAGTTGAAGCCAAAAGTTGCGCAATACATTCCGGGAAAAATATTAATAAAAATTTCCATGGAGCAATTTAGGTCCAGCATTGCATAATTAATTTTCCAATCCAAAAAATCTCCTAAATTTTTCTATTGTCAGATTTAAGCACTTAATTAACTATTACTTTAAAAATTAATAATTTTTTATTTAGAAAAATTTAAAGGAAAATAACAATAAAAACTAACTTTAACTTTTTTTGAGGGGTTTTACAAAAATGTTGACAAAATTTAAAAATATAAACCTGGGCAAAAATCGATTTTATCTTATCTGAGCTGCGTTCATCTGACAATAAATGATCGTATATAATTTCATAGGATCAGATCTAGTTAGATGTCGAATTGTTACATATTACATCTCGATTTTGGTCATCTTATATATAGGGGCATGTCCCAGACTCAATTCGAAATTGGAATAAGTGGTTTACTCGTGAAACGCAAAAGGAATATTTTTTCGGATTAAAATCACTTTCAAAAATCTAACGGCCGTATTCAAAATGAAAAACGAGTGCCTAACATCGAGTGTCTATCTTTTTTATATCAAGTTTTCTAGTAGATGAAGGTTTTCAATCGATGTTATTTTTCTTTTATTTTCATTATAATGATAAAATGATTGACTTTCATCCAGTTTTTTACTTTCCCTTATTGAAAGTTGAGAATAAAAAAAGTTGGACACTCGATGTTAGGCACTCGTTTTTCATTTTGAATACGGCCGTAAGAGGATTGAATTGCATAGAATTGGTTTCATTACGAAAAATTATTTCGTTTTCGTTTTTAAAAGAAGGAAAACTTTGAAACCACTTCCAAAAGGAATTGACTCTGTGACAGGCCCCATAAAATCCAATTAGATACGATCATACATGAATATATAAAAGCAGAACAGATAAGATCTAATCAATTTTAACACGGGAACACCTTGTCATAGAAAGGGGGTTTTCTATAGAAAATGATAATGTTACTAAAAGATTTAAAAAAACAGATGTCATATAGACTTTAAATGATGCCAACCGTAATATGTATAGACAATTTTAAGACGTTTCTTTTTATGTTTTGTATACCCCCCCCCCCCTCCCCCTCCACCCGTAACGTCAAAGCCAGTTTTGTAAGAAATTTGAGATTGAATACAAAAAAAAGAGTTCTCAGAAATAAAGGGCCATATATATAATAAAAGGAATTGTTTGTTAATATTTGTAAATTTAAGGTCCTTAAAACACACTCATACACACAAATTAAAATTATAATTTAAATAATAAAGAAACAATATCATAATAAACGTATATACACAAATGAAAACACACAAAATTAAGTTAATTTATATATAAATATATAAAAAAAATAGATATTTATAGTTTATATATAGTATATATACAATAAAAATACATACACATAGTACATTATAATGTATATTTAATTAAAAAAACAAAATAATAAAGAAAAACATACAAACGAAACAACAAAAAAAAAAAATTAAAAATAATACCCCGAAAAGATATAGTTATATAAGACGATATTAGCAATTAAGCAGCCCTTTAAAGCCACATCAATCATTCCTTGAAAGGATTTGATTGTAAATAGAGAATTCCAAGTATAGCAAAAACAAATAGCAATAAAAAAAATCAATGCTCAATAAATACAGTTGTTAATGTCCCCAAACAAAGAATAGCTTTTTTGTTAAATTATCACTTTTGAAATGAATTGATCATGACACATGCCACTTCATATAATTTTTCAAGGTTTTGAGTCACAAATGTCAAACAAAAAAAAAAAACAAGTTTAAATTAAAAAAAATAAGAGCCTAACTGTCGAAGAATTGTCGATTTAACGGAGCCTTATGCGAAAATTTGTATGAAAAAGTTAAATTTAACAGTTTTTATAAGGGACAATTCAAAGGAGTAAATGTCCAACTTGTTTACCGACCGAACGTAAATTGCATGCAAATTGCTCGTGTAATAGAAAGGTGTTGATAAGTTGTCTAACTGCCCTTACACGAGCATTTTTCATTTGATAGCCAAACAAGTTGGACAATTTATCACTCGTCTGATGAGACCTTAACGAAGAATTAAGAAATCCATTTCATTTGTTTAAGAGCGGTTTACAGTTTAGAACTCTTTTAAAATAGCAATATTTGAACAGTTAGACAAAGTAAATTAAAGTGTGATTGAAATTTTTTTTCTTGCATTAAGCACGATACTGCATGCTACACAATTTGTTCAAAAAAATATTATGTATGAAATTTCGGCCAGCAAAAATAAATCGGAATTTTAATAGCACAACTTCTTTTTATAGCATACCATAGCGCTTACAAGAGCGTACTTGAGGATGCCGTAAAAGTAAGGGAAAACAATTTAAATTATCGTTACAATTTTTGTAATAAAATTGTTAGTATAAAATAAGTTGTTGATAAACTTTTACAATTGCTATCCTTTTTAACATCTAGAACACTTGAAAAAGTAACAATGAAAAGACATGATTTCACAGTACTCGTATTGCGCTTAAATCAACGCTACAAAGACTGCTTTAATCAGCGCTGAAATAATGATTCACTGAATCTTCATAGCGCTTAATAGGCACGCCAAAGAGTGCTCTAGATAGTAACATTGCCTCTAAAAATCATGCCTAAAAGAGGTTTGGAAGCGCTCTTTTACTCGTGCTTCCCGGCAGCTTCAAGTTCAGCAACATTTCTGCTGGGTTCTTATTTATTTTATTACATTCTATTTGGAGGAACAAAAAAGTTAGCACTGGTAATAAACACACATTCGCGTATTTAAAATGAATATTTTTATACCCTCCAACCACAGTATGGGGGTATACTCACTTTGTCATTCCGTTTGTAACGCATAAAAATATCGGTCGGGGACCCCATAAAGTATATATATTATTGATCTATGATCGATTCTAAGTCGTTCTATGAATGTCCGTCCGTCCGTCCGTCTGTATAAAACACGATTCAGTCCAAAATAAAAGAGCTAGACCCCTGAAAATTGGTCAGAATATGTATAATGTTCATAGGCCGGTTAAGTTCGGAAATGGGCAAAATCGGGCCAGGGGGAAAAAAGTTCCCCCTTAACAAACTAAAAAAACCTCTTAAAAAACGCCATTTTTACATCTTTTTTTGCCATTATTGTTAAACAAATGAAATCTTTTTATGTCAGAAGGAGTTTAAACTCCCGAACTTAGACCCAGGGGGCTGGAAAATTTAGTTTTTTTCTACCCGCCCCCTTTTGTGGGCGTGTATTGAAAAAAACCATTAAAATAATGAGAAAATGGTATTACTAAATTGCAAAAAGCATAATAAATTAATTAGTTAACATTTATCGCGATACGGAAAGTATCCCTCACCACCCCCACCGAGCCCCCCCAAAAAAACGACCCTGGATTTTTTATATGTTTTAACATGTTGGAGGGTATCATAGATTCGGCATAGCCGAATTTAAAACACTCACTTGTTTAATCTCCTATTATTCTGTTCTTAAAAATGCAATGAAAAAGTACACAGCAACAACTCGCTATAATTAAAATTGAAAGTTTTTAAATTGTACCAAATGAGTCGCGGTAGTACCATGGTACTTTTGAAGGTCAAAATGTACCAAAAAAGTACAATTGTACCAACTTTAACATCCCTGATATACGCTTACTCATAATTTATTTTCAGTGGGAGTCATATTGGTTGGATGCCATTTATTTTGCTCTCTCAATAAGTTGGTTCTCTTAGTGTTGCCTTTACTATTGCATGTAAAAACTCTCTTAAACACTAAGGACGGATTACTCAATGCTCAGTTATAAAATAACTTTCGGTTAAATTTAAATCAACAGTTAGCAGCTAACTGGGCATTAAGTAATCCGCCCTAAGAGATCCAATTAATATAAAGTGACATATTGTTTTGGGGCCTATCAAAATCTAATCATCTTTACTCTATGTTTATTTTTAGCTTTTATAATTTTCGGCGTTAATTTTAAGCTTTGACAAAAAGTTAAGCCAAGTTCACATTTTTAATGAAATAGCATAGACACAACCCGTTTTTCTTGTTTTAACATAGACATAAACCTTTTTTTTCTTGTTTGCCTTAATAAATTTTGACACTAGACCCGTTTTTTTGGAAAAGAAAATTGAAGTGGGAAGTTGTTACTTTTTTCCTAAGGGGACTGCCATACAAAATGTAATTTTTTAAAATTTGCCCCAATCGCTCTAACTGCTCTAAGATTGGCCCCAGAGCAGTCAAATGGCCGACCCACCATGTGCGGTCCCCATGCTATTATTTTTATTTAGTCAGCTTCTACTGGAGCCAATGGTGCGTTCTCGTTCAACTGTTGACAAGTTTTCACGTGTTTTTAGTTAAACTATTAACTATTTGTTATTATAGTAGTAAAATGGACTCTGAGGTCCGTTGTGATACCACGGGACGGTAATGTGGTTCTTACTAATTCCTGCCGTTAAACCAATTTGAGCTCCTTATAAAACTCCTAAGATATTGAATTTTTACATCCGACAAATTAAAAAGATTGTACAGCTTCATATAAGCGTGGGATCGTTTAATTTTTACCCTCTAACATTTTTTCAAAACCAACCTACCCCCTATTTCCACTCCCTAAGAGGGAGGGCTCTCATACACATTTTAATGAAAGCAAATTTTATACAAATGTAATTTTGAGTGAGAAACCAATTAGGGAGTGGAGAGGGGGCAGGTTTGTTTTGAAAAAATGTGGGAGTTTAAAAATCAATGGGGTCGGTCTTACAAATAACCCCTCAATGACGCACTATTAGACCGGTAGAAGCTGATTAAAAAAACAAATTTTTAAAAAAATAAAAAATGTAGATATGTTCTAAGAAAATTCTATTAAAATAACATTGTGGGTCGGTTATGCATTTGAATGCCCAAGGGGCACTCTTCGGGCAGTTAGAGCGGTTGGATCAAATTTTAAAAATGTCATTTTGTATGGGAGCAACCTTAGTATTAGGAATTGGAGATGGAGTGTTAATTTGTTGGGAAAACATTTTTAGATGTACAAATAAATGGGTGTCTGATGTTGACCCCCCTAGACGCGCCATTGGATCAGTAGGCCTGATTTAAAGATTGAAAACCCGCAATAAATTGTTTTTTTTTTTTTCAAAATCTAAAAAATAGTAATAAGTGTAATCCCACGATCTTGCTGGGCAAACAATTTGAAGAATCGTAAAAGTTTTCCACAAAAAAATTTAAAAATTTACTCAATCTGGATGCCATTAAACTTAAATTAAAGCTTGATAAATTACCTACACAGCATTTTTTTTTTAAAAATACTTGTTTGATAATAATAAGGTCTATTATTCGTAACTTTGACGTTAACGAATTACATGTTCTATGTAGTCGAACGTAGACTTTTGTCAACCACTGTTACACTGTTGGACAAAAAAAGTGCACAGGTATATAATATATGCAATTCGTTAACGACAAGTTTAACAATAAAAGGCCTTATTATAACCAATCGAGTATTATCAGGGGCTAGGCATGAACCTCAAACACTCAAACATTAACTGACTGGATTAATAGAATGAAGGTTGAAAGGGGAATTGAAAAAAAGCTTTTTGTTTTCTTAAAAAAATACACTTTTATATTGTTTAAAACAAAACAAATTTATGAAATTTCCGTTCTTAAAATGTTAATGATTCAATATAATTAAAAAAAAATATTAAAAGTGCAAATAAAGTACAATTTCATGACTTTAGAAAACCAAAAATTTTACTTGATGAATGGAAAAAATGAATGCATTCGATTTCTTGTTCATTCGATTTAGAAAAATCGAATGCATTCGATCTTTTATCAGAAAATGTGAAGAGTGTTGGCGATACTATGGACAAAAAAATTGGCTCCGTTTTGCTCTATTTTGGTTAGTTTTTTTTTGAGTTTTTCATGTAATGAATGAATAAGCCATTCGATTTTTCTAATTGAATGAAAAGAAAATCGATTGCATTCGCAAGTGAATGCATTCGATTTTAAAAAGTCGAATGAAAAAAAATCGAATGCATTCGACTTTTGAAAGTCGAATGATAAATAAATCGAATGCATTCGATATTTATAAATCGAATGAGTCTAAAATGAATTCATTCAATTCGCTAAAATGTGATTCGGGAATGCAATCACTAAATTTTCATTCAGAATGACAAATCGAATTAAGGAATGAAATCCTTCGAAGCTCTGATTTTAGTACACTTTTCTTTGTTTACAAAAAATTGGTGGCTAAAAGAATTGGAGATCAAAAAATGCTGATTTTTTTTATCGCATTTAAAAAATTTAAATTTTTGTTTGGGTCATTGAAAAAAATTAGCTAAGAACCGAATTTAAATTATTTGACATTTTTTTTATTTTTTTATGTTTGAACTTGGAAAAAATAAATTTAAAAATATTTTTAAAAACAATTTAAAAAATGTCTATAAAAAATATGAAGGGCTTACTGCAAAAACTTGATAAGCAACATTATTTTTTAGTGTTTTTCGGCTTCTACTGATGTTGTATTGATAGATTTTTGTCAGAAGTCTTGCTTAAACCTTTCGTACAAGTATCTTGAGAATGAAAGTTCTGCAAAAGTTCTATTTCCTACAATATTTCAAAAGTTTTAAGGCAAAAACCACCATAAAATGAAATGTTGCTTATCGAGTTTTTACAATCAGCCCTTCATATATTTTTCAGTTGACCCTTGTAGAATATTTATTATTTACTTAACCAATACAACACTTTTTCTAACAATACTCGAAAATTAATAATAAGGCTTTTTATTGTTAAATTTGTCGACGAGTTACGTATATATTGATACCTGTGCACTTTTTTTGTCCAACAGAGTATATAACTTTAAAAATGAATGGTATATTAGAATCAAATTAAAAGTATGATAATTTAACAAAAGACCACATCTTTTTAAAACAAAATTAAAAATCTATAAAAACTAACAGAATTTTTAATAATTTCCTTTTTAAAAGAACAATTAAAAACTTTTTAATTACCGTGCAATGTAAAGCTTCTAGATTTTATAACAGAGGCTTTTCATTGTCATTTGTTTAATTGAGTTTCCCAAGAGTTCAACTTAAGGATTTTATTACAAATTCAGTTTGTAGTAAATTATTTTTTTTTAACTAATTTAACAAAAAATATAAAAAAGACAAAATAAAACAAAAAAACTACAAAAATAAATGTATAAAATACAAAAAAAAAAATAAATATATAAATAAATAACAATAAGTTTATATACAGCTTTACCTGGAATTTTCATTTAATTGTATGTAGTTTAGACCAAAAATTTTAAACAAAAAAAAAAAAAAAATATATCAAAAAAATTCAAAACAAAAACACACAAAAGTTTGTCATATACCATTAAACCATGTATTATAGCTAAATTTCAAATTCAACGTGGCATTCTTTTATATATAAAATTTTATTTATTTATACATATATTTTTTGTTTGTTTGTTAAGAAAGGCATCTAAAAATAAAGTAAATATTATATTTTTCATAGATATCATCATCGTTTTTAGCATAAATTTTATTTGTTTTTAATTTTCTCTTAATTATTTTTTTAACTCTGCCTAAGTATTGTTTAACAAAAAAGTTTACACAATTCTTTTTTTTTTTTGTACTTGTATTAAATATTTTTTTTTATATATAATTTACATGTAATTATTGTTTAAATTTTATTATTAATTTTAAAAAACATCGCCGTCGTCGTCACATTGCTCATATTAAATATTTTATAAATACTTAATTTTTTTTTTTTAGTTTTTTTTTTAATTATATTAAAAACTTATTTTATATTTTATTTTACTGTGGTTGACAAAAAACAAACCCCAACCACACTTTATACAAATTCTATCAAATAAAATAAAAAACCAACAAAAAAATATGATTATGTTATATATAAAAAAAAAAACGAAATAAATAAAATTTATAAAATAATAAAAAAAAACATGTATTATTAAATGCTATTAAAACCTAAAAAAAATATATTATATACATATGTATATTATATGTACTTAAAATGTTTTCAATGATTTCTGTAGTTTTATTTTTCATTAAATGGAATTTATAAAATTAAATAAATTTCCCTGAAAAGGTTTAAAACCATTTTGCATAAACAATTTTAAAGGACATTATTTCGAGGGGGTCCCCCAATAGTTTCTTCAATTTTTTCTTTAACATATATATTCGATTAGAGTTTATTCTAGCTCGAGGCCCAAAAATATTTCAATTTATGACATTGTCAAAATAGAGTATTTTTAATTTATTGCTTTAAAAATGTTGCTCATCTCATGGTATATCCTGTACTGATCAGTTTCACCTCCACTAAAGGATCTTCAGCAGATTTTAGAGAATCATTGTTGGCCAATCAAACATCAAACCAGACATTATATTTAATATATTTCACAAGTTAAATGAGAAATACTATTATGATGGTCCAAAATCTGTTTTCCAACAAAAATAACTCTTTTTTAAAGCAAAAATTGTATATACTAATCCACCACCGGCAAATAATAATATATTTGTTGCTGTTATTTTACAATAACAACAGTAACTAATCAAACAGTAGTGTTGGTAGGATAAGTCGTACTAAACTTCGTGTTAAATGTTGTTTTTTTTATTTTTAGTACCAAAAGTTACATAAAAATAAAATGTATTTATTTTTAACCCGAAGCGTTTTTATGATCATAATATTTTCGCTACAAAAAATTAAACCCTTCCTCCTCCTCATTTTAATTGTTTAAAAAATCGCCCTTTTTCTGCTGGTCAAAAATCTGGTCTTAAAAATTTTCCATCACATGAGGTTTTTCAGAAAATTGAGGTCAAAGTTAAAAAATGTGCACAGTTTGTCATGGCTGCGCCATTCTCGCCATACGACTTCCGGGGTCTTATATGAGCTCTTCGCTGCACACAATCAATTTGTGCAACTTGTGATTGAACCAACACACATTCCGTCCCAGCAAAAAATAAACGAAGTGGTTCAAAAAGAATTAGTGGTTTCACTACATACAAAGTAGCGATAGGTGCTGAACTTCATATTCCGTAGGAAGTACTTTTAAAATCACTTCCAAAAATGCTACAAAATAACAATAAAAACATCTTTCACCAGTTCTTTGCTTAATGATTTTGAAGTACCTTTTTCATATGTTCATAGGAATCAAATCAAATCACCACTACATATGAACTTCTTTTTCAACTGAAACAATTAGAATGAGGGTGATACACGAAGTATGCAATTTTTTCTACGTCCAGCTTCAAATAGATTTAGGTTTTGCAAAAATGGTGACAAAATTTGGTAATGGCATTTCATTTCTCTTTATTTAGAGCTTAAAAATCGAAAAGACGAAAATCGATTATTGATACATTTTTTAAATTTCATATCTTATATCAAAAAAAGTTGGTTCTAAATTAAATAAATACATTTACGAACTAAAGCGGATGTTGCTGCATCACATTATTAAAGATTGTTTAAGCTTTTTAGAAAATTGAGGTATAGGCTTGTGGGTAGAGTTTTTCTTTTCCCGGACTTTTTCATTTCCCGGGAAAGCGGGATTCATTTTTAAATTTCCCGGGATCCCGGGAAATCCCGCAATAACTAAAAACCCAAATTTTTTGTCAAAAAAATATATAAAAACCTTATGAATGCGATTACACTATTTATAATGTTTATTAACACCATAAAAATCTTATTTAGTACCTTTAAAACAGGAAAAAAAATAAGTTTCGAGAAAAAAAGAACAATTTTTGTTACCCAGTTCTTATAAAAAAAACGGTCCAAATATATCGAAGTCGTTTAAAAGTTTTTTTAAGGGAATATGTTATTTCACATCGCTTTATCTATTTTAATAATAAAATTCATCATTTATTCTAATTCATCTTGTTGTTAGTTCATTTTTACAATTGGTTCTCAACGTTTTGCCTCTAAAACACAATGAAACTAGTTCACAGGAATTTCTCTATTATGTTTCTGAAACTGAATGTAACTGTTTCAGAGAAATGAAATTATAAGAAAATTTACCCCAAAAAAATTAAAAATCCTGGTTTCTAAAAAAACTGTCATTCTTTACACAGATTTTATATCAATTTACATATGTAAATATTTTCTAAAGAAACAAATAATCATACTGCAATTTTTATACCCTCCAACTATAGTATGGGGGTATACTCACTTTGTCATTCCGTGTGTAACGCACCAAATATCGGTCGGGGACCCCATAAAGTATATATATTATTGATCAGTGATCGATTCTAAGACATTTTAGCGATGTCCGTCTGTCCGTCCGTCTGTAGTTAACACGATGCAGTCCAAAATAAAATAGCTAGACCCTTCAAGTTTGGCACAAATATGTCTTATGTTCCTAGGCAGGTTAAGTTCGGAAATTGGCCAAATCGGAAAAAAGTTCCCCCTTGAAGAACTAAACCAACCTCTAAAAAAATACACTTTTTTACATGTTTTTTTTTGTATTTTTGTTAATTAAATGAAACATTTGGTATATTTATCGCGATGGGAAGGTGCTCTCAATGTCCCCCACTGACCCTATCAACCCCCCCCCCCCCCCAAAAAAAAAAAGAATCGCCCCTGACAAATTTTTGTTTTTAATTTTTTTTACATTTTGGAGGGTATAATAGATTCGGCACAGCCGAATTTAACACTCTCACTTGTTTATAATGCAGTTCTCAGAAAAAAATTTCTTAGCTTCTGAAAAAAAGTATCAGGATCTGATAACACAGCCCAACAACCAAAATAGGAGTGGGATGAAACAAAAAGCAAATGAAAGCATAATAAAACCCTCGACAGACACTTTTTTTTGGTTTCGCGCTAAATTTTTTTGCACGCATTTAAAGTTGGTGAACTTTTATTATAATTATAATAATAATTCCTTAAAAATTGTATAGGGCGTATGATTAATTTTGTAATTGCCTTTAAATAACAATCATACGCAACGGTGAAAAGTGGATTATTTTTATTAATTTGGCTATTCAGTAAATAGGTACGGGACCGATCACAGCGAATTTCATACCGGTTGTAGCTAACGTTATTTCGAGCTTATGTTTAGACCAGGGCCCCTAATGTAGGACATATTTAGTACACAAAAGCTTTAATTGCTTTAAACTTTAATTTGCTTTTGGTTTCATTCTATTCCGATTTTAAATTTAGATTTTTTATCACTGTGTAATTATATCCTATCGAAATTTAGATATTTTGAGACTTTTTTCATTTCGTAAGTCTCAGATTTCATGACATTTTTTAGTTAGAACGTATCTCTTTTTGGGCCCTCATGGTCCCTGCGTACGTTTCTGTCATCAATTATCAAAAATTTAAATAAAATCTCTAAAAAATCACATACTAAATAATCAATAGATGTCGAAAAATCAACAATTTCAAAGAAACTAAAATTCCCGGGAATTCCCGGGAATTCCCGCTCTATTTCCCGGGATTTCGGGATCGAAAATTTACGGGAATTCCCGTGAAAGACTCTACTTGTGGGCAAAACAAACTTGTGAATCAATTCGCCGTGAATTTTTATAGTTTTGTGATCTCTATAATTGCTCCTTTTTTAAGTCGAAGTACTATATACGTTAGATTATCAGTAAAATTAATTTTTCTATCACGTAAGTTTTTTAAGATATTCGCGTTTTAATATTGAAATATTTGGGTCTCCTCTGTAACGTATTCTTAAGTTGCTCAAACACAATAGAACTCGATTTAGTAAAAATAAGGCATCTTTATTCCAAATCTGGCATCCAAATTTTTCTATCGCGTACTGTTTTTGAAATATTGGCGTTTGAAAAACTCAAACTCTACTGTTACGCACATATATTCTTTATAAATCACACTAAAATTTTCAAACGCGAATATCTCAAAAACAGATCATGCTTGAAAATTGTGGATTGCAGTTTTGGAATCAGGAGGTCCATTTTATATGAAATCAAGTCCTATTTCGTGAAAGCAACGTAAGAATACGTAACAGTGGACACGAAAAATGTACTTCTAAAGAAGTGATGAAAAAAGTACTTCCAAAAGGTCAAGTTATATTAACATCCGGATGACTACTTCAGAAGTTGTGATAAAAACACTAGTGATATACATATGTTATACTTGAGTGTCAATCTTTCGCCACTGAAAAGTGGCAATAAAAAGAACATACTTTGTGTGTCACGCCCATATTAAATTCATCAATGTTTCAGTTGAAGAAGAAGTACATCTGGTTCATAAGTTGTGGTGAATTTTGTAGTAAATGGTAAGCTCTTGTTTTGCTGGGGTGTATTGAAGGGCAGTTTCGTATTACCCTCGACCTTTTTCTCACTTCGCATCCTGACAAATACGAAGTTGAGCTACTTGCGACTCTCGTAAACGCGGATCATATCCTAATATTTGCATCCTTTTCATTTTCGAACCTTCGTAGTGCTTCAAAACCAGCGACGAAGTGCTCTATTTTTGTCTACGAAAAGGCTTGTTGGGCTGAGCTTAACGACTTCTTTTAGCATTTCAACTAGAAACTCTGTTTTCTTGATAACAATGTTAACGCTACACTCACAATCAGATAATTATGTGAGTTACATGTTAGTTGTTTGTGTATTTTACAGTAATTAGTTGTTTTCAACAACACATTCTGTTGTTTTTGTATAAAAAATGTAAAACAACTGTTTTTGTTAGTTATTTCTGTCTTTCACAACTTTTCAATTCACATGAAAATTTTCGAATCACTTGAAATCAAAGCCTCTGGCATTGTTTCAATCAATGCCAATGCCCGTTAAGGAATTGGTAGCATTACTAATGCTAATTATGAAAAATTTCATTGGCATTAATAAATGTTCTAATGAAAAAAAAACATAAACAATATTAAACGTCTTATTTCCGTCGGCGTGTTGTTTAGTCTGTGAAGAAATATTTTTTTGGTTAAAACTTAAAATGGGTATGTCTCGAAAATTGGCTGAATTCCGTCCGTCCGTCCATCTATCGGTTTAAGCACGATACAGGTCGCAATTTTCAATCAATTGACTTGAAATTTGAAACTTAAGCATCTTTTGGCCCAAGGACGAAGCCTATTGAAATTGGAGAAAATCGGTCCATGTTAATACCTAGCCCCCATACAAACGCGTCCTTTGGATTCGGCTTTAAAGACTCTAATAACCGTATTATAATAGATATCACTTTGGCAGGTAATCAAATTTTGTATACACAAATCACCATTCGAAATCACCATTCGAAAAATGGAAATATTTGATACAAATTTTGTTTTAAGGTGATAAACGTGTACTTTAGTAACCTTGTCAAATCGGAATATAATTGGACCATTTTTGGACTTAGTCCCCCATATAAAAATTTCGACCGATATTCAGTTAAATCAGTGTATTGACAAAAAAAATAAACCATTCCACTAAAATTTGATCTGTGTGTGTTTTCTACACTAAAAAAAGACCTAACAAAAGATAGACCCAAGCGGTATATGTTTCGGGAAACATTTTCCGGAAAACAATGGTGTAGGGTATCAAATGGTCTTGACCGACTATAACTTTCTTACTTGTTTTTTTAAGTTTATTTAAATTTTATTTCTTTAATTTTGTTTTTTGAAAAAATGTATTAAAAAAAAAAAAAACAATTCAATTATCTTTATTTTTTTTTTTAATAATTTTATTGATGCCAGGTGATAATTTTTTTAAGTTTCGGTTTCGGTCGAATATTTCTTTTTCTGACGAATATTCGGTTCGTTTTCGGTTCGGCCTCAAAAACCGGTTTCGGTCGGACTCTATTGATTTCATATAAATTGGACCTTCTGTTTCCAAACTGCAATCCAAAATTGTTAAGCATGTTCCGTTCTCGAGATATTCGCGTTCAAGATTTTGGCGTGAAAAATTTTTCAAACGCGAATATCTCAAAAACGGAACATGATAGAAAAATTTGGATTGCAGTTTTGGAATCAGCAGGTCCATTTTTTATAAAATCAAATCCTATTTTTTGGAAGAATATGTAACAGTGGACCAGCAAAAATGCGAAATCATTGGTTTTTGGAATTTTTACAAGCGAATATCTCAAAAATGGTATGTGCTAGAAGAATTTGGATAAAATAAGAGGAATGCCATTACCCGACTTTGTCACCATTTAAACAAAACCTAAACTTTATTGAAGAGAGCTGTGTTCCGGTAAGTACTAAACCCAAATTTACTTCCAGGTAATTTGTTTGTGTTATTGTCAATTTGAATATGAATTATGGTCTTAGTTTTTATATATTCCTTTATCTGTTTTTATTACGCTACTTTAAAAACTATAAAAAAAAAACAATTTTAATTTAAGTTTATTAAAAATGTAAAATTTATTGCAAAAATATATATTGGGGTATGTCGCAGACTCAATTCCGTCGTTCGGAAGTGGAATATGTAGTTTAATCGTTAAAGGCAAAACAAAAATTTTGTTTTTTCGGAATGAAATCACTTTTAAAAATCAAAGTGGAATTGAATTGCAAGGAAGTGCTTTCATTACGAAAAATAATATCGTTTTGCGTTTAAAAAAAAAAAAAAACTTTGAAACCATTTCTGAATGGAATTTATTCTGTTACAGGTCATAATTTTTACAAAAATTAAACCCTTTAAAATTATTTCATTTGTTAAAAATTTAATCTTTTAAAATTTGCAAAAGTCTTGTAAAAAACATTTCCTTTGCTGGATGTTCTACATTCAATGTCTGTAAAACATCGATTAAATTATCATTCATTTCGGCTTGCTTTTGCATTTGGGCTTGTATAACAGTTTCCGAACGTGGCAATTTTAATGGATGCGGAGATGCGTTAAGACGCCGATAGGATTTAGCACGATTTTGTTTGCGTACAATATTCTCTAGATTTTGATGTTTTAACATCATACCCTGCTCTATTTTAGTGCGTATTAAATTGTCCTGTATGGATTCCTGTTCAACTTCATAGCGCAACTTTTTTATATCGTCCTGGACTCTTTGATGTTCCGTTTGTGCTTGAACAATTTGCTGATCGGAAATAACTGTTATCTCGCTTTGTATTTGTTTTAATTTGTTACGTAAATCGTTTATTTTGAATTGAATTGTGCTAGAAGTTTGTTTAACTTTTGCCGATTTTAAGTCTAGAGTTTGTTTTGTAGTGGCTGCTACAAAGATCTGCTCACGATGCATAACACAATGATCAAGATCCCCGATAAGTTTTTCTTGTGCTCGCTTTAGTTGTTGATGTCGTATTTGCATGCGATGAATTTCCGTACGCATTGTTCCCAGTTCACTGTCCAGGGATCGTTCATCTTTGCGCCAGCGTAGAGTTTCCTCTATAAGTTTATATTTTGTTTCCCACGATAAAGATTCTCGATGTTTATCTAGTACAAGATCTTTGTAATGTTCAATTTCTATATGTAATCCATTGATATCTTCTTCTAATCTTAGGACTTCCATTTCATTATCCTGATTAGTAATGAGAATTTCGAATAAGAATTTTGAAACACTCATGTATGTATGTATGATCTTACCTTGAGTCTTTCCAATAATTCGGCATGCTCTTGTTCACATTCATTTTCGTTGCATTCATGTTGTTGTCGCTTTTTGGCCATTTTGGCATTTAATGATTCCAATTTCGATTGAAATATTTGTATGTCTCGATTAAGTTCTTTTGTGGTGCTTACCGATTGTTCCAGTTCTTGATCCACCTTTAAGGACTTTTGTTTTATAATTGATAATTCTGTTGGAGAAAGAGTGAAACATTTAAATCTTTCCTATAAGCTTTAGCGTAATCTAGTGAACTTTACGTTTTTGAGTAATTTGAATTTGATTCATTTGGACACTTCTCTTTTGGTTAAGATTTACAAAATGATTCTGTAGCATTATCCAAAATTCTTGATATTCCCGTATTTGTTGTTCGGTAGTTTGTATTGATTTCTCTAATTGTTTGATCTGAAAAAATATATGTATATTATTAAGTTGTCACGCTTTTCAAAAAGTTTTATGGCGCGGTCACACGATTTATAAAACTGCTAGAGTTAGGGCAAAAGAAAACTTTGTTTCTATACAATTTCACACTTTACAAAGTTGTATTTTGCTCTACCTCTAGCAGTTTTCTATCTCGTGTGACTGCACCCTTGATAGGGTTTGGTGCCCCGATTCCAAAACGGTCACTCAAATTTTTCTATCACGTCTCAATTTTGAGAAAATCGCGGTTAAAGTATCAAAAAATTCACGTTTTGACCATTTTTGAACGCCTATAAAATAAGATCCTGACATGCAAATGACTTGGTATCAAGCTCATTCAAAAGTGTGAAATTCTCTCTTTCAGACAAGATCAAATCTTCTTAGAATTTAATTTTCTAAAATGGTAAAAAAATCATTCGCCACAAGTGCTTTAAAACTAAATTTTACGTAAGAATTTTTATGAAAAATTGTTAAAAAACACTGTGTAAATAAACTAAATATTGAAAAAATGGAAGGTTTTTTGCTAATGATTTTTTTACCATTTTAGAAAATTAAATTTTTAGAACATTTTATCCTATCTTTAAGAGAAAATGACAGGCATTCGAATGAGCTTGATACCAAGTCATTTGCATGTCAGGATCTTATTTTATAAGCTTTTAAAAAGGGTCAAAATTTACTCAAAATCCTGACTTGATAGACAAATTTGGGCTTCGGATTTGGAATCAGCGCAACAGATACTATCTAATTCACTAACCAGAACCCAATACGCATTTTCTTGTTGAGCTGTGTTATTCGACCTTTAAAATTCTCTTTTGAGAAAGATTATTCTAGCTCAAGGTCATATTTCTTTACTAATAATACGATGATGTTGTCAAAATGACAATTTTCAAGAAATTATTCATAAAGTTATTCGTATCTAATTGTAAGTAGACATAATCACCAATCAATTTAAAACAAACAACTTTATACGAGGGCGAATCAATAATTCCGTGACTTTTCAAACTTCCCTCGTAGTTATATAAAAGGCAACACTGCTCCTATCAAGTACCGTGAACCGGCTCCGAAGAAGGCCAAGGTATGTTTGTCGGCCAATAAGGTGATTGCAACAGTTTTTTGGGATGCATGCGGGATAATCCACATCGAAGTGTGCAGTCTCAATGGCAAAATTCCATGAATTGGGCAACTAATTGGTACCTAATCTGCCATATTCTCCGGATTTAGCAAACAAGGACTATTTCCAAACCTAAAGAAATGGCTCGATGGAAACAGAGTTAGCTCCAACGATGAAATTATTGATTAAACAAATGCCTATTTTATGGACCTCGAAAAATCCTATTTTTGGAAGAGATACACAAATTGGAGAAACGTTGGACTAAGTGTATTGAGCTAAAAGGAGATTATGTTGAAAAATAATTTTTGTTTGCAAAAAAACTGTGTTTCATTCGAAAAGTCACGGAATTATTGAACTGCCCTCGTAAATATGATTTTGAATTGAGAAAAGAGTAAAAGAAAATTTTAATTTTTCTAAAAATTTTAAGACATCCTGGTTCGTTTTTTCTTGTTTCATATAATCTAGTTGTTATTATAATCCTGAAAGCTTTTAATGGCAAATTTATTCAGTTAACAGTCAATTGAACTCTATATATCTGATCGCAGACGTCACGGATTGAGCCCATGATCTGTAATATTTGCTATTAACTGCCAAATAGGTATAAATAGTTCGTTGAAAATTATTACTTTGACAATATCATCGTAATGATTAGTAAATAAATATGACCTTGAGCTAGATTTTTACCCTTTTTTATTTAATTTCTAAATATATCCTTCCCTTGGGTGAGAAGGAGATTCTAGAGCCTAAGTTCAATGGTTATAAAAAAGTACCAATTTTCCATTTGTACTATTAGAATAGAAATTTTAAAAACCCTTTTTTCAAAATGATTTTTTTTTTGGATCGAGGATCCTAAATTAAAAAAAAAAATGTTTAGTGGGTAAAAAATTGTACTTTGGTACTTTTTCGATTTTCTAAACTAATTGTCTTATAGATTCCTTATTATTCGATTAGGGTATTATTCTAGCTCGAGGCACGAAAATATTTCTCATTTTAGAAAATTGAAAAAGTACCAAAGTACAATTTTTTAACCACTTATGCCGGTTAACACAATATCCAGTTAAATCAAAGTTAACGTAAACTCCAGTTAGTCCCATACAAATTTGATATCTATAAACTCCAGTTAGAACTAAACCCAATTTATCTTTCGGTTAGTTAGTTTGCGTTATTGACCGTTAGTATCAGACATTTTTAAAATTCTTCTTTTAGAATGTTTTTGTTTTGATGGAGGATCCTATATTTGAAAAATCAATCTTTTTATGACCATTATTACAGAATACACTGTTTGACACCAAAAATCTTCCAGTAAATGTCTAACTGGTCTTTATAGATTTTGGTCTCCTGATTTCAAATCTGCTATCCAATTTTTTTTTTAGCACGTACCGTTTTTGAGATATTCGATGTTAAATAGTAAAAAAAAAAACAATATTTTAGCACTTTTGGGGTTACGTTACATAATTTTACGTTGCTTCCACAAAATTGGACTTGATTTTATATAAAATGGACCTCCTGATTCCAAAACTGCAATCCAAATTTTTCTAGCATGTTCCGTTTACGAGATATTCGCGTTTAAAAATTTTAGTGTGATTTATAAAGAGTATAAGTGCTAATCAGTGGAGTTTGCCAGATTTGGAATCAAGAGGTCTCATTTATACTAAATCGTGCATACAGCAAGGGTAGATCAACGAAAACAGCTCTTCATGAGCTCGTTGGTACCTCGAGAGATCGCTTTCGGTAAAGGAGTATACTATGGTGGCCTTTCTTGATATAGAGGGGGCTTTTAATAATGTCATCCCAGACTCGATAATTTTGGCATTGTCTGGTCTGGGAGTAAAGCGTGGGATCGTTTTAATGGTGGAAAACCTACTTGCCAATAGGGGCACACCACAAGGAGGTGTTATTTCGCCACTTCTATGGAACCTGGCACTGAATTCAATGCTGCTATCTCTACACCATTTCCAATTGAAATTGAGAGCTTTCTATATGAAATTGGGAAAATTCCAAATGAAATTGAGAATTTATATTTGAAATTGGGAAAATTCCATTTGAAATTAAGATTTTCCATTTGAAATTGAGAATATTTCAAATGAAATTGAGACTTTCCATTTGAAATTAGGAAAATTTCAAATGAAATTGTGATTTTTTATTTGAAATTGAAAAAATTCCAAATGAAATTGAGAATATCTATTTGAAATTGAGAAAATTTCATATGAAATTGGAAATTTTTATTTGAAATTAAGAAAATTTCAAATGAAATTGAGAAAATTTCAAATGAAATTGAAAAAGTTTCAAATAATATTGAGAAATTTTCATATGGAATTGAGATTTTACATTTGAAATTGAGATATTTACATATGAAATTGGGAATTGTACAATTGAAATTGAGAAAATTTTCAATTGAAATTGAGAATTTCCATTTGAAATTGAGAAAACTTTAAACGAAACTTACACTTTCCAGTTGAAATTGAGAAAATTTCAAATGAATTTGAGATATTTCCAATTGAAATTGAGAAAATTTCAAATGAAATTAAGAAAATTTCAAATGAAATTAAGAAAATTTCAAATGAAATTAAGAAAATTTCAAATGAAATTGGGAAAATCTCCATAGATTTTAATTTGAAAATTTCTCAATTTCATTTGAAATTTTTTCAATTTCATTCAAAATTTTCTCAATTTCATTTGAATTTTTCTCAATTTCATATGAAATTTTCCCAATTTCAATTGAAAATATCTCAATTTCTTTTGAAATTTTCTCAATTTCAAATGAAAAGTATTAGTTTCGTTTAAAGTATTCTCAATTTCAAATGAAAATTCTCAATTTCAATTGAAAATTTTCTCAATTTCATTTGTACTTTTCCCAATTTCTCAATTTCAAATATAAAGTCTCAATTTCATATAAAAATTTTCTCAATTTCATTTGAAATTTTTTCAATTTCATTTGAAATTTTCTCAATTTCATATAAAATTTTCTCAATTGCAAATGAAATTTTCTCAATTTAAAATGGAAAGTCTCAATTTAAAATGAAGTTTTCTCAATTACAAATGAAAAATCTCAATTTCATTTGAAATTTTCTCAATTTCAAATGGAAAGCTCCATTTTCATTTGAAATTTTCTCAATTTCAAACAGAATTTCTCAATTTCATATGGAATTTTATCAATTTCAAATGGAAATTTTCATTTTCATATGGAATTTTCTCAATTTCTAATAGAAGTTCTCAATTTCATTTGGAATTTTCTCAATTTCAATTAAAAATGGTGTAGAAGCACGTGGTTGTCATGTTGTCGCATATGCTGACGATGTCGCGATAGCGGTAAAGGGGAAGCATCTGCCAACATTGAGGGACATTCTTCAGGGTTCTCTGAAAGATTTGTCTAAATGGGCAAGAAACTGTGGTCTAGGAGTTAATCCAAGTAAAACAGAGCTTGTTTTGTTTACAAGGAAAAATAAAATTCCTGCTTTTGATCCTATTTCTCTGGACGGCACTGAAATCACCTTCTCAGATGGAGCCAAGTATCTTGGAGTATTTCTAGATAGGAAGTTGAATTTCAGGCGTAATATTGAGGAACTGGTGAGAAAAGCAACGATTGCTTTATATTCCTGTAAAAAGGCCATTGGAAAACGATGTAAAACCCCATCGCCCTCAAGTCGTTCATTGGATCTATACAGCAGTGGTGCGTCCAATTTTGCTGTATGGAATCATTGTCTGGTGGCCTGCTTTAGAAACAAAATCGAACTGTATCTTTATCACGAAGGTACAGAGAATGGCGTCGATGTGCATCACTGGTGCTCTTCGTACTACACCTACGGCTGCATTAGAAATCCTTCTTCACCTGATACCATTGGACATATTGGGTAGGCAGCATGCGGCTGCGTCGGCAATTCGACTTAATAGCACGCTGTTATGGAGGAGCAGCGATTGTGGCCATAGCGCGATCTTGAAAAAGATAACAATACCACAAAATGTGGGCTGTGCTCCCTCTTTGAGCCTCTTTGAGCGCCACTTTACCACTATGATACCATCCAGGGAGTCTTGGATGGGGGACATTCCGGGTAGTGGAGCCACCATAAATTTTTACACAGATGGATCGAGGCTGCACGAACAAGTGGGCTTTGGAGTCTATTCGGAAGAGCTTGGATTGAGCCTGGCTCGAAGATTGCCAGATCATTGCAGTGTTTACCAGGCAGAGATGCTGGCAATAAAGGAAGTGGCTAACTGGTTGAGCTGCAATGTCTTGTCTACAACCGCAGTCAACATCTGTACTGACAGTCAAGCCGCGGTCAAGTCCCTGGATTCAATGTTTCTGAAAACAAGATCTGCACTTAACTGCCGCACGTCTTTAAATGAGATGGCCAAGCATTTTAACATACGACTCATATGGGTCCCAGGGCACAGAGACATTCCAGGGAATTGCAAGGCCGACGAGCTTGCAAGACTAGGAACTACCTTACAGGTTCCAACAGAATTGGAATGTGTTGGTATGCCTCTAGAAACTTGCAAGCAAAACCTACGGCTTTGTTCTGCGACGGAGACTAATCAAAGATGGGCAAATGGATGGACGTGTGAGACAACACGACTGATTTGGCCTTCTCTTAATCAGGGGCGCACAAGTGAGCTGATATCGCTTCCAAGAGGAGAGATTTCGACGGTGGTTTCTATAATTACCGGACACTGTCTTATAGGGAAGCACGCAGAGCGGTTAAATGTGCCGTCAAATGACTTTTGCCGGAGTTGCATGGATGAAGAGGAGTTGGAAACTATCGAACACTTTATTTGCCCGGCACTTTCTGGTCAGAGACTTGCTTCACTGGGATCTAGGGAGCTGTACGATTTTTCTGATTTGTCGGATGTCAAAATTCAACATCTGAGGAGTTTTATAAGAAGCTCAAAATGGTTTAACGACAGGGACTAGTAGGGAAACCTATTACGGGCCCGTGGTATCACAATGGACCTCAGAGTCTACGTGTGTTGACGTAACAACGTCAGCAGCCACTTACAACGTAACCTAACCTACTACAAAAATTCTCTTGATCCCATTTTACTAATATTTGAGCGTTTTTCTTGCTTTTTAACAAAAAAATTTCAATCGAAATTTAAATTTTTTTTGTAATTTTATATTTTTTTTTTGTAATTTTACAAATTTCCAAGGGTTTTTTTTACAATAAAACCTAGTAAATTCACGAGAATTCGTTTAAAAAAAATCTAGCGCTGAACTAAAAAAAGAGCCTTGAGGGGTTTGTTATGAAATATGCCAAATTTCATTTACTTTTGGTTTCATCCCACTCCGATTTTGGTTGTTGCACTTTGTTATTACTACCATGTAATACTTTTTTACTACTTTTTTAATAGTTTACAAGTGTCCATATACAAAACTTACCTTTATTTCTGTAGGACATATTTCACTACCCTCGTTAGAACGAATTAACTCATCCAATTGATTCATTAATTTATCCATGCGCTTCATTTTTAATTCAATTTGACTTTCCAATTGTTTTTGTTCTGCATTTAAATGATCTGACTTTCTTTCCAACTCACTAAGTTTATCATTAAGCCGTTCATTTTCTTGACTCATCTTAAAGCTGTTTCCTTTAAAACATTCCATGTCCAACAATATTGTAGCCAATTGATTTTGGGCCTGAGCTAAATTTAATTCCATGGTTCTTCGTTGCTCCTGTGCAGTGTTAAGCAGTTTTAAACGATATTCACTGGCCTTATCGGTAATTAAATGATCTTGTGCTAGTTTTAGAATATTCTCTTCAGTTTCATATTTTTTATTATACTGTCCGTCGAGTTTCCATTGGATTCTACGAATTTCAGTTTCCAATTGTGTCCCCTCTTTTTTAGCCTCCTTTAGATCCTTCTCTGTTTGATCCAGTAAGATGGGTATGTCAGATAGTTTCTTTTCTAAGCCAGACAAAATATCCGATTGTTGTTTACCTGCATATAAAGGATACATATTTTTTTTAAATCACATAAAAAAATATTTTTTGTGTGATTTAACATTTTGTCATGTAAACAAAAAAGTTTATTGCATTAACAAAGGCAATAATTGAAATAATTTGTAAATATGGAACATGAGGAAAAATTCGTTCAACTGTTGACAAGTGTGGACGTGTTTTAATTTATCTCCGTGCTATTAATTGAATTTTTGAAATTGTTCGTAATAGGTATTTTTGTAATATTTTCATGACCACATCCAGGAAAATGAAAATATGGACACAAATGATACCGATTTAATTCGAGGCTCTGCCTCACCGACTGGTGCTGGTCCTAGCACTGGTCTTAGGGTTGCGACCTTGAAGTCCGACCTTGATTCTGGTAGGGGTGCTCAGCCTAATATTGGTGGTAAAAAGAAAAATAAACTTAAACCATCAAAGGTCAGGCACAACCAGAGACGGCTTTGTTTGAAAATAATTAACAGACTAAGCCAACTTGATGGAACGAAGCAATCCGAACGTGAGAGGGCGTCGCTATCATGGGCGAAAGGAGTCATTGAAGAACAGGACAAACTTTGGGCAATGCGCGCATCTGACAAACAGAGCGCTGTTTCGGCCTCGTCATCGAAGTCTGGTAAAAGGTTGCGCTCGCCCGACGAGAAACCTTTACCTAAGAGATCTAAGCTGACCGGCAACGTTTGGACTCAGTCTTTTAGTGAAGTGGTTAAAGGTAACTTCGTTAGGGCTGTGATAAACAGGCAAAATGGGGATTGTAGTATTCCAAGGGACAAGTGGAGTTTAGTTGAAACTAAACTAAATGAAATCTACTATAGGCTCCTTGAGAGTATGCCTGATTTTCTACCTACTACTGTCAACGCAGGTTGGTATCAGGGGCGAGTAAAACTCGTTGCTTTTGGGAACGAAAGATCCGCAGCCGTGTTTAAGGTTGCCATTAGCCAAGTGGGAGAGTTATGGCCTGGAGCCAGACTGGACGTTGTGGAAAAACATGATATCCCCTCGCAACCCAGAGCTCATGCATGGATCCCAATGGCTACAAATGACACTGCGGTGATTCTTAAGATGATAAAAGTCTGCAATCCTGACCTTCCAACTCAGAATTGGCAAATTGCCAGATTGGGTGAGATGGAGGGCGCTCGTCGTCAAGCAGTGGTCTTGGTTAATGAGGAATCGCTTCCGCTTTTAGCCAGGACTGACGGCATTATTAGATTTGGATTTTTTCATATAAGAGTCAATGTCTACAAGGGCGACCAGAAGACTATTTTGGACGCAGACAAGCCAGTGGCAGAGTCGGCTGGGGAGGAGAATCTGGAAAAGGTTGATATTCAGCTGGCCGATTCTAGGCTGATGGGAGATGCATCTGGCATTTTTGAAACCGAATCTGGTAACGAATGCGACCTCTGTGATGGCATGGAGGATAAAGCCGATGCCACGATGGGTGACATTCAGGACGAGGCCCATGCAGTGAGGAATTCGGAGAGTTCTGTTGCCTCCGATTCAGAACAGATGGGATATATATCTGGCTTATTCGAAACCGAATCTGGGGACGAATGCGACCTCTATGATAACACGGAGGATGAAGCCAATAACACTTTGGTGGAAAGGATGGTGGAAAAAAAGCAAGATGTTGCGGTTCCTACAAATAAACCTCCATCACTGTAAGGCAGCCTCAGCTGCACTCTTGCTGCGCCTGACGACAGGAGCAGTTGACTTGGTTTTTATCCAAGAGCCCTGGGTGCGGGGTGGCAGGGTTTGCTGATTGAAGACCCCTGGGTTTAAGTTGGTGGTTGCCAAAGGTGAGGGCTCACCAAGAGCCTGCATCTTGGCAAAAAATGGCTTAAATATATTCTTTTTATCAACTTTTAGTGATATGGATGTTACAGCGGCTAGCTTAGAGCTTCATGGGAAGTCTATTTGGCTCGCCTCTGCGTATTTTCCTAATCCGGGGTCAATACCCCCGGAGAAGGTTGTCGGTCTAATTCGGGAGTCTGAATCTAGGGGACACCAGTTAGTAGTGTGTTGTGATGCTAATGCACATCATTCGATAAGGGGAAGTACAGACACAAATGATAGAGGCGAATCACTTTTAGAGTTTTTGTTAAGCACTAACCTCTATATTTGTAACAAGGGCGGTGAACCAACTTTAGTTACAAGTACGCGGCAAGAGGTTCTTGACGTAACACTTGTATCAGATACATTGTCTGATAGAATTGATGACTGGAGAGTTTTGGAAGAGCATTCTTTCTCAGATCATCGCTACATTGAGTTTTTACTCAGGGAGCGTGCCCCGGTTGAGACAGTCTCTAGAAATCTGAGGAGAACAAACTGGGTGAAATATAGGGAGACTTTTTCTTTGCTTTTGGATGAAGTACCCTTATCTAAACCACATAGTTTGGCGCAAATTGACTGTCTGGTTGACCATATAACAAATGTTTGTAATAGGTGCCTGGATGCGTCTTGCCCTTCTGCAAAGCCTAGAGGGGAAAAAAAGCCACCTTGGTGGTCAAATGAGTTGCAGACGAGCAGAGATTCCTGCAGAAAGCTCTTTAATAAAGCTAAATTTTCAAGAGCGGACGAGGACTGGTCTGCATACAGGCTGCAACTTAAGAGTTATAAAAAGATGATCAGAAATGCAAAATGTGATTCTTGGAAAAACTTCTGTGGAAACATAGAAGACGTTTCTGAGGCATCCAGGCTGCGCAAGGTTCTGGCTTCTTCTCCTTGCACCCTGGGATACCTGAAAGATCCTAATGGGGTGTGGTCTTCCTCCAGTGGAGAGTCGCTGGATCTCCTTTTAAACACGCATTTTCCGGGCAATTCCATGACGCCGTTTCAAGCTTTGGAACGTTCTGACGCCCAAGCATCTGAAATTGCTTCGGAAATAATAAATATGCCAACATTAATCTGGGCGATAAAAAGCTTCAGGCCCTATAAATCCCCGGGACCTGATGGTATAATCCCGGCTGAGTTGCAGCAAGTGTCGGACTATATAGCCCCGTTGCTGTATAATCTATACACAGCATGCATCAACTGGTCGTACATTCCTTTAAAATGGAGGGATACCAGAGTCGTATTTATCCCGAAGGCTGGGAAAAGTTCCCACACAGCTCCGAAGGATTTCAGACCAATTAGTCTGTCTTCTTTTTTGTTAAAGACAATGGAACGAATGAGAGACTCATATTTGCGTAGAGTGATTGACCCGAGGTTGCTTTCGACAAAGCAACATGCATACAGCAAGGGACGATCAACGGAAACAGCTCTTCATGAGCTCGTTGGTACCATCGAGAGATCGCTTTCGGTAAAGGAGTACACTATGGTAGCCTTTTTTTTTTTTTTTTTTTTTTTTTTTAAATTTTTTTTAAAAGAAACAACACTCAGGCAATGCTGCCCATCAATTACAAATGTAACCGTAATGTTTCTTTCGGAAAGGGGATAGAAGAGAGATGAAAGATTTGAAAGATAGAAGGGCTTCAGTATGGCAACACTGTAATTGCGCGTGTTAATAATTTTGAGTACAGTTGTTGCATCGCCATCTGTTATTGATCTGGCGAATTATTTTTGAAGCTGTGGTAATAGCCATTATTTTATTATTTTACTTCGTTGACGTTTTTTAGTGCTATTTATCAACGAAGGAGGGTGCTGCGATAGATATTAGTTATAAATAGAAACTAATAAATATCTGAAAACATGTTATTCAGCCTGAGCCGGGAATCGAACCCAGGCTTGCTGGCTAGTAGTCCAACGCGCTAACCACTAAGCCACAGCACCCACTTTCTTGATATTGAGGGGGCTTTTAATAATGTCATCCCAGAATCGATAATATTGGCATTGTCTGGTCTGGGAGTAAAGCGTGAAATCGTTTTAATGGTGGAAAGTCTACTTGCCAGTAGACGTATAACGTCTGAATTGGGAGCGTCCGTCATATCTCGATTTGTCAATAGGGGCACACCACAAGGAGGTGTTCTTTCGCCGCTTCTTTGGAACCTGGCACTGAATTCAATGCTACTATCTCTAGAAGCACGTGGTTGTCATGTTGTCGCATATGCTGACGATGTCGCGATAGCGGTAAAGGGGAAGCATCTGCCAACATTGCGGGACATTCTTCAGGGTTCTCTGAAAGATCTGTCTAAATGGGCAAGAGACTGTGGTCTAGGAGTTAATCCTAGTAAAACAGAGCTTGTTTTATTTACAAGGAAAAATAAGATTCCTGATTTTGATCCTATTTCTCTGGACGGTACTGAAATCACCTTCTCAGATGGAGCCAAGTATCTTGGAGTATTTCTAGATAGGAAGCTGAATTTCAGGCGTAGTATTGAGGAACGGGTGAGAAAAGCAACGATTGCTTTGTATTCCTGTAAAAGGGCCATTGGAAAACGATGGGGTTTAAGCCCTCAAGTCGTTCATTGGATCTATACAGCAGTGGTGCGTCCAATTTTGCTGTATGGAATCATTGTCTGGTGGCCTGCTTTAGAAACAAAAGCGAACTGTGTCTTTATCACGAAGGTACAGAGAATGGCGTCAATGTGCATCACTGGTGCTCTTCGTACTACACCTACGGCTGCATTAGAAATCCTCCTTCACCTAATACCCTTGGACATATTGGGTAGGCAGTATGCAGCTGCGTCGGCAATTCGACTTAATAGCACGCTGCAATGGAGGAGCAGCGATTGTGGCCATAGCGCGATCTTGAAAAAGATAACAATACCACAAAATGTGGATTGTGCTCCCTCTTTGAGCCTCTTTGAGCGCCACTTTACCACTATGATACCATCCAGGGAGTCTTGGATGGGGGATACTCCGGGAAGTGGAGCTACCATAAATTTTTACACAGATGGATCGAGGCTGCACGAACAAGTGGGATTTGGGGTCTATTCGGAAGAGCTTGGATTGAGCCTGGCTCGTAGATTGCCAGATCATTGCAGTGTTTACCAGGCAGAGATGCTGGCAATAAAGGAAGTGGCTGACTGGTTGAGCTGCAATGTCTTGTCTACAACCGCAGTCAACATCTATACTGACAGTCAAGCCGCGGTCAAGTCCCTGGATTCAATGTTTCTGAAAACAAGATCTGCCCTTAACTGCCGCACGTCTTTAAATGAGATGGCCAAGAAGTTTAACATACGACTCATATGGGTCCCAGGGCACAGAGACATTCCAGGGAATTGCAAAGCCGATGAGCTTGCAAGACTAGGAACTACCTTACAGGTTCCAACAGAATTGGAATGTGTTGATATGCCTCTAGAAACTTGCAAGCAAAACCTACGGCTTTGTTCTGCGACGGAGACTAATCAAAGATGGGCAAATGGATGGACGTGTGAGACAACACGACTGATTTGGCCTTCTCTTAATCAGGGGCGCACAAGTGAGCTGATATCGCTTCCAAGAGGAGAGATTTCAACGGTGGTTTCTATAATTACCGGACACTGTCTTATAGGGAAGCACGCAGAGCGGTTAAATGTGCCGTCGAATGACTTTTGCCGAAGTTGCATGGATGAAGAGGAGTTGGAAACTATCGAACACTTTATTTGCCATTGCCCGGCACTTTCTGGTCAGCGACTTGCTTCACTGGGATCTAGGGAGCTGTACGATCTTTCAGATTTGTCGGATGTCAAAATTCAACATCTAAGGAGTTTCATAAGAAGCTCAAACTGGTTTAACGACAGGGACTAGTAGGGAAACCTATTACGATCCCGTGGTATCACAATGGACCTCAGAGTCTACGTGTGTTGACGTAAAACGTCAGTAGCCACTTACAACCTAACCTAACCTAACATGAGGAGATAAGTGCGTGATTTACGTGATTGTGAGTGAGTGTGAGAGCGTGTGAGTGGAAAAAAATGCATCGGTTAGATTACGTGATTTATTTTCTCTTAACATTTCCTTTCGTTTTGATAAAAAGCCAACAAATTTTTTTATAATTTGGCTAAATTTTATTTCTTTTTTGTTCGTTTCAACGTGAGTGTGAGTGAAGCCCATGTGATTGCGCATATGTGTAGGTTGTGCGAGTGTGCGTGTCTAGAGTGTGAGTTAAAAGTCACTCACACGCTCATCTCTAATAAGGTTTACTTACAATATTTCTTTAACGATGTAAAATCCTCGGCTAAACGCTTTTTGAACATTTCTAGTTTTTCATTGAGTTCCAATTCCTTTTTGATTTGTTTTTGAATGGCTTCAATACCAGCTATATTTAATTTAATTGATTCCCGTCCTTTGCTGAAGGAAAATGAAAAATATTAATTGATTGTAAAAACACCAAATGCGTAGAAAAAAGCATGTACCGTATGCACTTTCAACTAGGTAATATGAATAGTGGTACCAGTAGGGCAAATCCACCTCAAACCACACAGCATTCGGATTTGTCACCTTCGATTTAAATAAAATTTGACAAATATAATGCAAATGGATAGTGTTCCTAAAATCATTACCTTTCTGGCTCCAAAACCTTTCGGTTTTCGAAATATGGCGTCTTGAAAATTGGCAAAAACGTCAAATTTTCAATAAGGTGCATATATAAAGTCACCCATAACTTTAAAACTATAAAACCCACAATTACCAAATAGGTATCATTTGAAAGCTGTAAGGATTACCTTATAAGTGGCATGCACAATTTTTTCTTGTAACGAAAGGTTAAAGGTCATATTTCAAGGTATAATGTTCAAAGACCTATATCTCAAAATCCGATATTTTTAAAATTCTCAAAAAAATATATGATAACAATCAAGTCTTTCCCTACATTTGTATCAACATTTCAGGGTGGACACTCATATGGTTCCAAAGTTACAGAGGAATACGTGCTTGAAGTCAAGATTTTCTCTACGAGTTCATATGCAAAAGCTTACACACACGAAGCAGCATAACATGCTAGCATGCTGCTAGCAGTAAACAAACAATGGGACGGACCTAAAAACTGAACCCATTATTTATTAATATTTCGAACTCCTGAATTTGATTTCACTATCAAAACTGAATTTTATCGTAGGGTTTTCTTGTTTTCTTACAAGGAAAATCTTCAAAGTGAACATACGTAATTTCTTTGAAATTTATGCCCATGAAAGACAACAAATATCTAACATCGACCTGTCTGAGCTTATTGGTCTTAATTTAGTTTTAAAGGGTTAAACGGGAGTCAAAAATGACCGATTTTTAGTAATTTTAACTTTTAGGTACATTGATGCCACTTATATCAGATCCGTTTCATTTGAAAAAAAAAATTGGCGTCTGTTTGAGACATTTTATTTGTTGCATAATTGTTTTTGTTAAAAATGTATAGTTTTTGTTATAGTTTTTGTAAAACAAATTCATTATTGGTACTATTTTCTATTTAAATTAAGCAATCAAATGCATTTTTTATTGGCAGTTTTTCTTACAGGTCGGGTTTCATCCGAATTAAAAAAAAAAAAAATCTTTATTAGTGTGTCCAAAATAAAATAAGGCAAAAATTCAAAGAAGTTCGAAACATTAGTGTTTCCATTTCTAAACCATTTTTATGCTTGATTATATTCTTTTTTATGAGCTTTATTCCGCTTTGAACATACGGTTCCCCCACCCCATTCCTATTTCCCTACTATGGAAGAATATAGGTTTCGAATGAAACCGATCTGTTTTATATGGCATCAATATAAAGTACCTAAACTTTAAAATAACTGAAAATGGGTAATTTTTAACCCCGTTTAACCTGAATTTAGGCCGACAAGCTCAGACTGGTTGATTTTAGATTTATTTTTTCTAGCTTGTGTATAAATTTTAAAGAAATCAGGTATGTTCACTTTCGAGGACTTTCCTTGTAAAAGAACAAGAAAACCCCTACAATATAATTCAAAATACATAAAAAGTCTTAAGCCTTGTTCTAGGCCCGCACCTTTGTTTACGACTATGTATATTGTTTTGTTTGTGCAATATTTTTTATATGAACTCGTAGAAAAAACCTTGCCTTCGAGCACGTTTTCTTCTGTAACTTTGGAACCATATGAGTGTCCACCCTGAAGTTTTGATGCAAATGTAGGGAAAGACTTGATTGTTATATATATTTATATATTTTTTTGAGAATTTAAAAAATATCGGATTTTGAGATATCGGTCTTTGAACATTAGACATTGAAATATGACCTTTGACCTTTCATTAGAAGAAAAAAATGTGCATGTCACTTTTAAGGTAATCCTTTCAGCTTTCAAATGGTACCTATTTGGTAATTGTGGGTTTTATAGTTTTAAAGTTATGGGTGACGTTGTATGTGCACCTTATTGAAAATTTTACGTTTTTGCCAATTTTCAAGACGCCATATTTCGAAAACTAAAAATTTTTGGAGCCTGTAAGGTAATCATTTTATGAAAACATCGCATGTGAAATATTTTTTGCGAATTTCATTAAAATCGGAGGTGACAAATCCGAAAATCACAGTTTTCTGTGCGGTTTGACATGGAATCACCCAGTAATAAAATATATTTTGTCTAAAAAGTATTATTTTTCAAAAAAGTATTCTTTTGGAAAATAATACTTTTTAAGAAAAAAGTACCATTTTTTCAAATTATGTACTTTTTTTCTAAAAGAGTACGTTTTTTCTAAAAAAGTACGTTTTTTCTAAAAAGAGTACGTTTTTTCTAAAAAGAGTACGTTTTTTCTAAAAAGAGTACGTTTTTTCTAAAAAAATTTAAGTTTTTTTCTAAAAGAGTACCATTTTTTCTAAAAATGTACTTTTTTTATTTTTCTTAAAAAATTTAAATTTTTTCTAAAAAAGTACAATTTTTTTAAAAAGTACTATTTTTTTCTAATAATAATAAAATAATACTTTCTAAGAAAGTACTATTTTTTTTTAAAAAAGTACTATTTTTTCTTAAAAAAGTGTTTTATTTCTTAAAACAATTGTTGAAAAAACATCTAAAATGTGCCATGAGCCAATAACTGGGACACAGCACCTGTGACATGTGTCAAACTAGAGCACATTGCGCATTTCAGATGTGGCATGTGCCGGCATGACACTTCTGAAACGTGCAAATATCAAGTGCCAAGGATCATTATTTCAGGAAATGTTTAAAGTAACAAAAATACACTTTTTTACCCCTTTTAACACCCGCACTCCCTTTGAAATGGAATTTTCAAAAAGAACTTTTTCCAGAATGGTTTTTTCACTGCAGAATCCTACATTCCAAATACCAAGTTTCTAGGATCATTATTTTAGGATATATGTATATAATGTACCAAAAGTACACTTTTTTATTTGTTTTATACCCTAAGAAACGTAATTTCTAAAAAGTATTTTCCATAATTTTTTGTTTATTGCAACGAAGTATCAAAAATTCCAAATTTAAAGTATCTAGGATCATTATTTCAGGAAAGAATAAAAGTACCAAAAGTACACCTTTTATCCCTTTTACCCCCTATAAAACGAAATTTCCAAAAAACTGCTTTTTCCAGACTGTTTTTCATCCAAGGTTTCCTACTTTTAAATTTTAAGTTTCTATTACCATTATTTCAGGAAATATTAAAAGTACCAAAAGTACACATTTTACCCCTTTTACCTATTAGAATCAACATTGTCAAAAACCCAGCCTTATTGGATCTATTTTCCGGGAGGTGAACCTAAATCCCAAATTTCTAGGAGCATTATTTCAGTAAATATAAAAAGTACCAAAAGTACACTTTTTTAGAATCAACATTGAAATATATCCATTAGAGCAATGGTTCCCAACCTTTTTTGCGTCATGCCCCACTTTTAAGTAAAAAAAACTACAATGTCCCCCCTACACTCTAGAAAAATTTAAAAAATTTTTCAATTTGGTGTAAAATTTTAAATTTGCTTGTGGTTAAGCAAACTTTTTGTTAATATCATCGTTTAAATAAAGTTTTTAGAAAAGGTTTTCAATAATCAACTAAATAATTTAACTAAAATTTATTTTTTCTTAGTTTATTTTAACAAAATAAATCTTAAAAATTTGCTTGTTGCCCCCCTCAAGCATTCAAATTGCCCCCCAGTGGGGCGAGAATCAAAGGTTGGGAACCATTGCATTAGAGTGTCCCTTATTTTGGAAATGTTGGAAATCTTGAGACGGTACCCGCTCATTTTTTTCCTTTTGACTTAAAAATAACTCAGGAAAAATTTTACGCCCCTAGGACCACGCCTTCCCTACGCGACGGAGCCTTAAAGAGCGGGGCCTTAAAAATCATTTTTCCATACAAACCAAAAATTTTTCTTTTCGATTTTTAATTTTTTTGTTATTATTTATTATATTACTTGGTTTGCTTATTCACAACAAAAAATTTGATTTTGGTGGGATAAGTCTTTCAGCGCTAAAAAATTTTTTGCCAAAAAAAATTTTGAGCCGCCAGGGTCCTACAGTAAAAAATTTTTAAAAAATATTTTTTTTTAGTTTTGACCAGCAACGGTTTTAGCTGCTATGTTGCTTTAAATGATATATATTCATAAAAAAATATTTTTTGTATCTGTAACATCTTTATCGTGTTCTAAAAAAGGGTAAAAAATGCATTGTTGATTTTTTTCGATAAACGATAAAAATGTCACAAATATGAATAATATTTTTTTTGGAATATATATCATTAAAAACAACATAACAACTTAAACCGCTGCTTTTCAAAACTAAAAAAAAAAATATTTTTTAAAAATTTTTTAACGTAGGATTCCTACGGCTCAAAATTTTTTTTTCGAAAAAGATAAAGATGTCACAGATATGAATAATTTTTTTTTGGAATATATATTATTTAAAGCAACATAGCAGCTAAAACCGTTGCTGGTCAAAACTAAAAAAAAATATTTTTTAAAAATTTTTTACTGTAGGACCCCGGCGGTTCAAAATTTTTTTTGGCGAAAATTTTTTTAGCGCTGAAAGACTTATCCCACCAAAATCAAATTTTTTGTCGTGAATAAGCAAACCAAGTAATATAATAAATAATAACAAAAAAATTAAAAATCAAAAAAAAAATTTTTTGGTTTGTATGGAAAAATGATTTTTAAGGCCCCGCTCTTTAAGGCCCCGTCGCGTAGGGAAGGCGTGGTCCTAGGGGCGTAAAATTTTTCCTGAGTTATTTTTAAGTCAAAAGGAAAAAAATGAGCGGGTACCGTCTCAAGATTTCTAACATTTCCAAAATAAGGGACACTCTAATATCCATCCTTAGTGGATCTATTTTCCGGGAGGCTTGGTTGCGCCAAATCTCTTACACCCTCCAGCATGTAAAAAAATCATTGCGTTTTTTTTGTGTTAGGGATTACTGGGATACTTTGCGGGGCAACCTTCTTTCCGTGCGATAGATGGTGGCGGGCCAAAATAAATATTTTTTAATCCCCTGGGTCCACATGTAGGACTTTTAACTTCTTCTAACACAAAAATGTATCATTTGTTTAACAAATATACAAAAAACCTGTACAAAAAAGTGTAATTTTCCAGAGGTTGATCAATTTCTTCAAGGAAAGAATTTTCTCCCGCGGGTGAGTTGGAGGCTAAACAAAATATATTTCGCACGTACACAGAAACAATTTTAGGGGAAAAACTTTTAATTAAAAATTTAAATACGTTCATTTTAGTTTTCAATCATTTTTTTAATTGATATAATTACATTTTTAACTGATTTCGCAAATTTTCGTGAATTGAGAATAAATGCAATTTTTTCTTGTTAAACTTTTACAAATTTTAGTAATTGATACAATTACTTTCGTGATAGGTGAAAAATTAATTAAAATAGTAATTGATATAATCATTTTAGTGATTGAAACTCATTTTCATTTTTTTGTATGTAGACACAATGTATAAAAAATTTTAGATGCTAAAAATCGCATTAGACTGATTTACATTTTTTTGTGCACATATTTTAACTTACTCCGTTTCCACTTTGACTTGATAAAGTATGCGATCTCGCAATGATATGGCAACTATAACTTCAGACCACGCCTGTGTCAAACGTTTGTGTTCATTTTCCAATGCTTCCAAATCAGCATTTGCATTAGCAACACTCATATTTAACATATCTAAAACTTCCTGCATATCCTTCATCTCATTCAGTACCATTTCTAATTCCCTTTCACTTTTCTTCACCTCCATATCCAAATGATAGAAAAGTAAATCGGATTTACGTTTCTCGTCGGAAAGCTGTTGCTGCAATTGAGTATCACGACTGACAACACGTTTTGCATTTTTAACTTCATCCTCAACATCGTCGGTCCATTTACGAATATTGTTCTCTAACTCTTGCATATTTTCAAGCTCTGCCATACGTTTGTTGTACAATGTCTTCTGCTCCTTGGTTATTTGAGACTTTTCTTCGTACTCGGTTTTAAGTTGATTGACCGCTTCTTCTTCACGATGGCGTTGCTGTAGATTTTCCTGAATTTGTTCTGCAAATTCTTCAAGTTGTTCGTTTTGTCTTTGAATTTCTTGTTGCATATCGTACAGAGTGGCACCCTGTTCTTCTCGCTCCTGTTCCTTTGACGTAACAGTGTGTTTAATATCTTCAATTTCATTGATTAATTGATCTCTAGTGCGTATAAGATATTCCTTTAATGATTGTTGAAATTTAGCCAATAATGGATGATCGGGTGGTAAAAGAGCCAACGGTATATCTTCCTGGTTATTGGTTGTTGGCTCTTCTGGTATATTAGCAAATTCACTAGGATAATTTAGCTCACCTTCTTCAAAATCTTCTAACTCTTCCATTTCCTCTTGTTGTTCGTGATTATTTGCTGGAGATGTATATTCTTTGTCCTCAGACTGTAAAACATTACAAGTATCGGCCATTTTATAAAGTTTTCTTGTAAAATAGCTTTTGAAGGAAGTTCTCCTTATTTATAAAAAATATAATTTGTTGTAAAGACAAAATAATTCTATTTGATAATTGAATTATTTATGTCTGTAGTATTACCAGAATTAAAATTTGTTTAGCTAGCAAGTGTATTTTTACAAAATATATCCTGGCAACCTGTTGGTTGTTAGTAGTAACAGTGTTATTATTTAAATGTCGCCCATATTAATTGTTGTATTGGTTACCAATATAGTATATCAGTGGCGGGTACAGCTTTTGAGTCTGGGGGGGAGGGGGAATTTTTTTTTAACTTCGAATAAAAAAATCATCAGTTCACCGTTGTCGGACAACCAACAAAAAGAATACTTTTTTTCAAAAAAGTAGTGCAGCCGATTTTTTAACAATAGTTCGACAAAAATGAGAAAAAGTTTCAAATGCTTCTAAATTAGTCTCAAATTCTGGGAATTTTGTCTACAAAAAAAGTCACAGATTTTGAGAAATTTTTTTCAATTTTCCCATAGAAAAAGCCTCAGATTCTGAGATATTTCACATAAAAATGTCTCGGATTCTGAGACATTTTTCCAATAGAAAAAGTCTCAGATTCTGTGACAGTTTTTTCTATAGAAAAAGTCTCAGATTCTGAAACATTTTTCCTACAGAAAAATTCTCGGATTCTGATAACTTTTTTTATAGAATAGGTCTCAGATTCTGAGGCGTTTTTCCTATAGAGAAAGTCTAAGATTCTGAGGCTTTTTTCCTATAGAAAAAGTCTCAGATTCTGAGGCCTTTTTCCTATAAAAAAGTCTCTGATTCTGAGACATTTTTCTTATAGAAGAAGACTCAGATTCATACACTCAAAATAATTCTACAGTAAAAGGTTTAGTAAGTGATATTGTACTAATTTTAGTATCTTCAAAGTACTAAAATTAGTAAGTTTTACTGGTTTTGAATATTAGTAAAAAATTTTAGTATTGGTTACCAATTCCTGCACTAGGTCCTTTTGGACTAAAATTTAGTTAAATTTTTATTATTGAATACCCACTTTTTTTTTTGGGTGTAGACATTTTTTCTATAGAAAAAGCCTCAGAGCCTGAGACATTTTTCCTATAGAAAAAGTCTCAGATTCTGAGACATTTTGCTTATAGGAAAAGTCTCAGATTCTGAGACATTTTTCTTATACACTCAAAAAAATATGTTAGTAAAATCAACTGAAAATGTCTGTTAAAATTATAATAACAATATATAATTTTTTTTACAAAAAAATTTTCAGAAAAAAATTTAAGACCAATTTAAAAAAAAAAAAAATAAAATTTGTTTTTATTTTTTGGAAAAAAACTTTGAAAACTTTTCAGAGATAAAAAATTAAATTAACTACTTTAAATTACTGTTACTACATTATACGGCGTTCACACTTGCTGTTTTAAAGTGTTCAAGAGTGAGATGTTTAAAAAAGTCTTTGTTCTGTGTCCATTACGTTTTTATTCTGCTACTGGTGTTTTGTTAAACAACTTGTTTAAGGTCGCTAGCGTGAATGCCATATTACAGTACTTTTTTGTAATTGTTCAAAAAACCGAAAAATAACTAACAGAAATTAGTTATTTTTAACAGAAATAGTTGTTTGATATTTTTAATACAAAAAAAAAACAACTGACCTTGTAGTTGAAAACTACTAACTACTGTAAAATATACAAACAACTTACATGTAGTAACTTACATAATTTGCTGAGTGTAGGAAAGGTCTCAGATTCTGAGTCATTTTTCTTATAGAAAAAGTCTCAGATTCTGAGAAATTTTTCCTATAGTAAAAGTTTCAGATTCTGAATCTAAAATTCTGAGACACTTTTCCTATAGAAAAAGTCTCAGATTTTGAGCCATTTTTTCTACAGAAAAAGTCCCACATTCTGTGACAGTTTTCCTATAGAAAAAGTCTCAGATTTTGAGACATTTTTCCTATAGAAAAAGACTCAGATTCTGAGACATTTTCCTATAGAAAAAGTCCAAGTCATTTTTTGTACCAAATTAAGTCACATTTTGTCTTTAAAAATTTTCAGATTTTCCCTATAAATTTTTTAGATTTTTCCTTCAAAAAATTTTAATTTTTTTTCCATTAAAAATTTTAAGATTATTTTCCTTTGGAAATTTTTTTTAAAAATTTCCTTCTTCTTTTCTTCCTTTTTTCCTTTTTTCTTTCTTTTTCGTTTTTTTCTTTTTGAAATTTGGTCTGGGGTGAAATTTCCCCTTCCCCCCACCCCCCCTGTACGCACATAAGTATATGTTTACTTAAAGCTAATTGATCAATATCTAGTAAACGGCTAATGATAGAGGGTATATATAAGTTTGTCATTCCGTTTGTAACACCTCAAAATATAGGTCTAGGTTCCCATAAAGTATATAAGACCCCGAGTAAAAATTTTTGTATGGAGCAATATATGTTCTTATATTATTCCAGATCTGTTGATAGATCCGAGATTTGAAAGATCAGCACTGATCCGAAAAATGGATCGCTAAGATTAGATCAGTTTTAACCGGACGGATACAATTTGATCCGAAAAGTGGGTTTATCTAATTAGATCAGTTTTAATCGGTGGGATACAATTTCATCCGAAAAATGGTTGGATCTTATTGGACCAAGACAAAAAAAAAATATTTTTTTAGCTGGATAAAAAAAGATAAAATTTCATACGAAAGAAAAAAAAAATATTACAAAAAACTTTAGATAAAATTTTATCCGAAAAAAAAAATCTATTTTTAGAACTATATATAATTTAATCCGAACAATAAATTCTATTTTTAGAACTGATAAAGTTTTATCCAAACAATTTTTTTCAATATTAAGATATAAATATATATAATTAAAATTTATTTAAAAAAAAAAAAAAACTTCGAGCGGCGGGGGAATCGAACAGCTACCAACTGTTTTGTAATCGCAATCTCTACCCTCTGACCCAGCGGACGTTGTTAATAAATGACAACTTTAAAAGACTATGTTTTAAAAAAACTTAGAAAATAGTTTATCATATATAATTATATCAAGTTTAACTTATATATAATTAAATCCAGTTTATCTTATCGTGTATATGATTGCATCAAATTATATTCGACTTGAATTTGAACAAAATTTTAAAAAAGACTTAGAAAATTTTTGCTAAAATTTGTGATTTTTTTTTTTTTTAGTTTTTTTGCTGAGCTAATAGGGGGTTTAATACTGAGTTTAACAACATGATTTTCATCTTCCAATGCTCTTAATTTTCCAAGTTATAAAGCTTTAAAGTAAAAACGGTTTTTGGCTTATGAGCTTCACATTTTTCATCGGATCCAAATTTTCTTTCTGCTGTTGTATATTTAATAAAAATACCTTTAAGATGGTATAAAACATGTATAAACTTTTTTACTCACCAACGGCCAAATAATGAGTTTTAAGTTTTTTTCGGAAGTTTTTTCAGACAAAAATAATTTTATCTGAAAATATTGCTAACATAAGTTCAAACCAAATACACTTTTAATTATTGGCAACAAATAAAGCTTTGATTTGAGCTTGATCTGAGGACTTTAGCTCTCTTAAAACCAGAGATATTGATGGTTAAACATTAAAGTTTTAAAATATTTTTTTCTTCGGATTAAATAATATATAATTATATCAAAGTATAATTATTTTTGAAATATTTTTGTTAAAATTCAGGGATTTTATTTTTTCTTAAATTTGAAAAACGAAAACGCATTAAAAAATCATTTAGATTAAAAAAAAAAATTAAAAAAAAATTATTTTTTTCTTGACTTAGTCGGGAATCGAACTCAGGGTCCTCAAGAATTATATATTATCATATATGATGCAATATAGAAAGTTATATTACTATATATAAATAATATTTATTTCTAAATATTATCATAAAAAATAAATTAATCAATATTTTTAAGTTTAGTAAAAAATTAAAGCTTCTAAAACATATTTTCTTTAAAAAAAAAATTAAAAAAAAAACTTTTTTTCTTAGCTCAGCCGGGGATCGAACCCAGGGTCCCTAGGAACCATATATTAACTTATATGATGTAATATATAAAATTATATAACTATAAATAAATAATATTTAATTTTAGATTTTATCATAAAAATTTAATTATTCAATATTTTTAAGTTTAGAAAAAACAAGAAGCTTTAAAAACATATTTTCTTTTTTAAAAAATTAAAAAAAAAATAGTTTTTTTCTGGGTTGAGCCGGGAATCGAACTCGGGGTCCTCAAGCATCATATATTATCTTATATGATCTTATATAAAGTTACACACAACTATTTAAGTTATATGCATTTTTTTAAGTCCCGAGTAAAAATAATTTAATATGATCTTATATAATTTTATATAGTCATATTATTTGATATATGATCATGTGTGACACTATGTATTGCAAGATAAATTTATATAATAAATTTTGATGTGGGATTTTATTAAGATATCGCCATACATAACTATATGTTGCAACATCTGGTCCCATGCATCATTTTAAATTTCTAAGTGTTTTATATAAAATTTTATATGCCTCCATTATTTTTTAATATTTTCAAAGTGTTTTATATAAAATTTCATATGACTTCATATTTTTTTATTTTTCTAAGATTTTTCCAAGCACCACTTTTTTATCACGAATATTTTCTAAGTGTTTTATATAAAATTTTATATGACTCCATCTTTTAAATTTTTTCTAAGTTTTTTCAAGGAACATTTTTTTATCGAAAATATTTTCTAAGTGTTTTATATAAAATTTTATATAACTCCATTTTTTCAAATTTTTCTAAGTTTTTTCCAAGGACAAATTTTTTTGAAAATATTTTCTAAGTGTTTTATATAAAATTTAACATGACTCCATTTTTTGAAATTTTTCTAAGTTTTTTTCAAAGAACAACTTATTTTTATTATTTTAATTTTTCAACTTTTTATTAAAAACTAAAAAAAAAAACATCCGATTTCTAAAATTGTATAAATTTTAATATAATTGGATATAATTTTATATCATTGGATTAGACCAAAACTCGTATCAAAGTCGATATAAAGTTATATAAACTGATATTATTAGATATTATTCGATCAAATCTTATGAAACCATTTTTCGTATAAGATTATATCAAAATAGACACGAACCCATATTAAATTATATATTGTGTCATATCAATTTTTTTACTCGGGGTTTTAAAATACAATGGATTAAACAGATTTTTTTTTCTATTTAAAAATTTATAGAATTTATATATATTTTTTTTTTGACTGATTTTAGGTGCTTTGAGAATCATATATAATTATACAAGCTCTCTTGTATACTTAAATAAAAATATATATGATGCAACATTAAAAAAAAATACCCGAGTAAAAAGGAATTTATATAAATGTATATTATTTTATATGTTTTCATAAAACCATATACAACTATATGAGTCAAAGTATAAAATTATATCTCACTTTGAAATTTTCCAATTTTTTTAAATGATGTCATATAAAATCATATCTAATTATATTGTTCATAATATATTAATATAAATGGTAGATGTAATCATACGTTGCACATAAAACTTAATCCGATTTCATACATTATTATACGTGACTTTATATCTAATTATGTATAGGACTTTACTAAACAAAAAACCCGAGTAAAAAAGATATGATATAATCATATATGCTAATATATAATTATTTAAATTTATATATGGTTATGCATGAACTTTGATATGGGCATATAAGTTTATATATAGCATTGTATTTTTCCTTATTTTTTAATATGATAACATACATATTCATATCTATTTATATACCGATCTATATGAAATTAGATATGACTTATATGATCGGGAATTTTTAGATATGGCAGATAAAAAAATATATGATTTTATTTATAATTACATCCCGAAAAAAAATTTCAAAATTTTCTAAGTCCCACACACAAAATTTTTTTGGCAATTTTTTTTGAAGTAAAAAATTATTGAAAATGTTTTTAGGAGAAATTTTATGTTTTTAAAAAATTTTTAAGTTCCAAAAAAATGTTTTTAAATTTTCTAAGACACAAACATTTTTTGGAATGATTTTTGAAAACAAAATTGACAAATTTTTAATAAAAAAAATTCCGAAGAATGCAATAAAAACTCTTCTAATTGATAACACTACGTGACAGTTTTTTGACCAAATGTATCTGACACCTAAACTTTATGTACAATTGTCCACTGAATCCGAATATGAAGTCAGAATGGTCAAAAGTAGAACAGTTTTCGAGATATTTGAAAATAAGTGTTATTTGTGTTTTTAAAAAAGATGATGTCACTTAAATGCAAATATCTTCAAAACTATTCGTCGATTTATGTATTTCTTTTTTTTTAATGAAAGATAATAAAATTACTAAAATAACCATGGGTCGCTTATGAAGATTAGTAAAGAAATGACAGAGTTACAGTCGACAAAAGTTCAAACTTCATGAAAAATTTGATGATTTTTTGCAATTTTGCTCTTTTCAAGTTATTTTTTTTAAACCAAACAATTTAAAAATTGTAATTTTTTATTACATAGGACATTATTTTATTTCAATACGAACATTTTGCGCCCAACAAGACCCAGATTGGTGCAAAAATGACAAAGCTACAGAAGATTTAGTGAATTAACCCACTTTTCATTACTAACATTTAGCTCTGTATATTTACTTGTGTTTAAAAAAAAAAAAATCGAAAAGTGGGATAATTCAATTAATCTACTGTAACTTTGTCACCGATCTGGATCCTTTTGGGCACAAAATGTTCGTATTGAAATAAGCCAACGTTCTAAGTGATAAAATTGTAAACAAATTTTATTGTTTGGTTTTAAAAAAATAAGTTGAAAAGTGCAAATAACGGTAATTTTCTCGCTTTTCTCGTAAATATCTCGAAAACTGTTCTACTTTTGACCGTTCTGACTTCATATTCGGATTCAGCGTTCGGATTTACATAAAGATTAGGTGTCAGATTCATTTGGTCACGACTTTGTTGAAAATTTGTGACACAGTGTAATGTATCCAATCTGATAAAATAATTTCTAATTTTACGTTTAAAATTCCAAAAAATTTTACCTGATTTCATCCAATTATATAAAAATTTATCCAATTTTAACAGATAAGATATGATTTAATACAATTAGATAGACCCATTTTTGGGATCAAACTTAATCAAATTTGATATTATTTTATCAAAAATAATAGAATTTGATATAATCGTATAGTATTTGATCCGCCAATTTTCGGATCAAAATTAATATGGATTTACATAAAAGCATATCTGTTCATATAAAATTAAATATTGCGTCATATAACTTTTTTTTACTCGGGAATCCAGTATCAATTTATGTATAATTATATATGACTAATATAATACCATTTAAATCTATATATGGTTCCATACTAAAAAAATTTCCAACAAAAATAATAGATATAATTATATGTGTCTTAAACGATAACATATCTGTGTTTGTATGGTACTATATATACGCAAATTTCGTCTAAACTCAATATATATTTATAAATGGTCGCATATGTAATGGAATATATATTTTGATATAATCATGTATAAAAAAAATATTTTTTTGACCAAACAACTAGCCATATATAATTATATATGCCAGTATTTCAAAATTTATTTTTGTGTGTCAACATATATGGTTATACAAAACTTTTTATTGTATCATATAAGATTACATATGATTTTTGGAAACCCGAGTTCGATTCCCGGCCCAGTCGAGAAAAAAAAAAGTTTTTTTTTATTTTTTTTAAATAGAAAACACTTTTTTATTGCGTTTAATTTTTTTAGAACTAAAAAATTTTCATTTTTGGAATTTTTGCAATCATTTTAAAAAAAATATTTTTCTTTTATACAGTTATATATATTTTATATAGATTTATTATAAAATTATCTATAATTTTTGGGAACCCGAGTTCGATTCCAGAAAAAAAATATATTTTTTTTATTTTTTTTAAATAGAAAACACTTTTTTATTGCATTTATTTTTTTTAGAACTAAAAATTTTTCTTTTTTTGAATTTTTGCAATCATTTTTAAAAAATTATATTGCTGTTATATAGTTATATATAACTATATTTAATTTATTATAAAATTATCTATCATTTTTAGGAACCCGAGTTCGATTCCAGAAAAAAATATATTTTTTTAATTATTTTTTAAATGGAAAACACGTTTTTATTGCATTTGTTTTTTTAGAACTTAAAAAATTTTACTTTTTGAATTTTTGCAATCATTTTTAAAAATTTGTATTGCATTTATATAGTTAATAATAGCTATATTTGGTTTAAATTATTAAATTATCAATGATTTTTGGAACCCGGTCTCAAATAAAACAACAATGGATTCTGATTTCCTGATTCCATGAAAAATTTCAAATTTATAAGCCAAAGTCTTATTTCACTTTGGAAGCCTATGACTTGGAAATAAGGCATACCGCTACATTAAAATTATTGTTTAAGCTTACCATGGAAGCCCCTAATAGCGCTGTACGTCATTCCAATTTTTTTTTTTGTGCAAATTTTATCAAAAATTTTCTAAGTCTTTTTGAAAATTGTGTACAAGTGAATAACATATTTAATTGGATATAATCATATATTACTATATGTTAGATCAATTTGATATAATTAGATACGATCAATTTATTTAAAACTAAGTCTTTTAAAGTTGTTATTTGCTAACAACGTCCGCTGGTCTAGAGGGTAGAGATTGCGATTACAAAACGGAAGACTTGTGGTTCTAATCCCCGTCCGTTCGAAGTTTTTTTTTTTTTTATTTATTTATTTTCAGTTTGACATTATTATATCTAAAAATAAATCTAAAAACAGAAACATTTTTTGGATAAAAATGTATCCAATAATTTTTTTATAAAATCAAGATATCAGATATTATAAGATAACTTTGGCGCGGCCAAATTTCGGATGAAATTACATTATATAATATCCAATTTAATATAAAATCATGATAATGGATATTTTAAGATAACTTTGGCGCGGCCAATTTCCGGATGAAATTACATCATATTATATCATATTTAATACAAAATCATGATAATAGATAATTTGGGATAACTTTGGCGCGGCCAATTTCCGGATGAAATCACATACAATCAAATATTAAACTCTTACTTCATATATTATAAGATGTTTGGAGATAACTTTGGCGCGGCCAATTTTCGGATGAAATTTAGCAAAATCAGATCCAATAAATTATATATAATTTTATAAGATAACATGTTTTACCATACAGTTTTTTTTTACTCGGGTATTCAAAATACTGTCATATAAAAGTATGCATAATAGAGTGTCCCTTATTTTGGAAATGTTGGAAATCTTGAGACGGTACCCGCTCATTTTTTTCCTTTTGACTTAAAAATAACTCAGGAAAAATTTTACGCCCCTAGGACCACGCCTTCCCTACGCGACGGGCCCTTAAAGAGCGGGGCCTAAAAAATCATTTTTCCATACAAACCAAAAAATTTTTTTTTTGATTTTTAATTTTTTTGTTATTATTTATTATATTACTTGGTTTGCTTATTCACAACAAAAAATTTGATTTTGGTGGGATAAGTCTTTCAGCGCTAAAAAATTTTTCGCAAAAAAAAATTTTGAGCCGCCGGGGTCCTACAGTAAAAAATTTTTAAAAAATATTTTTTTTAGTTTTGACCAGCAACGGTTTTAGCTGCTATGTTGCTTTAAATGATATATATTCATAAAAAAATATTTTTTGTATCTGTGACATCTTAATCGTGTTCTAAAAAAGGGTAAAAAATGCATTGATGATTTTTTTCGATACACGATAAAAATGTCACAAATATGAATAATATTTTTTTTGGAATATATATCATTAAAAACAACATAAAAACTAAAACCATTGCTTTTCAAAACTAAAAAAAAATATTTTTTAAAAATTTTTTACCGTAGGATTCCTACGGCTCAAAATTTTTTTTTTTCGAAAAAGATAAAGATGTCACAGATATGAATAATTTTTTTTTTGGAATATATATCATTTAAAGCAACATAGCAACTAAAACCGTTGCTGGTCAAAACTAAAAAAAAATATTTTTTAAAAATTTTTTACTGTAGGACCCCGGCCGCCCAAATTTTTTTTTTTGCGAAAAATTTTTTAGCGCTGAAAGACTTATCCCTCCAAAATCAAATTTTTTGTCGTGAATAAGCAAACCAAGTAATATAATAATTAATAACAAAAAAATTAAAAATAAAAAAAAAAATTTTTTGGTTTGTATGGAAAAATGATTTTTTAGGCCCCGCTCTTTAAGGCCCCGTCGCGTAGGGAAGGCGTGGTCCTAGGGGCGTAAAATTTTTCCTGAGTTATTTTTAAGTCAAAAGGAAAAAAATGAGCGGGTACCGTCTCAAGATTTCCAACATTTCCAAAATAAGGGACACTCTAATGCATAATTATATATAAAATATTGTAAAAGAAAAAAATATTTTTTACCTTATACAATTGTATAACATTTTATATGGCGTTACATGTGCCACCATTTAAAATTATATATAGAGTTTAAAAAAAAATTGTATTTATATGGTACCTTACAAAACTATATACGGTATCTCATAAGCCATTTATAATTATATCTTTGATAATATTAAAAAAATAATTGTTTGATGCCATGTATAGTTTTATATAACTGTATATAGAGTTATATGTGCGACCATATATAATTATATTTGAAATTTTTTTTTTTCGTTTTTTAAGATGGAACCATATATAGTTTTAAATGGTTTCTTGTAAGTCATATATAATTTTAAATGGTTTCTTGTAAGTCATATATAATTATATATATAATGATATTGGATTTTTTTTAAATATGCTCGTATACGTTATTTGATATTAAGTCACATATAAATATGTATGCAATCAGATTAAGTTATATGTGTCACATATGATTATGTCTCCCACATGTATTTATATATTAATATGGTTATCATTAGATGTAATTTTATATAACTCCATTTAAAAAATTTGGAAAAACTCAATGCGAGATATAATTATGTACTTTGTTTGATATGAAAACATATTATTTCATATGGCTATATATACATACATCAATTAATGTAAAATTATATGTATTCATTTTTACTCGGGACGCATTCTACACCAAATGTCCCGCTGCAGAAAAACGTGTGTTCCGTGAATTTCTGAATAGGTTGTATGGATTGCCCTATATGGAGCTAAGAAAATTGCGTTTTTGGTTCTTCAATTTTTCAAAAACTGGGCTTAGGAGGCGTGGTCAAATATTGGAAAAATGGTCAAATTTGTGTCGAGTTGCCTTGATTAAATGTTTATCAAATTAAAACGGAATGCACCACAATCTCAAAAATTTACATTCTCAAAACTTGTTCTGAAATTTTCCATTTTGTTAAAAAGTCAATTTATCAATTTTTTTTTTAATGTTTAAAAGTTTAGATGTTTGTCTATCCACACACAACCATACAACATAGATGGGACTAATTAATTAATGGCACCAATTAATTGATGGTTTAATTACCATTAAATTGATGTCAATGGTAATGAAATTTTTTTCATTACAATTGGTTGTATCAATTGCACCAATTAAATTACTAATCTATTTAATTACTAATGAAAATTAAAAAAAAAAATAATTACCATTGGTATGGCATCAATTAAAAAAAATAATTAACATCAGTAAAAGTCGTCACAATATTGTCAAAATGGTTAATATTTGAAAATATCTGTTGTTTTTTGTTATTTTGTATTTCAATTTTTCACATTTTATGAACCAAACGCACGTTTGCCTTTTGTATAACACAATATTTGAAGTTTTTTTCTTTGCGTTTAGATTTTTGTCTTTATTCAAATTTAAAAAAAACATGCTTTGATTTTTAAATTTATAACTTTTCAAAAAGACAAAAATGTGTAAACAAATGGTTTTGAAACCAATTATAATTGGTGTTTTTCAACAATTGGTGCATTTCATTACAATTGGTAATTATTTTTTCAATTAAAAAAATTTAATTACCATTAAATGGTAATGAAATTTTTTTCATTACCATTGATATCAACCAATGGTAATTAAATTTCAATGGTAATGAAAAATTCCCATCTATGCCATACAACCTATTCTGGATTTTAAGGTACATGATTTTTATTCGCTGGACATTTGATGTGGAATGCCTCTCCAAAATTGGTGTGGGTTTAACATTTTTTTTTAATTCGAAATTACCTAAAAATATTTACTTTTGAATGCCGAGTGGCTGTTTTTGAATTTCAATACGGCGGATCCAATATGGAGCTCAATTTTTCAAAAACATCACAGATTCGTTTAAACCCCTTTTATACACGGGGTGTTTTGGTCGCTTAAGAATAATCTGAAATTGGAATTTTAAAATTCAAAATGGCGGATTCAACATGGCGACCAATATTTTTAAAAAATAAATAAAATAAATAAAACTTTTTATACTACGAGTTTTTGGGGTCGCTAAATAATAATCTGAAGTTAGATTTTCGAATGGCAGATTCTAATTTAGCAACCCAACAAACCTGTACGTAAAGAGTTTAAAGAGAATGTGTTATTTAAAAAAAAAATTTCGCCATGTTGGATCCGCCATTTTTAAAATCCAATTGCAGATTCTCTTTAAGCGACCCCAAGAACCCGTGTATGAAGAGTTTTAAGCGAATCTGTAATATTTTTGAAAAATTGGGCACCATATTGGATCCGCCATACTGAAATTCAAAAACCGCCACTCGGCATTCAAAAGCAAATATTTTAAAGTAAAATTCTTTTTGACACAATTGACCTCTGGTCACAACACTTTAGAAAAACACATGGTAACAATTCAAATTGGAAATTATAATACTTGCAGAAGGTGCAGGGAATTCGTAGAAGGCACCAACAACCAAGGATGGGTACCAATTCGATAAAAGTATTGGTATTGGTATTGGTTTTTAAAACTATATTAGTATTGGTATAGGTATTGGTTTTCATTTTTTGTTGAATTGGTATAGGTTTCGGTATTGGTTTTGAATTATTTAGGTATTGGGTATTGGTATTGGTTTTAGCCTCGAATCGGTATCGGTTTTTAATAAGTACCCAAGCAGAAACTGCCAACCGTTCCAAAGAAAAAGTCTCGGCAAAGCACTTTATTTTTTGTGTAGAAGGTAGTATGAATTCGAAAAAGTACTTTGCAAGCGCTTTGCCAATGTTTTTCTATTTAAATTCGTTCAAAGTATAAATATTTTATTAAAATTTATTAATTTGCATAATAATTGGAATTTTTTTTATTTCCTTGCAGGATAAGGCCGGTCCTTGATATTTCACATGATATGTCACTTATACACAATGACCTACATATTACAAACTTGACACCTTTTATGTAAAAACACCTGTTCTTTCGTGAGGAAGTGTCTTAAACTCCGGATACATACCCGTTTCAGTTCAACACACCCCTTTTTCGGAACTTTTCCAATTTTTTTCCTAAAAGCATTTTTATTCAATTTTTTATTCCAAAACGCAATGCAAACAAATTTTTTCCGGGACTTAGAAAATTGTTCAAAGTTTGTTAAAAATTTTTTTATCCTAATAAATGCGTCAATAATTTTTTTTATCCTGTTTTAATAAATTTCTTTATTCAAATAAACACCAAAAAAAGTTGTGTCCTATGGACTTATATATACAATTTAGATACGTCCCATTTTTTGTTCTAAAAGTTCTATAATAGTACCATATTTTTGTTTTTAAAGCGCATTCAAAGCGCTTTAAAATAGCAACGGCATACCGTTTACCGTGGTTATCATTTTGGACGCTGGGAGAGTACTAAACTGTGATGCTTTCCCAGCACACAAGCGACCATAAAAGGTACTTTGCCAGCGCTCTCCCGTTCGTATTTTTCTGCCTGGGTATTGGTATTTATCTTATATCGGTTTTGGTATTTGTATGCAAAAGGTTTTATCGTTAATATTAATTAATTTAACGTAAGTCGTCCTTCTGTCCGCCCCACAGTGCACACTGGGGGGAGATGGTAGGTTTTTTGGCCAAAAGTTTCTACAGGTCGTAAATGTTAACCGATTTTTTTGAAATTCAGAATATAAGCCTATATTAAGGTACTAAATAAGTGCCTTGAAAGTTTTTGAAATCGGACCTACAAGGAAACTATTTCAGGGTGGACACTTAATTTTTAATAAAATTTACAGATGTTATAGATGAATCAAATGAAGAGACACTTGCCTTTTGTTTATGTATTCGAATTAGAGATGGTCTGTGGTCCCGTAATTTGCGTGACTCAAAAAACCACGTGATTCAGGCGCGAGCGATTTTTATTTAAATCACGTGATTATAGGGTGATTTTCATTTAAATTAAGTACTATATTAGGGTAATAAATAAGTGACTTGAAACTTTTTGAAATCGGACCTACAAGGAAACTATTTCAGGGTGGACACTTCATTTTTAACAAAATTTACAGATGCTATAGATGAATCAAATGAAGAGACACTTGCCTTTTGTTTAAGTATTTTAATTGGAGATGGTCTCTGGTCCCGTGATTCACGCGTGAGCGTGAGTGCTTTTCATTTAAATCATTTGGTTATAGAGTGATTTTCATTTAAGTCAAGTGGGTCATTTTTAAATGCTTTTACCTGCTTAATTTCGAAAGCATACTTATTATAATACGGTTTTAAGAGTAGTTTTTGCCAAATTTAAAGGGGACGTTTGTATGGGGGCTAGATCCTAACATGGACCGATTTTTTTCAACACAGTTTTTTAACATTTTAGCTGTTTTAAAAGTCCCCAATTGAGCAAGGATGCTGATAGCATGTAGTCCTGGCAATCATATCCTGAAGTAGTCAGATTTAAAAACGGTGCTCTTTAAACATTGCCCTAACGAGCTATGAAGCTGAAAATGGCCAAGTTAATAGTATTGAAAATGGAGCATATTCTTAAGTTGTAGGATTTAAAATTCTTAAACTTTGGACGAAAAAATTATATGAATTATGGTAAAATTGTGATTTTGGCATTCATATAAGTAGTAACATCAGATCCACACGGACATGGATTATTCGGTGCAAGGAACGGAAAAAGGGTGTAAATTAAATTATATCTTTTCCAGACTTTTTTGAAGCCCACTGATAAGTTAAAAATAGGCATACATTGGCAGATCCTAACGTAGCCATGTATTTTTGTATTTGGATAACTCAGCAATTTCCAAAAAAATAGGCTTTGCTTGTATATTTTATTTTAATAATTTTAGCATGATATTTACTAAACTTTTCGCGACCCCCTAGAAATGCTTCCGTGGCCCCCTAGGGGGTCGCGACCCACCGTTTGAGAATCATTGGTCTAGAGAGTGAGTCGAATTTTTGCGTGAGGGATTTTTAGCAGTATTTGCATTCAGAATTAAGTCAAACTTTAAACTAAATAGTACATGCTTAACCCATTTTGGACAAAGATTCATTTTTTTTTGGAAAAAGGTACCTATTTAGTAAAATTATAACCGGCTGATCTCAAAACTCTTGTAAAAAAAAATTAATGTTCCGTTATTTCAGAAAAGCCTGTATTTCAACTTTTAATGCAATTTTAATATTTGGATTTATTTGCTATTTTATTAATTTATTTCGTTATTTTCAAAATAAATAGTAGTGTCCGACCGAATATTCGGCTTCGGCCTCGGCCTCGGCTTCGGCCAAAAAGCACTATTCGGCCACTATTCGGTTCGGCCACAATTTTGGCCGAATAGGCCGAATACCGAATAATTGTATAATATTTGTGCTCACGTGTTGAAAAACATACTAAACTAACTTTGAATCACATTAGTAAGCCACAAAAACATTTTAATAAGTGTTTTTGCAACTAAAAACATTTTTTACATTCAAAAAAAATTTTCGATCGAAAAAAATTTACACTCTAAAATATATTTTTTTACAAAAATGTCCAAACAAATTTTTTGCTTAAAATAAAATCATTCTAGACAGCATTCTCATGCATTTGAGTATCCCGCCGAGTCGACTTTTATTTTTTTCTTGTTTTTACTACATAAATATTTTTTTTTTTAATATTCGGCTTCGGCCAAAAAAGGTGTATTCGGTCGGACACTAATAAATAGTTTCAAAATGTTTCAATTAGTGGAATTTGATAATAAATTAAATCTAAAAAAAATTAATATTAATTAATAAAAAAATTAAAAGCCTAAACTAAAAAAATGCAAATTTTTCGTTTTTGCTTGAAACAATTTCTGTGCTGATGCACATTGCATTTAATGCACATATAAATTCCGGTGGTCAAGGGGAGATATTTTTTAACTGCAGAAAGATGAGACTTAACATTTGTAACAAAATATACCTGAACTTCATCCTTTTCATACATAAATATTTTTTTGAAAAAGGTGATCGAAATCGGTTATCATTAGGGTTGCCAGACGGGCTTGATTTGGCTTGATTGTCAAGCTTTTTTAGTACGTGTCAAGAATCAAGCCAAAATGTCATTTGTCAAGCTAAAATGAAATTTTACACAATTTCCCACTAAATTGTCAAGAAAAATCAAGAATAATTTATTTTTAAAGTCTTTAAATAAAAATAAATACAAATTAAAATATTATTTTCAAAAAAAATTATGTTTTTATCACTAGTTCTACCAATGTCTCCTTTAGAAATAATTAATATGGACTAAAACCGAACTAAATAAAAATTTAGTAATACAATTTTTTATTATCAATTTTTTTTTTCACCAAAAAATTTTTTTTTTTCATATTTTTTTCATCAATTTTTTTACATCAAAAATTTTTCTTTTCATTAAAAAAATTCATCAAAAACTTTTTTCATCAAAAATTTTTTTTCACCAAAAATTTTGGGTTCATTAAATTTTTTTTAACATAATTTTGTTTTTCGTGAAAAAAAAAAATTTTTACCAAAACTACTTTTTCACCAAGTCTAAGCATTTCACATAAAAATTATCAATTTTTTTTTATTAAATATACATAAAACAAGTGAGAGTGTTATATTCTTTGGTGCCGAATCTTTTATACTCTCCAAAATGTAAAAACACTTTTTTGCACTTATTTTTACACTCACGAAATGTACAGCTCTTTTGGTTTTTTAATGGGGTCCTCGACTGATATTTCAATTCGTTTTGCATGGAATAGCAAAGTAATATAACTTTATTTTTTCTAAAAAAAACTTTGTTTTGGCAAGTACACCCAAATCTTCCGCAAAACATTATCATGATATAATGTTTTGGGCAAGAGTACAAAATTCGCAGGCATTTTTTGTTGCACAGATCAGAAATGCTTTAAAAATATAAAAGTTTTTTCTACAATTTTTTCCCGTTTCTTTTAAAATACTTACTAAAATACTTTTTTCAAATCCCGACACTTTCGAATCCCGGTAGTCATTTGTTTTGCATATGAGGTGTAAGAAAAAACTAAAAAAATGTTGACGGTATTCACGTCAGAAATTTTAAACCTTGCAAAGTGCGAAATGCTACATTTATTACAAGAAACATACATAAAATTATTTTTTGTTTTATTTCATCCTATGTTTTTGTTGTAAAAATTTTGCATTTCGCAATTTTGCAAGGGTAAAAATTGCTAACGTGAATACCACTATTATTTTCAGTCACAAATTCACTAAAATTCTAAAATTGGTTTGAAAAAGTACTTAAAAAAAAAACAATACTAAAATTTCAAATGTCAGGAAAAATCAAGCTTTTATTTCTAGATCAAGCTCTTTTTTCTAAATGTCAAGCTTTTTACCATTTTCGATCTGGCAAGCCTAGTTATCATTCAGGGGACCCCTTTTTCGATTTTAGATCTTTTCTAGGGTTTCTAAATTCCCGGACTTTTTCAATTCCCGGGAAATCGTTTTAAAAAAATCATATTCCCGGGAATTCCCGGGAATTTCTTAATTAAAACAAATTTTGAACTTTACAATATAAAAATTGTTATATTACAAATAATGGTCGTATTTTCCAATTTAAAACCATTTTAGATGTATTCTTTTGTAAAATAGTTTTACTAACCTCTAAAATATACGTAAAAAGTTCATAAAATCTATTTTTTGTAGAAATATTGGACCTTATCATAGTTTTAGTATTTGCATTGACGTATTTCCACTCCATGCAAAATGTTCACAATTCGGAAATACCCGATTTTGCATCAAATGCGGTTTTAATAACTTTGAAACATTTTTCTTATTTTGACTATGCCAACCGTACGAAAATTATATCTTTAAGATATATTTGATTAAACTTTCGAATTATTTAAATTAATTGGTTTAAGGCATTCCGGCCAAAATGGGAACACCAATGTTTGTAGCGACGTATTTTCACTGGTTGCTGGGATAGAACTCGTGGCGGCCAAGGTTCGTTACAAAATATTTTTTTTTTCCACGGCCGATATACAGTGCCGGTCAAAAAAATAGCACCAATGACAAAATCTCTATTCATTCAATTAAAACAAAATATTATGTGCGTATTCGTTTAAAGTAAATATGCAAAACTCTTATACTAAGTATATACCCCTTAAATGTTTTTACTTTTTCCAAAAATTGTGGACGGTTCTTTTTTAATGATCGATATTTTAAAAAAACTCTGAATCAGTGCAGTCAATAAAATAGCACCGAATGACAAAATTTCTTTAAAAAAATAATATTGTTTTAATTATTAAAATAAAAGTATTAAATATTAAAGAAAGATAGATTTTATTTATAAAAAAATTTAATTCATTACAAAATTGACATTTATTTTCATAAAAATATTATGTGGAAGGAATTACACTCCTCAAAAACGTGCTGTTGTAAAAAATATGATTTCTGAACATAAACCATATTCTGAAATAGGAAAATTGGTTGGATGCACTTATAAAATGATTGGAAATTTAACAAAATTAACTTTAGAGCTTGAAAACCTTAGTCACAAGCGATGTTTGTTACCATTAGTGGTTAGGTGTTTGTAAAGACAATGGAAGATAGCCCCATTTACGGCAGCTCCAGAGCTAAAAAAGGACAGTAAATGGCGAAAATATTCGTCAAATATTACAAAACAACAACATTTCCGCTTGTAGATTCGGAAAAGTGCCCCTACTCTCACTTAAGCATGCTGCAAGTCGTTTGAAGTTTGCTAACAGTAACTCAGAATGACCAGCTTAAAAGTGGATCAATGTTCTATGGACAAATGAATACATTGTTGTTTTATTTGGAGACATGGGATCACATACCTATGTCAGAAGACCCTTAAACGCGGAATTCAATCCAAATTTCGAAATAAAAATAACTTAAAATGGTGCTTATGGTGTGGGGGATATTTTCCTACTGATGAGTGGGGTTCATATATTGGACCATGGCTCACATATTGGACTAGATCAACCGTGGATATACACTTAACGTTTATATCCTCCAGAAAGTAATGTTACCATAAGTTTCTGAGCCAATGCCACTAATTTAGGTCTTTTAGCACGTCAATTACCCAAAGCACGATGGGAAATTGGCGAAAAATTGGGTCTGGACAATAAAGTAAACGTGATGGAATGGCCTGGTGAGTCCCCAGATCTAGACCAAATCGATAGTTAATGTACAGCTATATAGAAGGGAGTGTCTCGAATACAACCAACTTGTAATGAAGCTCTTTAGGTGGCTGTTCAGCAAATCTGGAACACAATTTCGAATTAAAGATCCCAAAATCTCGCAAATTCGGTACAAAAACGTTGTAAAGAGGCAATTGTCAACAATGAGCATTCGACATTTTTTTTTTATATTTAAAGATATCAAAACAATACTGAATTCATAATCCATTCGATTTTCAAATTTAAGAATTAAATTTTAATACAAAAAGTACTGTGGTGCTATTTTTTTGACTGAGTCTTTTTGAAGTTTTTCTAAAAACTCTGAAAATTTTTAATTAAATAAAAAACCGAATTAGCCTTTTCTTATGTAATATTGTTTCACACTCTTGTAAGTATCTTATGACACGTTGTCAGTGGCATAAGTTGAAATTGTTAAAAAAAAAAACCAACGAAGAAAATTTTGTTTTATACTGGTGCTATTTTTTTGACCGCAGCTGTATATCAGGCATGAAATTTTAAGCTGAAAACCAGGTTTGTTATATATTTTTTAAAATATCGATATTTTTGTTTAACCACTATAAAGATTGTTGTTCTGAATATGAAATACTAAATTTCGTAAAGAAGAAATCATTGGAATTTTGGATAAAGAAAACTTTTGCCAATTTGTAACCAACATTTGAAGTGAAATTTAGTTTGATTCCGTATTTTGTCACGCAATCGATTAAAGAAAAATAATTGTTAGGCCTAAATAATATGCAAGCTGAAGCATATCCTCACTAGTTTTTCTTTAAACATTTTAATTCTTTCAGTTTCAATGTCATTTTTATTAAATCATTTAAGATTGTGTTAAAAATGTGTAAATTAAATATATTTTTATTAAGAAATTAACGAAGAATTCCCGAAATTTCCCGAAGAAAAATCCCGGGATTTTCAGAAAAATATTTCCCGGGAATTCCCGGGAAATTTTTCCCGAATAGAAACCCTAATCTTTTCCCAATTGCGATTACATTACACGACCTTAAGCAAGTTGTTTAACAAAACACCAGTAACAGAATAAAAACGTAATGGATACAGAAAAAATAATTTTTTAAACACGTAGCCCTTAAACTCTCAAAAATAGCACGTGTGAACTGCACATTATGCGTTCTTAAATTCTTTATATAATATGACCTCTAATAAAACAATAAAAAAATTTTCTGGATTCTGGTGTTCTGACATAAAATTTTGTAACGTCTGCTTGAGTAAAATTTTGAAATTTCCAAAAAAGGACATTAAGTCTGTTTGCGTACTTTCCCAGTAAAAATTATCAAGCAACAAAATTTTAGAGAGTAAAAAAGAAATCGCTCTCAAAAAGGAAAAATTGTAAAAAGTACGCGAACAGAAATCCGTAAAAATTTGCAAGTTAGTTAAACAGCTGATTTAAATCAGCTTATAAAAAATTTTGCCTTCATTTGTAAATTTTTAGTTTGATGGTATTTATTTTTTAGCTTGTTAATAAAGGAAATTTAATTTTAGGATGTATTTTTTTTAATCATTGATTGATATTTAATCATATTTTATACACAAAAATGTAACTGCAGAATATTTTGTATTTTGTTTACAAAAATATAATCATATGTTTTGAAAACATATGTTTTTTTGTGCTTGATAATTCTTGCTGGCAAAAATTTATCCAGTAAAAACTTGCAAGTTTCTAAAATAGAACTGTCACTTTTTTCTCTCATTTTCTCTCTCGTTACTGGGTTTTTAAAGTACGCGAACGACTTTTAGACAAAATTTGTAATAATTTGTACAAATTCGTACAAATTATTGAGTTCGCGAACACAGCTATTAGTATTTCTTTTACAACGCAAAGGAGAGTGCAGTGACATTCAATGCACATATGTATATCAAATATTAACAATGTTTGCAAAAGAAAAAATTTCATCACAGAAAAGGTCTAAATTTTTTAAGATATACTTTTATTAGGGGTCATAAAAACCGTGACAAAAAATATTTCGTTTTTATGTCTTTTAAAATTCAAGTAGCTACACTAAGAAAAAAAAATTCTCAAATCAAACATAAACAACCTCATATTGAAAATAAAACAGTGACAAAAGTCAACAAACTTTGTTTTTTCTCAATTTGAAAATATTCATGGACACTTTTAATATGACTTGAGAAACAAAGAACATTTTAAAAATGAAGTGAAAGAACTGTGATTTGAATATGTTTCATGTTTAAATCAAAGACGCCCATAATCAAATTAAAGTGATAGTCGTTTTCAATTTAAAATTGACCATTATAAATATATATTTTTCTATATTTATCTCCTAAAATTTTTTTGAAATAAAACAACTAAATTTTTGTTATACATATGTATATTTTTTATTTTTCTTCAAAATAATTAAAAGGGTACATTTGTGTTATAAAATTTGTTAATCGTCGCTGCTTTAAAGAAAACACAACCCTTTCAAGCATTTTTCAAGATGCCCACAAATTTGCAATTTTACCGTTTCGTGGTGCTTGAATGTAATATATATTTTACAAATATTTTAATAATATTGCAATAGCCTATTTCCATTAAGTTGACTTATAAAAAACACCCAACAGTTCACAATTAAGCTTTTCTTTAAGTTTCTTTAAAAAAAAAATTAAATACACACAAGTGTTTTCGAAAGAGCAGCGACGGTATTGAATAAAAGAACATATTCCTGGTGGTCATTTCAAGTTGATGATCCCGTCCTGGACTCCATATAACATTCGACTTCATAAAAATCTTTATATTTTTTATTTTCACTGTTTTGAACTTTATCTTGACACTTTACTTTTTACTCAATTTTTGTTATTCTTTTTATTTAATTACTTATTTATTAACTTTTTAAAATTTAACATTTTATATTGAAATTTGTTTTTTTTAATGGCACACCACGATAATTTTTAATTATAATTGATTATTTTCGAAGCGTCATTGTTAAAATTGTTTAAAACTGATATTTAAAATGTTTATAATCAAAATGACGATGGCGATACCATGAAATGAAAATGAGTACTCGAATACTTAATTCAATCAAGCAAAATTTTAAAATTAAAGCCAAAACATTTTAAATTTTAAAAAGTTCATCTTCATTATTAAAATTTTTTTAAAAATTTTGAGGATTTTAAGAATGAGTATGAAAATTTTTGATTTGACTACGATTTTTCCCCTCAGTGTAACTCCTTTTTGTTATGTGACATTGCATGCAAACGATTACTGATCGATGTAACAACTTTTGCAATTCATTAGTCAGGTAAAACCTAATAATGTGATGAAAAGAAAATGTTTGACGTCACAATTAAAACAAACGAAAATAAGAATACAAAAAACCGAAACAAAACCGATACGAAAGTAGAAAAAAATTAATTGGTATTGGTTTTTTATTGGTATTGGTTTTGAAGCATAAAAGTATTGGTTTTTAATTGGTATTGGTAGTGGGGAATCGGTATTGGTTTTTTATCGGTATTGGTATCGCACAAATAAAGGTATTGGTTTTTAATTGGTATTGGTTTTCAATTTGAATTGGTATTAACGGGTATTGGTATCGAAAAGGTATTGGTACCCATCATTGGCAACAACTTTTTATGCGAATGCCCTGCACTACCTTTTAGAAAATTAAAATTGTTTGGTTTTTTTCAGAATTTATCAGAATTACGAGGTACGAATCTTTAGACCCTACTAGCATTTATTAAAGCAATTATGTAAATATAATTTCATAGAAATGTTTACTGTCAGCATAAATTTGTAAAATTAAAAATAAATTACATAAATCTCATAATTTAAAAATATGAACTAAAATTAAAAAAAAAATGCAAAACTTATACACTACTTAACAATTGAAAGATTTTTCCTTAACAACGACATTACTACTTAAAAGTCGTTCATCTTCGAACACATAATATTTATCTTTATCCGGATAAAATTCACTTGCCAATTCGGCGGCTTCAATGTGACCCACAGCTTCATTAAATGCACCAAATGCCCGCAAACTTTGAGTCATAACGGAACGATGTTGCTTGAGATTCTCATCAATATGATCGACATGTAGGACATGACAGAGCGTCGAATTTGTAGCTAAACTGACTAGAGCCATTGGATCGCCTGTATGAACGACAACGTCAACGCTGCCTTTATTGGCCAATTGCATAATCCATGAGACGACAAAGAAACAAGCAGCGTTCATTGGGAACGAACGTATCATAGTTGAATTAATACCGCGTAAGAAAAAGCTTAAACCATTCGATCTGTAACCCTGTCGTATACAATCCATGTACCCCTTGTATTTGGGATTTGAAGTATCATCAGCCTGAATGCAAGTCTTAATAACATCTAGAGGATAACAGGCAAACCAGGAAAATATACCAGCGAGGCCACCGGCACAAAGACCATAAGCCATATTATTTTTAGCAGGTTGTCGCATCATATACTCGTAACTGACAAAGTATGTGGCAAAACCTGTAAGATAAAAAGAAAACATATTAAGTTTTTTACCAGGTTTTTTATTAAAATCCGTCAAAAATTGTAGAAGTTACATGCATTTGAACAAAAATGCATCAATTCTGTTTTATACAAAAGCAGTTACATTTGTTACATTTGGTTCACCCCGAAATAAACGATTACAACTCTTTTTGTATAAAACTGAATTTATGCATTTTTGTTCAAATGCATGTAACTTCTACAATTTTTAACGGATTTTTTTAAAAAAATCTTATTTTCTTCGTAATACATAAATCAGACTTGAACTTTACAAATTTACAAAAAAAAATAAGGTAGGATCACTTTACTTTCTTTCATTCTAAATTACAGGAACGACAAAATTCAATTCTGATGGCAGAATCGAATTCAGGAGGACAAAATAAGGTAGGTTCACTTTACGGACTTGTAAATTACAGGAACGATAAAATTCAATTCTGATGGCGGAATCGAATTCTGGAGGACAAAATACATATAGATTAGTGGGTCCAATTTCTGTGTCAGAACCTTTTTTTCTGGGGCTGTGTTATCATTGTGCTTACCTGGAATATCTCTAGCAGCTGTAAAAGCTAAACCTTTCATAGAACCTCGTATACCTTCATGTTTTAGTATATGTCGAAAACAGTCTAGAGGACCTTTAAATTTCGGTCCTTTCGAATTTTCATGCTGTAACTGCAAACGAGTTTTAGCCAATTCCATTGGAGAGCAAACAATACTTTGAAATAATCCAGCTACACCGCCAGCCAAAGCATGGGACGATAAAGAATCAGGATTATTAGTTGTTCGCTGAACATTTCCATAGACACCAAAAACTATTGCATTGACAAATCCGATACCACCCATTGGACTTGAAATGCCGCGATAAAGACCACTTAATTTATCTTGACGTGCTATGGACGTCAAACAGTGCCATGTTCCTTTGTATTTAAGATTTTTAGGATCTTGAGTTTGTAAATGAACTTTGACCGTATCTAAAGGATGACCCACTAAAACTCCAGCACAACCTTTAAAAGAAATACAAATTATAGTTTTTTCTTCAAAATTTAACATTAATAAAACGTACCTCCAACACAGCCCGCTAAAAAATCCAATGCCATTTTGAGACTCAAAAAATAATTTGTAGTTTTTAAATAACCTTTACTATCTTCAGGATCGACTATCGACTTGCGCGATTTTCAACTGCAAAAAAAAAATAAGGAAATATATTTATTAAAATAAAAATATGCGTACAGAGAAATTCTGAGGACTTTTTTTAATCCCAATTATATTTTCAATCCCTTATGCTTGAGGATTTTTTTTCCAATTTTTTACCTAAGAGGAACACTGGCGACTAATGGACATGAAAGAAAAAAAAATCCTGAAATCCTGGGAACCAGAATTTGTAACTTTCGAAATTGGAAATGATTGTCAATTTTAACTAGAAACTTGGGGAATTTTTTTTTTTTCAATTAAGTTTAAACACATTTGTGGACCTCATTGGCTCCAGACCACATTGGATCCGGAAACCATAGGCTCAGACCCCGTTAGGTTCCCCAAGGGTCGTATTAGTTTTTTTTTTCAATATTTAAGGTCAGTTTCACTCTACCTTTTTTAGCTTTCGAGACACTGGATTTTAGGGCCCCTATAGGGTCTTAGGAACTTTTGAAACTGGACAAACTCATGTTTAACCTTTTATCGTGTCGGCACTATTTACCGGAATATTTGCACTTTAAAAATCTCGGGAATGCCAAAATTTTGGATTCAAAATTAGGTTTAGCTTTCGAGACACTGGATTTTAGGGCCCCTATAGGGTCTTAGGAACTTTTGAAACTGGACAAACTCATGTTTAACCTTTACTCGTGTCGGCACTATTTACCGGAATATTTGCACTTTAAAAATCTCGGGAATGCCAAAATTTTAGATTCAAAATTAGGGTTCAAAGATGTGTAGGGCTATGGAATAATTACTTTATACACTAAAAAAAAAGACTTAACTTCAACTTTGGAAAAATTTTCTTTAAAATAGTTTATAAATTATCCCACAATTTAGTTAAATTTAACTAAAAGTTGGGACATTTTCTTAACTGTTAGGAAAAAAATTTAGTTCATGTGCTATTAAATAGTCCATAATTTTCCTTAAATGGAATTCCCTAATACATGGAAGAAATTCTTACTGCCAAAGAAATTTTCTCTATATATATGAAAAAAAAAAATATTTTTAAGACAAATTTTTCAAAACAGAATTTAGGTAAAAAAATTCAGTTTTAAGCAAAGTACTCTGTTTTTTACAGTGGAAATTTCACTTAAACTTTAAACGCCTCAAATCCCAATAAAAAATTTAAAAATCAACAACTTTTGAAAATTAAAAGAAAGAAACGATCATAACAAAACTGAAATGTCACTTTTTCACGGCAATTTAAATTGTCTTGTATAATAAAAACGCGTGAAAACTTTTTTTAACAATTTCCCTATAATTCCTCGCGTTGCCAAAATTTATTTTTTTTTATATGGAGTTTGACAGATTTCCCGTGAAATCAAACAGAGTACTTTGCTTTAGGACGTAATTTAATATTAATTAATTAGTTCATCATATTTATCTTCTTTAATTTGAGGAAGTTTTTTCCACTATTTTAGTAAATTTTTCATAACTTGGAAAAAATATTGATTTACTTTTTTTTCATGCTTACTTGTGCAATTCACATTTGGTTTATTATTTGATGTATATCAATGGTTCCCAACCTTTGATTCTCGCCCCACTGGGGGGCAATTTGAAGGTTCCAGGGGGGCAACAAGCTAATTTCTAAGATTTTTTTAGTCAAATTAACTACAAAAACTATTTTTTTTAGCAAAATTAACTACAAAAATATTGTCATTTGCTTAAATTTTTAACTAAAAACTTAGTTTCAATGCTTATTTTACAAAATCTTTGCTTAACAAGTAGTAATTGTGCACTAGAAACAAAAATTAGAAAAATTAACAAATTTTGCTTGAGTGTAGGGGGGACAAGGCTATTTTTTAAACTTAAAAGTGGGGCGTGGCATGAAAAAGGTTGGGAACCATTGATGTATAAGAATAAAATTTACTTCTTCTTGGATACACCAACGGTGCGACCACGACGACCAGTAGTCTTGGTATGTTGACCACGGACACGGAGACCCCAATAATGACGGAGACCACGGTGAGAACGAATCTTCTTTAAACGTTCCAAATCGTCACGCAATTTAGAGTCCAAATTGGATGATGTCAATTGGTTGTATTTACCATCAATAATATCCTTTTGTCTATTCAAGAACCAATTGGGTACTTTGTAATGCAAAGGGTTTGAAATGATGGTAACAATCCATCATTTCCATCATTTCAAACTAACAAAAAAGTACTGTGATGTAGTAACAGTTATTTAAAGTAGTTAATTTTATTTTTTTTTATCTCTGAAAAATTTTCAGTTTTTTTCCAAAAAATAAAAATAAATTTTCGTTTTTTTTTATTTTTCACAACTTTTTTTTTTAAAAAAAAACTTTGAAAAAATTTGGTCTTCAAATTTTTTTCTGAAAAATTTTTTGAAAAAAAATATTATTTATTAATTATTTTATTTTTACTACATTTTAGTTGTTTTGACTACAAATGTAAGTAATTTTTACTACATAAGTCAGTTGTTTTTTTTCAGTTAAAATAACTAACATTGTTAGTTGATTTAACTGAAAAAGTAGTTGACCCCAAAACAACTTACAAAGTAGTTATTTTAACTGACATTTTCAGTTTATTTTACTAACATAATTTTTTGAGTGTCTATTTTAACAAAAGTTTTATTTTAAATTTCAAATTTTCAATACAATTTTTGAAAGTCGATTTTAAAAACAAAAACAATTTGTATGGAAATAAAATTAAAAGCTCATTTTAAATTTATTTTATTTTCTTGTGGTAAGGCTGAGAATCTTTTAAAATACAATTGGAAATGGTAATATTACATTACACTCACCATTAGAATTAAATGCTCAGAATTTATTTCTCGCCTCTACACATGTGGTAAAGAGACAAAGTCATGGCGAAACATTGAGATTTATACGAGTTGAAATTTTTAGTTAAAATAACCAAAACTTGTGCATTAGTTCGTTTCTTATCTGTGAGGTCAATAGTTTCTTGCAATTATCTTTTAAAAAAAATGTTTTGTATGTTCGAATGAACTGTTTTGTCTAGATTAGAGATAGAACATGACTCGGGGGTTTTTTTTGTTGTAATCACGTGATGCATACAAGAACTTGAGTTAAATTTAATTTTACTCGCGTGAATCGCTATTTTAAATTCTAAATTAATGTCTGTTTCTAATTTTGATTTTGTATCCGTGTTTAGGACAGTGGGACTGAATTAGTAGAAATGTACTCAAAGTCAAAAACCACTAAGAGATCCGTTGTGACTACTTTACATATGCGGTCAAAGTATACTTAAGCTTAAATTTGAAAGAAATAACAATATTGACGCACTATTTTTACCGTTTTAACATTATTTTTAGGGTTATACAGTGGGTGAAAATACAATGAAAAATTTTCTATAGTAGGTGCAAATTGTTAACGACAAAGTGAACAATACTAAACGTTATTATTATAAAACAAGTATTATTTTAAAAAAATGTTATGTCCATAGGGAATTTATAAAGCTTTAATTTAAGCTAACTAGCGTCCAGATATAGCAAATATTAAAGGAGATACGAGGGTCGCGCTGGAAAATAAAATTTTTTATAAACATTTTATAGATTTTTTTTTTAATATTTCTTAGTCGATTTTTTCCAAGTTCAAACATTAAAAATTTTAAAAATTATCCAATAGTTTTATTCAGTGGTCAACTAATTTTTCCACCAACCCAAACAAAACATGATTTTATTTAAAGAAATCCAGAATTTTTTTGACCTCAAATTCTTTTGACCACCCATTTTTCGTAAACAAAGAAAATTTTAAATTATTTTAATATCTCATTACTAGGGTTCGGACTTTTATGCAGTTAAAATCGCGTTTTATGCGCATAAAACATGCACCAAAAATAAAAAAATATGCGCTAAAAATGTAAAAAATATGCACTTAAAAAATTTTTTAAAGCATTTATTAATGGTAAAAAATAACAAGAAAAACAAAAAGAACATAAGAATCGTAAAAATTCAGTTAAAATAAAGTAAAGTTAAAATAAAGTAAAACACAAAATTATAAAAGTAATACACAGAAAAAAAAATAGTAAATTTGTAATACTATTAAGTAAAAAATTACTCAATTTTGCATCAGTAAACGATTTAAAAGTATTGATTAAACTTTTGATAAAAATTTATTACATGTGTTTCAAAAATTTTGAGTTAATTTTTAATTGACACAATTAAAACTTTACTCAAAATTTTTCGTTTTTTTTTAATTAAGTTTTTATTTGTGTCAAATAAAAGTTTACTCAAATTTATCAATTTATTTTTGTTAAAAGTTTAAAAAAAGTTTCACATTTTTTTTACAAAAAAATATTTTTTTTACAAAATAATATTTTTTTTACAAGAAAAATACATGTTTTTTTTAATCTTTTACCAAAAATATTTATGTCTTAAAGACATAGAAAATTTTCATTAAGATGATGTCAAACTTTCATTTACATAACCAAAAAACTATAAACTAAATAAGAATTCAAAAAAACTAAGAGAAAAAATAAAATTAAATAAAAAATTATTAAATTTTTATTAAATTATTTACTCAATTTTTTTTTTAACTGTTAAGTAAACTTTAAATTGCGTCAATTAAAAAATTACGCAATTTTTTTTTTTTTGAAATTTAAACTTAAAATTTTTTTTCATATTTTCTTCTGTGTACTTAAAGGCATACATTATAAAATAAAAAATATAAACATGTAAAATATCATAAAATCTAAAAAAACACTTTTTTTTCAAAATATGCGACAAAAATATGTAATATCAGCAATATATGCAAATATATGCACTAACAAATCAATGCCATTTTTCTGCAAATTTCTTAATTCGCAAAGATATTTAGTTTTTGTTGCTCTCAGACTGACGACAACAAATATGCATTTGCATAAAAATCCGAACCCTACTCATTACGATACACTTAGATGTACTTAAGTTAATAAACAATAAAATATTTTCAAAAGAATTGGGGGACAAAAAATGCTGGATTTCTTCTATTGTATTTAAATATTTTTTATAGTGTATTCACATTGGCATCGAAACCCCCTATAACGAGGTTTCGTGCCAAACCTCATTTGAAAATACGTATTTTCCCCTACAAATTGAAACCTTTTTGTTATGAGGTTTCAACGAATGTACGATCGAAACCTTTTAAATTTCATAAAAGAAAATAAATTAAAGAAAGTGTCAAAATTAAAAAATTAGAAATATTTTAATATTTTCATAAAAAATAGCTTTAATCAAAAAAAATATATAAAATATTGTAAACAAACGCGTAATTTAATTAAGTGCGTGGGTTTAATTAGAGTTTGCAAAACGATTAAAATCGTAATCGTAATCGCGATTAATCGGACCAATTAATCGTAATCGTAATCGACAAAAAAATCATGCGATTACGATTAATCATTTTCTATGAAATACACTAGTGGTATTCAGAGTCTCGCTTGCCAGCCCTGGCACTGGTGGTAAAAGAGCACTTTTCAAAATTACTTTTCAAAATACATGTATTTTTTGATAGAAGTACTCTTTTGCTACATTGCCAGGGGTGGCAACAAGACTCTGAATACCACTATTGTTTTTACAACGAATTTAAATCAGTTTCAATTTTTTTTTTGGAACTGATTCCTTTTCCAATTGATTCTTGAATATATTCTACGATAATGACTACAAAATTTTCGATGTAAAATTATTTTTCAAAAACAACTATTTGATCTAAAAACGATTGCTTTCGGCACAATTTCAGACAAAAATCATTGATTCTAGAATCAATTGCAGGATAATATGATGCGTTCTGTACCGATTATTTGGAACGGAAAATGTTGTTGGGTTGACCCATGATTCATTTAACTTGTTTCCAATTATGCTTTCAGTTTTTCTCGTAAGTCATACAAATTTAAAGTAAAATTTAAATTCTGATCTTATTGTTAGTAACCAATAGATATGGTTTTTAAAATATATGGGGGTTTTCGCGTCAACTGACACAACTTTTGAAACCGATGTCTTCCGATCGGGATGAAATTTGCACCAAGGTTAGTCCTATTGGATAGTAGTTCAGACACAATTTTTCAACGAGATCGGTCAAGGACTCTCCGAGTTAGAGGGGGTCGAAATTTGACATTTTGGCCAAAAAGGTGTTTATTCTCATCCATGTAACTTCTTACCTTTTGTTTTTAGCAAAATTTGTCCCAAATAGTTTAGATAGCTATTTCTTCAGTCTTTCGAAAAACTGAGGGCGGTGGGGTGGTGCCATACGGGGGCGGTGGGGTGGTGCCGACGCCTAAAGTTGGGCGCAAAGAGGTAAAAATCAAAAAGCCCCACAACTGCCCTAGAACTGCTCATGGAGGGGTGAAATGTGAGACCGACCTCCATTAATTTTTTTCCCCCAACAGTTTTTAAATAAAAGAATCTTAACAAAAACTTCGCAAGAGCGCTCTTTCGATGCGCTATAATATACTATATAAAAAATACCTAGACAATCAAAATCTCGATTTATTTTTGCTGGGGATTAATTTTTGTATTTTCGTGCTTTCTGAAATGTAAATTTTAAAATTATTTTTTATTAAAACTACTACTTAAATTATTTTAAAAATTAGATTAATCGATAATCGCGATTAACGGCAATTTTTTTAATCGTAATCGCGATTATGAAATATCTCGATTATTTGCAAACTCTAGGTTTAATGCCGGTTTGATCGGAAATTTTCTTCGGTGAATTCTGAAAACGTAATAAGTGTCAAAAATTTCGAGTGTGAACGGTAAAGTTTTCAAAATGAAAATACGTATTTTTAACAAGGTTTCGAGGCTAGTCTAAACTTTTTACATTTCGAGTTTTGTCAATTTTTATAACGCCGACTTTCCAACTTTTGCCAAATTCGAAAAAGCCGACTGTTTGACCTTTTCCAAATTTTGAAAAGTCGACTTTTTGACTTCTTACAAAACCGATTTTTTTAAAAAGTTTCGACTTTTGAGTTTTTCTTGCTTGTAAAAAGTCGATCCAAAAATTTTCTCAGAACATATCTACAATGTAGATTCTACATATTCTCTATCTACAATCCTTAAGGCGGTCCTCATATAATTTTTTTTATAAATTTGTTTTATTAAATCAAATCCTACCGGCCCAATGGTGCGTCGTAGAGGGGTCATTAGTGGGACAGATCCCCATTAATTTTTACCCTTCATTAAAAAAACCTTGTAAAATTACCAAAAAATCAGCAGGTTTTACGAGGCTATTCTAGTAAAATAGGAGATAGGTAAAATTCTTGGTAAAGAACGAGGATTTCCTCAAAATTTTCAATGCGTCAAAAATTGGTAAAATAATCAATTTTATTGTTTATTTTACCAAAATATTGTTTTAAAACAGCAAAAATTAAAAAAAAAATGGAAATATATTTAAAAAAATGGTAAATTTACAAACCATAATGGTAAATTTACAAAAAAAAATAGTAATTTAAAAAAAATTGTAAATTTACCAAAATATTGTTTAAAATTTACCAATTTTTGGTAGTGATAATTTTTAAGCCACAAAAACTATAAAAAATATTGGTAAATTTACAAGAAAAGTGGTAAATATATTAAAAAAAAAATTTTAATTTTAAAAAAAATTTTTAGGAAATTTTTCAAAATTTTGTCAACATATTTTTTTTAAATCTTTTTCATTAAAAAAAAAAAAAAAAAAAAATTGTCCGGGAAAATTTATCAAAATTTTTTTTTAAATCTTTTTTAATTGTTCTCTACTCCAAAACGAATTTACAAAACAAAAACAGTTTTTTTTTTGTTAAACAACATAAATCCTCGTAGAGGCGTCCCAGTAGGCTGGTAACGTGCTAGCCTATGAGTCTGGTGTCGTGGGTTCGATTCCCACCAGAGGTCTTGGTCTGTTTCGCTTCAACGAGAGAATAGTCATTGTAACCCGCCTCAGTTAGGTTAATTTAGTATATGATTTGTAATTATATGTTAAAAATTCAATAAATAAATAAATTCTCGCAATAAAATCATTTTTGTAAAATAACAGTTTTTTTTTTGTAAATCAACTAGAATCGTAATAAAAATTTGTTGTAAAATTACAGTTTTCTTTTGTAAAATTACCCTTTAAAATAGTAGAATACAATCACGAAAATAAATTTGTAGAATTACCAATAAAGTACAAGAATTTTTGTTAAGAAACATTTCGAGGTATCCTCACATTTTCGCTCATAACTTTTGAACCGCTAAACCGATATCGCTCAAATTGAATACCAAACTGCTCGGTAGAACTTCAAATAAATATGTTAAGTTTCAGCTATATCCGTTGAATATTTTGGTGATCACCGTGATCACCATTTCAACAAATAGACAGACATACGGGCATCTCTAGAATGTCTTAGAATCGATCACTCATCAAAAATATACTGATGTTTCGATGAGTTTCAAACGGAATGACAAACTCTACCACTAATTGTAAGTAAAGGGTATAATAAAAATGGAATTTGGAGCATTTTTAAAGAAGTTATGAGTAAACGAAGTTTATGTAAAGCAATGGTTCTCAAACGGTGGGTCGTGACCCCCTAGGGGGTCGCGGAAGAGTTTCAGGGGGGTCGCAAACAAATTTGTTAAAACCTTAAATTTTAGTAAATTTAAAACACATTACATATTTTTATTGCTGTGTTTAAAAAAAATACAAATGCTTTTATTAAAGAAAAAAAAATGTTTCCATCACTAAAGGTCCCCCCGTAAGCACTGTGCAGTTGTTAATTTCTCGGGATGCCCAACCCTTATTTGTGAAGTGATTTAGCTGAGTCTGGGATCTGACAGTTCGTTTTCTATTATCTTTTCAATGCTGATTCCGAATCTGGGTTCCAAATTTTTCTAATACGTTAAGTTTTTGAGACAATTAAAGGCAAAGTTCACAAAGTTGTGCATTTTCCAGAGCTTGTTTGTTGTTTTCGGATCCGTCTGGGATCTGCCCACGTTTTTCGAATTACTTTTTAATGCTGATTCCGAATAACGGAACTGGATTCGTGATCGAATAAAATTTCGATCAATACCAAACATTGGTACATAATTTTGAAAAAAAGAACTATAATTACTCCAAATTGGACTTTAAATGCTTTCTCGGTAAACATTTCTTCATTTCTGATCAGGTTTAACTGGTGTTTTTCTTTTATTTTCGGAAAAAAAATCAATGAAGATAGTAAGTTTTGATATAAAATGCCGTAGTTCGGGATCTGGTTTTAAAATTTTTGAGAAAATTGAGGTGAAAGTTCACAAAAATTGTGTTTTTTTAATTTTTTTTAGAAGTTTTTTACTTGAAATGTTTGGTATGCGTCTGGGATCTGACCACACGGTTATATATACCCTCCAACCACAGTATGGGGGTATACTCACTTTGTCATTCCATGTGTAACGCATCGAAATATCGGTCGGGGACCCCATAATGTACATATATTATTGATCAGTGATCGATTCTGAGACATTCTAGTGATGTCCGTCTGTCTGTCCGTCCGTCTGTGGAGCAAGACTCCTGAAATTTGGCACGAATATGTCTAATGGTCATAGGCTGGTTAAGTTCGGAGATGGGCAAAATCGGACCACGGGGGAAAAAGTTCCCCCTTTACGAACTAAACCAACCTCTGAAAAAACGCCATTTTTTATAGATTTTTTGTACTTTTGCTTAGCAAACGAAACATTTTTTATGTCAGAAGAAGTACAAAATCCTGAAGGTTGTCTCTCACCACAGAACCCCCCCCCCCCCAACAAAAAAAAGACGCTTCTTTTTTAACGTGTTGGAGGGTATAAATATATTAACCCTCCCACTTGCTTTATATTGGGGGGTCGCGAAAAATTTGAAATATTGAAAAGGGGTCGCAAAGCAAAAGTTAGTGAGAAGCTCTGATGTAAAGGAAAAAGCTCCGAGTTTTTGAAAATTCGATATCTTTTGAATGGGTTATAAAAAAATCTAAAAATTCACCAGGAAGGAGTTTTCAGATGGGCGATGGGCGCTGGTCACGTGTAGCAAGCGTGATTGTGAGTGATTTTCATTTCAATTGCGTGAGTGAGCGTGAGTTGAAAACAAATCTGCGTGAGTGATGAGTGAGAGTGAGTAATTAATTTTGGTTAAGTATGTTTGCTTGATTTGAATTTACTAACTTTAGTGTTTTTTTTGTTGCAACAAAAATATTTTTTAGTAGTTTTTTTAGTAAGAAAACTTAATAGCGTGAGTATACTGTCGTGAGTCACTTTTATTTACTCACGTGATTTTTGACTGTGCGTGAGTAAACAAAAAATTTTAGTGAGCGAATTGATTATTTTTTGCGCAAGCGTGAGTGTGTGTGAGTCAATATCCACTCAAATTAAACAAATTAGAAAAATCTAAATCTGTCTGTTGAAAACACACTTTTGAAAGACTTTACTAAGGCTGCTGAAGTTAAGCATATGAGGCATTCCACACCAAATGTCCCGCTACAGAAAAACATGTGCCCCGTAAATTTCTGAATAGGTTGTTTGGATAGCCCTATATGTAACTAAGAAAATTGCGTTTTTGGTTTTTCAAATTTTCGAAAACTGGGCTTAGGAGGCGTGGTCAAATATTGGAAAAATGGTAAAATTTGTGGCGAGTTGCCTTGATTAAATATTTATCACATTAAAACGGAATGCACCACAATGTCAAAAATTTACGTTCTTATATAGTTTTGTATGGGCTATCGATTAAATTTTTTTTTTTTTGGAAAATTTTTAGAACCCGTTCTGAAATTTTCCATTTTTTAAAAAAGTCAATTTATCAAAAATCCGGCCACTTTTTTTTTCTTTTTTATTTATTTTTTTAAAAGTTTAGATGTTTGTCCATCCACACAAAAAAATCAGAAACACGTTCATCTTTTTTTTTCGAGAAAATCGCATTTGAACTTTAAATTTCATAACAATTTTGTTATTTGCTTGTATTTCTTTGTTTTAAAGTTGCGAATGAGTAATATTAATTGCATAAATATTCGTCATACGCTCTGTTGACACAAGAAAATACAAGCAAATTACTAAATTGTTATGAAATTTAAAGTTCAAATGCGATTTTCTCGAAAAAAAAGATGAACGTGTTTCTGATTTTTTTTGTGTGGATGGACAAACATCTAAACTTTTAAAAGAATAAATAAAAAAGAAAAAAAAAGTGGCCGGATTTTTGATAAATTGACTTTTTAAAAAAATGGAAAATTTTATAACGGGTTCTGAAAATTTTCCAAAAAAAAAAAATTTTATCGATAGCCCATACAAAACTATATAAGAACGTAAATTTTTGACATTGTGGTGCATTCCGTTTTAATGTGATAAATATTTAATCAAGGCAACTCGCCACAAATTTGACCATTTTTCCAATATTTGACCACGCCTCCTAAGCCCAGTTTTTGAAAAATTGAAAAACCAAAAACGCAATTTTCTAAGTTCCATATAGGGCTATCCATATCACCTATTCAGAAGTTTACGGCACACATGTTTTTTTTCGCTGGACATTTGGTGTGGAATGCCTCATATGTGTTTGTTATTTACCTGGTCAGGTTGGTATTGTATTTGAGAAAAAACGAACCAGTATTTCAAAAGTTTTGAGCAAAAGAGTGAAAAGGGTTTTTTCGCGAATTTAGAATTTAAAATATACTCTAACTTTTGAAAGATAATACTGAGGCTGTTGAATCCTGGCATATGGATTTGTCGCTTCCCTGCTATGGTTGGTGTTAAATTGCAGAAAAATCGGTTCAGTTGTTCAAAAGTTATGAGCAAAACCGTTAATTTCAGATTGGTTTCACCTAAAATTTACGTATTAAAGAAGACATTAAACAAGTTTTAAAAGCATTGCTAAGTCACAAAAATATTTTACACGAAATTTTTGTCAATCAAAAAAAATTTTACACTTAAACAAAAATAAATTACACTCAAAAAAAATTTTACACTCAAAAAAAATTTTATTTTTTTTTTTTTTACAAAAATTAATAAAAAAAGATTTTTGCTCAAAATAAAATACTTCCTTTTAAAATTGTTATTTTTTTCACGTAAGAATTGTGGAGGGTATTCATAGATTCGGCAAAGTCGAATTTTACTTTTCTACTTGTTTTTGTTACAGTGCTTTCAAAACGCTTTTTATTTAGAACTGTTGTTAATTTGTAAAATATATCTTGCAAACTTTGTTAAAGGACGATGTGTTAAATTACCAATTTTTTTTTTTAATAATGCATATTTAACAACAAAACTTACATTTTTTTTTATTTGAAGAAGTTCAAATATTTTAGATTAATATAATCTTATATTTTTTTTATTTATCCAGTTGTACAAATTCCACTAAAAACAATGAGAAAATAAACCGAATATAAAATATACATAATTTTCAAATGCACCATTCGAATTTGGAAATTTTTCAATGCAAAACACTTGTTTTTTTTTTTTTTTTAAATTAAACTTTCTAAAAATCCTTGCAAATTGAAACAAGTATATTAGAAAGTCGAGGATGCTTAAATAATTGACACTTTCTTTCTGGTCTACGATTAAAATTATACTGATTATCTCGCTCTTAGGTATGGATTAATATGTTTTTTTCTGTTTTTTTTTTTTGGTAATTTAATTTTTTTTTTATAACAATAACAAATTTGCTTAATCTGAATTTATTTTTAATTCTATTAACAGAATGCAAACTATACTTGTATATAAGAAATTTCTGATGGAAATGTTTAATATTAATTAATTAATGATTCTAAATGAAATCGGAGAGATAAGGATGATTCTATAACAATGTACTCGTACTAAAGGAAAAATAAGTGTGAAGAAAAAATTATATAGAAAAATTTTTAAAAAAAATAATATTATAAGCATATATTAAGATTCATATAAGTCTCTAGTGTTTAAAAAAAAATACTACCCGAAGTTCGTTTGTTGGGGTTATCAGTATTTGATAGATACACTGTGCGAAAGCGGTTAAGAGTTCGTTAAATTATCATTTTAAAATTGTTTGTTTTTAAATATGAACCCTGTATACAAGCGTTAATCCAGGGAGGGGGAGAATGGGATTTTTTGATAGAAAAAATTATCTCAAATTTTTAAGAATATTTTTTGTAAAAAATGTCTAAGCAACTCTCAGCAACCAAAAAATTTTCCTTAGAAAAAGTGTTTCAGAATTTGACAAAAAAAATTTTCTCAGATTCGAAGAATTTTTTTACAGAAAAAACGTTTTAGAATCTAAGATTTAAACATGATAATGTTTTTAGGCTGGTGTCTAATTTTAAAAATGATGCAGGACGCCACATCATGTTTGACTAACAAGGGAAGTATCTCAACCCTTATGAACCGATTTGCACGATACGTGAAATATATATAAAAGAGACAATTCTAAGGTTGGGGTGTATCGGCTTTTCGGCCATATCGGGGACTTAGGGGTTCAAAAAACGGGTCAAAAAATGGCGAAAAAATCGTTATTTTGATTTTTCAGCCATTTCTTTGTAAGAAACTATATGATCTTTACATATGAGAAGAAAGGTTTTTTTAATGTCAATCTAACGGTGGCATAACCTTGTAAAAATTTGGCTTCGGTAAATATTTTTTTCATGAAAATGTGTTCATTTTGGGGTGTATTAATGTGAGAACATAGACCTACACCCAAAAAAAAACGTGGGTATTCAATACTAAAAATTTAACTAATTTTAGTCCAAAAGGACCTAGTGCAGAAATTGGTAACCAATACTAAAATTTTTAACTAATATTAGTCAAAACCAGTACAAATTACTAATTTTAGTACTTTGAAGATACTAAAATTAGTAACTAATTACAGTCAAACCCGGTTATAACGAACTCCGAGGGACCAGTAAAAATAGTTCGTTATAAGCGAAGTTCGCTATAAGCGGGGTATATATTTTATTAACCTAGTTTTATTTCCAAAAAAAATAGATCCAATTTTGTTTTATTTGATGCATTTTTCGTAAATAAACTACATATTGAAAGGAAAACATTAAAAATATAAATAAATTTAATCAAAAATATAATATAAACCAAAAATGTCCAACATTTTGCGAGTTTGATAAAAATGATTGCCGCACATTAACAAATATTTATGGGAGTTCGTTATACAAAGGTAAATACACATGAAATTGTATTCGTGGGACCATAATAAGCAGTTCGCTTTAACCGAGGATCGTTATAACCGAGTTCGTTATAAAAGAAGTATTTTGTGTGAAAAATGATTCCAAAACGTCGGGACTTTAGAATTAGTTCGTTATAACCAAGAATTCGTTATAACCGAGTTCGTTATAACCGAGTTTGACTGTAGTAGATTTGTGTACAATATCACTTACTAAACCTTTTACTGTAGAATTATTTTGAGTGTACGATATCCATATAATACGAAATAATCTTTATTAAATTTAAGTCGACACGTATTTTTGCTCTAGACGATATTCCGGTTAGTTCCGGAGTTATCGAAATTTTTCCGAAGGTCCACATTGTTTCATAAGGGGACAACGAAATTTTTAAACACTGATATGGCCGATAAGCCGAGACTATAGAGAAACATAGAGGCGAAGGCGTCAAAAATTGAGTTGTCAAAGTACAACTTGTATATATGTATTTGTTGTCAAAGTACGACTTGTAAACATGTATTGTGTGGTGAATTCACATCGACAACGTACATGTGAGAAATTAAAAAAAGATAGTGATATTATTTTTTCTTTCACCTTCGCCTCTATGTTTCTCTATGGCCGAGACACCACAACCTTCACTCATAGAAATCCTACAGTATTCCTTACTAAAAAATTGGTAGTTATTACTAATTGTTAGTATTAAAGGGCCCTACAACGCGTTAGTCAATTTTTACTAACGCAGTTATAAAAAAACGGTAAACAAATTTAAAAGCGAAAACCTATCCAAAATCGATTTTAACAAATTTTTTAATAAAAAAAATTGTCTCAAAAAAATATAATTATTGATCTTGATGGCTTGCAATGATCTATTTCGGAAATTAAAAAAAAAATACATTTATTTTTTTTTTCAATGGAAATTTGCTATGTGCGTTTGAAAAAAAAAAATATTCAAAAATGTAAATTTTACCATTTTAGGTGTCAAAAATAAGTTTCCAAATTTTTAAAAATTACTAACAAAAATTATTAAAAAATCGGTAAAAAATCAGTATTCAGTAAAGTTCAAAGTATTCCAATTTCAAAAAAATAACAAAATTTATACTGTAAAACTAAATTTATACTGTAAATTACTAAAAAAGTAGTATAGTCAAAGTTATAACACTTTTACTGTATTTTTTACTGTAGGATTATTTTGAGTGCTTAAAATCGTCTCTTTTATATACATATATTTTAAGTTTCAGGCAAGTCGGTTCATACACTCAAAATAATTCTACAGTAAAAGGTTTAGTAAGTGATGTTGTACAAAAATCTACTAATTAGTTACTAATTTTAGTATCTTCAAAGTACTAAAATTAGTAATTTTTACTGGTTTTGAATAATATTAGTAAAAAATTTTAGTATTGGTTACCAATTTCTGCACTAGGTCCTTTTGGACTAAAATTTAGTTAAATTTTTAGTATTGAATACCCACGTTTTTTTTTTTTGGTGTAAGGGTTGAGATACTTCCCTTGTAAGTATATAAGCTACCGTGTTAAAAAATAGAAAATAAGAATTCTGTTTTCATTTTCTTAAAACCAAAAAGGTTTGTAATAGAGATGGGCGCGTGAGTAATTTTTGACTCGCACTCACTCACTCACTCACGCTCACGACAGGAATTTTTTAATCACGCCCACTCACTCAAAAGCATATTTTTTCTACGCACACACACTCACAATCACGTGAGTAAATTTAATACAACTAACACTCACGTGCACTCACGCAAGCTTCACTCATTCACACTCACGTTGCCTCACACTCACAAAACTCTTATTTATACAAATAAACATTTTCAAAAACTAAAATTTCAAAAATCTTTCAAAATTTTAAACAAAATTTAAAGTTTAGCAAAATTTTATAATTTTTTTTATGCTCACTCACGCAAAAATCTTACTCGCGCACACTCACTCACGCAATTTTGTTCTTCACTCAAACTCACTAAAAATCACGTGAGTAAAATTGAATACAGTCATACTCACGCGTGATCACGCGGGAATCACGTGAATCACGCTCTAGTCTGCTCATGTGCCCACACTCAAAAAAATAAAACTGTAAAGTTAACAAATTTTTTTTTGTTAACTCGAGTTTACTGGCTTTTTAGCAAATTTTTAGTTAAAATCAGCTTTTTAACTACTTTTTATACCCTCCAATCACAGTATGGGGGTATACTCACTTTGTCATTCCGTTTGTAACGCATCGAAATATCGGTCGGGGACCCCATAAAGTATATATATTATTGATCCATGATCGATGCTAAGACATTCTGTGAATGTCCATCCGTCCGTCCGTCTGTCTGTAGATGGCACGATGCAGTCCTAAATAAAACAGCTAGCCTCCTGAAGCACGAATATGTCTTATGGTCCTAAGCAGGTTAAGTTCGTAAATGGGCAAAATCGGACCAGGGGAAAAAGTTCCCCCTTGAGGAACTAAACCAACCTCTGAAAAACACGACTTTTTTATGTGTTTTTTTATATCTTTGTTAAACAAATGATACAAATTTATGCAAGATGAAGTTCAGAGTACTGCACTAGGACCGGGGGGACTAAAAATTTATTTTTTTTTCGCCCGCCCACTTTTTAGGGCATGGATATAAAAAATAGTTTGAATAATGATAAAATTGTATTACTTTAGTGCAAAAAAAATAACAAATAAGTTAGGTAAAATTTTTCGAGAGGGAGAGGTGTCCCCCACTGCCCCGCCGAAGCCCTTCCCAAAAACTACGCCCCTGATTTTTTTACATGTTGGAGGGCATAAAAGATTCGGCACAGCCGAATTTAACACTCTTACTTGTTTTAGTTAAGTTCAATTTACGAAAATACTAGTTTTGAACAAATTTTGAATTAATTTTTTTTGTTGACTTTAAAACTGTGTTTACGAATTTTTATTAATTAATTTGCTGAATTCACGTAACATATTTGTCGAGTGAAAAAATATTAGAAATTTCTTGTGTAGCCTCCTATGCAAATCTCATAAGTTCTACTTAAGCTGAACTTAATGCTGTGAAAAAAAAAGAAAAAATAAGTGAAGTGTTAGTGTATAAAAACAATCAGCCTTACCACAAGAAAATAAATTTAAAATAAGCTTTTAATTTTATTTCCATACAAATTGTTTTTGTTTTTAAAATCGACTTTCAAAAAATGTATTGAAAATTTGAAATTTAAAATAAAACTTTTGTTAAAATAGACTTTTTGTTTTCTTGTGGTAAGGGCCAAAATTTAACAAACTTACAATTTTTTTACAAAAAGTTTAGCTGAATTTAACTAATTTTTTTGTTAATACATACATAAAAATATTACCAAATTCTTAGCTGATTTTTTAGTTGAAGTTACGTTTTTTTTTTGCTACATTCATTCTACGAAAAGTTAACTAAATATTTTTAGTTAAATTAACTAGAAATTTAGTAGGTTCAAAATCAGGTGTTTTTTTAGTTAAATTTAACTAAATTTTTTGCTAACTTTACAGTTTTATTTTTTTTAAGTGCATATCTAGTTTGTAACTTCGATTTGTAACTTGGACAATAATTCACCTGGTGGTGAATAAAAACGTTTTTGTTTAAAACGTAACATAATTATTCATCATAAAAAAAAAAATTTTCATAAAATTATTTTTTTTTTTCATAAATTTGTTTTTTTCATCATTTATTTTTTCATCAAATTTTTTATCATTTTTTTATAAAATTTTTTTTTCTTCAATTTTATTTCATATTTTTTTTTTTTCATAAATTTTTTCTTTTAATCAATTTTTTACATTTTTTTTTCATCAATTTTTCACAATTTTTTTTTCATAAATTTTTTTTTTATCAAATTTGTTTCTTTTGTTTTTCAAAAAAAAATTTCTTTTGTTCTCATTTTTTTACCAGAACTACTTTTTCACCATCTCTAAACTTCTGACATAAAAATGTTTTATTTCTTTAACAAATGTACAAAAAACAATTGAGAGTGGAATTCTTCTGGGACGAATCTTTTATACCCTCCAATATGTAAAAACACTTTTTTTACTTTTGGGCAACATTTAATTTTGAAATTGTTTTTTCTCAGAATCTAAAAATTTTTCTGTTGTGAGATTCTGAGAATTTTTCTATACACTGAAAAAAAAAAATAACTAAAAATGGGAAAATTTACTAATTTCAAGGAAATTGGCCATGTTTTCCTTCTTTTAAGTTCATATTTTTCTTAAAAATGAGGAAAGAAAACAATTTTTAATATTATGCAAAAAAAATAGGAAAAATTATATTTCAATTTAGTTCATATACATACGATTGGGTATATCGGGTCCTCAAATGTTTTTGATCCAAAATTTTTGTCCGTTTCGCTCTACCTTGCTTTTTTTTGAGATTTTTTGAGATACATAAATTTAGGAGACCATTGGGTTCTTCAGAATTTTAAAAACTCGATAACTTTAAAACTATTACTCGGAGAGATTTTGGGCGGTCTTGTTCTATGTGCTAAGAGCTCCAAAAATGCTTTGGAACTTTTTATTGTGTTGACAACATTTACCGAGATATTTAAAAATTTTTGGGAATGCCAACTTTTTTAAATCCAAAGTTAGGACCCACACATATGAAGTGGACCGGCGATACTTTGACGAGTCAAAGAACCAAAAATGGCCACCATTTTGTTCTATCTGGCTTAGTTTTCAATATATCGCCATTTTAAGTTTTTTGGAAAAAAATTCCCGAAGTTATAAAATTTTACTAAAATAGTTAAAACACTTCCTCAAATCTAAGAAGATGAACTAATTGGTAGAAAATTACGTCCAAAAACTAAAGAAGTGGAATATGTCTTAAAAATAACATTTTTTTTTCATATATTTAGGGAAAAATTCTTTAGCGGTGAGAATATCTTTCATGTGCTAGGGAATTCCATCTAAGGAAAATAATGAACAGTACATGAAGTAAAACTTTTTCTCAGTTAAAGTTAACTAAATTGTGGGGAAATTTATAAACTATTTTGAAGAAAATGTTTCCAAAGTTTAAGTTGTCTTTTTTTTGAGTGTACAAGAAGAACTGGTCATATTTTTTTAAAACTCGGAATGGTGATTATTGAATACAAAACACGTTCACCTGCCAAATGTCGAAAGTACTTATATCTATTATAATACAGTTATTGGAGTCATTTGACCCAAAATTAAAGCGGACCTTTGTATTGGGGCTAGGTCTAAACATGGACAGATTTTTTTTGAATTTCAATAGGCATCGTCCTTCTACCAAAGGAAGCTTAAGTTTCAAATTTCAGCCAAATCGATTGAGAATTGCGACCTGTATCGTATTTACAACGTTTAGATGGACGGACGGACATCGCAAGAATGATTTATAAAGTTATTCTGAGTCGATCGGTATACTTGAAAGTCGGTCTAGGACCAATATTTCGGGTAGTTTTAAACATCAGCACAAAATCATTATACCCTGTACCACCGAATGGCTTAAGGTATAAAAATTCTTGTAGTATAAAATTAAATATTTTATTTTTTGAAAAGTGTACCAGATTTTTTTTTATAGGAAAAATGTTTTAGAACAGCGTTTACCAACCTTTTGGCTCGCGTACCCCTAAATTTAAATTTTGATTTTCGATTTTTGTTTTAGTTGACAAATTAAAGCTTTTGAAAATTATATATTCTTTTAAATATTTACCATTAATATTACCAATAAATAAAAAGCCCCTTTTATTTTGTTTAGTTTGTACGACTCATTTTATTTTGGAAGGAACAATTTTAAAGTGTTTGCTTGGCGTCCAAAATACTAGAATTGAACGATATTATTAAAAATTTAAATATGCAAGCCAATAATCATTTTAAATAGAACAAAAGTAAAACAAAATTTGAGTAATTTTTTAATTGACGCAATTAAAAATTTACTTAAAAATTTTAAAAACAATTTAAGTAAAAATTTTAATAAACATTTAATAGTTTTTTTAATTTTTTCTCGTTTAGTTTATAGTTTTTTGTATATGTATATGAAAGTTTGTATTCGTCTTTATAAAAATTTCCTATGTTTTTGAGACATAAATATGTTTGGTAAAGTTTAAAAAAACAAGTTTTTTGTTTTTTTTTTTGGAAAAAAATTTAAAACTTTCTTAAAATTAAAAAAATAAATAAATAGATAATTTGATTAAATTTTTAATAGTTTTTTTAATTAAAAATTTACTCAAATATTTTTTCAAACATTTAATAAATTTTTATTAAAAATTTACTCAGTACTATTAAATTGTTTACTGGTGCAAAATTGTGTAATTTTTTACTCAATAGTAGAGATCTTTGACTCACACTCACTCACGCTCACGACAGGAATTTTTGAATCACGCGCACTCACGTACGAGCATATTTTTGCTACTCACGCTCACTCACAATCACGTGAGTAAATTTTATACAACTCACACTCACGTGCACTCACGCAAGCTTCACTCACACTCACGTTGACTCACATTCACGAAGTTCTTATTTAAACAAAAAAAATTCAAAAATTTAACTTTCAAAAATCTTTCAAAATTTTCAGCAAAATTTAAAGTTAAGCGAAATTTTACATTTTTTTTTGCTTTTTCGGGACGAAATCTTAAGTTAAGCCAAATTTTACAATTTTTTTGTTCCTTTTTTTGGTATGAAAGGAAATATGAAGAGAAAATAAATCACGCAAGCTCACGCAAAAAAATCGACTCACGCACACTCACTCACGCAAAAATCTTACTCACGCATACTCACTCACGCAATTTTTTTCTCCACTCACACTCACTCACAATCACGTAAGTAAAATTGAATTCAGTCACACTCACGCGTGATCACGCGTGAATCACGCTCTAATCTGCTCATGTGCCCATCTCTACTCAATAGTATTAAAAATTTACTCAAAATTTTTTTTTAATTTTTTTCTGTGTGAGCTAATGAAATGAAGAGTATAGGACAAAATTAACAAAATCTCAGCACAGAAAAAAATACGGAGGAAACAAATTTGAGTAATCACTTTTTTAAATTTAAGAACAAAAATTGAGTAATTTTTTAATTGACGCAATTAAAAATTTAATTAAAAATTTTAAAAATAATTTAAGTAAATAATTTAATAAAAATTTAATAGTTTTTTTACTTTTTTTTAAACTCTCATAGTTTTTTTAATTCTCGTTAATTTATAGTTTTTTGTGTATGTATATGAAAGTTTGGAATCGTCTTTATAAAATTTTTCCATGTTTTTGAGACATAAATATGTTTGGTAAAGTTTGAAAAACAAGTTTTTTGTTTTTTTTTTTTGTAAAAAAATTAAAAACTTTTTTAAACTTAAAAAAAAAATAAATAGATTAATTTTGAGTAAATTTTTAATTGTGTCAATTAAAAATTTACTCAATTTTTTTTTCAAACATTTAATAAATTTTTATTAAAAATTTACTCAATACTATTAAATCGTTTACTGGTGCAAAATTGAGTAATTTTTTACTCAATAGTATTAAAAATTTACTCAAATTTTCTTTTTATTTTTTTCTGTGAGTTATTAACCCTACAACTACTATTGAGAAAAATAATAATGTTCTTGTTAATAATAGGTCTATTCGATTACCCAAATTTCGTACTGTTTTTTACTACAACTGGAAAGTCTTGTTTACTTTTTGTATTGAAAATTTCCAGCTGTAGTAAAATGAATAAAAAATAGTAGATTGTAGTAAGGTAATCGAATAGACCTAATGATTGTGGTTAATGATAATTATCCAACTATGGTTATTATTGTTAAAATGTAATAATTAGGGTAGCGTTTATGTAAAGAAAAATGATTGTTAATAATGTTAATAATGAGCGTGTTCAGCAGAGAAACCTGCAACTCAAAAGTTGAGATATAGCATGTTCTGATTAGTTGACTCTGCTGAACGCATTTTTTAATTTTTTATGAATGTTTTAAAATTTTCCAATATTTTTTTTTCTTTTTATATTTTCATTTATTTTTTCTGTGAAAAATACTTTTATGATTTTTTTGTTGATTTTCTTAAATAACGTCAAACAAAATATATTTCAATAAAACAACTTATTAATCAGTTTGTGATCAAATGTAGCATAAATTTTGTACGCTACCAGTAATGAGAAGCGCTCACTCAACATGTTGACTGAATTGTCAAAAATTAAACCGTTCAGCAGAATGTTGAGGAGCAGTTGAGTAGCAGCTTTCTCTGCTGAACGCCATCAATGTAATGTTATACAAAATATTATTAATAAAATAATTATTACAACACAATAATAATAATAATATTAATACAAATAAAATAATAAATAATAATTATAATAATAAATTTATAATGATAATCATAACATAACTCGGTTTCGTTAAGTTTTGTAGATATTTTTATTAGGCAAACGGTTGAAGAAATAAATATTTTCTGCAACAGGTACTTTATTTCTCTTTATTTAGAACTTTAATAATCGTGAACACGAAAATCCTAGCTGATCCTTTTTTTGACTTATTGCTGAATTATTACACTGTTTGACAACAAAATCTTCCCAGTGAAATATCCAACTGATTCTTAGAGATTTTACTCTCCTGATTCCAAATCTGCCATCTAACTTTTTTTCTTGCACATGCCGTTTTTAAGATATTCGCTGTCACTTATTCTAACCTTGTTTCCAAAAAATATGATATGATTTTAATTAAAATGGACCTCCTAAATCCAAAACTGCAACCTAAATTTTTCTAGCGTGTTCCGTTTTTTGAGATATTCGCGTTTGAAAATTTCTCGAATTGGGATCAGAACCTAAACTTGCTTGAAGAAGGGTGTGCATAATCTCTATCCTAAGGATTATGTTACATCTTTGGAATAAAATGTTTCAGAATCAAAGAAATTGCATATGAAAGATTTAAATAACATTTCATTTCTTAATTTTTTCTAAGAAAAAGTATTATCTTATTTATTTTTATAGTCTGTCTCAGAATTTCAGACTTTCGTCTAAATTCATAAAAAAATAATAAGTTTTAAAAACGGTTTTATAAATCGAATTTCTATATAAAATTTATTTTATAAACCTCTTTTTAGCCTCTTTTAACTTTTATGAATTTGAAGGTTAGGTTTGTCTTTAGAAAATAATTTGATCCTTTTTTGATTCAGAATGTAAGAATTGTTTCATAGAAAAATCGTCACAAATTTTTAGGTATTTTTTTTTTTTGTAGGAAAAGATTTTTTCTATAGAACAAATCTCTCAGCAACTGAGAATTTTTCCTTAGAAAAAATGAAAATTTGACAAGAAAAAAAATCTCACATTCGGAAAACTTTTTAATAAAATAAACCTTCAGAATCTGAATTTTTTCTATGGGAAATAGATTTTATAATATTAGAATTTTAAGAAAAAATTTCAAAATTGTTCTATAGAAAACTATATCAGGATCTGAATTTTTTTTCTGTATGAAAAATCTTTCAGAATCTGAACATTCTTCTTTTAAGAGATTCTGAGAATTTTTTTTATAGGAAATGTGTCTCCAAATCTGTAAATATTTCTATTGAAATAGTGTCTTAGAATATTTGTTAGAAAAATATTTAACAACCAGTAACGTTTTAACCATTAGGGCACACGGGTCACGTGCCCCCGTCATCATGGGCCACCGAAGGGCCAATAAATTCGATTTAATTTTTTATATAGAAAGTCTTAGATTCTGAGGCATTTTTTGTACATAAAAAGTCTCAGATTCCAAAAACATTTGTCGTATATAAAAAGTCTCAAATTCTGATACATTTTTTTTTTATAAAAATAGTCCAGATTAATTTTTCGTAAAGAAAAAGTCTCAGATTGTTAGATATTTTGGTATAGAAAAAGTCTCAGATTCTGAGACATTTTTTCTATAGAAAAAGTCTTTGGTTCTGATACATTTTTCGTATAGAAAAATTTTCAGATTCTAAGTTATTGTTCTTATAGAAAAAGTCTCAGATTTCGTCGAGAAAAAGTTCAGATTTTGAGATAGAAAAAATGAAGTTGTACTTTGACGAACATTTTCAAAAAAAAAAATAGCGAAATCTGTCCAACCATTTTTTAGTGATGCGATTATGAACGACTTTTGATTTTTATAAATATACATTAGATATGGTGTTTGTTTCCCTTAATTCTTAATAGAGAAACCCTATAAAAATGCCCAAAAGTTGTTTTTGTTTACATTTTCATGCAGCGATCTTCAATAATGGATGCTGAATGGTATACTTATATTTACTTTTTGTTTGGTTGCTGTTAAATTGATAACCTTCATTCATAAATTTTCAGTGTCAGCGGTCTATAGAAATATTTGATTTTAAAATATTGACTATTTATAACAAACCTTCATTGCACATTATTCCTTTAAATTTCTTAAGAAATAACATACCGTTTTGATATCGTAGACTATATAGGGAGTATTCCAGGCCAAATCACTCACTGTTAGAACCGACCCCCTTCGATTTTTTTTTTTAGTTCGTATTAAATGCAACTTGCACTCAAATTTTTAGCCTTTTATACCAAGTTGGCGTTGAGTTACTAATTCCTCAAAATGGCGATTTTTTCAAAAAAAAAATTTAAAAATTTAAATTTTCTATTAATTTTGCCCAGTAAAAAATAAAGATATCTTAAAAAAATGGACAACGTTTTGTTGGTATTTAAATGCAGTTTTTTTATTTTTTTTTTTATTTTTTAACGTTTAAAAATTAAAATCGACTTTTGGAAAAATTCCGAAACCATCGAGATGTGATCCGAAACAATTCATTCTATTTTCTTTTCAAATTTTGAAAATTGCACTTTTTTTTGACTCTGGTCAAAAAAAAAAGCGTTTCCGTACGCAAAAATTGGGTAAATGAGAGAGTTTTTGAGAGAATAAATTTGTTTCTCATTTTACCGAACTTACCCGCACTATTTTTTCGTGTAAATTGGTAACAATCAGATGTTGAAAAAACAACTGTTTTTTTTGGTGAAACTAAATTGAAAATTTTAATAAAATAAAAAACAAAACAACAGAAATGCTTAATTTAAAGACAAAATAGTCATTAGTCATTAAAATCAACTTTTACAATTTGTTTTCCCTTGTTTAACATATTTTTTCTTACTAAAATATGTTAGAATTTCAATTTGTTTACATTTTTTAGTTTTCGGGCTTGAAATGTGGTTTTTTGCGTTCCCGTACTTTTGTGCATTTTTGCGGTATCGTGAGAGTTTTTTAGTTTTTTTCTCATTTTACCGAACTTTGCCCGGAAAGTTCTGGAACACACCTAATATGTCTCACAAAAATATAGATTGATGGGACATTAGACTGGCATTTTTTTTGTCAACTTTCGATTTTCCCAAGTGTCCGGTCAAATTTTTATTGTCCTAGGTCTAAAACTTATGTGGTACAAATTTGAGGTCAATCGGATGAAATTAACCCGTAAAGCCTGATTTACACGTTAACTACTCTTGACTACCCTTATCTACTATTTCCCAGTATTGGAGGATAGCAATTGTCAAATTCAAATAATTTTTCATACAAAATTATTTAAACCCGGCAAACCGTATCACCAATACTGGGAAATAGTAGATAAGGGTGGTCAAGGGTAGTTAACGTGTAAACTGCCCTTAACGCCCGGCGGTCAAAGTTTTGGATTTTTGAAAAATTTTTAAAAATAAAATTAAAAAAATATTTATCTTTCGACACATAATATTTGTTAATTTCGATGCGCTGAGCACAAATATCAAAGAAAATTTAAAATCGCTTGATCCGTTTTCGAGATATCGCCATTTCAAGTTTGTAAAAAATGGCGGTTTTTTCCTACGTTCAAGAATTTTTTTAAAAGTCTCAAAATTTCATTCCGCTGACCCTTTTATAGAGCTCGAGACAATCTTTCATTTAAAACTAATTTGAGCCAAATCGAACATTTTAAGCCGTGGCGCCCATCGATCAAAGTTTTGGATTTTTAGAAACTTTTTACCAAACCCTAAACTTTGATCGAAGGGTGCCACGGGTTAAAATGATCGGATTTGGCTCAAATTAAGCTTAAATGAAAGATTGCATAAAGCTCTAAAAAAGGGTTAAAATAAAGAAGTTTTTAGAGTTTTTAGCAATTTTTTGACAAATTTTAAATGACGATATCTCGAAAACCGTTCGACCGATTTTATAAATTTTTTGATAATCGTATTCAGCATGGTAAAATTAATAAAAATAATGTATCGCAAGATATTTTTATTTTTTCATTTTCAAAAATCCAAAATTTTGGTGGAAATTTTCAAAAAGTCCAAAACTTTGATCGAAGGGCGCTACGGGTTCAAATGCTTGAATTTGACTCAAATTAGTTTTAAATGAAAAAATTTCTCAAGCTCTACAAAAAGGTCGGCGGAATGAAATTTTTAGACTTTTTTAAAAAATTTCTTAAACGTAGGAAAAAACCGCCATTTTTTGCAAATTACAAATAGCGATATCTCGAAAACTGTTCGACCGATTTTATTTTTTTTTGATATTCGTGCTCAGCACATCAAAATTAACAAATATGATGTGTCGAAAAATATATTTATTTTTTATTTATTTTTTTTTTTAATTTTTCAAAAATCCAAAACTTTGACCGCCGGGCGCCACGGGTTAATTTAATCCGATTGGCCTCAAATATGTACCACATGAGGTTTAAAAATCGGAGAAGAAAAAATTTTGCTATACAGAAAAATGCCAGTCTAACGTTACAGGTCTCAATTTTTAATCAATTGACTTAAAATTTGAAAATTAAGCCACTTTTGGTCTAAGAACGAAGCTTATTGAAATTGGAAATGACTATAATAACCGTATTATAATAGGTATCTTTTTGAAATTTGGCAGGTACACATGTTTTGTCTTAACAAATCACCATTCCGATTTTTAGAGTAATCGGACCAGTTCTTCTTGCATCCCCATACAAACCACCTTCCCGATTTTCACATAAATCTCTTAAATTTCATGAAAATAGAAAATATTTAAAATTTTGATTGAGTATGTTGAACGCGTACTTTAATAATCTTATCAAATCTGATTATCATCGGACCATTTTTGGACTTAGGCCCATGTGAAAATTTCGGCCGATATTCAGTTAAAGCGGTTAATTGTCGACAAATAGAATCCTTTTTCGCTCAAATTTGATTTGTGAGTGTTTTTTACACTTATTAAAGATTTGATAAAATAAAGATGTAGTCGTTCCATGTTTGAACTTGGAAAACATTTTCCGGGAAACTCTGGTTGGTCTTGACCGACTTTAATTTTCTTACTTGTTTTTTCTTATTTTTATTTTTTAAAACATAAAGATTTTTTTTGCAAAAAAAAAAAAAAATGTTTTAATTTATTATTTTTATGTGCAAACATCTATGCTTGGGGTCTGTAATCAAAAATTAAAAACAAAACACCAATTTTAAATTTCATGTGATTTCAAACTTTCTATCGGATTCAAATGTAAAGAATTACTGAACAGGACCCATTAAACATTGTGCCATTAAAAATCTGCCCTTACTAGGTCATGATCCATTTTAAAATTGTGGGACATAAAAAATAGAAATTGACGCAGTACATGTACCCAAAATGTGTATGTTTGTATGAGGTGCTTTCATCTTGATTAAAATATCTACGTCTAAAGTTGGGAATTGCGTCTCTTTAATTGACATTTTGATTAAAATATTTTAATAAATATACATAGACAAAATATTGTTATACTAACATAATTTATGAATCATAAATAAGTATTCGTATTAAACCTGATCAATATTTATGAACCAGTACACAGAAAAATATGTATCGTAAATTTTATTTTAATTAAAATTTTAATTGTTTTTTAATTTAATAACAATTACTTTTTTAATTAATATAAATAATTGTTTAATTAAAATTTTAACTTAATTTTAATTAACATTTTAATTGTTTTTAAATTTAATATTAATTAAATATTTAATTACTATAATTAATTGTTTAATTAAATTTTTAACTTTACTTATTGTTTTGTTTTTCGTGTGTGTGCTACTGTCTGTTTTTCTCTTGCATTGTTTTACACACAAAAACAAATACATAAGTATAAACAGTTGATTGAAAGTTTTTTTATTTTTCATATAGTTTTTTGAATTCTCATTTTGTTTATAGTTTTATGTATATGTATATAAAAGGTTTATAATCAACTTAATAAAATTGTCTCACTGACTAGATTTTTACGGCTTAAATATATTTGGTTTAGTTTAAGGGTCGAACCAGAATCAAATTGCGTCGCGCAAGACGTAAAAAAAAAACAAAAACAAACACATGAAATTTGAAATTTTTACGTCCGTTTGATTTAGGTACCTCACATTTAAATATTAGAAACGAAAAATTATTGGGCGTTACGCCTTACGCGACGCAATTTGATTCAGGTTGGACGCTAAAGAAACATTTTTTTAAATGTTTTTTTTATTTACCTGTTTTTAAGTGCTATCTCGGGGGTTAAAACGGGTCGAATCCTTATGGAAAAATGATATACGGGGAAATCCGAACAAAAGCCAATCAAGCAGGAATTTCGCCTTAAAAACTTAAAAAAATAGTTAATATTCGTATATTACTTAAAAAGGGGTATTATGAGCACAAAAAAGTCTTGAATATTTTTTCTATTTAATTTTTCAAAAGATTTTTCAAAAGAAATATCCGTCGACGTTTTCCAAAAAAATTAACATAAAGCCGCGGGCCGCGAAGCAAAAGTTAGTGAGAAGTCCTGGTATGGGGGAATACTCACTTTGCCATTCCGTGTGTAACGCTTTAAGCTATCAGTCTAGGACCCCATAAAGTACCATCATATATTATTGATCAGTGATCGATTCTAAGACATACACGATGGAGTCCAAAATAATAGTGCTAGAAGACTAAAGTTTGGCACGAATAAGTCTTATGGTCATATGTTGGTTAAGTTCTTCAATGGGCAAAATCAGACCAGGGGTATAAAGTTCCCCCTTGAAGAGCGAAACCAATCACTGAAAAACGCGTTTTTATACCCTACACCACTCTGTGGTATAGGCAGTGGCGGGTACAGCTTTTGGGCTTGGGGGGGGAAATTTTTTTTTTTTATTTCGAATAAAAAAAATCATAAATCTTTATCGGATGAGCAAAAACAGGGATACGTTTTTATGCTGAAAAAAGTGATGGAAGAGTCATAAAATCTACAAATTTATTAGTTTTTGGCGAAGAAGGTTTGTTTTTCGTGATCATATTTCGTTTAGATCATTTTTTTTTATTTGTTCTAAAAGAAAATTGTGCATTTTCGTATACATAGAAAAAGTCTCAGATTCTTACACATTTGACGTATAGAAAAGTCTAAATCTGAGAATTTTTCAATAGAAGAACTCTTCCTACATAGAAAATATCAGATGTTGAGACATTTTTCCTGAAGAAATAATTTTTTATAGGGAAAATGTCTCAGAATCTAAGACTTTTTCTTTACGAAAAATGTCTCAGAATCTGAGACTTTTTTTCAATAGAAAGGGTCTCAGATTATTAGATTTATTTCGTACTAAAAAATTTTTAGATTCTGAGACCTTTTTTTATAGAAAAAGTCTTAGGTTCTGAGTCCGTTTTCCTAAATATAAAGTCTCAAATTCTCAGACCTTTTTCCTAAAGAAAAAGTACTAAAAAAAATTTAGATTCTAAGACCTTTTTTCTATAGAAAAAGTCTTAGATTCTGAGACCTTTTTCCTAAAGAAAAAGTATCAAATTTTAAGACTTTTTTCTTATAGAAAAAGTCTAAGATTCTTAGAATTTTTTCCTATAGAAAATGTCTCAGATTTTGAGACCTTATTCCTAAAGAAAAAGTCTTAGATTCGCAGACCTTTTTTTATAGAAAAATTCTAAAATCCGGAGACCCTTTTCCTATAGAAAAAGTCTGAGATTCTGAGACCTTTTCCTAAAGAAAATGTTCCAGAGACCTTTTTATTATATAAAAAAGTCTAAGATTCTAGCACTTTTTTTTCTAAAGAAATCGTCTCAGATTTTGAGACCTTTTTTCTATAGAAAAAGTCATACATTCTGAGATTTGTTTCGCATAGAAAAAGTCTCAGATTCTGAGATTCCTCAGATTCCTATAGAAAATTTCTAAAATTCTGAGATTCTATGAATTTATTTTTATAAAAAAAATCTTACATTCTAACATATTTTCCCATAAAAAAAAGTCTCAGATTCTGCGACCTTCTTCCAATTGAGTAAGTTCAACTACTGAGAATTTCTTTTAACAATAAAAAGTCTCAGACTTTGAGACCTTTTTCTTTTTAAAAAAAGACTGAGATTTTGAGACCTTTTACCTTAAAATAAGTCTCAAATTTAGAGATTCTGAGACCTTTTTCCTATAGTAAAAGTCCTAGATTCTTAGACCTTTTTCCTATCGAAAAAGTCTCAGATTCTGTAACCTTTTTCCTTAAATAAGTCTCAAGAGACCTTCTTCGGATTTTTCCAAATTCTGAGACCAGATTAAGTCACATTTTCTTTTAAAAATTTCAAATTTTCCGTATAAAAATTTTCCGGTTTTTTTTATAAAACAATTTTCGGATTTCGATATTTTTTTCCTTCGGAAATTTTTTTAGAAAACTTCCTTCTTTCTTCTTTATTTTTTTTTTCTTCTTTTTCTTTCTTTTTCTTTTTTTTTCTTCTTTTTTTCCTTTTGAAAATTTCGTCTAGGGGGGGAAATTCCCCTTCCCCCCCCCCTGTTACCCGCGCATGGGTATAGGGTATAATGAGTTTGTACTGATTTGTATAACTACCCGAAATATTGGTCCTAGACCAACCATCAAGTATACCGATCAACTCAGAATCACTTTTTGAGTCGATTTAACTAAGTCTGTCCGTCCTTACGTCTGTCCATGTAAATTTCTGTGCATGATACAGGTCGCACTTATTAACCGAGTTGGCTGAAATCCGAAAATTAACCTTCTTTTGGACCAAGGCAGAAGCCTATTAAAATTGGAAAAAATCGGTCCATGTTTACACCTAGCCCCCATACAAACGTCCCCATTGAATTTGGCGCAAAAGACTCTAATAACCGTATTATAATAGGTATCGTATTCAAATTTGGCAGGTAATCGTTTTAAATTTTAAGGGGGTCGGACCAGTTCTTCTTGTAGTCACCATACAAACCACCCTTCCGAAATTCACCTAAATCTGTTAATGTTCACGAATCATTTGAAACTGTTATTTTTAATTTTTATTTGAAAAAATATGTTTGAACAGTTAAATTTGACTTTTTTCTGAACCAATTCCACTTAAAATAGGTTTGTGCGTGTTTGGTACACAAATTAAAGAAATAACGAAAGATAGATCCAATCGGTCCATGTTTTGACTTGGTACCCAATTTCCGGGAAACACATGGTCGGTATGGCCGACTATAACATTCTTACTTGTTTTTTTTGTTGTATTTTTGTCAAACAAATGCAATATTTTTATGTCGGTAGAAGTTAAAACTTAAAAAAATTGTTTCTAATGATTTTTTTTTACAAAATTGTCTAAAAATAAAATTGTATCAAAATAAATATGTATTTCTAGTCAAAATTTTATATTTTTTTTAGAAAATTTATTGATACTAGAAAAGGGCAGTATGTAGGGTATTAATGGATTCGGCTAACAATAAGTCAAATTTAACTTTTCTACTAGTTTCAAATTACATCAAATTACAACATGGTGTTAATAACGGTGTTATAACACAATCATCACAATCAGTAGATCATCGACACATGATAAAATAGTTGTCATCCCCAGAATTATGTATATCATTTGCATAATCATTTTTCTTATCATATACAAAAATGTGCCCATATTTATGCAATCAACAAGTTTGTGGTCTTCAGTAATGCAGTTATGAATACTACCCGAGTAAAAAAGATTATATATAATTTTACTTATTTTTATATAAACATATATTATTTGATAAATTTATACGTAAATTGTTTTGCTATCATATAAGATTATATATATTTGCACTTCGTATTTTTTTCTTATATAAAATTATATAAAAGAAAATGTTAAGTTATACATAATAACATATGATTAAAGTTAGTTTATATAATTACATATGAAATATAAAATTCTGTCTGTTTTTTTATATAATTTAATATAACAAAATATTTGAAGACATTTTATATAAAACTTTATGCAACTTTTTTCTGAATCATATGTAATCTTATATGAGTAAAATTAAAAAAAAAATCTAAGTCCTTTATATATAATTTGATATAACTTTTGAAAATTTTTCTAAGTCCAGAATTTTTTTTTTTTTTTTAAGTTCCAAACCTAAACCTTAAACATTTGTTTTAAAAATTTTATATGTTATTATATATAATGCAAAATTTATGAAAAAAAATCTAAGTTCTTTATATATAATTTAATATAATTTTTTTTGGGTTTTTTTTTGATTTTTTTTATTTAATTATATATAATTGCATAAATTGTTCTAAAAAAGGGGCCAATTTTCGCATCAAATCATATAAAATTATATTAAAATCACATCAAATTATATCAAATTTAATGCAACTTTATATGGTTTTATCGACTCATTTTTCGCATCAAATTCTATATGAATATATATGATGTCTTTATATAATTAAATATAAACATATATAACCTTTTTTACTCGGGTAATTACAAAATATAAAAAAAAAAATTATTTGTTTAAACATTTAGACCTTTTAAAAAACTAAATAAAAAAAGAAAGTGCTATGACGAAACATATGACAAATAAATACTTAATACAGATAAGCCTCAAATGGCGCTACCCAACAGGATTTTATTAAAATTTGCGATTTAAAATGAGAATTGAAAAACAGACAAAAAAATGTTTTACCCTAATTTCGTATTTGATGTTTTTCTAATTGATGTTTTTCGAATTACAATTGATCTTTTTCGAATTACAATTCGAATTACAATTGATAATTTTTGAATTACAATTGATTTTTTTTGGTATTACAATTGATCTTTATACCCTACATCACTCTGTGGTACAGGGTATATTGAGTTTGTGCTGCTGTTTGTAACTATTCGAAATATTGGTCCTACACCCACCTTCATCGCCAGAGAATCACTTTTTGAGTCGATTTAGCGATGTCCGTCTGTCCATGTAAACGGTTAAACAAGATACAAGTCACAATTTTCAATCGATTGAAATTTGAAATTAAGCCTCTATTGGCCCAAGGACGAAGCCTATAGAAAATGGAAAACATCGACCCCTGTTTAGACCTAGCCCCCATATAAAGGTCCACTTTAAATTTGGCTCAAATGACTTTTGTAACCTTATTTTAATAGGTATCCTTTTAAAATTTGTCAGGTAAATGTATTTTGTATTCAGAAATCATAATTTCAAATTTTAAAGGAATCGGACCAGCCCCCATACAAACCACCATCCTCATATTCACATAAATCCATAAAAATTTATGGAAAAGAAAATATTTGATTAAAATTTTGTTTGTAGGTATTAAATGTGTACCTTGTTAACCTAATCAAATCTGAATATAATTGGACCATTTTTGGACTTAGCCGCATATAAAAATTTCGCCTGATATTCAGTTAAATCAGTCTATTGATAACAAAAGTAAGACAATACCACTCAAATTTGTTTTTTGTGTGTTTTCTACTAGAGTTGTCAAATATTCGTCTATTTCAAAAACCGGTTTTCGAATACTTCGAAAAACCGCCTTTTAAAAAAATCGGTTTTACGGTTTTGTAACTAAAAACCGGTTTCGAATAATCGGTTTTTCGTTTTTTTAATTATTTATTTATTTGTTTAATAAAAAAAAGTAAAACAAAATAATATAAAAGGAAAACAAAACAAGCATGTTCGTCTGTATAAAACACGATTCAGTCCAAATTAAAAAAGCTAAACGCCTGAAATTTGGCACAAAATGGTCATAGGCCGGCTACGTTCGTAACTGGACAAAATTAGACTGGGGGAAAAGCTCCCCCTTGAAAAACTGAACCAACCTCTGAAAAATGACACTTTTTAATATGTTTTTTTTTTTTTTGTATTTTTGTAAAACATTTTAATGACAGAAGAAGTTCAAAGTCTATCACTTGGACCCAGGGGATTAAAAAATTTAGTTTTTTTTGGCTCGTCCCCTTTTGTGAGCGGTTATAATAATAATTAATATAATAGTAGTTTTGATCACATGATCAATTATTTTAATTTATTCTTTCTATTTATTTACTACTCTTTTTTAATAAATTCAACTTAACCGAGAACTGGTAACAATGACCGTCGTCTCGTTGTAGCGAAAAACCAGCGCCAAAAGCATTATAAATGAACTTGGAAACAGTCACCGCGAAGAGCAAGGTGTCCCCCAATGACCCATTCCGAACACACAAAATTGTTGGTTAAAGCTACCCAAATTTTCATATAAAAACTCTAATAAAGTTAGCAACTAGTTACTTGAAAAAAGCAAGTATCATACGCCCATTACTTTTCAGTAATGCCTTGTAAAGCAGATCTAATTTTGAGGATCTTTTATCTATGAAGTATCTAGTCAAAATCCTCTTTTAATTCATAATTTTGAATTTATTTTAAGGCATAATTAAACTGTTCTTCAAAGTTTTGAGATGGCTACTAAAAAACGACTTTGAATACAAAATAACAAAAAAATTAAATATAAAAAAGTCGATTATTCGAGACCAAAAAATCGGTTTCTCGAATACTTCGAAAACCGGCCTTTTCAAAAAACCGGTTTTAAAAAACCGGAAAAATTGACAAAAATCCATTTATCGAATACTACGGAAATCGGTTTTGACAACTCTAGTTTTCTACACTAATTCAAGGTCTAGCAAAAAGAAAAGATTCAATTCATGATTGGACTTGGGACAAATTTTCCGGAAAAAACTGGTATCATATGATCGGACCCGTATGTAACACATCAAAATATTGGTATAATACCCATAAAGTATATATATTCATGATCCTCCATCGATTTTAAGTCGATCTGTCCGTCTGCCTGTCTGTTGAAATCCTGGATTTGGCGACAATACTGAACCAATTTTAATGCTTAAAGCACCAAAACTTAGTTAATTCTCCTGACAGATCTTCAAAGAATGAAATCCTTTTCGAATGAATTCTCCAAAAATCCATTCAATTTTCATACTCAGTGAATGCATTCGATTTTATAAATCAACATTGAATGCAGTCCTTGGAATGCATTCGATTAAATGGAAAAAATTAATGCATTCGATCTCTTCTTCATTTGATTTAGAAAAATCAAATGCTTTCGATTTTTTTATCATTCCACTGCGAATGCAATTGATTTAAAAAAAATACAGCAAAATGAATTCAAATTTTGGCCCACTGTTTCGCCAACCCTCTTTACATGTGATGACCCTGAGTTGAGTTGAGGGTGGGTTGTACAAGCCTAAAAATAGGTAAATTTTTAGACAAATCCATGGCGCTCAGACTTAAAATAGTCCATTGTACCGTACCCTGAAAAGAAAGATTAAGTAAGGGTGATAAAAGGTTAGAAGAAAAAGAAAGAAAAGTGCTTGTTCAGAATTTCTCAGTTGCTTTCACAAACTTGAGAAAATCAGACAAGGGAAGTCCATGGACCGTGTCCATAGACAGAATATCAGAACCCAATATCCGCAGTCTAGCCCTTGAGAAGGCTGGACAACAACAGACGTAATGTTCAGTTGTGTCATCATCCTCAATACAAGCCACGCATAATGGGTCTGATATAGGGTTTCTATTCGGGAAAAATTTCCCGGGAATTCCCGGGAAATATTTTTCTTAAAATCCCGGGATTTTTTCTTCGGGAAATTTCGGGAATTCGTCGCTAATTTTTTAATAAAAATATATTTAATTTACTCATTTTTAACACAATCTTAAATGATTTAATAAAAATGACATTAAAACTTCGAAAGAATTAAAATTTTTAAAGAAAAACTAGTGAGGATATGCTTCAGCTTGCATATTATTTAGACCTAATAATTATTTTTTTTAATCGATTGCGTGACAAAATACGAAATTAAACTAAATTTCACTTCAAATGTTGGTTGCAAGTTGGCAAAAGTTTTCTTAATCTAAAATTCCTATGACTTCTTCTTTACGAAATTTAGTATTTCATATTCAGAACAACAACAGAACAACAACAAACAAACCTGGTTTTACGCTTAATATTTCATATATGAAGTAAAAGCCTGATATCTATCGGCCGTTAAAAAAAGTTTTTGTAACGAACCTTGGCCGTCGCGAGTTCTATCCCAGCAACCAGTGAAAATACGTCGTTACAATGGCTATATAGTACATTGGTGTTCTCATTTAAGCCGGAATGCCTTAAACCCATTAATTTTAATAATTCGAAAGTTTAATTAAATATATCTTCAAGATATAATTTTCTTACAGTTGTCGTAGTCAAAATTAGAAAAATTTTCCAAAAAGTTATTAAAACCGCATTTGATGCAAAATCGGGCATTTCCGAACTGGAAACAATTTTGCAAGGAGTGGAAATACGTCAATGCAAATACTAAAACTATGATAATGTCCAATATTTCTACAAAAAATAGATTTTATGAACTTTCTACGTATATTTAAGAGGTTAGTAAAACTATTTTACAAAAGAATACATCTAAAATGGTTTTAAATTGGAAAATACGACCATAATTTGTAATATAAAAATTTTTATATGGTAAAGTTCAAAATTTTGTTTTAATTAAAAAATTCCCGGGAATACGATTTTTTTAAAACGATTTCCCGGGAATTGAAAAAGTCCGGGAATTTAGAAACCCTAGTCTGATACGACACCTTATCTCGTCATATGACGAGCACAGGCATTGTGTCCCGTAATTAAGCCAGTAAGTCTGCGACAGTCTATTTTACTGAGGCTGAGTAGATAATTAGCCACTTTCTTGTCTGGCTTAATCACAAAACGTTTGGTATTCTTGCATGCCAACTCATTTGACCATCTTTCCATGAAAGTTGCTTTCGTATGAGAGTTGATCCAACGCATCAGCCATGTCAAGCCAATACCAATTTGAGGTTCCGTATTATAAGGAATTGTATCAGAGCCAAGATTTGTTAAAGAGTCAGCAATCTCGTTTCCCCGTATTCCCCTAATGGGCCCTAAATTTGAATAAAAAAAATGGTATTTCCGAAAATTAAAAAAAAAAACAGTTTTACCTTTTAATTTTCAAGATACTGAAATTTAGGGGTCTAAAAGGGTCTTGAGAATTTTAAAAACTGCGTAACTAAAAAACGGTAACTCGGACAGCTTTCAGGTATTTGGTGGTCGTATTATACAAGACGAAAGCTACAAAAATGGTTTTGGATTTTTTGTCGTGTCGGCAGTATTTAGCGAGATATGCGCATTTAAAAAATTTCGGGAATGCCAATTTTTTTAGCTTCAAAATTAGGGCCCATTGGGGTCAAGTTAGTTTTTTTAAGTTTTTTATGCAATGAATGAATAAGCCATTCGATTTTTCAAATTGAATGAAAAAAAAAATCGATTGCATTCGCAATGGAATGAATTCGATTTTTAAAAGTCGAATGAAAAAAAATCAAATGCATTCGATTTTTATAAGTCGAATGAAAAATAAATTGAATGCATTCGATATTTAAAAATCGAATGAGTCTAAAGTGAATTCATTTAATTCGCTAAAATGTTATTGGGAAATGCTATCACAAAATTATCATTCAGAATGCCAAATCGAATTAAGGAAAGAGATCCTTCGAAGCTCTGTCTCCTGATCAGATGGCTAATATTTTTTTTTAAATCGGGCAAGTATTTCAAAAGTTTGCTATAACTTTGAATTACAAGAATCTTCGAATTACAATTGATCCTTTTCAAAGTACATCTGTAAATAGTGTTGTACAGGTAAAAAAATTTTAATTCTTAACTTCTCTTTTCTTCTGCAGATATTTTTTCTTCTGCCAATAGGTTTTTCTTCTGTTTGTAATGCACTGTCCTCTAGTAAGGTAAGATTTTAGGGCTCTGTGAATTTTGACCAATATTAGCAAACCATTTACAGGTGTGGATCGAAAAAAATTAACTGTAATTGGAAGATTCTACTTGTAATTTGAAGATTCCATTTGTAATTCAAAAATTTTATTTGTAATTCAAAGATTTCAATTGGAATTCAAAATAGAAATAAAATAATTCTTAAAAGACTACTTAATTAAGGCCGTTTGTAACGATAATACTGAGTCGTAAGATTTAAGTAAACCAAAATAAAATGAAATTTGGTCTGACTGTCAAAAAATCAAACCAAAAAATATTTTCGCTACATTGCACATAGGGGCAGCTATATGGGGCTTCTTGGCAACAATTCATTTTTTCAAAAAGTGATTTTGCTAACATTGTTATTTTATATCGAAAGCCTATACTTTTCTACGCTTGACTACATTTTTACTTTTTTGATTTATCCATTTTTCGTTTCTTGGCACTGTGTTAAATTTAGCAAAAGTTCAAAAAAACAAAAAAAAATATTTTAAATAGTCTTAAGTTGAAAACTAAAAATGAAAGGTAAACAAATAAAAAATGTTGGAACTATACACATAAATTAAAAGGTAATTTTAGCACAAATTATTTTCATTCATTCTGACCAAATTGCATTGAATATTAGAGAAGTTATAGCCGTTCTAAGAACATCCTTTTTATGACGATTTTTAAAACATAAGTTTAAAGGTCAAAAAGTCAAGACTTATCCTACATTATCCTTAGATATTTTTATACAGTGGTAAGTGGTATAATTCTTTACTAGAATCAGTCATAGAAACTTGCACGAAAAGCGCCCGCTTTGTGAAACTGCACTTTAAAAATATGACTTTTTTTTTAACTAATACACCACATGCAATCCAAACCAAAAATGCTAGACCCCTTAAACTTGGCACGAATATATCTATTGGTTATAAGCTGATTAAGTTCCAAAATGGTCAAAATCGGACCAGGTGAAAAAAACTTCCCCTTAAAGAATTAAAAAAAAATCTTGGGAAACACGATTTTTAGAGGGTTTTCTTACATTTGTTCAACACATCAAAAATTTTTATGACAAGAAGTTCCTTGACCTACCAAATAAATAAGTGGAGTAGCATATGCCATTTATATTTTCCAGCCCACTTTTGGGGGCGTGGCTATGAAAATGATATATAAATTTGATAAAATTGTACTATTTTAGCATAGATATCATACTTAATCAATTTTAAATACCTATTGCGAGGAAGAAGGTATCCCCAGACACCTCCATCAACGTCCCCATGACCGATTTTAATCCCAACTTCCAAAAATATATTGATAATAGTTTTTTTTTCAAATTTTAAATTTATACGATATAACTTTTTTTAGTGGAACATTTGGTGTGGAATACTTCTTATGTATGTAATTCTAATACTTCCTTATTTTAGCGATAGCTATGTCTATATATTAATATAAAAATGTACAAAATTTTATACTTCAAACAAAAAAAATTTTTTTTTTTTCGTTTTTGCGCATTTTTTCGCAATTTTGCAAAGAAAGTCTTACATGTTTTTACATAAATTTAATCGAAAAGCTGCGCTCTTTAAAACGGTGGGAATATCGACTACAAAAATCCAGCGGTTTAATTGATGCCATAAAACATACCATTTTGCCCCTATGTGCATTGCTCTTTGCAACCATCACATTTCAAATAATATGAAAACAGCTGTTTAGAAAAATAAATGCTGAAAAAGATAATTTGTTGCTTTTTTTTTTAAATCATTAAAATAAGAGACTTATAAATTAATAAACTTAACTTTCTATCTTTAGTTTTTTGTTTTTATGTTTTCGGCAATAAATTAAAAAAAAAATACATCCCTGATAAAATGAAAAGTCTCAGCTTTTAGAAATATTTCTAAAAATGACGAGTACTATACGACTGTCAAAATTTCTTCCGTATTACCGTCCGTGTCATCACATTTCGTATGTACACTAGAGGTGTCCTTAAAAACCAAAATCACCTTTTTATACCTGGTAGGGTCCTAAATTGTTCTTTAGTATCTAAAAATGAGTAAGCCAAAATTTGGGGACAATCGGCTAAAAATAACTCGTGCCGAAAATGGATTGAAGTTTTGGGGCATTCTTATATGAAAGAAAAACCCTTTTTTTCTAGTTTTTGGAAAGATATTGATACTTGTAATTTTTTGTTAATTTTTTTGTTAAGTAATATGAAAATGGTAATAAATTGCCTTTCCAAAAAGCTTAAAGAAATTCAAATCGGATGAAAAATAAGCATTTTACGCATACATGCCCCAGACCATTGTATGGTTTTTAAAGCCAGAATTTCAAAATTTTGAGGCAAAAAATAAAAAAAAAATAAATTTTACTTTATGATCATATTGAAAACATGTTTACGATTAAAAATAGCAGATATGGTAGTCAAGATTTTTTTTTCTTTTTCGCCGGTAGTGACAAAATTTCCGCGGATTGCAAATAAAATGCGTTTTTTTTACAATAATTTAGCAAATATTGGAAATTTTTTTCTTTATTGTACGGAACGAAGCGTAAAATGTAAATTCTGTAACTTTTGAGAAATCGTATATATGCAGATATCTTGTATTAAAGAAATATGTAATGTCCCAAATTTGTCATTTCACTTCGATGAAAAGGGGTTAATGATGCCCTATTTCTCTAAAAATTTACAGAATTTATGTTTTACACTTGGTATAGTACAACACAGAACATTTTTTTTGCATATTTGCAAAATTATCATAGAAAAACACATTTTCTTTGAAATCCGCGGAAATTATATCACTATCCACGCCAAATTAAAAAAAACTAGACTACCATATTTGTTAGTTTTAAACTATAACATGTTTTTAATAACATTATAAAGTAAAATTTATTTTTTTTGTTTTTTTGCCTAAAAATGTTGAACATTTTAAAATTTTGGCTTTAAAAACCATGCAATGGTCTGGGGCATGTATGCGTAAAATGCTTTTTTTTGATCAGATTTGAATTTTTTTAAGCTTTTTGGAAAGGTAATTTATTACCATTTTCATATTTTTTCACAAAAAGTTTAACAAAAAATACTATATACCAATATTTTTCAAAAAACTAAAAAAAATTGGTTTTTTCATCTCATAAGAGTGTCCCAAAACTTCAATCCATTTTCGGCACGAGTTATTTTTATCCGATTGTCTCCAAATTTTGGCTCACTCATTTTTAGATACTAAACTACAATTTAGGACCCTACCAGGTATTAAAAAGTGATTTTGAAAAATTACCTTAGTCGTAAGGACACCTTTAATGTACACGATAACATTTTTAAATTCTATACGATTTTTTGACAGATCATTTTATTGAGTCTTATCGTGACAAACGGCCTTTAGTTGCAGTTCGAAAAAAAAAAAATCAATTGATTAAAAAATCTAATGTATTTCGAAAAAGATTGATCTTTGGATTTCAATTGGAATCTTTGAATAAAAATTTATTTTTTTTCGAATTAGATTTGATCTTTTATGCATTTCAATTGATCGTTTTTAAATTCGACTTACAACGGAAGGTTCGAATTACAAATGAAAGATTCGAATACTAGCAGAATCTTCGAATTACAAATGAAATCTTCGAATAATAAGTAGACGCCCTATGTTCTTCGTGAACATTTTATTTAAGTATTTTATGCTACAATTTGTATTTATATTATATTTAATTAAATAAAGGACATATATATATAATAAGTAGAATCTATAAATTCCAATTAATATTTTTGAAATAACATCTGCAAATAGCGTAGTAGTGTCACAGACTAATACAGACTCGACATAAGTGACAGGTGTCAAAAAAGTATTTTTTAACCATATGGTTAATATTTTCAAATTATTCTACGAATTAGGTTAGAAAGAGAAAACTGATATAACGCGCCATTATAAAAATGGATGCCAGATCGGTTTTTGTAGTTTCACTCACTCCTAAGTCGTAGATAGAGTTGCCATGTTAGCGTAAAACGGACTAAAAACCGCTGTGTTTTGCCCTAAAATCTCTTAGTTTTCCCCAGTTTTTCATATAAAACTCTACTTTCGAGTCTGTATATAGTCTGTGGTAGTGTCATTACCGTCCGAGGTGGCATTACAAATCTCGAAATTGTATGAAAAACCAGAGAATGATTTCGAACCAAAGTGCACGTTCTTCCGTTTATTTAAATCAATTCGCGAGATTTGGCGTAGTAAACCATTCTTCATTGTGTAACAGAACCGCGTTCATCGAGAGCCACCTATAATCGAACATTTTAGCTGTTGTGCATATGAATATTTACTAAAACACCACCACGAGTAAAGTAGTATATGATGTGCTAATAAACCTAATTTCTCAGATTTCCGTATTGGTTTAAAGTTGAAATTGGAATGACTGACGTATAAACCGTTGAACTTTTGTTGTTATTAATTCACATGAAGAAATTTCATAACAACTTAATGAAAACACTAAACGAATTTACATAATTTTTCCTAAAACAAAATACACAAGATCATGTTTATTAAAATTAAATTAACATTATTAAATAATAATAAATAAATAAATTAATTTATAAATACTTAACTAAATTAAACACTATAGTTTTATTGTTTATATACATTTTTGAGATTTTGGAATAGCCAACAGCTATTTGTCTTAGATTAGAAACCACCATCATCGAATAGACCATCCAAGGCGGCAAGATCACCAAAATCACCACCATCCCCGTCACCACCTAGACCACCAAAACCAAACAGATCTCCATCAGCATTTGGTGGTACAAAGGCACCATTAAACAGACTCTCTATACGATCCTCGACACCCATCGAGGAGGCCAGACCATAAACCAAACGCATTATCACTAAACGTATAAAATCGGGAGTACTTGTTTCTTTGCCAACTCCAGTCAAAAGTAATAATTGTCTTTGGTTGCTGCTACTGCTGCTGCTATCCACATCCTCAGAGTTAGTGTTGAGCACTTGGTGCATTTGTAAATTGTTTGGGTTTTCTATGACTTTACAATTGACCAGAGATATTAATAGTATTTGCATTATTAGTATCATCATTATGAAGATGTATGATGTGGCCACCGTTATTCTGTGCAACATTGTCTATTGTAAACCTCAAAACTAAATTTTGCAAATATTGAAATGTTAATTGTTTTAGTTTGTTACAATGATGGTAATTCAATAAAACGTGGAATGAATGAATAATTGATTGATAGATGGTCTCTCAGTCAGTCAATCGATGAATAACTGAAAGAATGTGCGTTATTTGTTAATGCAAAACCAATTTAATGATACGATTTTTTTCCGTTTTTAAAATTTTTGAAACGTTAACGCGTTAACTTTAATTTCTTTAATGCTCTCTCAACTATGTTTACAACACAACTGACCATAGTCTCTAAATCTGCAGTCAGCCATAGTCTTAACGGAAATGGTATTTGCTGTTAAGTAAAGTACACTTCGCACATATGAATAATAGGTTGCCACTTATTAGCAAATGGTAACATACTCTCATATTAACTGGGTATATTTATTGTACGAGGAAATTGCATGTGAAAACATGCGGGACAATAACATACGTCGAGAGCACCGGATTTCGCAAAATGACAGATTAATTTTGGCGTCTACCAATCTCTTATTTATAACAACGTCTGATAGCCAATATTAAACATGAAGCGGATGAAATACGTCTGAATGTCAAGATCAAATGTAGTAAAACTGCATTTACAGTTTTTCATTTCGTGATTCTATTTTTTTTAAGGACTTTAAAGTTCTTTAAGAATTACATTTTGAAAAATATTTTTTAAATATTTGTTCTTGTCTTATAATGTCACTATTGAAAGAAAATAACACAGGATAATCTTTGCTAATTCTTCCATTTTTTATTTTTCCATATCAGGAAAAAGGATGTAAATAATGTCCTTTCAAAACTTTATCAAAATATTTTGTTAAAATTTTTAAATGATATTGAAGGATAAAGTTTTGAAAGGCCATTATTTACCTCCTTTTTTTCTGATATATCAAAATAATAAAATGGAAAAATTTGCGGAAATCGTCCTCTTTCATTTGCCATCACAAAAAATATTTAAAAAATATTTTACAAAAATGAAATAATGTTTATTTCAGTTCGAGGTCAATTTCCCCATTATGAATTAACGTAACAAGTACTTATGTTAACTCTACTTTCTTTATTAGGATATTCTCCTATTAACATAAGTACTTGTTATGTTAATTCATAATGGGGAAATTGACCTCGAACTGAAATAAACATTATTTCATTGCACAATTAAAGGTCGAATAAATAACTAATTTGTATTATTAATAAAAATTAAACAAACCTGATATTTTACAAAAATTTAAGGCTTAAAACAGGAAACAGGATCACGAAATGAAATACTGTAAATGCAGTTTTACTATATTTGAGGAGTTCCATAACAAAACGCAACAATTCCACTTTAACAGTTTTTGAGATAAATCATAGAGGAATAAAGTAAAGAGATTGTAATTGGTTCAACTCTATTTTTTGTCTCTCACTCGAAATCTGTCTGGGATCAAGTAAAATTTTTGGTTTTTTAAAGACATGAAATTTGTACTCAATTTGCACTTTTAATATTACTTTTTTTACATTATATTGAATCATTAACATTTTAAGAACGCAAATTTCATAAATTTGTTTTGTTTAAAACATTATAAAAGTGTTTTTTTTTAAAGAAAACAAAAAGCCTTTTTTTTCAATTCCTCTTTCAACCTTCATTCTATTAATCCAGGCAGTTAATGTTTGAGGTGCATGCCTAGCGCCTGGATAAAAACATACAATTTGATACAAATGTAAACAAAGTCAGTCAGTAGTGGCGGTACCAATTCGCGACCTAAAAATCTCATATTTTTATTGGTACCGCCAAAATCGTTATAAGGGGAAGGTAGAGGGTTATTATATTCCACAAAAATATTTACCATAATATTTTCTACAAAGTTGCTAAATACGCCTTACACCTCAGATGTAAAGAAAACTTGGTTTTAAATACTGATATGCTAGAGGAACAGGCCAAAGCTGGGAAAATTTAACCGTCTCTAAAATAAAATTCCGATGAGATCTTTCAAAACGCTGACACACGTATATTTTTTTTTTGGTCTCCCATACCAGAATCAATCATCGGAACCCCGTAATTTTGGAACAACTTTGAAATTGTTGTATAGTGTAATCGATATTGAATTTAGTTTTAAATTTTTTTTTGATGACATGCATTTCTGTAATTTCGATTTTTTTAAGCTGCGCTAGTTTGCGTTTCGATGAAAAAAAAAATATTTTTATTCTAAAACAAAGTGTGAATTTTTTCCCCTGGACATATTGGGTTAACAAAGGGTTAAAAATATATGTTATTTTGAAATTATTGTTATAAAATAAAACAACAAAAATATTATTAAAGAGATGAATTACGCAAAAACAAACAAAAAAGACCCCCTCCCAAAATGGGTTAATGATGTTCAAAAAAATAATACAACGTAACCACAGTACAGACTAGTATGCAAACACTGATGCTAATTGCGTACTTTCCAATATGGTGGTATGGTTTTTAGTACAGAATTATCATCGCTGCCTAGTGTAAGTGTGCCTGTACGTGTGAGCTTTTGTATATGTATTTATGTTGTTTGTTTACGTTTTGTATGAAACGTCAAAAGTTACACCGTGTACTGTCACTAATACTTACGCACATCAAATGCACCTCTGTGAACCTATTACTCATGTACTGTGAACGTAACTTAGTTATTTTTATCAAATGAATCAGTTTACAGAACAAGATTTGTAAATTTTAACCAAAATTCAGTTTAAAGTAAGAATTTATAGGCAAAAAAAATAAATTCCTTGAAATCCGCAAAACTCAAATGACGCCAAAAAAAAATTTAGTCGATGGATATCCCCAATTTGTTTAATATTTAAGGCTTAGGATGTATTTAATAATCCATTGCTATTAGAGTTTGCAAAACGATTAAAATCGTAATCGTAATCGCGATTAATCGCGCCCATTAATCGTAATCGTAATCGACAAAAAAATCATGCGATTACGATTAAAAATTTTCTATAAAATACACTGTTTTTATAACGAATTTAAATCAGTTCCAAAATTTTTTGAAACCCATTTTAAATAGAAACTAAAATTATTTAAAAAAAAACTAAATTAGTGTAAAAACGATTCTTTTCAAGACAATTTCAAAAAAAATCATTGATTCTGGAATGTTAACTAGACTGGAAAGTTTTTATACGTTGGCCTATGATTCATTTAAATTGTTTGCGATTTTTCTTTCCTTTTCTCGTAAAAGGCATTCAAATTTATAGTAAAAGTTAAATTCTGATCTGAGTAAATTTTAAAGAATTTGGTTTTTAAAATATACTCAAAAGGCTTTGGTCAAAAAATTTAGACATGAAATTTTGTCAAAAAACTTAATTTTTTCATACTTTGACCGCTGATTGACTAATGATGCCTTGTAAATTTTTTAAATAAATTTCCTTACAACAGATAACTTGCCATCGGCAGGTATTCTGACACGACCCCGCAGAAATTTTGGTAAACAGGAAGCAGATTTTGGAAAGGAATCATGATCCAAACACCGAATCCAAATCAGTCACAGTTTAGAGTACTCTTTAATAGCAAAGATAAAAGATATTAAGACCCACTAAAACCATGTATCTTTTCAGCGCTGATTAAAGCACTCTTTATAGATGTTAATTAAGCGCAATAAAGATGTAAGAAAATCTAGTATTTTCCTCCAAAAATTTTTTTTTATCATTAAAAAAGTGTTGAAGATGTCAAAAATTAAAGTATGTGTGAAATTTTATCAACAAAGAATTTTAATTATAAGTTTTAAAAAAATTTTAACAAAAAATTCTCAAGAGCGCTCGAGCGCAATGATATACTAAAAAAAGAGACTGTGGTGCCAAAATCTCGAATAATTTTTTCTGTAAAAGTTCGAAAGCTTTTAATTTTACTACTATTTCTTAAAAATAATAGTTTTTGTTCTTAAAAATATAAATTGCAAAAGATTTTTTTAAAGATTATTTAAAATTATTTAAAAAATTCGATTAATCGTAATCGCGCTTAACGGCAATTTTTTTAATCGTAATCGCGATTATGAAATATCTCGATTATTTGCAAACTCTAATTGCTATAGAATAGCAAGACTTAATATTTTTGTTTAACAAAATTTGCAAAAAATCTAAAATAGTACTCATTTCAGGTACTCCCCGAAATGCATGGTAATTTTTGTAGTGCATGTTTGAAAGTGTTAGTGCTGTCATAAAAAGTTAAGATCATTTTTTCTGAGTATTATTGGGTGAAAGTTAAATAAAAAATATTTTTTTTGTTTATTTTTACAAAATTTAAATTTTTTTCGAAACTTTGACCTCCGTGCACCTCGGGTTAATTTTATCCGATTTAGCTCAATTTTTTACACAATTTTTGTAACATCAAATGGCACAAAACTCCGCAATTCCGAAAAAAATACCCAAATGTGCATATATGAACATTTTTCACAGGGATGGCAAAAAGTTTTTCTTCCGAATTTCAATGGTCGGACAATTTTTTATTCTACTACACTAACAAGGGAAATACTCCAAGACTTATGAATCGATTTGCCTTAAACTTAAAATTTATATATAAAAAATAACTTGAAATTTATATATATTTTAAGGTTGGAGTGTCTCGGCTTGTCATACCCTTTTCCAATTTTAAGTCATTTGTTAGTTTTGATGTTCCGCAAAAAATAAGAAGGGGTATTACTCGAGAAGACGATTTGATAACAGTTTTCTAATGACAGATTCGTGGCCAAAATACTTTCGAAAATGTATTCTAGAAGTATGTGTAAAAAAAAAGTTGATTTTTATAGTGTTATTGGAACACCGTTACCTTCCGCCTTGTGGAGGTGCCAAAGACTCATAAAGCCTATTATACCCTCTCCATTTTTCGACGAGATTTTACATCGGTTTAAAAATAACTTTTGATCCGCTTGTCAAAAAGTTTTGTAAAAAATTTAAAAAATGGAGAGATCTATTCGTACATACATCATCAGTTTAACTTTTTCTTGGCGTAAACTTTTAACTAGAGATGGGCGCGTGAGTGATTTTTGACTCACACTCACTCACGCTCACGACAGGAATTTTTGAATCACGCACACTCACTCACGAGCATATTTTTGCTACTCACACTCACTCACAATCACGTGAGTTAATTTAATACAACTCATACTCACGTGCACTCACGCAACCTTCACTCACACTCACTTTGACTCACGCTCACGAAACTCTTATTTACACAAAGAAAATTTCAAAAACTAAAATTTCAAAAATCTTTCAAAATTTTCCGCAAAATTTACAGTTGATTGAAATTTTAAATTGTTTTGCTTTTTTGCGGGACGAAATCGTAAGTTAAGCCAAGTTTTACAATTTTTTTGTTGTTTTTTTGGTACCAAAGGAAATATGAAGAGAAAATAAATCACGCAAACTCACGCAAAAAAATCGACTCACGCACACTCACTAACGCAAAAATCTTACTTACGCACACTCACAATCACGTGAGTAAAATTGAATTCAGTCACACTCACGCGTTATCACGCGTGAATCACGTGAATCACGCTCTAATCTGCTCATGTGCCCATCTCTACTTTTAACCCATAAAAAATACAATTTTTGGTTGGTCGTTTCACACGATTGTATAGCCTGAAAATAGCTAATTGTAAGTGTCACCCTACTACACATGCATTCAACAATAGTATTCAACGATCTTATAAGTGATGTTAGCAACAAATTGCTTTGGTGCTGTTTCAAGTAGTTTTACGACTTTTATATTTCTATACATTTGTATTATTAAACTGTGCCTCGAACTTTAAGCAACTCGTAAGATAAAAGTTTTGAATCTTCTCAATGAATGTTTGTAAAGTACGAGTACAATAATCGCACAATACAATAAAACTAAAATCTCAATTTCATGCGTAAAGCGCTTAACGTTTGTTTCTGATTCTCATTTATCGAATACAAATTAATTTCTCTTTATTGTTAATATGTATTTAAAAGCAGAGCTTCGAAGAATTAAATCCTTTTCGAATGAACTCTTCAAAAAATTCTATTGATTTTTATAGTCAGTGAATGCAGTCGATTTTATAAATCAACATTGAATGCAGTCCTTGGAATGCATTCTATTGAATGGAAAAAAATAATGCATTCGATTTGCATTATGTTATACTAGCCGAGAGCTACAAAAATGCCTTAGAATTTTTTGTCGTGTCGGCATTATTCAGCGAGATATTCGCATTTAAAAATTTTCGGGAATGATAATTTTTTTATATTCAAAATTATGGCCTATTGGGGTCGACAAAAAATTGGCTCAATTTTTCGCTATCTTGCTTAGTTTTTGAGATACCGAATAAATAAGCCATTCGGTTTTTTAAATTGAATGAAATGAAAATCGATTGCAAAAAAAATCGAATAATGCATTCGATTTTCGAAAGTCGAGTGAAAAATAAATCGAATGTATTCGATATTTTTAAATCGAATGATTCAAAAGTGAATTCAATAAATCCGCGTTAAAAGTAATTAGGGAATGCTATTACTAAATTTTCATTCAGAATGCCAAATCGAATCGAATGAATGAATTCCTTCGAAGCTCTGTTTATAAGTATGTAAATTATTAGTTATACATCCCGGTCCTACAAGCATGGGAACTACAGAATGTTTATTATTTTTTCTTAAAAATAACATTGTTTGATAAACAAATGGAACTTTGAATACATTGTATCTTATCCACTACGTTTATGAAGTAGAGTAAGACCGAACCATAGTTCAGTTCGGACGCAGGGTCCTATTTCAATATGTAAAATACAATTCTTCATTCTTTTTATGTTCATGTGTCTGCAAATGTGAGATACCCGGGTAAAAATGAAATATATATGATCATATATGAAGATATATGGATCATATATGGATTTATATAACCATATATTATCATATATGCCTCCATATATGTTCATATATGATCTGATCCGAAAATTGGCCCGATATGACCTCCGGGTATACATTTGAATTTGTATTTTTCGCATATGATTTAAATGACGTTGTCATTAGTTTTACTTGTGCTGTCACAATACGTACGCATGTCAAACTATGTTCAAATCAGCTGATCAACGCTAGCTTCACAAAACACCTGCTTTCAGCAGATGCGTTCAAAAAATTTTAATTGTAGTGGTTTAAAAATTTTAGTTATAGGCTTTTGCAATAAGCAAAACAGCTTTATTTTGTTGGAATGCATCTTTTCAATGCATTGCATGGCAAAATATCCATCTCTGAAAAAACACCTCCATAATAATACGGCTGATCATTGTTTACCAACGAAAGTGAAATGCATATTTAATGTCACATTTGTTTAAAAATATTTTCTGTTTGTTTATTAACCTAAAAAATATGTAAGTTGTTCAATTAATAAAATAACCATTGTAAATATGATAATAATTTTGAAAAATTTATATTTAAAACCATAGAGTATTTTCAAAACACTCTAGGTATTAAAATCCGTTATTTTTTTATATTATGTATGTATACTTTTTATGCCCTCCAACCAAGTATGGCGGTATACTCACTTTGTTATTCCGTTTGTAATGCATAAAAATATCGGTCGGGGACCCAATAAAGTATATATATTATTGATCTAATGCCCGTCCGTCCGTTTGTATAAAACACGATTCTGTCCAAAATAAAAGAGCTAGACTCCTGAAAATTTGCATAGGCCGGTTAAGTACGGAAATGCACAAATCGGATCAGGGGCAAAAAAAGTTCCCCCTTAAAGAACTAAACCAACCTCTAAAAAATCGCCATTTTTTACATTTTTTTGTTGCATTTTTATTACACAAATAAAGCCTTTTTATGTCAGAAGAAGTTCAAAGACCTGCACTTATTGTTAGACCCAGGGGGCTAGAAAACTTTGTTCCGCCCCGCCTCCTTTTGTGGGCGTGGAATTAAAAAAATCATTAAAAAAATAAGAAAATGCAATATGATCTGAAGAAAACTTTTTATCTAGAGTCAAAAGAGTGTTAATAGTGTAACTTCTGGTACTGCGAAATAACTCCCAAATGAAATAAGTTCCAAGAAAAAATTAATAAACTCCCAACTTTAAAAAATGAAATATGTCCCAATATCTGGGAAAAAATAAATAATAAATTGCACAGTTTGGAAATAATTTTCAACAATATTTCATTTGAAATGAAATAAGTCCGAACATTAATGAAATAACTCCCAATGCAAAAAAAAAAAAATGAAATAACTCTCAAAATAATTTCTTGGGAGTTATTTCATTTAGGAGTTCTTTCATAATGAAATAACTTCCAACAAAAATTGTGAAATAAATCCCCACGCACTGGGACTTATTTCATAATGAAATAAGTCCCAATTCGTATGGAAAAATTTTGGGAGTTATTGCATATTATTTTGGTGAGTTATTTCATTTGGCAGTTATTTCGCAGTACCCAAATTGCAAGCATTTAACGAGTTTGTATGCAAAAGGTACCCTACTTTTGGGGCTCAACTCCCTCCCCCGTTCAACCGCTGGGCTCCAAATTCCAAACTAAAGCTCAAAAATTTGTTATCTATGACCAAAGGATTTTTTTTAATAAAAAAGAAAATTTGCCCCCACCCCAAATTGTAAGTGCATTTACAATATTATGCTTTTGTTTTCTACTAAAGTACAATATTTATTTAAAAATTACAGAATTATAACAAATGATTTCAACAATTCTAAGTACATTTCATTACGGTGGTTTTTATACATTTTGGAATCCACTCGGAACACTTATTTGTCCAATCTAACGACAATACTTTCTGTTGGTCCAATTTTAAAGTCACCAAAATAAATCTTATCACTGTCCGTGCTCTCCAACATAATATGACCACTATAAAACATGGATGTCATGTCCATGGTCACACGTTTCTGCCCAAAATTCGTAACGGAGACAAAGGAATTGCGGCGGGGATAGACACGTTCCAATATGATTATATCATCATTACTGCGTCTCACCACTGTGTTTGGAAGAATAATATCTGCCTTACAAATTGAGTTTTTGTAAATGGAAGGAGAACGATCACGTAACGCAATCATTTTGGATATTAATGTGAAACTGTCTAAATCAGCTGGTTCTGATTTCGGTAGCCACGGAAGAGTTTCGCGACTGGTAAATTGTTGAGTGAAATTGAGAGGAAATTGCATGGTAGCTAAATGATGTAAATGTTTAGTTTCATTGTGTTCATTTAGATAATCGTTAATGGCTTGCAGGGCAATTTCATCACCATAAAATATATTTGGAGTACCAGGAAGCATAAGCTGCATTATGGTAGCTGCCAATGTAGCGTTTGCAGTGTTTTTACTACGGGTAATACGTTGTTTATCAACACCGCCCAAAGACCATTGTATCCATGCTCCTGGATCAGCAGGTTTCAGATCAGAATCTAGAATAGATTTTATATGTTCTTCCATCCAACTTGTACCATTGAAAATATTCAAATGTACATCAATTAGATCAACATGGGAAAGAGCAATTTTTCTTGGCGATCCCGTCAATTTCTTAAACACTGTTTCATTTACAATCAAAACGCGATTAGAACCAATAATATCTTTCCATTCAGCTAGATGAAAAGGCAAATCAACCAGGTCATTAAATTGTTCTATACCCTTGATGTAAAATCCATCAACACCCAGTTTTATCCAATGTTGCAAAGCATGAGTTATTATATTCTTTGTAATAACCGGTCTGGGTGTTGTCGTTAACGAATCGGCTTCCGAAGTGTTTATTTGGTTACTAGCCAAGACATTGCCAACATTGGAACCATCAGATTTACCCAACTCTCTTAATATGGGAAATAATGGTATATCCAAGATCAATGATATATTACGAGCATGTAGTGATTGACTTAGTTGATGCAAATCATCCGAATCACCCAATACATTAGCGATCTCCATTAAAGAGGTTATATTTTCATAATCATCTGGATAATGAGCCGATGGAAATATGGAATTAAGACGAACAGCCGAAATACCCAACGATTTCAGATAATCCACACGATTGACAATGCCGCGTAAATCACCGATGCCATCGTTATTGGAATCTTGAAAACTGGCTGGAAAGATTTCATAAAAAACACTGCCTCTATACCAAGCGGTTCTGAAAGAAAAGTTAAAGTGAGTTTTTATAAACTTTTAAAACTAAGTCAGCAATTTTAAACACTTGTAAAGTGCAAATTAAAATAAATCAGAAAATAATGTTATATGCGTTTGTTGTAATTAATGTTGCATTTTGCAAGCCCTAGTAAAAAAGGGCTCATTTTCGGATAAATTCACATCTATTTATAAATCATATAATTCAATATATATGCAATTAGATATGATTTTATCCGAAAAATTTACACTTTTTTACTAGGGAAAGGTAAAAATTCTGACGTGAATACCGTCATTGTTTTGTTAACTTACTTGGGATTACAGGTCTTAGGTAGCGTCACAATCATGGCCACAACTACAGCACACATGGCCAACAAACTTGACATAAAAGCAAAGAATGTACATTTTCGTATTAGTGGCCAGTTCCAAGATACAAATGAAGGTGTGTCTTTGCTTAGTTGAAGATTTCCATTTGGTCCATGACCATTTGAATCCTATTAGATAAAAAAAAAATATTTTTAAATATTTAGAATGATAATTTAAAAATAATAACCATATTAAAAAAAATTAATTAAGCAAATAATTATTTATGGATATTTAACGTCCGTACAACAAAATTAATAGTTATTTACTAATACTAAATTTATAGCCAAACTTGTTAAATTTAAAATATCTCTATTTTTTTATGGTTTCCATTCATTTCACACTTTTTTTTTAACTTAGGCTGAATTACTCAATGCTCCGTTATAAAATAGCTCTCCGTTAAATTCAGCTTTTTCATACAAATTTTGACATAAGGCTCCGTTAAATCGGCAGTTAGCAGCTAACTTTTCATGGAGTAATCCGCCCTTATTCGTTTAATTTCCAAACCATTTCCATTATATTTTTCTTATAGAGGGTCTATATTCAAATCCCTCAACTTTATATTCTTAGCGGTCCAGATTAATTTTTAAGGGGGAGATGGAAAATTTATTTCCGCTGTGCCAAATCTTTAAAGCCCTCCAACATGAAAAAAATAACAAAAAATTTGCGGTACATGTTTTCAAATTTATTTGCACTAAAAAAACACATAACTAAAATTTAGGAAAAAATTTCTTTGAAAATAGTTCATGAATTTTCCTAAAGTTTAGTTAAATTTAACTTGAAAATGAGAAATATGTTTAGTTCATTTACTTATAAATAGTTCATAGTTTTCTTTAAATGGAGTTTTTAAATATACCCGGCTAAAAATAATGTATACAAGCTCATGTACGATCATATTTGATAATTTATGTTAAGGATGGGCCAATATATGATCGCATATTATCATATGTTTTACCATATATGGTCATATATTGAATAAGCGCCAATTTTAATATATGTTCATATATGATCATATATGTTTTCGAATTAATGATGTATGGTCAGATGTGTTCATATATGCTCATATACAATTCATTTTTAGCCGGGTAAGGAAAAAAAAAAATACTGCCAATAAATGCCAATGCTTTTTTTGGCATTGGCATTAGTTCCAACTAATGCCAATGCATATTTAATGCCAATTAAAAATTCCTATGTATGGGGTGTTCTCAACAGACGGACGGCAGGCGGACATCGCTAGATCGATTTAAAATCGATCAAGGATCATAAATATAATTATCATATTGGAAAATACCTCAAATGCAATCCTGATAACCTATTTCTTGTGTACTGTGGTAATGACTAGAGTTGTCAGTCGATTAAGAATAATTCGATTAATCGATCAAACAAAACCCAACTCTTGTTCGAATAATTCAAAAATGACGATTTTCGAATAAAGAATAAATCGATTAATTAATGTCGATTAATCGAACAATTTTTTTTAATTAAAAAATTAAATAAATGCTTAGAATTTGATTTATTCTCATAAATTTTGAAAGATTTTATACAAAATGTATGAAAGTTAAAATACATTGTAGCCATAGCCCTGGATCCATAGCACATCCATTTAGAATTAGAGGGAGTTATCAATAATTTAGAAAAAAAAATAATTTTTTTGCATCAGACTTACTAAAACGTATTAAAATAAGAATTAATGAGAGACGTATGAAAGTGTTAAATACGTTAATAATTTTTCTAAATTCTGGAAATTTTCCGAGCAATGAAAGTTTCTTAAAATATTCTCCAAAAAGCGAAACAAAAGAATATGCAAATGAATTATACTCCAGATTATTTTATGTTGAAAGTAATCACAATAATTCAGATAAGTAAAAGTATTGAAATAGAGGAAGGTATTAGTAATGAAAATAATAATCTTTTATGCGAGTTAAATAAAACAATTCAAAGTATTAAAAATTCAGAAAATAAAAAGGACTTCAGCGATATATCAGACGATATGGTATATGTTGAAAAATCTGAAAAAAGAACAGAAAAAATAGATACACTTTGTTATGCTCTTCTTACTGTATCACCTACTTCAACAATTAGCGAAAGAGTCAAAATCTAATTTAATAAAAACAAAAACCAAAAATCGTTTGAAAGCAAAAAAATTGAGTCAACTTTTATTTTTAATAGATAATTTCTTAGGGTTGAACCAGAATCAAATTGCGTGTCGCAAGACGTAAAAAAAAAACAAAAACATACACATCAAATTTGAAATTTTTACGTCCGTTTGATTTAGGTACCTCACATTTAAATATTAGAAACGAAAAATTATTGGGCGTTACGCCTTACGCGACGTAATTTGATTCAGGCTCGACGCTTACGAACAACTTAAAATGTCTTATTTGACAAAAATTAAAATCATTTATGATATATTTTGTCTGAATACTTCAAATAATAATTTGTATTTGAATTATTTCTCAACAAGTATTAAAATCGACATCCATTAATTAAAAGTGATCTCAGTTATTAAATTTTTAAGTTTTTTTAACTTTTAACTATTTTATTTTTAAGTTTTGTATGAATTTTTTCGTTAATAAAAATTTTAACTTTCTTATTTTAAAATTTTTTATATGAATTGTTTGTTTTTTTTTTTGTTGTTAATAAAAATATTTTTTAAAATAATTTTTTTATTCGTTATTCTCTTCGATTAATCGAATAAATTTTGATCTTTAATCGTTTGATCGAACGAGGAAAAACAATTATTTGAATTATTCGAACAAAGTTGAAAGTCGAATAATTGACAACTCTAGTAATGACCCAATTTAGGAAAATAAATATTAAACAATAAATATTTAATTTTACTTTAATTAAATAATTTTTATATTTCTGAAAATCAATGCTACTTCTTTTTCGAAATATAATTGGAAATGGTGTTATTTCTATGTTTTGATTTTTTATTACATTTCTCACTCCCAGATTTTCACACCTTTTTTTAAGCTTTCTCAAAAATAAAAATTCTCTATTAACCCATTTTTGCTCAACACTTCTTATTTCAAAAGAGTACTTAAAAAATCTATCTATGGATGGTATAGGTATAGGGTACAAAATCGTCAAAAATGTACGATTTTTATAAAAAAAAAATCGTCAAAATCGTCATCCCATTTGCAGAAATCGTAAAAAAATCGTGAAAATAAAAAACGTATATTTATCATTGATCAAAGATTCATTCAAGTGATGTCCGCCCGTCTGTTGAAGACATGATGTAGTCCAAACCAAAAGAGCTAAATCCATGCAGTTTGGCACAAATATATCTCATGGCCACTGAATGGTTCAGTTTGAAAATTGACAAAACCAGACCAGGGAGAACAAAGTTCCCCTGGTAAATCTGAACCTACCTCCGAAATTTCCTCTTTATATTCTTTGTTAACTTCTTAAACAAAAGAAATATTTTTATGAAAAAAAGGTCATGCAGTTGGGTCAAGTTAATTAGAAAATTTTTTATTTTTGTCCGCCCTTTTCTGTGGACACTTCCATAAAAAAAAATAATGATAAAATTGCGTAAATATCATAATAAATCAATTTGTTAACATTTATCACGAAAAGAAAGGAGTCCTCCGCCAAAAAAAAACCCCTATAATTTTTTTACCTTTTGGAGGGAAAAAGAAAATGTAACTCTCACTTGTTCCCTTTGTCCCTTTATGTACAAAAATATTGGTGGATATTTTTTTCAACTAACAATAAGCAAAAAATTGAATACTAAAGTTTCATTAAAAAAATTTTAAAAAGTAGACAAAATTGACAGGTTTTTGTTATTTTTAAACAAATCGTCATTTTTTGGGCAAAAATCGTCAAATCGTCATTTTGCTATTTTGGGGAGTAAAAATCGTCAAAATGCAGAGAAATCGTCAAATCTGGCAACAGTGGGTATAGGTATTGAGGAATCGGATACTCTTGATGTTCTGGGCATGAGAATACAGTGTGATGTCCGCTGGAATAAACACGTATTTCAAGTGTCGAAATAGGCATTCAAGTGTCTTGGTTTTCTGAAACGGTGCAAGACCTACTTCACTCCATCCGATCTCCTTACTATTTATACCAGCTATATCCGGCTGAAAATGAAATACAACTCTCACATATGGGCAGGGGCTTCAGAGTCTATTCTGAAGCTTCTGGACCGTGTTCAGGGGAGGGCGGTGAAGCTTATCAATGACAGTAGTGTATCCAACTCTATTGATTCATTGGAGCATCGTCGGAATGTGGGTTGTGTGACACTCTTCTATCGATATTATCATGGGAGGTGTTCATCTGAGATAAGCGAAATTATTCCCCAGGCCCGAGTGTTTGTTCGGAATACTCGCTTGTCTCGTAGAGCACAACCGTATGTTGTTGATTGTCCTGTGTTTCGCACAACGCATTACAGAGAAAATTCGTTTTTCAGTCGAACAATTCGTATGTGGATTAAACTCCCTTCAGAGGTCTTTCCCACAGTAAAAAGTTTTGGATTAATTTTAATTCCTAGCTGGTGTGTATATATATTAAAGACAAAAAGAATTAAATTAATTCCATTAAAAGTATACTTTTAAAGAGGTAAAAAGAGAGTGAGAGAGTGGCTTTTTAGCCTATTTTTTGGTGTTAAAATAAATCCAAAATAAAATAAATAATAATATAAAAAAAAAATAAAATAAATCCAAAATAGTTTTATTAATGTAAATAATTTTATACCTAAACGGGTGTTAATTTTAATCTATGCAGGACTAAAAATATAAAATTTCCCCAAAAATAAATAAAACAAAAGTAAGGTTATGTTTTTTTAATATGTTTGTGTATTGAATAAATAAGAAGACTTAAAATACAGATCAAATACCTGAATAAAGTTAAAATCAAGAGGAATGTTGATGCATTTTTCACCCACACTCCGTAAAACTACATAGAAAAGTGATAATGCTTCTATATTACGAAATTATTCCTGGGGGTCTTCCAAATCAATTTCGGCATGGTTTGTTGATGTCTTTCCATCAAAAAGAAACAAAAGCAGATGCTGGATCAGTATTGTGTAATTAATTATTTCTGGAAGGTTTTCAAAGTTAATGAATGCACTGCCCAATCAAAAATTCCAGTCTCTGCCTTCTGCTTCAAGATTCGGCTGGTCTAAAAGTAAGGTTAAACAAAATTTAATTAAAAACGATTGTAAAACGTTAGTAGTCAATACTTACTTGATATTAATATTCCGGTCGGAGTCAAAATTTCACTTTCTGGATCACAAATTCTGATAACGTAAAATTTTCCATAAGTTTTTTACTTTTGCGTACATTGCAAACATTTTTACCACACTTTTATTGAATGAATGAGATGTTTTTGCTCACTCAACATAACAGCTGTTTTCAATTCCTTGTTAAGTGTTTATTTTAAACTTGATGAAATACAATTGTTGATGACGTTTGACGTTTATTTTTTATTAGTTTTTTAAGAGAGAAATTTAATTATTTTTTGGCATTAAAATAAAACTAAAAGAAATAACATAAAGATAAACAAATTTTTAATTCCTATATGGTTTAACATATAAACCATTTCGGATTTAACTTTCAATTTAATTCAGTGGTCGGCAGAAAGAGAGAATATGAATGCATTGGTATATGAAAATAAACATGCATGTGTTGGTGTATTTCTCAAACAAAGCGATATCAACCAGGGTTGGTAATTGAGAATTTTCAATTAGTGCCAAGTTGAAAGCTAAAAAGGGCCAAAATTGGTTGAAAAGGGCCCACAAAAACTTGTTTAAAAAAAATTTTTAGTTTTTAGTACTTTTTACAACAACCATCAATAATTTTCTTATTAATACACGCAACTTTTTACTTTTGTACTTTGCCAGTTTGTACACTCAAAATAATTCTACAGTAAAAAAATTAGTAAGTGCGTTGGTAACCCATATCTACTAATAAGTTACCAATTACCAGTATTACAGTAGTTTTTTTAGTATCTTCAAAGTGCTAAAATTAGTATTTCTTACTGTTTATGAGTAATTTTTGTTGGTAGTTTGTTTTACTATTTTTTCACTATTTTTAGTTCATAAAAGTACTAATATACAGTAATTTAATAAGTTTTTAATTTATTTTTGTTAGTAATTATTCCGTAAGGGGGCGCTTGTTTACAAGCAGAGCTACCAACTATTTTTTTTTTGCAAAATCGTTAAATTTGAATTCAGTGTTGCCATTATGTTACATTTCGGGTATTTGCTGGTGCTTTTTTGGTCTTGCCGTTTTTTTAAATACGCGTTTTTAAAAATAGGGTATTTATGGTATTATTCCATTTTTTCGCGACATTTTTTTTTTAAATTTGTGATTTTTATATTATCAATAGATTTTGCTGAAATTTGAAACTTAAGCCCAAGACTTAATGAAATTGGGAAAAATCAGTCCTTGTTTGCACCTTGGCCTCATACAAACAACCCCTTTAAATTTGACTCAAGGTGTCCTTTAAAAATTTGCAGGTAAACGTGTTTTGTGTTCACAAATCAAGACCCCAAATGTTTTCTCAAAATTCATGAAAATAGAAAATAATTGATTTATACTTTATTAGTAGGCGTGAGCAGGTAACCAAGCCGACGAGGAATTTTTGGCGGTGTCGGCTCGATTAAGAAACGGTGGGTTTCTCAATCGTCGGCTCATTTTATTTGGTTATGGAGTTGTATTTTTCTAATGACGCAACCAAAAATTATGTAACAGCAAAACGCGCAAAACAGTGACTCAAAAAGCGCTAAATTTGAACAAAGTTAAAGGCGCCAAAAAGCGATAAAAATAATTTTAATTTAAGGTTAAAAAAAATATAAAATCATCAAGCCTATTCACAGAATAAGTCTAAAAATTGTGAAATATTTTTTTTAATTTTCAACAAAGTTTTTCATTTCTTTGATTGTACTACAACAACTACATGAAAAATATTAATCTAAAACCCTATTCACACGTACAGTTTTAAATTTATTCTGTTACAGTATATTGACAGAAAATGCTAAAAATAATTGCTAAAAACGGTTTAAATCTGTAAGTGTGAATAGGGTATTAGATTCATATTTTTCATGTAGTTGTTGTAGTACAATCAAAGAAATAGAAAACTTTGTTAAAAATTAAAAAAAAAATAAAAATTCACAATTTTTTGACTTATTCTGTGAATAGGCCTGATGATTTTATATTTTTTTTTAATCTTAAATTAAAATTATTTTTTATCGCTTTTTGGCGATATTCACACTGATGATTAGTTGTAGAAAGAAAGCGCTAAATGCGCTAAATTAAAAGGGGAAAACCCGCTAGTTTAGCGCATTTTTTAAAAACGTTCTAGATTAAAAAAATGCGCTTTTTGGGTGGTCGGAAGGCGCTAAATCCAGCACGAATCGCGTTGAATTGGCATCGCTGTTTTTGGTTGTAATTTGATTCAAAATCTAATTAAGTTTTGTACCGGTTGTAGAAAAATTAAAATTTTTCACAATTTCATTTTTTTGTTTCATTTAGCCAATTAGCCAATTCATTTAGCATATTTTTTAATGAAAATGTATTACCAGTTTTTTAAATCTGTTTTCATATGTGTGACAGACAGACGGATGTAAAAAAAAATTGTGTAAAAACTTTTTGGTACATATTTTCTACACTTTTTTACAACTACGTATTTTTTAAAATATTTGATGACTGTTGTTTTTTGAAACAATTTTGTTTACTGTCAAAATAAAGTAAAATGCAAAAAAATTAAACTGATAAAATATCCAAACATTTCCTTAAAACAGATCTGTGGCGTTATGATTGAATGTAATAAAAAAGTTTGTATTAAATTTATTGTTTTTTAAGTAATATAAATGTAATATTATTTATACTCCTGATTGTATCAGCTTATTTATTTAATTTATGATAAAAACAAATATTTTTATTATTGTTTTTTTTGGCGCTTTTTATCCTTTTAACCTTAAAAAGCACATTTTAATTTTTTTTTAATTTTCTCTTTTTTCTTGTCGCTGATATTTTTTTTTTTGGAAATTTTTACCCTTTTCCTACGATTTTTGCGTTTTTTTTTTCATATTGGTAATGGCAACACTGTTTGTAATAGCGGCCACAAGCTTCTTCACAATTCAGCAGCAAGCAGCAGACAGAAAAAATTAAGAGTACTCTATTAAATTATAATTTCACAAAAATGACGCATTTTTTATTTCTTAACATTAAAAAAACATACCCCAAGCTGCAAATACAAAAAGTACTTATTTTATATATTTATAATTTATAACTAAACACAGTTCTTTATATTTCTTGCCGTCTGCTGCTTGCTGCTGCAGTGTGTGCGAACACCACGTTTTCTCGCATTTAACTGCAGTGCTACCAACTGATTTGTCTGTTTGTTTAGTGCGAAAAAGAATTAAAACCGAAACAACGCGATACCCGGTCACGGAGTGTTTGTAAAAAAAATATATTCTAAATTTATTTAATTAAATTGTGTGGTGTTAAACTAATTAAAAAAATATGTTTTTTAATTAAATATGTACATTAAATAAAATGACATTAATAATTAAACTACATCAGTTTCTTTGTTAACTCGTTTTCCATTTCAATGGCTGTGTAAGAAAAAAAAACTCAAGCTGATAGATACACACACGTTTACAAAAAAATGTAAGTAAAAAAAGCACCCTCTGTAGTAAAATGTTTGTACATACATTTGAGCATGTATTGAGAAAATATTTCTTTTTTATATTTTTAGCAATCGTTTACAAATGCCTGACGTCGTGGTACACTCAACGCTACATTTTTTAAGCAGCTTAAGAATACATGTAATTAAGTATATCTTATAACCGAAGTAAAATAAAAAATCATTTATATATAATTTTTTTTCTGATTTTTATTTATAAAATTGATATAGGTAGTAATTTTATTAACTAAAATTAGCAATTATATTTACTAAAATTAGTAATTTTTTTTACTAAATAGGGCAAAAATTTGAAATATTTATGATTTTTTTAGTAATTGTATTTACTAAAATTGTAGTAAATTGCAGTAATATTTACTGTTTTTTTAGTATTTTTCATGTACTAGATATTAGTAATAAATTTTAGTATTGATTACCAATTCCTGCACTAGGTCCTTTTGGACTAAAACATTAGTACTCGTAGCTAAATTTTTAGTATTGAATACCCACGTTTTTTTTTGAGTGTACAGTACACTATCAGTCGAAGACAGGTCATAGAGTGGAACTTTTTTAACAAAGGGACCTGTCATTAATTAGTACCCTGTGATATGTCCCAGGAATTGTCGCAAACTGATCTTTCAGATCACTTGACACATTTTTACTGTTCTCAGAATTAGTATTCTATGAAAAGTTTACGTTGAATCAGTCATAGGATACGTTTTTCGGATAAATTTTTCTTTTAGGACCAACCAATTTTCCTCAGGGATTAAACACTTGTGTTACCATTCACTTTAAAAATTTTAATTTAAAGTAAACAAAAACTTTGTTGCAAAAAATGGTAGGATTCTTAAAAGGGAGCTGATCCTTTTTTCGTGTTTGTAATACATAATTGAATTTTTGTAAAAATATTTTTTTTTAATTTATTTTAAATAAATTTTGAGAATATTTGAAGAGAATGAAAAAGGGCCAAAACTGTAATTTTTGGTGCCACTTACCATTCAATAGTGCCAAAAATGGCACTATTGTGCCACATTTCCCAACCGTGATATCAACCAGCTTGTTGGTGTATTTTTATGCTCTTAGTTGTGAATTTTGTTGACATTCGTGTTGAATACATGTAAATAGCCGAATGTGTTCGGGATCCATGTGCAATTGATGCCGACCACTGATTTAATTCCGAGGTGGTTTAAAATGTGTTCCGATAGGTTTTAAATTTAACCCAAAACTTTTTACTGTGTACTTTAAAATTGTCCAAATGTGTTTTAAAATTGTCGAAATATATTTTAAAATTATCCAAATGTATTTTAAAATGTCCAAATATGATTAAAAATTGTCCAAATTCAATTTAAAATTTTCGAAATTTTTTAAATTATCCAGATGTATTTTAAAAATGTTCAAATGTAGTTTTAAATTTTTCAAATGTATTTTAAAAATTTCCAAATGTATTTTAAAATTGTCCAATTGTATTTTAAAAATTTCCACATGTATTTCAAATTTGTCTAATTGTATTTTAAAATCTTCCAAATGTATATGGGGCATTCCAGGCCAAATCACTCACTTTTAGACCCGCCCCCCTTTGATTAATTTTTTATGATATGTTTAAGTACGTATTAAATGCGACTTGCTTTCAAATTTTTAGATTTTTATACCATTTTGTGTTGAGTAATCAATTTTTCAAAATGTTGATTTTTTCGAAAAAATTAAAAAATTGAAATTTTCAATTAATTTTGATCAGTAAGAAATATGGATATCTTAAAAAAAGTTGGACAACGTTTTGTTGGTATTTAAATGTAGTTTTAGAAAGAAAATATGAAAAAATTATTCGAAGTAATTATCACTTATTTTTTAACATATAAAAATTAAAATCGACTTTTTGAAAAAGTCCGAAACCTTTGATTTTTTTTTTAAAGTCTAAAAATTCTAGTCTAAATTACGCAACTTTTAAGCCATAATTCGAAATGTGATCACAATTCATTATATTTTTTTTTTCAAATTATGAAAATTTCACTTTTTTGACTCTAGTTTATTTTATATGGTGCTCCAAAAAAATTAAGGCCGATGCGGCACGTCTTACCCATGTTCGATCAACCTAATTTTTTGTGAGACATATTTTTACCCACAAATGAATATATCTAGGGTAAGTAAATATATACCAATTTAATTTTTTTTGGGCACCATATAAAATAAACCAGAGTCAAAAAAAGTGCAACTTTCAAAATTTGAAAAAAAAAAACAGAACGAATTGTGATTACATCTCGAATTATGGCTTAAAAGTTGCAAAATTTAGATTAGAATTTTTAGACTTTAAAAAAAAATCGAAGGTTTCTGACTTTTTCAAAAAGTCGATTTTAGTTTTTAGTAGTGTTTCCAATTCGGTTAATCGATTAACCGATTCCTCGATTAATCGCCTCTATTTCGGTTAATGTCGAAACAAATAATTTAAAACGCAAATAATTATTCGACCCGATTAATCGGTTAAAATGGTTCGATTAACCGGTTAAAATTATTATCTTTATATTCTACTATAATTTGTTTGTAACACTTCCTCTTTTTTATAAACACTTCCAAAAAAAGTCAAAACTACAGAAAAAAATATTCAGAAACCAGCAATTAACAGTTAAGAAAAGCAAAATTAAAAATTTAAACATTTAAAACTCAGAAATCCTAATTAAAGTTTTCAAACGCCATATTGAAAATCCCAATTAAAATTCAGAAAATCCCAATTGAAATTCAGAAAAGCTAATTTAAATTCAGATATCCAAATTGAAATTCAGAAATCCAAATTGAAATTCAGAAATCCAAATTGAAATTCAGAAATCCAAATCGAAATCCAGAAACGCCCAATTAAAATTTACGAAAGCTTAATCCAAATTTACAGAAGCCTACTGAAATTAAGAAATCTGAATTGAAATTAAGAAAAGCAAAATTGAAATTTAAAAATTCTGAATGAAATTCAGAAAAGATAATTCAGTTTCAGAAGAGCTAATAAAATTCAGAAATCTCAATTGAAATCCCAATTTAAATTTAGAAAAGTGAAATTTAATTATATAAATCAAAATTAATATTTAGAAGACACCAATTAAAATTCTGAAAAGCACAATTAAAATTAAAAAATCCCAATTGAAGTTAAGAAATACCATTTAAAATTAAGAAAGCCAACTGAAATTCACAAATCTGAATTGATATTCATAGTTTAGAAAATCAAAATTTAAACTTAAAAATTACAATTATAAGTTAATTAAAATTCCAATTGAAAAACGGAAATGGCCAATTGAAACTCAGAAATCCCGATTGAAATTTAGAAAATTCCAAATAAAATTTAGGAATTTTTATTATATCTAAATTTCAATTAGTTGCGTTTTGGGTTTCCCCGTTAAAAACTGCACACAAAAAAGTTTAAAGAAAAAAATTTTAATTAAAAAAAGTTCGATTTTGTTTTTAATAATTTTTTTAATTGAATGATAAATTTTTTTAATAGATTTCGAAAGTTTCCATGAATTGAGAATAAATGCAAATTTGCGATATTAAACTTTTACAAATTTTAGTAATTAATACTACTACTTTCGTGATAGGTGCAATATCAATTAAAATAGTAATTGAAACTCATTCTATTTTTTTGTGTGTGTGTATAAATACTGAAAATTAAATTTTACTTAAAATACTTTTATTTTTTGTTACATTACTTTTAAAAATCGGTTAAAATTAATTTTTCATTGTTTTTGACGATTAATCGATTAATCGCCACTTTTTCCGATTAATCGACCCGAATAACCGATTAACCAATTTTCGTCAATTTTCGAATAATGCCCTAACCGGTTAACCGGCAGGGTCGAATAATTGGAAACACTAGTTTTTAGGCATTAAAAAATAAGTGAATAATTTTTCCATATTTTTTTTTTTCTAAAACTACATTTAAATACCAACAAAACGTTGTCCAACTTTTTTTAGGATATCCATATTTTTTACTGGTAAAAATTAATTGAAAATTTCAATTTTTAATTTTTTTGAAAAATCGCCATTTTGAAAAATTGATTACTCAACACAAACATGGTATACAAATCTGAAAATTTGAGAGAAAGTCGCATTTAATACGTGCTAAAAAATGTAAAAAAAAATAATCGAAGGGGGTCGGGTCTAAAAGTGTGTGATTTAGCCAGGAATGCCCCATATGCAAAGTTCTATGTAGAATATTTTATTATTTGGATAATTGTAAATATATGTGGACAATTTTTAAATACATATGGAAAATTTTAAATCGTATTTGGACAAATAAATTATGTTTGGACAATTTTAAAATACATTTGGACAATTTTAAAATATATTTGGACAATTTTAAAACACATTTGTACAATTTTAAAATTATTTGGACAATTTTAAAATATACTGGGACAATTTTAAAATATATTTGAACAATTTTAAAATACATTTGGAACATTTTAGAATACAATTGGAAATGGTGTAAAACAAATGAATAAATCATTACCTTTTTTTCTCAAAATTTAGTTAATTTCTCCATTTTTTAGAAAAAAAAAAAATTCATGAACTAATTTCAAAGAAATTTTTTCCTAAATTTTAGTTATGTTTCTGAATATAATTGGATATACTATACCCTCTGGCGTAGGGTATCATATGACCGGTCTAAACCGACTATAATTTTCTTACACTCAAAATAATAACTCTGTTAAATTACAGAAAAACTCTGCTAATTTAACAGAGTACACCATACTTTTCCAGCTAACAACATTTCATGGTAATTTTACTAAAATACTCTGTAAAATGCTTTTAACAAAAAAAACTGTTAGTTTACAGAGTTTATAGTCAAATATTGGTTAAATATGAACGCTTTTTGACAGAGAAAACTCTGTTGTTTTACTTTAAAACTCTGTAAAATGATTTGGACAAAAAAACTGTTAATTTACAGAGTTTCTAGTAAAATATTGGTTAAATAAACCAGCATTTAGCAAAGAAAACTATGTAAATTAACATATATTTGTAAAATGCATTTGATGCAAAAAAAAAAATTACAGAAAAAACTCTGTAAACTTACAGAGTTTAGTTAAATGCATGTTATTTTGTAAAATTTTTATAAGATTTCTGAAAAAAAAATTTGTATAACTTTTTTTGCTACTTTTTCAATTTTTTCTAAAAAAAATATACAGATAAAATTTTGATGTTTGGTAAAAAAACTACTCAAAACAGAAAACTTTTTTGGTTATAAAAAAGAAGTATTTTGCTTAAATTTGTATTTTAGCAGAATACTCTGTTAATTATCTGTAAAATTAAGATTACAAAGTAAAAAGTAATATAAAAGAGGAAACTTTGTTTTTTTGTCACAACAAAATACAAATTATTTTCTTTAAATCTGTATTTTGACAGAAAACTCTGTCAAATATCTGTTGAATTGAGATTACAGTATTTTACAGAGTTATTATTTTGAGTGTATTTTTTTTTATTGTACGTGCGAGTATTTCTTGTCATCCCAATAAGCATTTAAAAAAAAAAAATCAAATTAAATAACGGCATAACCCAGTTATTATTATTTAAATTGTACTTTTTTAAAAAATATTTTTTTAACTCAGATTTAGATTTTCAATTGCCATTTTTGTTTACATCCCAATATTTACCTGTCCAGATGAATTATTTTTTTGTAAATGTTTGTAGGAGTGTTTATTAAAGAGTGTTGTTGATGTCGCATCTGGCACACTCATCCCTATGCCCGAACTACTGCCTGAAGATGAACTTGTTTCGACCTTGGCATCCTCATTACAAAGATTTGCCGAAGCATTGCTATCGTTGTCGTTATCATTGCACGGTGTCAGTGGATGGGAAAATGTCATCGGTGTTGTGTTGCCATTTGTATTTGAGGAAAGTAATGGACAAATGGATGCTTCTTCTTCCGGCAAAAATGTCGACACCGATGGTGATTCAATAAGAGTACGAGGCAATTCAACATCAAGCAATGCGGGATCTGTTGAGATGCCCATTGTGTTCATTGCTATGAAATTCGTATTTTTGGCGGAAATTTTCTTCTCGAAAATTCCTTTTTTATGTTTAGTAACTGATTAAAGATGGTTTTGTAATTAAATCCAAAAGAATATACAACATAACCACACTAAAATATATAAATTTATTTTAATTTGTTCAATCTGTTTTTTTTTTTTATTCCGTTTAAATGTATCGAGGCCGCTTGTTAATCTGATGACTTTTGCAAAAGAATTATTGGATGAACTGTTTAGTTCATACGGTTGGTATTCATTTGCGTTTTTATTTTCCAACAAAATATATTGAAAAATTCTTTTTAAAAAAAAAAAAAAACTGCTTCTTATGCGTTTTATTTGCTGCTGATGATTGTTATTTTTTCTACTCCAGTGTCACTACTGAATCACCAGCACAGCCCCACCACTTTGTTTATTCGATTTATTTGTATTGCTTGATGTTATTAAACTCCAGACAAAATGGTTTTTAATTTCAATTGATTTTAATTAAATTGTATTTAGAAAATTAATTGAAAATAAAATATTAAATTTTCTTTGAATCTCGTCCACTTGTGTTCGTAATAAAATTTAAGAAATAAATAAGATGAGCGAACGAACGAAACATCGAGCAGTCAGTTAAAAAAAAAACGTATGGAGTATGTATCAAATGGATGAATTTGGAGAGAGAGTATTTCTTAAAGTGTATGCGCATTATATCCATGTCCAATTGTAATCCACAAGATACAATTGTGATGAATTTTAGTATCTATTTGGATATTTATAAATGTCAAAATGAAAATATATAATATTGAAATAACGGTCTACAAATTACAGTGTGTACACTGAGATATAAAGGCAAAAATAAAATGTCAAAACTAAAAAAAAAAAAAATTAAACAACTAGCAAAGTTAAATTCGACTTGGCCGAATCGATGGACTTTTGAAGTGATAGTAAATTTTTAAACGTGAAAAAAAATTAACAATTTTGAGTAGAATTTTTTTTATTTTGAGTAAAAATTTGTTTAAGTCATTTTTGACATTTTTCATCTGTAAGCAAAGGTTTTAGTTGCTTTTAATATTAATGATTAAATTATTTATCAAATTATACCGAAATGCACCACAATTTTAAAAAATGTTGATTATTGTATATTTTTTAAGGGCTATAAATTAAAATTTTTATTTTAGAAAATTTTCCGAACCTGTTCTGAAATTTTTTTAAAAAAGACAATTTATCAAGGTTGGCAATCGAAACGAATAACGGTATCGATATCGGTATTGGTATCGTTTTTTATTTATTTCGGTATCGGTATCGGTTACGGTATTTGAGTTGAATCGGTTACGGTATTACCGATACCGAAACGTCGATACCAGTACGTACCGGTATTATCGAAAAAAATGCTAAAAATATAAAAAACGCATAAAAACTTAATTTTTTTTTTTTTCAATTTTAATACAAAAACACGTATTTACGTATTTATTTTTAGCATTTTTGCTAAAATGCCCTTTAATGTGAAAAAAAAAAAATTAAAATAGCGTTTTCTTAGGGGGTCGGCGGGGACGTTGCCGGACCACACTTACAAAAGCAGCGTTTAAATTACTACGAAGAAAGTAGCTTAAACAACCAAAATTGACGATATGTGTAGTTTTAAAAACAAACAATATGTAAATCATTCAATTGCTTTAGCTACTAATACTTGCACATTTCTGTTTTTGTAGCGAGAGCTTACGATTGTTTTTAAAAATGAATAAGTAGCAAAAAAAACAAAAACATTAGAATTGTGTAGCCTACAAGTAGCCTACAAGTAGCCTACAAATTATTTTTGGTAGCCTACCTGTAGCCTACAAATTATTTTTGGTAGCCTACCTGTAGCCTACAAATTATTTTTGGTAGCCTACAAATATTGTTTTTCTAGCCTACAAAGAAAAAATTTAATAAAACTATAACACACACACACACTTATCTTGTTTAACATAACTGTTTTATTTTTATGTGTATAAAGAATAGGGTTGGATTGTTTTAATATAAAATTATAATTCAACTTCTCAAAAAAAAAACTTTGGCAAACATTGTTGTTGTGTTCCCTTGTCATTAAAAGTAGAGATGGGCACATGAGCAGATTATAACGTGATTCACGCGTGACCACGCTTGAGTGTGACTAAATTCAATTTTACTCACGCGCGTGTGAGTGGAGTGTGCGTGAGTAAGATTTTTGCGTGAGTGTGCGTGAGTCGATTTTTTAAGTTACGCTGAACTTTAAATTTTGTTGAAAATTTTAAAAGATTTTTCAAATTTTAGTTTTTAATTTTTTTTTTTTGTATGAATAAGAGTTTCGTGAGTGTGAGTCAACGAGAGTGTGAGTGAAGCTTGAGTGAGTGTGAGTTGTATTAAATTTACTCACGTGATTGTGAGTGTGAGTAGAAAAAATTTGCTCGTGAGTGAGTGTGCGTGATTCAAAAATTCCTGTCGTGGGCGTGAGTGAGTGTGAGTCAAAAATCACTCACGCGCCCATCTCTAATTAAAACCATGTTTTGTGTATTTTTCACCACGTGAATTTTCGAAAAACCCAATGTAGAGATGGGTGCGTGAGTGGATTTTGACTCACAATCACTCAAGCTCACGCAAAAATAATCGAATCACTCACGCAATTTTTTTTTTATTCACGCTCACTCACTATTCACGTGAGTAATAAAAATCTTACTCACGCCAGATTCAATCACGCTCACGCGTGAGTGCGTTAGTCACGCGAAATCTACTCACGCAATAATATTCTCTTACCAAAAAAAAAAAAACTCCAAAAAAATTTTTTTACAAAAAATAAAAAAATTGGGCTAATCTAAAAATCTTATCACGCAAACTCACGCAAAAAATAAATGACTCACTCACTCAGATTTTTTTTCAGCTCACACTCACTCACAATCACGTGATTTAAATGAAAATCACTCACGCGTGATTCACGTGAATCACGCAAATCACGTGACCAGCGCCCATCTCTAACCCAATGTTAATGTCACGGTTTTTCTCATAACTTCTGAGCGTCTGGACCGATAATATTAAAATCGCGTACTTATTCGAAAATATCGAAAAATTCGACAAAATTCCAAATTTTTCTATATTTTTTTGACCAAAATTAAAAGTCTTGGAAAGTGAAATAAAGCGAAACGTTTTATTCAAAATATTTATTAAAAGTGAAAATTTTCTTTTTGATTAAAAATGAAATTATAAATTTAGAAAACTATGTTTTTAGAAACAATAAAATAAATCAAAGTGTTATTGTACACAGTAAACCAAAATAACAACAAATAATAAATCAACACCCCTTCGCAATAACACAATTTTGATTAATCTTGTAAACCTAATAAATTTCTAAATTTACAATATTTTATCTTTGATAAAGGCTTCGTAAAAATGTCAGCTAACATTTCTTCTGTTGAAAGATATTCGAAATTTATAGTTCCAGATTGTTTTAAGTCTCTAGAATAAAAATATTTAACATCTATATGTTTTGATCTTGAATTTATCTTTTCTGAATCCAACATTTTTAAACTGCTTTGATTGTCGACATACATCTTAGGTGTTAACTTAAAACCAAAGTCATGTAGTAACTTCATGAGCCACACAGCTTCCTGACTTGCTTCTGTTAATGCTACCAATTCTGCTTCTGTAGATGACAGTGTTACTAAGCTTTGTTTTCGAGCAGCATAATGAATTGTGGCAGCACCTAATTTAAAAACACATCCACTGGTTGATTTTCGACCATTGTTGTCACCAGCCCAATCGGAATCTGTATAACCTTCTAGAACCATTTCATCATTTGTTCCAACACGCAGTTTATGATCTTGACTTCCATTTAAATATCGCATTACTCTTTTAACTTCGTTCCAATCATTTTGGGTAGGCTTATTAACTTTTCTTGATAGAATAGAAATTGCTAATGCAATATCCGGTCTAGAGTTACCAGCCAAGTATAGTAAAGAACCAATTGCTTTTCTGTATTGATCGTTATTTTCTAAACAATTATTGTTTTCTTCAATTTTAAAATAACCAGGATCCAAAGGAATTTTTGAAACTTTCGCATCCTTCATGTTATGATCTTTCAATATCTTTTCTATGTAAGGCTTTTGATCCATATAAAATATACCATTCCGATCTCTTGTAATGTTTATGCCCAAATATAATTTAAGTGATCCTAAGTCAGTTATTTCAAAATGTTTTTTAATGTCTTCTACTAAATTTTTAACATCTTTTTCGTTTTCAGATGCTATAATAATATCATCAACATATATTAACACATAAATAAAACTATCTTTACGTTCTTTAATGTACAAGCAATTATCAGCAATTCCCCTCCTGAATCCGAATTGCATGAATATTTCATTGATTCGTTGATTCCAGCACCTTGCTGATTGCTTTAGACCATAAATGCTACGATTCAACTTACACACTAAATTCTCCATCCCTAGCTCCACAAATCCTTCTGGTTGTTTTATATAAATTTCTGTATCAATTATTCCATTTAGAAAAGCAGTTTTGACGTCAATATGACGAACAAACATGTCTTTATACGATGCAACAGCTAACAAAGTGCGTAATGTTGTAATTTTAACAACTGGTGCGAATATTTCATCGTAGTCTTGACCAAATTTTTGGGAATACCCCTTCGCAACCAAACGAGCTTTATATCGTTTACCATTGTCGACTGTTGTTTTCACTTTATACACCCATTTGCAGCCAACTAATTTCTTATCCTTTGGCAACTCAACAAGATCCCATGTATTATTTGCATTCATCGAATTTATTTCATCCTGCATAGCCAGAAACCATTCATTATTGTTAGCACTTGTGACAGCTTCTTTGTAAGTTTTGGGTTCTTCTAATGTTGACGTCATATTTGCATAGCGTTTAGGTGGTATACCCTTCGTAGTTCTAGATGATATTCTTCTTTGTGTAACTTCAGCTTCAGAGTTAGAACTGTTTTCTATTGTTTCAAAACCAGCAAAATCAGTATCGGAAGATTCATAACTATCATCATTTGTTAAAGTGGCATCTTCATTTACATCCGAATTCAATTCCTGATCGTTATTCAAAATAGAAATTTCATTATTATCCTCTTGGTTTATACGCTCATCGCTTGAAACAGAATTTTCTTTTCCATCAGGCTCATCATTACTAGAAATATTTACTTTATTTACCTCAGACTCTTCAAATTCATCTTTTGATAAATTAACAGAAAACATATTAGTCGATTTTGTAACATTATTTTCAGTGTTGTCAGATTCTTTAAGAAAATGTACATCTCTACTTATAACAATTTTATCATTTGCGGGGTTTAGCAATCGGTATGCTTTTGATTCTTCACTATAACCCACCAGAATAAACTTTTCAGAAACTGGATCAAGCTTACGCCGTTTTTGTTTGCTTATATGAGCGAAAGCAGGAGATCCAAACTTTCTTACATAACTCAAATTTGGTTTTGTTTTGAACCACTCTTCATATGGAGTTATCTTTACGACAGTTGAAGGTAAACGGTTTTGTAAATAATTAGAGGTACTTACTGCTTCTGACCAATATTTTAAATCCATACCCGCATCAAATAACATACATCTGGCCATTTCCATTAGGCTCCGGTTTTTCCGCTCAGCAACGCCATTTTGTTCTGGCGTGTATGGAGCAGTTAGTTGATGAACAATACCTTTACTTTTCAAAAAATCATTCATTTCGTTACCACAAAATTCACCTCCCCTGTCAGTTCGCAAAATTTTGATTCGTTTTCCAAATTTGTTTTCAGTATAAGCAACAAACTCCTTTATTTTATCAATAGCATCACTTTTCTTTTTAAGGAAATATACGAAACAATAACGGCTTTTATCATCAATGAGAGTTAAAAAATAACGGCTTCCGCTTGGTGAAGGATTTTGCATTGGCCCACATAAATCACTATGTATCAAATCTAATATTTCTTCTGCCCGATGCTCAGAATATTTTGGAAAAGGTTTCCGGGACATCTTACCCTTCAAGCATATTTCACAACTATTAGTACAATTACATTTTGATAAACTCACCCCATTTATAATTGAAACGTCAACGCCAGATTTTATTGCATTTATGTCTCGATGGCCAAAACGTTTGTGCCATATATGTATGCAGCCAGTTGCTGAAGATGTTTTTCTTGCAGAATTATATTCATCAAGTTCAAATAGATTATTTCTTAAAGTGGCGGTAGCAAAAACCTGATTTTCTAAAGCAATTAAACACTGCTCTCCTTTAAACGTAACGGTGAAATTTTCCAATACCAGCTTTCGAACAGATAATAAACTTCCATCAAGTTCTAGTACGAACAACACATTTCTTACCAAAACTTTGTTGTTTTCAAATTGTAGAAACCCTTCGCCAACTCCTCTTGCTTTAATTAATGATCCATCAGCTAAATATACATTTTGATTTCTTGATGTATCTAACTTATCAAAAAAATTTTCATCACAACACATGTGTGATGTAGCTGCCGAATCTACAAACCAACCATGTTTTGATTTTTCTGTTAAACTTCCGAAACAAAATTCTAATTCATCACATTCAACATATTTTGCAGAATCATTTTTATTTTTTCTATTTAAGAAACAATTTTTCTTCAAATGTCCTTGTTTTCCACATAAAAAGCATTTAGGAACATTATATTTATATTTGTTTTCAGTTTTCATTGCACTTTCTTGATAATCTACATCTGTAATTTTTCTCTTATATTCTTGTAACAGCTTTTCCTTTATCATATCGAGAGTAAGATCCGCTTCCGGTCGTACCTCAAGAGCAGATACAATATTGTTGTAGTTTTCGGGTAAACTTCCTAACAAAAATGCTACAATTTTATGCTCAGGAAATTCTTCTCCCATGTCTTGTAAGCGATCAACAATATCGAGAAATTCGGCAATATGATCCTCCATAGATTGCCCATCTTGAAGTCTCTTCGACGACAATTGCCTTAACAGACTTACCCGGTTCGTTAGATTTGCTTTTTCATGATTTTTCTTGAGTGCTTCCCAATACTGTTTAGCAAACTTGAGCTTTTTGACTTGAATCTTTTGGTTTTCTTCTAGTGATAGACCAATCACTGCCCGAGCTTTACCGTCTCGTACCAGCCATTTTGCATCCGGCTGAGGTGGAACATCATTTTCTATTACATCCCATAACTCCCTTTCTAATAAAAGCATCTCCACATTAAATTTCCATGTGTGATAGTTGGTGTTATTGAGTTTTGGGAACATTGCCTTGAAATCCATTTTAATTTTTTTTTTATTAAATTTTCAATCAATAATATCTAAAGCACAATTAATAATATTCGTTTTAATCCGCGAAAGAATGGAGGCCCATAACCTCTTGGAAAGTGAAATAAAGCGAAACGTTTTATTCAAAATATTTATAAAAAGTGAAAATTTTCTTTTTGATTAAAAATGAAATTATAAATTTAGAAAACTATGTTTTTAGAAACAATAAAATAAATCAAAGTGTTATTGTACACAGTAAACCAAAATAACAACAAATAATAAATCAACAAAAAGAATTTTATTAAAAATTATTATTATTCTTTTTTCGATGTTGTATTCATTTTACACCATCTTAACGAAATTTTTAATATGATCACGTTTTTATATTGCAACATTTGTTTACAATGTGATACTGTAGTAATACTGTAGTAATACTACTGTAGTAATACTACTGTAGTAATACTGCAGTAATACTGTAGCCTACAAATATACTACTGTAGTATATTTGTAGCCTACAAATATACTACTGTAGTATATTTGTAGGCTACAACAATAAAATTTGTTTTCCGCTACTGCTCTGTTTGGAGTTTTTATTTTTTTCATGTTGTTGTAGTTTAAGCAAACACAAAAAATAAAAGTAAACAAAAGCTATAACTTATAATATTGAAATTGTTTGAAGTGATATGAAAAGCAAAAGCAAAAAAACGGGTAGCTAACGTAGCCTTTCAAACGCTGTACAAAAGGGGGCGGGCCGAGAAAACTGTAATTTTCTTATCCCCTTGATCAAAGTGCAGGACTTTGAAGTTATTCTGACATAAAAATGTTTTACTTGTTAAAGAAAAGTAAAAAAAAACAAGTAAGAAAACTAAAGTCGGTCAAGACCGTACATGGGTCTCATGTACCGATTAGATATATATTTAGTCAAATCTTTAATAAGTGTAAAACGCAATCACAAATCAAATTTGAGTGAAATAGGCTTTTATTTGTTGACAATAAACCGCTTTAACTGAATATCGGGCCAAATTTTCCCAGGGGGCCTAAGTCCAAAACTGGTCCGATGATTATCAGATTTGATAAGGTTATTTAGGTACGCGTTTAACATACACAAACAAAATTTTAATTAAATATTTTCTATTTTCATGAAATTTGAGAGATTTGTGTGGAAATCGGGAAGGTGGTTTGTATGGGGGCTACAAGAAGAACTGGACCTATTTCTTTAAAATTTTAGAATGGTGATTTGTGAAGACAAAACACGTTTACCTGCCAAATTTCGAAAAGATACCTATTATAATACGGTTATTATAGTCATTTGAGCCAAAACTAAAGAGGACCTTTATTTGGGGCTAGGTCTAAATATGGACCAATTTCAATAGGCTTCGTCCTTGGGTCAAGAGAAGCTTAAGTTTCAAATTTCAAGGCAATTGATTAAAAATTGCGACCTGTATCGTTTTTAAACCGTTTACATGGACAGACGGACGGTCGGACATTGCTAAATCGACTCAAAAAGTGATCCTGAGTCGACCGGTATATTTAAAGGTGGGTCTAGGACCAATATTTCGGGTAGTTACAAACATCAGCACAAACTCATTATACCCTGTACCACAGTGTGGTGTAGGGTATAAATATGTAAAAAGTAGAAGAGTTAAATTCGACTTAACCGAATCCATGAATATCCACGGTGCCCTTTTAAAGTGATAGTTAGATATCTAACTTATAAAAAATTAACAATTTTGATTAGAAATATTTTATTTTAAGTAAAAAACTTTTTTTAGCCATTTTTGAAAAAAAAACACAAAAATTTTTTTTTTTTGAGTGTAAAATTTTTTTTGAGCGTAAGTTTTTTTTTGCTTAATTGTAAAAATATTTGTGAGTGACAAAAATACTTTGTAAAATAATTTTCTGACGTTCTTCAACACGTGAACTGAAAAATCTCCAAAAAACTAAACTATACTAAGGGGTTCAGAAAGTTTCTATTGAAAGTCTAAATGATTTCAAAAAAATTTCATGAAAATCAATAATTTTCTTCTGCTTCCGCATGAAATTTTTACTTAATCCACGATGTGGGTGCCTAAAGATTTTTTGATTTTTATGAGACTTCGGGCAGGCATTTGGAGTACGATTTTTCATTTACAAAAACGAAAAAAATTACAAATTTTCTATTATTTTTTTGTAAAAAAAACATGTTTTTTTAGGAAAAACCGTTTCAATACCGGTACGTACCGGTACCGAAGGAAAAGGTTTTTGGATACCGGTATCTGATACCAAAACTGAGTAGGTATTGGTACCGGTATTCAATTTAAAGGGTTTTGAAACGGATAACGATATTGAAAAGGTATCGATTGCCAACATTGCAATTTATCAAAAATCCGCTCACATTTTTTTTTAAGTTTAGATGTTTGTCTATAGACAATATAGATATATCCATAAAAAAATTCAGGAGGGCATTTTTCGTATTTTTCGAGAAAATCGCATTTGAATATTGGATTTCATAAAAGTTCTGTAATTCTCTTGTATTTTATTGGGTCAACAACGCGTATGATTAACGAATATTTGCAAAACTAACGAATTTTCGTTACTCATACGCGGTGTTGACACAATAATATACAAGAGAATTACAGAACTTTAATAAAATCCAATATTCAAATGCGATTTTCTCGAAAAATTAAAAAAATCCATCCTGATTTTCTATATCACAAAATCTTTTTTAAATTTCAACTCAAAGAAACTGAAATAAATGTTTAAAAAAACCGGCAGTTTTTGGAATTTAGAAAAACTGTAAATGCAGTTGTGTAAACAAGACCTTAAACCATCACTGAGCAATGTTTAAGGATTACAGTTACAGAGGGTTTAAGTTGAAAAATCGATAATAATGGCTTGAAATAATCCATAGTTTTTACCTTCTTTCGCTTTTTTTTTAAGTTTTCCTTATATTACAATCTTTTCCGGCATAACACAAAGTCAGTACATATAAGAGATTATTTTAATGTTGGTTTGATAGATACTTTATCGCTTGGTAAGAAGTTATAAGACGGTTAAATTTTGAAACCAAAAATTAAGAGTTTTTAAGTTTTCGAGGTTTTTTGATCAGGGATTTCGGCCCCCTCTATAGAATGAAAAAAGTTGAACTAGAGTTGGAAGCTGTTGTAATTTTTAACATTTTGGAATAAATCCCGTTAATGTGCCACGAATAGTTAAGGAGTTTCAGCAGATCAAAATTCGAAAGAAAAAACGTAATTTTTTTAAAATACCAGTTTTTCGCAAGGCACATTCGCGGTTTCATTCGAAATTTGGTGGACTCTTTCGTAAACCGAGTTTTTTGTGAGTTTACATAAAAAAATCACTGGCGGGTTTATAACAAATAAATTGCAAAAACTTTATGGCATTTTTGAAAATTGTGCGAAATTTGCAGATCTACTTACTATTTTTTTTAGTAGCAATTAATGCATCATGTTCATTTTAATACACCAAAAGACGTGCCTTAACGAGTAGAAATGATTTGCTTTTTGACTTTTTACTTTAAGCCATTCTGAGCGGAAAGCGCGATGATTTTATCTAAACCTCTTTTGATCTGGCACATCCAAGGCTTTACACGAAATCGGATGAAATTTTGATTAAATGGAAGCCCACTTGATGTGTCATCACAAAATCAGAGGCGGGTTAAAAAATTTTGATGATTATTGATTTTTTGGACCATATTAAATTTTCTTGTTATAAAAAAGCATCACCGATTTTTTTAAACTACTGGTTCAATGATACGATTTTCCGTGATTTTTTTCAGTAATACCAACGCGCATTGCCTAAATATGTTATAAAAAATTGTGAAACTTTTCTTTTACCGCGAATTAATCGCGATTTTAGGTACTTAGATATTTTTTTTTAAATCGTTTGGTCATTAAAGTGTTAAATTTATGTATATCATATATTTTAGAAGGAATGATATATCCTGGCATATTTTAATAACGCATGCACAGTGTTAATTGTTATAACAGTAATTTTTAAAAAAATCAATCAAAGTTTATATCTTTAAATCAATGATTGAAGTATTAGATATCAATAGGATTCTTCTGCAAGCGTTTATTGTTGTTTTATTTTAATAACTCGAGTTTTTTAAGGCTCAAAGAGTTTTTAATAACAGTTATAAAAAATAAAAGTTTTTTATTTCTGTTATTTTGAACAGATATTTATATAAATCATTTCAAACTGTTATTTTTAATTTTTATTTGAAAAAATATTTTTGAACAGTTAAATTTGATTTTTTTCAATAAATCTCATAACGGTTATGGTCTCTGAAAAAAACACATCTTTTTTACCTCAAAATTTAAGTCTTAGACGGAACTCCTCATATGTGGATAAACAAACATCTAAAATTTAAAAAAAAATAAAAAATGGCCGGAGTTTTGATAAATTGACATTTTTTAAAATGAAAAATTTTATAAAAAATCCTATTTTGTGGGCGTGGATATAAAAACGTATTTTAATAATGATTAATTGGATTAAATAATTGCAAGGGGGAAGGTGTCCCCAAGGGGGAAGGTGTTCCCCTTCCAGTAACCACCCCCCCGCCCAAATAAAAACGCCCCTGGATTTTTTTTACATTTGGGAAAGTATAAAAGATTCGGCGCAGCAGAATTTAGCACTCTGTCTTGTTTTAAATAATTGATAAATAAAAATGCCCCAGGATTTTTTTTACAGTTTGCAGGAAATAAAAGATTCGGCACAGCCGAATTTCACCCTCTCACTTGTTTTAAATATTTTTTTTTTAATTTTTTCGACCCCAATAAAAAATATTTTTTTAAAAATCATAAAAAATGGTCACAAAATATTCCACATACAAACAAATTATTGTGAATTATTTTCGATTTTAAAATGTATTATAAAAAGCTTAAAGTTTACTGAAAGCTTTAGCTAGCTTACGCATCTTCTCAAAACTCAACTGATCATCTTCTTTGCATTTGTATTTTTGTGTGTGTGTAAGTACAAGTCTACCTAGCAATTCTTCTCTCTCAAGTCAAGATTAATTCTCAAGTCTTGATTTTTTTTTTAAACAATAATCAGTTCTTTTTAGATAGTTCATCTTAACAGTTGTACAAAATCAATACCTAAAAGTTTTCTGGCAATAGATTTTTGACATTTTATTCGTAATAATTAATTATATTTTGTGAGTTGAAAGTTAAGATTATTATATAAAATCCATATATTAATTATCATTTTTTATATGTATTAGTAGATTATTCATTTTTAAATCTACTTTTATTAAAAAACAAACAAATATTAGGAATATTTTATTATATTTAACAAAAAAAAAAATCCCAAAAATCAGTTTGCAATATTAGTTTAAGATGTGGCTTTAATGGTCACCCATTATCAAAATTTCTGCTAAATAGCCAAGTTCAATGGGAAAACCAGTTTTTTATTTTATTTTATTTACCTTTCGTTTAAACGTGTGTGATTTTTTTTTTTAACCAAAATTGTTTTTTTTTTTGTAGTTTTTGCAAAATATATTTCTTGTTAATTTTAATTCTAAATACATACTATATTTATTAATAATATTCGACTAGGATGTTATAATGATGTGCAGTTTTTTTTCGAAATTCAAGTACTTGTTCATTACTTTTTGTTAAAAAAAAAATCATACGTAACCGGTAAACAAGTATTAAACAACTGTAAATGTGTGGGAACATAAATTTTTTAATTGATATTTCAATGTTAAAATGTAATTTACATAAAATTAAAAAATTTAATTTTAAAACAAAAAATTCGATAGGTTCTATTGCGAATGTCAGTTAAAGCTAATGCGGAGCTTTTTATTTCAAACGTACCACAAAAAAAAAAGTTTAATTAAAGTCAAACTTACGTAGCTTATTGCCATTTATGCAGTCGTGGATCCAATTTTTGGATTTGGGGGGTTTATTTTTTATTAAAAACCAAGGTTGGCAATCGAAACGAATAACGGTATCGATATCGGTATTGGTATCGTTTTTTTATTTATTTCGGTATCGGTATCGGTTACGGTATTTGAGTTGAATCGGTTACGGTATTACCGATCAGTGTTGGTATTTAAGAATTTTCAATTAGTGCCAAGTTGAAGGCTAAAAAGGGCCAAAGTAGGTTGAAAAGGGCCAACAATTTTTTTTTTTTTTAAATATTTTTTATTTTTTTAGTACTTTTTACACCACAACTTTTTTATAAATGACGGTTTTGAAAGTAAAATCATCTCTGCGGGAAAGGTGACCAGTAGACCGGGTCGAAAAAAAAGTTCCCATTGTGCGGGCTTAATTTTAAAGCTTACCTCAAAAAAATTCAATAGCCAAAATATAAGATTTTTAGGTCGCGATTTGGTACCGCCGAAATCGTTATTTGTTCATAACTTTGTCATTTGATGTCCGATCGTTTTAAAAAAAAATTTGTTTGAAAGTCCTCCGCGAGTACTAAATTTGATCCATATCTGGTTTTGACCTCTGAGCTCATCTTCGTGTCATGAGTGTTAGTTTCTCAGCTTTCTACCCACCTAAATGATTTTTATTTTTCCATTAAGTTATAGCATTAAAAAATTCATGAAATTCTTCCCTTAGAAGTACCCTCTTAAATTAATTAACAAAAAAGTTACATTCAATTTTAAATTTCCATAGAAAAAGATTTAAAACACTTGTTCGTATGTATTTAAATACAAACTAAAAAAATTAAATATACCCAGCAAAATTTTCGGTTGCAAAGAACCGATTGTGGAACAACTTATACTTCCCTAGAACCTGTTCTAATTCTTGTGCAACACCGATTCTTTTTACAAAGGGATTGTCCCAAAAGCAACAGGTGTTTGTAAGCAAAATTGGAACACATTTTTGTTCTTCGGAACCGGTTCTAGAAGTAAAATTTAGAACAGAAATGAGAATTAAAAAAATATTTTGAATTTATTAATTTATTAAAAAGAGATAAAGATAATCCTATATGACATCGTATATTAATTTTTTTTAACACACATACATCCTTTTTCGCCTCCAAAATTGCATTTTGGGCCTTGCAATAAAGATACATCAGAACATGAATTTTCTGCAAACAAAAATGAAAAACATTATTTTATTAGTATTTGTCCCGACCCAGACAATCAAAATTTAATTTACTTACCTTCGTATCAACAATTTTCGCGATTATATCCTGATATTTTCATAGAATTTCGTGTTTTTTCTTGGTGAACACAAAAAAAAAATGATATTTATTTTTTAATTTTTTTGACACATAATTTTTTTTAATTCCTGAGAACCAAAATGTTGTGAAATTTAGATTGCATAGAACAAGCTTAACAATAATATTCACTTAACTTGTTCTGAATAATTAAAGTGTAATAGTGTTTGATTACCGAAGAACCTGTTCTAGAACAAGTGTTATCGGAATCGGTTCTGAAAATTTTTCCTGGGTAGTTTAAAGGCATAATAACAAGTGTTTTTTCTAATTTTCTTTATATTGTATATGAAAATCTTAAATCAAATGTAACTTTTTTGTTAATAAATTTAACTGGATACTTCCAAGGGAAGAATTTCATGAATTTTTTAGTGCTATAATTTAATGGAAAAATAAAAATCATTTAAGTGGGTAGAAAGATGAGAAACTAACAATCATAACAAGAAGATGACCTCTGAGGTTAAAACCAGATATGAGTCAACTTTAGTACTCGCTGAGGACTTTCTAACAATTTTTTTTTTAAAACGATCGGACATCAACTGACAAAGCTATGAACAAAAAACGATTTCGGCGGTACCAAATCGCGACCTAAAAATCTAATATTTTGGCTATGGAACTTTTTCGAGGTAAGCTTTAAAATTAAGCCCGCATAATGGGAACTTTTTTTTTCTCCTTTATGGTCGACCCAGTCTAGTGACCAGTCGAGGACTGGGCATAGAGTGTTTTTTTGTACAAAAGGGACTTGTCAATAATTAACACCTTGTGATATGTTCCAGGACTTGTGTCGAACTGATCTTTCAGATCTCCGAACAAATTTTTAATGATCTTAGAACTAGTATTCCATGACCAGTTCGCGTTGAATAAGTCATGTGATAGGTTTAAGGATCAATTTTTAATTTAAAGTAAACAGAAACTTACATTGTTTTTCTGTGTACTAAAATTTTAGTACACAGAAAAAATTTGAAACGAATTTCAATCAACAAAAACGCAGATTCAATCAATTTTTTGATTGAAACTCCTCCAATTAAAAAAATTGTTATACCAATCATCAAATTGTAGGTGATTGATTGAAATTTATTTCAATCAAACATTTTTTCGATTTTGATCAAAAATTTGATCAATTTTTTGTTCAAAGTCAATCAAAATAATGATTGATTAAACAAATGAATTGTAAGCTTATGACAAAATAATCAAAAAATTCATCTTTTTTGCTTTCCAACATTTTGCCAACAATAAAAAAAAGTAATGCCCGATTATTTTGTATATTTTTGAACTAATCTATTCAAATAAATTAAAGCGAAAAAAAATCTGGTATGTTGAAAATTTGTAACAAAAACTAGCAAAAATTTTAATCAAAACATTGATTGACTCATTTAAATGAGTTACCGATACCGAAACGTCAATACCGGTATTATAGAAAAAATGCTAAAAATATAAAAAAACGTATAAAAACTTAAAAAAAAAATTTAAAAAACAAGTAGAAAACTTAAATTCGACTTGGACGAATTTATGCCCTTCTAAAGTGATAGTTAATTTTCTAACGTGAATCAAATTAACAATTTTGATTAGAAATATTTTATTTTAAGCAAAAAACTTTTTTTTAGTAATTTTTGAAAAAAAAATTGACAAAAATTTTTTTTTTGAGTGTAAATTTTTTTTCGAGTGTAAATTTTTTTGTTTTAGTATAAAAAAATTTGTGGGTGACATGAATACTTTGTAAAATATTTTCGTGACTCATCAATTTTTTTAAAGCTGGTTTAACGGTTTTTTTCAACAAGTGAATTTAAGGCGAAACCAATCTGAAATTCACGGTTTTCTTAATAATAACCGATTTGGCTGAAATTCAATACGAACCAGGCCAGGGAAACAGCAAATATGCCAAGCTTCAGCATCCTCAGGATTGCCTTTCGAAAGTTTGCGTGTTTTTTTTTTTTTTTTATTTCGAAAATTCACGAAAAACCGTTGCCGAAACTCAGTCTTTAGCTCATAATTTTTGAAGCACTGGACCGCTTTTGCTGGACATTTTCCTATGTCTTTAATACATAAATATAAGGCCTTATCGATTTTTACCTTTCTTTTTTGTTTGAGCTGAAAAGGGTCCAAAAAGTTTCTATTAGGTGTCACAATGACTCCGTAAAATTTATTTCCCTCCCGCATCGCGGTTAAAGTAAAAACCACAACAAATTACATATTTCATCTTTTTTCTAGGCAACCATTTTTTTTTGTTGGTGTTATCTATTTGAAAAAATAGGTATTCCCTGTCTAGACAAGATCACATTCACAAATATTGCAAAAAAAAAATTTCGCGAATTATGTGACTTTTATGGACGATTTCTACGAGTTAAGTCACTTCAACAAATTATACTATGGTGGAAAACATCCTGCCAAATGCCTTCCCCGAAGTCCTGTAAATATCAAAAAATTCTTGGACACCCACATCAAGGATTAAATAAAAATCCCCAAAAAAACTATACTATACAAAAGGGGTCCGGAAAGTTTATATTGGGAGTCAAAATGAATCCATAAAAATTTTGTGAAAATCAATCATTTTCTTTTGACCTCGCATCGCGGAAATATGACTTTTTTTTAATTTTTATTTAATTCACGATGTGGGTGCCAAAAGATTTTTTTGATTTTTATGAGACTTCGGGGAGGCATTTGGAGTACGATTTTTCATTTACAAAAACCGAAAAATTTACAAACTTTCTATTAATTTTTTTTCTGTAAAAAATCATGGTTTTTAAGAAAAACCGTTTCAGTACCGGTACGTACCGATTAGGGATGCCAAACGGGATTGACATTTACAAATCCCGGGATTCGGGATTTTGAAATCGTAATCCCGGGATCCCGGGATTTTTCGGGATTTTTCGGGATCCCGGGATTTTTCGGGATTTATTAAAATTAAATTTTTTAACATTATCTTTAAAAAAAAATCATATTTAAATTTTAATTAATTCATTAACATTGAATAATTATCGTTTTACATATTTAACACAGAAAATCCGAAAATTTAGGAACAACTTAACTGGTACTGCTCCAAGTTTTTTATATCCTCCAACCAAATTATGGGAGTATAGTCGCTTTGTCGCTCCATATATAACGCAGCAACATATTGGTCTATGATCCCATAAATTATATAAATTATTGATCTATGACCGATTTTAATCGATTCTAGCGATGTCCGACTGTTCTTCCACCCGCCTGTAGAAGACACGAGGCAGTCCAAACCAAAAGAGCTAGAACCTGCAGTTCGGCACGAATATTTCTTATGGTCATAAGTTCGTTAAAGGGCAAAATCAGACAATGGGAAAAATTTTTTCCCCATTTGGATTTAACCCAGTTGGCAACGTCCTCGAGCCATCCTCAGTGACGAAGCGGTGACATGTGATAGGCACTGCTGACATCCACAAGACATCTCTATGTTCTGGGTTTAGGACAGTTTTATACAAATTTTTAAAATGTCCTCACTCAAAGTCAGCAGTGGTCAGTGCTGACCTTCTGGGGACATGTCACCTAAGACTTCTTTGGGGAAATGTCTGACGTAGGTCATGCAAAAATACAAACAATTTTCGTATTTCCTTTAGTTTTTACTTTTATCCATTTTCCTTTATAAATTATCTTTCTCATATTTAGAAAAAACTTTTCGCCTTTTTCAGTCCCAACTGGATTTGAACCTGGAACCTCCAGTTTATTAGTCCCACACCTAACTACTTGTTCCAAACTTTATTTTGAAAATTGTTTGTCTATTTATTACTTTTATTCTACTTGTTAGATTTTGATTTTATTTTAAATAAATCGATAATATTGCTATTTTTTTCTTGGAAATTGAAGAGTTGCCCAAATTTTAAATTCTAATTTAATATACTGCTATTCTAAAGATATTTTCTTTTAGACGTCTTAGAGGAATTGTCCACACTCTTAAAGCAAACATTCAGTGCTGACAATGCTAGGACATGTCATCAAGGATTACCTATGATTTATCAGAACCTGAAGACATTTCCTCAAGGAATCACTGTGGAAATTTCCTCAGTGACACATTTTCCAACTGGGAAATTAACGTCTAAAAACGTAACTTTTTTAAACCTTTTGATGTCAAAGTTTTAAGTAACAGGGTATTTGTAAATTAATTTTCTTCGGTCGTCCTCTTTTGTGGGCGTGGATATAAAATATTTCTTTAAAAAAATATAAAATTGTATTAATAAATTTGTTTGCATTTTTGGCAAGGTAAGTTGTTCCCCAATGTCCTCCGCCGACACCGTCGCAAAATACACCTCTGTTAATTTTTTTTCGCTGTTTCTAACAAAATTTGGATCCGAGAGATACATTCAATTTCCTAACTTATAACGCTCAATTAAGAACCAAAACTGTTCAATAGAAACTTTACAGCTGAAATACTAAAAGCTCCGTTATTGAATAACTTTAACTGTTTCATAAAAACTATATATTGAGTAATCCGCACTTAAAATGTGATTTGCCTCCGAAAGAGCAAGAGAATTCAAGCCCAACATGCCTCAGCTGAAAGGTATCTCAAAGACCTTTCAAACGATATAAATTTTGTCTAAATCGAAAAACAAATACTGAAGAAATAGTAAATTTTCATTACAATATTTGACAAAAAAATCCCGAAATCCCGGGATTTATCGGGATTTGTCAATCCCGGAAAATCCCGAAAAATCCCGGGATTGAAAAAAATTAATCTCGGGATTCGGGATTTGTCAATCCCGAAAAATCCCGGGATTTCGGGATTCGGGATTTCCCGTTTGGCATCCCTAGTACCGATACCGAAGGAAAAGGTTTTTGGATACCGGTATCCGATACCAAAACTGAGTTTCGGTATTGGTACCGTTATTCAATTGAAAGGGTTTTGAAACGGGTAACGGTATTGAAAAGGTATCGATTGCCAACATTGTTAAACACAAGTAGAAAAGTTAAATATGACTTAGCCAAATCCACGAATAGCATCCGTAATGCCATTTTTAAGTGATAGAAAAGTTTTGTAACGTGAAAAAATTACCAAATAAAAAACTTTTTTTAATCATTTTTGAAAAAAAAAAATACAATTTTTTTTTTTTTTAAGTGTTAATTTATTTTCGAGTGTAATTTTTTTTTTCTCAAAATATTTTTGAGAAACAAAAATGCTTTGTAAAATGTTTTTCCGAATTACCAATGTTTTCATAAGGCCATAACGGTTTTTTCAACATGTGAATTTAAAGAGAAACCAATCTTAAATTCACAACTTTTGAACTACTGTACCGATTTTGCTGAAATTCAATACCAACTAGGCCAGGACAAATATATATGTCAAGCTTCAGCAGCCTCATAATAGCCTTTCGAAAGTTAGCTTGTTTTTTATCTCGTAAGTTCGCGAAAACCCCTTGCCGAAATTCTCTCTTTTGCTTAAAGCTTTTTAACCACTGCACTGTGGGCCAGGATTTCCATTTTTTGGCCAATAAGGTCTGTAAGGCAACACATATTTAAAAATTTTTTTTTAGAATGTCGACATCTTGAATTTTGTCCATCCTTAATATCTTTTTGTTGTAGCTTTAAGTTTTTTTTTTTGCATGAGGTTAAAGTCAAAGTTTAAGATTTTTTTTATATTTTTTATTTATGCAAAAAATATATTTTTTTGTACTTCCACACAATATTTTTTAAAATTTTTTGTGAAATTTTCCTAAGGCCATACCTGTTTGTCAAACACATGAGGTAAACTGCCAAAAAGTAAACTATAAGTATATATGGGGCATTCCATGTGAAATCGGACACTTTGAAAAACTTTTTTTTTAGATTTTCCCAATTTGTTTACAGTTTTTAGTACCCTTCGAAAACTCCTTCGTGGTAAATTTTCAGATTTTTTTGATGACCCGTTCAAAAGATATCAAATTTTTAAAAATTGGTAGTTTGTTCCTTTACTCAAACTTCTTTTAATCATAACTTCTTCAATAATGGTCCAAATTTCAAATTTTTTTTTTTCAAAATTTTTGTTTTTTACGTACTTTCTAAAAAAAATCCCAAAAAATTCTTAAAAGCGCTCTAGTATGCGATTTTTAATTTTTAAAATTTAAATCTCATTTTTGAAAATGTTTGTACTCTTCGATTTTTTTGAAATTTTTTTGTGTAAAACTTCTATCAATTCTACAAATTTTTTGCCCAGGAAGATCGTGGGATAACGATTATTACTATTTTTTAAAATTTTTTGAAAAAATTTTATTGTAGTTTTTCAATCTTAAAATCATTTTTACGGCTCTAATGGTGCGTCATAGAGGGGTCCTTTATAAGACCGACCCACATTAATTTTTACGTCTTAACATTTCCTTGGAACAAACTAATACCCTATCTCCAATTTCTAAGGGGCTCCCACACAAAACGACATTTTTTAAAATTTGTTCCAACCGCTCTAACTGCCATAATAGTGCTCTTAGAGCAACAAAATGTATGACCGACCCACAATATTTATACCCTACACCACACTGTGGTACAGGGTATAATGAGTTTGTGCTGATGTTTGTAACTACCCGAAATATTGGTCCTAGACCCGCTTTTAAGTATACCGATCGACTTAGAATCACTTTTTGAGTCGATTTAGCGATGTCCGTCCGTCCGTCCGTCCGTCTGTCTGTCCATGTAAACGGTGTAAACACGATACAGGTCGCAATTCTCGATCAATTGACTTGAAATTTAAAACTTAAGCCTCTTTTGGCCCAAGGACGAAGCCTATTGAAATTGGAAAAATTCGGTCCATATTTAGACCTAGCCCCCATACAAAGGTCCTCTTTAGTTTTGGCTCAAATGACTCTAATAGTCGCATTTTAATAGGTATCTTTTCAAAATTTGGCAGGAATTAATGTTTTATACACACAAATCACCATTCCGAATTTTAAAGAAATCGAACCAGTTCTTCTAGTAGCCCCCATACAAACCACCTTCCCGATTTTCACATAAATCTCTCAATTTTCATGAAAATAGAAAATATTTAATTAAAATTCTGTTTGTGTATGTTAAACGTGTACTTTAATAACCTTATCAAATCTAATTATCATCGGACCATTTTGGACTTAGGTCCCATGTGGAAATTTCGCCCGATATTCAGTTGAAGCGATTTATTGTCAACAAAAAGAAGCCTATTCCACTCAAATTTGATTAGTGATTGCTTTTTACACTTATTAAAGATTTGACAAAATATAAATCTAATCAGTCCATGTTTGAACTTGGGACCCATGGTCCGGGAAACTCTGGTGTAGGGTATTATATGGTCGGTCTTGACCGACTATAATTTTCTTACTTGTTTTTTATTCCAAACATTTTCTCTGAACACACCTACCCTCTATCTTTAACTGTTAAGGCGGTCCCCATACATTTTTTTTATTTTTTGTAAACTTGTTTTATTTAATCAGCTTCTACCGGTCCAATGGTGTGTCTGAGAGGGGTCATTAGTGAGTCCGACCCCATTTATTTTTACCCTACAACATTTTTTCAAAACATACCTACGCCCTATCTCCACTCCCTAAGTAGGCTCCCATACAAAATTACATTTTTATAAAATTTGCTTCAACTGTTATTTGTATGGGAGCCTACTTAGGGAGTGGAGATAGGGCCTAGGTATGTTTTGAAAAAATGTTGTAGGGTAAAAATAAATGGGGGTCGGTCTCACTAATGACCCCTCTCAGACACACCATTGGACCGGTAGAAGCTGATTAAATAAAACAAGTTTACAAAAAATAAAAAAAATTGTATGGGGACCGCCTTAACAGTTAAAGATAGAGGGTAGGTGTGTTCAGAGAAAATGTTTGGACTAAAAAAATATTGTGGGTCGGTCATACATTTTGTTGCTCTAAGGGCACTATTAGGGCTGTTAGAGCGGTTGGAACAAATTTAAAAAAATGTCGTTTTGTGTGGGAGCTCCCTTAGAAATTGGAGATAGGGTATTAGTTTGTTTCAAAGAAATGTTAAGACGTAAAAATTAATGGGGGTCGGTATTATAAAGGACCCCTCTATGACGCACCATTGGAGCAGTAGAAATGATTTTAAGATTGGAAAATTACAATAAAATTTTTTCAAAAAATTTTAAAAAATAGTAATAATCGTTATCCCACGATCTTCCTGGGCAAAAATTTGTAGAATTGATAGAAGTTTTACACAAAAAAATCGAAGAGTACAAACATTTTCAAAAATGAGATTTAAATTTTAAAACTTAAAAATTGCATACTAAAGCGCTTTTAAGAATTTTTTGGGTTTTTTTTTAGAAAGTGGGTAAAAAAACAAAAATTTTGAAAAAAAAAATTTTAAATTTGGACCATTATTCAAGAAGTTAGTTTGAGTAAAGGAACAAACTACCAATTTTTAAAAATTCGATATCTTTTGAACGGGTCATCAAAAAATCTGAAAATTTACCACGAAGGAGTTTTCGAAGGGTACTAAAAACTGTGAACAAATTGGGAAAATCTAAAAAAAAAGTTTTTCAAAGTGTCCGATTTCACATGGAATGCCCCATATATATTTTTTTTAATTATGGAAATTCATACTTTTGTTGAAATCCGCCTTTTTTTCAACACCAAAGTCCAAAAAAGTCCAAACGATATTGACAAACCTTGAATTACGATCTGTCTCTGATAATGTATTCTATTCACAATTTTGCGACCCCGTGCGACCATTCATAAACTTTTGACATAGAGGGATAAACCAAAATATGAAGTTTAGAAATGCCCTAAAATGGACCTTTAAATTTTTTTGTTATTTTTGTTTCTATTGATTTCCAGTAAAAAATTTCCCACTTTGACAACTTTGGTGTAATAACTGGAGATGGGCACATGATTGAATTTTGACTCACGTTGACTTACGAGCACGCAAACAAAAATTTACTCAATCATTTTTTTTTTTCTCACACTTACTCACTATTTACGTGAGTAAACAAAACATAACTCATGTGTGATTCACGCTCACACGTAACTCACGCTTAACATTTAAAACCCGAAAAATTGTAAAAACTGAATCAATACAATCAAAAAATTTTGACTCACGCAAAAAAAATGGCACTCACTACGAATCACTTACGCAAAAAATATCTCACTCACTTATCGCTCACGAATAAAAAATTTGAATCACTCCCACTTTCGATCACTCGTAATTCACGTGACCAGCGTCCATCTCTAGTGCTAAACATTAAAGCTGGGAACGCATTTAAGCGGGCGTATTTTGTCGATAGCATTTTAAATATATTTTTTGGAAATTGTATGCTAGTAACATTATTTGTACATTTAGGATGGCAAATGCTAATTGAAAATAAAAAAAATCTCTCTTAAATGCGCCATTTTGATTTCAAAAAAATCTGAGTTCGTATTCGTGATTAACGTTGCGCAATCATTTCCTAGTGATATTTTGAAGCATTCATCAATAATTCAAATATCTTATCCGCCATATTGGATCCGCTATTTTGAATTTTGATTCTAAAATCAGATTTGGCATCCGAAAAACCATCAAAATCCGACCACATAGAAAATAACTTAATATTTTATTTACCGCCATATTGGATCCGCCATTTTAAATTTAAAAAATCTGAGCTCTTGTTCGTAATTAAGGACCCTAAATACATCGAAAATGATTAATTTAAGTACAATTAGTTAAGAATTACAAAAGCATATTCGCCATATTGAATCCGCTATTTGGAATTTCCAATCTTTAATTCTAAAATCAGTTTTAACATCCGAAAAACCATTAAAATCTAAGTTTTTGGCCAAAAGAGTCAACATTTAAAAAATCTTAAATTTAAACTTGTAGCCATATTGAATCCGCCATTTTGAATTTTAAAAGTCTGAGCTCATATTCGTTATTAACGACCACTTATACATCGATAATGATTATATTAAATACAATAAGCAAAGAATTAGATTATCTATCGTCGCATATATTTTTGCTTGATTAAATGAGTTTATAAATTGTTTGTGTTATTTATGTGAATTTTGTGGAATCTTTAACAATGATTTTAATTCATGCGTTTAATTGGAAATAAAACCGGATTTTTGTCACATTAACAATACACATTGTTGATACAATTAAAAACTTTATTGAACTAGTATTTCGTTGGTAACAATTTGTTTTGTTACTCTTGATTTTACGATATTTTTTTCTGTGTAAGACATTCTACACTCAAAAGAAAAACTCGGTAACAAATCTGTAAAACGACTTTCAATTTGATTTAGCAAACTTTCAGCTGATTTTTCTGCTAAAGTCGATATTTTTACTAAAATCTCTGTTATTCAATTTTACGAAATAAAAGAAATTTTACTGAGATTTTTATGATTCTGTTTAACAGATTATTTTTAATTATACAGAAATAGTTTGCTTCCTGTCATTCTTTTTTCAATAAAATTTTAATTTTTTTTTTGTTTTATATGCAATCAAAAAGATGTTTTTAAACATATTTTTAGCAAATTATTTTGAAGTTTTATCATGTAATTTTCATCCTTTTTTCAAGAAATCCTTCTTAAGTTTTGTTTTTCAAAGTGTTAAGTTTTTTTCGTTTTTTATACAATTCAAACGATTGTGACTAACAATTGCCAAAACTAAAAAAATCAGCAGATTATATTGCTAATTTTACAAACACTTTTTTTATTTTGTTTAAAATTTAAATTAAATAAAAAAAAACTATTAAAGTTTTCATGAAAACAAATTTTCGAAAAACAAAAATTTTCTAGAAAATGTCTTTGCAGATTTCTCTGCTATTTTGACAGATTTCTCTGCTGATTTTACCTAGAAAATCATGATATATTTTCAGCAAACCGCGTCTGCTAAAATCAGCAGATTTCTTATGTGGCTCAAAATGGGTCTATTTTCAGCAGATTTTTCTGCTGATTGGGCAGAGACTTTATTTTGAGTGTAACGATGCCCGTCTATTTGTTGAAATCGAGATCACGACCAAAATATTATACAGATATGACTGAAACCATAGATGGAAAATACTGAGTAAGTATTTACTTACTACACTCAAAATAAAAACTCCTCTGTCCAATCAGCGGAAAATACACCCATTTTGAGCCGTATAAGAAATCTGCTGTTTTAAGCAGACGCGATTTGCTTTATTTTTGTAGTGATAACTTGAATGAATTAGCAGATAAATCTGATAAGACAGCTGATTTCAGCAGAACACTCTGCTGATTTTGACAAAAAAAAAAACTGCTGATTTTAGCAGAAAAGTAAGCTAATTTCATCTGAGAAAATTCTTGATTTTAACAAAAAAAATTTGCTGAAATTACATCTAGTTTGAGCTAAATGATATATTTTTTGTAGAATTTTTTTTTTTAAGTTTAATTTAAAAATAACAATTTTGTATAAAATTAAAAAAAAATATACGCACTCATTGTCAGAAGAAAAGTTTTGTCGAAAAATCACTGTCAAGGTCATTATTTCCGTTAAAAATTAAAACTATGATATTCTCATAGAATAATTTTCAAGAAAATTATTTTTCTGTTTAAAATGTATTTATGTTGGTCATTTTTGCAAGACTTACAATTGGTCGACACGAGTTTCGGAATTTGTTAGATTCCATTGCCAAGACCATTTTGCAAATAAAACAAGTAAGAAAATTATAGTCGGTCAAGACCGACCATATAATACCCTACACCAGAGTTTCCCGGACCATGGGTCCCAAGTTCAAACATGGACTGATTAGATCTATATTTTGTCAAATCTTTAATAAGTGTAAAAAGCAATCACTAATCAAATTTGAGTGGAATAGGCTTCTTTTTGTTGACAATAAATCGCTTCAACTGAATATCGGGCGAAATTTCCACATGGGACCTAAGTCCAAAATGGTCCGATGATAATTAGATTTGATAAGGTTATTAAAGTACGCGTTTAACATACACAAACAGAATTTTAATTAAATATTTTCTATTTTCATGAAAATTGAGAGATTTATGTGAAAATCGGGAAGGTGGTTTGTATGGGGGCTACTAGAAGAACTGGTTCGATTTCTTTAAAATTCGGAATGGTGATTTGTGTGTATAAAACATTAATTCCTGCCAAATTTTGAAAAGATACCTATTAAAATGCGACTATTAGAGTCATTTGAGCCAAAACTAAAGAGGACCTTTGTATGGGGGCTAGGTCTAAATATGGACCGATTTTTTCCAATTTCAATAGGCTTCGTCCTTGGGCCAAAAGAGGCTTAAGTTTTAAATTTCAAGTCAATTGATCGAGAATTACGACCTGTATCGTGTTTACACCGTTTACATGGACAGACAGACGGACGGACGGACGGACATCGCTAAATCGACTCAAAAAGTGATTCTAAGTCGATCGGTATACTTAAAAGTGGGTCTAGGACCAATATTTCGGGTAGTTACAAACATCAGCACAAACTCATTATACCCTGTACCACAGTGTGGTGTAGGGTATAAAAACCTATACTACAAGTAGCAAAGGGAATTTAAATGACAAAATCGCTCATGATTATTCTGATAAATTTTTATTAAAATATATTTTTTTTTCGACCTTTAAAATATTATATTTTGAGTAGGTTTATTCTAGCTCGAGATCATTATTTATTTTACTAATTAAAACTATAATATTCTCATAGAATAATTTGCATGAAAATTATTTTTCTAAATTTATGTTGGTCACTTTTGCAATTCTTAGTCGACCTGTGTTTCGGAAATTGTCAGATTCCATTTTCAAGACTATTTAGCAAATTATAATTTTTAATTGCTTCAATTAAAAAATTAATATATTTTTTTAAGGGATTTTCAAAAAATTTTTCCAAATAATTTTTTCTGTGTGGACTCTTAATAATATGCATTTTCAAGAAGAATGCATAAAAATTGCACATATTAATGTAGGTCAAAACATGTACTAATATTTTGTTCAAATTCTGATTAATTTTTATTAAAAACTAAAAACGTTTTTTTTCGACCTTTAAAATATTATATTTTGAGTAGGTTTATTCTAGCTCGATGTAATTATTTCATTTACTAATTTAAGCTTTGATATGCCAATAGAATAATTTTCAAGAATTTTTTTTTCAAATTTAATTAATTAATGGTTTGTGATTGAAGAAGAAAACATTGTATTTCTAAATGTGGATTTATTCCAGACCATGGTTTCTGTAGCCACCTCTACGTCTTCAGTGGAGAAAATTACATTGGATTTAAATTGTTTGATTTTTGTAAGACTGTTTTTTTTATATGTTTTTTTATCAACAGACTTAACTCTGATTGGAATCGAACCCACGTTCTAGAAATTTTCCATCAGTTTGCAAAGCAATTAATGTTGGTCTTGCAAAAATGACTTAGTCGACCTGTGTTTCGGAAATTGTCAGATTCCATTTTTAAGACTATTTAGCAAATATTAATTTTTAATTGCGTCAGTTAAAAAAATAATCCATTTTTTCTAAATTTAAACAACGGATTTTCAAATTTTTTTCCACGTATTTTTTCTTGCGTGGACTATAAATAATATGCATTTTCAAGCAGAATGCATAAAAACTGCACATATTAATGTAGGTCAAAACATTTACTTATATTTCATTCAAATTCTGATATTATTAATAAAAAACAAAAACAGTTTTTTCCTCTTTAAAATGTTATATTTTGAGTAGGTTTATTTTAGCCCGAGGTCATTATTTCATTTACTAATTAAAACTTTGATATTCTAATAGAATAATTTTCAAGAATTTTTTTAATTTAATTAAGTAATGTTGGTCATTTTTGTAAGACTTAGTCTACCTAAGTTTCGGAATTTGTCAGATCACACTTTTAAGAATATTTAGCAAATATAAATTTTTAATTGCGTCAGTTAAAGAATTAATATTTTTTTAATTTAAACAAGAGATATTTTTTTCTGCGTGAACCTAAATAATATGAATTTTCAAGCAAAAATGCATAAAAATTGCACATATTAATGTAGGTCAAAACATGTTTCATAAAGTACAATTTAAATTTAACATTTTTGTTTCTTTAAGTTTAAAAAAAAATGTATGTTTCTAAGTTATCACTCTGATAACCTTAATGGCCTTATTTCACTTTTTTTTGTAAAAAAAAAAATCACTTTATCAATCCTATCAACAAAACAAATTAAGTATGTTAATTTTCATCAATTTCGAAAAAAAAAACAAATAACAACTTATTTTTTCTTCTCTCCCCCTCTCTCTTTGTTCTACAGAATTGAGCCAAACAATGGCGGGAAAGTTTACATTAATAGTGTTCAGTTTTTTCGTGGCTCAGGCTTATGGACAATTATCATTGGATGATTTAATTGGACAAGTGTTCTCCGACAAGACACCCGGTAAAGCTGAATCAACAACTGAAGTATTTAGACCACAACCTACTCAAACTACCGTTTTAAATCCGACAAGAAATGGAGATTCTTCGGGTGTTTATAAGTCATGTGGTGTGGATAAGGAATGTGTACCAAGACATCTTTGCGTTGACGGTGCAATTAGTACAACAGGTGAAAACTTTATCGATATTAGAATTAATGATGAAGTCTGTACCTACAATGAAATATGCTGTGATACTCCCAATAAGGTATTTTTTGTTCCATCATTAAAATTTATTTTTATTATTTTTTTTATGTACCTTCCAACCACACATACCCCTTTTCAAGAAAGTTTAGCTTTTGTAAAAATGGTGACAAAATCGGGTAATGATATTTCATTTCTCTTTATTTAGAACTTTCGTTTTAAACATTAGGGCACGCTGGGCACATGCCCAGGGTCCCCGAAAGGCCAATAAATTTGTTTACAGGAAAAATGGAGCTTAATTTATCATGACAATATAACCGTTTTAGTTTTGAGACATTTTTCGTAAAAAAAAGTCTCAGATTCTGAGAAGATTCTGAGACATTTTTTGTATAAAAAAAAATCTTAGATTCTAAGGCATTTTTTTTTTTTGTGTAGAAAAAGTCTACGATTTTTGGTTTCAGATTCTGAGACATTTTTCGTATAGAAATAGTCTCAGATCCTGAGGCATTTTACTAATAGAAAAATCTCTGACATTTTTCGTATAAAAAAAGTATTAGACTGTGAGACATTTTTCATATAGAAAAAGCCTCAGATTCGAGACATTTTTGATATAAAAAAAGTCTCAGATTCTGAAACATTTTTCTAATAGAAAAAGATTTAGATTTTGAAACATTGTTCATATTGAAAAAGTCTCAGATTCTGAAACAGTGCTCGTATAGAAAGTCCCAGAATTTAAAACATTTCTCGTATTGGAAAATGTTTTCGATTCTAAGATTTTTGAGAAACTTTCTTAAATGTTGAACTACAAGTCTCCTACAAGTCTCCTTTTTCGTGCAAAAAAGATTTCCGATTCTCAGATGTTTTTCGTATAAAAACGTTCTCAGATCTTGAAAAATGTTTCTTATAAAAAAATTTCTTACGTATTTTCTTTTCTGGATTTTTTTGCATTTTGCCCCAAAAAATAAGTTTTTGTGTTCTTTTCTAAAAAAAATGTTAACCCTTATAAAGAATATCGTGTTTTTTTTCTAAAAATGTCTGCCCTATAAAATGCAAAATAGTTGCACTTTTTACCCCGTAAAAAATCACGGGGTTGAAATTTCATTCTATAACAGCTGACTTTTTCTGAGTTATTTTCCCATTTCAGTCAGTATTGTTCTATTTCAGTCAAATAAAATGCAAATTTTTGAAGGTGTGGGTTAAACATTTTAAAAATGTATACTCTAAAAAGGCAAAAAAAAATTTCAGAAAAAAAAACACCATTAAGTTCCGACACGTTTTTCCTATAGAAAAAGTTTCAGATTCTGAGACATTTTTACCAATAATAAAAATTCATAACAAAAAAAAATGTTTTTTTAACATGCGAATTTTTGCGGGCCCCAAATTTTTGTGTGTACAAGTGCGCGTCCAAATATTAAGACGGCCAAAAAATCTTTAAAAGTCGTTAACTTGCAAGTCATAGCTGATCCTGTTTTCGAGTTATTGCCTAATAATGCCATCCAAATTTTTCTAACACGTACAATTTATGAGATATTCGCTGTTAAAAAGTCAAACCAAAAATTTGGCACTTTTGGGGGGTCCACTGTTACACATTATTACGTTGTTTCCAAAAAAATAGGATTTGATTTCATATAAAATGGACCTCCAGATTCCAAAACTGCAATTCAGTTTTCTAGCAAGTTCCGTTTTCGAGATATTTGCGTGAAAAAATTTTCAAACGCAAATATCTCGAAAACAAAACTTGCTAGAAAAATGTGGATTGCAGTTTTGGAATCAGGAGGTCCATTTTTATGAAATTTATTCGTATTTGTTTTGAAGCAACCTAGGAATGTGTAACTGTGAACCCTCAAAAGTGCTAAATTATTGTTTTTTTTGGCTTTTTAACAGTGAGTATTTCAAAAACGGTACGTGCTAGAAAAATTTGAAAGGCCAATTTGGAATCAGAAGGTTTTTGTTGTCGATCAGTGTAATTATTTAGCAATAACTGGGAGTTAATCCTGCCAAAACCAAACTCATCTTGTTCACAAAAAGGACTGAGATAGATAGATTTGTTTTTCCCAAATTAGATGGAATCACCCTGGAACTATCTAATCAGTTGAAATACTTATGTGTAATCCTGGACTTTCTGGCTTTTCTGAAAAAGGAATACAGAGGAATGGATGAAATAGTCGATATGTGCTTTTTACACCTGCAGAAGAAATTTCGGTCGAAGGTGGGGTCTTAAACTGTATATTATACACTGGATGTATGGTGATATAATTAGACCAATGCTTACCTATGGTGCCTTTGTGTGGTGGAGAGCAGTGGATAAGAAATCATATCTCTGCAATCTACAGAAGGAACAACGACTGGCGCGTGGTTATCACTGGTGGTATTAGATCAGCACCCCAGGCCGACCTGGAAGTGATACTATCAGCCCGTGGATATTTACGTCAAGAGCACAGCAGTAAAATCCGTTCTTAGGTTAAGAGAGTCGCAAATGCTTAAGCAACGCTCTTGGAGACACTCGGTGATATTAAGTACGGTGGGCGGACGGAACTGGAACAGAGAACCGACTATATCTTACCACAGACGAACTTTGACCGAACCTTCGAAGTCCAAATACCGACTAGGTAAGAATGGGCGGAAAACGCTGTTATAACAGAGAATGCGATCTCAATCTTTGCGGACGGATCAAAGATGGGGATATGTACGGGTTCGGAAGTTTACTGTGAATGCCTCGAAATCGGGGCCTCATTGAGACTTCCGGATAAGTGTAGTGTTTTCTAGCTTGAGGTACTTGCAATTGATAAAGATGCGCAGATGATTATCCATTTTTTTTGGATAGTCTCGCAGTTCTGAGGGCCTTAGAATCAACACTGTAAAATCTTGAATCGTTTGGAATTGTATATAATCCCTGCGTTGAATCAGTCAGCACTCAGTCAAGCACTATGTCCGGGTCCCTGGACATAGTGGGATCGCTGGAAAAGAATTGGCTGTCGAATGTGCGAGAAAAGGTTCGGAATCGGTGGGGAAACGTGTAGAACCTGACATCTCGGTTCCTATAATGGAATTGATAAACGAAATTGATAGGAAGTTTGAGAATAGAACGAAGGATAGGTGGATATCACTCACTACGTGGAGGATATCAAGAACACTGTGGCCACTGCCAAATCCCAAGAGAACAAAAAGTCTTCTTACTGTTGGCAAGCTGACGGTTAGCCTTTTTATAGGAGTACTTACAGGACACTGTATAATTGACCGTGCGTATGGGAATTTCTGATAGGGACTATTTTAGAAGTTGTGGAGAAGTGGAGGAGAAGGAGTCTGTGAAGCACTTGTTATGTGAAAGTCCGGGTCTAATGCGAAGCCGCCTTAAGCATTTTGGGCAAAGATTTTTCGATGACCTGTTTCATTGACATCTCTATCAGAATACCTTAGAGAATAGGCGTAGTTTAAAAAGTAGAACTTTATATAAGAGGGGGAGTAGGGAAATAGAATTAAAAGAATCACAATGGGCCTTATGGCCTCCGAGTGAATTCGCTAAATGGTGTACGCCCAACTAGCAATAACTCGAAAACAGAATCAGCTAGAATTTTCATGTTTACGATTTTAAAAGTTCTAAATATAGTGGAATAAAATGCCATTACCCGATTTTGTTACCAGTTTTACTTCCCCCTTAGACTTGGACATTTTCAGGTTCATATGTTAAAAAAAAACAGAAAAATCAGCATTTTTAATGAATCCTTAGATATACCAAAATATGTACATTCAAAAGAAATATGTATGTAATACTACTAATTTTTTACGAAATATCTTTTATTTTATTTTGACAGAGAACTGAATCCGTTATACCTGCTCTTCCAAAAGAACCTCATTCAGGTTGCGGTTGGCGCAATTCGGATGGTGTCGGTTATAAAATCACTGGTGATACCGACAATGAAGCACAATTCGGTGAATTCCCTTGGATGGTAGCCATTCTTCGCACCGAAGATGCTGGTGGAGAAATAATACACTTGTACGACTGTGGCGGCTCCTTAATAGCACCAAATGTTGTCCTAACTGCTTCACATTGTGTCATTAATCGTGTGGCCAATCAATTGGTTGTACGTGCCGGTGAATGGGATACTCAAAACACCAACGAAATCTTAGGTCATGTCGACCAACATGTTAAGGAGATTATTCGACATGAAAAATATAATAAGGGTGCCCTTTACAATGATGTTGCCCTATTAATTCTGGAAGAACCATTCCAATGGGCCGAAAATATTCGCCCCGTTTGTTTGCCTGAACATAATGTCAACTTTGATCACAATCGCTGTTTTGCTACCGGCTGGGGCAAAGACAAATTCGGTCGTGAGGGTAAATATCAAGTGATATTGAAAAAAATCGATTTACCGGTTGTTCCCAATCCCACGTGCCAAGCTAATTTAAGACAAACTCGTTTGGGACTCTACTTTAATTTACACGAAAGTTTCCTGTGTGCCGGTGGTGAAAAAGACAAAGACACTTGCAAGGGTGATGGTGGCTCCCCATTGGTTTGCCCCGTACCAGGTGTCAAAAATCGTTACTATCAAGCTGGTATCGTAGCATGGGGCGTAGGCTGTGCTGAAGAAAATGTTCCTGGTGTATACGCCAATGTACCGTATTTACGTCCTTGGATTTCAGAAAAATTAAGTTCAAGAGGTATACCATTTGGTGAATTTACTCCTTAGGTTTGAAATTGATTAAATAAATTTTAAAATTAAAATATATGTATGTAACATATTACTCTACTTTTGATATACATACACTACATTACAAACGAATAAATATAAATCTTAAAATCAAATGCTTATAAATATTAATTATAACACTGCGGAACACTAAAAAATAAACAAGAGTTACGACTATCATTTCTATATATTTCGGACATGCTGATTCGAATGGCGTACTCCGTTTTTCGATGTATGGTACATTTTTCTTGCAAAATGTCGTTAAAGATTTCTTCACTATTCGTAGTGTCTTGTGTACCTTTATGATCCACAAAATGCAAGTTTTTTATCAGAGACCAATTTAGGGGTTAATTTCGCGAAAACGTAAAAAAATTAAGAAATCCGCGATTTTAAGGGCTTAATGCCTTTATGATACTTGCTTGTTTCAAGTTACTTGTTGCTGCATTTATTAGGGTTTTTCTATGGGAATTTCGATAAATTCAAAATTTTTGGTTTAAGTTATCGAAATTTTTATAGAAAAACCCTAATAAATGCAGCAACAAGTAACTTGAAACAAGCAAGTATCATACGCACTTAAGATGAAAAGCTTTAAACCAAATTTACATTAGAAATATTGCTACAAGTTATATCTTTGTTTTTTTGTTAAAAAACCAGCTGAAAATCAGCCAATATTTACTGACATTTTGCAAGAAAACTGTACCATACATCGAAAAACGGAGTACGCCATTCGATTCAGCATGTCCGAAATATATAGAAATGATGGTCGTACCTCTTGTTTTCTAAAATAGTGGTTAGTTTTGTCACGCAGTGTAATTTAAAGCTAAGTAAGTTACTCGTTTTTCTCGCGAAAATCTTTCAAACTCCAGATATACGTAGATAAAAAACATAAATTTCACACTGGTGGTGGTATAAAGTAACGTACTATTTATACCACCTTTATCCGACCGAAGATGTAATACAACTCCCATATATGGGTAGGGGCCTTAAATCTATTTTGGAGCTCTTGGACCTTGTGCATAGGAGTGCTTTTGTTTGAAGCACTCGGTTGTCCAGTAGATCCCATCCGTTTGTTGTCGATTGTCCAGTTGATATTACATCGCACTATAGAGAAGGTTCGTTTATCAGTCGTACTAGCCGTATGTGGATTAAACTCTCCCCTGAAGTCGCAGTAAAATAAGGGAAACAAAGTAATTTAATTTTATGCCAATTTTAATTAGAAAATGGGAAAAAATTGATTGTACTAGGTTGAGTTCAGACCCCATTGGGTTCGGACCCCATGGTTCCAGACCCTGTTGGTTCAAGACCCCATTTTTTTTTTAAAGTGTCGTCATAGATTTTCATCCAAAACTTTTGTCCGTTTCACTCTATCTTGCTTAGTTTTGGAGATGCGGAAATTAGGGGGCTGATAGGGAATTATAAACTATATAACTCAAAAACTTTTATTTGGAGATATTTAGAGCTATTCGCTTAGTTTTCAAGATATAGTCACAGACTATATACAGACTCGACAGTAGAGTTTTATAAGAAAAAATGGGGAAAAACTAAGCGATTTTAGGAAAAAACACAGCGGTTTTTAGTTCGTTTTACGCTAACATGGCAACACTTTCTACGACTTATGAGTGAGTGAAACAACAAATACCGATCTGGCATCCATTTTTCTTATGGCGCGTTATATCAGTTTTCTCTTTCTAACCTAATTCGTAGAATAATTTGAAAATATTAACCATATGGTTAAAGAATACTTTTTTGACACCTGTCACTTATGTCGAGTCTGTATTAGTCTGTGATATAGTCATTTGGTGATTTTAATGAAATTCTAAGAAATTTTTAACTAAATTCTAAGTAGTCTCCTTCTTCAATTCTAAAGGTGCATAAGCTGTTCGTGTTCACGCAAAAAAATCTGTCAAACTCCATATAAAAAAATATTTTTGGTAACGCGGCTTTAAAGTGGGGAAATCCTTGAAAATGATTTTAAGTATATAAGCCCGCATTTATTTTGCAATAAAAAGGATATTTAAGATTTTTTATGATTGTTTCATTCTTCTAATATTTAAAAGTTTTCGTTTTTAATAGTTTTTATTACGATTTTAGGCGTTTACAAATTTTTCACGAGAAAAACAGCTTAGGGTTGGTAACTTATCACAAGATAATCAATGATTATTGCTAATCTATGTTTCCAAATGTCAAATTTGTATGGAAATAATCAATGATTACTGTAAATCAATGATTAGCATTTGATAAGTTACCAGCCCATACTTAGCTTAAAGCATAGTACCACAGACTAATACAGACTCGACATAAGTGACAGGTGTCAAAAAAGTAGTTCTGAACCATATGGTTAATATTTTCAAATTATTCTACGAATTAGGTTAGAAAGAGAAAACTAATATATCGCGCCATAAGAAAAATAGATGCCAGATCGGGTTTTGTTGTTTCACTCTCTCCTAAGTCGTAGAAAGTGTTGCCTTGTTAGCGTAAAACGGACTAAAAACCGCTGTGTTTCCTCCTAAAATCGCTTAGTTTTTCCCCATTTTTTCTTATAAAACCCTACCACAGACTATAAACAGACTCGACAGTAGAGTTTTATGAGAAAAAATGGGGAAAAACTAAGCGATTTTAGGAGAAAACAGAGCGGTTTTTAGTCCGTTTTACGCTAACATGGCAACACTTTCTACGACTTAGGAGTGAGTGAAACAACAAAAACCGATCTGGCATCCACTTTTCTTATGGCGTGTTATATTAGTTTTCTCTTTCTAACCTAATTCGTAGAATAATTTGAAAATATTAACCATATGGTTCAGAACTACTTGTTTGACACCTTTCACTTATGTCGAGTCTGTGACCCTACTGTCGAGTCTGTATTTAGTCTGTGATAGTACCACAGACTAATACAGACTCGACATAAGTGACAGGTGTCAAAAAAGTAATTCTGAACCATATGGTTAATATTTTCAAATTATTCTACGAATTAGGTTAGAAAGAGAAAACTGATATAACGCGCCATAAGAAAAATGGATGCCAGATCGGATTTTGATGTTTCACTCACTCCTAAGTCGTAGAAAGAGTTGCCATGTTAGCGTAAAACGGACTAAAAACCGCTGTGTTTTCTCCTAAAATCGCTTAGTTTTCCCCCATTTTTTCTTATTAAACCCTACTGTCGAGTCTGTATTTAGTCTGTGATAGTACTCTGTTCGATTTCGCGGGAAAAAAATCTGTCAAACTCCATAAAAAAAAAAAAATTGGTAACTCGAAAATTATAGGGAAATTGTTAAAAAAGTTTTTTCGCATTTTTATTATAGAAGACAATTTAAATTGCCATGAAAAAGTGAAATTTCTGTTTTGTTATGATCATTTCTTTCTTATTAATGTCAAAAGTTGTTGATTTTTAAATGTTTTAGTGCGATTTGACGCGTTTAAAGTTCAAGTGATATTTTGACCGCAACAGGCGCGGATCTAAAGGGTGGTGGGGGGAAATGGGGATAGAAAAAGAAGAGAAGAAGAAAAAAGAAAAGGGAAAAAGAAAAAGTAAAAAAATCCTACACATTGTAAAAAATTTCAGTATCTAAAAAATTTTCCGGTATTTGTCTGAGAACCTCAAACATTTTCTTAGGGAAAAATGTTATGACTTTAAGAAATTATCTATACCAAAAATATTTTTTTTAAGTTTTTTTTTTTTAAATCGGAGATTATTTTCGGAAATAATATAATAGAATCTGAATTCTTTCAAAGACTTTTTATTGGAAATCTGAAAATTTTTCTAAAAGAAAAATTGTTTTTTAAAATGTAAAAAAATGTTTGTAAGTAAAAATCGGTGAATTTGAAAACTTTGTCACGAAAAATTTTTAGGTTTGGAGAATGCCTTGGAGTCTAAAAAAATGTTAAACAAGAGATATCAAATATTGAGAGAATTTTTAGAATTATTTTTGTACAAGAAAAAACTTCGATTTACATCAAATTTTTCATTAATATTTTTTATTAGAATCCAATAGGTTCTTGTTGAGTTTGTTTGGCTAAGAAACGTCCCGAATTAGCTTTACCAGCAGGGTGCCCAGCTTGTTAATTTTTGCGACTAGCAAAAAGTGGCGTATACATAATTTTGTAATTGCCTTTAAATAACAATCATACGCAACGGTGCACAGTGGTTCTTTTTTAATAATTTGGCCTTATAGTGTCGCTATTGTTGGCAAATGGAAGACGCTAATTTTCCCATTTTATAATTTTGACATATCAGGAAAAGGAGGTAAGTGAAGTGCATACAAAATGTTATCCCTAAACATTGGGCTCTAATCGGGAGTACTCTTTTACCATTCACCTAATTCTTAAAAATTTGATATTCTTTTAAATTTTAAGATATATATTTTTTTGTAATAAATTATAAGATCTAGTTAATATTTTTGCAAGAAAACAAATTTAAAAATTATAAAATTCGAAAGAATATTAAAAAATTAGGTGAATAGTGAAAGAGTACTCCCGAATAGAGCACATTATTTAAAATTTTTTACAAAATATTTTGATAAAGTTTTGAAAGGACATTATTCATATCATTTTTCCTGATATGGCAAATTAAAAAAAATTAAAAATAAGCGAAGATTCCCCCCTTTTATTTGCCTTCAATAGTGCCACTATAGGGCAAATATGTACAAATATTAAAAAAACAATTGTAGAATTATTCAATTTTAGGATATAACTTACCAAAGCTTTTTCGCAGGAATCCAACTTTGACAATTCTTCTATAGGAAATTTCTGAAAAAATGTTCTTCTATAGAAAATTTCTGAAAGACAATTATTTTATAAGAAATTTCTTAAAGACAATTTTTCTATAAAAAAATTGTTCAAAGACAATTTTTCTATAGAAAATTAAATATAACTCTGAAAGACAATTCTTTTATAGAAAATTTTTTAATGCCAATTTTTTTATAGGATTTTTTTTTTTTTAATTTTTATATAGAAAAATTTTTTAAGACAATTTTTTTATAGGAAATTTCTTAATGATAATTTCCACGTCTTTGCAAAGACAATTCTTCTATAGAAAATTTTCCAAGGATAATTCTTCTAAAGAAAATTCATCAGACAATTTTTCTATAGAAAATTTCTGAGAGACATTTTTCTATAGAAAGTTTCTGAAAGACAAATTTTCTATAGAAAATTTCTTAAAGACAATTTTTCTATAGAAAATTTCATAAAGACAATTTTTCTATAAAAAATTTCTGAAATATAATTCTGAAAGACAATTCTTTTATAGAAATTTTTTCAAAGACATTTTTTTATATGAAATTTCTTAATGATTATTTTTCTATAGAAAATTTTTTAAAGACAATTTTTTACAAAAAATTTCTTAGATAATTTTTCAATAGAAAAGATCTTTAAAGACAATTTTTCAATAACAAATTTCTCAAAGACAATTATTCATATAGAAAATTTCTGAAAGACAATTTTTCTATAGAAAATTTCTATAGAACATTTCTCAAAGACATTTCTTCTATAGAAAATTTCTTAAAGAAAATTTTTCTATAGAAAATTTCTGAAAGAAAATTCTTCTATAAAAAATTTCTCAAAGACAATTTTTCTATAGAAAATTTCTGAAAGACAATTCTTTTATAGAAAATTTCTTAAAGACAATTTTTCTATAGAAAATTTCTGAAAGATAATTTTTCTATAGAAAATTTCTGAAAGACAATTCTTCTAAAGAAAATTTCTTTAAGACAATTTTTCCATAGAAAATTTCTGAAAGACAATTTTTCTATAGAAAATTTTTCAAAAACAATTTTTCTATAGATAATTTCTGAAAGACAATTCTTCTATTAAAAATTTCTTAAAGACAATTTTTCTAAAGAAAATTTCTGAAAGACAATTTTTCTATAAAAAATTTCTAAAAGACAATTCTATAGAAAATTCCTGAAAGACAATTCTTCTATAGAAAATTTCTCAAAGACAATTTTTCTATAGATAATTTCTGAAAATTTTTTAAAAACAATTTTTCTATAGAAAATTTCTGAAAGACAATTTTTCCATAACAAATTTCTAAAAGACAATTCTTCTACAGAAAATTTCTGAAAGACAATTATTCTATAGAAAATTTCTTAAATACAATTCTTCTATAGAAATTTCTAAAAGACAATTCTTCTATAGAAAATTTCTTAAATACAATTTTTCTATAGAAATTTTCTGAAAGAGAGTTCTTCTATAGAAAATTTCTTAAGGACAATTTTTCTATAAAAAATTTCTAAAAGACAATTCTTCTATAGAAACTTTGTGAAAGAAAATTCTTATATAGAAATTTTTTTAAATACAATTTTTCTAACGAAAATTTCTGAAAGACAATTTTTCTATAGAAAATTTCTAAGACAATTCTTTTGTAGAAAATTTCTCAAAGACAATTTGTCTATGGAAAATATCTGAAGGACAATTTTTCTATAAAAAATTTCTAAATGACAATTTTTCTATAAAAAATTTCTTAAAGACAATTTTTCTATAGAAATTTCTTAAAGACAATTTTTCTATAGAAAATTTTTCAAAGACAATTTTTCTATAGATAATTTCTGAAAGACAATTCTTCTATTGAAAATTTCTTAAAGACAATTTTTCTATATAAAATTTCTGAAGGACAATTTTTCGATAGAAAATTTCTGAAAGACAATTTTTCTATAAAAAATTTCTCTATTGAAAATATATCTAAAGAAAAGGTTTCCATAAAAAAATTTCCAAAGACGGTATTTATACACAGCCTTTTTTTGCTTGCAATAAAGTCTTGCAACTTTTTTTTTGTAGGCAAACGGGGGTGAAAAGAAAACGGGGTAGAAAAAAATCACGAATTCTATTTTCCTTCTTTTAAATACAATTTTTCTAACGAAAATTTCTGAAAGACAATTTTTCTATAGAAAATTTCTAAGACAATTCTTTTGTAGAAAATTTCTCAAAGACAATTTGTCTATGGAAAATATCTGAAGGACAATTTTTCTATAAAAAATTTCTAAATGACAATTTTTCTATAAAAAATTTCTTAAAGACAATTTTTCTATAGAAATTTCTTAAAGACAATTTTTCTATAGAAAATTTTTCAAAGACAATTTTTCTATAGATAATTTCTGAAAGACAATTCTTCTATTGAAAATTTCTTAAAGACAATTTTTCTATATAAAATTTCTGAAGGACAATTTTTCTATAGAAAATTTCTGAAAGACAATTTTTCTATAAAAAATTTCTCTATTGAAAATATATCTAAAGAAAAGGTTTCCATAAAAAAATTTCCAAAGACGGTATTTATACACAGCCTTTTTTTGCTTGCAATAAAGTCTTGCAACTTTTTTTTTGTAGGCAAACGGGGGTGAAAAGAAAACGGGGTAGAAAAAAATCACGAATTCTTATTTAATATAATTTTTTATCGACCTTATCTTTGATTATTTATTTTTTCTTAGAATTATCTAAGGCAGGCTTTCAAGGTCACAGTTTAATGAAAAATAAAAAGACTATAAATTCATAATTTTGCTCCTCCGACGTTTCGTTGAGATTTTTTCAACTTCCTCAGGGATTTTAAATTTTATTGAATATATAATCTTTATCACATTATTATTTTATAAATATATAATTGTTTTAAACAATACAAAACGTAGAACATAAAACACAAAAATAAATAAAATAATTAATAAAAATAAATAAAAATATATCACAGTTGAACTTTCTTTTGGTATCACAGTTTAAAATTCTATTTTCCTTCTTCTATGCTTCTCACCCCCGTTTGCCTACAAAAAAAAAGTTGCAAGACTTTATTGCAAACAAAAAAAGGCTGTGTATAAATACCCTCAAAGACAATTATTATTATAGAAAATTTTTCAAAGACATGGTCTGTATTGCTTACTTTACCAGTTGACTAACAAGCATCTAACGTAACGAGTAACAGTAACGAGCCCTTAAGTACTGAATACCCGAAAAATTGGTACTCAGTACCTAAAAAATCAATCTTTTTACAGCACTAGTTTTCTGCTGTCGTATGTCTATGTAAATAGAAAAGAAAATAATTGTGTTTTATTAAAAATGTTTTTTATAATAAATTTTGTAATTTGTCGCAAAAATTAACATTAAAAAGCTGTTTGGTATGTATTACATTATATAAAAGTCAATTATTTTAATTGTTTTATTTAGTAAATACATGAAGTAAAAATATAAAAAAACAAAATGTATTAGTGTCCCACCGGTTTTCTTCATTTTTGTATGTTTTAAGAGTAGGAAAATCTAATTTTGGCCAAGTAAGGAAGTGAGCGAAGCGTTGGAAAATCTTTTTTTCTTTAATTTTATACCCTTTGCTTGGTAATGGAGTGTAACTTATCTCAGTATTGCAAAGTCTTTCGAAACTCATAAAGATAACTGTCCTGACAAAGGGGTAACATTTCGCGACCTTGGAACAACAAGGTTCTATTTGCACCAACACAACTATTGAGAAAACTAAGGTTGAATATTGTTAATCGATTTACTAAGTCAGTTTTGATTTAACTAAAAAGCGGTTTTTGAATAATTTCATATTAGTCCTTAAATATTATTTTGTATTTGAAAATATTCGCGCTACTTTATTAGTTTTTGCACAATTTGAGTCTCAAAAATCAGATAGAACTCTGTTGCTCAACGATAAGGCACATGAATTTGGACAACATGGTTCTAACTGCCAAATAGAACTTTGTGTGTCTGTAAGAAATATTAGGTCTGTTCCACAACGTTACCGCGGGTGCCCGCGGGTACCCAAACCAGCCCGAAAAGCGTTCCCGTACGCAAAAATTGGGTAAATGAGAGAGTTTTTGAGAGAATAAATTAGTTTCTCATTTTACCGAACTTACCCGCACTTTTTTTTCGGGTAAAATGGTAACAGTCAGATGTTGAAAAAACAGCTGATTTTTTTTGTGAAGCTAAATTGGAAATTTAAATAAAATAAAGAACTAAACCAAGGAAATGCGTTATTTCAATACAAAAAAAGATAATTTGTTGTTAAAATAAACTTTTACAATTTGTTTTCTTGTTTAAAGTAATTTTTCTTACGAAAATATTTTAGCGTTATTGGTTTGTTTACATTTTCTATTATTTTGGGCTTGAAATGTGGTTTTTAGCGTTCCCGTACTTTTGTGTATTTTTGTGGTATCGTGAGAGGTTTTTTGATTTGCTCTCATTTTACCGAACTTTACCCGGAAAGTTGTGGAACACACTTATTTTGTTTGCAGATAGAACCATGTGTTATTTAGATTTATATACTATAATAATACAACATTTCTTATTCAAGAATAATCCTACTTACAAGGTAAGTCTCCCTAGCGTCCATAATATAATATTTTATTTTGTAGAACAGGAAAAATAACGTCACACGCTATTTAGGGGGATAAGAGGGGCAAAACGGCCTGATTTTAGTCGCTGCAATAAGTATTTCATTGTAATGCTTTCATCATCGGGTTCAGTTTTAATAAAATACTTAATTACTAGGACCGCAATCGAACTTTGAGTTGCGCAAAAATCGCTCCATGTTAACAGTTTGGTGATATTCTTGTCTTCCAAAACTTTTTTACTGTTTTTTTGTAAGGCTGCTGCAATATCGTTCACACTTCTTCCGCCAATATACTCAGTCCACAAAGCACAGTATATTTTTTCGTTATTGCTGTTGGACTACCTGAAGTTTTATCCAAAGTTTTTCATTTCAACTACATATGTGTTTTTACTTCAAAACCTTGTTTCAGGAATTTGTTTGGCGGATTTTAACTCCCTATCGCATCTTTTAGCTACCCCAGTTACATTATTTTTCTTCTCTTGTGCGTTGAAACTGATGTCAAGTTACTAGAAAAAAGTCCAGTAATCCCATTTTACAAATATTTGTTATCCTATTTTTTAAAAAAATTTTTTGATCGATAATTAATTTTTTCTTTGTAATTTTACAATTTTTTTCGTAAAGGTAATTTTACAAAAAGAAAAATCTAGTTAAGTCACGAGAATTCCTTGTAAGCATTATCGCATCTAAAAAGTTGAAATTTACAATTTTATTGGTAAAAAAACTTGTAAAATTACTAAAAAGCTCGTAATTTTTACAAGAAATTCTCGAAAAACAGGAGGTAAGCACAAGAAGTCCTTGTTATTTTTATCGCGTTAAAAAAGTTGTAAATTTACAAATTTATTGGTAAAGATTTTTGTAATTTTACAATCTTTTTATCAATAAAATATTAATTTTTATACACTCAAAAAAAAACCTTGTCAAATTACTCGAAAAAGTCTCGTAATCGAGTTTTACCAATATTTGAAAGTTTTTCTTGTTTTAAAAAAAAAAAAATTCTTTTGGTTAATCGAAATTTACATTTTTTTTTTGGAAATTTACAATTTAATTGGTAAAATGTTAGTTATCCGCAGCCAAAATTTACGAAAACATTTTAAATTTACAAAAAAAAGTTGTTGCTCACAAAGAATTCTAGTAATTTTATAAAAAAAATATAAAATTCGTAATTTTCACAAGGAATTCTCGTAAAATAGGAGGGAGCAAAAATCTATTACAGTCACGAGAATTCCTTTTAAGTTTTATTGCGTCAAAAAAGCTATAAATTTACAATTTTATTGTTAAAAAGCTTGTAAAATTCCAAAAAAGCTTGTATTTTTTATAAGGAATCCTTATAAAATAGGAGGTAGAAAAAAAATTGTAAGATTTTCTTATTATTTTACAAGGTTTTTTTTTAGTGTATTTGTGCAATGTACAATTTTTAATCTGAGTAACATAATTCTGTTTCCAATTAAAGTGTCCACATGGTTCTATCTGCAAAATAATACAGGCTTTATTGGTAAACAAGGTTCTATCAGCCAGTTAGAACCTTGTTAACTGAATCTCAAACCAAAAAAGGGTAGATAGAACCTTGTTGTATTGGATATCTCGGAAGCTGTAAGAGATGGACAAAAACTGAGAACGCCAATCGAAAGAGCGTAGGTGCTTTAGTGCGATGCGATATATAACTCATTTTTGAAAAAAATGTCAGTTAGAACCTTGTTGTCCCAAGGTCGCGATTTGCTTGTAATTTCCAAAAAAAATGACAAATTGCTGTTTACGGGGCACACGAAAATTAAAAAAAAAAAAAATATGCTACCCGCTTAAGAACAAAAAAGATTACACAAATAATGGAATTAAAACTTAGGGCTAATGCCCCAGGTTTAAATTAAACATAAAAAACTGAAAATGAATTCGACTTGGCCGAATCCATGAATTTCCTCCACAATGCCCTTTTATCAGTCAGTTTTGAATGTATATTAAATCAGCTTGGAACGCTTGAAAAAAGCTTAGCTCGACGTATTTGGAGTGGTCCTGAACCAAACTAAAAACAGGACTGTTCCAAATAGGAATAGGAATATTTCATTTCAAGACTTGGTTCATTCCAAAAAAATAATATGTATTTAATAACATAGATAATTATTTAAATCGCTGTTACTGATGGTTCTGTATGGTGATGGGTATTAGTATTACAGTAGAATCTCGCAAATTAGAACCACTTTGTTCCTCGGGTAGTTCTAATTTCTGAAAAGTTCTAATTTCTGGACATTTTTTTTTCAAAGAAAATTATAAAATAATAATAAAAACAGTTACGACTGCTTTATTTTAACACAAATCTTTTTTTTTTTTTGTTAATATAAAATTACTATAACACATTAATATTGTAGAAAACATTTTTAAGGGCTTTGAAATGAGAAATAATAGGCGTTACATCGATTATATCATCGTCACTGCTATTTGATCCATCATTAAACCCATCTTCATTCCATTTTTCGATTTCTCTTACACTTATGGAATTGTGAAAATAAAAACAAACAAAAAAGTCCAGAAATTAGAACCACTGGTTCTAATTTTAGAGCGTTAACTACATACAATTCGGGTTTTCCCCTATTTAGTATAAAAAAATCTATAAAAAAATATTTTGTAGTGTAAAAAAAAAAAAAACTTCCAGAAATTAGAACCACGAGTTCTAATTTTAGAGCGTCCAATACATTAAAATAGCCGGTTCTAATTTCTGGACAGTTCTAATTTGTGAGAGTTCTAATTTGTGAGATTCTACTGTACCAGAAAACACTTAAAAAAATCCCACCCTTCTACACAATAGCGATTTTATTGTCTTATAAATTTATTTTAATTCAATAAAAAACAAGTGAGAAAATTATAGTCGGTCAAGACCGGCCATATAATACGCTACACCAGTGTTTCCCGGAAAATAGTTCTCAAGTCCAAACATGGATTCGATTGCATTTATACCTTGTTAGATCTTAAATTAATGTTAAAACACACACAAACGAAATTTAAGTGAAATATGCTTTTTGTTGCAAATAGACCGATTTATCTGAATATCGGGTGAAATTTGAATATGGGGACCAAGTCCAGAAATAGTCAATTATAATCAAATTGGATTAGGTTACCAAAGTATACGTTAAAAATCTGCAAACAAATTTTTACCAAAACATTTCCAATTTTCATACATTTTGAGAGATTTAATGTGTAAAAAATATTGTAATGATGATTTGTGAATACGAAATACATTTACCTGCTTAATTTCGGAAGGAAACCTATTATATTTCGGTTGGTTAAGACATTTCAGCCAAATTTAGAGGGGACGTTTGTATTAGGGCTAGGTCATGGACCGACTTTTTCCAATTTCAATAGGCTTTTACCTTGGACCAAATGAAGGATGTTAAGTTGAGGGTGGTTTATACAAGCCTAAAAATAAGTAAATTTTTAGGCAAGTACATGGCGCTCAGAATTAAAATAGTCCATTATACCGTAAAAGAAAGATAGTTTTCAAATTTCATTTAAATCGGTTGATAAGAGCGACCTATATCGTGCTCAGAAAGACTGACGGAACGAAAGACATCGCTAAATAGATTTAAAAAGTGATTCTGAGTCGATCGAGTCTAGGACAAATATTTCGAATAGTTACAAACATCAGCACAGAGTCATTATACCCTGTACCACAGAGTGATGTCTTTTAAAACGCTTTTAATAAGCCGTTTAACGGTGTTATCATTATGATTGTCTGAAAGCGCTCTGAGGATGGTTTTCCGTATGGTCTGAAAGCATTCATACTTACATACAGATCGCTTTAAAAGCGTTTTTACGGTTGTATTTTTCTACCTGGAAAGTAACTAAATTTTAGTTACAGAGATGACACATTTTGAAATTTAGACAAAATAAGAGATCAGTAAATATTTTTTTTTATTACATTGTGAAGGTTATTATTTTTTTTTTTTTAAATAATAAAACAAGTAGAAACGTTTAATTACACTTGGCGGAATTAGGGTTCTATTGTCGATTAATCGACTTTTTGTATGAAAAAGTCGAAAAGTCAAAATAGACTTTTTTGTTGTTAAAAAGTCGAAAAGACGACTTTTGCTTTCGACTTTTTTGATTTGATTTTTTTTTACTTTTGCCAGATGAAAATAATTTTTTTCTTCTGAAAAAAAAAAATCTCAAATGAGAGCGGAACTTAATAACAACTGAACCTATTAGCATTTCGTTGATACCATGTATTTTGTATGTGAAGCAAAAATGCCAGTCATGACTCATGAGCCAGAAAGTGTTAAGTGCAATATTTACCAATATTTTTGATTATTGTGAAAACCTCAGTGATAGGATTCTTTAAATCGAAAGTTGACTTTTGCTTTCGATTTTTTCGATTTCTTCGACTTTTTTACTGTGGTACACAACATTGATAAATAAAATACAACACAAAAATAGCACCTAAATGCTTACAAGTCAAAAATTATTTTTATTTACAAAAAAAAATCGACTTTTTTAGAGTTGTAAAAAGTCGAAAAAAAGTCGAAAGGTCTAAAAGTCGACTTTTTAAAATTTGAAAAAAGTCGAAAAATCTACTCTTTTTTTTAATTTGAAAAAAGTTGAAAAGTCGACTTTTTGTTGCGACTATAAAACCCTAGGCCGAATCTATGAAGACCCTCCACAATGCTCTTTTTAAAGGATAGTACATTTTAATACAATTTTAAATATTTTATTTTGAGTAAAAAACTTTTTTTTAATTTTTGTAAAAAAAAGAAAAATTACTAACTTTTTTTTAAGTGTAAAATTTTTAGTGTAAAAATATTTTTGAGTGAAAAAAAACACTTTGAAAAGTAATTTTGTAGCTTAACAATGTTTTCGAAGCTTATTTTTTAAAGCTCGGCTTTTTCAACACGTGAATTGAAGGTGAAACCAATCTTAAATTCAAGATTTTGCTAATACTTTTGAACCACTGGACCGATTTGGCTGAAATTTTACACAAACTAGACCAGACAAATATATCCCAGCAAAAAAAGTGCGGAGTACTTCTATTTGGAGTGCTTTAAAACTATAACAAATGTAATGAAATACAACAAAAATAACAAAAAACACAAGAAAAAATCGCAAAGGACTTCTTTTCTACTCCATAAAAAGTTGATATTCAGCTCTTAACTCATTACCTTCCACTACACTCCCATACAAAAGTAAGTAGATATTCAGTAGATAAGAAGTACTCCGAGCTTTCAAACAACTTCCAACTACTTCCCAGGAGTAGTTCTTATCTACTGAATATCTACTTACATTTGTATGGAGGTGTCGCGATAGGTAATGACTTAAGGGCTGAATATCTATGAATTCTGGAGTAGAAAAAACTGTGTGTTTTTGTCTTGCGTTTTTTGTTATTTTTGTTGTATTTCATTACATTTGTTTTAGTTTTAAAGCACTCCACTGGGAAGTGGTAATGACTTTTGCAGAGTATATGACTCGCCTCAGCATCCTCAGAATTGTCTTTCGAAAGTTAGCGTATTTTTTATCTCGTAAATTTGCGAAAAACCGTTGCAGAAATTTACTCTTTTGCTTATAATTTTTGAACCACTGGACCGATTTCGCTGAATTGCAATTACCAACATATATGCCAAACTTCAGGAGCTTCCGTAGTCTTTCAAAATTTAGCGTGTTTTCAAAACACAGACGTGGGCGTGAGTAATATTCCCTGAGCGTGAGTAAAATTAAAATTATTTGAGGGAGCGTAAGTGAGTTTGAGCACAAAAAAGTCGTGCGTGAGTAAATTTTTGTTTTCGTGATCGTGTGTAAGTAGGGTTACCAGATGCTAAAAGTCAAATAACTGGAAAATTAAAAAAATTCAGCTGGATTTTCAAAAAAATAACCACGCATACATGATTTTTTTTTTAATAACTTATATAAAAATAAACTGATTTTTATGTGTGAGATATTTTTATTTTGACTACTTTTCGAATATAAAATCAATCAAATGTCCTTGTTTAAGGATTTCCATTAATTTTTTGCATCTCGGAATGTTGATATTGATCTCGTCAATAGTTTGAGGATTGTTGGCGTATATTTTTCTATTCCAATAACCCAATAACCGGAGTGGTCATATCTGGAAATCTTGGTGACTAGTTAAAACTACCTGGACGTTTGATGTTCCTTATCTACAGATTCCAGTAGTGAAAATGCAGCGAAAAGAGCAAAAGATTCAGGCAGCTTTTTGATTTAGTGTTTCTTCACAATACAGCAGCAGACAGCAGAATTTTTACATGTATTTTGTTGTTGCGCCAACAACAAAATACATGTAAAAATTTTGCTGCTTGCTGCTGTATTGTGAAGAAACACTTATCTTTTATTCAAGAAATAGTCCAAAAAATTGTAAAATTTATTTAATAAAAAAAATTTGGTACTAAAAATAAAAAAACAACATTTAACACAAAGTTTAGTACGACTTATCCTACCAACACTATTGTTTGGTTAGGCACTGTTGTTATTGTAAAATAACAGCAACACATATATTAATAGTTACCGACGGTGATTTAATATATACAATTTTTGCTTTAAAAGAGTTATTTTTGTTGGAAAACAGATTTCGGACCTTCATAATAGTACTTCTCATATAACTTGGGAAATATATCAAATATTATGTCTGGTTTGATGTTTGATTGACCAACGATGATTCTCTAAAGTCTGCTGAAGATTCCTTTAGTGGGGATGAAACTGATCAGTACAGACATACTATGAGATAGTAACTTTTTTAAAGCAATAAATTAAAAATACTCTATTATGACAATATCATAAATAGAAATATTTTTGGGCCTCGAACTAGAATAAAACTCTAATCGAAAAAAAATTACTTTTAAAATTAAATAAATTCTCTTTTAACACTATAAATTATATTTTAGCTGGAAACTGGACTAGACCCAAAATAACTGGAAAATCCAGACCATTCCAGGCCGTCTGGCAACCCATTTGTAAGTAAAAACTCACTCACACGGCCAATTCACACAGCGAGGATGTTAACCCTTTGACGACCATACATTTTCTGCCGAATCGATTTTCATTTTCTGTTTAATGTCGAGAATAGTCATGAAACAAAAAATTGAACCCCTTAACAGCTTTCTTTCCCCCTTATTTTTCTTGGTGAAAAAATTTCAACTTTGACGATTACGCAGATCTGGCCAAAGCTTTTTGCTTTTCACTGCAATTTTAAAGATCTGCAACTCAATAATAGTTACTCTACAAGAATTTGGACATATAAGCCCCCTTCTTGCACCTAATTTTGCTCGACATGTAAAGATCCTTTTGTGCCTAAAATAGAGAGTATTATTTTACAAACTTTGAGGGCTTACAGTGGGTAAGTGGATCGAGTTAGAGACTTACTGAAAACTAGACTTTTGTTGCCCAAATATCACTCTACAGTTCATATTTTAGCACATTTACCCTATATTTTAACCGAACAAAAATAATAGCCAAAAAACGCTGTGGCAAGTATTCACGCTTATTTGGCTATTTGAAGAAATTTCCACCACTGATAGTACTAACCGAGGTGGGACTACAGGCCATAAAATAGTGCGATTTGACAAAGGGGATTAAAATCCCACGCTCTTTTGTATTACATTGAAAGTTATTTCTGCCTGTTCCATAATCATGCTTTAACCGCTTAACCGAATTTAATGGAATTTTCACCACATACATATAATATTTCCGAAGCGGGAACTATAAACCATAATAGAGCGCGTTTCGACCACGGGGCGTAAGTTGTTACGCCCCTAAGCACCACACTGAAAGTTTGTTTCTATCTGTTTTGTAATTACGCTTAAGCGCCTAAACTGATTTTAAAAAACTTTCACCATATATAGTACTTACAAACCGATGCTGGAAAAATATTCCATATTAGCGCGTGATTGGGCAAAGGCGTGTATTTTTGCCAGTTCCGCAATCACGCAAAAACGGCTTAGCCGATTTTTACTAACTGACAAACCGATGCGGGCCCATATCAGCGTGCCATTGAACAAATGACCGTTAATAGCCACACCCGTTTATAATATATTGAAAGTTATTTCTGCCTATTCGGTTATCACGCTTAAACGTCGAGTACTAAACAAGGCGGGAACAATGGGCCATATCAGAGCGCAATCGGACAGAGGTGTTGTAAAATGATGCGAAAATTAAATTTTCACCAGATGTAGTGCTAGCCGAGGATTGAACGATAGGACATTACAAACTGTCATTCATTGTATAATATTTTTAACAGCTAGTTTAAAAATATTTATAGGAGTTCGTTCCCATGTAAAAAAATATTTATATCAAAACATATCTCCTTTGATAAAAACATATATGGATCATATCTAAATGGATATAATCAGATCTACTCCATATATATTCATATCTGCTTCAGATATGTTTTGATCCGTAAATTGAGTCTATCTGGCATATATAGCATATATGATCAGACATTTTCAGATATGTTCATATATGTAAAACTAGCTTACCATCCCGGTACTTCGTTACCGGTTGTATTGAATACCGTATAATATAAAGATCAGGATTACTCTATCGATTTAAAAAAAATCCTCTACATAGTTTTTGTTTTATTTACTTGTGGACGTTTAAGTCTTTCATAAAATAATATTTTAATGAATAATTTAAATAATAAAATTTGAATAACTTCGCTGGTACGTCATCATGCTCGTTTCGGTGAAAAAATGTATTGACAATTTTCGAGCCCTTATATCGGGTTTTAAGATTTTGAGTGAATAAATACTTCAGTGAAAAAAAAGTTGGAATAATAATAAGTTTGAGTGGAAAAACATATAGAGAGAACAAATATAGAGTCAAAAAAGTTAAATACGTAAAATTTAAGTAAAAAGTATCATTCCATATTGTTCCCAGCTCTATTCCACTTCGTTCCCCGTTCCATTTCACTTCCAAGTCCATCTCCTTTCGCTCCATGTAAGTTTCATTCCTCTCCGTATAATATGCGTTAAAAATATAAAAAGTTCTGTTGTCTTTATATTGTAGATATGAAAAGTACCATTTTACACTACTGTTACCAGGTACCCCTTTTTACCCTAAAATTTTAAAATATGTCCTTGTCTTGGGTGTTATTTCTGCGGCTTTTAGTTCAATAGTTAGATATCTCAAAATAACCATTTGTCCCCTTTTCCCCGTAAAATTATATTTTCCAAAAACTGTTTTTTTGTGCTAGGTGATCCTTTATTTAAAACATCAAGTTTCTGAACCATTATTTCAAGAAATACAGTCGAACCCGGTTATAACGAACTCCGAGGGACCAGTAAAAATAGTTCGTTATAAGCGAAGTTCGCTATAAGCGGGGTATATTTTTTAGCAACCTAGTCTTATTTCCAAAAAAATAGATCCAATTTTGTTTTATTTTATGTTTTTTCGTAAATGAACTACTAATTGAGAAGAAAACATTAAAAAATATAAATAAATTTTATCAAAATTATGATATAAACCAAAAATTTGCAACCTTTTGTGAGTTTGATAAACATGATTGCCGCACATTAAAAAATATTTATGAGAGTTCGTTATAAAATGGTAAATAAACATGAAATTGTATTCGTGGGACCATAATAAGCAGTTCGCTTTAACCGAGGATTCGTTATAACCGAGTTCGTTATTAAAGAAGTATTTTGTGTGGAAAATGAAGCCAAAACGCCGGGACTTTAAAATTAGTTCGTTATAACCGAGAATTCGTTATAACCGAGTTCGTTATAACAGAGTTTGACTGTATAAGAATAACCAAATTTGCACTTTTTATCCCATTTACGATCGGTCGCGACCCTTAGAAACAGAATTTCCAAAAATAACTGTTTAAAGCATTCAAAATTTCAGTGCCTAGGATAATTACTTCATAAAATATAAAAAGTATCAAAAAACACTTTTTTACAGCTCTAGAAACAGAATTTTTTGAAAATACTTTAGCAGAATTTTTTTTCAGCGAAGTCCCCTACATTCCAAAATTCAAGCTTCAACGGTCATTATTATAGGAACAAAAAAAAAGTACCAAAAGTACACTTTCTTACCCCCGTTAGAAACGAAATTTCAAAAAAAGTATCTCTTCCAGAAGTTTTTTTCTTCACCGAAAAACTCTACATTCCTTTTTATAAAAGGTACTTTTTATAAAATATACTTTTTATAAAAGGTACTTTTTATAAAAGGTACTTTTTATAAAAGGTACTTTTTATAAAAGGTACTTTTTATAAAAGGTACTTTTTATCAAAGGTACTTTTTATTAAAGGTACTTTTTATAAAACGTACTTTTTATAAAAGGTACTTTTTATAAAAGGTACTTTTTATAAAAGGTACTTTTTATAAAAGGTACTTTTTATAAAAGGTACTTTTTATAAAAGGTACTTTTTATAAAAGGTACTTTTTATAAATGGTACTTTTTATAAAAGGTACTTTTTATAAAAGGTATTTTTTATAAAAGGTACTTTTTATAAAAGGTACTTTTTATAAAAGGTACTTTTTATAAAAGGTACTTTTTATAAAAGGTACTTTTTATAAAAGGTACTGTTTATAAAAGGTACTTTTTATAAAAGGTACTTTTTATACAAGATACTTTTTATAAAAGGTACTTTTTATAAAAGGTACTTTTTATAAAAGGTACTTTTTATAAAAGGTACTTTTTTATAAAAGATACTTTTTATAAAAGGTACTTTTTATAAAAGGTACTTTTTATAAAAGGTACTTTTTATAAAAGGTACTTTTTACAAAAGGTACTTTTTACAAAAGGTACTTTTTATAAAAGGTACTTTTTAAAAAAGGTACTTTTTATAAAAGGTACTTTTTATAAAAGGTACTTTTTAAAAAAGGTACTTTTTATAAAAGGTACTTTTTATAAAAGGTACTTTTTATAAAAGGTACTTTTTATAAAAGGTACTTTTTATAAAAGGTTCTTTTTTACACTTTTTACCCCCGTAGAATCAACATTGGCAAAAACCCAGCCTTATTGAATCTTTTTTCCGGAAGGTGAACATTACATTACAAATTTCAAGTTTCTAGTACCGTGGACGTATTCAGGGGGGGGGGGGGCCCGGGCCCCCTGGTGTGATAAATTTTTAAAAAAATAAATCACACCAACACATAATACAGGGTGGTCCATTAACTAGTATCTTTTTAAAGCATGCAATGAAATGAACAATACTCAATAGTTTTGGAACCTTCTGGCTTTATTTGAAAGAGCAAATATTCCCATTATTTATGGCAAACGACTTCATTCATTCGGCTGCCTGGATTAGCTCCGCAGTAGCTCATCCTCGGCACCCATTTTTCTAATGTTTCTGGTTCTATCTCACGAAGGGCTTGAACGATATTCGTCGAAAGGGCCTAGAACATTTCTGGATTTTCCATGTTGCATGAATCTTTCACGAGACCCCACAAAAAAATGTCTAAAGGTTTTAATCGGCAGCTCTGAAGTGATCAATTGTGACCGCGAATATGGCAAAAACACGATTTCCGAACTAAGTGCGCAAAATATCGATTGTTTGATGGACTGTGGGACATATTGCGACATCCTTCTGAAAAGAAATGTCATCCAAGTTGATATATTCTATTACGGCCAACAAAAAGTCGGTAATCATGGCTCTGTAGCGCTCAACTTTGACGAAAATGGGGTTTTCAGCTGTATTTTTGAAAATATTGTGTAATGATGCTGATACTTAAATCTGTTGCTTCCTATAGATAAATTGGATTCTTTACAATACCGTGCGAGTTTTACGATCCCAAGATGTAGCAATTTGTTTGTTAACATAACCTCATTTGAGTGCCTTATTTCGGTTAAAAACTTTTTTTCGACAAACGTGCAGTTTGGCAGCGCAGTACTGCGCTACAACGCGATACAGCGGAGCAAGCCGAGGACGCATCAATGAAGTCGTTTGCCATTATAAACGGGAATGTTTGCTCTTTCAAATAAAGCCATAACATTCCAAAAAAAGTTGAGTATTAATCATTTTATTGCATTTTAAAAAAGATACTAGTTATTGGACCACCCCTTACAAGAAACAAACATAAGTTGCAAATATTCTGGTTTTTGAAGAAAAGATTCTAATATTTAAAAAAAAAACTCTTGATTTTGATAAATTTTCGTTTTTAAAAAGTAATTTATATCGAAATATCTGTAAAATATGTATAGAAAACACATTTTATTGGGTTTATTTAATGAAAATTATGCATCAGGACCATGAAAACAGTTTTCTATAATAAAATTTCAAACTCTGAGGATCTAAGAGACTTTTTCTATATTAAAAATATAAAATTCTGAAATATTATTGTCATAAAAAATTCTCAGGTTTTAAAAAAAATTTTTCTAACCAAAAATTTTCATATTTAATTTTTATTCTGGCACTTTTTAAAAAATCGGGTTTGAATTAAAAAACTTGTGTTTTAAATATTGAAAAAGGACTTAGGACAATATTGATTTGGAATCAGGTTCTTTATTATGGCTCTTATGTTAGAATATGTAACAGTGATCACTAAAAAAGGATTTTTTAAATTTTCAAACATGAATATCTCGAAAATGGAACGCACTAACTTACGAATACGTAACAGTAGAACCGTAAACACGCATAAATTAGCGGTTTCGAATTTTCAAACGCAAATATCGGAAAAATGTTAAACTATTAAAATATTTGGTAAGATAATTTGGAATCAGAAAAGAAAAATCAATCTTGTTCATATAATTTGATTTTTTTGCACTTCAATTGTGTTTTGTGCAAAAAGTGTTCGATCTTAGATTCAAAGGGAGTTTTTACTGTAGAAAAATTCTCAAATTCTAAGATAGTTTTTTATAGAGAAGTACTCAAACGCAAAAAAACTTGGTGACAGGACATAATCCCCACGGACATTACCCCCATAACGGAAATGGGGATTATGACCGAATTCATTTCGGTCATAATCCCCATAATAGTTGTGGGACTATGACCGTTTCCAAAACGGTCACAATCCCAATGGGGATTATGTCCGTTCCTTGTTGGGATTACGACCGAACTTTTTTCGGTCATAACCCCCATTCACATCATGGGGAGTAAGCCCAAAGCAATTTTGGTCATAATACCCGTTTTCTGCAGAGAGGGTGGGTTTAATGCATGGAGTTTGTAATCCCTAAGCCCGGCCGAAGGCCGTCTACGCAGAAAACCTTTTAAGTAAAAAAAAATGCATTTAATTTTGGGGATTATGACCAACTAGTATAGAAGACATAATCCCCATAATAGGGATTATGGCCATTTGTTACGTGGTCATTATCCCCATAAATCTGGGAATTATGTCCGTTTTTTATTGGGATTATGTCCAAATAATTTTCGGTCATAGTTCCCACTACCATTATGGGGATTATGACCGAAATTAATTTGGTCATAATTCCCATAACGAAAATGGGGATTATGTAATGTCATCAAAAAACTTACACTTATAAGCCAAGTTTTTGCTCAAGACCATGACTTTTGCGTAGCTTAACTAAGTTTTTGGTAAAAATACAACTCACTAAGACTTTTGAAAAATTTAACCAAGTTTTTGTTCAAAAAAATTGCATAAATTACGCAAAAGCAATTGGTGAAGTGTATTTTTACCAAAAATTTGGGTAATGAATGTGTAAGTGGTTTTGGCGTGCAGATTCTGTAATGTATTAAATTTTGATGAGTCTGAGATATTCTAGCAAAATTCTAGGGAATATATTGGGGGGGGGGGGGGGTGGTAGTCCTACAAAATAATATTATTTGGTTCTAATCAAAAAAAAAATTTTGAGTTGGGCCCCCCCTTTTCAAATTCCTGGATACGTCGCTGTCTAGTACCATTATTTAAGTAAATGTAAAAGGTACCAAAAGTGCAGTTTTTTACCCTTTTTTCCCCCTTAGAGTCATCATTGGCAAAAATTAAGCCTAACTGGATCTTAATTCCGAGAGGTGAACATACAGTCCAATTTTCAAGTTTCTATGACTATTATATATATAGGATATATAAAAAGTACCAAAAGTACACTTTTTTACCCATTTTACCCCCGTAGAATCAACATTGGCAAAAACACAGCCTTAGTGATTTTTGTTTCCGGGAGGTAAACCTACATTGCAAATTTCAAGTTTCTAATACCATTATTTAAGGAACTAAAAAAGGTACCAAAAGTACAGTTTTTTACCCTTTTTACCCCCTTAGAATCATCATTGGCGAAAATCCAGCCTTAGTGAATCCATATTCCGGGAGGTGAACATACAGTCCAAATTTCAAGTCTCTGTGACAATTATTTTAGAAAATATAAAAGGTACCAAAAGTCCAGTTTTTTACCCTTTTTACCCCCTTAGAATCAACATTGGCAAAAGTTCAGCCTTACAGGATCTACATTCCGGGAGGTGAACATACAGTCCAAATTTCAAGTCTCTATGACCATTATTTCATGAGATATAAAAAGTACCAAAAGTACAGTTTTTTACCCTTTTTACCCCCTTAGAATCAACACTGGCAAAAATCCGGCCTTAGTGTATCTATGTTCCGGGAGGTGCACATACAGTCCAAATTTCAAGTCTCTATGACCATTATTTCAGGAGATATAAAAAGTACCAAAAGTACAGTTTTTTACCCTTTTTACCCCCTTAGAATCAACATTGGCAAAAGTCCAGCCTTACAGGATCTTCGTTCCGGGAGGTGAACATACAGTCCAAATTTCAAGTCTCTATGACCATTATTTCATGAGATATAAAAAGTACCAAAAGTACAGTTTTTTACCCTTTTTACCCCCTTAGAATCAACACTGGCAAAAATCCAGCCTTAGTGGATCTATATTTCGGGAGGTGAACCTACAGTCCAAATTTCAAGTCTCTAGCTTGCTTCAGCGGTTTGGGCTGGGCGATGATGAGTCAGTCAGTCACGTTACTCTTTTATATATGGGGCATTCCATGTGAAATCGGACACTTTGAAAAACTTTTTTTTTAGATTTTCCCAATTTGTTTACAGTTTTTAGTAGCCTTTGAAAACTCCTTCGTGGTAAATTTTCAGATTTTTTTGAAGAGCCGTTCAAAAGATATCGAATTTTTAAAAATTGGTAGTTTGTTCCTTTACTCAAACTTCTTTTAATCATAACTTCTTCAATAATGGTCCAAATTTCAAATTTTTTTTTTAAAAATTTTTGTTTTTTTACGTACTTTCTAAAAAAAAATCCCAAAAAATTCTTAAAAGCGCTATAGTTTGCGATTTTTAAGTTTTAAAATTTAAATCTCATTTTTGAATATGTTTGTACTCTTCGATTTTTTTTGAAATTTTTTTGTGTAAAACTTCTATCAATTCTACAAATTTTTTGCCCAGGCAGATCGTGGGATAACGATTATTACTATTTTTTTAAATTTTTTGAAAAAATTTTATTGTAATTTTCCAATCTTAAAATCATTTCTACTGCTCCAATGGTGAGTCATTGAGGGGTCCTTTATAAGACCGACCCCCATTAATTTTCACGTCTTATCATTTCTTTGGAACAAACTAATACCCTATCTCCAATTTCTAAGGGGGCTCCCACACAAAACGACATTTTTTAAAATTTGTTCCAACCGCTCTAACTGCCCTAATAGTGCCCATAGAGCAACAAAATGTATGACCGACCCACAATATTTTTTTAGTCCAAACATTTTCTCTGAAGACACCTACCCTCTATCTTTCACTGTTAAGGCGGTCCCCATACAATTTTTTTTTATTTTTTGTAAATTTGTTTAATTTAATCAGCTTCTACCGGTCCAATGGTGCGTCCGAGAGGGGTCATTATTGAGACCGACCCCCATTTATTTTTACCCTACAACATTTTTTCAAAATATACCTACGCCCTATCTCCACTCCCTGAGTAGGCTCCCATACAAATAACAGTTGGAGCAAATTTTATAAAAATGTAATTTTGTATGGGAGCCTACTTAGGGAGTGGAGATAGTGCGTAGGTATGTTTTGAAAAAATATTGTAGGGTAAGAATAAATGGGGGTCGGTCTCACTAATGACCCCTCTCAGACGCACCATTGGACCGGTAGAAGCTGATTAAATAAAACAAATTTACAAAAAATAAAAAAAATTGTATGGGGACCGCCTTAACAGTTAAAGATAGAGGGTAGGTGTGTTCAGAGAAAATGTTTGGACTAAAAAAATATTGTGGGTCGGTCATACATTTTGTTGCTCTAAGTGCACTATTAGGGCAGTTAGAGCGGTTGGAACAAATTTTAAAAAATGTCGTTTTGTGTGGAAGCCCCCTTAGAAATTGGAGATAGGGTATTAGTTTGTTCCAAAGAAATGTTAAGACGTAAAAATTAATGGGGGTCGGCCTTATAAAGAACCCGTCTATGACGCGCATTGGAGCAGTAGAAATGATTTTAAGATTGGAAAATTACAATAAAATTTTTTCAAAAAATTTTAAAAAATAGTAATAATCGTTATCCCACGATCTTCCTGGGCAAAAAATTTGTAGAATTGATAGAAGTTTTACACAAAAAAATTTCAAAAAAATCGAAGAGTACAAACATTTTCAAAAATGAGATTTAAATTTTAAAACTTAAAAATCGCAAACTAGAGCGCTTTTAAGAATTTTTTGGGATTTTTTTTTAGAAAGTACGTAAAAAAACAAAAATTTTGAAGAAAAAAAATTGAAATTTGGACCATTCTTGAAGAAGTTATGATTAAAAGAAGTTTGAGTAAAGCAACAAACTACCAATTTTTCAAAATTCGATAACTTTTGAACGGGTCATCAAAAAAATCTGAAAATTTACCAAGAAGGAGTTTTCAAAGGGTACTAAAAACTGTAAACAAATTGGGAAAATCTAAAAAAAAAGTTTTTCAAAGTGTCCGATTTCACATGGAATGCCCCATATATAGATTGTCAGATAGACTCAATTTACGGATCAAAACATATCTGAAGCAGATATGAATATATATGGAGTAGATCTGATTACATCTATTTATATATATTCCATATATGTTCTTATCAAAGGAGATATGTTTTGATATAATTATTTTTTTACACGGGTTATAACAAGGTAAATACACATGAAATTGTGTTCGTGGGACCATATATACCAGTTCGTTTTAACCGAGGATTTCGATATAAAAGAAGTATTTTGTGTGAAAGTTGATGCCAAAACGTCGGGTCTTTAGAATTAGTTCGTTATAACCGAGAATTCGTTATAACCGAGTTTGACTGTAGTTTGTAGTTTTGCTTTTTTGTTGTTGCTTATTGTTTTGTAAAATATAAAAGTATTTGCGCTAAATTAGGACACTTTTGGATAAAATTCTAGTAGAAAATAGATATAATTATATTAACCGGTTTATCGAACCATTTTAATTGATTGATCGGGTCGAATAATTATTTGCGTTTTAAATTATTTGTTTCTACATTAACCGAAACAGAGGCAATTAATTGAGGAATCGGACTGTCAATTATAATATGAGTCTTTGAGACCACGATAAATAAAAAAGGGACATAAATCTTATTTAAACGATACTTAACTTTACAATAATTTTCCATTTTTTGTTTTATTTTTAGATAATTAAACCTGCATAAGGCGATTTTTAAATAGGTCACCTATATACTAAATAAAAAAAAAGTCGACTCAAATAAAATACAAAAAAAAGTATTGATGAATCCACTAAAAATAGAGTCAACTAATATGGAAATGAGAAATAAAAGTTCACTTCCCATAACCGACTCTACTGCTGAACTAACTTATACAGATGTTTCTCAAACTACATCAGAAGCAATAGTAGCGGATAGTTTATGTAATGAAAATAACATTAAAGAACCAATCATGACTACTATTAAAACAGAGAAAACAGATATTGAGAAAGAAGATGAATTTATATTACCAGACTCTGCTCTTGAGTTACCAAATACAGATATTTCCTCAAACGCATCAGATATTATTAAACCTGAAATTACAAGTGACGATGAGACAGATGTATCAAATTCATTTGAATGTAAATTATGTAATTGTATGTTTAAAAATCGTTCTCTTTTCACAAAACACTTATGCAAACGTTCATTAAGGCAACGACCCTCTGTTAAATACTGCTCACAAAGAAAAGCGATGATGGATAAAAAAATCGCCAATTGGAAAAGTGATTTGGAATGTCCATTATGTTATGCAACTGCTTCAAATCTTTCTTTGTTGAAAGTTCACTTTCAGCAGGAGCATCCCGATGACGAATGCCACGTTGTTTGTTGTGATAGAAAATTGAAGACACGTTCTGAATTGGAAACACACTTAGATAGCCATCAAAAGAAAGCGTTTAAAAATGATGAGTTTATAGCAAAAGTGATAGGTGAATTGGAATGCCCACTATGCCAAGCCACTTTTCCGAAATTTGCCCAATTAAATTTTCACTTTAAAGATGACCATCCTGGCAAAAAATGTTATATGCTATGTTGTACTAAAAAATTTTGGGAACGTCCACATATAGTTAAACACATACAAGAGAATCATATAGAACCAGATAATTTTCAATGTGAAATATGTAAACGAATATTTAATTCAAGTGTCATCTTAGATCACCACGTCACACGCGAACATGCGTTAAATTGCGACTCTGATCTAGGGTTAGCAAATACAGATGTTTCCACAAATGCATCAGATTTTAGTAAACCTGAAATTACAAGTGATGAACCCCACATGAATTCTGGGTTCGATTTGATGGCCACCCAATTTGAAAATGTGTCAGATGGACCACATCCTTTTCAATGTAACATATGTGATCGTAGCTTTAAAAAACGTCGTTTTTTTAAATTACACTCATGCGAACAAACCCTAAGCAAACGTTCCTCTACAATTGCTTCACTTGTGCCTGAAAATGGAGCTGTTCGCTGCAAAGTATGTGGTAAGAGGTTTGAAACCCTCAAAAGCTGTACTCATCACTTTATAGTAATGCATCTAAAAGCACAAAGAAAAAAGGAAGAATCAAATCCCAGAAATGTTAAATTTGACAAAATTATAGCCAAGCATAAAAGTGAATTGGACTGTCCATTATGTTATGCAACTGTTCCAAATTTTTTTTCGTTAAAAGTTCACTTTTGGCAACGGCATTCTGATGACAAATGCCATATTATTTGTTGTGATAAAAAATTCATGTCACGTTTTGAGGTGGCCGAACACTTAAAAAGCCATGGAAGTAGTTTAACTTTAAAAAAAAATCTCGAGTTTATAGCAAAAGAGAAAACTGAACTTGAATGCACACTATGTCAAAAGGTTTTCCCGCAGTATTCCCAATTAAAGTGTCACTTTGGCTATGACCATCCTGGCGAAAAATGTCATATACTGTGTTGTAATCAAAAACTAATAGGTCCTCAAGTAATAGTAGATCACCTTAAGACTCATGTAAAACAAAAGGACTTTCAATGTCAAATATGTGAAAAAATGTTTTTATCACGTGTAAACTTACATCGACATGTAAAAAAGAAACATACGTTGAACTGCGACCAGTTTCAAAATCTCGATACACCTATTTCCACCAATGGACTAGATTTTATTAACAATGATGAAACCCACATGAATTCTGGTTTCGATTTGATGGCACACCAATTTGAGTCCAAAAATGAGTCTGAGCGAACTTTAAGGCAACGTGGCTCTGTTAAATACTGCTCACAATCAAGGGCAATGGCTGATAAAATAATAGCTGAATGGAAAAGTGAATTGGAGTGTCAACTATGTCATGCAACTACTCCAAACTTTTCTTTGTTGAAAGTTCACTTTAAGCAGGAGCATCCCGATGACGAATGCCACGTTGTTTGTTGTGATAGAAAAATAAAGAAACGTCCTGAATTGGTTCTACACATTAAGCGCCATGGAATGAATTCTTTAAAAAATTATGACGAGTTTTTAGCAAAAGGCGACGGTGAATTAGAATGCCCACTATGCCAAGCCACTTTTCCGAAATTTTCCCAGTTAACATTTCACTTTAAAGAGGACCATCCTGGCAAAAAATGTCATGTACTATGTTGTGGTAAAAAAATAACTAATCGTCAATTTTTACTTAAACACATACAAAATCATACAAAGCGTAATGGGTTTCAGTGTAAAATATGTAAACGTCTGTTTAGCTCAAGAGCTATCTTAAATCAACACGTCAAACGAAAACATACATTGAATTGCGATCAGTTTCAAATTAGCTTTGTACCATCAACTCAGCATCAACAGATAAAAATTAAACATCAATCTAGAAAAACTAAATATGAGGAAATCCTGTCAAAATGGAAAACTGAATGGGAATGTCCATTATGTCAAGCTAAGGTCTCAGACTTTTACCTATTAGAAGCTCACTTTGAAGATGAGCATCCCCATGATCAATGTCATATACTTTGTTGTTATAGAAAATTAATGAATCCTCGTCAAATAGTTAATCACATTAATAATCATAAAAATAAAAGTACACGTGGTAGATATGAAAATGAATACTTAATGACAAAATGGAAAAATGAATGGGAATGTCCATTGTGCAAATCCATCTTTTCGTACTTTAACTTGTTAAAAAATCACTTTGAGGATGAGCATCCAGATGATAAATGTCATATAGTTTGTTGTAATAAAAAATTACAAAAACGCTATGAAATAGTTAGACATTTGAAGGGACATGAAGAGAAAAAAGGGAAAACTAAATGGGATTGTCCATTGTGTCAAGCTTATTTTTCAAATTTCGATTTATTAAAAAAACACTTTAAGGATGAGCATCCCAGTGATGAATGTCATATTGTTTGTTGTAATACAAAACTGACGACACACACTCAAATATGGAATCACCACATAAGATGTCATGAAAACAGACTCCAAAAAATGAAAAATGACAACGTCTTGTCAAAATGGAAAAGTGAGTGGGAATGTCCATTATGTAAAGCTACTCAGGCAAGCTACAACTTATTAAAACTTCACTTTAGTGATGAGCATCCCCAAGAAAAATGTCATATTGTTTGTTGTAATACCAAATTAAGTTATCGTCGTCAAATAATTGTTCATATTAATGGACATAAAAACGAAAAAACCATTCGTAGAATTGAAAATGATGACTTATTGGCAAAATGGACAAGTGAATGGGAATGCCGATTATGTAAATCTATCTTTATAAACTTTGATTTGTTGAAAACTCACTTTAAGTATGAGCATCCTGGTGATAAATGCCTTGTAGTTTGTTGCAATAAGAATTTAAATCGTTTTCAATTAGTTAATCACATAAAAACCATACATCATGAACCAACAACAAGAATGCAAAATGAAGAGTTCATATTAAAATGGTATGGTGATTTAGAATGTCCTGTATGTAGAGCTACTTTCTCGAATTATACCCCTTTAGAAAACCATTTCATTGAAGACCATCCTGACATACCATGTCATGTAATGTGTTGTAAACTGTCATTATATTCGCAAGCTGACATAGTTGATCATCTAAAATTGCATATGACCAATACACTACATAATTCGGGCGGCGAAACGCGAATCGCAATTAATCATAACATGCAAAATGTTGATGATCAAGAAGAATCATACATTAAAATTGATGATGAAGTAATTTTCAATCCCACTTTGGGCACTATTGAACCACTTAATAAACAACAAACACCAATTCATTACAAAGTTATAGAACTTGCAACTGATAGCAATACCATTGCTATAAATTCAAATAGAACTAAACCAACAGAAATTAATGATTTGCCGCCTAATATTAATGAAGATATAAAATCGTATGTTAAAACTGAAAATGAAGTAATTTGGAATCCCACTGTGGACACTATTGAACCACTAAATAAACAACAGCCACAAATTCATTTCAATGCTATAGAATTTGCAACTCATAGCAATAGCACTGTTATAAAATCTAATACGGATGGAACGGAACTAACACATAATGATAATAATTCATGTGTTAAAATTAAAAATGAAATAGATTTGAGTCCGCCCAACAACCAAACAATCCAACGAACTGAAACTAATGATTTTACGCCTAACGAAGATAATAAAACGTATGTTAAAATTGAAAATGAAGTAATTTTGAATCCCACTATGGACACTATTGAACCACTAAATAAACAACAGCCACAAATTCATTGCGATGCTATAGAATTTGCAACTCATAGCAAAAGCATTGTTATAGCATCTAATACAGATAGAACGAAACCCACTGAAAATATATATTTGACACATAATGTTAATAAAGATAATAATTCGTATATTAAAATTAAAAATGTAACAAATTTGAGTCCACCCAACACGGACACTGTTGGTGTTCAATTTAATAAACAAATTTATCAAATTGCAGCACGTAGCAAATCCATTCAAAGATCTAAAATTATGAAACCTGGAACAAAATTGAAAGCTCTAAAAAATGACAATTTCATAGCGAAATGGAATGGTGATTTGGAATGCCCATTATGTGGAAATTTGTTTAAAAATTATGGCTCGTTACAAATCCACTTTTGGAATCAGCATCCTAATGAAAAATGTCATGTTTTATGTTGTAAACGTAAATTATTTTTTCCATGTCATATAGTTGATCATATTATTTACCATACAAATCCAAAAGCATTTACATGTGTAAAATGTGGAGATTTATTTACTGGTTCTGAATATTTAAAAAGACACTTGCGAAAACGACATTCAATGGATTTAGAGCAAGCAAATTTAATTGTTAATGAAATTATTAACACCGATTGTGTACCGCAAAAAGATGGAACCCGAATAATGGACACCATTAATAATTCCACTAATACGAATACCGATCAAAGCCAAATTACAATGTTGCATTATAATTCGATCTCCGATAATAATTTCACTAATACAGATACTAATCAAAGCCACAATACAATGACGCATTATGATTTGTCCTCCGATAATACCGCAATTATCGAAGAATCTAATGAACAGGATAAAACAAACTCACTGGAACCACATGTCAAATTTGTTGATAAAGTAATAGCTAGTAGTAGTTGTAACTTGAGTGAACAGATGGGCACTACGGATAAACAACAATCAATTGAAATTAAAAAAGAAATTTATGGCCAGAATGAAGCAAACTTTATAATGGAAACGGAGGAGGAAAAGAGTTTAACTCATAAAATGGCCGCCAATGTTGATAATAATTTCATGATTAATGTCGGTAATAAACAAACTAGCTCATCATATTTTCAAACTAAAGAATGTGAAGAAATTGTAAATCCCACTACAACCGGCAATCTTAAACAATCAGTTGTTCATGGCGACAATCTGCAACAGGAAGATAATCAAATAGCAAATGATTATAACCTAACTACGGTTTTTTCCATTGTTGCAAATTCAAATGATGAGTTGGAGACGGCGTCGAAAGCATTTAAACTGGAATGTCCTATCTGTAAAGAACCGTTTAAGAAGTACCAACTGTTACGTAGCCATTTTCGTGCACAACACCCTTCAGAAAAGTTTCATATAATTTGTTGTAAAACTAAATTGGAAATTCTTAATCGTATAATTGATCATCTTAATAAATTTCATAAGGTTCGTAACGAGTTTAAATGCGAAATATGTAATGTTTTTATTTCTGGACTGATACATTTAAAAATGCACATAGGACTAGAGCATGCTTACATATTTGAAGCTTGCTGTAATATAAATGAATTTATTTTGAATGGAATTTGCAATGCTAAAACCATTTGCAGAACAAATTTAATGGAAACGCATGTAGTGAAGATTCATGATGAATTTATTTTGAATCAGGAAATGGCCAATATTGGTAACGAGCAATCGTTTGTTGAAATTGAGAAACATGAAGAAATATTGAATCCCCTCACTATGGTCACCAAAGAAAATCATATGACAGACATTACTGAAATAGATACTAGTCTAATGGCAACCAATATTAATGAATCCTTTGATAAATCATCTAATATTGTAAACCTTAATGCAACTGATATTAAATTAAACAATAAACGCAAAAGTATTGAAACATCAACTCAAATTAACAAAATTGTGTGTTACGACTTGACTGATGAAGATGTAAATAATGAACTCATTACAAATGGTAAAGTGACCAAAGTTAATTTGACGACTCATACTGATAATGAAATTGAAGAAAAAGTAATTTTGAGATCCATAATTACGGTCGACACTGTTGAAAAAGCAATTGAACAAAATCAAATTAGTATTGATGTTCCTCATCAAGATAATAAAGAGATTGCATTTGCATTAAACAAACTTGATAGTGATGAATTTCTCAACAAATGGAACGGTAAATTTCAATGTACATCGTGTCAGAATTCTTTTGCAAAGTATTCCCTATTGAATTCTCACTTTATTGCCGAACATCCTACGGAAAAATGTCATATAATTTGTTGTCGTCTAAAATTAGTTTCGACCACTGCCATAGTTAATCACATACAATTTCATATAAATCGGCAAGTATATGAATGTCAAATATGTTTCACAACATTTAATAATGTTCATAATTTAAATATGCACATACAAGAATTACACGCACATCTAATTGATGAAGATGATGGTCATAGCAACTCCACAGAATCATATATAAAAACGATTGAGCAGAAACTTGACAAAAAAGACATAGCCGCAGCCAATGATAAAATCATAGCACAATTGAAAGGTAATTTGGAATGTCCTTTATGTCAAGATTCCTTGGTAGATTTTTGTGCGTTAAAAAAACATTTTGATATAAATCATCCCAGTAAAAAATGTTTTACAACTTGTTGTAGCATAAAACTGGTAAGTCGTTTCCAAATTGCTAAACACCTGCAGACTCATATTAATCCAAAAGCAAATGAATGCAATAGTTTAATTAGTCATATGAATGTGATGCATCACGTTTGTAAACATTGTCCCATGAAGTTCAAGACAATTGGAAACCTTACAAGGCACATACAAAATAAACATTTAGGTGATGGCAATACTGAGTTATGCAATGAAATAAGTGTGGATGAATCTCAGATAACCTTTGAAATTATTCAATTACCAGAAGAAGCTAATGTGGAGACGAAAAATTTTGGTGTTAACTTACAACAAAATGAATTACATGAGGAAGAAGAAGAAGAATTTCAGAACACCATGTCAGAACAAAGTTCCTCTGGTACTAAAGTAAAACAAGAAGCGGATACAAATTTACTACCAGCAGCTGCTGATGAGGTGTAAAGTAATCTTTTTGAGATATTATTGATGTAAAGTATATAAAACGTTAAATCTCCAATGATACGATATGTTGGAGAGCATTTTAAATAGACTCTGTTATAGAACTACATGGTCACCAGCCGATAAGTTTTATTTTTTTTTAATTTCTAAAAACCATTTCTGCTTGTGGCGATCTGCTCAACCTCGAGCTAAACAGTATCTCGTAAAATATAGCTGATCAAATTCCATTTTGTAAAATTAAATTTAATAAAAAAAAAATAAATAAAAAAAAAATAATCAGCGTATTCACTTCAGAAATTTTTTCCCCTGGCAACAGTGCAATATTGCAACTTTAAAAAAAAAAAAATAATAAAATTTTAATTTTTCTATTACCTTTTATAAGATGAGTCGTTGCGAGAAAATATTCGGTATTTATTTTAATAGTAAAACAATTGCTTCTATTCACAAAGAAACAAGCAAATAAATTTGCAATTTTGACATTGCGAAATTTTGCAAGACTAAAATTTCTGACGCGAATTCCATTCATTTATATAGCTTATAAGATTGTATATAATTGTGTTAAACTAACAAGGGAACTCTCTTCATTGTACCCACTAAACATTAATTTAAACCGCTAAAAAAATATAATTTGAAATTTCATGAAGATCGACTTGTGTTACAGAAAAGAGCTCCTTTGTATATGGCTTTCAAATTACAAATAAAAAAATGCTATTGAAAAGATTTCAACTTTGTCCATTTTTTCATTTTTATACTCTACACACGGTGAGCCTCAGCGATGTTTAGGTAAACGCAGTTTGATTTCTACATTATTAAATGACACAGAACTGTTGACAGCAAAATCGTAGATGCTCGCATTCGCGTGAACTCGCGAAATTAATGTATTTGTATTTTTTAAAATTTCGACACTGAAGTTTTTTAAATATTTTCAAAAACTGAGTATACAGTTTTAGTTGTACTTATTTACAGGTCACAAAACAGTAAACATCAAAATCCTATCTTCTAAAGATCCTAATAAATTTTTTGCTATTTTTGTTTTCGTTTTTTTATCTTTAAATAGGTTTCTTTACAATTTCGTAAAAACATGGTATGCAATTTTACTTATACTTAGTTAGTTATTTTAACTGACAAAAACAACTTACATTTGCAGTCAAAACAACTAACATCCCAGCAAAAAATAAACGAAGTGGTTCAAAAAGAATTAGTAGTTTCACTACATACAAAGTAGCGATAGGTGCCGAACTTCATATTCCGTAGGAAGTACTTTTAAAATCACTTCCAAAAATGCTACAAAATAACAATAAAAACATCTTTTAGCATTTCTTTGCTTAATGATTTTGAAGTACCTCTTTCATATGTTCATAGGAATTAAATCAAATCACCATAATATATGAACTTCTTTTTCAACTGAAACACTTAGAATGGGGGTGACACACGAAGTATGCAATTTTTTCTACGTCCAGCTTCGAATAGATTTAGGTTTTGCAAAAATGGTGACAAAATTTTGTAATGGCATTTCATTTCTTTTTATTTAGAGCTTAAAAAATCGAAAAGACGAAAATCGATTATTCCCTGCAAACAATAGGGCGATATATCGCCGAAAAGATATTGCGGCGATACGAAAATTTATCATTTCAATAAAAAATCAAAGTAGTATTTTTATTATATCGCCGTTTTCTCATACGAACGATATTTTGGCGATAAACAAAAAAAAAAGTATTGAAAATTTTTATTTCTTTGTCAATTTAAAATAATATAATTTATCAAGCACAACAAGAAATCTTTGAAAGAATATAAATTTGGCCGAAAAACACAAATGCGCGTTCAAAAATAATATAAAAAATTCAGCGAATGTTGCGGATATATTTTTCAGATGAATGCAAATGTTTTTAGTCCAGTTAACATGACCAAAATATGAATGAAAAAAATAATGTCTATTTTCAGCTTCAGGGAATCGATATAGCTTATCGCCGGTTTATCATTTTGGTGATATTCCGGCGATACATACAAATCTATTATTTTTCGTTTATACGATTATCTGGCGATATTGCCCTTGTATCGCCAAGACGAATCGTTTTCGTATCGCCGGGATGTATTGCCGTCGGGTAACAGTTTCTCCCGAAAGGTGTATCGCCGGCGATACGAATTCGATAATTGCCGCAATAACATTTATCGTATCGGCAATACAACCGGCGAATCGATGTCGTATCGTTTTGTTTGCAGGGTTGATAAATTTTTCACATTTCATACAAGCAACTTGACGTTGAACTACCATTCTATATCTTATATCGAAAAAAGTTGGTCATAAATTAAATATGTAAATACATTTACAAGATTGTTTAAGCTTTTTAGAAAATTGAGGTCTAGGCTTGTAGTCAGAACAAACTGGAGGCTAATCACGTAAAACGATAGACGATGCATAAACGACATCAAAATACATACATATCGTTTTGAAGGGAAATTTGAAAGTTTTTTTTATTAAATTATTAAAGATTGTTGTCTTATCCAGAATAATTAAAAAATTTGGAAACATTTTGATTAGTTTAGGAGCAACAAGGCTCCAAAGATCGACGATAGTCAACTATCGTTTTACATTATCACAGTCCTGGGGGCAAATCACGTAAAACGAAAACGATAGACGATGCATAAACGACATAAAAATACATATCGTTTTGAAGGGAAATTTCAAAGTTTTTCTTTATTAAATAATTAAAAATTGTTGTCTAATCCAGAAACATTAAAAAAATTGGAAATATTTTGATTAGTTTAGGAGCAACAAGGCTCCAAAAATCGACGATAGTCAACTATCGTTTTACATGATCACAGTCCTGGTGAATCGATTCGCTGTGAATTTTTATAGTTTTGTCACAGACTAATACAGACTCGACATAAGTGACAGGTGTCAAAAAAGTATTCTTTAACCATATGGTTAATATTTTCAAATTATTCTACGAATTAGGTTAGAAAGAGAAAACTGATATAACGCGCCATAAGAAAAATGGCTGCCAGATCGCTTTTTGTTGTTTCACTCACTCCTAAGTCGTAGAAAGTGTTGCCATGTAAGCGTAAAGCGGACTAAAAACCGCTGTGTTTTATCCTAAAATCGCTTAGTTTTTGCCCATTTTTTCTTGTAAAACTCTACTGTCGAGTCTGTGGTTTTGTCACAGACTAAATACAGACTCGACAGTAGAGTCACAGACTAAATACAGACTCGACAGTAGAGTTTTATAAGAAAAAATGGGGAAAAACTAAGCGATTTTAGGAGAAAACACAGCGGTTTTTAGTCCGTTTTACGCTAACATGGCAACACTTTCTACGACTTAGGAGTGAGTGAAACAACAAAAACTGATCTGGCATCCATTTTTCTTATGGCGCGTTATATCAGTTTTCTCTTTCTAACCTAATTCGTAGAATAATTTGAAAATATTAACCATATGGTTCAGAACTACTTTTTTGACACCTGTCACTTATGTCGAGTCTGTATTAGTCTGTGGTAGAGTTTTATAAGAAAAAATGGGGAAAAACTTAGCGATTTTAGGAGAAAACACAGCGGTTTTTAGTCCGTTTTACGCTAACATGGCAACACTTTCTACGACTTAGGAGTGAGTAAAACCACAAAACCCGATCTGGCATCCATTTTTCTTATGGCGCCTTCATAAGCGTAGCTAGACCATTATTCTGGGGTGGGCAAAAGCCCCCCCCCTTCCCAAAAAAAAAACTTTAAAAAAAAAAATATTAAAACTAAAAAACATATAACAGAAATCACAAAAAAGTATTTAAGAGCGGATTACTCAATGAAAAGTTAGCTGCTAACTGCCGATTTATTGGAACCTTATGTCAAAATTTGTAGGAAAAAGTTAAATTTAACGGAGAGTTATTTTATAACGCAGCATTGAGTAATCCAGCCTAAAATATTTAGGCATTTTAATTTTTTGTGGACCAAGCCCTCAAAACTGAAATTTTTTAACATTGAAAAGTGTATGTTAAAGTCAATATTAATTTTTTTTTTTATTTGAGCTTGGTCCACAAAAATTTAAAATAGCTATATCTCGAGAAGGCGATTTGATACAATTTTTCTGAGGACAGATTAGTGTTTAGGAGGCAACTATTTTTGGGAAATGTGTTTTAATCTTTTTTTTTTTAATTTTACCAAAAAAAATCTTAAAAATTGGTACGACTAAAAATATGCATGTTTGGTTCAAAATTTTGATTTCTTTTGCAAAAATTTCTAGATATACTTAATGGATTTTTGGATTTTAACCCCAGGTTCTTTTTATTGGTGTGTTTACTTTACATATCTGCTTTGAACAGGATATTTATTGCAAAATTCGGATACTTATAAGGATGTAACCATAAAAAGGTCATCTTGAACTTCCTTATAATGTCCTGATGATATGCTTGATCGCACCGAATCCGGATTTCTTGCAAAAGTTAAGTAATTTTATCGGGAATTTGAATAAAAAAAAATTATGAATATCTTATACATAAAATTTTTAAATATTAAAAAATTTGTCGGTTTTGAGGGCTTGTTCCATAAAAAATTCAAATGCCTATATCTCGAGAGGGTGTGTTTATTGGGCCAAAATAATTTAGAAATTGTACCCTAGAACTCTGTGCAAAAAAAGTTGAATTTTGTAGTGTAATTTGTATATTAAAATCAATTTATAATGGAAAGAGTGAATAAAACGTTATATTTCTCTTTTTTTATTTTTAAGATTAAAAACTTCTAAATATTATAAAAATAATATTAAAAACTTCTAAATTTGAAAATCGTTCCTAAAGCACTGCACTTCGTAACCATGTTTTTATTCAACGCATAGCTTAGAAATCTCTTTCACAACTAGCTGAACTAATAGGAAGTCTTATTTCTACTTGTAAAAGTTTGAATAAATATTCCTGACAATTTTGGATTTAAGCTGCATCCACAATGACAGAGTACTCTGAGCCAGAGAGTGGATTTTGTTCCTTTCTCTTTCACACTTACACTATTGTCACAGACTAAATACAGACTCGACAGTAGAGTTTTTGAAGAAAAAATGGGGAAAAACTAAGCGATTTTAGGAGAAAACACAGCGGTTTTTAGTCCGTTTTACGCTAACATGACAACACTTTCTACGACTTAGGAGTGAGTGAAACAACAAAAACCGATCTGACATCCATTTTTCTAATGGCGCGTTATATCAGTTTTCTCTTTCTAACCTAATTCGTAGAATAATTTGAAAATATTAACCATATGGTTAAAGAATACTTTTTTGACACCTGTCAGTTATGTCGAGTCTGTATTAGTCTGTGCTATTGTGTATGATGTCGTCTCTATTTTTCAGTGTTGCCATAAGTTGAAACTGAGAGGGTGCTAGATCTCAAAGAAATGGGTGCTAGATTGTTCTACAGCTATAAAATCGGGTGCTAGATTTTTTTTACAGTTCGTGTATTTTTAGATTTTCACTGCTCCTTTACCCTGAATTTGTTAAACGACCTGAAATAAGAACCTGGTTAATCGTTTAAAGTTTCCAATTTCGGCCAAAAATTCATTAAACCCGAGTAAAAAAAAATTGTATGGTAAAACATGTTATCTTATAAAATTATATATAATTTATTGGATCTGATTTTGCTAAATTTCATCCGAAAATTGGCCGCGCCAAAGTTATCTCATAACATCTTATAATATATGAAGTTACAGTTTAATATTTGATTGTATGTGATTTCATCCGGAAATTGGCCGCGCCAAAGTTATCCCAAATTATCTATTATCATGATTTTGTATTAAATATGATATAATATAATGTAATTTCATCCGAAATTTGGCCGCGCCAAAGTTATCTTATAATATCTGATATCTTGATTTTATAAAAAAATTATTGGATACATTTTTATCCAAAAAATTTTTCTGTTTTTAGATTTATTTTTAGATATAATAATGTCAAACTGAAAATAAATAAAAAAACAAAAAAACTTCGAACGGACGGGGATTAGAACCACAAGTCTTCCGTTTTGTAATCGCAATCTCTACCCTCTAGACCAGCGGACGTTGTTAGCAAATAACAACTTTAAAAGACTTAGTTTTAAATAAAATGATCGTATCTAATTATATCAAATTGATCTAACATATAGTAATATATGATTATACCCAATTAAATATGTTATTTACTTGTACACAATTTTCAAAAAGACTTAGAAAATTTTTGATAAAATTTGCAAAAAAAAAAAAATTGGATTGACGTACAGCGCTATTAGGGGCTTTCATGGTAAGCTTAAACAATAATTTTAATGTAGCGGTGTGCCTTATTTCCAAGTCATAGGCTTCCAAAGTGAAATAAGACTTTGGCTTATAAATTTGAAATTTTTCATGGAATCAGGAAATCAGAATTAGATTTGAGATCGGGTTCCAAAAATCATTGATAATTTGATAATTTAAACCAAATATAGCTATTATTAACTATATAAATGCAATATAAATTTTTAAAAATGATTGCAAAAATTCAAAAAGTAAAATTTTTTAAGTTCTAAAAAAACAAATGCAAAAAAAAAGTGTTTTCTATTTAAAAAAACAATAAAAAAATATATTTTTTTCTGGAATCGAACTCGGGTTCCCAATAATGATAGATAATTTTATAATAAATTAAATATAGTTATATATAACTATATAACAGCAATATATTTTTTTAAAAATGATTGCAAAAATTAAAAAAAAAAAAATATTTAGTTCTAAAAAAAATAAATGCAATAAAAAAGTGTTTTCTATTTAAAAAAAATAAAAAAAATATATTTTTTTTCTGGAATCGAACTCGGGTTGCCAAAAATTATAGATAATTTTATAATAAATCAAATATAGTTATATATAACTGTATAAAAGAAAAATAATTTTTTAAAAATGATTGCAAAAATTCCAAAAATCAAAATTTTTTAGTTCTAAAAAAATTAAACGCAATAAAAAAGTGTTTTCTATTTAAAAAAAATAAAAAAAAAACTTTTTTTCTCGACTGGGCCGGGAATCGAACTCGGGTTCCCAAAAAATCATATGTAATCTTATATGATACAATAAAAAGTTTTGTATAACCATATATGTTGACACACAAAAAAAAATTTTGAAATACTGGCATATATAATTATATATGGCTAGTTGTTTGGTCAAAAAAATATTTTTTTTATACATGATTATATCAAAATATATATTCCATTACATATGCGAGCATTTATAAATATATATTGAGTTTAGACGAAATTTGCGTATATATAGTACCATACAAACAAAGATATGTTATCGTTTAAGACACATATAATTATATCTATTATTTTTGTTGGAAATTTTTTTAGTATGGAACCATATATAGTTTTAAATGGTATTATATTAGTCATATATAATTATACATAAATTGATACTGGATTTTTTGTTTAGTAAAGTCCTATACATAACACTGTGCAACAAGAAAAATGAGCCTCAATGGCTTCAACGCCACATGAAAGTAGACCATCAAGTGAACAAAATCACCAAAGGGTTTTGCAAAGTCAGTTCGGATTTCTTTTTTATAGCCCACTGAAGTTTTTATATTTTTATCAAAGGCGTTTGGAAAACGTCAAAAATACTATAATAAGAACACATCTGAGCTTCAAAATATGATTTGATGTCTCCAGTGAAATTTTATGGCGGTTCTTTTCTTAGAACATTTTAACCCTCTAACTGCCATTTTTAGGGGTCATTTTAGGCCTTTTTCAAAAACTAAACACAGAAGTCTAATAAAACGTCCATTTAGAGGGTTAAAATGTTCTACAAATATTTTCCTCATAAAATTTCACTAGGGGTTGTCAAATGGTAAAAGTTTGTGCGACATGCGCAAAGTGCTTGAAAAGGGTCAAGTATAAATAATCAATGTTTGTTATTTTTTTTACCAAAGCAGTGTTAAAAAATATCGACAAAAAAACAGTGCAAATATACTTTTGAGCTAAAAATGATATTCTAATGTGTTTTATAAAATTTTATGATGATTCTTTTCTTTGACCAAATTAACCCTCTAGCTCCCGTTTTAAAGGGTCTTTTTTGTCCTTTTTTAAAAGAAATACAAAAAAGTCTATAAAAAAAGGCAGTTAGAGGGTTAAAATGTTTTACAAATATTTTCTGCATCAAATTTTTCTAGGGCACGTATAAGACAGAAAGTTCGTCCTGCATATAGAAAGTGCTTAAAAATTTTTAAGTATTCAAATTTTATTTTATTATTTTTTTGGGCCGAAATAAAAAAAACACAAATAAAAAAGTTAAAATCGACTTTGTCGAATGTATTGATACCCTCCACAATGTAAAAAAGTTTACTTGCTAAAAAACAAAACAAACATTTAAAAAAAAAATCGACAAAAAAAAATTTTTGGTAAAAAAAAATTTTACGAAAATATTTTTTTTTGTAAAAAAATATGTTTGTACTTGTTTAAATACCATTCGGTGATCAATTCTGTTCACATGTGTTAAGCAGCAGCCGAATGAAAGCCGAATACAAAAAAAGTCAATAAAAAAGGCAGTTAGAGGGTTAAAATGTTTTACAAATATTTTCTGCATCAAATTTTACTAGGGCACGTCTAAGACAGAAAGTTCGCCCAGCATATAGAAAATGCTTAAAAATTTTAAAGTATTAAAATTTTTTTTTATATTTTTTTTGGGCCGAAATTATTTGCAAAAAAAACAAAAAAAAAAACAAAAAAAAAATTTTTGATAAAAAAAAAATCGACGAAAATGTTTTTTTTTTTTTAAATATGTTTGTACTTGTTTAAATACCATTCGTTGATCAATTCTGTTCACATGTGTCAACCATCAGCCGAATTAAAGCATTTTGTGTTTTTAGGTTATGTTGAATGTACCACAATTTTCGAGGTATTTTTATATTTTCGCTCATAACTTTTGAACCGCTGAACCGATTTCGCTCAAATGGAATACCAAACTACTTAGGGCAAGAACAAGTAAATATGCTAAGTCTTAGTTATATCTGTTTAATACTTTGGCCGTGATAACCATTTCCACAGACGGACAGGCATCGCTAGAATGTCTTAAAATCGATCACTGATCAATAATATATAAGGGGGTGTTCGTGTCAACTGACACAACTTTTGATACCGATCTACTATCCTATTTGATAGCAGTGCAGACACAATTTTTCAACGAGATCTGTCAAAGACTCTCTGAGTTAGATGGGTCGAAATTTGACATCTTGGCCAAGAAGTGTTTATTCCCATCCATATAACTTCTTACCAATTGATTTTAGCAAAATGTGTCCCAAACAGTTTAGATAGCTATTTCTTCAATCTTGCGAAAAAAAATTATAAAAAAATAAAAAAAATAGTTTGATTTTTTGTTTTTTAAATCCAAAACTTGTTTGACTTTTTTGTCAAATCGGGTCTTTTTTTGACTCAAAAGAAAGCTTAGGTGTTTTCCCCACCTAATTCTTCTTCGCCTCAAATATATTTTTGCTCCACCAACAAATTTCCGCTAGAACGGCATCACGCGACTTTTTCCTATGATATCTGATATGTTGATCACTGCCAAAGTATACACTCAAAAAATTATGTAGGTAAATTCCAGTGAATATTCACTTAAAACAAATGAAATTTTATTTAAAAACCATTCCACTGTTTTTTCATTTAAAATAAAAACACATTGCAGTCAATTTTAAATGTTATTATAATGACTAACCAAAACATTAAAAAATTACTGAATATTCACTTATTTTGTATTGAAAAACAGTAAGACTATAGAAGAAATTTTTTACTGCCGAAAATTAATGTAACAGGAAATTCGTTTTTAAAAAAAAAATTTGAATACTTTAAAATTTTTAAGCATTTTCTATATGCTGGACGAACTTTCTGTCTTAGACGTGCCCTAGTAAAATTTGATGCAGAAAATATTTTTAAAACATTTTAACCCTCTAACTGCCTTTTTTTTATAGACTTTTTTGTATTTCTTTTAAAAAAGGACAAAAATGACCCTTTAAAACGGGAGCTAGAGGGTTAATTTGGTCAAAGAAAAGAATAATCATAAAATTTTATAAAACACATCAGAACATCATTCTTAGCTCAAAAGTATATTTGCACTGTTTTTTGTCGATATTTTTTAACACTGCTTTGGTAAAAAAAAATAACAAACATTGCACGGTGCCCTGGAGAGGATTTAAATAAAATTTTGGTGTTACTCCAATTTTTAAGCGGATTATGTTTTTGGACTATAAAAGAAAGAAAATGAGCCAAAAAAGAAAAAAAAGTACTAGGCGCTTTTTTTTTGGCGGGCAAAAAGATGAATTTCAAAAAAACAAAAAAGAATTTATTCTTTCAAATGCATAAAAATTTTTTTATACAGATGTAAATTCATCACATATTCACTTGTCAGTGAGATTTAAATATATATGTGACATATTTTTTCAGATACGAGACTTAAAAGAATAATTTCACTATTTAGTGAGACTAAATCAAATTTCTTATTTAATTTAATGAAAATTTTAACTCTAGCAGTTACTTCACATTTAATATTGATCCTGTTTCTAGATTTTGAAGGGGGGAAGTTACCCCAACAATACAAACAAAATTTACAAAGGATTTTGGGCGAAATAAACAAAATTAAAAAAGGATATTAAGTCCATCCATAAGTTTCGCAATAAACAAATAGTCCAAACCTCTTTCTGTATCTCTTTTTAAACTATTTACTTTATTTTACTCTTCCTTAGGCATTGCAAACACATTTTTAATGATTTTTACTATCGTTTTCTGATTTTTCTTAGTTTTGAAAAAAAAATTTAACAAAAAAGTATTTATTCTTTTAAAATTATATGACTCACTAAGGTCTAAACTGAGGCAACTTTGTGTTCTGCTGTCCGTCTGAGTAGTACACTGAAAACTTTTAAGAACTTACATTTATAAATAATTTACAAGGACATATTTCATTTAGTTTCAATTACTTAATAGTGAAATTATTCTTTTAAGTCTCATATCTGGAAAATTATGTTACATATATATCTAAATCTCACTGATAAGTAAATATGTGATGAATTTACATCCGCATATACAAATTTTAATGCATTTGAAAGAATAAATTCTTTTTTGTTTTTTTGAAATTCATCTTTTTGCCCGCCAAAAAAAAAGCGCCTAGTACTTTTTTTTCTTTTTTGGCTCATTTTCTTTCTTTTATAGTCCAAAAACATAATCCGCTTAAAAATTGGAGTAACACCAAAATTTTATTTAAATCCTCTCCAGGGCACCGTGATTGATTATTTATACTTGACCCTTTTTAAGCACTTTGCGCATGTCGCACAAACTTTTACCATTTGACAACCCCTAGTGAAATTTTATGAGGAAAATATTTGTAGAACATTTTAACCCTCTAAATGGACGTTTTATTAGACTTCTGTGTTTAGATTTTGAAAAAGGACTAAAATGATCCCTAAAAATGGCAGTTAGAGGGTTAAAATGTTCTAAGAAAAGAACCGCCATAAAATTTAACTGAAGACATTAAATCATATTTTGAAGCTCAGATGTGTTCTTATTATAGTATTTTTGACGTTTTCCAAACGCCATTGATAAAAAAATGAAAATTTCAGTGGGCTATAAAAAAGAAATCCGAACTGACTTTGCAAAACCCTTTGGTGATTTTGTCCACTGTATGGTCTACTTTCATATGGCGTTGAAGGCATTGAGGCTCAATGCAATGACCCAAAATTTGTTGCACAGTGTAATTAGATATAAAGTCACGTATAATAATGTATGAAATCGGATTAAGTTTTATGTGCAACGTATGATTACATCTACCATTTATATTAATATATTATGAACAATATAATTAGATATGATTTTATATGACATCATTTAAAAAAATTGGAAAATTTCAAAGTGAGATATAATTTTATACTTTGACTCATATAGTTGTATATGATTTTATGAAAACGTATAAAATAATATACATTTATATGAATTCCTTTTTACTCGGGAATTTAAAAAAAAATAATTTAAAATTTTTTTGAATCTACACACGTAAAATATATAATACTTTTTTGATATCGGTAATCTATATATTTATATAATTTAATTTTTTTAAAAGAAAAAAAAAATTCTCAATATCTGAAACTATTTCTATAAAATATCTTATATTTTTAAACAATTTTTTAAAGAAAAAATTCAAAATCTAAGAAGTTTTTTTTTATAAAAAAAGTCTGCAATTTTGAGACACCTTTCTATAGAAAACGTCATAGATTTTGAGACATGTTTTCTGTTGCAAAAGTCGCAGAGAAAAAGTAGAAAAAGTCTCAGATTCTGAGACATTTTTCTTATAGAAAAATTTTCAGAGACTGAGATGTTTTTTCTTATAACAAAAGTCTCAGATTCTGAGACATTCTGAGACTGAATGTTTTTCTATGAAAAATATATCTCAGAATCTAAAATAAATGTCTTAGAATCTGAAACTTTTCATAGAAAAAAGTCCCCAGATTCTGAGATTTTTTACATGGAAAAAAATGTCTCAGAATCTTTTTCTATAGAAGATCTCTGAGAATCTGAAAGTTTTTGTTAAGAAAAATGTCTCAAAATTTCAAACTTTTAATAAAAATGTCTTTGATTTTCAATAGAAAAAAGGCATCAGTTTTTGGAGCATTTTTCTCCTAAAAGAAAAAAAATCAGACCTTAAGATTTTGAGACATTTGTCTTGCGTTGTCAGATTATTTTTTCTTATATTTTTTTATAATTTTTCGTAGGTTCAACAGATAAATTCAGTTGCTTGTTCGTGAAATTTGATATAAATACCAATTGATTCAAACGAAAGTCATTAGATCGGAATAAAATTATTAGTTATCACAACTGATAAAAGTGTTAGTTGGCTGGTCTACACAAACTTTATTGGTTCTTAATTTGGTTTTCTGTGGTTATACTTATAAGAAAATATTGTATTGAAAAAACAAAATATTTAAACAAGATGGTGAAAAATTAAAAAATTCTGAAGTGGGTGCTAGATTATTCAAAAATTCTGAAGTGGGTGCTAGATTATTGTCTAGCACCCAGTTCTAAAATTTGGGTGCTAGATCACTAACGCGGGTGCTGGATCTAGCACCCAAAGTGCTGACATGGCAAGCCTGCTATTTTTACAGAGTACAGAGTACTCCGACATTGTGTCGGAGCCTTTAAGCATATCAAAGTTTAAATAATTAAAAAAAAGGAAAATTGACTGGGGTGGGCTAAATGAAAAAATGTCTGGGGTGGGCTAAATCGAGTCTAGGGTGGGCTTTGCCCACCCCAGCCCCCCCGTTTCTACGCCTATGGGCGCCTTATATCAGTTTTCTCTTTCTAACCTAATTGGTAGAATAATTTGAAAATATTAACCATATGGTTAAAGAATACTTTTTTGACACCTGTCACTTATGTCGAGTCTGTATTAGTCTGTGGTTTTGTGATGTTTATAATTACTCCTTTTTTAATTCGAAGTATATACGTTTGATTACACAGGGCAACACTTTTTTTTGCCCCAGGGCAACACTTTTTTTTTTGCCCCAGGGCAACACTTTTTTGCGATTTGCTCGCGAACGCGAGCTGATGGAAACAATTGGATAACAGATTCGGAATCAGCACACTAAAATCCATATAAATCAGTTGTCAAAGGTCAGGCAAATTGAAAAAGTTCAAATTTTGTGAACCTGCGTTATCAATGAAATTAATTTTTCTATCACGTAAGGTTTTTAAGATATTCGCGTTTGAATATTGTGAGGGCGATTTTTCGTTGAAACTTAATTGATAATTTTCATACAATATCATATTTTATGGAAGAATAGTAAAATTCTTTTTAGTTGATTTTACTAACATTTTTCTACGGGTGTACAAAAATTCTACTTTGCAATGGTTTTGATTTCGTTCTAAAATTTAGTACCCAGATCTAGTAAACTTTTGTTTTTTCAACGTTGACAATTTTCTCTGCATAGAAATTTCTGTTTCAAATTTTTCTTCAATTGTCTGGGGGCTAATTATGTAACTTGATAGTCGTCAATCGTCATCGTTAGCTCATTATTCTATTACCATAAAATGACACTATATGGTAATGGAATAACGATGGAAACGATACGATTGACGACTATCAAGTTACATAATTACCCCCCTGGAAACTTTCAAATGTGTTATAGTACATTCACACTCAGCTCGAAACCTCGTTGAAAGTACGTACTTTCATTTTGAAAACATAACCGTTCACACCCGAAATTTTTGACGGTTATCACGTTTTCGAAAATTACCGAATAAAATTTGCGAACATACCGACATTAATCGCACACAATTAATTAATTTTCGCACTAATTTACAATAATTTATTTAAATCTTTTGATTTAATGCTATTTTTTATGAAAATATTTAAATATTTTTATTTTTTATTTTTGACACTTTCTTTAATTTATTTTCTTTATGAAATTTAAGAGCTTTCGAACGTACTTTCGTTGAAAACTCATAACAAAAAGTTTTCAATTTGTATGGGAAAATACGTACTTTCAAATGAGGTTTGAGGCGAAACCTCGTTAAACGGGCTTTCGATGCCAATGTGAATGCACTATTAGTCGTTTAAAGAAAATAGTCGCAAGAGTTTTTGGTAATTTTTTTCCCTTGCTGAGAAAAAAGGAAATTCTTTAATTTAAATTGAATTTATTAAAATTTTCTGGTAAGATTAAATAGTTTTTCTTGGAAAACTTCGTTATGTATTAACCAATTTGTGTTAATTTTAATCTTGTAGAGAAATTGTGCTAACTTTTGTTCCTGGAATTTTTGGTGCTGAGTGTCGTAAGGGGGAAGTCGTTTACTCATTGTCGTTTTAATTGGAAATTGTATTGCTGAAAGGGCAAAGGGAGTAATTTTGATATTTTGTTCCCAACGAACAACATTCTGCGGTTAAATATTCCAGATTTTATTGGTATTGGTGAGAATATTTACGCCTGTGCGGCGCAAAACTTTTGCAAAAGCATTTGGTTTTTGTGTTGGAGTTAACTTATTTCCTTTCTACCCCTTACAACTTCTATAAACCAGCACGCAGTGAGCTAGTAAACCTAGACAGATTTTTAATTTTGTTCGAGCCAATTGTATTTGTGTTCCATAGATTTTGTTTTTGAAGAATATTGTTGTCTCAAGATTTTGTGGTCCTGCAGCACATACAAGTGTCCCGGTGTGTAAATAAAAAAAGGAAAAAGTGTACAAAGTTACGAACTTTAAAAGTGTAGTGAAAATCGTAAGGTGACCAAGTGTGTTCGTGGTAGAATATTTCTAAAATTGAATTAACGTAAATTTATTTTTAAATTTATATCCAAAACGGAGTAATTAATTGCTATTTTTTTCCCGCGATAAAAACGTTTAATTCGTAAAATCTTATTTACATTTTTCTTTAAAATTAAAAACATTTGAATTTTGTCAGTAACGTAAAAAGAGGGAAAAAGTAATTTTGTGTTTATGGTCACCCTAATTGTGTTTTTGTGAGTTCATACATTCAATACATCCTTTGCCCTTCACACCACGGTTGGGAAATGTGGCACAATAGTGCCATTTTTGGCACTATTGCATGGTCAGTGGCACCCCAAAAAACAGTTTTGGCCCTTTTTCATCCTCTCCAAATATTGTCAAAATTTATTTAAAATAAATTTTAAAAAAAATATTTTTACTAAAATTAAATTATGTCAAAAAGGATAAAAAGTATCAGTTATTCCCTTTTTCATATTTCTACCTTTTATTGCAAAAATGTAAAGTTTTGTTTTCTTAAAATTGTTTATTTAAAAGTGGGCAAGTGCGGGAAATTCATTGGTCTTACAGGAAGAATTGATCAAAAAAAACCTATCCTATGACTGGTTCAACGCGAACTGGTAATAGAATACAAGCTCTACGACCAGTAAAAAAGTGGCAATTGATATGAGCGACTAGTTTACGACTAGTCCTGGAACATGTTACAAGGGGTTAATTAACCCCGTGCTTAGATCTTACTATATTAAAGTGACAAAGTTATTGATTGCTGCATAGACTAAAAAGAATCAGGAAAAATTCGCCAAAAGACGAAAGCCCATCCAACCTTACCTACTCTATGATTGCTATTGTAAAAAGTACCAAAAACTAAAAAGTACATATTTACAAATTTTTTTTTGGCCCTTTTCGACTAATTTTGGCCCTTTTTAGCCCTCAACTTTGCACTAATTGAAAATTCTCAAATACCAACACTGCTTCACACCACCCAACTACACGCATTCTCCTTTCATACATTCCTCTCATACATACCATCACGCACACTCAACTTTGATTTTATTTCTACGAAACACACACTTCGACTAATTTCACTCAATTCTTAGAAAACATCCCCTTTGCATACATACACACTCACTCACGTAATACAGACCATACCATACAGTACAACTCATACATGCTTTTGTTGCGTTAAGAGGGGAATACCCTGAAAGGCAAATCTTCATCAATCTACAAGCGCTTGGAGACAACGATGCAGAAGTCCATGTAAGTTTTTTTTTGGATTTTTATTTCAAACTTACTCGAACCAACAAATATTTTTTTTACATTCATACATTCTGGAGTTAAGCATGAGTAATTAGATATTTTCTACGTAGTTTTTTTCGTAACTTCTCCTTGAATATTTATTTTGGTTTGAGGATACGGGTTCGCATCGAACGCGGTTTTATAGATTTTAGATTATTCATGTTTGATTCCATATATATTTTACATATGAACCTATTTACTTAGTTACATACAGGCAATGACCATATAACACACTACGAGTGTATTGAATAAAATTTTCTTTCTATTTAATTAATATTAATAATGTTGGTTTAAAAAGATCTTGTTTTAAATTTGTCTTTCATTAGTTGTCGTTGATAATTTGTTTTATTAAATTTCGTAATTATTTTTTTTATTAATTCAATTATTCATTAATTTAAATATCTCTTAAATTTTATTTCGGGTTTAACTTAAATGAAAATTCTTCAATAATTTTTTTTTGTTGACCCCAAACGTTTAACGTAATTTTTGTTAAAATTTTTTCTAATTTTGCTAGCATAGATTCTCGTCAATTTTTCTTTTATTTTTCCTTATGAGTTATATTACTAATATTTATCTAATTTTGTCTACAATTTTATGCCTTGTATTTTTGTTAATTTCTTAAATTGTTTTTTTATTAATTTTGCGAAAATGGTAAATTTTAATAAAATTTGTGTTGTGGATATGTAAACATGAAATTTTAAATTTTTGTTGGGTTTTATTACGAAAGGTGAAGTCATAGGCACAGACTAAATACAGACTCGACAGTAGAGTTTTACAAGAAAAAATGGGGAAAAACTAAGCGATTTTAGGAGAAAACACAGCGGTTTTTAGTCCGTTTTACGCTAACATGGCAACACTTTCTACGACTTAGGAGTGAGTGAGACAACAAAAACCGATCTGGCATCCATTTTTCTTATGGCGCGTTATATCAGTTTTCTCTTTCTAACCTAATTCGTAGAATAATTTGAATATATTAACCATATGGTTCAGAACTACTTTTTTGACACCTGTCACTTGTGTCGAGTCTGTATTAGTCTGTGTCATAGGTATGTGGTAGATAGGGATTTTTTTTATTTTTTTTTTATTTTTGGGGTTGACAACAGGAGACCAAGCTTTGTCAGCAAAGGAGGGTGGGCCATGGTAAGTGTAGCGCCTAACACCTAAAGCTACACAATCAACCTCAGCCGCTTCTTTTCTTATCTCTTGCTTCTTTCTGGATATGTATGAATCCTTTGTTTATTTTAAATTGCTACCTAAAGTTTAAAATCCCGTGTAACTGATTCATGAATATTTAATATTTTATTTTTGGGAACTTACTAAACCCCCCCATCGACGAGCACAGCCGGTACTACTAGGTAGCTTGTTCCCAAGGTAGTTCAACGACCGATTAAGAATCGTTACAATATTGAAATATTTGGGTCTCCTCTGTAACGTATTCTTAAGTTGCTCAAACACAATAGAACTCGATTTAGTAAAAATAAGGCATCTTTATTCCAAATCTGGCATCCAAATTTTTCTATCGCGTACTGTTTTTGAAATATTGGCGTTTGAAAAACTCAAACTCTACTGATACGCACTTATATTCTTTATAAATCCCACTAAAATTTTCAAACGCGAATATCTCAAAAACAGAACATGCTTGAAAATTGTGGATTGCAGTTTTGGAATCAGGAGGTCCATTTTATATGAAATCAAGTCCTATTTCGTGGAAGCAACGTAAGAATACGTAACAGTGGACCCCTAAAAGTGCTTTTTTTACTTTTTAACAGCGAATATCTCAAAAACGGTACGTGCTAGAAAAATTTGGATTGCAGTTTTGGAATCAGGAAGTCCATTTTATATGAAATCAAATTCTATTTGGTAGGAGCAACGTAAGAATACGTAACAGTAGACCCCTAAAAGTGCTAAAATATTGTTTATTTTTTTTTTACTTTTTAACAGCGAATATCTCAAAAACGGTACTTGCTAGAAAAATTTGGACAGTAGATTTGGAAGCAGGAGACCAAAATCTGCAAGGACCAGTTAGAAATTTCACTGGGAGGTTTTTGCTGTCGAACAGTGTTTTTAGTGTAAATATTACAAAAAATACTCTTTCAATCAATCTAACAAAAATAAGTGAAACAAGAACTTCTAATTTAGAAGTTCTAAATCACCAAATAAAAATGACATAATCACACCCAAAATGCAAAGAAATATGTACTTCTAAAGAAGTGATGAAAAATGCGCTTCCAAAAAGTCAATTTATATTAACATCCGGATCACTACTTCAAAAGTTGTGATAAAAATGTTAATATATATGTACATAATAAACACTAGTGATATATGTTATACTTAAGTGTCAATCTTTCGCCAATGAAAAGTGGCGAAAAAAAGAACATATTTTGTGTGTCACGCCCATATTAAATTCATCAATGTTTCAGTAGAAGCAGAAGTACATCTGGTTCATAAGTTCCCAGCAAAAAATAAACGAAGTGGTTCAAAAAGAATTAGTGGTTTCACTACATACACAGTAGCGATAAGTGCCGAACTTCATATTCCGTAAGAAGTACTTTTAAAATCACTTCCAAAAATGCTACAAAATAATAATAAAAACATTTTTCACCAGTTCTTTACTTAATGATTTCAAAGTACTTCATTAATATGTTCTTAGGAATTAAATCATATCAAATTAAATCAAATCACCACAACATATGAACTTCTTTTTCAACTGAAACACTTAGAATGTGGGTGATACACGAAGTATGTACTTTTTTCTACGTCCAGCTTCGAATAGATTTAGGTTTTGCAAAAATGGTGACTAAATTTGGTAATGGCATTTCATTTCTCTTTATATAGAGCTTAAAAAATCGAAAAGACGAAAATCGATTATTGATAATTTTTTCAATTTCATAAAAGCAATTTGACGTTTAACTACCATTCTATATCTTACATATATCGAAAAATGGTGGTCCTAAATTAAATAAATACATTTACGAACTAAAGCGGATGTTTCTCGATCACATTATTAAAGATTGTTTAAGCTTTTTAGAAAATTGAGGTTTAGGCTTGTGGTCAGAACAAACTGGTGAATCGATTTGCCGTGAATTTTTTTTTAGTTTTGTGATCTTTATAATTACTCCTTTTTTTAATTCGAAGTATATACGTTGGATTATCAATGAAATTAATTTTTCTATCACGTAAGGTTTTTAAGATATTCGCGTTTGAATATTGAAATATTTGGGTCTCCTCTGTAACATATTCTTAAGTTGCTCAAACACAAAAGTACTCGATTTAGTAAAATTTATTACAAATCTGGTATCCAAATTTTTCTGTCGCGTACTGTTTTTGAAATATTGGCGTTTAAAAATCTAAACTCCACTGTTGCGCACTTATATTCTTTATAAATCACACTAACATTTTCAAACGCGAATATCTCAAAAACAGAACATGCTAGAAAAATTTGGATTGCAGTTTTGGAATCACGAGGTCCATTTTATATGAAATCAAGTCCTATTTGGTGGAAGCAACATAAGAATACGTAACAGTAGACCCCTAAAAGTGCTAAAATATTGTTTTTTACTTTTTAACAGCGAATATCTCAAAAACGTACGTGCTTTAGAAATTTCACTGGGAGGTTTTTGCCATAGAGTAAAGAATATATCAGAGATTTTGATAGGCCCCAAAACAATATATCACTTTATATAAATTGGTTCTCTTAATGTTTAAGAGAGTTTTTACATGCAATAGCATAGGCAACACTAAGAGAACCAACTTTTTGAGAGAGGAAATTAAATGGTAGCCAACCAACCTGATACCCACTGGCATAGAGAAACATAGAGGCGAAGGTGAAAGAAAAAATAATATCACTATCTTTTTCTAATTTCTCACACGTACGTTGTCGATGTGAATTCACCACACAATACATGTTTACAAGTCGTACTTTGTCAACAAATACATGTATACAAGTTGTACTTTGACAACTCAATTTTTGACGCCTTCGCCTCTATGTTTCTCTATGCCCACTGGTTTTTGCTGTCAAACAGTGTTTTTAGTGTAAATATTACAAAAAAATACTCTTTCAATTTATCTTACAAAAAGTAGTGAAAAAATCACTTCTAATTTGGAAGTCCTAAATCACCAATTAAAAATGACATAATCACACCCAAAATGCCAAGAAATATGCACTTCTAGAGAAGTGATAAAATATTAACATCCGGATCACTACTTCAGAAGTTGTGATAAAAATGTCAATCTTTCGCCACTGAAAAGTGGCGAAAAAAAGAACATACTTTGTGTGTCACGCCCATATTAAATTCATCAATGTTTCAGTTGAAGAAGAAGTACATCTGGTTCATAAGTTGTGGTGAATTTTGTAGTGAATGGTAAGCTCTTTTTTTGCTGGGTTGTGGTGAATTTTGTATTGAATGTGTTTTCTTCTCGATAAGTAGTTTACTTACAAAAAAACGTCAAATAAAATTAAATTATAACTTTTTTTTTTGAAATTAAAATAGATTGATAAAAAATATACCCCGCTTATAGCGAACTTCGCTTATAACGAACTATTTTTACTGGTCCTCCGGAGGGCGTTATAACCGGGTTTGACTGTATTTTAAACAAATTAAAAAAAAATTAAATTGACAATTTTCACAATTCCTATTTTTTTAGTACACACTGATTTCTGTCGTTCTTCTCAATCCTTTATATATGTCATTCGTGGTATTTCCGCAATATCTTTTCGGAGATATATCGCCCTATTGTTTGCAGAGTTCATATATACAGTGCAGAGCTTCGAAGAATGCAATCCTTTTCTAATGAATTCTCCAAAAAGTCCATTCAATTTTCATAGTAATTGAATGCATTCGATTTATAAATCAACATTTAATGCAGTCTTTGGAATGCATTCGATTGAGTGGAAATAAATGAATGCATTCGATTTTTTGTTCATTCGATTAAAAAAAATCTAATGCATTCGATTTTTGAAAGTTGAATGAAAAATAAATCGAATGCATTCGATATTTATAAATCGAATGAGGGCTGTAGGCAAAATCGCCCAAAAAAGAAAATGAAATTTCGGCCAAAAATTTTTCATACAAATTTGGGCCATATTTCATATGAAAAGTTACCCAAAATTTTTGGGCACATTTTCATAGTTTTTGGGCAAAATTTCGAAATAAAAAATTAGGTGATTTTTCATTCGAAAAATTGCCCAAAATAAAATATGAAAAATTGCCCATTTTTAGTTTGGTTTGAATTTTTGTCAAAATCTTAAAATGTGAAAACCAAAATAAGTTGCAATGAAACAGCCAATAGAAAAATTAACAAGTAAAAAAGTTAAATTCGGCCTTGCCGAATGTAGTGATACCCTCCACAATTTCAAAAAGATTATTGCAAAAAACTTTATTTAAAAGTAAATAACTTTTGAAAAAAAGATTTTTTTTTTTTAAAATTTTGGAAAATAAAAATTTGCGATTTTTTTCTTTTTTTTTTTTTTGTCAAAATATGTTCGTACTTGTTTAAATACCATTTGGTGTTCAATTATGTTTACATACATATGTCAACCAGATGCCGAATTACAGCATTTTGTATTTTTAGGTTATATTGAATGTACTGAAATTTTTGAGGTGTGCTTACATTTTCGTTCATAACTTTTGAACCGCTGAACCGATATCGCTCAAATGCAATACCAAACTTCTCGGGAGAACTTTCAATAAATATGTTAAGTTTCAGTCATCTCTGTGCAATATTTTGTCCGTGAAAACATTTTCCACAGACAGACAGACGGACATCGGTAGAATGTCTTAAAATCGATCGGGCATCATGAATATATATATATACTTTATGGGGTCCCAGACCGATATTTCGATGAGTTACAAACGGAATGACAAACTTATATATACCCTCTATCACTAAGTGGAGGGTATAAAACAACACAGGGAATTGTTATGTTTTTTCAGGGTTGGCAACCGAAACGAATAACGGTATTGGTATTACATATTTTTTATATCGGTAACGGTAAAGGTAACGGTATTTTCGATTATTTAGATAACGGTTAACCGTTGCCGAAACAACGATACCGGTACGTACCGGTATTTGAATAAAATTTACCAAAAATGATAAAAAAGTCACAAATTTGTTAAAAATACTTAAAAAATAAAAAATGTATATAATAAAATTTAAAAAAACTGATAAATTTAGTGCATTTCACCATATAATTATATAAACTATTAATTAACTCAGAATTAAATTAAAATATTCTCGCAATATTGTAATTCAACAAATAAATTATTGATTTTTACGTGTTTATAAGATGTCCCTGTCCAATCAGCAGAAATATCTGCATTTTGAGCCATTTAAGAAAACTGCGGATTTCAGCTAACGCGGTTTGCTAAATTTCTGTCTGGGTAAACCAGGTAGAGTTTGCAGAAAAATCTGTCAAAACCGCAGATAAATCTGCTGCAAAAAAAATCGGTGTCAGATTGAGCAATCCTACTTACAAAAGGGAAGTATCTCAACCCTTATGAACGGATTTGGGGATTTAGGGGTTCAAAACATGGGTTAAAAAATGGCGAAAAAATTGTTTTTTGGATTTTTCAGCCATTTCTTTTTAAGAAACTATATGATGTTTTCATATGAGAAGAAAGGTTTTTTTAATGCCTATCCAATGGTGGCAAAACCTTGTAAAAATTTAGCTTATTTAAATATTTTTTTTAGGAAAATGTGTAAATTTTTGGGGGTACTTATGTAAAGACCTACGATATCCATATGAATAAGAAATAATCTTTATTAAATTTAAGTCGACACGTATTTTTGCTCTAGACGATATTCCTATTAGTTCGGAAGTTATCGAAATTTTCCCGAAGGTCCACATGGTTTCATAAGGGGACAACGAAATTTTTAAACACCGATAAGCCGAGACACCCCAACCTTAAAATCGTCTCTTTAATATATATTTTAAGTTTCAGGCAAATCGGTTCATAAGGGTTGAGATACTTCCCTTGCACTATGGTTCCAAATGCATTTTTTTTGGCAGAAATTAAAAAAACAAAAATTTACAAATTTCCAAAAGCTTATACAGTTTCTCAATGGCAACACTCCAAGCCATTAAGAAAGTATAATGAAAAATTTTTTATGGCAATACTGTCAGTCTGCCAGGGTTTCAAAGTTGATAGTTTTAAGGCGTATTATTAAATCGGGATTAAAACCATATTACAATTATACTAACAGCAAATGGGAAAAAATAAAATTATAAAAAGGCTAAACAGGAAAATTGAAGCCCAAGGAAAGTAGTTCTTATTTAAAACTCCAATTTTTAATTCCATCCATCTTTGGCGTTATTCTTGGGGGTTGCGGTTTTAAGGATTTTGAAGCCAAAATAGCCTATATCTTTCGTGGACAAAAAGTTGTGTTTGGGCACGAACTTGCATGAGTCTTCAAATGTGAAAGTGTTTTCTAGATGGTCTATTTAATACTAAAATTAACACCTAGCCAGCATTTTTCGGCAAACTCTCACAATTGCCATTTGAGTTTAGCACAAATTTCGGCAAAATTTTCGGTTTTTTGCGAGACAAATCTTTAAATTTTTTTTAACTATAATTTTTTTGGCTTTAGCCAAGCTAACTGACTACTAGAAATATATTATGGTTGATAATTTTTTTTTTCCAAAAAAAAAAAAAAAAAAAAAAAAAAAAATTTGCGAAATTTTTTTTTTTTTTAAAAAAATTTTTTTTTTGAAAATCATTTTTTAATTGCGTAAAGAGTTAAAAACGACTTTGCTTCATTTTTGGAATTAATGCCAAAAAAAATTGATTTGGGACCATAGTGCCTTGTTAGTAAATTTTTTTTCATACCAAAAAAAAATTTTTACCAAATTTTTGCTAAAATTATGCTTGTCGATGTAAAGTAACATTAATTTTTTATGTAAAATAACCAAGTAGTTTGCACAATAACGAAAATTACTTGCACAAAAATTTATCGAAAGAAAACAACAAAAAACAAATACAGACCGCCATTTTCATTTTGTATTTTTGTGTGCGTGGTTCATTTATAATTTGTGTTATAAAAACGTAAAAAGGAAATTGATAAATAAAACTAAAATAAATAAATAAATATAAATAATTAGTTTTTTAAAAGATAAATAAATGTAAGATAAAAAAATGCTACAGTTAATTTTGCTGTCATAACTTAAAACACCATTCATTTAGCAAAACCAATGGAGACGTATGTTTCGACGAATTACAAATGTAATGATAAAGTGAGTATACCCCCATTCCGAAGGTACCAATAAGGTTTAATAGATTTTTCGTTAAAAATTAGTGTTTGGTAATAAATTTATTTTTTTACAGGGTACTGCTAAATAAATTTTTGAAGCTATGGTGAATTCTTTACTACAATAAAGAGCGTGGGCACCAGTCCTTCCCTTAGTTATACAATTAAAACCTAAAAACGCAAAGCCAAGGGAGTCCAGACCTGTTTTGATGAGTTACAAATGGAATGACAAAGTAAGTGTTCCTCCATACCAAGAGACCAATGGGGGATTAACAGTTTTTTAAATTAAAAATTTATGTTTTGTAATAATTTTCTATTTTTACAGGATGCTTTTAAATAAATTCGTGAAGCGGATCCTTCACTTCAAGAAGAAGCGTAGCCAGCAGTCACAAAATTTTACAAAAAGCTTCAGTTGGTTGGTGGTAAATTAAATCCTACACAACATTTATTAATATGGATTTATTGTGTGAAAATTTTAAATTCAACAAATATACAAATTTTTACACAAATTTATTGAAAATTTATTTTAGCATAAATGTGGTAATTTTTAGCATTATTTTTAGTCACCTTTTCTAATAATTTTGGTATATTTCACCATATTTCTTTTGGTATATTTTACCAAGTTTTTACTTAAATAGCATTGGCATTTTCTTCAAAATTTTTTTACATAAGCGTTTTGGCTAAATTACGAATACTACTTCGTCGGTTGTAGTTTTAGCATATTTTTGGTAAAATTATGCCATATTTTTGCACTTTGACACAGATTTTTTTGCGTGTTTTGAAACACTTTTTTACCGATGAACAACTTACGAGCCTTTACCGATTTCTAGCGATTTTTTATGCTAGGTAGTTGATAACCACTGTTGCCAAGTTGGAGGTTTTCCCGCTAAATCTAGCGCTTTTTGTTTGGATTTAGCGGGGAAAAATTGGGTTTAGCGGGAACGGTGCTTTAGCGGGAAAATCTAGCGCTTTTTATTTGGATTTAGTGGGACAAATTTAGAGGTTTTTTCCAATTTTTCAATCGAAAACGCCAAGTTTGTCTAATTTTAGCGCTTTTTTTGAAATTTAGCGGGAGAATTTTGTATTTTCCCGCTAAAATTTTTTCGACCGTTTCTTGCGCATTTTTAATGAAAAGTAAATTTTCGTAGAAAAAATAATTTGGAGGTTTTTTTTTAAATTTTTCTTTTTTGTCAATTAAAAATGCCAAGTTTTTCGGTTTTCAGCGCTTTTTTTTTGTAATTTAGCGGGAAATTTTTAAATTTTCCCCGCTAAATTAATTTTTGGCGGTTTCTAGCGCTTTTTTCGTGAAATTTAGAGGTTTTTGGTTAAAAATAGTTGGCAACAGTGTTGATAACCTTGCTCTACGCTGGTATTGAGTATTTGGTATTAAAATCTTTGATAACACTAGAAAAAAAATAATACAATTGTGAATTGCGTTTGATAAAAGTTAATAAATATGTTTACAAAAACTTGCAACACAAAAATACTTGAAAACTGTTATATTTCACACAAAAAAAATCACCAAATCTCGACAAGAATTGTAAGATACATGAGGTAAATAATAATTATTCATTGTAAATTGATAATTTTCCTTTCTTTTGGAAGAAATCCTTTTTAATTTCACTACATATGTACATAAATCTGGAAGTGTTGTGAACTTTTCAATTATAGGGGAATTGCTAAATTGAGTGAGATTTTTTTTTTAACTCTGAATTTTGTTGGCGGAGTGTCTGCACTCACATACAGAAAGAGTTCCAAACTAAATTAAATATTATTACATCATTCTTAAGTTTCGGTACTTTGGAGGATATAACGCAAATGGATCTTAGGATATTGAAAAGATTCGCAATGACTTTGAACGTGTTTAACTTGCACCGCTAGCGGAAAAAAGTTTTGTGGTACCGCTATGGACCAAGAGGTCTATGCGAGGTGTCAATCGGACACCGCCACCCTAACCTAATCTACATCATTCTTCACCCGAGTTTCAGATATCAATTTTGGCATCTGTCGGAAATAAGACAAGTCCCCAAAAATCGCCAAAATTTATATCCACTTCTAATGTTGTCGTAAAGTTTATCAAATGATCAGCCGTTGCAGTCATATTGTATACTTCACACATATTGGAATCCAAGATTTTTATTTTGCTCAAAAATATTTTCCCAAAAGTATGGGCAGTCATTACTAATGACTCATTAGTCTATTTATCATCTTTACATCACCCGGTATCAAATTTCGGGATTTTTTAAACCATGGTTTTCATTTGAATTTCAGGGAAAATTCCAGCAAAAAAGTTTCTTTTTCCCCTGGAGGATTCTGCAAATTCACAGTTCCATTCCTCATAAATACAATTCTTAAGGTACCTACAGACGACGCAATATTATGTACAATATTCAATTATATTGATGGTGTGTGGGTAATATTGACGATTGTACAATGGTCAATCTTACCCACACACCATCAATATAATTGAATATTGTACATAATATTGCGTCGTCTGTAGGTACCTTTTGTGCCAGTTTACAGAAGGTGAACGACACACACGAACAAAAAGTTTACATGTATTTTGTTGTTACAATAACAAAACACATGCAAAATTTTAGTTCGCCTTCTGTAAACTGGAACTAAATTATACGTATTGCCTCATCGGCTGTGTAGTCAACATAATGTTCACGATTGTTCGATACGTCAAAGACTGTACATCTCGTGGAATTTCCAGTTAAAGAGTCATCAGTAGCGTAGATTGCATACCCACCTTTCTTATACGACCGAAACTCGCTATTATATGTCGTTTGTATTTGCTCCCTTGAGAGTGTGTCCTTATCCGGGAGAGCATTCGAAAATATAACAAGTTGACCATATTTGTCAAAATCACAAGACACATTTATCCTACAGAACTCGTGCCTAAACTGATTAAACACAAGACTGTAACTCGATTTGACCGCTTCACCATCAATCAGAGACAAAAAAAGAGCTAATATTAAATTTAATATTCACAATCTCCTTTGCCGCCAGAAAACTGCCACGATGTTTTGGAGGGAGTTCACCCGCCAGGGTGTAGATAACATGAACTGGCGTAGACCGTGTAAGACCAAGGCATCTCCGTAGTGTAGCATTTTGAAAAGTTTTAATTTTGTTGTTAATCGTTTTAGATGAGTGAGCCGTTGTTGAACGCGAGTACTCAATCTTCGATCTGACAAAACTTCTAAACAAATTTGTAGCAACTCTAGGCTGAAGCCCTCCCTTCACCATAGTTAGACATGCACCATAGTCAGAAAAAGTGTCTTTAAAGCACTCTTAAGTAGAAATTCATGACGGTAATAAGAAAAAGCGTTTTCAAAACACCCCCAAGTCGAAATTCATGATGGTTATAAAATAAAATCAAGACTTATCAGTAGGGATGAGATTTCCATGCAAATGCATGTTTTTTGTCGATAGTCTAAAAACGATGTCGACCAATTATCTTTCCGAATCAAGAAATTTGCGTTAAAATGGCATCGATTTGTTTTTGCATATTTTTGCATATTTTTGCATATTTTGGTTAAAATGCATATTTTTGCATATTTTGGTTTTAAATGCATATTTTGTGCATATTCCAACTTTTAAGTGCATATTTTTGCATATTTTGGCATTTATTAGCAAAAACACGAATTGAAATTTATATGTTTCAAAAACTAATTTTAAATTTTAAAAATTTAATTTGAAAAAAAAAAAATATTTTTTTTCCTTAAAATTTTTTCTATAGATTGTCTTAATTTATAAAAAATCTTGCTTATATAAAGTTTTAAACGCTACACGCAAAAAAAAAATCTGTGTAAGATTGAGCAATCCTACTTGGTAAAACTTTTTTCATACCAAAAAAAAATTTTTACCAAATTTTTGCTAATATTATGCTTGTCGATGTTAAAGTAACATAATTCATTTTTTATGTAAAATAACCAAGTAGCTTGCACAATAACGCAAATTACCTGCACAAAAATTTATCGAAAGAAAACAACAAAAAAACAAATACAGACCGCCATTTTCATTTTTTTTTGTGTGCGTTGTTTGTTTATTTTTTGTGTTATAAAAACGTAAAAAGATAATTGATAAATAAAATAAAAATTAATTAATAAATAAAAATAAATAATTAGTTTTCTAAAAGATAAATAAATGTAAGATAAAAGAATGTTAAAGTTAATTTTGCTTTCATCACCTAAAACACCATTCATTAAGAAAAACCAATGGAGTCCCAGACGTATGTTTCGATGAATAACAAATGGAATGATAAAGTGAGTATACCCGCATTCCGAAGACACCAATAAGGTTTAATAGATTTTTAGTTAAAAATTAGTGTTTGGTAATAATTTTCTATTTTTACAGGGTACTGCTAAATAAATTTTTGAAGCTATGGCGAATCATTCACTACAATAAAGAGCGTGGACACCAATCCTGCCTTTAGGTATAAAATTAAAACCTAAAAACCCAAAGCCAAGGGAGTCCATACCTGTTTTGAGTTACAAATGGAATGACAAAGTAAGTGTTCCTCCTTACCAAGAGACCAATGGGGTTTACCAATTTTTTAAATTAAAAATTTATGTTTTGTAATAATTTTCTATTTTTACAGGATGCTTTTAAATAAATTCGTGAAGCTATAGCTTCAAGAAGAAGCGTACACGCAAAAAAAAAATCTGTGTAAGATTGAGCAATCCTACTTGGTAAAACTTTTTTCATACCAAAAAAAAAATTTTACCAAATTTTTGCTAATATTATGCTTGTCGATGTTAAAGTAACATAATTCATTTTTTATGTAAAATAACCAAGTAGCTTGCACAATAACGCAAATTACCTGCACAAAAATTTATCGAAAGAAAACAACAAAAAAACAAATACAGACCGCCATTTTCATTTTTTTTTGTGTGCGTTGTTTGTTTATTTTTTGTGTTATAAAAACGTAAAAAGGAAATTGATAAATAAAATAAAAATAAATTAATAAATAAAAATAAATAATTAGTTTTCTAAAAGATAAATAAATGTAAGATAAAAGAATGTTAAAGTTAATTTTGCTTTCATCACTTAAAACACCATTCATTAAGAAAAACCAATGGAGTCCCAGACGTATGTTTCGATGAATAACAAATGGAATGATAAAGTGAGTATACCCGCATTCCGAAGACACCAATAAGGTTTAATAGATTTTTAGTTAAAAATTAGTGTTTGGTAATAATTTTCTATTTTTACAGGGTACTGCTAAATAAATTTTTGAAGCTATGGCGAATCATTCACTACAATAAAGAGCGTGGACACCAATCCTGCCTTTAGGTATAAAATTAAAACCTAAAAACCCAAAGCCAAGGGAGTCCATACCTGTTTTGAGTTACAAATGGAATGACAAAGTAAGTGTTCCTCCTTACCAAGAGACCAATGGTGTTTACCAATTTTTTAAATTAAAAATTTGTGTTTTGTAATAATTTTCTATTTTTACAGGATGCTTTTAAATAAATTCGTGAAGCTATAGCGGATCCTTTACTTCAAGAAGAAGCGTAGGCAGCAGTCACTCGAGAAAATTGTACAAAAAGGGTCAGTTGGTCGGTGGTAAATTAAATCCTACACAACATTTATTACATTAATATGGATTTATTCTGTGAACATTTTAAATTCAACAAATATACAAATTTTTACAAAAATTTATTGAAAATTTATTTTAGCATAAATGTGGTAATTTTTAGCATTATTTTTAGTCACCTTTTCTAATAATTTTGGAATATTTCACCATATCTCTTTTGGTATATTTTACCAAGTTTTAACTTAAATAGCATTAGCATTTTCTTCAAAATTGTTTACATAAGTGTTTTGGCTAAATTACGAAAACTACTTCGTCGGTTGTAGTTTTAGCATATTTTTGGTAAAATTATGCCAGATTTTTGCTCACTCCGACACAAGTTTTTTTTTGCGTGTAGGCAGCAGTCACTCGAGAAAATTGTACAAAAAGGGTCAGTTGGTCGGTGGTAAATTAAATCCTACACAACATTTATTAAATTAATATGGATTTATTCTGTGAACATTTTAAATTCAACAAATATACAAATTTTTACAAAAATTTATTGAAAATTTATTTTAGCATAAATGTGGTAATTTTTAGCATTATTTTTAGTCACCTTTTCTAATAATTTTGGAATATTTCACCATATCTCTTTTGGTATATTTTACCAAGTTTTTACTTAAATAGCATTAGCATTTTCTTCAAAATTTTTTACATAAGTGTTTTGGCTAAATTACGAAAACTACTTCGTCGGTTGTAGTTTTAGCATATTTTTGGTAAAATTATGCCAGATTTTTGCTCACTCCGACACAAGTTTTTTTTTGCGTGTACTGTTTAAACCCGGTGTTACTTTTTGCTTTTTAAGAACTTTTTTTGCTATGAAAACAAAATTTTTATTGCACACATTTTATTTTAAGTGCATATTTTGAGGTTTTTTAGTGCATATTTTGAATTTTTTAGCGCATATTTTAAGCGCATATTTTCGATTTTTTAGTGCATGAAAATCTCATCCCTACTTATCAGAAATAACTCAATTTTAAAGCATAACTTCTTAACGCTTTTCGAACGATTCGTAAAAGCTTGTTGAGAATACTTTTTAACCAAACCTATGATTTTTTTAAAAATAATTTTTATTTTACACAACCAGTAAAATATGGTTTAAAACGACTAAAAGCGTTTTCAAATACCGTTTTTGCAGTACTTTGCAATTTATGATTTTTCATAAAAAAAAAATCATGCATTTTCTTACGGATAGTGTAAAAGCGGCCGATCGCGTCGGTTGTAATTTTTTGCGAGTTTCGTGTTTTTTTCTGAAAGTTGTTAAATTGTATTAAATTATTGAATTTTATTTTGTTTGGCATCGGGTGTACTAATTGCATCACCAAGTTTATTCATTTGAATTGTTCCCCATAATTATTGGACTGAATAGACGTGTAACTGTCGCGATATGAGTGATTGGTCGGATGGCGAGAGTCCCCCTGATAGCAGGGGCGATCGTAGTAGAAGCAGCTTTGAGGCGAGTGTGAGCGCTACGGATTTTGAGCTATTTGCTGAAAGGCAACTTGACGAAAATTCCGGTCAGACGGGCCACACGCCAAACCAACTGAAGGATGTAAACGGAAGACAACAGAATAGGAAGAATCGAAAGGATAAGCTTTCCAATAAGAATAAGGGTGGTAATAATGTGAACGTTAACAAACCGGTTTATATTGAAAAAAACAGGCAAGGGAAAGGAGAACACCCCTACCAGTGAGGGTAAGAATCTAATTGCGAACACTGCCAAACCCAATATTAGTAATAATGAGGGCGAGGTCGATGAAATGGAGCAGGAGGACAACAATTTAGCGGCAGCGAATATTGTGAATGCTACGGTGGAAAATAATTTACAACAATCATCAGAGGAGATAACTGGGCAACAAAAAGCGGTTCAACAGGCAAACGGCCAACAACCTGTACCACAACAACGGGATGCATTGATACGCCCGGAATATTTCTATGATGAGAGTAACAAGGGACCATTTATGGTTTAAGTGGATTATTATGATGAATCTGGCAACAGAAAATATCTGAATGGAATCTCGGTAAGCAAAATTATTTCTGAGCTAAGAGTAAAGGATGTTTTAGAGGTGGTTAAAATCGGATTCGGCCGTTGCAAGGTAGTCTTTAGGAAAACGAAGAGGCACCTAACAGACTGCATTGAAAAATATATCTTGGGTGATTTGACTTTGTGTTATGCTGAAAATAATTTAAAATTAGAAACCGTAAACAAAAATTAAAAAGAGAAGGAACAAATTTTTGTTCTTCCATTTTTTTAATTGTTTATCTGTTAAATCTAGTAATTCAGATAAATAAATCAAACCCCTTGATTTTGTGATTTTTTTTCCGAAAAATATTTTGTTAAATTACGAAATATTTCGTTAAGATACGAAGTATTTCGTATTTTTTTGGCTACGAAATGTACTTCGTAAAATAAACGAAATTTGTATTTTTACGAAATTCCAAGTTTTCGTAAAATTAAAAAAATTTCGTAATATGTACAAAAATTTCGTAATATGTACGAAAAAAATTTTACGAAATAATACTTCGTATTTTTATGCATGAAATTTTTTGAGTGTACAGAGGGCACAATCCAAAATTCTGAGGATCATTACGGGAGCTCTCTGGTACGTCAGAAATATCAACATTCACCAGGACTTAAATATTCCGTTTGTAAGAGAAGAGTTTATGGACATCAGAACGAAATACATTTAAAAGCTCAGGAACCACCCAAATACATTGGCGAGAGCCCTTACTCGAACCCAAACGCACACCAGACTGCAACGTGCGGACTTAAGCTGTGTTTATATCATACCACTGAGTATTAAGACCTGTCAAAAAATCGTGTGTAATATGATTTTGTTGACAGTCTAATTAGACTTTTGATTTTATGAAATATTTCAAAAAATAGCTGTGTGTTATTAGATTTGCACACAAACAGCTGTTTTTAAAAATGTCTTTTGATTTTGTTTATGATTTTTTGGCAGTATTAAGACTTTGGTAATATTTTACTTTCTTAAAATCCAAAGACTCGGTGGGATGATCTAAACACACCTTTACCGCCCATTTAATTTAGAGGCCCGTTCTTCAAAATGGCTCCTAGGGAGTAACTAGTATTTAAGTTAGTTTTGTAAGATTTATACACTTACTAGCTGTTTTGCACCCGGCGTTGCCCGGGTTGAAAAACATATATAATCAATGAGTTATTTATTAGTCAGTTTAATTACTGCTTCGTGACTTGAGGTTTGGTCGATTTTTTCGATTTTTCTCAGCGTGGGGAACATGGTATGTATGTGTTCCTCCGTCATGGGAACAATCCTAATATTAATGTATTTCGTTCAAGTGGGAGTGGCATTTAACGCATTTAGTTAAATTTTGGTCTCATGTGACCTATAGTTCCCCTATTGGTTAGCTCGTGAAGAAATTGCAATTAAATTTGCTCAGCAGTTTTTCCACGTTCGCGGAACAGGCAGACATAACTCTTACTAAAGTACAAAGGAGCGTGCCATTATATGCCTTTTTATCAGTCGCTGTTTAATATTGCCTACAAAGTGGCGTGCCATTATACAGAAAAAAATATTTTTTAATTTAATACAAAGGGGTGCTGCATTTTAAGCCCCTTGGCCCGATCGACACGGTAAATACCATCTATGGTGAAAATTGTGTTTAAATTTGTTTCACCGTTAACGCGTGAGTACGGATCAGACAAAAATAAATTGTCTATAGTTTCCGCCTCAATAAGTCCTAAATAGCTGTGGTAAAAATTATAATAACATCGGGTTCGCCGTTTAAGCGTGATTACGTAAAGGCAGAATAAACTTTCAGTACATTGCAAAAGACGTTGCAGTTGATACAGACTATGTTCCCGCCTCTGTTAGTACTGTCTTTGGAAAATGTTTTGTTAAAATCGGCTTAGTAGTTTAAGCGTTATTAAGGAACAGACCTAATCTAATAAAATGAAAAGGGGCGTGCTATATTATTTTTTATTTAAATCGGTATAGTCGTTTAAGCATGATTACGGAACATTCCGAAAAACGTTCAGTATAGTACAAAGGGGCGTGTCAAAGAGGCGTGACATTTTCCGCCTCTTTGTGCAAATGCGCTCTATTTATAATCTATAGTTTTCTCTTCGGTTAGTACTATCATTGGTAAAAATTTCACTAAAATCGGTTCAGCCGTTTATGCGTGATTACGGAACAGGAAGAAATAACGTTCAATGTAATACAAAGGGGCGTGCCATTTTACGCCTTCTTTTTTGATCGCCCTCTATTGTGGCTCATAGTTTTCGCTTCGGTTAATACTATCTGTGGTGAAAGCGTAATTGCGGAAAAGCAAAAAATAACTTGCAGTGTAATAAAAAGGGGCGTGACATTTTACGCCCCTTGTTTCCATCGCCCTCTATTGTGGCTCATAGTTTCCGCCTCGGTTAGTACTATCTGTGGTAAAAATTTCAGTGAAATCGGTAAAATCGCTTTTCAGTGATTGCGGAACAGGCAGACATAGTTTCTGTATAGTACAAAGGGGCGTGGCATTTTACCCCCATTTTTTCCGATCGCGGATTTTTCTACCTCTGGTGAAAATTTCATGAACATCGATTCAGCCGTTTTTCGGTTGTTGTCGGACAGGCAGATATAGCTTTAACATGGTACAAAGGGCCGTGGCATTGTACGCCCCTTTGTCCGATCGCGGTCGCTTATGGCCTATAGTTCCGGCCTCGGTTAGTACTATCTGTGGTGAAAATTTCATGAAAATGGGTTAAGCCGTTCTTTACTTATTGCGGAACATGGTACAAAGGGGCGTGGCATTTCACCCCCATTTTTTCCGATCGCGGATTTTTCTATCTCTGGTGAAAATTTCATGAAAATCGATTCAGCCGTTTTTCCGTTGTTGCCGGACAGGCAGATATAGCTTTAACATGGTACAAAGGGGCGTGGCATTTTACGCCGCTTTGTCCAATCGCGGTTGCTTATGGCCTATAGCTCCCGCCTGTTGAAATAATGTTTTAAAGAATTAATACTTGTTTCATTATTATACTTTGTATTATTTATTCAATCAAAATAGTTTTTGGTATTTCAATCTGTTTGTACAATTTATAAATTTGTTAGTTCAATAAAATCAATAAATTCAATAGGTTATGGGCCAACATTGCTCCGGAAAATAATTCAAAAATATTTCAAAAACGTAGAAAAATTAATCAGAAAATAAATAAATTTGTGAAAATTTTTGAAATTTGTGAGAAAATTGTTAAAGACAATTTAGAATTTATTTTCAATCGCGGATTTTATTGAAATCTGAGTGTAAAAATCGTGTGTTGTGCATCAGAAATTTTTCAACAGCATCAAGATAATCAAGACATCAAGAAATTTTTTCAAGAACACAATTAAAATCATCAAGCATCAACAATGGAGTTTTCAAAAACGCTTAAGCCCCTATCTGGTGAGTCGGACTGGCCAATTTGGAAGAGGAAGATCAGGGATCTCCTGGAATTTTATGAGGGAGCTCTGGATGTAGTTGAAAAGAAACTTACAAAGCCAGAAGCTATCGCAGATGATGCTACAGAGGCACTAAAACGAGAACATAAAACAAAATCTGATTTATTTAGAAAAGCAAATAGCTGGGCAAAAAGTCTGATTACTAGTACGATAACGGATGAAATCTATCAAAAGGTGATGGATAAAGATTCTGCTTGTGAGATGTGGGATGCGTTACAACAACAGTTCGAAGCTACTTCCAAGGATCAATTATACAAGATGTGTAATGATTTGTTTTCATTTGAATGGAATGAAAATCAAGACATTTCGACCCATGTTTCAAAATTGAAAAGCTTATGGTCTGAAATAAACAATGGATTACGTATTAAAAATGAAAATACATTACCGGATTTGTTGTTAATTTGCAAAATATTACATGTTTTACCTAGTTCGTATGAAATGTTCAAATCTAGTTGGATGATGCTTACAAGAGATGGTGATAAATCGTTAGATGAATTAATTATGCAGTTGTGTTTATACGAAAGAAATTTTTATAAAGGAAGTCAAGGTGCAACAGGTACTAATAGTCAAGAAGCTTTGGTGGTAAATCAGAAGAAATGTACTAAAGGTAAACATACATTCAAATCAAATAAACAAGAGGATACATGCCATTATTGTAAAAAGAAGGGACATTGGTTAAAAGAATGTCGAAAATGGATCGCAGATGGTCGTCCAAGTAAGTCTAAGCCTACAAATACTAATCATTCTAGTGTGGCTCTTCATTTAGTGTGTGGCGAAGTAAATGTAGCAGTATCCAGTGATGATTGGTGGGTGGATAATGGTGCTACCAGACATGTTACGAGCTCATCTGAATTTTTTACCAAATATGAGACGTTTGATGAACCCCATACAATTCAAGCAGCTGGTAAGGAAGTATTGAAGGCTCTCGGTAAGGGCACTATAGAAGTTTTGTCTACATGCAACAACAACGAATCAATTATGGAATTAAAGGATGTCTGGTATGTTCCCGGTATAACAAGAAATCTTTTTTCGGTATTGGCCGCTCATGATAGAAACTCTTCGAGCGAGTTCAAATCTACTACAACTGAATGTTTGTTTAAAGTTAATGGTGACGTTGTATTGTCTGGTTGTCGTCAAATGAATGGATCGTTATATAAAGCTAACATACGTCCTATTCATCCGAATGAAAAAGTGAATTCAGCAGTTGATAGCAGCTCAACTTTACAGTTATATCACGAAAGGTGGGGACACCAGGACAAACATCACATCAAAAACAAATTGCAAAACGAAATGGGCATTAAGGTAAAGTACAACAACAACACGTGTGAATCCTGTGTCTATGGCAAGTCGTGTAGATTACCATTTGGTAGACGCCAAACAGCAACAGCTCCAGGTGAGGTTATATTTACAGATGTTTGTGGTCCCTTTCCTACTTCATTCAAGGGATTTAAGTACTTAGTTGTATACAAAGATGATTATACAAAATACAGATATGGTTATGTAGTAAAGAATAAATCTGATGTTAAGGACACGTTGATAGAAATGATAGCCAATGCAAAGAATCAAGGTCATACAATAAAAACATTGCTTAGTGACAATGGTGGAGAGTTCGTAAATGCTGACGTTAAGAAGATTTTGTCAAAAAACGGTATAAATCAAAAGTTGACAGCCCCATACACTCCTCAACAAAACGGTGGTGCTGAAAGGGAAAACCGAACTATCATAGAAATGGCACGGACTTTCAAATATTCCAATTCTGATGTAGAATTTCCGGAATCCTTATGGGCTGAATTTGTAAAATCGTCAATTTACATTCTCAACAGAACAGGAAAGTCTTCCGTGGTCGATGTCAGTCCATATGAATTATGGTGTGGTAAAAAGCCAAGAATTCGTCATTTACGTATAATTGGTTCAACTTGCTATGTTCACGTTCCTAGCCAAAAACGTAAGAAAATGGATAGGAAAGCGGTAAAAGGGTTTCTGGTTGGATACGATGGTGACGAGAGGTATAGAATTTACATCAAAGAAGAAAATAAAGTCGAAGTTTCAAGAGACGTAAAATTTATAGAAAAAGGTATAGATTGTTATAAGAATCCTACGCACCGAAAAGATGCTAAAATCAAAAACAACAACATTGAGAACGAAACTCATAAAAACGATGCAACAACAATTAGATTTTTTCTTAAAGAATCTAATAAGGAAAATGAAAATCATGATGTTATTGATAGTGATACAGAAGATTTTGAAGGTTTCGAAGATACTGATTTGGAAGATGCGGTGCAAGATGCTGAACCGCCAAGTAATGATGAAGAAGATGATGCGGTGCAAGATGCCGAACCGCCAAGTAACGATGAAGATGATGCGGTGCAAGATGCCGAACCGCCTAGTGATGATAGTAACGAAGAAGATGATTTAAGTCAAGACGCCGAATCACAGTGTAGGAAGAAACGTCAAAGATATGAAGATACGGATGATGAAGATGGTCCAAATAAAAAACGTTTAAGGAATCGTACAATTATTATCTCCAATTGTGTCCATAACGATTTTGTAATGATGTCGCAAGAATTTGTAAATCAAGTTTCAACTCCAATATCTTTCAAAGAAGCTATTGAAAGTGATCAAAAGGATGATTGGATAAAAGCTATGCAATGCGAGGTAAATTCGTTGATGGAAAATAACACGTGGGTACTTGAAAACTTACCAAAAGGCTCTAAGGCAATTCCAAGTAAGTGGGTTTTTAAAATAAAAACAAATGCTGACGGAAGCATTGACAAATACAAAGCGAGGCTTGTTATAAAATGATGTGTCAACAGCGTTTTTATATGGTGAGTTAGAAGAAACTATATTTATGAAACAACCAGAAGGATTCGATGACGGTACAAAAAGAGTTTGTCGTCTAAACAAGAGTTTATATGGTCTAAAGCAAGCTCCTAGATGCTGGTATGCACGTATGGGTACATTTTTACAAAAACTTGGGTTTAAAGCAAGCTCAGCAGATTCTTGCTTGTATATAAGGGAGAAGAATGGTAAAAAGTTAATTCTTGCTATTTAATATAATTTTTTATCGACCTTATCTTTGATTATTTATTTTTTCTTAGAATTATCTAAGGCAGGCTTTCAAGGTCACAGTTTAATGAAAAATAAAAAGACTATAAATTCATAATTTTACTCCTCCGACGTTTCGTTGAGATTTTTTCAACTTCCTCAGGGATTTTAAATTTTATTGAATCTGGCAACGTTATAAGAAATAAAGAACAATATTGTTTTAATAATTTTTAAACTTACACAACATAAAAGAATATTTCAACTTACATATAATCTTTATCACATTATTATTTTATAAATATATAATTGTTTTAAACAATACAAAACGTAGAACATAAAACACAAAAATAAATAAGATAATTAATAAAAATAAATAAAAATATATCACAGTTGAACTTTCTTTTGGTATCACAGTTTAAAATTGACTAAATTAATGCTAAGGTGTAGTTTGCATTTGCATTGTCTTTATTTTCTTTTTTATTTATGGCAAGATTATTTCTCTCCTGGATTCGTAGGCTCTCTAATGTAAATCTCTTGTTTGTCTTTCTTTCCCTATCTAGAACTTTTATGTCGGTGAGGTTTGGGGTGTGTTTCATTTCAAAGCAATGCACCGCCAAAGCTGTTGATAGTTTTTGTTTTTCTATATCTGTTTTGTGTTCATTTATTCTCGTGCCTAAACTTCTTTTTGTTGTTCCCACATAAACTTTTCCGCACGTCTCATCATCATTGCCCACACATTCGATTTCGTATACAACATTGCTTTGCTGTATTTTTTCAATCTTTGTTTTTGTTGTTGTAAATAGTGAGGATATTGTGTTGTTTGCTTTATGAGCTACTAAAACTGTTTCATTATCTACCAATTCCTTTATTAATTTGCTCTCAGTGAGTTTTGGTATGTAGGAGAGACTTATAAATTTGGTGATGCCAGATGTGTTGTTCATGTGACTTCCCCGATTTTCTTCAATAGTTGCCCGTTGTATTAAATTGTTGATAATTTTATGTGGATAATTGTTATTAAGTAATATATCTTTAATTTTATTTATGTTTTTTTGTAGAAACCTATTGTCGCTTATTTTAACAACTTTCTTGATTAAGTTAATAGCCGTATTTGTCTTTTGTCCCATTGGTTGAGTGGAGTGGAAGTTAATAAGACGTCCTGATGCTATATTTTTTTTTTTTTTTTTTTTTGTGTACCAGTCTGTTATAATGCAATTTTGTTCTCTATAAATTCTCATATCAAGATATGGGATGGATCCGTTTTGTTCTTTTTCGATCGTAAATTTTAATTTGTTGTGGTAATTGTTAAAAGATTCCAAAATAACTTTTTCATCGCTCTTTTTAATGATGGCAAATAGATCATCTACGTATTTTGTGATTAGTTTTATATGAATATTCTTCTCCAGTAATTCTTCCGTAGTTCTTTCCAATAAAGTATCCAAAACGATGTCCGCTATTGTGGGTGATAGTGGGTTACCCATAGGCATTCCGTATGTTTGGTTGTATATTGTTTTGTCATAAATGTAATGTAATATTTTTAAAAATTGTGTTTTAGGTATTTTTGTGTGGTTTTGTAGGACATTCCACTGAGCCATTATGTTGTTAATGGCCAAGTGTATCGGTATGTTTGTGAACAACTCTTTACGTTGATGATGGCCTAGTCGCATCTTCTGATGTTAAAGACTTAGAAGCGTTTTTAAAAGAATTAAAATCCGAATTCAAGATCGTTATTAAAGATTCTGGCTATTTTCTTGGTTTGGAAATAGAAAATAACGAGGAACACATAAAAATTCATCAACAAGCATATGCCAAGAAAATTCTTGAAAGGTTCAACTTTTCAGAATGTCGTCCAGTGTCAACGCCAATGGAAAAAGTAACCAACATAACAGAAAAACCAGGGAAAGTCGTTAATGAATTTCCGTATCGTCAAGCCGTTGGAGCTCTTATGTACCTAATGTTGGGAACAAGGCCAGATTTGGCATATAGTGTTGGATTTTTATCAAGATCACTAGAAAATCCCACTAAAGAAGATGTCCAAAGAGTTAAACGTGTGTTCAGGTATATTGCTGGGACATTAAACGTTGGCATTATTTACAAAAAGAAAGGACCAAAGAGGTTAGAGTGTTTTAGTGATGCTGATTTTGGTGGATGTATCAGCACAGGACGTTCAACTTCTGGTGTCGTTGTTTCTTATGCTGGTGGAGCTATATCATGGTTAAGCCAGAGGCAACCCATGGTATCAACATCAACAACTGAGGCGGAAATTGTAGCTGCTAACGAAGCTGCAAAAGAAGTTATTTGGTTAAAAAGGTTGTTCAAAGATGTCATTAATTTTAAAGAAACTCCAATAATACAAATTGACAACACTGCAGCAATTCGATTGGCACAAAATCCGGAATTTCATAAACGAACTAAACATATTGCGTTAAAACATTTCTTTATTAGAGAAAAGGTAACCGATGGTGATTTAATGGTATCCCAAGTGTCAACTGAAAATCAAGCTGCCGATATGATGACGAAACCTTTGCCAAAACCTCGTTTACAATTTTTACGAAATTGCTTGAATATTAATTAATTAAAACAAGGGAAAGTGTTGAAATAATGTTTTAAAGAATTAATACTTGTTTCATTATTATACTTTGTATTATTTATTCAATCAAAATAGTTTTTGGTATTTCAATCTGTTTGTACAATTTATAAATTTGTTAGTTCAATAAAATCAATAAACTCAATACCGCCTCGGTTAGTACTATCTGTGGTGAAAATTTCATGAAAATGGGTTAAGCCGTTCTTTACTTATTGCGGAACAGGCAGATATAGCTTCAGCATGGTACAAAGGGGCGTGGCATTTTACGCCCCTTTGTCCGATCGCTGTCGCTTACTGCCTATAGTTCCCGCCTCGGTTAGTACTATCTGTGGTGAAAATTTCATGAAAATGGGTTAAGCCGTTCTTTACTTATTGCAGAACAGACAGAACAGTCTTCAGCATGGTACAAAGGGGCGTGGCATTTTACGCCAGACAGACAGACAAACCAACAATCAGATTTATAATATTAATAGGGATTGTTAGGCCAAGAATAGGCAGATTCAATAATCCAGATAATAAAGTATTTAACAAAAAAATCTTTAGTTTTTGAGATATCGCTATAATAAAATTTTAAAAATTTGCATTCATGCCCCTCTTAAATCTGAGCACGTTTATCACGTTGAATGAGTTTGGTTTTAAAAAATTCTTTTTAAAAAAATCTTTTTTCGTGCAGGCTTAAGTTTTCTAGTTATGAAGCAACGAAATATCATACTTTTTTTTATCGTGTAATTGAAAAAATATATCTTTTTATTAGCATTTGCTAAGCACCTTCAGACATATGCATAGGGGTTGCGAACGCATTTTGACCTTACTAAGAACAATTCCCGGAAAAAAATTAACGTATGATGTAAATATGAAGTCAATCAGATGAGTGGTTTGGCTGGAATGATGAGAACGAAAACTAAAGCTGTCAGAAAAAAGTTAATACCAGTTTTGGAATCCACGCATCCAATATAGTTAAGTTCGTGTTTAAAACTGAGGCTCTAAAATAAGTGTTAGCAATTATAGCCTAGCAAAGTTAGTAAAAAACGAATGTTTTTGACTCTTTACCAGCCATTTGCTCGCGAATGAGAGCCGATGGAACAAATTGGAAAACAGATTCGGATTCAGCACACCAAACTCCATATAAATCAGTTGTCTATGGGCAGGCAAATTGAAAAAGTTAACTTTTGTCTACCTGTGTTATTAATAAAGTGAATGTCGGCATCAACAAACTCACGAATTTGACGTTTCTTATGTTAACATAATTGTTAAGAAATATGTTTGGAAAACTATGTTAACATTTATTTCCAACATAAATATGTATAACATTTGACTATGGAACACGAGAAATAACACGATTTTGATGTATGTCGGAATAAATGTCCACATAATTATAGAGACACTATGTAAAGCTCAATAATTTTTTCATTTATACAATTTAAATGCAAGGTACCTAAATCAAACGGACGTTAAAATTTAAAAGTTGATGTGTTTGTTTTTTTACGTCTTGCGCGACGCAATTTGATTCTGGTTCGACCCTTATAAAAAACTTTCAAAACACGATAATTTTATTCAATACAATATTAAAAATTCATAAATTCTAGGTGTGTTCCAGAACTTTCCGGGTAAAGTTCGGTAAAATGTAAATCTCATTTAAACGATACTTAACTTTAAAATAATTTTCCATTTTTTGTTTTAATTTTTTAGATAATTAAACCTGCATAAGGCGATTTTTAAAAAGGTGACCTATATACTGAATGATAAAAATTCGACTTAATTAAAATACAAAAAATATTGATGAATCCACTAAAAATAGAGTCAACTAATATGGAAATGAGAAATAAAAGTTCACTCCCCATAACCGACTATACAGGTGATCTAACTAATACAGATGTTTCTCAAACTACATCGGAAGCAATAGTAGCGGAAAGTTTATGTAATAAAAATAACGTTAAAGAACCAATCATGACTGCTATTAAAACAGAGAAAACAGATATTGAGAAAGAAGATGAATTTATATTACCCGATAAAAGAAACTATACAGACTCTGCTCTTGAGTTACCAAATACAGATATTTCCTCAAACGCATCAGATATTATTAAACATGAAATTACAAGTGACGATGAGTCAGATTTATCAAATTCATTTGAATGTAAATTATGTAATTGTATCTTTAAAAATCGTTCTCTTTTCACAAATCACTTATGCAAACGTTCATTAAGGCAACGTCCCTCTGTTAAATACTGCTCACAAAAAAAGGCGATGATCGATAAAAAAATCGCCAATTGGAAAAGTGATTTGGAATGTCCATTATGTTATGCAACTATTCCAAATTTTTCTTTGTTGAAAGTTCACTTTCAGCAGGAGCATCCCGATGACGGATGCCACGTTGTTTGTTGTGATAGAAAATTGAAGACACGTTCTGAATTGAAACTACACTTAAATAGCCATCGAAAGAAAGCGTTTAAAAATGATGAGTTTATAGCAAAATTGAAAGGTGAACTAGAATGCCCACTATGCCGAGCCACTTTTCCAAAATTTACCCAATTAAATTTTCACTTTAGAGCTGACCATCCTGGCAAAAAATGTTATGTGCTATGTTGTACTAAAAAATTTTGGGAACGTCCACAAATAATTAAACACATACAAGAGCATCATAAAGAACCAGATAGGTTTCAATGTGAAATATGTAAACGAATATTTAATTCAAGTGTTATCTTAGATCAACACGTCAAACGCGAACATGCGTTAAATTGGGACTCTGATCTAGGGTTAGCAAATACAGATATTTCCACAAATGCATCAGATTTTATTAAACCTGAAATTACAAGTGATGAACCCCACATGAATTCTGGTTTCGATTTGATGGCCACCCAATTTGAAAATGTGTCAGATGGACCAAATTCAATTGAATGTAACATATGTAATCGTACCTTTAAAACACGTCATCCTTTTAAATTGCACTCATGCGTACGAACCCTAAGGAAACGTTCCTCTAAAATTGCTTCAATTGTGCATGAAAATGGAGCTGTTCGCTGCAAAGTATGTGGTAAGGTGTTTGAAACCCTCAAAAGCTGTACTCATCACTTTCTAGTAATGCATCGAAAAGGACAAAGAAAAAAGGAAGAATCAAATCCCAGTCATGTTAAAAATGACAAAATAATAGCCAAACATAAAAGTGAATTGGACTGTCCATTATGTAATGCAACTGTTCCAAATTTTTTTTCGTTAAAAGATCACTTTTGGCAACAGCATCCTGATGACAAATGCCATATTATTTGTTGTGATAAAAAATTCATGTCACGGTTTGAGTTGGTCGAACACTTAAAAAACCATGGAAGTCGTTCAACTTTTAAAAAAAATATCGAGTTTATAGCAAAAGAGAATGGTGAATTCGAATGCCCGCTATGTCAAAAACTTTGCCCGCAGTATTCTCAATTAAAGCTTCACTTTGGCTATGACCATCCTGGCGAAAGATGTCATATACTTTGTTGTAATCAAAAACTAATAGGTCCTCAAGAAATAGTTGATCACATAAAGACTCATATAAAACAAACTGAGTTTCAATGTCAAATATGTGAAAACATATTTATATCACGTGTTAACTTAGATCGACATGTAAAAAAGAAACATACGTTGAACGATACACCCATTTCCACCAATGGACTAGATTTTATTAACAATGATAAAACCCACATGAATTCTGGTTTCGATTTGATGGCACACCAATTTGAGTCCAAAAATGAGTCTGAGCGAACTTTAAGGCAACGTAGCTCTGTTAAATACTGCTCACAAGAAAGGGCAATGGCTGATAAAATAATAGCAGAATGGAAAAGTGAATTGGAGTGTCAACTATGTCATGCAACTACTCCAAACTTTTCTTTGTTGAAAGTTCACTTTAAGCAGGAGCATCCCGATGACGAATGCCACGTTGTTTGTTGTGATAGAAAAATAAAGAAACGTCCTGAATTGGTTCTACACATTAAGCGCCATGGAATAAATTATTTTAAAAATTATGACGAGTGTATAGCAAAAGGCAAAGGTGAATTAGAATGCCCACTATGCCAAGCCACTTTTCCGAAATTTTCCCAGTTAACATTTCACTTTAAGGAGGACCATCCTGGCAAAAAATGTCATGTACTATGTTGTGGTAAAAAAATAATTAATCGTCGATATTTACTTAAGCACATACAGAATCATGCAAAGCGTAATCGTACAAAGCGTAACCATACAAAGCGTAATGGGTTGCAGTGTAAAATATGTAAACGTCTGTTTAGCTCAAGAGCTATCTTAAATCAACATGTCAAACGAAAACATACATTGAATTGCGACCAGTTTCAAATTAGTTTTGCACCATCAACGCAGCATCAACAGATACAACTTAAACATCAATCTAGAAATACTAAATATGATGAAATAATGTCAAAATGGAAAGCAGAATGGGAATGCCCATTATGTCAAGCTAAGGTCTCAGACTTTTACCTATTAGAAGCTCACTTTGGGGATGAGCATCCCCATGAACAATGTCATATACTTTGTTGTTATAGAAAATTAATGAATCATCGTCAAATAGTTAATCACATTAATAGTCATAAAAATAATAGTATACGTGGTAGATATGAAAATGAATATATAATGTCAAAATGGAAAAATGAATGGGAATGCCCATTGTGCAAATCTATATTTTCGTACTTTAACTTGTTAAAAGATCACTTTAAGGATGAGCATCCAGATGATAAATGTCATATAGTTTGTTGCAATAAAAAATTACAAAGACGCTATGAAATAGTTAGACATTTAAAGGGACATGAAGAGAAAAAATGGAAAACTAAATGGGATTGTCCATTGTGTCAAGCTTATTTTTCAAATTTTGATTTATTAAAAAATCACTTTAATGATGAGCATCCCAGCGATGAATGTCATATTGTTTGTTGTAATAGAAAACTGATGACACACACTCAAATATGGAATCACCACATGAGAAGTCATGAAAGTAGACTCCAAAAAATGAAAAATGACGACATCTTGTCGAAATGGAAAAGTGAGTGGGAATGTCCATTATGTAAAGCTACTCAGGCAAGCTATAACTTATTAAAACTTCACTTTAGTGATAAGCATCCCCAAGATAAATGTCATATTGTTTGTTGTGATACCGAATTGAGTTATCGTCGTCAAATAATTATTCATATTAATGGCCATAAAAAGAACGAAAACATTCGTAAAATTGAATATGATGACTTATTGGCAAAATGGAAAAGTGAATGGGAATGTCCATTATGCAAATCTATCTTTTTAAACTTTGATTTGTTGACAACTCACTTTGGGTATGAGCATCCTGGTGATAAATGCCATGTAGTTTGTTGCAATAAAAATTTAAATCGTTTTCAATTAGTTAATCACATAAAAACCATACATAATGAACCAACAACAAGAATGCAAAATGAAGAGTTCATATTAAAATGGTATGGTGATTTAGAATGTCCTGTATGTGGAGCTACTTTCTCGAATTATAGCCCTTTAGAAAACCATTTCATTAAAGACCATCCTGACATACCATGTCATGTAATGTGTTGTAAACTGTCATTATATTCGCAAGCTGACATAGTTGATCATCTAAAATTGCATATGACCAATCCACTACATAAATCGGGTGGCGAAACGCGAATCGCAATTAATCATAACATGCAAAATGTTGATGATCAAGAAGAATCATACATTAAAATTGATGATGAAGTAATTTTCAATCCCACTTTGGGCACTATTGAACCACTAAATAAACAACAAACACCAATTCATTACGAAGTTATAGAACTTGCAACTGATAGCAATACCATTGCTATAAATTCAAATAGAACTAAACCAACAGAAATTAATAATATGACGCCTAATATTTATGAAGATATAAAATCGTATGTTGAAATTGAAAATGAAGTAATTTTGAAGCCCACAGTAGACAGTATCGAACCACTAAATAAACAACAGCCACAAATTCATTTCGATGCTATTGAGTTTGCAACTCATAGCAATAGCATTGCTATAAAATCTAATACAGATAGAACGGAACCAACACATAATGATAATAATTCATATGTTAAAATTGAAAATGAAATAAATTTGAGTTCACCCAACAACCAAACAATCCAACCAACTGAAATTAATGATTTGACGCCTAACGAAGATAATAAATCGTATGTTAAAATTGAAAAAGAAGTAGTTTTGAATGCCACTATGGACACTATTGAACCACTAAATAAACAACAGCCACAAATTCATTTCGATGCTATAGAATTTGCAACTCATAGCAATAGCATTGTTATAAAATCTAATACAGATAGAACGGAACCAACACATAATGATAATAATTCATATGTTAAAATTAAAAATGATATAAATTTGAGTCCACCCAACAACCAAACAATCCAACCAACTGAAATTAATGATTTGACGCCTAACGAAGATAATAAATCGTATGTTAAAATTGAAGTTATTTTGAATCCCACTATGGACACTATTGAACCACTAAATAAACAACAGCCACAAATTCATTCCGATGCTATAGAATTTGCAACTCATAATGTTAATAAAGATAATAATTCGTATGTTAAAATTAAAAATGTAATAAATTTGAGTCCACCCAACACGGACACTGTTGGTGCTCAATTTTATCAAATTGCTGCTCATAGCAAATCCATTCAAAGATCTGAAAATATGAAACCTGGAACAAAATTGAAAGCTGTAAAAAATGACAATTTCATAGCGAAATGGAATGGTGATTTGGAATGCCCATTATGTGGAAATTTGTTTAAAAATTATGGCTCGTTACAAATCCACTTTTGTAATCAGCATCCCAATGATAAATGTCATGTTTTATGTTGTAAACGTAAATTATTTTTTACATGTCATATAGTTGATCATATTATTTACCATACAAATCCAAAAGCATTTACATGTTTAAAATGTGGAGATTTATTTACTGGTTCTGAAAATTTAAAAAGACACTTGCGAAAACGACATTCAATGGACTTAGAGCAAGCAAATTTAATAGTTAATAAAATTATTAGCACCGATTGTGTACCGCAAAAAGATGGAACCCGTATAATGGACACCATTAATAATTCCACTAATACGAATACCGATCAAAGCCAAATTACAATGTTGCATTATGATTCGATCTCCGATAATAATTCCACTAATACAGATACTAATCAAAGCCACAATACAATGACGCATTATGATTTGTCCTCCGATAATACCGCAATTATCAAAGAATATAATCAAATAGCAAATGATGATGACCTAACTACGGCTTTTTCGATCGTTGCAAATTCAAATGATGACTTGGCGACGGCGTCAAAAGCATTTAAACTGGAATGTCCCATCTGTAAAGAATCGTTTAAGAAGTACAAACTGTTACGTAACCATTTTCGTTGGCAACATACTTCAGAAAAGTTTCATATAATTTGTTGTGAAACTAAATTGAAAATTCTTAATCGTATAATGGATCATCTTAATAAATGTCGTAAGGTTCGTAACGAGTTTAAATGCGAAATATGTAATGTTTTTATTTCTGGACTGAAACAGTTAAAAATTCACATAGGACAAGAGCATGCTTACATATTTGATGCTTACTGTAGTATAAATGAATTTATTTTGAATGGAATTTGCAATGCTAAAACCATTTGCAGAACAAATTTAATGGAAACGCATGTAGTGAAGATTCATGATGAATTTATTTTGAATCAGAAAATGGCCAACATTGGTAACGAGCAAATAGAATCGTTTGTTGAAATTGAGAAAGATGATACAATTTTGAATTCCCCCACTATGGTCACCAAAGAAAATCATATGATAGACATTACTGAAATAGATACTAGACTAACTGCAAGCAATATTAATGAATCCTTTGATAAAGCATCTAATAAAGTAAACTTAAATGCAACTGATATTAAATTAAACAATAAACGCAAAAGTATCGATGTTGAAAAATCCACTCAAATTAATAAAATTGTATGTTACGACTTGACTGATTTGACGACTCATACTGATAATGAATTTGAAGAGAAACTGAATGAAGAAAAAGTAATTTTGAGTTCCATAATTACGGTCGACACTGTTGAAGAAACAAATGAACAAAATCAAATCTTTATTAAAAAACAGATTGCAATTAATGATGCATTAAACAAACTTGATAGTGATGAATTTCTCAGCAAATGGAAAGGTAAATTTCAATGTGCATCGTGTCAGAATTCTTTTGCAAAGTATTCCCTATTAAGGTCTCACTTTATTGCCGAACATCCCACGGAAAAATGTCATATGATTTGTTGTCAACTGAAATTAGTTTCGCCCACTGCCATAGTTGATCACATACAACTTCATATAAATCAGCAAGTATTTGAATGTCAAATATGTTTCGCAACAGATAATAATATGCATAATTTAAAAATGCACATACAAGAAGTACACGCACGTCTTATTAATGAAGATGATGGTCATAGCAACTCCACAGAATCATACATAAAAACAATTGAGCATAAAATTGAGAAAAAAGCCATTGCCGCAGCCAATGATAAAGTTATAGCAAAATGGAAAGGTAACTTGGAATGTCCTCTATGTCAAGATTCCTTGGTAGATTTTGGTGTGTTAAGAGAACATTTTAATAAAAATCATCCCGGAAAAAAATGTTTTACCACTTGTTGTAGCGCAAAACTGGTTAGTCGTTTTCAAATCGCTAAACACCTAGGAACTCATATTAAAGCATTTGAATGTAAAATGTGTGGTAAAAATATAAGTTCCAGCATTAATTTAAAAAGACATATAAATGTGATGCATACCCGCAAAGTGCCTGTTTTTCACGTTTGTAAACATTGTCCCATGAAGTTCAAGAAAATTGGAAACCTTACAAGGCACATACAAAATAAACATTTAGGTGATGGCAATACTGAGTTATGCAATGAAATAACAGTGAATGAATCTCAGATAACCTTTGAAATTATCCAATTGCCTGAAGAAGCTAATGTGGAGACGAAAAATGTTGGTGTTACCTTACAACAAAATGAATTACATGAGGAAGAAGAAGAAGAATTTCAGAAAATCATGTCAGAACAAAGTTCCTCTGTTAATAAAGTAAAACAAGAAGCGGATACAAATTTACTATCAGCAGATGTTGATGAGGTGTAAAGTGATCTTTTTGAGATATTATTGATGTAAAGTATAAAACGTTAAATCTCCAATGATACGATATGTTGGAGAGCATTTTAAATAGACTCTGTTATAGAACTTCATGGTCACCAGCTGATAAGTTTTTTTCTTTTTAAATTTCTAAAAACCGTTTCTGCTTGAAACGATCAGCTCAACATCACAGTAAAAAGTTTTGGGTTAATTTTAATTCCTAGCCGGTGTGTATATATATCAAAGACAAAAATAATTAAATTTATTCCTTTAAAAGTATACTTTTAAAGAAATAAAAAGAGAGTGAGAGAGTGGCTTTTTAACCTATTTTTTGGTGTTAAAATAAATCCCAAATAGTTTTATTAATGTAAATAATTTTATACCTAAACGGGTGTTAATTTTAATCTAGGCAGGACTAAAAATTTACCCAATTGAATAAAGAATACTTAAAATACAGATCAAATACCTGAATAAAGTTAAAATGAAGAGGAATGTTGATGCATTTTTCATCCAAACTCAGTAAAACTACATGGAAAAGTGATAATTCTTCTATATTACGAAATTATTCCTGGGGGTCTTCCAAATCAATTTCGGCACGGTTTGTTGATGTCGTTCCATCAAAAAGAAACAAAGGCAGCTGCTGGATCAGTATTGTGTAATTAATTATTTATGGAAGGTTTTGAAAGTTAATGAATGCACTGCCCGATCAAAAATTCCAGTCTCTGCCTTCTGCTTTAAGATTCAACTGGTCTAAAAGTAAGGTTAAACAAAAATTAATTAAAAACGATTGCAAAACGTTTGTAGTCAATACTTACTTGATAATTATATTCCGGTTGGAGTCAAACTTCACTTTCTGGATCCCAAATTTTGATAACATAATAGGTGTGTTCCAGAACTTTCCGGGTAAAGTTCGGTAAAATGAGAGAAAATCAAAAAACCTCTCACGATACCACAAAAATGCACAAAAGTACGGGAACGCTAAAAACCACATTTCAATCCCAAAATAATAGAAAATGTAAACAAACCAATAACGCTAAAATATTTTCGTAAGAATAATTACTTTAAACAAAAAAACAAATTGTTAAAGTTTATTTTAATAACAAATTATCTTTTTTTGTATTGAAATAACACATTTCCTTGGTTTAGTTCTTTATTTTATTTAAATTTCCAATTTAGCTTCACAAAAAAAAAATCAGCTGCTTTTTCAACATCTGACTGTTACCAATTTACCCGAAAAAAAGTGCGGGTAAGTTCGGTAAAATGAGTAAGTAATTTATTCTCTCAAAAACTCTCTCATTTACCCAATTTTTGCGTACGGGAACGCTTTTCGGGCTGGTTTGGGTACCCGCGGGCACCCGCGATAACGTTGTGGAACACACCTAAAATTTTCCATAAATTTTTATTTTTGCGTACATTGCAAACATTTTGCCACACTTTCATTGAATGAATAAGCTGTTTTTGCTCAATCAATATAACAGCTGTTTTCAATTCCTTGTTAAGTGTTTATTTTAAACGACGTTTATTTTTTATTAGTTTTTTAAGAGAGAAATTTAATTATTTTTTGGCATTAAAATCAAACTAAATGAAATAACATAAAGAAAAACAAATTTTTAATTCCTATATGGTTTAACATGTAAACCATTTCGGATTTAACTTTCAATTTAATTCCAAGGTGGTTTAAAATGTGTTCCGATAGGTTTTAAATTTAACCCAAAACTTTTTACTGTGATCGAGCTGAACATTCAGGGTATTCACTTCAGATATTTTTGACCCTTGCAACAGTGCAATATTGCACTGTTTAAAAAAATGTTTAAAAAAAAAATATTTTTTTATTACCTTTTATATTATGCGTCGTTGCAAGAAAAGATTCGCAATTTATTTAAATAGTAATACAATTGCTTTTATTCACAAAAAGAAACAAGCAACAACAGTTGCAATTTTGACATTGCGCACTTTTGCAAGACTAAAATTTCTGACGTGAATTCCATTATTATCTCGTAAAATAAAGCTTATCAAATTCCATTTTATAAAATTAAATTTAATATTCTTGGACAGCAAAAATATTTATAAGTTAATATCCAAATAATTTATATAGCTCATAACTAATATAAGATTATCAGCCTTACCACAGAAATATAAAATAAATTTAAAATAGACATTTTTAATTTTCTTTGGTACGGTCCTATATGTATATGTATATGTAATTGTTTTAACCTAACAAGGGAACTTTCTTCATTATACCCACTAAAAATAAATTTGGACCGCTAAAGAATTATCATTTTTTCATTTCATGAAGATGTGTTACAGAAAAGAGTTCCTTTGTATATGACTTACAAATTACAAATAAATAAAAATACTATTGAAAATATTTCAACAAATTTGTCTTTATTTTTCATTTTTATACTCTACACACTCTTAATTGGGTCCCCATACATTGAGACTTGATTGTATCCTTTTTTAGTAAAAACGGTTTAATTAATTTTTGGTCTAAACATGGACCGATATTTTTCAATTTTCATAGGCTTGGTTCTTTGGCAAAACGAAGCTTCCCAGGCAGAAAAGTACATACGGGCCAGATCTGGCAGAGTACCTAATAAGGTAGTATTAATACTAGCAAAGTACCTTTTTTTTGGTTTTTAGTACTTGCTAAGATGCTAAATGATAACACCATTTAGTAGTGGCAAAGTACTTTTAAAAGCGCTTTCCCTGTACTTTAAAAAGTACTATCCGAGAATTTTTAAAATTGCTTTTTAACTTAAACATCCCATTACAAAATTAAAAATGTATTCAATAAAATATTTTTTTTATTTAATAATTTGTACATTAGTAGGCTTTTTTTTAATTTTTCTATTTTAAATAAATTATATATTAATTACACAGCATGACAAAAGTGACCACTATTATAGAAAATAAGAGGTATGACCAACATTTCCATCTATTTGAGACATGCTGAGTCGAATGGCGTACTCCGTTTTTCGATGCATGGTACAGTTTTCTTGACTTGTAGCAATGTTTCTTATGCAAATTTGGTTTAAAGCTTTTCATCTTAAGTCTTTAAATTCGCGAATTTCTTCATTTTTCGAGGTTCTCGCGAAATAAACCTCTAAATTGGTATTTGATAAAAAAAAAAACTTGCTTTAAGTGGATCATAAAGGCATCCCTAACACCACGAATAGTGAACAAAAAACATCTACACTCAAAATAATACGTTAGTAGATTTACTAATTTTTTTTGCTAATGCTAGTAAGCTAACATTTAGCAAATTTTTAGTTGAGATTAGCATGTTAGCAAAAATATCTTGTAAACTTCATTAAGCGCATTAGCAATTTTAAACAAAATTTGAACTAATTTTTTTTTGCTAAATTTAAAATTGAGTTGACCAAATATTTACAAGCTTTTCTGCTAATATTGGCAAAAATAAATGGTAATTTTTTTTTTATTTTCAGAAAACTTAAAATGGCGCTATCTCGGAAACTAAGCCAGATAGAGCAAAACGGAGGCCATTTTTGGTTCTCGAGCTCCCCATAGTATCGCCGGTCCTCTTCACATGTGCGGACCCTAATGGGTCCTAACTTTGGATCCAAAAAAGTTAGCATTCCCAAAAATTTTAAAATGCTCATATCTCGGTAAATATTGCCGACACAACAAAATATCCAAAAGCATTTTTGTAGCTCTCAACACGTAGAACAAGACCGCAAAATAACCAAAAGCTCTCCGAGTAATATTTTTGAAGTTATCGAGTTTTGTAATTCTCAAAACCCCGGTGGTCCCCTAAAATCACGTATCTCAAAAATTAAGCAAGGTAGAGCGAAACGGACACAAATTTTGGATCAAAAACTATGACGATTTTTAAGGAACCCAACTAGGTCTAGGCCCATCGGGGTCTGGACCTATCGGGTCCGAACCCAATGGGGTCCTCAAATGTGTATGAACTAAGTTGAAATAAAAATAATTTCAGTTAACTAATTTTTAGCAAAACGTTTTTGCTAACTTTACCAAAAAAATTATGGGTTCAAAATCAGCAAATTTTCTTGTAGGTTTACAAGCTTTTTTTGCTAACTTTACAGTTTTTTTTTTTTGAATGTATGTAATATAGACCATCGTGTTAAAAATCGCGAAAAACTTTTTTTTATGGCAGAATCATTTTACAAGATGACTTAAGGGTCCATCTTTAACTATATAATGTGGTAAACTTAAACAAATAACTGACGAAAAATTTGTCAAAAAAAATAATTTTTGGTCAGTTAATTCTGTAAGGTTCCTACATTATTTACTTAAAGACGGACCCTTAAATTATCTCGAAAAATGTTGCTGCCATATACAATATGATAATAAAATTCAACATGATTGTAAAAGCAAGTTTTTTATCAAAGGGCATTTTAGGGGCTAATTTCGCAAAAACGTCAAAAAATGAAGAAATTAGCGAATTTATTGCTACATCCTCTTAATAGAAGTTCCAAATACTCTCTAGGAATATAAAAGAAAGCTCGGAATCGAGAGTTGTATTTTCTTTCGTAAACATTAATGGTTAAAAAAAAAAACCAATTCATCCAGATAACGTATGTTTACTCGACAATGAAATTGTAAATAAAGTTACTGAAATTTTAAAAAGAAAGCTGCCTAAAGGTACATACAGACGACGCAATATTATGTACAATATTCAATAATATTGATGGTGTGTGGGTAAGATTGACCATTGTACAATCGTCAATATTACCCACACACCTTCAATATAATTGAATATTGTACATAATATTGCGTCGTCTGTAGGTACCATAGAGAAACATAGAGGCGAAGGTGAAAGAAAAAACAATATTGCTATCTTTTTTTAATTTCTCACACGTACGTTGTCGATGTGAATTCACCACACAATACATGTTTACAAGTCGTACTTTGACAACAAATACATGTATACAAGTTGTACTTTGACAACTCAATTTTTGACGCCTTCGCCTCTATGTTTCTCTATGGTAGGTACCTTAAAGGTACCTACAGACGACGCAATATTATGTACAATATTCATTTATATTGATGGTGTGTGGGTAATATTGACGATTGTACAATGGTCAATCTTACCCACACACGATCAATATAATTGAATATTGTACATAATATTGCGTCGTCTGTAGGTACCTTAAAGGCAATATTTTCATTGAATATACACTCAAAAAAATACGTTAGTAGATTTACTAATTTTGTTTTGCTAATGCTAGTTAGCTAACTTTTAGCAAATTTTTAGTTGAGATTAGCATGTTAGCAAAAAATTCTTGTAAACTTCATTTAGCACATTAGCAATTTTAAACAAACGTTGAACTAATTTCTTTTGCTAAGATTTGAAATTGAGTTGACAACATTTTTACAAGATTTTTTGCTAACATTAGCAAAAATAAACGGTAAATTTTTTTTTATTTTCAGAAAACTTAAAATGACTCTATCTCGGAAACTAAGCCAGATAGAGCAAAATGGAGGCAATTTTTGGTTCTTAGAATCTCCATAGTATCGCCGGTCCTCTTCACATGTGTGGACCTTAATGGGCCCTAACTTTGGATCCAAAAAAGTTAGCATTCCCGAAAATTTTAAAATGCTCATATCTCGGTACACACAAAAAAATAATCGAGGTAATAATGCCTTAGCTGGCATAGGTAATTATTTTTTCTATGAAATTTAAAATATAAGGTTTATTACCTTAGCACTACGTAATTTGTATACCATATTGGCTATGCAACTTTTACTATTCAATTTAGGTAAAAATTCGAAATTAGAAATTGTTGACAATTATTGAAAATTCAATAAAAAATAAAACATCAACATTTTGTTTATTTGAATTATTTTTTTTATAATTGTGCAGAACAAGGAAAATTTGTAGCTGAAAATAACAAATCTTAAGAAATAGGATGAGTAAGGTATATATTTTAGTTTGTTGCAAAAAAGTTGGTATAATTTATTGTTTTTCCATTTGTTTAGATAACGTGAATAACGAAATGAAAAAACAAGTCTTCAAAATTTGTATGCAAATTCAAAAATGTCGTGTGGAGAAATGAATATATTAAGATTTCTACGCGATCCATCAAGATTTTTGTTCGGTCCATCAAGATTTGTGTATATAATCAAGATGAATCAACATTTATAGATATGAATATTTTTTAAAATGTCTATATTAAAATGTCTCAAATTCAGAGAATTTTTCTCAAGAAATTCTACAGAAAAAATGTCACAAAATTTGAGAATTTTTTTATAGAAAAAATGTCAAAGAATCTGAGAATTTTTCTATAGAAAATATGTCTCAGAATCTGTTAATTTTTCTATAGAAAAAATGTCTCAGAATCTGAAAATTTTTCTATAGAAAAAATTTCCCAGAATCTGATAATTTTTCTACAGAAAAACTTTCCCAGAATCTCAGAATTTTTCTATAGAAACAATTTGACAGAATCTGAGAATTTTTCTATAGAAAAAATATCTCAGAATCAAAAAATTTTTCTGTAGAATAAATTTTTCAATAGAAAAAAAGTCAGTATTTTTCTATAAAAAAAGTCTCAGAACCTGAGAATTTTTCTGTAGAAATAATGTATCAGAATCTGTTAATTTTTCTATAGAAAAAATGTCTCAGAATCTTAGAATTTTTCTATAGAAAAAATTTCCCAGAAACTGATAATTTTTCTATAGAAAAACTTTCCCAGAATCTCAGAATTTTCTATAGAAACAATTTGCCAGAATCTGAGAATTTTTCTATAAAAAAAAATTCTCAGAATCTGAGAATTTTTCTATAAAAAAAAAATTCTCAGAATCTGAGAATTTTTCTATAGAAAAAATATCTCAGAATCTGAAAATTTTTCTGTGGAATAAATTTTTCTATAGAAAAAATGTCTCAGTATCTGAGATTTCAGAATCTGAGAATTTTTCTATAAAAAAAATTTCAGATTCGTAAAAGGTTTTTCTATAGAAAAATTCTCAGATTCTGAGACATTTTTTTTTTACAAAAATTCTCAGACTGCGACATTTTTTCTATAGAAAAATTCTTAGATTCTAAGAAATTTTTTCTATAGAAAAATTCTTAGATTCTAAAACATTTTTTCTATAGAAAAATTCTCAATTTCTGAAACATTTTTTTATAGAAAAATTCTCAGATTCTGAAACATTTTTTCTATAGAAAAAATTTTAGATTCTGAGAATTTTTTTCTATATAAAAATTCTTAGATCCTGAGGCATTTTTTCTATAGAAGAATTTTTAGATTCTGAAACTTTTTTTCTATAGAAGAATTCTTAGATTCTGAAACTTTGTTTTTATAGAAAATCCCTCAGATTCGGAGACATTTTTTCGGTAGAAAAATTTGCAGATCCTGAGACATTTTTTCTATAGAAAAATTTTTAGATTCAGAGATATTTTTTCTATTGAAAAACTCTCAGATTCTGAGACACATTTTCTATAAAAAAATTTTAAGATTCTGAGACATTTTTTCTATACAAAAATTCTCAGATTCTGAGATATTTTTTCCAAAGAAAAATTCTCAGATTATAAAACATTTTTTTCCAAAACATTTTTTTATAGAAAAAGTCTTAGATTCTGAGACATTTTTCTTTACAAAAATTCTCAGATTCTAAAACATTTTTTCTTTAGAAAAATTCTCAGATGACATTTTTTCTATAGAAAAATTCTCAGATTTTGAGACATTTTCTTTAGAAAATTTCTCAGATCCTGAAACATTTTTTCTATTGAAAAATTCTTAGATTCTGAGACATTTTTTCTATATAAAAATTCTCAGATTCTGAGACAATTTTTCAATAGAAAAATTCTTAGATTCAGAGATATTTTTTCTATAAAAAACTCTCAGATTCTGAGACATTCTCTATAGAAAAATTCTCAGATTCTGGGACATTTTTTCTGTAGAAAAATTCACAGATTCTGAGAAATATTTTCTATATAAAACATCTCAGATTCTGACACATTTTTCTACAGAAAAGTTATCATATTCTGAATTGTGATTACTTTTTCTATAGCAAAGAAAAAATATCCAGAAACTGAGTATTTTCTGTAGAAAAGTCTGAGAATCTGAGAGTATTTCTATTGAAAAAATGTTTAATAACTGAAAAATTTTCAGATTTTGAGTCCTTCAGAAGATTCTGAGACATTTTTCTTATAACGAACTTTTCTTTTTAATTTGTAAGCATTCAAAAAATTAAAAAAATAAAATTTATTAAAAATAATAAATTTTTCATAGTTTTTATTTAAATTTTAAAAGGAAATGGTGTAAAAATGCCATTGCTAATACAAGGTAATACTACCAAATTATTTACGTAATATCACCTATTTATCAATGCTATTTTACCTAAAAAGCTAAGGTATATTTCTGTCAACCATAATAAATTTTCGAACATAGGAATTACCTTAGCTTTTAAGTAACATTACCTATTAACTAAGCAAATGCCCCGTTTGCCTGGCGCTAAGGTATTTTTATACTATAATTTTAGGTAATATTACCTCGATTTTTTTTTGTGTGTAAATATTGCCGACACAACAAAAAGTCCAAAAACATTTTTGTAGCTCTCAATACGTACAACAAGACCGCAAAATAGTCAAAAGCTCTCCGAGTAATATTTTTAAAGTTATCGAGTTTTTTTTATTCTCAAGACCCCAGTGGTCCCCTATAATCACGTATCTCAAAAACTAAGCAAGGTAGAGCGAAACGGACACAAATTTTGGATCAAAAACTATGACGATTTTTAAGGAACCCAACTAGGTCTGGGCCCATCGGGGTCTGGACCTATCGGGTCCGAACCCAATGGGGTCCTCAAATGTGTCAAAAAAAAATAAAAAATTTGTTAACTAATTATTGGCAAAACATTTTTGCTAACTTTAGCAAAAAAAATGTGGGTTCAAAATCAGCAAATTTTCTTGTAGGTTTACAAGCTTTTTTTGCTAACATTACAGTTTTTTTTTTTTTGAGTGTAGCATTTTTTTTTTTAAATTTCCACTACCATCAAGAGGATTAGGACTCTACAATGTTAAACAAATTTGACAAAAATAACATTGAAATCAGTATCCTCATAGTAGAATCAAAATGTATTCATACTAAATTTGATAATGACACCATTGTCATAACTTTATAACATAATTAAGTGTTTTCAAATAAAATGGTAAAATTTAATTAAATTATGAAAAAAAAAAAAATATTTCAAATAAATAAACCGCCTTTAGTTAGGTAAAAAAGTACTAGCAAAGTACTTAATTCGGTTAAACCAAGTACTACTACTTTACTAAAAAGAGCTTGCTATACAAAAAATAAATTGCTTTGCCAGTACTTTTTTTTTTGGTACGGTTGGCAATTTCTGGCTGGGATGTGTTTCAAATTTCAGTCAAATATATTGATAATGGTAGCATATATTGTTATTTTTATCAAGTTACATAAAGTCTGTTTGCGTACTTTCCCAGTAAAAATTATCAAGCAACAAAATTTTAGAGAGTAAAAAAAAAATCGCTCTCAAAAAGGAAAAATTGTAAAAAGTACGCGAACAGAAATCCGTAAAAACTTGCAAGTTAGTTAAACAGCTGATTTAAATCAGCTTATAAAAAATTTTGCCTTCATTTGTAAATTTTTAGTTTGATGGTATTTATTTTTTAAATTGTTAATAAAAGAAATTTAATTTTAGGATGTATTTTTTTTATTCATTCCTTGATATTTAATCATATTTTATACACAAAAATGTAACTGCAGAATATTTTGTATTTTGTTTACAAAAATATAGTGTGCAATTACAATTCTGGCGTTAGCCTTTAATTTTGCTCGTTCACGCAAAAAAATATTTTACCAAGCGCTTGGGAGGAATCACATTAAACAAGATTTTTGCGTATATTATGCGAGAACTAATAATATTTTACCAAGCGCTTGCATAATTATACCTAACTTTGCAAACGTTTCAAGAAATTTCCCATGAGCTTGCATAATTTTACTAACTTTAAGATAAAACAAGCAAACGCTTGGTAAAATGTTATAAGTTTTTGCATAATATACGAAAAAATATTGTTTAACGTGATTCCTCCCAAGCGCTTGGCAAAATATTTTTTTGCGTGTTCCCATACATTTTGTATGTAGAACAAAATTCAAAGCCAACGCTAGCGTTTCAAAGCCAGAATAGAATCAATTCTATTTTCTTGGCTTTGCTCTCTCGTGAGTATTTTTTTCTTGCTTTGGCGTTGCCAGTCTTTTACAAAAAAAGGGTTGATTTTGTGATGTGTTTCATATTTTGTTTATGAAACACGTCTGTGTATTGGAAAATTAAAAAAAACTTCATATAAAGAAAGTGAAAATATAATTTTCCGACAATTATTATAAAACAAGTAAGAAAATTATAGTCGGTCAAGACCGACCATATAATACCCTACACCAGAGTTTCCCGGACCATGGGTCCCAAGTTCAAACATGGACTGATTAGATCTATATTTTGTCAAATCTTTAATAAGTGTAAAAAGCAATCACTAATCAAATTTGAGTGGAATAGGCTTCTTTTTGTTGACAATAAATCGCTTTAACTGAATATCGGTCGAAATTTCCACATGGGACCTAAGTCCGAAATGGTCCGATGATAATTAGATTTGATAAGGTTATTAAAGTACGCGTTTAACATACACAAACAGAATTTTAATTAAATATTTTCTATTTTCATGAAAATTGAGAGATTTATGTGAAAATCGGGAAGGTGGTTTGTATGGGGGCTACTAGAAGAACTGGTTTCGGTATGGTGATTTGTGTGTATAAAACATTAATTCCTGCCAAATTTTGAAAAGATACCTATTAAAATGCGACTTTTAGAGTCATTTGAGCCAAAACTAAAGAGGACCTTTGTATGGCGGCTAGGTCTAAATATGGACCGATTTTTTCCAATTTCAATAGGCTTCGTCCTTGGGCCAAAAGAGGCTTAAGTTTTAAATTTCAAGTCAATTGATCGAGAATTGCGACCTGTATCGTGTTTACACCGTTTACATGGACAGACAGACGGACGGACAGACGGACATCGCTAAATCGACTCAAAAAGTGATTCTAAGTCGATCGGTATACTTAAAAGTGGGTCTAGGACCAATATTTCGGGTAGTTACAAACATCAGCAGAAACTCATTATACCCTGAACCACAGTGTGGTGTAGGGTATAAAAAACAAGTATTAAAAAAATAGCAATAAAAAACCAAAGGAGTTTTATATTTCACCGAAAAAAAAATTATTTCAGGAAAAAATTTTTTTTCTTCCACCAAATAATTATATTTCTGTTCTTCTTTGTGTGTGCGTATACAAACAAAAGCCAGAACAAAATTCAAAGCCTTTGTTTAAATCAAACGCCCTCTCTTTACACAAAATTCAAAGCCAACGCCAGAATTGTAATTGCACTCATAGTCATACGCATAGTGACATAGTAATCCATCGGCCGTTTTGTAGATCTGGCATCACCAAAGATAATTGGAAAATTCTGGCAATGCCAAACTAAAGTTCAAACGCAAAGCAAAGAGAGACAAAAAACAATCTGCATTCTCACTGTAAAACTTTTATCTTCCATCTCGCTCACATTTCGATTTGTGATAAAATTTCGTAAACAATACCATATGGTTTTTGTTTACTACTTTTTCAAACGCCATTTGTTGGACTACTCTATGACTCTGGTCATACGTTTTTAAAACATATCGTTCCTTTACTTGTATAGTGTCATAACTCAAAATATTTGATTTTGCAGAAAACACGTTTAAAGTTTACTACACGCAAAAAAATCCGGTGTGTAAAATTATGCAATCATGCTTGGTAAATTTTTTTTTTCTATAGAGTTTTAACATTTTTCGCAAACCTTGTTTTGTTTTCCTCTGTCAAAGCTAAAATTTCATATTTATGTTGTTAACAAATATTACCAAGCTTGCTTGGCACATTGCAAGTACTTTTAAACATTATGCTAAACGACTTGTTTATTATTACCCGCTACTAAATTGATTTATTTATGTTAAAACTTGGTAAATTTTTGAATGGGCGTGTACAGGAGACCTAATACACGAACGAAAAAATGTTCAGTTCATTTGAACTAGTTCAACTGAACTAGTTCATTCAATAACTCTAATTTCAGGCGTCAATCCAAATGAACGTGTGAAAAAAAAAACTACATAAATAAACAAATTCATTCAACAAGGTTAGTATAAAATTTTGTTTGTTTTTGTTTAATATTTTGTAAAATTAATTAACTTTTAATTGTTTTTTTTTTCTAGGTATACGACTTTTTTTGATCAACGCCCGAAGGAAGATGCAGTATAGTTAATACACTCATAGAAATATCTTAGTAGAAAAATTAGTAAACCCATTGTAGATCAAGTTTTACAGAATATTGCCGTATTCAACAAAAATTAATGTTGATATCGTTGAATAATCAGTAAAGTTGAATCAACTTTTTACAACGCTTATAAAGAATTCAATAGATAAAACCAAAAAAAGAAAAAACAACCCTGTTCGTTCATTTTTGTATTATCAAGTTGGTAGCAATGCATTGCAATGTGAAATTTGTTTGTCTCTTATAAAATTATTTTATGTGTTTGTTTCTTATAAAAATATTTAATATTATAAAAATAAATAAAAATAGGATCTGATGATCTGATTCTGATCTGTAAATATTTGGTAAGTAATAAAATACATTGGTTAATTTATGTATTTGTACTATATTATAATTTTTTTTGTTTTTTTTTAAGGTTTTTGATTTGGTGTCATTAGAAACTGGAGAATGGCTTACGAGTGCATAACATAAATAAACGAAGTGTGTGTGAAAATCTCGTGCAGCTTAAAAAGCCGGTGATAATTCTAAACAATATTGTGATTTTAACTTAATAAAAGAATATTAACAAATAACAACAAGCTTTTTTTTATTAATAAAATTTCTTATATCAACAAAAATATGAGTTGAGTTTACAAAAAATACGAGTTGATTTACAAAACAACGAGTTGATCAACTTTTACAAAAACTGACAACAATTTTTATTAAAATCAACATAAATATTTGTAGGGTCAAAATCAACAATGATTTCTGTTGAATTTACAATGATTTTCTTTGGGAATACAATGATTTTTGGTTGAGTGTAGGTATCTACATATTAGGGCTGTTATTCATAATACTTATAGTACACGCAAAAAAAAACTTGTGTCGGAGTGAGCAAAAATCTGGCATAATTTTACCAAAAATATGCTAAAACTACAACCGACGAAGTAGTTTTCGTAATTTAGCCAAAACACTTATGTAAAAAATTTTGAAGAAAATGCTAATGCTATTTAAGCAAAAACTTGGTAAAATATACCAAAAAGAAATATGGTGAAATATACCAAAATTATTTGAAAAGCTGACTAAAAATAATGCTAAAAATAACCACATTTATGCTAAAATAAATTTTCAATAAATTTTTGTAAAAATTTGTATATTTGTTGAATTTAAAATTTTCACAGAATAAATCCATATTAATATAATAAATGTTGTGTAGGATTTAATTTACCACCGACCAACTGACCCTTTTTGTACAATTTTCTCGAGTGACTGCTGCCTACGCTTCTTCTTGAAGTAAAGGATCCGCTATAGCTTCACGAATTTATTTAAAAGCATCCTGTAAAAATAGAAAATTATCACAAAACATAAATTTTTAATTTAAAAAATTGGTTAACCCCATTGGTCTCTTGGTAAGGAGGAACACTTACTTTGTCACTCCATTTGTAACTCATCAAAACAGGTATGGACTCCCTTGGCTTTGGGTTTTTAGGTTTTAATTTTATAACTAAAGGCAGGATTGGTGTCCACGCTCTTTATTGTAGTGAAGGATTCTCCATAGCTTCAAAAATTTATTTAGCAGTACCCTGTAAAAATATAAAATTATTGCCAAACACTAACTTTTAACTAAAAATCTATTAAACCTTATTGGTGTCTTCGGAATGCGGGTATACTCACTTTATCATTTCATTTGTTATTCATCGAAACATACGTCTGGGACTCCATTGGTTTTTCTTATTGAATGGTGTTTTAAGTGATGAAAGCAAAATTAACTTTAACATTTTTTTATCTTACATTTATTTATCTTTAAGAAAACTAATTATTTATTTTTATTTATGTATTAATTTATTTTTATTTTATATATCAATTTCCTTTTTACGTTTTTATAACACAAAAAATAAACGAACAACGCGCACACAAAAATGCAAAATGAAAATGGCGGTCTGTATTTGTTTTGTTTTTTTGTTGTTTTCTTTCGATAAATTTTTGTGCAGGTAATTTGCGTTATTGAGCAAGCTACTTGGTTATTTTACATAAAAAATGAATTATGTTACTTTAACATCGACAAGCATTATATTAGCAAAAATTTGGTAAAAAATTTTTTTTGGTATGAAAAAAGTTTTACCAAGTCAATCTTACACAGATTTTTTTTTTTGCGTGTAGACTTATTGTAGGTTTATTTGACAAATATGCCTGCAATATCTGTCAAATAAACCTACTTTAGTTATATTTCAGTTTTAATGAATAACCACCTAGATATGTAAGTTTTGTGTATTTTGTGTTTAATATAATTGTATTTTTATTGTTTATATTTTATTTTATGTGTTGTATGTATTTTTATTGTATTGTATATATTTTATTGTATGTGTTGTATTGTTTTTATTGTATTTAATTTTAGTAATATTAAATAAATAATGAAAAAAAAAATATTACTAAATTTCTTTTATTTTTTATACAAAACAAGATTGGGTATTTTTATTAAGCATTTAAGTTTTTTTTTTTATACGACACGAATGGCAATATTTACCAAGCACTTTTGGGCAAATTTAGTTAAAATTTTGTTTACTGGGATGTTCCTAAGCGTTTTGGCAAAATATCAAAATATATTGTTTAATGGGATTCCTCCCTACACTCAACCAAAAATCATTGTATTCCCAAAGAAAATCATTGTAAATTCAACAGAAATCATTGTTGATTTTGACCCTACAAATATTTATGTTGATTTCAATAAAAATTGTTGTCAGTTTTTGTAAAAGTTGATCAACTCGTGTTTTTGTAAATCAACTCGTATTTTTTGTAAACTCAACTCATATTTTTGTTGATATAAGAAATATTATTAATAAAAAAAAGCTTGTTGTTACTTGTTAATATTATTTTATTAAGTAAAAATCACAATATTTTTTAGAATTATCACCGGCTTTTTAAGCTGCAATATTTCACCACAACATTTTCACACACTTCGTTTATTTATGTTTTGCACTCGTAAGCCATTCTCCAGTTTTCTAATGACACCAAATCAAAAGCCTTAAAAAAAAAAAACAAACAAAAGTATAATATAGTATAAATACATAAAGTAACCAATGTATTTTATTACTTACCAAATATTTACAGATCAAAATCTTATCATCAGATCCTATTTTAATTTATTTTTATAATATTAAATATTTTTATAAGAAACAAACACATAAAATAATTTTATAAGAGACAAACAAATTTCACATTGCAATGCATTGCTACCAACTTGATAATACAAAAATGAACGAACAGGGTTGTTTTTTCTTTTTTGGTTTTATCTATTGAATTCTGTATAAGCGATGTAAAGAGTTGATTCAACTTTACTGATTATTCAACGATATCAACATTAATTTTTGTTGAATACGGCAATATTCTGTAAAACTTGATCTACAATGGGTTTACTAATTTTTCTACTAAGATATTTCTATGAGTGTATCTGCTTGGTAAAATTGGAACATTTTATTATGAAATCGCACCTAAGTTTTTTTTTGCGTGTATTGAAATTGGTTTTTAATTGAAAAAGGCCGGTACACAGAAAATGTAATAATTGCGTGTACTCTTCTCAAACGGCGAGTTTAAAAGATATTAATACGAATTTTTGACACAATCTAAAGCATGATATAACGAATAATTCTGCATCATTAACTCAAAAAACGCATTTTTTGAGTTATGACACTATACAAGTAAAGGAGCGATATGTTTTTTTGTGCTTGATAATTCTTGCTGGCAAAAATTTATCCAGTAAAAACTTGCAAGTTTCTAAAATAGAACTGTCACTTTTTTCTCTCATTTTCTCTCTCGTTACTGGGTTTTTAAAGTACGCGAACGACTTTTATACAAAATTCGTAATAATTTGTACAAATTCGTACAAATTATTGAGTTCGCGAACACAGCTATAATTAGCCCCCAGGTCATAGAGTAGGATAACAAATGGCGTTTGAAAAAGTAGTAAACAAAAACCATATGGTATTGTTTACGAAATTTTAGGTGTGTTCCAGAACTTTCCGGGTAAAGTTCGGTAAAATGAGAGAAAATCAAAAAACCTCTCACGATACCACAAAAATGCACAAAAGTACGGGAACGTTAAAAACCACATTTCAAGCCCAAAATAATAGAAAATGTAAACAAACCAATAACGCTAAAATATTTTCGTAAGAAAAATTACTTTAAACAAGAAAACAAATTGTAAAAGTTTATTTTAATAACAAATTATCTTTTTTTGTATTGAAAAAACACATTTCCTTGGTTTAGTTCTTTATTTTATTTAAATTTCCAATTTAGCTTCACAAAAAAATCAGCTGTTTTTTTAACATATGACTGTTACCAATTTACCCGAAAAAAAAGTGCGGGTAAGTTCGGTAAAATGAGAAAGTAATTTATTCTCTCAAAAACTCTCTCATTTACCCAATTTTTGCGTACGGGAACGCTTTTCGGGCTGTTTTGGGTACCCGCGGTAACGTTCTGGAACACACTTTTTATCACAAATCGAAATGTGAGCGAGATGGAAGCATAGAAAAGATTAGAAAGCACGCAGTGTTGTATTTGATGTATTTTCCAATATGGTGGCAAAATGCTTGTTCTTCCTCATCTCACACGTATTTAATATTAAATTCAATTCTTTGTTTTAAAAAAATGGTATTTGTCTTATATTTAATTAAATTAATTGATTATTTTGCTTTATTCAACGTATTTTTAAAGATAATACGCACAATTGATAGTTAAAAAACTTTTTTTCTTTCTTTTGTTGTTTGCTTTGTTGTTGTTGTCCTTTATGTTGCATTGTTTTTATTAAACGTCAAAAGTTACATAAAGTGCTGTCACTAATACTTATTCAAGCGAAATACGACTCTGTTTCAATTCTATTTTTTTCTATGGATGGAAGGCACCAGTTTCACAGTGAGTGTTTCTTCACTAGGCTTGCCAGACGTACTTTTTTCAACAGTACGCGTACTTTTTTTTACTCAATGTACTTTTTTCTGCATAACACCTAAAAAAGTACGCTAAAGTACTTTTTTTAGGCTTTTGTACTTCTTTTTGTACTTTTTTTCTGTGCTTAACGTTTTTATTAAAAAAAAATTAAAAATGTCTAAAGTAGTGAAGTAATTTGTTGTAAATATTATTTACAATCCCATTTTTTATATTCTTTGTTGAATAAATTGTTATTTAATGAATTTAAAGCAGCGACGAAAATCAAAATTTTAGCCAGAGCCGTTTTTGAAAAAAATCGCTGTCAAAAGTCAAAAAATGTACACTTTAACCTTATCTCGTAAACAATGAGAGATATGAAAAAAGATATTGAAAAATGATTCCCCGGGAAAAATGCAATAAAACTGCAAATTTACATTCTACATTTGCAATGTTTTTGTTGCCGAAAATTGCACTTTTTAATTCAGAGCTAAAACCTTCGCGTTTTCGGGGGAAAAATAACGAATTGTAAATACCGCGATTAAAACTTCTTTATTTACTTAATTTGATCGGTTTTGTTGCTCAAAAACTTTTTTATACCCTCCAACCACAGTATGGGGGTATACTCACTTTGTCATTCCGTGTGTAACGCATCGAAATATCGTTCTAGGACCCCATAAAGTATATATAAATATTATTGATCAGTGATCCATTCTAAGACATTCTAGCGATGTCCGTCTGTCCGTCCGTCCGTCTGTCCAAGACACGATACAGTCCAAAATAAAAGAGTTAAGACTCCTGAAATTTGCCACGAATATGTCTTATGGTATTGGGCTGGTTAAGTTCGAATATGGGCAAAATCGGATCAGGAGGAAAAAAGTTCCCCTCTTAGGAACTAAACACACCTCTATAAAAAAGCTATTTTTTATAGGATTTTGTACTTTTGCTTAGCAAACGAAAAATTTTTATGTCAAAAGAAGTTCAAAATCTTGCAGTTGGATCCAGGAAGGTTGTCTCCCACCGACGTACCCCCCCCCCTCCAAAAAAAAAAAGACGCCCCTGTTTTTTTTTAATGTGTTGGAGGGTATGAAAGATTCGGCACAGCCGAATTCAACACTCTCACTTGTTGCAATATGTTTTTTATAAATGTCGTTTTTGATAAGCTTAAAATGTAAATTTTTAACGTTTGACGGCGATTTAAAAAAAAGCGTATCTGGCAAAATTTTTACATGTATTTTGTTGTTGCGGCAACAACAAAATACATGTAAAAATTTTGCTGTCAGCTGCTTGCTGCTGTATTGTGAAGAAACACTGAGAATGCAGATTGTTTTTTGTCTCTCTTTGCTTTACGTTTGAATACGAATGACATATATAAAGGACTAGCTGTTTTGCACCCGGCGTTGCCCGGGTTGAAAAAATATGATACAATGAATGATAGTTAGTAATGCCCTATGGTTCCATCCTCGGTTAGCACTACATCTGGTGAAAATTTAAATTTCGCATTTTACAACACCTCTGTCCGATCGCGCGCTGATATGGCCCATTGTTCCCGGTTACTACTCGACTTTTAAGCGTGATTACCCAATTGGCAGAAATAACTATCAATATATTACAGAGGCGTGTGGTAATTTACGTCCCTTTGTTCAATCGCATGCTGATATGGCCCCGCATCGGTTAGTCAGTTGTAAAAATCGGCTTAGCCATTTTTGCGTGATTGCGGAACTGTCAAAAATAATTTTCAAATAGTGCAAGGGGGTGCAGCATTCTACAACGCCTTTGCCCAATCACGCGCTAATATGGCATACTGTTACCGCCTCGGTTAGTACTATATGTTGTGGAAGTTTTGTTTAAATCAGTTTAGGCCAAGGTTGGTTACCGAAACGAATAACGGTAAGGGTAACGGTAACGGTATCTAATTTTTATTTATTTCGGTAAAGGTAACGGTAAGTGTTTTCAAATCGTTTCGGTAACGGTATGTACCGGTACCGAACCAACCAAACCGGTACGTACCGGTATTATTAATTTAGTTAAAAATTTGAAAAAAGATAGAACTGAAAGCTAAAAATATATTATAGACCCAAAAACCAGTATAGATTTAATATGATTATTATTTTTGTCATTTATTTTATGATAATTTGCAAATTATAAATTTAAAATTATGTTAGCAATTTTATTTTATTTTTTTGTTCGTTGAAATCCCTTAAAACAGGTAAAATTTTGAATACCGGTACAATACCAGTAACTTCTAATAATTATAACGGTAACTGTAAGGGTAACGGTATTTTAAAAATATTTTTAGCGGTATCGGTAACGGTATTCGATTTGAAAGGGGTTTGAATCGGTAACGGTATAATAAGGGTAACGGTAACCAACCATGGTTTAGGCGCTTAAGCGTTATTACGGAACAGACAGAAAAAACTTTTAGTGTGGTGCAAAGAGGCGTGGCAACTTACGCCTCGCGATCTATTATGGTTTATAGTTCCCGCTTCTGAAGAACTATATGTGATGAATATTCCATTAAAATCGGTTAAGGCGTTTAAGCATGATTATGGAACAGGCAGAAATAACTTTCAATGTAATACAAAAGAGCGTGGGATTTTACTCCCCTTTGTCAAATCGCACTCATTTACGGCCTATAGTTCCCGCCTCGGTTAGTACTAACTGTGTGTGGAAATTTCTTCTAAACCAGTTTAGCCGAAAAAGCGTGATTGTGAAAAAGGCGAAAAGAACGTGCAATAAGCTTAACAGGGGTGTCATTTTATGCCTCTTTGTCTGATCGCTTATTTTATGTCCTATAGTTCCCGCCTCGTTTACTATTAGTTGCAAAAATTTTGTGTTAATTGGTTCAGCCGTTGATGCGTCATTGCGGAACTGACAGAAACAACTTTTAGTATAGTACAAAGAAGCGTTGCAACTAATACCTCTTTGTCCAAACGCGCTTTATTATAGCAGCAATAGTAATTTTGAATTAGTACAACGCCTTTGCCCAATCACGTGCTGAAATGGCATATTGCTCCCGCTTCGGTTAGTGCTATCTGTGTTAAAAATTTCAATAAAATCTGTTCAGACGTTTAAGAGAGATTACGGAATATGCAGAAATAACTTCCAATGTAGAACAAAGGGGAGTGGACTTATACGCCCATCCGTCAGAGCGCAATCCTATTATACCCTATAGTGCCCGCCTGGGTTAGTACTATGTGTGGTGAAATTTTCATTAAAACCGGTTCAGACGTTTAAGCGTGATTACGGAACAGGTAGAAATAACTTTCTATTTAATACAAATGGGCGTGGCATTTCCACCACTTTGTCTGTCCCCGTCCTATTATGAACTATATTTCCCGTTTGTATTAGTACTATATGTGGTGAAAATTTCTTTAAATAGGTTCAGCCGTTTAAACGTAATTGCTGAAAAGGCAGAAATAACGTTCAATGTAATACAAAGGGGCGTGGCATTTTATGCCCACTTGGCCGATCGTTCTCTCTTTTGACCTATAGTTCCCGCCTCAGTTAGTACTATCTGTGGTTAAAATTTCATGTAAATCGGTTTAGCCGTTTATCAGTGGTTGTGAACCAGATAGAAAGAAAAACCAAAGGATGCCACGCCCCTTTGTGAGGATATTATATTTACAAAAGGTGGGCGTAAAAGGAGGCGTGGCTTCCAATCAAGATGCGGGATTTCCTTGCAAAAAGCACCATATTAATATGCCAAATTTCATGCTAACCTGTAACAAACATACAACAAACATACAGTAACAAACAACCAAATATAGTGAAAAATCTGAAATTCACAAAAAGTGGGCGTAAAAGGGGGCGGGGCATCAAATCGAGATGCCATTGGTCGCATTTTTTATTCCAGAAAAATCTCTATCTACATGCCAAATTTCATTTCAATCGGTTCAGTAGTTTTCTTCTGAAAGCGACACAAACAAACAAACAAACTAACATGTCATTTTTATATATATATAAGGATATAAGGATATAAGGATAAGGATAATTCAAGAAAGATATTTTAAATATATAAAGTGGAATGTTAAAGAAAACAAACAACCAATATATTGTAAAATGTCGAATTTATAAAAAAGGTGGGCGTAAAGCCACTATTGCATTCCAGAAAACTCACTGTATGCCAAATTCCTTTTGAATTCGTTACATCGTTTTGGCGTGAAAACGGCATAAACTAACAAAAAGTGGGCGTAAAAAAGGCGGGGCATCGAATCCGAATGCGGTAAGGCCTATATTCACTTCCACAAAAATTGCTATATGTATCCCATGTGAATTGGTAACAATCAACCAAATATTGTAACAAACAGGCAAATGTATTGAAAAGCCTTGAATTTACAAAAGTGGGCGTAAAAGAGGCGTGGCTTCCAATCAAGATGCGGGATGGCAAATTTCATGGTAATCGGTAAGAAACATTCAAATATAGTAACAAACATCCAAATACAGTAACAAACATCCAAATATATTAAAAAATCTGAAATTCACAAAAAGTGGGCGTAAAAGGGGGCGGGGCATCCAATCGAGATGCCGTTGGTCGCATTTTTCATTCCAGAAAATTCTCTATCTACATGCCAAATTTCATTTGAATCGGTTCAGTAGTTTTTTTCTGAAAGCGACACAAACAAACAAACATACAAACAAACAAACTAACATGTCATTTTTATATATATATAAGGATTGAGAAGAACGACAGAAATCGGTGTGTACTAAAAAATAGAATGTCGAAACAAAAAGGAATTGAAAAAATTTTCAATTTAATTTTGTTTAAAATTTTGTATAATTTGTGAATGTTTGTAAAAAATATAATTTTAAATTCTTAAAAATTTAACAAATTTTGGGTGGCAAGAGTGTGCAAAATTTAAGATAATTAAAATCATAATTAAACACCGAAACTTGTCAAACAGTTGACATGGCGGATTTGTTTACTAATCGTATGTAACCTTATATAACTAAACCGTGGTTTGAACTTTAGTTTGGCATTGCCAGGGGGGTAATTATGTAACTTGATTAGTGTTTGGGGTCCGGGAATTCCCGGGAAAAGACTGACGGGAATTCCGGGCAATTTTTTTTAATTTTTTCCGGAAAATCCGGAAATTTTATAAAATAAACCATTTTATATAAAAAACGTTTACTTTAATTTATTTTTAATCTTTTTTTTTATACACGTATAATTATATTTGCTGTTTTTTTGTAGTTTTTCTATTAGAAAGAAAGTCTCCGACACAATGTCAGAGTACTCTGTACTACAGAGTACCATCTCTAACAATAGAGACAGAGAAAGGAACAAAATCCACTCTCTGGCACAGAGTACTCCGTCATTGTGAATTCACCTGAACAGTGCAAATCTATATGTATAATTTCCCTATTTGTGTGTTCCTCTTTTTTTTGTCTATCCAGAGCTTTTTAAAGCCCAGTGGCGCCATGAAATAACTCCCAATGAAATAAGTCCCAAGAAAAATAATGCAATAAGTCCCAAAAATTTCCATACGATTTGGGAGTTATTTCATAATGAAATAACTCCTAAATCTGGGGGGATTATTTCATTTTTTTTGGAAGTTGTTCATTTTTAAGTTTGGGAGTTATTTCATTATGCAATAACTCCCAAATTATTTTAATGAAATAACTCCCAACAGTTTGAGAGTAAATTATGAAAATACAAATTTAACTTAATGAATTTTCAAGTTTCTTTAATTAAAAAATAATAAAAATTATTAATATTAGTTATTTGCATTAGTTATTTTCATAAAAAATTAATTTATTACGGGGAAATTAAATGACCTCGAACTAGAGTAAACCCTTTTACAATGCTTTTTGAACTATCTTGTAAATAATGTCAGGAAACCATTAATTCAGTAGTACATAAATGTCAATCAAAAACCAAAAAAAAAAAAAACGTTTACTTCAATGCGAAGTGCACGCTGCGAGTAATTGAGAAAAATTTCGAGTTCTTTTAACAATGGTTTTAATTTATGAAAATTAAGAGGTATTGCATGACAAACTGAAGATCATCAAACGCCCAGCAAAAAATAAACGAAGTGGTTCAAAAAGAATTAGTGGTTTCACTACACACAAAGTAGCGATGGGTGCCGAACTTCATAAAAATGCTACAAAATAACAATAAAAACATCTTTCACCAGTTCTTTGCTTAATGATTTTGAAGTACCTTTATCATATGTTTAGGAATCAAATCAAATATCCACAACATATGGACTTCTTTTTCAACTGAAACAATTAGAATGAGGGTGAAACACGAAGTATGCTATTTTTCTACACCCAGCTTCAAATAGATTTAGGTTTTGCAAAAATGGTGACAAAATTTGGTAATGGCATTTCATTTCTCTTTATTTAGAGCTTAAAAAATCGAAAAGACGAAAATCGATTATTGATAAATTTTTTACATTGCATATCTTATATCAAAAAAAGTTGGTCCTAAATTAAATAAATACGTTTACGAACTAAAGCGGATGTTGCTACATCACATTATTAAAGATTGTTTAAGCTTTTTAGAAAATTGAGGTATAGGCTTGTGGTCAAAACAAACTTGTGAATCAATTCGCCGTGAATTTTTATAGTTTTGTGATCTCTATATTTGCTCCTTTTTTAATTCGAAGTATATACGTTAGATTATCAATAAAATTAATTTTTCTATCACGTAAAGTTTTTAAGATATTCGCGTTTTAATATTGAAATATTTGGGTCTCCTCTGTAACGTATTCTTAAGTTGCTCAAACACAATAGAACTCGATTTAGTAAAAATAAGTCATCTTTATTCCAAATCTGGCATTTTTCTATCGCGTACTGTTTTTGAAATATTGGCGTTTGAAAACTCAAACTCTACTGTTACGCACTTATATTCTTTATAAATCACACTAACATTTTCAAACGCGAACATCTCAAACACAGAACATGCTTGAAAATTGTGGATTGCAGTTTTGGAATCAGGAGGTCAATTTTATATGAAATTAAGTCCTATTTTGTGGAAGCAACGTAAGAATACGTTACAGTGGACCCCTAAAAGGGCTTTTTTACTTTTTAACAGCGAATACCTCAAATACGGTACGTGCTAGAAAAAATTGGACGGTAGATTTGAAAGCAGGAGACCAAAATCTATAAAGACCAGTTAGAAATTTCACTGGAAGGTTTTTGCTGTCGAACAGTGTTTTTAGTGTAAATATTACAAAAAAATACTCTTTCAATCAATCTTACAAAAATAAGTGAAAAAAGAACTTCTAATTTAGAAGTTCTAAATCACCAAATAAAAATGACATAATTACACCCAAAATGCTAAGAAAAATGTTCTTCTAAAGAAGTGATGAAAAAAGTGCTTCTAAAAGGTCAAGTTATATTAACATCCGGATCACTACTTCAGAAGTAGTGATAAAAACACTAGTGATATATGTTATACTTAAGTGTCAATCTTTCGCCACTGAAAAGTGGCGATAAAAAGAACATACTTTGTGTGTCACGCCCATATTTAATTCATCAATGTTTCAGTTGAAGAAGAAGTACATCTGGTTCATTAGTTGTGGTGATTTTTGTAGTGAATAGTAACCCAGCAAAACTTTGGTAATGGGTAGTGATTATATAACACATTACCAGGTAATGTATATACCTTATTTGTAGCATGATTATTGGAAAAATGTATTTCATATTTATTATTTTTAAACATTATATCATGGATGATTTATATTTGGTTACATTATGTATTATTTGAAAGTTTGAAATAATGCATTATTTATAATTAAATGCATAATGCATTACAATAACATAAAAAATAATTATTTTATAAAAAATGCATAAGTTTAAACTAGAGATGGGCTCACTACAAAAAATTTCTAACGACACACACTCACTAGCATATTATATCTACTTACACTCACTTCACGTGAGTAAATTTAATACAAAATTACTTTTTCACTACTCGTAACACCTTATATATTACGTTCTGGAATGCTATATTATATACCTTACTCGTAACCTATAAAATATCATATATTTTACACCTTACTGGTATTCTTTGTTATAAATTTATGACTTATTTTATACCTTACTGGTATTCTATGTGATAATGTGGATGCATTACTTTGAGTCTCATCGCCTGTTAAAATCATCAATGCTGCAATGTATAAAATAAGAGATCATATACCTTATTTTATACCTTATTTGGTAATCTAAGTTTTGCTGGGAAGCTCTTTTTTTGCTGGGCGGTGTAATAAAAAGTTTTAGGATTCTGTTGGTTTGGCGGCACATTGGATTTTTTAAAGTGTAGGCGAAATCCTGTTGGAATATGTATAATAATTTGTTTGAAAAGATTTGAATGCATTTTTTCGCGAAATTTTTTTTTAATTTTTTGTTAAAATCTCTTGTAAAAATTTTTCGCCTGCGCCGCTTTCTTCACACCCATATGCATTCAAATCTTTTCAAATAAATAATCGTTTTCTTACCACATTTATTATACGGAGTCCTGGAAGCTCTGAAAGTCTTTTGGGAATCTACTTTCAAGTTATATGCGTGGCTTGTTAACTGTTTTAACCAAAATGATTTATATTATTCTTTAATTAACTGGATTATAAAAAGGTATTTCTTCCACAAGTTCTTGTAAGTTATAAAAATTAAGGACAATGATTTGAGTACATGTTATACATCTTTTGGAGTTTATTTTCTGGTTAGCTATTGAATGAAATATTATAATGATATCATTCAAACATTTAAAGAATTTTAATCAATGTGTCAGTAAGCTGCATCCCAAAAAAGTTGAGAAAGGATTGAAGGCACTTAAGAGATTTGTTTTTTAAAGAGCTTTATACTGTATACAGACTAGCGTGATTTTAAAATCACTATGTGATTTTCCTTTGAACAAAATCACATAGTGATTTTCAAAATCATCTCAAATTGTACTAGCATAAAGAAAAATTGCAAAATCATCTCAACTTACCATGGTAAGTTCTTGTAGTGTGAACATGGCCTTAAAGTGTTTTGGAGATTTAAAGAGTTAAAAATTTAATATAAAAAAAAATTGGGATTTGCTTCATTTCCATTGGGAGTTATTTCGTTGGGAATTTTTTCATTTTTTGTTAGGGACTTATTTCATTTTTCTTGGGACTTATTTCATTTTTTTGGTTTAGGAGATATTTCATTTTATTTGGGATTTATTTCATTGGGAGTTATTTCATTGGGACTTATTTCATTGGGAGCTATTTCATGGCGCCAAGCCCAGTCACAGACTAAATACAGACTCGACAGTACACGCAAAAAAAAACTTGTGTCGGAGTGAGCAAAAATCTGGCATAATTTTACCAAAAATATGCTAAAACTACAACCGACGAAGTAGTTTTCGCAATTTAGCCAAAACGCTTATGTAAAAAATTTTGAAGAAAATGCTAATGGTATTTAAGTAAAAACTTGGTAAAATATGCCAAAAGAGATATGGTGAAATATACCTAAATTATTAGAAAAGATGACTAAAAATTATGCTAAAAATTACTACATTTATGCTAAAATAAATTTTCAATAAATTTTTGTAAAAATTTGTATATTTGTTGAATTTAAAATTTTTACAGAATAAATCCATATTAATATAATAAATGTTGTGTAGGATTTAATTTATCACTGACCAACTGACCCTTTTTGTACAATTTTCTCGAGTGACTGCTGCCTACGCTTCTTCTTGAAGTAAAGGATCCGCTATAGCTTCACGAATTTATTTAAAAGCATCCTGTAAAAATAGAAAATTATTACAAAACATAAATTTTTATTTTAAAAAATTGGTAAACCCCATTGGTCTCTTGGTAAGGAGGAACACTTACTTTGTCATTCCATTTGTAACTCATCAAAACAGGTCTGGACTCCCTTGGCTTTGGGTTTTTAGGTTTTAATTTTATAACTAAAGGTAGGATTGGTGTCCACGCTCTTTATTGTAGTGAAGGATTCCCATAGCTTTAAACATTTATTTAGCAGTACCCTGTAAAAATATAAAATTATTACCAAACACTAATTTTTAACTAAAAATCTATTAAACCTTATTGGTGTCTTCGGAATGCGGGTATACTCACTTTATCATTCGATTTGTTATTCATCGAAACATACTTCTGGGACTCCATTGGTTTTTCTTAATGAATGGTGTTTTAAGTTATAACAGCAAAATTAACTTTAGCTTTTTTTATCTTACATTTATTTATCTAATTATAAACTAATTATTTATATTAATTTATTAATTTATTTAAATTTTATTTATCAATTTCCTTTTTAGTTTTATAACACAAAAAATAAACGAAGCACGCACACAAAAATACAAAATGAATATGGCGGTCTGTATTTGTTTTTTTTTTGTTGTTTTCTTTCGATAAATTTTTGTGCAAGTAATTTGCGTTATTGTGCAAGCTACTTGGTTATTTTACATAAAAAATGAATTATGTTACTTTAACATCGACAAGCATAATTTTAGCAAAAATTTGTTAAAAAAAAATGTTTGGTATGAAAAAAGTTTTACCAAGTAGGTTTGCTCAATCTTACACAGATTTTTTTTTTGCGTGTAGAGTTTTATAAGAAAAAATGGGGAAAAACTACACTCAGAAAATTATGTAAGTTACTACATGTTAGTTGTTTGTATATTTTACAGTAGATAGTTATTTTCAACTAAAAAGTCAGTTGTTTTTGTATGAAAAATGTTAAACAACTATTTCAGTTAGTTATTTTAAGTAGTTTTTTTGAATAAGGTGGGTAAGTTGCTCGGTTTTCACGTGAAAATCTGTCAAACTCCATATAAAAAAAACATAAATTCACACTGGCTTTACAAAAGCGTAAAAATTTCGCTGAAGAGGTATTCTGTTCACTGGTGAAAAACCGGCAAAATAACCCGGTATATGTTGCATCAATACGCATCAACACTATAAGCAACATTTTTTTAAATTGTACAGACCATTTAAAAAGCGGTGAAATTTAACATTCAGGTGTAAAACGAAGTAATTATAAGTGTTTGGGACTGTAAACATTAATTATATCACATAAATTACCAAAAAAATATTATTTAAAGTTATTTTATGTATTCTGACGCGCAAAACATAACCAAACATATGACTGTCAAATTTTCGCTACAAATTAATTGATGTTTCGAAACATTTTTTTTCACCGGTGAACAACTTACTTAGCTATAACTAAAAAAAACTACTGTGATGTAGTAACAGTTATTAAAAGTAGTTAATTTTATTTTTTTTTTTCTCTGAAAAATTTTCAAAGTTTTTTCAAAAAAATAAAAGTATACTTTTAAAAAAAAAAAAAACTTTGAAAAAATTTGGTCTTAAATTTTTTTTCAAAAAAATTTTTGAAAAAAAAAAAAAAATTATTTATAGATTTTTTTATTTTTACTACATTTTAGTTGTTTTGACTACAAATGTAAGTAGTTTTTACTACATAAGTCAGTTGTTTTTTGTCAGTTAAAATAACTAACATTGTTAGTTGATTTAACTGAAAAAGTAAACTTACAAAGTAGTTTACTTTACAAAACAACTTACAAAGTAGTTATTTTAACTGACATTGTCAGTTGATTTTACTAACATAATTTTTTGAGTGTAAGCGATTTTAGGAGAAAACACAGCGGTTTTTAATCCGTTTTACGCTAACATGGCATCACTTTCTACGACTTAGGAGTGAGTGAAACAACAAAAACCGATCTGGCATCCATTTTTCTTATGGCGCGTTATATCAGTTTTCTCTTTCTAACCTAATTCGTAGAATAATTTGAAAACATTAACCATATGGTTAAAAAATACTTTTTTGACACCTGTCATATTTGTCGAGTCTGTATTATAGTGCGTTTACATTGGATTTCTAATCTAGTAAATTGCGATTTTAATCTACTTTGCAATCTGTACCGTTTACATTGGCATTTTTTACATTAGGCCATGTTCACACTACAACAACTTACCATGGTAAGTTGAGATGATTTTGCAATTTTTCTTTATGCTAGTACAATTTGAGATGATTTTGTAAATCACTATGTGATTTTGTTCAAAGGAAAATCACATAGTGATTTTAAAATCACGCAAGTCTGTATACAGTATTAGAGAAGATTAAGATTGCCATTTATAACAACAAGTTGGTAATAAATGTGTGTGACTGCGTCAAAAGACAGCGACGGTAATTAGTCGTCGTATGATAACCAAGGACAGTAACGGCGTTTACAAATAACAATGACGGCGGCATAAACATACTTTGCGGCGTCATCAAAATGGCAGGCTTTGTGTCGGTGTTTTTCAGTGTTGGAAAATGAAAATAACTGAAATACAGAGTTGTATTTAACTTTAGATTAGAAAACCACTGTAAACGCACTATAAACTACTAGATTGAAAAAAATAAATTTGTATGGACAATCTAATAGATTGAAACTGGATTGGAGCCACAATCTACTTTAAGCTAGCTTTGAAGTCCAGTGTTAATGCACTATTAGTCTGTGGCCCAGTGATGAGCTACAAAGCTGAAAATTGGCATGCATAAAACACCTGGGGCAGATCCTAACGTAGCCGGATTTTCGATTCTTTGCCTGTGGGCGTAGAAATAAGCGGAAAAGTGGGCGTGGCAAAATTCATTTTTTTACATTTTTGCTTAATTTAAAGCCCCCAAATGACTTAGGAAGCTGAAAATTTCCTAAAATATAGTCCTAACGATGGCGCATATCCCCAAGTTGTCGGATTTAAAATTTTTGAAATGTGGGCAGAGAATTAAGGGGAAAGTGGCGTGGCAAAATTGGAATTTTGTAGCGGTTGTGCTTTTGATTTATTGTTTGACTGTATTTATGGTGTTGTCAACTTCACGGACAGTAAATCAGCTGGTTTCAAATGGGAACAGAAATGTAACTGACGTATTTGACAATAAAAACAGTGTAATGAGGGAAAAAGAAAATTACTTATGAAAATAACGGTAACTTATTAAAATTTCTGAAAGCCTGGTATTAAAGCCTAAGGTGAGGCATTATAAGGCTTATTTAATGGCTTCTATTGGCCAATTTGGACAATTCAAGGCCATGGTGGTGGAGGACATTGACCCTAAGGAACCGTTGGAAATTGCAGTATATGTAGGATTCGTTAGACAAGTCAGGAAAAGCAGTTAAGGAACTACTAGTTTCCTTAACTGAATGTAAGATAGAATAGGATGGAAGAAATAGAGGTTATTTTGAAAAAGTATATATATTTTTTAGGCAAGGCTAGCCACATAAATATGTTGTAGCAGCTTGGCAGTTAAAATGAAGATTGTGGTATATTCATTGCTGCTATAACATTCAAGCACAAAGGTGTTTTATTCTAATTTGAAAACGAAAAATTAAGAAAGTGTCTCCATTGAATTGCCTGGAAGCCAAGCTGCTACGACATGGTGGATTATCTGCATCAAGGGTGAGTTGTACTTAGTTAAATAACCTTAATTGGTAAATAAGAGGGTCATTTCATAGCCTGTTTATTTTTAAAGGACTCACCGGAGAATACGGAAATCGTGAGATTTTTTTTTTTACAAATTTGGGGATTGTAACCTAGATAGATCGAAATACCAGGAAGTGCTAAGGTCTCCTGTGATCGGTCAGGCGGAAGTCCCAATTTTTTTGAGGATCTTTTTTAACTTATGAGAAAAGGCCAGCAAATGTATGTTAACTCAGTGTGCAATTACAATTCTGGCGTTGGCCTTGAATTTTGCTTGTTCCCATTCATTTTGTATGTAGAACAAATTTCAAAGCCAACGCTAGCGTTTCAAAGCCAGAATAGAATCAATTCTATTTTCTTGGCTTTGCTCTCTCGTGAGTATTTTTTTTTGCTATGGCATTGCCAGTCTTTAATAAAAAACGGGTTGATTTTGTTTATGAAACACATCTGTGTATCGGAAAACTATAAGAAAAGTACGTATAAAAGAAAGTGAAAATATAATTTACCGACAATTATTATAAAAATAGAAACAAGTATCACAAAAATATAAATAAAAAAACCAAAGGAGTTTTATGTTTCACCGAAAAAAAATAATTTTTAGGAAAAATTTATTTTTCTTCCACCAAATAATTATATTTCTGTTCTTCTTTGTGTGTGTGTATACAAACAAACGCCAGAACAAAATTCAAAGCCAAAGCCTTTGTTTAAATCAAACGCCCTCTCTTTACACAATATTCAAAGCCAACGCCAGAATTGTAATTGTACACTCAGCTGATGGTTGCAGTTTTTTTTTATCTACTTACCTTCTGTTCCTCTTTTACCCAATCAATAAAATAACAACATAAATCCAAGTTGGTGAGTCCGTTCCTTATATATTAAAGTGAACTAAAAGAAAAATAAAGTGCAGTGAAATCCAAAATGAAAGGAAAAAAATAAGAAAATCTACCAAAAATGTGAAAAATTAAACAAATGCGCACGCAAAAAAAAACTTGTGTCGGAGTGAGCAAAAATCTGGCATAATTTTACCAAAAATATGCTAAAACTACAACCGACGAAGTAGTTTTCGCAATTTAGCCAAAACGCTTATGTAAAAAATTTTGAAGAAAATGCTAATGGTATTTAAGTAAAAACTTGGTAAAATATGCCAAAAGAGATATGGTGAAATATACCTAAATTATTAGAAAAGATGACTAAAAATTATGCTAAAAATTACTACATTTATGCTAAAATAAATTTTCAATAAATTTTTGTAAAAATTTGTATATTTGTTGAATTTAAAATTTTTACAGAATAAATCCATATTAATATAATAAATGTTGTGTAGGATTTAATTTATCACTGACCAACTGACCCTTTTTGTACAATTTTCTCGAGTGACTGCTGCCTACGCTTCTTCTTGAAGTAAAGGATCCGCTATAGCTTCACGAATTTATTTAAAAGCATCCTGTAAAAATAGAAAATTATTACAAAACATAAATTTTTATTTTAAAAAATTGGTAAACCCCATTGGTCTCTTGGTAAGGAGGAACACTTACTTTGTCATTCCATTTGTAACTCATCAAAACAGGTCTGGACTCCCTTGGCTTTGGGTTTTTAGGTTTTAATTTTATAACTAAAGGTAGGATTGGTGTCCACGCTCTTTATTGTAGTGAAGGATTCCCATAGCTTTAAACATTTATTTAGCAGTACCCTGTAAAAATATAAAATTATTACCAAACACTAATTTTTAACTAAAAATCTATTAAACCTTATTGGTGTCTTCGGAATGCGGGTATACTCACTTTATCATTCGATTTGTTATTCATCGAAACATACTTCTGGGACTCCATTGGTTTTTCTTAATGAATGGTGTTTTAAGTTATAACAGCAAAATTAACTTTAGCTTTTTTTATCTTACATTTATTTATCTAATTATAAACTAATTATTTATATTAATTTATTAATTTATTTAAATTTTATTTATCAATTTCCTTTTTAGTTTTATAACACAAAAAATAAACGAAGCACGCACACAAAAATACAAAATGAATATGGCGGTCTGTATTTGTTTTTTTTTTGTTGTTTTCTTTCGATAAATTTTTGTGCAAGTAATTTGCGTTATTGTGCAAGCTACTTGGTTATTTTACATAAAAAATGAATTATGTTACTTTAACATCGACAAGCATAATTTTAGCAAAAATTTGTTAAAAAAAAATGTTTGGTATGAAAAAAGTTTTACCAAGTAGGTTTGCTCAATCTTACACAGATTTTTTTTTTGCGTGCGATAATAATAGTACACGCAAAAAAAAATCTGTGTAAGATTGAGCAATCCTACTTGGTAAAACTTTTTTCATACCAAAAAAATTTTTTTACCAAATTTTTGCTAATATTATGCTTGTCGATGTTAAATTAACATAATTCATTTTTTATATAACCATAACCAAGTAGCTTGCTCAATAACGCAAATTACCTGCACAAAAATTTATCGAAAGAAAACAACAAAAAAACAAAACAAATACAGACCGCCATTTTCATTTTGTATTTTTGTGTGCGTGCGTTGTTCGTTTATTTTTTGTGTTATAAAAACGTAAAAAGGAAATTGATATATAAAATAAAAATAAATTCATACATAAATAAAAATAAATAATTAGTTTTCTAAAAGATAAATAAATGTAAGATAAAAGAATGTTAAAGTTAATTTTGCTTTCATCACTTAAAACACCATTCAATAAGAAAAACCAGTGGAGTCCCAGACGTATGTTTCGATGAATAACAAATGGAATGATAAAGTGAGTATACCCGCATTCCGAAGACACCAATAAGGTTTAATAGATTTTTAGTTAAAAATTAGTGTTTGGTAATAATTTTATATTTTTACAGGGTACTGCTAAATAAATTTTTGAAGTTGTGGAGAATCCTTCATTACAATAAAGAGCGTGGACACCAATCCTGCCTTTAGTTATAAAATTAAAACCTAAAAACCCAAAGCCAAGGGAGTCCATACCTGTTTTGATGAGTTACAAATGGAATGACAAAGTAAGTGTTCCTCCTTACCAAGAGACCAATGGGGTTAACCAATTTTTTAAATTAAAAATTTATGTTTAGTAATAATTTTCTATTTTTACAGGATGCTTTAAAATAAATTCGTGAAGCTATAACGGATCCTTTACTTCAAGAAGAAGCGTAGGTAGCAGTCACTCGAGAAAATTGTACAAAAAGGGTCAGTTGCTCGGTGGTAAATTAAATCCTACACAACATTTATTATATTAATATGGATTTATTCTGTGAAAATTTTAAATTCAACAAATATACAAATTTTTACAAAAATTTATTGAAAATTTATTTAAGCATAAATGTGGTAATTTTTAGCATTATTTTTAGTCAGCTTTTCAAATAATTTTGGTATATTTCACCATATTTCTTTTGGTATATTTTACCAAGTTTTTGCTTAAATAGCATTAGCATTTTCTTCAAAATTTTTTACATAAGTGTTTTGGCTAAATTACGAAAACTACTTCGTCGGTTGTAGTTTTAGCATATTTTTGGTAAAATTATGCCAGATTTTTGCTCACTCCGACACAAGTTTTTTTTGCGTGTAGCTTAAGAAAATTTAGTTAGGTAAATTAGTTTTATTGTTTTTTTTTTTTTGTTAAAGAAGTGTTTTTTTTTGTTTGTGAGCCCAAGATTAGCTATTTTTTTGCCCCTTTAAATTTTAAGTGTGAGGCTATTTGCCTATAAAAAAAAGACCCTTGATTAGAGAGCTCTCTCATTAGGCGAAAGTTTATTTTAGTAAATGACCAAAATTTAGGTCTGGGGAAAGAAAGTAATTTTGGGAGATTTTGTGTAATGTTTTTTTAATGTAACTTTTTTTATTTTGTTTAAATATATAAATGTTAATTTTTTTATATACTTACATAATTTTCTTTAATATGTTTAAATGAATTTAACCGAAATAAAATACTTTTATCTACTTTTTATTATATCATCCAAAATCAAATGTTTTTATTGGAATAATTAGTTGAAGAATAATGTCCGGTTAAAGGTTTTAAAAAAGGTGTGTTAAAGTAAGTATGTAGGGTGACTTGTGTTCTGTGTTGTTAGTGGGATACCCCATAAAATGTTAAATGTAGGGTATCACAGGTAGGGTGGGCTAGGGAGAACAAATACCATCTTGTGTTCTCGTACAATCTATAAGTCCTGTCTACTGTAGGTTTCATTTAAAAGTCCGTCTGTTAGAGAAATTTACCAATAAGCGTTTTAGTAGGGTGTAGTTTTGTTCCATGTGGTTTTGCTTAATTGGGTTGGTGTTATTAAAGTTCAATTTTTTGTTATTAGAGTCAGTTGAGAATTATTTGTAGTTTTTGTAGTTGTATTTTGTTTTCAAAATATAAATTTTATTGTTCATCTCTCATCCGGAAATGACGGGTCGTACCCCCCTGACATCCCATGCTAGTCGGTCACCCAACTGTCATTTTTCGGTACGCTGTGAGTAGGTTAGGTAACAATTTTTAAACATTTTTACTTCTTTTGAAGGCCCCGAAATGACTTAGGAAGAAAAATTGCATAGCATTTAGTTCTAACAATGAAGCATATCCTGAAGTAATCGGATTTAAATTTTTTAGACTATGGAAGCAGAATTAAGTGAAAAATGGGTCGTGGCAAAATTGTGTTATTTCGTGTTTCCGAGATGTTTTGGAGATGTTTAAAATTAAACGAGGTTTTGTTTTGAATGTATAGGAAAGTACGCAATAAGCACTATTGTGTTTCTTCACAATACAGCAGCAAACAGCAGACAGCAAAATTTTTACATGTATTTTGTTGTTGGCGCAACAACAAAATACATTTAAAATTTTGTTGTCTCCTGCTTGCTGCTGTATTGTAAAGAAACACATTGATGGCGTTCAGCAGAGAAAGCTGCTACCAGAGTCATAGAGTAGTCCAACAAATGGCGTTTGAAAAAGTAATAAACAAAAACCATATGGTATTGTTTACGAAATTTTATCACAAATCGAAATGTGAGCGAGATGGAAGATACCAGTTTTACAATGAGAATGCAGATTGTTTTTTGTCTCTTTTTGCTTTGCGTTTGAACTTTAGTTTGGCATTGCCAGAATTTTCCAATTATCTTTGGTGATGCCAGATCTACAAAACGGTCGATAGATTACTATGTCACTATGGCTGCTACTCAACTGCTCCACAACATTCTGCTGAACGGTTTGATTTTTGACAATTCAGCCAACATGTTGAGTGAGCGCTGCTCATCACTAGTACACTCATGGAAATATCTTAGTAGAAAAATTAGTAAACCCATTGTAGATCAAGTTTTACAGAATTTAACAAAAATCAATGTTGATATTACAAAATTCAATAGTTGAAAAATACATAGTTGGAAAAAATTGTATAAAATATAAGTACATAAATGTGCAACACTGTTTTTGCTGATCGACATTTGTAAATTTTTGCTGTCTTGTACAAAAGGGATGTTTCTAAAGAAAAATATTTTTTATTACAAAATTAAAAGAAAATATTTGGTGAGTAATTAAATATATTTGTTATTTAATTCATTAATAAAGCAATTTATTATTTTTTTTAGCAATTTGTGATTTGGAATCTTTCTAAAAACTCCAGAAGCTAATCACATAAAATGATTGCCGACAGGAAAACAACAGCGAAATACATGACAGTCCAAGGAAACAAAAAAATATCATCTAAAAACAAAATAAGTTTATGTGAAAATAATGAGTTAATGAAAACCACGAAAAAATATTGTGAAAATATTCAATTAAATAAAATAACATTTACAACACAAATAAGAATTTCATTTTAATAATTAAAATTGCATGAATATACAAAACAAAACGAGTATGCTTAACAAAAATACGAATAGAATCAACAAAAATACGAGTTAATCAGCTTTTACAAAAACTGACAACACTTAGGGCCTAATTTTGTAAAACGCAACGCGCCGCGTTGTCAAAATTTCAATACAATTTGTTGTTGTAACAAAAACAAATTACACAGAAATTTTGACAACGCGGCGCGTTGCGTTTTACAAAATTAGGGGGTTAATGTTGAAATCAACATAAATATTTGTAGGGTCAAAATCAACAATGATTTCTGTTGAATTTACTACGATTTTCTTTGGGAATACAATGATTTTTGGTTGAGTGTAGCGTAATAAATTTATGCTACATTTCGTTTGCTTATTTTTGGTATGACCCAAAGACCATTTTTGGGAAAATGGAGTTAGGAATCAATTGTATATGATTAATATGTCCTCTTTCCATATCCGTAATCTATTTTTTTATATATCGTATAAATTAGAAGATATCCAGCCCTAACTTTGCTTCATATCCCCAATATTAACATTATCTTAACATTGGTTTGCTGCATACGCCAATTTTCTGAACATGCAGCAAATTTTACACATAAAAGTTAAAATATTTTTCTCTACTTTTGTTTTGATGCATATAACGTTGAGAGGGTGCATATCAAAACAAACTAAAAATTGCCGCTTGGTTATTGGTGTGACCCATAAACCATTTGCCATATGGAATTAGGAATCAATTTTTTATGATTGTTATGCACTTTATTTTCATCCAGAATGAATTTTTCGTAAGAATTAAAAGATATCCAGCCCTAACTTTGCTACTTTTAGCCAAAATTAAAGATAATTTAACAAGGTAAACTCAGGTTGACTTTGACCCACGTGAAAGAAAATTAAAATTTTTTATGAAAATATTCATTTAAACGGGATATGAAGCAAAACGCGACCAAGTCTTTTTTTGTTAAAATCATAATAACTTTTGATATCTTGTGCAAAAACGTATAAAAGTTTATATTTTTTCTTCAAACATTTTAAGCAATCGATACCAAAAGTAAAAAAAACATCTATCGTGTAGATTTTTAATAAAGTTGTTGTAAAGTTTCTTTTTCGTTTTTCTCAAAACAAAGGAAATGGTCTTTGGATCATACCAAAAATAAACAAACGATTTGATCACAAACTGATACATACACTCAACCAAAAATCATTGTATTCCCAAAGAAAATCATTGTAAATTCAACAGAAATCATTGTTGATTTTGACCCTACAAATATTTATGTTGATTTCAATAAAAATTGTTGTCAGTTTTTGTAAAAGTTGATCAACTCGTTTTTTTGTAAATCAACTCGTATTTTTTGTAAACTCAACTCATATTTTTGTTGATATAAGAAATATTATTAATAAAAAAAAAAGCTTGTTGTTATTTGTTAATATTCTTTTATTAAGTAAAAATCACAATATTTTTTAGAATTATCACCGGCTTTTTAAGCTGCAATTCAACACAATATTTTCACACACTTCGTTTATTTATGTTTTGCACACCCAAAAAATTTCCCAGTTACTAGCTACTATTTTTTTAACTGAGTCCCAGTTAAAATACACCTAACTGAGTCCCAGTTATTCAAATTGGTTGACAATAACTAATATTTTTAAATATAGAAAACAACTATTGTCCAGTCAACGGGAACCAACATTTACGTTATTTTTAATTGTTATTTATAATCATTTGAAAAGTCAAAAAATAAATAAAGAACACCAACATTGATTATTTTTATTTCGTATTTCCTTTATTTGATTTTATCTTAACATTTTATTTTCACTTGCACATCATACACATTTTTTTCTTGTTTAATTTTTGAATAGAGCATCGCCTTATGACTTTTTCCATTCCATGTTTTTCTTGGTCTCTGTCTGAAAATAATGATAAGATTTAGCTCATTTTTGTAAAATATTTCTCTTAATCCAATAGATCAATCTTACCTTACCAAAACAAAATATTTTAAAGTCTAAATTTTCCAATATTTATTTATTTGTTTATTTTTTTGGTTTGTATTTATTTTATTTTTTTTTTTAAATAATTTTGACAAAATGAAATAAATTGAAACACAGGACAACTAAAACTCTGTTATAATTTACTGAAATCCCAGTTATTTAATACTACATTAGTTATTTGAACAGAATTGGGTTTTAACTGGGAAATTCTTTAACTATACGACTGGGAAATTTTTTCGGTGCACTCGTAAGTGTTTCTTCACAATACAGCAGCAAGCAGCTGAGCAGCAAAATTTTTACATGTATTTTGTTGTTGCGGCAACAACAAAATACATGTAAAAATTTTGCTGCTCAGCAGCATGCTGCTGTATTGTGAAGAAACACTAAGTCATTCTCCAGTTTTCTAATGACACCAAATCAAAAACCTTAAAAAAAACAAACAAAAGTATAATATAGTATGAATACATAAAGTAACCAATGTATTTTATTACTTACCAAATATTTACAGATCAGAATCTGATCATCAGTTCCTATTTTAATTTATTTTTATAATATTAAATATTAAAATAATTTTATAAGAAACAAACAAATTTCACATTGCAATGCATTGCTACCAACTTAATAATACAAAAATGAACGAACAGGGTTGTTTTTTCTTTTTTGGTTTTATCTATTGAATTCTGTATAAGCGATGTAAAGAGTTGATTCAACTTTACTGATTATTCAACGATATCAACATTAATTTTTGTTGAATACGGCAATATTCTGTAAAACTTGATCTACAATGGGTTTACTAATTTTTCTACTAAGATATTTCTATGAGTGTAAGCTGTTTTATTGATAAAGAAAAGAAAAAAAGAATTATAAAAAGTATATTCCACAGAAAAAATAAATTAAAATATAACAAAATAAAAAATTATTCCAAAATTTTTAAACATTTATAAAAAAATGCGTTCAGCAGAGTTAACTAATCAAAACCTGCTACAACTCAACTGTTGAGTAGCAGGTTTCTCTGCAGAACGCGCCCATTGTTTGCATACTAGTCTATACTGTGGTATCGAGTAGGTATTTTGAGTATTGAGTACCCATATCCTGAAGTAATCGGATTTAAATTTTTTAGACTATGGAACAGGGAACCAAGCCGATCGGCTCAAAATCGGCGGCGCGCCGCCGCCGACCTATTTTTGACATCTTACGCCGCCGCCGATTTTGTCGGCTCCCATCGGCTTAAACCAAGCCGCCGAATCAATCGACTCCGTCAAATCAATCGGCGCGGTGAGATTTTTTTTTTACATTTTAAGGTGCATATTCTGTTCGTGTTCACATGAAAAAAACTGCATATAAAAAAATATTTTTGCAACGCGGCTATATTGTAGGGAAATTCTTTAAACTGATTTTAAGAATATAAAATCGCAATAATTTTGCAATAAAATGGACATTTAAGATTTGTTGTGATTGTTTCTTTTTTCTAATATTTTAAAGTTTTCGTTTTTAATAGTTTTTATTACGATTTTAAGCGTTTTAAAAAATGTTTACGTGAAAAACAACTTACTTAGCCTTTACTATATGATTTTGCATTGAACAAAACAAAATCATCTTAAATTGTACTATCATAAAAAAAAACATAAAATCATCTCAACTTATCGTTATAAAGGCCTATTCACAACTGAGGTGAAATCTCGTTTAAACGAGATTTCGATCATATGGTCTGTATAGGGTTGCCATTTGCATTTTGACAAAAAGAGGACGTCAACCTCAAAAAAGGAGGACATTTGACCCAAAAAAGAGGACAATTTTTTTTTTTAATAAATTAATTTAAGAAAAATCAACAACGCAATACAATATGCAAAAAAATCATTTTTATTAAGAAATCAAATTTTTCCACTAAAAAAAATAAATTTCCAATTATATTTCAATATTTTGGAAATATTCATTCAATTATGTTTCGGAAATATCTATTTATAATTCAAAAATTTTAAGTTATATTTAAATAATTTCTAATATAAGTGTTTTGAATTTTTTAGATGCTTTTCAAAAAATTCTATTTGTTTTTCAAAAATTTCCATTTTCATTTAAAAATATTCTAAATAATTTTAAGAAAATTACTTTTGAATTTTAATAAATTCAGATACATATTTTAATTTTATTTAAAAAATTTCCATTTTGATTTAAAAATTATGTAAATGCTTTTCAAAAAATTTCATTTGTATATAAAAATTTTCTAAAAAAACATTTGAAAAATTTTTAAATACAAATGGAAATTTTTGATAAATACTTAATTGGAATTTTCAGAAAAGCATTTAGAAAATTGTTAAATATATTTCCATCGATTTAAACTCAGCGGATTTCGAGGAAATTGCCTTTTTTGCCCACAATTTACTCAATGTGGAAAAATTTGGTAAATATTTTTAAAATTTCACAAAGTAAGGGCCATAAATTATTAAAAATTATGTTAGACTTTAACCCTAAACGTTTTAGGAAAATGGAATAATAATAACCCGGTTTTTATTCGGGTCAAAGGTCAAATATTGGGATATTTAGAGTTTTTTTAGAACAAGGCACCTAAATATGAAATGTTTATTGCGATTTTTTATAAAACTTGGTATAAGTTGTAACGTCGCAAATTATCAGCATAATTACAACGTACATATTCTGTCCTAGTTTTAATAATACAATTTTATAATTATAACATATAATAATTATAATGTATTTTCCTACTATTAACATTCGTGTTATTTTTTATAAAATAATTTATAATGAGTTATTATAACGTAGTTATAATATATTTTCCTTTACTAACAGTGTAAAGCCAGCCAAGCCACATCATCGTGTAGGGCACTCTTTCTACATAGCACACCCTCTTAACCGATCGTAATAATCTGGTTTGCTAAGTTGTTTAAATACACACAAACCTGTATATTTCAATATCACACTCTGCACACCGACCCTAATGTTCAAGTTTGTGTGTTTGTTTAGCAATTGTAAATTCATTATGCAGGTTTGGTTGTTTGTTCATACACCTTGTGTGTGCATTTGGTGTTTTATATACGTTGGCGTGGTTGTGTATTATAATGCACTGTAAAGTAATTTAAATAATTTTCTGTATTTTCAAACAAACTGACTATTGCAGTTGTAATTCCAATTAGGTTTATATTTTCTATCGGATAAGAAGAATAGTTTGGACACTTGAAGTTTGTCTAGATACTAGCATTGCACCACGCCAGTATTTATACAATAAAACCATAGTTCTTTACTCTAGAGTAAGGGACTTAATTTTGTAGAGCGATCATTATTGATTGTTCTTATATCTAACACAGCGGTCCTTGGACTGACTGTTCTCACAGCAACCTTCGGGGTGACTGTTCCCACAGCAACCTTCGGGCTGACTGTTCCCACAGCAACCTTCGGGCTGACTGTTCCCACAGCAACCTTCGGGCTGACTGTTCACACAGCAACCTTCGGGCTGACTGTTCACACAGCAACCTTCGGGCTGACTGTTCACACAGCAACCTTCGGGCTGACTGTTCACACAGCTACCTTCGGGCTGACTGTTCACACAGCAACCTTCGGGCTGACTGTTCACACAGCAACCTTCGGGCTGACTGTTCACACAGCAACCTTCGGGCTGACTGTTCACACAGCAATCTTCGGGTTGACTGTTCACACAGCAACCTTCGGGCTGACTGTTCACACAGCAACCTTCGGGTTGACTGTTCACGCAGCATCCTTCGGGCTGACTGTTCACACAGCAACCTTCGGGTTGACTGTTCACACAGCAACCTTCGGGCTGACTGTTCACACAGCAACCTTCGGGTTGACTGTTCACACAGCAACCTTCGGGCTGACTGTTCATACAGCAACCTTCGGGCTGACTGTTCACACAGCAACCTTCGGGCTGACTGTTCACACAGCAACCTTCGGGCTGACTGTTCACACAGCAACCTTCGGGCTGACTGTTCACACAGCAACCTTCGGGCTGACTGTTCACACAGCAACCTTCGGGCTGACTGTTCACACAGCAACCTTCGGGCTGCCTGTTCACACAGCAACCTTCGGGCTGACTGTTCACACAGCAACCTTCGGGTTGACTGTTCACACAGCAACCTTCGGGCTGACTGTTCACACAGCAACCTTCGGGCTGACTGTTCACACAGCAACCTTCGGGCTGACTGTTCACACAGCAACCTTCGGGCTGACTGTTCCGACGAATCCACGACGAAGACGCCTTGCTAAAGCTACCATTACCGAAGTTGCCTTAGTCGAAGCCGAGGTTTCCATTGCCGAGGATCATCGAAGTTGCCACCGTCGAAGCTACCGTTACCACTGCTAAGATCACCGAAATTGCCAAGGTTGCCACTGCTAAAATCACCGAGGTTGTCATCATCAAAGTTGCCACCACCGTAATCGTCAGAGGCTATCCGAGTCATTATCACCGAACCCAAAAATCTCCAATTTGTCATCTCGTGAATTCTACTCACCGTGTCGTTGCCAAAGCATCCGAACCCTGTTTACCTGCCGAATTGAAGTTGTAAAAGCCGAAGTTATATTCCCCGAGGGACGAATTCGAGTTGCAATTTGTTGATTATCAATTAAAATATTCTGATTTGTATAAATAAGAATTTAAATAAAGATATACATATTATTATCAAGCCCAAAAAGGGAAAATTGAACTATCTTTTTATTATTACGAAAGGTTAGAGGATCCTTACGTAGATCCTGGTACGACAAAGCTATCTCAGCCCAATGAATAAAACCTCGTTACAAATGGCGCCCGAGCAGGGACACGATTCTAAATCGAAAAGCGGAAATACCGAAACCACCGCAAGCGTAGAATAATCGGTTCGTAAAAATGATATCAACAAAAATAATACTCAACCTACGGGTCAGACTTTAACCACTGATACACTCGGTTGGGTATACTTGCTAAGAAAAGAACAACTCGTCGAGCGTTGCCATGAATGTGGAATATTAACGGCTGGATTCACGGTCGAACATCTGCGAAAACAGTTGATCGAGCACATTCGAACAAAAAGACTTAGAGCATCAGCCGAAAATCTTCTTCGGGAATTGGAAGACGAAATAACAACAGCCGAAAAAACGGTTATTTCCGACGACGATATGACATTGCAAGTTCCTGACTACAACAACCATACTACACAAAGAATACAGGCTGGAATTGCCATCAACTCGGGGGATAGTGCCACCTCGCATTTACCCAATAATACAACTACAATACCTTCAAAAAAACAGTCCGAAGTATCCGATGCTGAAATAATGGCCACGGTACACAGATGGGATCTAAAATTTGCTGGTAACGACAACGAACTTGTAGACTTTCTAGAGCGATTTGAAGAACTAGCCGAATGCTTTCATATTCCGCTAGACCGCCTCCTTCCGTCTTTACTGGGAGTATTACAAGGAAATGCCCTAAGATGGTACCGAGTAAAGAAACAAGAAATCACCACCTGGAGCACCTTTAGGCTCGAATCCGAAAAATTCTTCTTACCGAAGAGGCATGCAGCCCATCTGGAACAAGCATTTTTTAATCGAAGACAGCATGCACGTGAGCGAGCTAAAGACTACATACTTAGTATGCTTACACTAGCTCGCCAGCATACAGAGCTTCGCAAGATGAATCAACTCGACCGGATATACGACGGTCTCCGTACAGAGTACCGACACTACGTAAAACGAAGCGATTTCTCGTCCTTAGATGAACTCATCGCGTTGACCGACGACTTTGAGGTATTAAAGAAAGAAGAACGACCACCAGTTGCTCATATGGTCGCCGAAGCTAACTATACCCGCTCAAACCGATGTTGGCGATGCAAGGGTATAGGTCATTCTCGGTGGCAATGTAAGAATCCTAGCCGACTCTTTTGTTCGCATTGTGGTCGCGATGGCATCCTCTCCCGTTCATGTGAATGTCAAAGACGAAGCACCACAACGGCAACTAAAAACCTATATAATGAAGATGGTCGATATTTTATTCCAGTTGACGTGCACGGCTATAGAGTACACGCTTTAGTCGATACCGGAGCGTCACGAACATACATAGGCGAGGCTATTCGAAAACATTTGATCGAAAATAATCACCCACCTACGAGTACTAGAGGTATGGTACAGATGGCCGACCAGTCTCTCGCGTCTTACCTCGAAGTCTATAACATCCAAATCCTGTATAAAGGTAAAGTCGTAGCTCTTCCTACCTCAGCCATACCAAATCTAGCAGAGCCAATGATCCTTGGGATGGATTTTCTGGGAGAACTTGGTTGTGAAATATACCTCAACAATGAAGCGTTAATGAAGCCTACACCAAACACGACTCGCAACATTGAACACCTTCATTCCATCTCAGATCGGCCTTTCTTGTCGTCTAGTGAAAACGAACAGTTAGCAACTCTCCTAGAAGAGCATAAGGAGAAGTTCGGTTTGGTAAAAGGGTTATGTACAATAACAAAACACGAGATTCGCTTACAGCATAAAAAACCCATTAAACAAAGATATATGCCAAGAAACCCGGCTATGATGGCAATCATAAACGAGGAAATTGATAAACTTCTGGCCGAAGATCGAATTGAAGCTTCACGAAGCCCCTATAGCTCACCTATCGTATTGGCACGGAAGAAGCAGGGAGGTTGGCGAATGTGCATTGACTATCGTCAACTTAACGCCGCTAGTGAACCGGATGCTTATCCTCTCCCACAGATCAATGCCATCCTAGATCAGTTAAGAGAGGCCAAGTTCATTTCATCGTTAGATTTAAAGAACGGGTACTGGCAAATTCCACTTGAAGAAACATCAAAACCACTTACTGCATTTACCGTTCCCGGTCGTGGATTGTTTCAATGGAAAGTCATGCCATTCGGTTTGCACTCCGCTCCAGCTACATTTCAACGAACTCTAGACCAAATTATTGGTTCCGACCTATATCCGCTGGTGTTCGTATACCTAGATGATATCATCGTATTGGGTCGGTCATTTGAAGAACATCTACAAATTTTGAGCACAGTTTTCAACCGTTTGCAGAACGCCCAAATGATGGTTAACTTCGACAAATGTAACTTCGTCCGAACAAGCATCCGGTACTTAGGTCATGTGGTAACTCCCGACGGCATCTGTACAGATCCCGAAAAGATTGAGGCCATGCAAAATATACCACCACCATCAAACCTTAAGGAGTTAAGGCGAGTACTAGGAGTCGCATCGTGGTATCGACGATTTGTGCCCAATTTCTCTAACTTGGTGGCCCCGCTCAATAAACTCCTCAAGAAAAGGATTCGGTGGCACTGGGATGTTGAGCAAGAGCGGGCCTTCACAAAATTAAAGGACGCGCTCACACAGGCACCCGTACTCGGTTGTCCGAACTTTGAACATCCGTTTTTCCTTCAAACAGATGCGAGTCAAGAGGGGTTGGGAGCCGTGCTATTTCAAAGGCATTCAGACGCCGAATCGGTAATCGCATATGCAAGCCGAACACTTAATGAGCTCGAAAAAAAATACTCAACAACCGAACAAGAATGCCTAGCCATACTCTGGGGAATTAGGAAAATGCGCCCATACCTGGAAGGGTATAAATTTACAGTAATAACCGATCACCACTCTCTCAAATGGTTGCATTCACTACAAAACCCCTCCGGACGATTAGCACGATGGGCTCTCGAACTTCAACAGTACAATTTCACCATCGAATATCGAAAAGGTAGTCTTAACGTCGTGGCTGACGCCCTCTCGCGAGCTCCGCTCCCCTCTAAGGAAGATACACTCTTGGCAATGTGTTCGCCAGACTGGTACAACCGAATGATGGTTGTAGCTACGACCGAAAACAAACGGTACCCCGATTTCCAAATTGTAAATGATCGACTTTTTAAACATATACCCCGAAAATCAGCCGTCGATACTCGGCCCGAATGGAAACTCTGTGTGCCTATAGATAAACGGAGCGAAATTTTACATATAAACCACGATACTCCGGCTGCTGGTCACTTTGGTATCTTCAAAACACTTAAGAAGATACAAGAGCAATACTATTGGCCAGGATTATACAAAGACGTCGTTAATTATGTCCGATCTTGCGAAGTATGTGCGAAGTTTAAGGTCGAACAACAAAATTCGGCAGGACACATGCGAACCATGCAATGCTCCTATCCCTGGGAGGTCGTGGCAGCAGATTTCGTCGGCCCACTACCCCGATCCACAAAAGGCAACACGGCTCTGCTGGTAATGATAGACGTGTTCAGCAAATGGGTGGAGCTGATTCCGACACGACAAGCGCTGGCCACAGATGTTGTTAAAAGTTTAAAAGAACGAGTGGTATTCCGATTTGGTTGTCCTAAAGTATTCTTGACCGACAACGGGGTCCAATTCACGAGCCGTTTAGTAAAATCATTCTTAGCGGACAACGGAATAGAGCACCGAACCACCGCCCCATACTCGCCCCACGAAAACCCGACCGAAAGGACAAACAGAGTGGTTAAAACAATGATTGCGCAACAAACAAGTAATAATCATCGTCACTGGGATCAACATCTTCCAGAAATTGCGTTCGCTATTAACACAGCCATTAGCGAATCGTCTCAGTTTACACCATCTGAAATCGTTTATGGCAGAAACGTTATAGGGCCAAATCAAACTCGGCTTCAGGCCAAATGCCCCGAAGAGGAATTCAAACGAAATATGAAAGAGTTATGGGGGGAAGTGACGAAAAATAAAGCAAAAGCCACAAAGAAACAATCAAAATACTACAATTTGAGGAAGAGACCGTGGAAGCCTGAGGTTGGTGCAGTAGTGTGGAAGAGAGAACACCATATATCCTCTGCTGCAGATAAATTTGCCCAGAAATTGGCCGAAAAATATACCGGTCCTTTTACTGTCACTCGCCACCTGGCAGCAAATATTTTTGAGCTATGTGACACTAACAATAAACCCTGTAGAGTCAACATACAGGACATTAAGCCCTACAGAGGCAGGCAGTAACACCCAAGTAATAAAAATAAAAATCGTAAAAAAATCTTAAATTATCAATGCACTTTACATCACTGTCGGCGAATAAATTAAAAAGCAAATAATAAAACTAAAATAAACAAAAACTGAAATAAAAAGAGAGAAACTACACTCAGAAAATTACTGACAAAAAGAAAATAGAACAAAAATTTACAACAAGTCAAACAGTAATAATGATGCCGTTAGAGAATACTGGAATACAAAGAGAGAAACTAAAAAGGAAAACAGAACAAAAATTTACAACAAGGCAAACATTAATAATGATCCCGTTAGTTTCCCTTAAAAATACACACAGAGGCTTAAAAATATTTAATTTGTATTAGACATTGGAGCAGTCAACTACACAATTTTTTTATTTTATTCAACATCAAAAATGGAAAGGAAACACACTCAACCTCCTAAGATGCGACATGTGCGCCCCGAAAATGTGGAAAGACCAACCGAGTACGTTGGGCCAGCAGAATCCCGACCTCGAATAATCCGAAATGAACTCATACGGCCTCCTCCACCATTATCATTTATTAGTGAACGACGAGTCCGACTGGCTCATGCTCCCGGTCAACCATCGGTAAGTGCATCTTCCCGACCACCACCGGTTGTGGCTCAGCCAGGTACAGCCGTCGGGCGGCAACCTCGAGTTGTTGTTCGCCCTCCGACAAATACTAATCAATCGGCAGGCCGGGCTACTCGTCAGCAGTCTTCAGGATCGGTTAACACAGCACCAAGACAAGCATCAAACGCCTCAACTCCACAACAACCTATTGGTCCTCCTGTTGAACCGACGGCACCAATCGTAGTTGCGCAAATACCTTTGCCTACTGTTCGTACACCTCCTCCACCGCCACCTGGAGTCATTATACCACAACAGGTCATAGTACTACCTCCACCACCACCACCGGCTGCTCCGAGACAACAGAACGAAGACGTCCAACAACGACAGGGAGCCGAAGCCGTACCGATAAGACGCTACACGGCCAACCAGTTGCTTAACGGAATCATTGTTCGTAGACCTACACGTTACAGACGTCATCATCAATACTTCATTAGCCGCAACAATCTACCACCAGTAAAGGTTACGATTTTAAGCCGAAGTTGTGCTCGCATTCGATGCCAGGGTCACGAACGTATAGTACCATTGGTATAGACGGTGTTACACAGCTAAATTTTTTTTTCTTCCCAATTTGCTAAATTTTTTTAAAATGAAATGTATTATTATTTTTTTTTATCGTGTATTAATTTTTTTTTTATTGCTGTAGAGCAGCAATTTTCTTTAAATTTATACTTTAAATATGTATAAGCTGTAGAGCAGCAAATTTTGTTATTGTAAGTATTATAATGTTTTCTAAAAAAAAAAAAAACACAACATAGCGTATGTTGTGTACGCTATGGAACTGCTATATTTTGTCATTAGGATACATTTTTACCATTTGGTCTCCTAAATCCATTTTTATATACGCTATAAAGCTACTCTATTGTCTCATTTTAATTTCTCTTTGCTTATGAGTCTCTTAAATCCATTTATTACTTATTATTTTTTTTTTCTCTTATTCTTTTTTTCTCTTTCCCTAACTGGGTGTAATGTTAGGTGCTCTATAGGGAAATTAATTTTGCGGATAAGTTCCCGTACGTCTGGCAGCTCTTTGACCTATACTTTAGGGCTAATGATATGCATCCCTAAAGTATCGCTCACCAAAGTGGGGGAGGAATGTAACGTCGCAAATTATCAGCATAATTACAACGTACATATTCTGTCCTAGTTTTAATAATACAATTTTATAATTATAACATATAATAATTATAATGTATTTTCCTACTATTAACATTCGTGTTATTTTTTATAAAATAATTTATAATGAGTTATTATAACGTAGTTATAATATATTTTCCTTTACTAACAGTGTAAAGCCAGCCAAGCCACATCATCGTGTAGGGCACTCTTTCTACATAGCACACCCTCTTAACCGATCGTAATAATCTGGTTTGCTAAGTTGTTTAAATACACACAAACCTGTATATTTCAATATCACACTCTGCACACCGACCCTAATGTTCAAGTTAGTGTGTTTGTTTAGCAATTGTAAATTCATTATGCAGGTTTGGTTGTTTGTTCATACACCTTGTGTGTGCATTTGGTGTTTTATATACGTTGGCGTGGTTGTGTATTATAATGCACTGTAAAGTAATTTAAATAATTTTCTGTATTTTCAAACAAACTGACTATTGCAGTTGTAATTCCAATTAGGTTTATATTTTCTATCGGATAAGAAGAATAGTTTGGACACTTGAAGTTTGTCTAGATACTAGCATTGCACCACGCCAGTATTTATACAATAAAACCATAGTTCTTTACTCTAGAGTAAGGGACTTAATTTTGTAGAGCGATCATTATTGATTGTTCTTATATCTAACACAGCGGTCCTTGGACTGACTGTTCTCACAGCAACCTTCGGGGTGACTGTTCCCACAGCAACCTTCGGGCTGACTGTTCCCACAGCAACCTTCGGGCTGACTGTTCCCACAGCAACCTTCGGGCTGACTGTTCACACAGCAACCTTCGGGCTGACTGTTCACACAGCAACCTTCGGGCTGACTGTTCACACAGCAACCTTCGGGCTGACTGTTCACACAGCTACCTTCGGGCTGACTGTTCACACAGCAACCTTCGGGCTGACTGTTCACACAGCAACCTTCGGGCTGACTGTTCACACAGCAACCTTCGGGCTGACTGTTCACACAGCAATCTTCGGGTTGACTGTTCACACAGCAACCTTCGGGCTGACTGTTCACACAGCAACCTTCGGGTTGACTGTTCACACAGCATCCTTCGGGCTGACTGTTCACACAGCAACCTTCGGGTTGACTGTTCACACAGCAACCTTCGGGCTGACTGTTCACACAGCAACCTTCGGGTTGACTGTTCACACAGCAACCTTCGGGCTGACTGTTCATACAGCAACCTTCGGGCTGACTGTTCACACAGCAACCTTCGGGCTGACTGTTCACACAGCAACCTTCGGGCTGACTGTTCACACAGCAACCTTCGGGCTGACTGTTCACACAGCAACCTTCGGGCTGACTGTTCACACAGCAACCTTCGGGCTGACTGTTCACACAGCAACCTTCGGGCTGCCTGTTCACACAGCAACCTTCGGGCTGACTGTTCACACAGCAACCTTCGGGTTGACTGTTCACACAGCAACCTTCGGGCTGACTGTTCACACAGCAACCTTCGGGCTGACTGTTCACACAGCAACCTTCGGGCTGACTGTTCCGACGAATCCACGACGAAGACGCCTTGCTAAAGCTACCATTACCGAAGTTGCCTTAGTCGAAGCCGAGGTTTCCATTGCCGAGGATCATCGAAGTTGCCACCGTCGAAGCTACCGTTACCACTGCTAAGATCACCGAAATTGCCAAGGTTGCCACTGCTAAAATCACCGAGGTTGTCATCATCAAAGTTGCCACCACCGTAATCGTCAGAGGCTATCCGAGTCATTATCACCGAACCCAAAAATCTCCAATTTGTCATCTCGTGAATTCTACTCACCGTGTCGTTGCCAAAGCATCCGAACCCTGTTTACCTGCCGAATTGAAGTTGTAAAAGCCGAAGTTATATTCCCCGAGGGACGAATTCGAGTTGCAATTTGTTGATTATCAATTAAAATATTCTGATTTGTATAAATAAGAATTTAAATAAAGATATACATATTATTATCAAGCCCAAAAAGGGAAAATTGAACTATCTTTTTATTATTACGAAAGGTTAGAGGATCCTTACGTAGATCCTGGTACGACAAAGCTATCTCAGCCCAATGAATAAAACCTCGTTACAAAGTGTTGTACGAGTTCAGAAAAATTATATATTTTTTTTAAATTAACCCATAAATGAACATGGGGTCAAAACGGCCCTGCACGTTAAAATTTCTTAATATTTTTTTTTTTTTGATTTCTATAAAACTTGTTGTAATTATTGTGCGAGGTCAGAAAAATAATTATTTTAGTTTTTTTAATTAACCCATAAATGATCATGGGGTCAAAATGGCCCAGCACATTAAAAATTCTTAATATATATATTTTTTTTTCGATTTCTATAAAACTTGGTATAACCATTGTGCTAGGTCAGATAATTTTTTTTTAATTAACCTATAAATGAACAACATGTTAAAATGACCCAGCATGTAAAAAAAATCTTTGCATAAAATATTTTTTTTTCGACTTTTAATTTATGGGTTAATTAAAAAAATCAAATAATTATTTTTCTGACCTCGCACAATAATTATAACAAGTTTATTAGAAATAGAAAATAAATAAAAAACTATTTTATGAAATTTTAACCTGCTGGGCCGTTTTGACCCCATGTTCATTTATGGGTTAAATTAAAAAAAAATCAAATGAATTTTTTTCTGAACTCGTACAATAATTTTACCAAGTTTTATAAAAAATCGCAATAAATATTTCATATTTAGGTGCCTTTTTTTAAAAAAACTCTAAATATTCCAAAAATTTACTTTTGACCCGAATAAAATCCAGGTTAATATTGGTCCATTTTCTTAAAACGTTTAGGGTTAAAGTCTAACATTGTTTTAAATAATTAATGACCCTTACTTTGTGAAATTTTAAAATATTTACCAAATTTTTCCACATTGAGTAAATTGTGGGCAAAAAAGTTTAAATCGATGCCCCCGCCAAACTATCCGAGGGATATCCCCCAAAAAATTTTTATTTTATATGCTAACATATATTTTATAAGATTTTGTGGTTTTTTCAGCATTTTTCTTAATTTTGTTTAAGAACATTTTTTTAAAATCAAAATATCAGTTTTGAGAACCACGCCAAATATAATGCATATTTTTGGCCTTACCATGAAACGGAATAGTGACATCCTAGAAAGACAGTAAATCATATCTGAGTATTTATGATAGAATATTATACAAATATCGTTTTCAATTGGTTTATTTCAATAAAATTAGAAAATTGGGGCTGATTTTCGTGTTTTAGGGGTCATTTTGTAAAAATTGGGTAATTTTGACCCCGAAAGGCTTACAAGGGTTAATTTTTGAAAACCCAAAAATTTTTAATGTATCTTCTTATACTAAAAACAACTCGTGTACCACTTTTTAACAATATATTCGAAAAAAACACCATTTATTCAATGTTTTTCATCAAAATGTGGCTATTTTCGTGTGTTTGACCTTTGACCTCGATGCGCCTCGTGTTAACGTTGTCCGATTTGGCTGAAATTTTTAGCATAGCATTTTTACGCCAAATGTAAAAAAATAGGGGTGGACTCCTTGAAATTCGAAGTTTTGCAAAATAGCTGCCACCCTAATATATATTCATGATCACCGATCGATTTTAAGACATTCTAGCAATGGGTCCCAACCTTTGATTCTCGCCCCACTGGATAAGTACAGGGTATAAAAACGAGATATTCATAAGAGATGTTTTTTTCACAAGGTTTAAGGTACCTACAGACGACGCAATATTATGTACAATATTCAATTATATTGATGGTGTGTGGGTAAGATTGACCATTGTACAATCGTCAATATTACCCACACACCTTCAATATAATTGAATATTGTACATAATATTGCGTCGTCTGTATGTACCTTTAATCTAAAATATTGCAACAGATTTATGACCGGTACAAAATTTAATGAGAATTGTAATCAAATTACAAGCGAAAACATAATTTTCTTTATTTTAATTCTTTTCTTTATTTTAATTCTGATGCACAATAAAACTGGCAAAAAAATGCAAATTTTGATTGTATCATTACACAAACTCGCAAAAATACAACCCTACAACGAAAAAAAAAATTAAAAGGAAAATGAGCCGATGAATGAGCCGCCGCCGACCGAAAAGTACAAAAGCCGCCGCCGGCAAGCAAAATTAGTCGCGCCGCCGCCGCCGAAAATTTCGTATCGGCTTGGTTGCCTGCTATGGAAGCAGAATTAAGTAAAAAATGGGTCGTGGCAAAATTGTGTTATTTCGTGTTTCCGAGATGTTTTGGAGATGTTTAAAATTAAACGAGGTTTTGTTTTGAATGTATAGGAAAGTACGCAATAAGCACTATTGTGTTTCTTCACAATACAGCAGCAAACAGCAGACAGCAAAATTTTTACATGTATTTTGTTGTTGGCGCAACAACAAAATACATGTAAAAATTTTGTTGTCTCCTGCTTGCTGCTGTATTGTGAAGAAACACATTGTTTGCATACTAGTCTATACTGTGGTATCGAGTAGGTATTTTGAGTATTGAGTACCCGAAAAAATAGACAGAATTGAGTACTCAATACTTTGCAACTCTAGCTGCACTGTTGCCAAGTTGGAGGTTTTCCCGCTAAATCTAGCGCTTTTTGTTTGGATTTAGCGGGGAAAAATTGGGTTTAGCGGGAACGGTGCTTTAGCGGGAAAATCTAGCGCTTTTTATTTGGATTTAGTGGGACAAATTTACACCCAAAAAATTTCCCAGTTACTGCTGACTAATTTATTAACTAAGTTCCAGTTAAAATACACCTAACTGAGCCCCAGTTGATTTGGCTCAGTTAATGATAACTATTTTTTTATTCTATTTTGAATTTCACTATGATTCCAGTTACTGGCAACAAGTTGTTAATTAAAGCTCGACAAATTTGGAAATTGGTAGATAATAACTGGCTGAAAATTGACAATTGGGTTTTAACGTTTTTAGTGGAATAAAAGATCTATTTTATTTTAAACAACCTTTATTAAATACATACATACATATGATGAAAAATATACAATCTTTAAACTTTAATTTATTTTTGAAATTACCAAACGATTTCGAAATACATGCCTCACCAACCCGACACTAAATTGCAAGTTCGCCGATTTCGTCATCACATATAGCTTCCGATTTTTCACATCTTTCATCAAGATCTAAAAAATAATAATTTCTTTATTAACTTTTGCAAAAATTATAATACAAAATAATAAATAGAAACTTACCAAAGATTTGTTGTTATTTGTATCTGTTTTATTTAATTTGTTGATGAAGTTTTTTTTTTTTTTAATTTCCTGTCAATAAAATTAATTTTGATTTACAGGTAACTCAAAGACTGTTAAAATTAACTGGGTTTAATAGTTATTGGTGATTATTCCAGTTATTTTAAATTTATTTCAAATCAACTGGGGTTTTTCGTAACTATGCAACTGGGAAATTTTTTCGGTGTAGAGTTTTTTTCCAATTTTTCAATCGAAAACGCCAAGTTTGTCTAATTTTAGCGCTTTTTTTTTAAATTTAGCGGGAGAATTTTGTATTTTCCCGCTAAAATTTTTTTTTTCATTTTTAATGAAAAGTAAATTTTCGTAGAAAAAATTATTTGGAGGTTTTTTTTTAAATTTTTCTTTTTTGTTAATCAAAAATGCCAAGTTTTTCGGTTTTCAGCGCTTTTTTTTGTAGTTCAGCGGGAAATTTTTAAATTTTCCCCGCTAAATTAATTTTTGGCGGTTTCTAGCGCTTTTTTCGTGAAATTTAGAGGTTTTTGGTTAAAAATAGTTGGCAACAGTGTCTAGCTGTCGCATGTTAATGTCAATAGAAAAGAATTGTGTTCTTTTGAGAATAATCACAATTGGAGCGGGAAGCGGAAAAACGCTTCAAAAATCGAGCGATTAATTTAAATTAAGCGTCAAGCAGTTTGCGGTTTTCTTTGCATTATTTTTGACATTCATACCTAAAAAAGTATAATTGTTGTGATAATTATTTTAATTTTATTTAGAAATTTTACTTTTGGCAATAACATTTTTTTTATATTTAAACAATAAAAATTGTTCAATATTATAAGACCTCATTCAATTAAGACCAAGAGACAAAATCTTATAAAACAGTTGCAAAACAAGAAAATAACAGCAACTTTTGAACAATTTATTAATTCGAAACAATAAAAAAATAAAATACACATTCCGTGAAACAAATTTTACATATTGCATCCGAAAAACTTAAAAAATTGCATAAAAATTCATATATTTTTTTAACAATATCTATTAATTTTTCAGCAAACTCCATTGTTTGAATAATTTTCCATATTTTTTTTTTGTTTTGCTTTGTTGTTTATTTCCATCTGCCAAAAAACTCGTACTTTACTTGTATTTTACAACACTGTACACAAAAACAATCCTTTTTTTGGTTAAAGTCTGGCAACGCCAAAAAGTTAAATGAGAGGAAAAATGAGAGAGAGAGAAAAAACGCCATGAAAATAGAATAGAATCTATTTCGGCGGAAAAACGCCGCGGAATTTTGATTGCATACAAAATGTATGGGGAGAGTGGCGGAAAACCGCTTCCCGCTCCAATTGTGATTATTCTCTTTGAAATATTTTTTTTTATAAAAAATACGATTTGTTACAATAATTAATATCACGAAACATTTAAAAACTGTTTGGTATGTATTACATACATATGTATAACAAAAGTCGACAAAATTGCAGTTTATGGGGCACACTAAAATCGAAAAAACTAACAACGCCTATCCGCTTAAGAATTAAAAAAAGAAAAAAAAAAAAAAAACAAGTACAGTGCCAGTAAAAAGTATTCGTCGCTCAATAGTGGTATTCAGAGTCTTGCTTGCCAGCCCTGGCACTGGTGGTAAAAGAGCACTTTTCAAAATACATGTATTTTTTGAAAGAAGTACTCTTTTGCTACATTGCCAGGGGTGGCAACAAGACTCTGAATACCTCTCATGTATTTTTTGATAGAAGTACTCTTTTGCTACATTGCCAGGGCTGGCAACAAGACTCAGAATACCTCTAATGTTTTTTTTTAAATCTTAAATATTAATATTCCTTTTGAATAAATTGCAATTTTTTTTTCCACAAATATTCTTTGGCTCTCAATAAAAAGAAAGTGGTGGGTTTGGTGAATTGAATTTTAATCTTCTTTGCTAAAAAAGCGAAAGATAAATAAAGCTCAACTATTTTTTCCAAAAAAGTATTCGTCGTTTTGCTGTTTTGTGAAATTCTCCACTAGTAAAACAGCGATTTGATTTAAAAAACTTACAGCGTCTAAGGATTTTGGTAAGTTAAGAATTGTTTCTGAAATCCCGATCGGAATCGTACAAATTGGAAGGATAGGGCGGAATTCTAAAAAAAAGTACCAAAGAAGAAGGAGAAATCATCATCAAAGAGTCAAAAAAGAAAATTCTTTCAAAAATATAGCCGAAGCGGTTATTAGACTCATTACCACTACCAACAGCGTTTTTTATAGGTACGCGAGAACCGGGCGGCATGTAAATAATAAAAAATCGGATCTTCAACTTGTTGACTGATCAAAAAAAGGGCAATAGCCGTCAAAAATATCACAAAGGGTCCATGAAAAACTGCGTCTGTGTAGCTGCGCAAGTATTTTACGACTATGGTAAACAAGCTTCTGTTGAAACTATTCGCAATATACTGCATAATGCCACGTACTTCCCGTAGAAAACCCTTTATATCAAGAAAAAACATCCCGATGCGTTTGAAACACGCCAAAACTTACCTTAATCATGACCTTAAGCACTGGAACCGAATAATTTTTACCAATGACAGTATATTTAAACTATTCAAGTGTGATGGAAAGGTTAAAGTTTGGCGAAAAACACATTTCTGATAAGAAAAACTTATGAAATGCATTAAAAGAAAAAATTTGGTACAACTATACCAGAAATATTGCTCAATTACATCAATTCCATGTCTAGATGTTTGACGGCTGTAATAAAGAGAAGTGTTGGTGCAAAAAACGTTTCAAAGTCCAAATCGCAGAGTGATAATTGCAGTTCCAGGAAACAGACGAATACTTTTTTGTTTTTATTTTATGTAATTTTTCTTTTTATTAATTGTGTTGCCTTCATTTTATGTATTCTTTGTTATTTTTGTTGGGATTTGGATAGAAGACGTAATAAACATTATGTATGTAAAAAAAAAATAAAAAAATAAATTGCAGTTTCATGGCAAAAATATAGCATTTATAAAAAAAAAATCGACGAAAACTTTTTACTGGCACTGTAAAAAAGTTAAATTCGGCCTTGCCAAATGCAGTGATACCCTCCACAATTTCAAAAAGATAATTGCAAAAAACTTTATTTAAAAGGAAATTACTTTTGAAAAAAAAAATTAAAAAAAAAATCCTCAATTTTTTTCTTTTTTTGTCAAAAAATATGTTCGTACTTGTTTAAATACCATTTGGTGTTCAATTATGTTCACATATGTCAACCAGAAGCCGAATAGAAGCATTTTGTATTTTTAGGTTATGTTGAATGTACTGAAATTTTTGAAACATTTTCGTTCATAACTTTTGAACCGCTGAACCGATATTGCTCAAATGCAATACCAAACTTCTCGGGAGAACTTCCAATAAATATGTTAAGTTTCAGTCATCTCTGTGCAATATTTTGTCCGTGACAGCATTTTCCACAGACAGACAGACGGACAGACAGACGGACATCGCTAGAATGTCTTAAAATCGATCGGGCATCATGAATATATATGCTTTATGGGGACCGATATTTCGATGAGTTACAAACGGAATGACAAACTTATATATCGTCCATTCCATGAGTCATTTTAAAAAATCTGACCGAGGGTCTTCCGATTTTTGTTATATTTTTCATACAGATACTCTAAGCACTATGGTTCCGATGGACACTTTTCTTGGCCAAAATTGTCAAAACGATTTTTTTTATTTTTTAAATAGGATTCGTGTTGAAATTTATTATCATTTTAATCATTATTTTTTAAATATTAACATTTTAGGGCACTTTACTAATTTTTGTTATTTTTTAAATTTTCATACATCAGTCAAAATTCATACATCTATATGAAGAACAAATTCAAGGCAAAGAAAAATGTAATCAAAAGGCAGATGCACCTACAAAAGTAAACAATATTGCACACAATTTTGTACAAATAAAATATTTATAAATAATATTATTTTTGATGATTCATCTGGATCGCAATGGAAACCAAAGCCTTCGATTTTTTGGGTCTTAACAGCATCTAAAAGAAAATAGCGACTCTCCAGTCTCCTAAAAATATAGAATATTTTATTAGAAATGTGTCGCAAAATCTGTGAATTTTCTATAAAAAAAAATTTCAGAATCTGAGAATCGTTCTATAGCAAAAACATCTCGGAATCTTAGAAATTTTGTATAGAAAAAATATCTCAAAATCTTAGAATTTTTCTATAGCAAATATGTCTCAGAATCCAAGAAATTTTCTATAGAAAAAGTTTCTCAGAATCTGAGAATTTTTCTAAAGCAAATATATCTCAGAGTCTGAGAATTTTTCTATAGAAAAAATTTCTTAAAATCTCAGAATTTTTCTATGGAAAAATTGTCTCAGATTCTGAGAATTTTTCTATAGAAAAAATATCTCAGATTCTGAGAATTTTTCTATAGAAAAAATATCTCAGATTCTGAGAATTTTTCTGTAGAAAAAATGTCTCAGATTCTGAGAATTTTTCAGTAGAAAAAATGTCTCAGATTCTGAGAATTTTTCTACAGAAAAAATGTCTCAGATTCTTAGAATTTTTCTATAGAAAAAATGTCAGATTCTGAGAATTTTTCTATAGAAAAAATATATCAGACTCTGAGAATTTTTCTTTAGAAAAAGTGTTTCAGACTATGACAATTTTTCTATAGAAAAAATGTCTCAGATTCTGAGAATTTTTCTATAGAAAAAATGTCTCAGATTCTGAGAATTTTTCTACAGAAAAAATGTAAGACTCTGAGAATTTTTTTACAGTCTAAGACATTTTTTCTATAGAGAGACATTTTTTCTATAGAAAAATTTTCAGAATGTGAGACATTTTTTCTATAGAAAAACTATCAGAATGTGAAACATTTTTTCTATAAAAAATTTTCTCCGAATCTGATACATTTTTTCTATAGAAAAATTCTCAGAATCTGATACATTTTTTCTATAGAAAAATTCTCAGAATCTGAGACATTTTTTCTATAGAAAAATTCTCAGAATCTGAGACATTTTTTCTATAGAAAAATTCTCAGAATCTGAGACATTTTTTGTATAGAAAAATTCTCAGAATCTGAGACATTTTTTCTATAGAAAAATTCTCAGAATCTGAGACATTTTTTCTATAGAAAAATTCTCAGAATCTGAGACATTTTTTCTATAGAAAAATTCTCAGAATCTGAGACATTTTTTCTATAGAAAAATTCTCAGAATCTGAGACATTTTTTCTATAGAAAAATTCTCAGAATCTGAGATATTTTTTCTATAGAAAAATTCTCAGAATCTGAGACATTTTTTCTATAGAAAAATTCTCAGAATCTGAGACATTTTTTCTATAGAAAAATTCTCAGAATCTGAGACATTTTTTCTATAGAAAAATTCTCAGAATCTGAGACATTTTTTCTATAGAAAAATTCTCAGAATCTGAGACATTTTTTCTATAGAAAAATTCTCAGAATCTGAGACATTTTTTCTATAGAAAAATTCTCAGAATCTGAAACATTTTTTCTATAGAAAAATTCTCAGAATCTGAGACATTTTTTCTATAGAAAAATTCTCAGAATCTGAGACATTTTTTCTATAGAAAAATTCTCAGAATCTGAGACATTTTTTCTATAGAAAAATTCTCAGAATCTGAGACATTTTTTCTATAGAAAAATTCTCAGAATCTGAGACATTTTTTCTATAGAAAAATTCTCAGAATCTGAGACATTTTTTCTATAGAAAAATTCTCAGAATCTGAGACATTTTTTCTATAGAAAAATTCTCAGAATCTGAGACATTTTTTCTATAGAAAAATTCTCAGAATCTGAGACATTTTTTCTATAGAAAAATTCTCAGAATCTGAGACATTTTTTCTATAGAAAAATTCTCAGAATCTGAGACATTTTTTCTATAGAAAAATTCTCAGAATCTGAGACATTTTTTCTATAGAAAAATTCTCAGAATCTGAGACATTTTTTCTATAGAAAAATTCTCAGAATCTGAGACATTTTTTCTATAGAAAAATTCTCAGAATCTGAGACATTTTTTCTATAGAAAAATTCTCAGAATCTGAGACATTTTTTCTATAGAAAAATTCTCAGAATCTGAGACATTTTTTCTATAGAAAAATTCTCAGAATCTGAGACATTTTTTCTATAGAAAAATTCTCAGAATCTGAGACATTTTTTCTATAGAAAAATTCTCAGAATCTGAGACATTTTTTCTATAGAAAAATTCTCAGAATCTGAGACATTTTTTCTATAGAAAAATTCTCAGAATCTGAGACATTTTTTCTATAGAAAAATTCTCAGAATCTGAGACATTTTTTCTATAGAAAAATTCTCAGAATCTGAGACATTTTTTCTATAGAAAAATTCTCAGAATCTGAGACATTTTTTCTGTAGAAAAATTCTCAGAATCTGTGACATTTTTTCTATAGAAAAATTCTCAGAATCTGAGACATTTTTTCTATAGAAAAATTCTCAGAATCTGAGACATTTTTTCTATAGAAAAATTCTCAGAATCTGAGACATTTTTTCTATAGAAAAATTCTCAGAATCTGAGACATTTTTCTATAGAAAAATTCTCAGAATCTGAGACATTTTTTCTATAGAAAAATTCTAAGAATCTGAGACATTTTTTCTATAGAAAAACTATCAGAATGTGAAAACATTTTTTCTATAAAAAGTTTCTCCGAATCTGATACATTTTTTCTATAGAAAAATTCTCAGAACCTGAGACAATTTTTCTATAGGAAAATTCTCAGAATCTGAGACATTTTTTCTATAAAAAAATTTTCAAAGTGTGAGACATTTTTTGTATAGAAAAACTATTAGAATGTGAAACATTTTTTCTATAAATAGTTTCTCCGAATCTGATACATTTTTTCTCTAGAAAAATTCTCAGAACCTGAGACAATTTTTCTGTAAAAAAATTCTCAGAGTCTGAGACATTTTTTCTATAGAAAAATTCTCACTAAGAACTTTCTATAGAAAAAAATTTCCAGAATGTTTCAGAATCTAAAAACTTACCGCAATTTTATTAATGTTATAGTATCCCTCTAGTTATGTAGGAGATTTCATGTGGTTATTAATTGCTTCCACGTCCAATAAATACAGCTGCTGAAAACCACACAATGTAATCCTTAGTAGAACTTCGTCAAATTTAATTGTATTCATCTAAAATTTGTTTGAGTAAATTCAGTAAAAACTATGGATAAAATATGGTTTTATCAAACTTACCCAGATTCCCGCGTTTTTCCGCCACAATTTTGCTTTTTTGGTATACATTAATTATGCATTTTTTTTGGTAAAAACAAAAGAAAAAGTTTGTGTTAAAAAAAAAATTAATAAAAAATTCCAAACGGCAACAAAATTGTTGGTGATTGTTTTGACATTTAAATCGTGTGGTATCGACATAGAGAAATGCACATTTTACGTAATTATTTGTCATTATCAAAGACAACAACCCTAAATAGACGTTTATAAACTATAGTGACATAGAGAATACAAAAAAAAAGAACTCAGTCACTTTTTGGTCGGAAACCGACAAAAATCGAGTTACTGAATTGCGGCATGAAATTTCGTTAGTCGACAAAAATGTTCACTAATTTTTTTATAGGTAAAAATTTCCCACAAATGTCTTGCACTCAAATTAAATTTTATTCAAAATGGTTTGGTCATTTTGAAACGTATTTATGGATTCGCCCAAGTCGAAACTAGGTTTTTTATAAACTTATTTTGCATTCATTTGAATTCTTTCGAAAAACCGGTCCAATCACCCTATTATTTACTTAATCTTAAATTTTTTTGTTTTTAATTTTTAGATGCTTAAGGCAGTGAAGGACGAGCATATGCACTAATCGCCGATACCTCTACTCGATCCAAATACAAATTGAGAAAAGATGACTGCAATCAAAATAGAGTCAACGGATATTGGTATACAAAGTGTTATGTTGTTACCTAAAAATGACGACTCTACAGCTGATTTAATTAATACAGTTTTACTAAAAGCTGACTCTTTAAGTAATAAAAACAATATCAAAGAACAAATGATAATTGCTATTAAAACAGAAGTCACGCCTACTACGGATACTGAAATAGTTAATGAATTTATATTACCCGATGGAAGAAACCAAACAGACTCTGCTCTAGAATTAGCAAACACAGATATTTCCACAAATGCATTAGATTTTATAAAACCTGAAATTACAATTGATGAAACCCCCATGAATTCTGGTTTTGATTTAATGGCCACCCAATTTGATAATGAATCAGATGAACCAAATTTATTTGAATGTAAATTATGTTACCGTACCTTTAAAAAACGCTCCCTTTTTACAAATCACTTATGCAAAAGAACCTTAAGGCAACGTCCATTTGTAAAATACACCAACAACAGAAAAAAAACAAAGAATTTTGCTCCAGTTCAGCTTAAAAAAGGAGCTGTTCGCTGCAAAGTATGCGGTAAAGTTCTTGAAAGTCGCAAAGGCTATAATACTCACTTCACAAGGGTGCATCTAAATCTACAAAGAAAACAGGAAGAATCAAATTCCGGATATGTTGAAAATGATAAAATAATAGCCAAATGGAAAAGGGAATTGGACTGTCCATTATGTTCTGCAACGGTTTCAAATTTTTTTTCGTTAAAAGTTCACTTTTGGCAGGAGCATCCTGATGACAAATGCCATATTATTTGTTGTGATAGCAAATTTACGACACGTTTTAAATTGGTTCAACATTTAAAATGCCATGAACGGAAACATTTAAAATGCCATAAACGGAAACATCAAAAAAGCTTTAAACCATTAACTATACATCAAGAGAAGAAACCAAACCAAAACCAATCTAGAATAGCTAAATATGATGAAATCATGTCAAAATGGAAAAGTGTATGGGAATGCCCATTATGTCAAGCTAAGCTTTCAGACTTTAATCTACTAAGAGCTCACTTTAGCGAGTACCATCCCGATGATAGATGTCATATACTTTGTTGTAATAGAAAAATTATGGGTCGTTATCTAATAGTTCGTCACATTAATGCTCATAAACTTAAAAGAACAGGTTGTAAAGTTAAAAATGATGACTACTTTATGGCAAAATGGAAAAAAGAATGGGAATGCCCATTATGCAAATCTATCTGTTTGAATTTTAACCTATTAAAAGCACACTTTAGTGCTGAGCATCCAGATGATAAATGTCATATAGTTTGTTGCAATAGAAAATTGCAAACAAATCCTGATATAGTTAAACATATAAGATACCATGAACTGAAAAAATGGATTACTAAATGGGATTGTCCGTTATGCCAAGCTGAATTTTCAAATTTTAACAGGTTGAAAATTCACTTCAACGATGAGCATCCCGACGATAAATGTCATATTGTCTGTTGTAAGCAAAAGCTGATGACACAACTTCAAATATGGAATCACCACCGAATGCTCCATGAAAACCAACGGCGTAAAGTTGAAAATGACGAAATCATGTCAAAATGGAAAAGCGAGTGGGAATGCCCATTGTGTAAATTAACCAAGCCAAACTTTGACTCATTAAAAGTTCACTTTAGTGATGAGCATCCCAATGATGAATGTCATATTGTTTGTTGTAATACCAAACTCAGTCGTCGTCGACAAATAATTATTCACATTAATGGCCATAATAAGAAACGAAACATTCGTCGATTTGAAAATGATGACTTATTGGCAAAATGGAAAAGTGAATGGCAATGCCCATTATGTGAATCTATCTTTTTAAAATTTTACTTGTTAAAAACTCACTTTAAGTATGAGCATCCTGGTAATAAATGTCATATAGTTTGTTGCAATAGAAAATTAAATCGTCTTCAGATAGTTAAACACATTAAGACCCACAATAATAGAATACAACTGGAAAATGAGGAGTTCCTATCTAAATGGTATGGTCAATTGGAATGCGCATTATGTAAAGTTACTTGCTCAAAATATTTCACTTTAGAAATTCATTTCCAAAAAGAGCATCCAGGCATATCATGTCATGTAACTTGTTGCAAACTGTCATTATGTTCGCGTGCTGATATAGTTGATCACCTAAAATTGCATATGACGCCAATATTAAGTAGCAAAGACCATCATGAAATTGATCATACAATGGAGAATGATTTAAAGCATAGTGTTGCTGAAGATATTCAACCAATCGGAGAAATGAAATCGTATATTATTAAAACTGAAGATAATGTCATTTTGAATCACACTGTAAGCGATGTTGAAGCAATTAACAATCAATATCATAATGTAGATGAATTTATTCAACCAATCGGCGAAATAGAATCGTATATTAAAATTGAAGATGAAACAATTTTAAATACCACAACAGGCTTTGTCGAAGCAACAAACAAACAAAATCAAACTCGTTTCGATGCTATACAACAGGTTAATAATATTGCAATTGATCATACCATGAGTAATGATTTGGCGCATAATATTGATGAAGATAGTGAACCAAACAGTGTAACTGATAAAATTAATAATGCAGATAATAAGCAATTCAGCGTAATTGAATCTCATCTTAAAATTAAAAATGATAATGTCATTTCGAAGCCCACTACGAAATCTGTTGTACAACCTATCAAACAAAATGAAATTCATATCGATGATTCAATTGTAACTTATAGCAAAACCATTAATACATCTTTTATACGATTCCAGAATGAGGATTTTATAGCAAGATCGAAGGGAGAATTAGAATGCGCAATATGTAAAAATACTTTTGAGAGGTATGGTTTATTACATTCTCACTTTCGTGAGCAGCATCCCACAAAAAAATGTCATGTATTATGTTGTAAACGCAAGTTTTACTATCAATGGCAAATAGTTGAACATCTTAAATATCATAGTAATCCAAACGCATTTACATGTAATGTATGTAAAACTTCATTTTCTAAAGTTCATTATTTGAGACAGCACCTTCGACGAGCACATGCAGTAAGTAGAGAAGAAGCTAAATTAATTCCTAAAAAACTAGATGGGCCAATGGAAACCTGTAATAATAAAAATAATGTTGAAGAATTTAATAATAATAATAATTTTGCTAATGTTCCAATAACCTCAACAAAATTGTATGTTGACAATGAAGTTATTCAAAATTCCACAAAGGGCACTGTTAAACAATTAAGAAAACCAAATACCGATACTATAATACAACAGGTTAATACAAATGTAACACGTAATATAAATTCTAACAATAAATTGGCGCATAATACTGATGGAGATAGTGAACAAATTGAAGATGATGTAATTTTGAATCCCACTAATATAATTCATATCAATGATAAGCAACAACAACAAGATGATCCGATTCCAACTCGTAACAAAACCATTGATAAATCTTCTAATGGAAAACGTGATAATGCGTTAAAAAATATTGAAAATGAAGATTTTATAGCTAGATGGAAGGGCGATTTGGAATGCTCAATATGTAAGAATTCTTTTGAGAAGTATGGCTTATTACAAAGTCACTTTTGTAATAGGCATCCCACTGAAAAATGTCATGTAGTATGTTGTAAGCGCAAGTTTTATCATCTATGGTTTTTAGTTGATCATGTTAAATTTCATGTAAATCCAAACGCATGTAAATGTAGATTTTGTGGAACTTCTCTTACTGGATTAATATATTTAAAAAGACACCTTCAAAACATACATGCAATGAGTAATGAACAAGCAAATTTAATTATTAATCAACAAAATGAACTATTTGAAACCAGTAGTGAAAATAAGGCTTACACGATTACTAATAAAAGCCAAATAACAGCGAAGCTTGATAATTTAACATCCTGCTGCAATCGTGATACTGAAGAATCTTTTGAACAGAATCAAACAAACTCAATGGATACAGTAGAAGAAGAGTTTTATAATAATGTCGATAACATAAAAACTAACTCAACAGAATCGTATGTTAAAGATGCAGTTATTCAGAATTCCATTACGGACAATGTTAAACAATCAATCAAACAAAATCAAATTCATTTGAAAATGGATAATGAAGATAGTGAACAAATTAAAATTTTAAATGCCACTACGGGATCAGTTAAACAAATCATCAAACAAAATAAAATTCCTATCGATGTAATGCAACAACATGATAGTTCTAACCCAACTCCTAGCAAAACCATTGATAAATCTTCTAATGGAATACGTTATAAGGCATTAAAAAATATTGAAAATGAGGAGTTCATAGCCAGATGGAGGGGCGAATTGGAATGTCCAATATGTAAGAATTCCTTTGAGAAGTATTACTTATTATTTTCTCACTTTCGAAAACAGCATCCCAATGAAAAATGTCATGTAGTATGTTGTAAACGCAAGTTATATTATCCATGTCATATAGTTGATCATCTTAAAAATCATATTAATAAAAAGGCATTCAAATGTAGATTATGTGGAATTATATTTAATACATGTCCACATTTAAAAACTCACCTAAGACAGACACATGCATTGAATAATAAACAAGCTAATTCAGTTGCTAAACTAATGGAATCCAGTAATAATAATGCTTACGCGATAAATAATGAAACACAAATTACAGGGAAGCTTAATGATTTGATAGCCTGCAATAGTGATACCAACGAGTCTTTTGAACGTGATCAAACAAACTCAATGGAAACAGAAGAAGAGGTTTATGATAATGTTGATAATGTACAAACAAACTCAACAACAACTCAACATGCTAACGATGTAGTTATTCTGAATTCCACTACTGGCAATGTTGAACAATCAGGCAAACAAAATCAAATTCATTCGAAAATTGATAATGAGAATAGTGAAAAGACCAAAATTAAATATGACTATCTAATCCAACAAAATAATCCGATTCCAACTCCTAGCAAAATCATTGATGCATCTTCTAATGAAAAATATGCGTCAAAAACTATTGAAAATGAAGAGTTCATAGCCAGATGGAAGGGAGAATTGGAATGCCCCATATGTAAGAATACTTTTAAGAAGTATGGATTATTAACTTCTCACTTTCGTGAACAGCATCCCACTAAAAAATGTCATGTAGTATGTTGTAAACGCAAGTTATTATATGCATGGCAGGTAGTTGAACATCTTAAATATCATATTAATCCAAACGCATTTAAATGTAAACTATGTGGAACTTTATATACTCAATTTCAAATTTTAAAAAGTCATCTACAAATGGCTCATGGAATGAATAAAGAACAAGCTAATTTAACTGTTAAACAACAAAGTGAACTAATGGAAACTAGTGACACGATTACTAATGAAAACCAAAAAACACTGAATCATAATGATTTAACAACTTGGAATGGTGAACAGGATCAAACAAGCTCAATGGAATTGGAAGAAGAATTTAATAATAAAAATGCTGATAATGAAGAAGTTGAAAAAAGTCCAAACAAAAAAACAACTACTGGTTTAAAAAACGATGCATTTATAGCAAAATGGAAAGGCATCTTGGAATGTCCTCTATGTAATGATTCCTTTAATAATTTTGGTTTGTTACAAAGCCATTTTAAAATAGAGCATTCCAGTCAAAAATGTTTTGTAGTATGTTGTAACAAAAAACTGTATAATCGATTTCGAATTTGCCATCATCTAAAGACTCATATAAATCCAAATGCTTTTAAATGTAAAATATGTAATAGATTTTTTTCGGACGATCATAGCTTAAAACTGCACATGAGTTTACAACATAGTAAGAAGCGTGAAAATTTTTGCTGTGACCATTGTTATGAACAGTGTCCAACTGTTGAAGCTCTTTACTGGCACATGGAAAAATGTTTAAATAAAAAGTGCAAAACACTTGAAACCCCTAATAGCAACATTGCTATGGATGAATTATCCAACGATGAGAGTAGATTGAATCAAATGACATATAATCAAGAAGGACAACAAACTAAATTCAACGAGGATAACAATGAACAAGTTGTCATTTTAATTAAAGACGAAAACTTAGATTCGGTGAAAAAACAAGAATTTCAGGAGATAGCGGTAGATCAAAGTTTCAGTGCTAGCAAAGTAAAAACAGAGATGAATGAAACTCTGTAAGCAACCAGTTGTTGTTCTTTGTACTCAGATTTATGGGTAAAAATAGTTTAAGAGTCAATATAAATGACGAATGACGCTGATTTTAATTTGCCATTGGTAAAAGTTGTTTAATGGAAGTGAAAACTATTTTTATTTTTAATTACATGTATAATTTGCAAATACTAAATTTAAGTTTTTCTTTAATTTATTAAAAAATATATATACATATATAAAAATAACAAGTTTGTATTTGATCTTGTAAATCCAATTATAAAAATATTAGATTTGAATAAGGTTGCTGTCACTCAACATAATGTAACGTTTTAAAAAAACAAAATATTAAAGAAGAAGAACAACAAAATACTCAACAAGGTTAGGCTAGGTTGTAAGCGGCTGCTGAGGTTTTACATCAGCACACACACCACGGGACTGCAATAGGTTCCCCTAATGTTCCCTGCAGTTAAAACAATTTGAGCTTATAAAACTCCTAAGATATTGAATTTTGCCCTCCGACAAATCGGAAAGATCGTGCATCTCCCTAGATCTAGGTGAAGCAAGTCTCTGACTAGAAAGTGCCGCGCAATGGTAGATTAACTGTTCGATAGTTTCCAACTCCGCTTCATCAATGCAACTCCGGCAGAAATCATTTGACGGCACATTTAACCGCTCTGCGTGCTTCCCTATAAGACAGTTTCCGGTAATTATAGCAACCACCGTTGAAATTTCTCCCCTTGGAATCGATATCAGCTCCCTTGTGTGCTTTTGTTTAAGAGAAGGTCATATTTGTCTTGCTGTCTCTCACGTTCATTCGTTTGCCCATCTCTGATTAGTCTCCGTCGCGAAACAACGCCGTAGATTTTGCTTGCAAGTTTCTAGAAGCATACCAACATATTCCAATTCTGTTGGAGCATGTAAGGTAGTTCCCAGCCTTGCAAGCTCATTGGATTTGTAATTCCCTGAATTCTTTAATGTCAAACTTCTTGGCCATCTCATTTGAAGACGTGCGACAGTTAAGGTCAGATCTTATTTTCAGAAACATGGAGGCTCCAATACCCGCAATACCCCTCATCCAAGACTCTCTGGATGGTGGTATCATAGTGGTAAAGAGGCGCTCAAAAGGACTCATAGAGAAAGCACAGTCCACATTTTGTGGTATTGTTATCTCTTCAAGATCGCGCTATGGCCGCAATCGCTGCTCCTCCATTGGATCGTGCTATTAAGTCGAATTGCCGTCGTAGCCGCATACTGCCTACCCAATATGTCCATTCTTTGTAGCAAAATTGGACGCACCACTGCTGTATAGATCCAATGAACGACTTGAGGGCTAAAACTCCATCGTTTTCCAATGGCCCTTTTGCAGGAATATAAAGCAATCGTTGCTTTTCTCACCCGTTTCTCAATATTACGCCTGAAATTCAACTTCCTATCTAGAAATACTCCAAAATACTTGGCTCCATCTGAGAATATGATTTCAGTGCCGTCCAGAGAAATAGGATCAAAAGCAGGAATCTTATTTTTTCCTTGTAAACAAAACAAGCTCTGTTTTACTTGGATTAACTCCTAGACAACAGTCTCTTGCCCATTTAGGCAGATCTTTCAGAGAACCCAGAAGAATGTCCCACAATGTTGGCAGATGCTTTCCCCTTACCGCTATCGCGACATCGTCAGCATATGCAACAACATGACAACCACGTGCTTCTAGAGATATCAGCATTGAATTCAGTGTCAGGTTCCAAATAAGCGGCGAAAGAATACCTCCCTGTGGTGTGCCCCTATTGACAAATCGAGATATGACGGACGCTCCCAATTATATCAAGAAAGGCCGCCACAGTGTACTCCTTTACCGGAAGCGATCTCTCGATGGTACCAACTCATTGATCTACCCTTGCTGTATGCATGTGAGTCTATCATTCGTTCCATTGCCTTTAACAAAAAAGAAGATAGCCTTATTGGTCCGAAGTCATTCGGAGCTGTGTGGGAACTTTTCCCAGCCTTCGGGATAAAGACAACTCTGGTATCCTCCATTTTAAAGGAATATACGACCAGTTGCTGCATTATGTGTATAGATCAGTGTTCGAAAAAAAAACAGTACGTTATTTAACGTTCCGTTCCAAGAACACATTCACTAAAACTTTTTTTAAGTGGTTGTGAAGGTGTTCGCAAACAGAATTCCGTACGTTATGCCTGTGAGTTGAAGAACAGAAACTTTACGATAACGTACCGAACTAGGTTAGAAACAAAATGAAGTTCTTTTAGTGTTCTGTTTGCGAACTTTTGAGACATTTTTTTTTTTTTAATTTAAAATGACGATATCTCGAAAACTAAGCAAGATAGAGCAAAACTAAGCACATTTTTGGTTCTTGGGATCTCCATAGTATCGCTAGGCCTCTACACATGGGTGGACCCCATTGGGTCCATATTTTGAATCTAAAAAAGTTAGCATTCCGGGAAATTTAAAAATGCACATATCTCGCTAAATACTGCCGACACGACATAAAGTCTAAAAGTGGTCATGTACTACGAGACAAAATCCACAAAAATGCTTCTAGACTTTTCATCGTGTCGGCAGTATTTAGCGAGATATGTGCATTTTTAAATTTCCCGAAATGCTAACTTTTTTAGATTCAAAATAAGGACCCAATGGGGTCTACCCATGTGTAGAGGCCTAGCGATACTATGGTAGATCTCAAGAACCAAAAATGTGCTCCGTTTTCCTCTATCTTGCTTAGTTTTCAAGATATCGCCATTTTAAATTTAAAAAATGTCTCAAAAGTTCGCAAACAGAACACTAAAAGAACTTTATTTTGTTTCTAACCTAGTTCGGTACGTTATCGTAAAGTTTCTGTTCTTCAACTCGCAGGCATAACGTTCGGAATTCTGTTTGCGAACACCTTCACAACCACTAAAAAACTTTTTAGTGAATGTGTTCTTGGAACGGTACGTTTCGATAACGTACGGTCGCTCCATAGTTCCGTACAGAACACTAACGTACCGTACGTTAGAGTTTTTTTTTCGAACCCTGTACCCGATTTCTGTAACTATGCGAGAAGTTTTTGCATCGAAAAAAATAAATAAATATTATGGTCATCTTATACTTAACAGAGTGATTTAAAAAAATAGCTTTGCATTTTTTTCGTATTCGATGTTTTTTACATTATCAACATTGTAATCACCCTGTAAAAAACTAAATGACTACATTATTGCTTTATTTTTCTCGATGCGAAAACTTTTCGCATAGTTACAGAAACTGGGCACTGGTATAGATTATACAGCCAAGGTCCTATATAGTCCGACACTTGCTGTATCTCAGCCAGGATTACACCATTAGGTCCCGGGGGTTTATACACTAAGAAAAAAAAATTCTAAAATCAAGCAAAAACAATCTCAAATTAAAAATAAAACAGTGACAAAAGTCAACAAACTTTATTTTTTCTCAAATTAAAAATGTTTATCGACACTTTTAATATGACTTCAGTAACAAACAAAATTTTAAAAATGAACTGAAACAACGTTGATTTGAGAATGTTTTATGCTCAAATCAAAAGTGCACATAATCAAATTAAATATTAAAAATTATTTATATAATTTTATTTCTGTTTCCTAAAATTTTCAATGTAAATAAAACAATTGGAATTTTTTATATTTATATACAAATTTTATTTATTTTTCTTTACCACAAAAATATAGAAATAAAATAATATATCGTCGTCTGACTTAGTAGAAACTACTTACATTTGTAGTCAAAACAACTAACATGTAGTAAAAATCTAATAATCATTATATATTTTATTTTTTTTAATTTTAAAAAAAAAAAAACAAATTAAGACCAAATTTTTTCCAAGTTTTTTTTTATAGTTGTGACAAATAAAAAAACGATTTTTATTTTGGGAAAAAACTTTGAAAAATTTTCAGAGATAAAAAAAATAAAATTAACTACCTTAAATAACTGCTACTACATTACAGTTCTTTTTTGTTAGTTATTCAAAAAAACGACTTAAAATAACTAACAGAAATAGTTGTTTGATATTTTTCATACAAAAATAACTGACTTTGTAGTTGAAAACAACTAACATGTAGTAACTTGCATAATTTTCTGAGTGTAGGCTTTGCAGAAGGGAAAGACTCATACAGGGACCTATTACAAACATTTGTTATGTAGTCAACGGGACAGTCAATTTCCGCCAAACGATGTGAAAAAGACTCCCTGTATTTCACCCTGAGAAAGAATATTTTTTCAGTATTTTGACGTTTTCCAAACACTTTTGATAAAACATTAAAAACTTCTGTGGGCCAAATTTTGGGTCATCCAAAATTTGTTGCACAGTAAGATGTACCCGCCCAAATCTGGAACCATTGGTTACTAACCAACTACAAAGAATCCTTTGAAAAAAATTAAGGCTACAGTGCACTTTACGGCGCACAGATATATTTTGGCAAAAAAAAAATATGCCACCCTTTTGGAATTAAAATAAAAATATACAAACATGTATGTAATGTAAGGTAATTTGCTCACGATTGCAAATATGTATTTTTTTGTATGTATTTTAACAATATTGCACCCCCTAAATCCACTTTAGTGCCTTTCAGTTCAATAATTTCGCCATTCAGTAATTAACCGGGTAAAAGGATTGATACACATAAAAAACTTTATTTAGCGAAGCCGCTAAATTAATTTATGGTACTTGTAATCTCTAAGCCCGGCCGAAGGCCACTTACGCAAAAAAAATTTAAGCAAAAAAAAATTTTTTGGGTGGACTTTTTTTTGTTGAAAAGATCGCATCAGGACGGTTTTTTTGGACCTACACTGAGGGAAAAAAACATATTTAAATCAAATATTTTCATGTTTATTTTAAGTATGCTACATATTTTTGGAAAAATTTAAATTTTAATATTGTTTTTGATTGATTTAAACAAAATATGTTTGTTTTAAAATTGCATACAATTTTAATTTAAAATTGATCACTTTAAATTTAATATGCTGTCATTAAAAGTCGTTAAAAATTTAAAAAAATCTTATTCAAATATTTGTATTAAAAACAATATTTTTCGTAGTTATTTTAAAGTTGAACAATTTTGTTTTTTGACATTTAAAGTTTTTTTTTTCAAGAAATATAGTAAAGTTGGGCAATTTTATTTTAAGTAGATACAATGTTAAAATATTTTTTCATTAAAAAAAGACGCACATTTTTCTAATCTCTAAATGTGACGAGTTTTAAGTGAAATTAATAAAATTAATTAAAGTAAAATTAAAAATTTAAAAACTAAAGTGAAAAAGAATATTATTAGCAATAAAAACAAAAATAAAACAGAATAAAAAGTAAAAAAGCAAAGTGAAAAAAATAAAGACAAAGAAAGCGAGGAGGGGATGTGTCTATGTATGTAATTGGCAGAAAACGAAAACTTCTAACTTTAGTTTTTTATATATGGTATATATTATTAATTTAAGTGTGTTTATTTTTTATTTTTGGTATTTAATTACATTTGTTGTAATTAGATGTAGTGCTATAATTAGGGTAGAAGTACATCCGAGGCTTTGGCTTTGATTTTTTTATGTATAGCAAAAAATAAAGCCAACAAGCAATATTTAACGCCAAAGCCTTGGATGTAATTCTACCCTTAGATGTACAATTAGAGTAGTGTTAATTTTTTTTTTGCTGTGTTATTAAAAACTATTGTAAAAATAATTTGAAAATAAAAAAAACTTAAACAAAAATATGTATTGTTTTATTTTAAATTTCATGGTTTATAGGTAAGTAAAAAGCTGCAAAAGAAAAAAATGTCCCATATTTAAATTAATATTGGTCAACTTTAAATTAAAATTTGCTGCATATTTAAATTTAGCATTGACAATTTTAAAACAATATTGTTACATCTTAATTTTAAAATGTTGTCTACAAATCGTGGTATGTTAAAAACAACTAGAAACATATTTAAATTAAATAAAAACAAACTTTGTTCTATTTCGTCACTGTTTTATATTTAACTAGCTAACTCGCCCGGTACTTCGTTACCGGTTAGCTGTAAAAAAAAACAACTTTATTACTTCAAATTCTTATTAATTTTAAATTAAACATAAAAATTGTTAGTTTCGACCTTTAAAATATTATATTTTGAGTAGATTTAAAGTTGAAAAAAATTTTATTTTGGCGAAACGATCCCATAGTTCAAACTTTAAGTTTCAAGGAACATTAGTGCATAAGGAACAATATGTACCAAATTGAAGCGAAAATTCAAAAATTTATTTTCCCAGAATGTAATTTCCGCGAGTGGATCGTAAAGTACCAATTTTAAGTATCTCTACTTTCTCCCTTTTTCCCCATTAGAAGCAGAATTTTCATTAAAGTACTTATTTTAGAATGTTATTTCCGCGAAAGGATCGTACAGTCCAAATTTCAAGTATTTAGGACCATTAATTCAGCAGATACAAAATTGCCCTACTTTCCCAATTTTCCCCCTTAGAAGCAGAATTTACTAAAAAAGTGCTTCTTCCTGAATGTTATTTCCGCTAGAGGATCGTACAGTCCAAACTTTCAAGTATCTAGAACCCTTAGTTCAGCAGATACAAAACAGTTCAAAATTCAAGTATCTAGGACCATTAGTTCAGCAGATACAAAATTGCCCTACTCTTCCCCCTTTTCCACCTATAAAAAAAAATTTTCAAAAAAGTACATCCTTCAGAATGTTTTTTCCGCGAGAGGATCGTACACTCCAAATTTCAAGTATCTATGACCGTTAGTTCAGCAGATACAAAATTGCCCTAATTTCCCCCTTTTTCCCCGTAGAAGCGAAATTTTCAAAAAAGTACTTCCATTAAAATGTTGTTTCCGCCAGAGGATTCAAATTTCAAATTTGTCCTACTTTCCCTCTTTTTCCCCCTATAGAAGAAGATTTTTCCAAAAAAGTACTTCTTCCAGAATGTTATTTCCGCGAGAGGATCGTACAGTCCAAACTTCAATATCTAGGACCATTAGTTCAGCAGATACAAAATTGCCCTTCTTTCCCCCTTTAAAAAGTAATTTTCAAAAAAGTACTTCTTTCAATATGTTATTCCGCGAGATGATCCTATATTGCAAATGTCATGTTTTTAAGACCATTAGTTTAAAATTTACCAAATTGCCTTATTTTGCCCCTCTTGGCCCTCCTTAAAACCTAAATTTTCAAAAAGTGTATTTTTCAAAAAATTATTTCCGCGAGAGGATCGAAACATAAATTTTTAGTTCAGAAGATACAAAATTGCCCTATTTTCCCCCTTCTACTTTTTTCAAGATGTTTTTTTTTGCGAGATGATCCTAGAGTTCAAATTTCAAGTTTCTGAAACCATTTGTTTAAAAGATAAATAATGTACCGATTTTCCCTATTTCCCCCCCTTTCCCACCGTGAAGGAGGAATTTTTCAAACAATATTTTTTTCGGAATGTTGTTTCCGCGAGAGGATCCTAAAGACCAAACTTCACGTTTCTGGGACCATTTGTTCAGAAGATAAAAAATTCACCGATTTTCCCTATTTTCCCACCCTTGGAGGCGGAATTTTCAAAAGATTTTGTTTTCCGCATGTTAATTCCGCGAGAGGATCCTAGAGTCCAAATTTCAAGTTTCTGGGACCATTTGTCCAGAAGATAAAAAATGTACCAATTTGCTCTATTTTCCCCACCTTGGAGGCGGAATTTTCCAAAAAATGTTTTTTTAGTTTTTTTTGCGAGAGGATTATAGAGTCCAAATTTCAAGTTTCTAAAACTATTAGTTTAAAAGATACAAAGTCCGCCAAAAGGCCCTACTTTCCCCTTTCCCCCCCCTTAGATGTGGAATTTTTAAAAAAGTTCTTTAAGTATGTTATTTTTGCGAAAGGATCGTTCAGCTCAAATTTCAAGAATCTTGGACCATTAGTTCAGCAGATTCAAAATTGTCCTTCTTTCCCCCTTTTTCCCCCAGAATTTTGAAAAGTACTTTCTTAAGAATGTTATTTCCGCGAGAGGATCGTTCAGCCAAATTTCAAGTATCTAGAACCATTAGTTCAGCAGATACAAAATTGCCCTACCTTCCCCGTTTTCCCTCTTGAAATCGGAATTTTCAAAAAAAAAGTACTTCTTTCAGAATGTTAATTCCAAGAGAGAGGATCGTGCCGTCTAAATTTCAAGTACCTAGGACCATTAGTTCAGCAGATACAAAATTGCCCTACTTTCCGCCTTTTCCCCCTTAGAAGCGGAACTTTCCACAATAAGTACTTTTTCCGCAAGAGGATCGTACAGTTCAAATTTTAAGTATCTAGGATCATTAGTTCAGCAGATACAGAATTGCCCTACTTTCCACCTTTTCCCCCTTTAGAAGGAGAACTTTCAAAAAAGTACTTCTTCTAGAATGTTCTTTCCGCGAGAGGATCGTATAGTCCAAACTTCAAGTATGTAGGACTATTAGTTAAGCAGATTCAAAATTGCCCTACTTTCTCCCTTTTCCCCCCGTAGAAGCAGAATTAAAAAAAATACTTCTTTTAGAATGTTATATCCGCGAGAGGATCGTACAGTTAAATTTTAAGTATCGAGGACCATTAGTTCAGCAGATACAAAATTGCCCTACCTTCCCCTTTTTCCCCCATTAAAAGTAGAGTTTTCAAAAAAGTACTTCCTTGAGAATGTTATTTCCGCGAGAAGATCGTACAGTCCAAATTTCAAGTATATAGGACCATTATTTCAGCAGATACAAAATTGCCCTACTTTTCCCCTTTTTCCCACTCAAAATCGGAATATTTAAAAAAGTACTTCTTTCAGAATGTTATTTTTGCGAAAAGATCGTACAGTCCAAATTTCAAGTCTCCCGGACCATTAGTTCAGCAGATACAAATTGCCTACTTTCCCGCTTTTCCCTCTTAGAGGCGGAATTTTCCAAAAAGTACTCAATTCGAATTTTATTTCCGCGAGAGGATTGTGCAGTCCAATTTTCAAGTATCTAGGACTATTTGTTCAGCAGATACAAAATTGGCCTACTTTCCCCATTTTTTCCCCTTAAAGAAGAATTTTTAAAAAAGTATTTCTTTCCGAATGTTATTTGCGCGGGAGGATCGTACAGTCAAATTTTCAAGTATCTAGGACCATTAGTTCAGCAGATTCAAAATTGCTCTATTTTCCCCTCTTTTTCCCCTTAAAAGAGGAATTTTTAAAAAAGTATTCCTTTCCGAATGTTATTTCCGCGGGAGGATCGTACAGTCCAATTTTCAAGTATCTAGGACCATTACTTTAGCATATACAAAATTGCACTACTTTCCCCCTTTCTCCCCCTTAAAAGCGAAATTTTCAAAAAAAGCACTTCTTTTAGAATGTTATTGCCGCGATATGATTCCATATTCCAAATGGCATGTTTCTAAGACCATTAATTTAAAGTTTAGCAAATTGCCCTATTGTCCCCCTTTTGGGCCTCCTTAAAACCAAAATTCTCAAAAAAATATATTTTTCAAAAAATAATTTCCGCGAGAGCATCCAGATTCAAAATTTCAAGTTTGTTCAGAAGATACAAAATTGCCCTATTAAACCCCTTCTACCCACACCCCACACTTATAAAAGGATTTTTCAAAATATTACTTTTTACAAAATGTTTTTGTTGCGAGAGTAGAGTTAAAATTTCAAGTTTTTGGGACCAATCGTTTAGCAGATACGAAATTGCTCTTCTTTCCCCATTTTTTCCCCTTTAAAAACGAATTTTCAAAAATGTACTTCTTTTAGAATGTTATTTTCGGGATAGGATTGTACAGTTCAAATTTTAAGTATCTAGGACCATTAGCTCAGCAGATACAAAATTGCCCTACTCTCCCCCTTTTTCCCCGTAGAAGCATAATTTTTAAAAAAGTTTTTCTTTAACAATTTTATTTCCGCGAGAGGATCTTACAGTTGAAATTTCAAGTATCTAGGACCATGAGTTCAGCAGATTCAAAATTACCCCACTCACCCCCTTTTTCCCCCGGAATTTTCAAAAAGTACTTCCTTTAGAATATTATTTTCGCGAGAGGATTGTGCAGTTCAAATTTCAAGTATCCCCCTTTTTCCCCGTAGAAGCAGATTTTTTGAAAAGTTCTTCTTTAAGAATGTTATTTTCGCGAAAGGATCGTACAGTTTAAATTTCAAGTATTAAGGACCATTAGTTCAGCAGATTCAAAATTGCCCTACTTTCCCGATTTCCCCCCAGAATTTTGAAAAAGTACTTTCTTTAGAAAGTTATTTCCGCGAGAGGTTCGTTTACTCCAAATTTCAAGTATCTAGGACCATATTTTCAGCAGATACAAAATTGCCTACCTTCCTCTTTTTCCCCCTTTAAAGCGGAATTTTCAAAAAAGTACTTTTTTCAGAATGTTATTTCCGCGAGAGGATCGTGCAGTCCACGTGAGAGGATCGTGCATTCCTATTTGTTTAGTAGATACAAAGCGGAATTTTAAAAAGTACTTCTTTCAGAAAGTTATTTCCGCGAGAGGATCGTGCAGTCCACGCGAGAGGTTCGTGCAGTCCTATTTGTTTAGCAGATACAAAGCGGAATTTTCAAAAAGTACTTCTTTTAGAAAGTTATTTCCCCAAGAGGATCGTACAGCCCAAATTTCAAGGATCTACGACCATTAGGTCAGCAGACACAAAATTACCCTACTTCCCCTCTTTCCCCCTTAGAAGCGAAATTTTCAAAATAGAACTTTCTTCACAATGTTATTTCCGCGAAGGATCCCATAGTCAAAATTTTTAAGTTTCTGGGAAAATTAGTTCAGAACATACAAAGTGTACCAAATTGTTCTATTATCCCCCTTTTTACCACCCTATAAGCGGAATTGAAAAAAAAACTTTGTTTCGGAATGTTTTTTCCGCGAGAGGATCTTATAATCCAAACTTTAAGTTTCTAGGACCATTAGGTCAGAGAAAAGAAAATGTACCAAATTGTCCAATTTTCCCCCTTTTCCCCTTCTTAGAAGTGCCTTTTTAAAAAAGTACTTTCTTCAGAATATTATTTCCGCGAGAGGATCCTATAGTCCAAATTTCAGGTTTCTGGGACCATTAGTTCACAATATAGAAAATGTTCAAAATCGTCCTATTTCCCACCCGCCAAATTTGAATGAAAAAATTTCAAAAAATGCTTTCTTCAGAACATAATTTTCGCGAGAGGATCATATAGTCCAAATTTTTAAGTTTCTAGGACCATTAGTTCAGAAGATACAAAATGTACCAAATTATCCTACTTTCCCCCTTTCAACCACCTAGAATCAGAATTAAAAAAAACTTTGTTTCAGAATGTTTTTTTCCGTTAGAAGATCTTATAATCCAAACTTTAAGTTTCTAGGACCATCTTATTTTTTTTTTAAATACTTTCTTTAGAGTATTATTTCCGCGAGAGGATCCTATAGTCCAAATTTTAGGTTGCTGGGGCCATTAGTTCAGAAGATCGAAATGTTTAAAAGTGTCCTATTTCCCCCTAAATTTAAGTGATAAAATCAATAAATTCCCAAAAATTAAAAAATTAATGAGAAAAAAAAAATTGATTAAAAAATTTGAGTCAAAAAATTTAGCGAAAAATATTTTGAGTAAAAAAAATTGAGTAAAAAAAATTTGGGTGAAAACACCTCCTAAGTAAAAAATTCAAGTAAAAATAAATAATAAAAAAACTGAACAATAACATACAATTGAGTGAAAAAAATTTTTATTAAAAAAAAATTGAGTAAAAAAAATTTTGAGTAAAAAAAAATTTGAGTAAAAAAAAATTTTGAGTAAAAAAAAATTTTGAGTAAAAAAAAAATTGTAAAAAAAAATTTTTGAGTGAAAAAAAATCTTGAGTGAAAAAAAAATTTGAGTGAAAAAAAATTTGTAAAAAAAAATTTTTTGAGTGAAAAAAAATTGAGTAAAAAAAAAAATTTTGAGTGAAAAAAAATTTTGAGTAAAAAAAATTTTGAGTGAAAAAAAATTTGTAAAAAAAAAAACATTTGTAAAAAAAAACAAATTTTGAGTGAAAAAACAATTTTGAGTGAAAAAAATTTTGAGTGAAAAAATTTTAGTAAAAAAATGTTTTTTCCCCGAGAGGATACTATAGTTCAAATATCTAGTTCTAGGACCATTAGTTCAAATATCTAGTTTCTAGGACCATTGTCCTATTTTCCCCCTTTTTGTCCCCCTTAAAACCGGAATTTTCAAAAAAGTACTTTTTTCAAAATGTTATTTCCGCGAGAGTATCCTATATTCAAAATTTCAAGATTGTAGGACCATTAGTTCAGAAGATACAAAATGTATCAACTTGCCCTATTTTCCCCCTCCCCCCACCTTAGAAACGGAATTTTCAAAATATTACTTTTTCCAAAATGTTATTTCCGCGAGAGGGTGCTAGACTCCAAATTTCAAGTTTCTGGGACCATTTGTTTAGAATATAAAAAATGTACCAATTTGCCCTATTTTCCCCTTTTTCCCCCCTTGGAGGCGGAATTTAAAAAAAAAAAAAATCCGAAATTTTATTTCCGCGAGAGGATCCTAGAGTTCAAATTTGAAGTTTCTAGGACTATTAGTTCAAAAGATACAAAATCCCCCAAAGGGCCCTATTTTCCCCCTTTTGCCCCCCTTAGAATCGGAATTTCCAAAAATCCCTTCTTAGTGGGTGGTTTTGTCGGGAGCCGAACCTACATTCCAAATTTCAAGTCTCTAGCTTCAGCGGTTTGGGCTGGGCGATGATTATTGCCAATCAGTCAGTCAGTCAGTCAATCAGTCAGTCAGTCACCACACTCTTTTATATATATAGATTTAAAGTTGTTTCTGTTTGATTTTAACATTTTTTTTCTTAGTGTAGAGGGGTTCAGGGGCCTAGCCCCTGAGAAATTGAGAACGCTATTAGTTTTTATTTGTTAATTAAATTATATTTTATTTTTATTATTGAATTTTTTAATTATTATTATTATTAAAGTAAATTCTTAAAAGTAATTGGTGTTAATTTTGTAAGAGTTTTTATTTATCTATAATCTTTGTTTTTTTTTTTTGCTAAATTTACAATTCTACTTAAACTTATACATATGTATGTGTGTATATTTAATTAAAACTAACATTTATGTATACAAATTAATTAAAATGTAAATATTTTTAACAAATTATTTAGCATTACATACAGAGATACTTAGATATATGTAACTATTTACAAATAAATTATTTAAAATATATATATATTTTTTTATTTTTAATTTATTTCAACAAATTCTCGTTACTACGGAATCAAACGGTTTTGAAGTTTTGTGTAGAAAAAGAGTGCAACTTTAAGGCTCAAGCGAAAAATGATTTCCTGGGGGGTAATTATGTAACTTGATAGTCAATCGTATGGTTTCCATCGTTATTCCATTACCATATAGTTAGGCTGCCCATTCGTACTGATTTGATCAGTACATGTACTGATTTTCGATTACGTGTACTGACCAAAAAACGTTGTACTGATTTGTACTGATTTTTTAAAATATGTACTGATTGTACTGATTTTTGAATATTTCAACATAAAAAAGAATTTGATTTGAAAATTCTAGACAAAAGCTTGAATTTCCATAAAATAATTTGTCAAAGTGGTTTTTATATAAATTAAGTCTAACAATAATAATTCTAAAGTGAATTAATTCTAAGGAGCTCTAACGCTCAAAACATTTTAATCAAGTTGTTTGAAGTCAAATACATTTTCTGCAAAATAACGACAAATGAAATGAAAATTATGGAAGTTAATTTTTAACAGTTGTTTTACTGAAATACTAATTGTCCGAAATTTTTTGAATGTTGAAAAAATCATCAGTGTTTTCCCATAGAAAAAAGTTTTCAGAGAGTTATTTCTAGTGTCCGACCGAATATTCGGCTCTGGCTTCGGCCAAAAAGCACTATTCGGCCACTATTGGGCTTCGGCCATATTTTTCATCGAATATGGCCGAATACCGAATAATTGTATAAAATTTACCAAGTCTTTTTTGCAGCTAAAACAAAATTTTAAACTCCAAAAAATTTTTTGCTCGAAAAAAATTTACACTTAAGAAAATTTTTTTTAACAAAAATTCGAAACAAAGTTTTTTGTTAAATATAAAATCATTCTAGACAACATTTTTATACATTTGTGAATTCCGCCAAGTCGAATTTCACTTTTTTCTTCTTTTTACTAAATAAATATATTTTTTTTAATATTCGGCTTCGGTTTCGGCCGAATAGAGAAAATTTGGCCAAATATTTGGCTCTGGCTTCTGCCAAAAAAGCTGTATTTGGTCGGACACTAGTTATTTCTAGACAAAAATGAAAAAAAAACTTAGGCGTACTGATTTGAGTTCAGAAAAAAATGGTCACCCTACATATAGTGTCATTTTATGGTAATAGAATAATGAGCTAAAGGTAATAGCCCCCAGAATGTCACAGAATCTTAAAAAGAGACTTTTTCGATATGAAAAATGTCTTGAAATGTTTTATGCGAAAAATTTCTTAGAATCTGATTCTTTTTCGATAGGATAACGAAACCTGAGAATTTTCTATTGAAAAAATTATTATAAAATTATAGAGTGGCTCGTTTTTGGGCTTTTCTCTCTGATCAAATTCGAATACCCGCCAAAAGTGTCGGTCCCCTAAGGGAAACTCACATGCAAAATATCACTCCGATCGGAGTTTATCTTCTGTCTCCACTTTGAGCCTCAAAATTGGGGTTTTCGCCAAAAAGGACTTTTTAAAAAAAAAAAAAAAAAAATTAAGTTTTTTTATTAAAATAATTAAAAAATTATTTTTGTATAATATTTGATCGTAAATACTTAAATATGAAATTTAAAGATTTTACGATATCATTAACCCGTTCAAACTTGATACCAAAAAAATGACATGATTTTGGGGGCGTTCTCAAAACACCTTTATTCAAAATTTGAAAATTTTTTTTAAAAAAAAATTTAAATATACCATTTTTTCTTTCTGAATTCATTAAGAACAACTTGGAGAAAAAAAATGTGAAATATGGCGGATATCCGTCGAGCCACTTTTCATGAATCGCGGGGGGAAGTTAGCGGATTACAAGGAAATGTTGGTTTTATCAATAATTTGGATTAATAAAATCTAATAAATTTAATTTTGGGCAAATTAACGGTTTTTTGGTGTCATGGCATTCTATTATATAACTTTCAGTCTGTTATGAAATCTTACCGATCTAGGATGTCTTTAACCCACATTGGCTGGGGGTCAAAAATTACCCCCAAATAAAATTTGAAGTTTAGAGCTTAAATTTTGTGCTATAAACAAGTATAAAACGGCTTTTGTGTTTTTTATTCCAACTATTATTTCGTATTATTATATTATCTTTAAAAAAATCGTTAACCCTTCTTGGTATGGGGTCAAAAATGACCCATTCAATAAAATATATATATTTTGTTGATATCAAAAAATTCAAGCACTATGCCTAAAAGTTTTTTCCGGGGTCATTTTTGACCCCTGGCCAATGTGGGTTAAAGATATCTTAAATATGTGAGATTTAGAAGTTGATTTAAAGTTATCTAATAGATTGCCACAAATTAATTTTATATGAAAAAATATATACTTTTTATTGAATGGGTCATTTTTGACCCCCTACCAAGAAGGGTTAACAATTTTTTTTAAAGATAATATATTAATACGAAATAATAGTTGGGGTAAAAAACATAAAAGCCGTTTTATACTTGTTTATAGCACAAAATTAAAGCTCTAAACTACAAATTTTCCGCGGGGGTCATTTTTGACCCCCAGCCAATGTGGGTTTAAGACGTCCTAGATCTGTAAAATTTCATGACAGACTTAAAGTTATCTAAAAGAATGCCATGACACCAAAACACCGTTATTTGCACAAAAATTAAATTTATAAGATTTTATTAATCCAAATTATTGATAAAACCAAAATTTCCTTAAAATCCGCTAACTTCCCCAAACGATTCCCGAAAAGTGGCTCGACGGATATCCGCCATATTTCACATTTTTCTTCTCCAAGGTGTTCTTAATGAATTCAGAAAGAAAAAATGGTATATTTAAAAATTTTTTTTAATAAAATTTTAAAATTTTAAAAAAAGGTGTTTTGAGAACGCCCCCAAGATCATGCCATTTTTTTGGTATCAAGTTTGAACGGGTTAATGATACCGTAAAATCTTTAAATTTCATATTTAAGTATTTACGATCAAATATTATACAAAAATAATTTTTTAATTATTTTAATAAAAAAACTTAAATTTTTTTTTTTTTTTTTTAAAAAGTCCTTTTTGGCGAAAACCCCAATTTTGAGGCTCAAAGTGGAGACAGAAGATAAACTCCGATCGGAGTGATATTTTACATGTGAGTTACCCTTAGGGGACCGACACTTTTGGCGGGTATTAGAATTTGATCAGAGAGAAAAGCCCAAAAACGAGCCACCCTAGTGATTACTGCTCACTGCCAATTTAATGGATCCTTTTGTCTAAATTTGTATAAAAATGTTAATTTAACAGAGTGTTTTTTTTTTATAACGGACCATTGAGTAATCCAACCTTAATCTGTCTACAACCGAAGCTGAAACATTTTTCAACATTTTTGAAAAAGTTTTCTTTTAGAAACTGAAAAATCTTCAGCCGTAAAATGTTCTGGATAAATTTGTTGAATTTAGAATTTTCCTTAAAATTGTTTTAATTTTGTTTTGGGGTAATTCCTGGGATCCCAGGACATATAAAAATGAATCCCGCTTTCCACGGAAATGAAAAAGTCCGGGAAAAGAAAAATACTAGTTACCACGCAGTTACAGTATATGGTAACACAGTTCAAGACAAAAATTTATTTGACTTAAATCCGGGTAAAAAATAAAGTACCCTAAAAGTGGACTAATACCATAAAAAATAGTAGAAGTGAAACAGAGTCGTATTTCGCTTGAATAAGTAGGTTCGTTCCAGAACGTTACTGCGGGTATCCAAACCAGCCCGAAAAGCGTTCCCGTACGCAAAAATTGGGCAAATGAGAGAGTTTTTGAGAGAATAAATTAGTTTCTCATTTTACCGAACTTACCCGCTCTTTTTTTTCGGCTAAATTGGTAACAGTCAGATGTTGAAAAATCAGCTGTTTTTTTTGGGAAGCTAAATTGGAAATTTAAATAAAATAAAGAACTAAATCAAGGAAATGTGTTATTTCAAGACAAAAAAAGATAATTTGTTATTAAAATAAACTTTTACAATTTGTTTTCTTGTTTAAAGTAATTTTTCTTACGAAAATATTTTAGCGTTATTGGCTTGTTTACATTTTATATGGAGTTCACACTAGCCACCTTAAACAAGTTGTTCAACAAAACACCAGTAGCAGAATAAAAACGTAATGGACACAGAACAAAGACTTTTTTAAACATCTCACTCTTGAACACTTCAAAACAGCAAGTGTGAACGCCGTATTATATAATTTTGGGCTTGAAATGTGGTTCTTTGCGTTCCCGTACTTTTGTGAATTTTTGTGGTATCGTGAGAGGTTTTTTGATATTCTCTCATTTTACCGAACTTTACCCGGAAAGTTCTGGAACACACCTAGTATTGTGACAGCATATTATGTAACTTTTGACTTTTAATAAAAACAATGCAACATAAAGGAGAACAACAACAAAAGAGAAAAAAACTTGAAACATCTCGATCCCCCTGAGATACTACGTCCTTATCTAATCCCCCCACACTTATGATACATATATTTGACGTTCAATAAAACAGAATTGTTGATAGTAATCTCCATGGAAATTTTTTTTGGAAATCGGTTCACATCTTCCGGGTGAACTATTTCTTCAAAGATTTGGATTCTGATGCTACCGAAATATATATTTTTGGGAATATTTTTTTATTGATATAAAAAAAGGGAAGTGATATCAAAGAATGGCGGGGGAATCGAGGAGATTTTTTTTTTTATCGATAAATATCGTATTATTTTACTGAAAATGAAAGATCCCCTTTACCCCCCTCACCATCCTTGGAAACAACTTGCTACATATCTTTCACTCTCGGTAAAATAAAACGATATTTATCGATAAAAACAATAATTCCTCGATCCCCCCCCCCCCATTCTTTGATACCACGTCCCTACCATATCCTTCCCACTCTCCGGTCCGTTATTTTTTACGTTTGATATAAAAAAATACGAATTAAATCAATTAAAACTCAACATTTAAAAAAATCTCAAAAATCGTATGTATGTAAATCCTACAAGCTTTTTGCAAAGCACATATGAGGCATTCCACACCAAATGTTCAGCAAAAAAAGTAGTGTCGTGTCAATATGAAATCATTTGCAAAGTATTCGATCTTAGGGTACAATTAAGTAACAAAAATAAAATTTAAGTTTTTTCAAAAAGTGGGCCTTGTAGGCGTGGTCAAAAATTGAAAATATCTAACTTTTTTGTCTGAGCATCTTTACTTCAATATTTATGCAAATTAAATGAAACGCAGTAAAATCTTAAAGACAAAATTTTTTTATAGATTTTTGTATGGGCTATCCATTAAAAAAATAAAAATAGGAAAGTTTTCAGAAGAAGTTCGCAATTTTATTTTTTTTTTTTAATTTCTTAAAATAAAGTTAAAGAACTTTTCTATCTGTTCTGAAATTTTCAGAGATGTGTTTTGCCTTGTTTCCGAGAAATCAAATGTCAAAGATTGATGGTAGCGTGAGTGAGTTTTTATTAACGATTACGCCGCTTATGAAAGAAAAAATTTAGTCACGCACGATATTTTATTTTGCTCACGCTCATTCACGGACAAGTGAGCAGGAAAAAAATAAGTCACGGTCACGATGTTCACGTGAGCGTGAGTAAAATAAAATATCGTGCTTGAATATTTTTTTTTCTCTCATTAGCGTGCGTGATCGTAAATAAGAACTCTCTCACGCTCCCATCGCCTCTTAAAATATTTTTTAAGTATTGATATTACTCATACTCGAAAACAAGGCAAAACACATCTCTGAAATTTTCAGAACAGATAGAAAAGCACTTTAACTTTTTTTTTTTAAATTAAAAAAAAAAAAAAAAATTGCGGCATGTTTTTGGATAAATAAAGTTTAAGTTTAAATTTGCAAAATTCAGAACTTCTTCTGAAAATTTTCCAATTTTTATTTTTTTAATCGATAGCCCATACAAAAATCTATAAAAAACTTTTGTCTTAAAGACTTTACTGTGTTTCATTTAATTTGCATAAATATTGAAGAAAAGATACACAGGCAAAAAAGTTTGATATTTTCAATATTTGACCACGCCTACAAGGCCCACTTTTTGAAAAAACTTAAATTTTGTTTTTGTTATTTAGTAGTACCCTAAGAGCGAATACTTTGCAAATGATTTCTTATTGAAACCACTATGGTTTTTCTGTAGTGGAACAGTTGGTATGGAATGCCTCATATACAAAAACATTTTATTAATAACACTGTAAGTAGGTGAAAATGACACACCAAAACGCCGAGATACGTCAACCTAGTTTTGGGTCGTAGAATCCAGTGGTGTACCCCGTTTTGAAAAGTTATAGTGCGTTTACATTGGATTTCTAATCTAGTAAATTGCGATTTTAATCTACTTTGCAATCTGTACCGTTTACATTGGCATTTTTTACATTTGAGAAGATTAGGATTGGCATTTATAACAACAAGTTGGTAATAAATGTGTGTGACTGCGTCAAAAGACAGCGACGGTAATTAGTCGTCGTATGATTAACAAGAACAGTGACGGCGTTTACAAATAACAATGACGGCGGCATACACATACTTGGCGGCGTCATCAAAACGGCAGGCTTTGTGTCGGTGTTCTTCAGTGTTGGAAAATGCAAATAATAGAAATACAGAGTTGTATCTAACTTTACCAGATTGCGTTTGCCGATTAGAGTCTAAACTACTAGATTGAAAAAAATAAGTTTGTATGGGCAATCTAATAGATTGAAACTGGATTGGAGCCACAATCTACTTTAAGCTAGCTTAGAGGACCAGTGTAAACGCACTATTAGCTAAAAATCCCGAGATATTTCGATTTTAAATTTGTAGTAGATTTAAGGCGATTTTTCAATTTATTTGAATGAAAAAACTTAAAAAACTTGTTAAAACCTTGTTATTTGTCAAAATTTATGTCTAGAAATAATGGACGTCCATTTTCAAGCGGACATGGAACAATACTTGCTCTTATTTTGATGATTTTTATAATTTTTTTTTGGATTTATTCAATTGTTACTCTACATTTGCAACTTTAAAATCGAAATATCTCGTTATTTTGAGCTAACTTTTTAAAAAGGAGTAAATCACTGGATTCTATGTCCCAAAAATAAGTTGGGGTGTCTCGGCGATTTTGTGTGTCATTTCAAAAGTTTAAATTTTACTTACAGTGTAATGAATTTAAGTAAAATTTTTGATTAATATTTTTTTTATATTAAATATCGAGGGCAAAAATTAAAAACTTGGTATCTGCATAATGAACATTTTTAGGAGATCCTGGGGTTTTTCGGGATTAATAAAAATTAGGACTGTGATCACGTAAAACGATATTTAACTATCGTCGATTTTTGGAGCCTTGTTGCTCCTAACCTAATCAAAATATTTCCAATTTTTTAAATTTTCAGGATTGGACAACACTCTTTAATAATTTAATAAAGAAAAACTTTAAAATTTCCCTTCAAAACGACATGTATTTTAATGTCGTTTATGCATCGTCTATCGTTTTCGTTTTACGTGATTAGCCCCTAGACACAGACTATAAGCAGGGGGCTAATTATGTAACTATAGTCGTCAATCGTCATCGTTTTTAGCACTTTCTTTATCCTATTTAGCACTTTCTTTATCCTTTTACAGTATTTTGACAGAAAATGCTAAAAATAATTGTTAAAAACGATTTAAAACTGTAAGTGTGAATAGGGTATTATATCCTATTCTCACTTACAGTTTTAATCCGTTTTTAGCAATTATTTTTAGCATTTTCTGTCAATATTCTGTAATAGCATAAAGAAACTGCTAAAAATATTTTCTTAACCCTAGGATGTTCAGGGAAAAAAAAAGTCACAAACGTAACAACTAGGTCTGCGCAGACCTATTGTGATTTGTAGGGGTTTACATGAGCAGAAATCCTAAAAGTGTGTGTAAATATGTTTGTACGTTCTGCATACACATTCTAAGCACAAAAAACTTAAAAAAAAAATTCAATAGCTTGCCACACCATTCAAATAACTTTTAGGTCTGACTAGACCTTGGCAAGCATGAAAACCATAGAGAAACATAGAGGCGAAGGCGTCAAAAATTGAGTTGTCAAAGTACAACTTGTTTATATGTATTTGTTGACAAAGTACGACTTGTAAACATGTATTGTGTGGTGAATTCACATCGACAACGTACGTGTGAGAAATTAGAAAAAGATAGCAATATTGTTTTTTCTTTCACCTTCGCCTCTATGTTTCTCTATGATGAAAACTATGTCTGCGCAGACCTATATTTTTTATATTTTTGTTTGGTTTTGGACCAAAATTTGAACCTAGCCAAGTAAGTGAAAACGTACGCGAATTTCATAAAATTGAATGTCAATGTGTTTGTACTGTCCCCTTACACATTTTACGAGCACAAAAGACTAAACAAATTTCAATAACATGCCTTACCATTCATTCAAATTCATAGGTCTGCACAGACATAGTTTGTACGTTTATGACAATTTTTTTCTAAACACGAATAAAACCTTATAGAAACATATAAGCAGTCTGATGTTGAGCTAAGTTTGTTCTCAAGAACTGCTTCTAGGAAGTCATAAACGGATTCGTCTCTGAAACGAAAAACAACAGATTTATACACAGTTTATTACGCAAAAGGTCTGCTCAGACCTGGTTGAACCTCCTAGGGTTAAAACCCTGATTTTAGCGGTAAGTGAGATAGGGTATTACCACAGACTATATACAGACTCGACAGTAGAGTTTTGCAAGAAAAAATGGGGGGAAATTAAGCGATTTTAGGAGAAAATAGAGCGGTTTTTAGTCCGTTTTACGCTAACATGGACCCACTTTCTACGACTTAGGAGTGAGTGAAACAACAAAAACCGATCTGGCATCAATTTTTCTTATGGCGCGTTATATCAGTTTTCTCTTTCTAACCTAATTCGTAGAATAATTTGAAAACATTAACCATATGGTTAAAGAATACTTTTTTCAGACCCCTAGGGTTTGTATGCGCATTGTAAATATAGATGGCGTATGCTTATTTTTTCCAGTAAATTCCGGAAACGGAAGAGAAGAAAAAAATAATTATTATTAGAAAAATAAACAAATAAAAACCAAAGAAGTGCAAAAACGATTTGTTTTTATTTGCTTTATTGATTTTTATGTGGTAATCAAGAATTCAGTCATTAACAAATGAAATTAAGAACTTTTAATAAACTGCCGGAAACAGTTATAAAAAGCGCCATCTAGTGAAGAGTAAAAAGAAGAAGCATTTGCTGCATCTTTATTATATATGTCTTTGCTTTTTTGACACCTGTCACTTATGTCGAGTCTGTGTTAGTCTGTGGTATTACTTTGTTCGAATTTCAAAATCGTCGTATTTACACCAAAAAAAAAATTGGACCTGTAGGGCAATTGGGTTCCAAACAAACTAAAAAAGATTGTTTGATTTTTTTTAGTTAAATATGGACACTACTGAAAGCGTTTTTATCATAAATTTTTTTTGGTCCAAAATTTTAAAAATAAAAAAAATTTAAAAAAAAAAAAACTTGTTTTTTTTTTAAACCAAATTCAAGTTGCATTAAAGGCAAACAAAAATAATGCGATAATTAAAAATATACATAATTAACTGAATTTTTAGGTGACATGACATAATCCCCACGGACATAACCCCCATTTACGTTATGGGGATTATGACCAAAACGAATTCGGTCATAACCCCCATAACGGAAGTGGGGACTATGACCGAAAAAAATTTGGACATAATCCCAATAAAAAATGGACATAATTCCCAGTTTAATGGGGACAATGACCACGTAAAAAGTGGACATAATCCCCATTACAGGGATTATGTCTACTATACTAATATGTCATAATCCCAATAATTATGTGAATTTTTTTTTGTCTTAAAAGTTTTTCTGCGTAGCCGGCCTTCGGCCGGGCTTAGGGATTACAAAATTCATGCATTAAACCCACCCTCTCCGCAAAATAAAGGGATTGTGACCGAAATTTGTTTGGATTTAGTCCCCATAATATGAATGGGGGTTATGACCGAAAAACTTTCGGTCGTAATCCCAACAGGGAAGGGACATAATCCCCATTGGGATTATGCCCGTTTTTGAAATGGTCATAGTCCCCACAACTAATATGGGGATTATGTCCGTAATGCATTGGGTCATAATCCCCATTTCCGTTATGGGGATAATGTCCGTGGGGATTATGTCCTATCACCGAATTTTTATTTAGTTCGGGTTGAGTCCATATTAATTATTTCTGAGAAATAATAATTGTTGTACAATGAGAAAATCTGAAAAAAATCAAGTGACAACACAGGCTAAGTGGAGATCAGCACTCCTTCGATTGCCACACACTTAAGATTAAAATTAGCCATTTAAATGAAACTTTTGAAGAAATTAAGAATTGGAATTACTCCTCTTTGTGTTGAATAACCCGTATTCACCATTAATTCGTGTTGTATTCATTTGGCAGAAACTTAATCCATCTTAACTTTTAACAGAGTTGTATTTTCCCCATTGTTAACCCTTAGTAGGACTTTTCAAGTTTTGAAAAATGTCCGTTAGGTTTGAATTTTGGGTTCATACTTCTAATTCTTAGAAATATTAACTAAATTGCTATGTACCTTATGAGTTGTGTATAAATTGTGTTTATATATTGTTGAACTGTATATTTTATAACTGAATTTTTATTTAGTTCGGTTTGAGTCCATATTAATTATTTCTGAGAAATAATAATTGTTGTACAATGAGAAAATCAGAAATTTTTTTTTTCACTTTGTTTGGAACTTTCCGATTTTTGTGACAAAAAAGAAGCCCAATGACATTGCCCTACTGGTTAAATATTGACCCTAAAAGGCAAATATTCCGACCCTTCACATTTATAAAACTATTCTTTAAAATCAATTAATTCCGAATACGATGCTAAAACTGATCCCTTTATCCTAAAAAAAATCGGATAAAAATTGACAGAGTGTGATAAATTTTCTAAAAAATAAAATTAAGATTTTGCTAGAAATCTATGTTCGGATTACCCAGGCAAAAAAAACAAGTTCATTATATGAGGTCATGTATTGTATTTTTAAAGGAATTTGTAAATTTTATTAAAGACGGTTTTTATAAAATTGTAGGTTATTGAATGAACTATAGCAGAAAAACATCGATAAATTCGAAAAACTTTAAAAATATAACAACAAAATAGATATTATTGAAAAAATCAATACATATATTTCTTATATGTATAAACCGATTCACACACGTGGCAAGTCCTTTCTTTCTTCTATTAAAAACAGTTTAAAAATTGAAAATTGTTTGAAAAGTTTCTGATTTACACGTGGTTTAGTGAGAAAAGTCTCAAAGAACCGTTTTTTTTTACGTTATTTTTAATATTTGAGGGTGTCTGGCAAGTTTAATGAGCATTTTTGTGATCTACTCGACAAAACCAATAATCTAAATTATGTCACATCAAAAGTATTTTTTTCACTGTAGCACATTGTTATTATTTAATTATCTCTTAATTTTGAAGGCGTATGATTAATATTGATTTTTAAGAAAGAAAAATTTATCATACGCACCATACGACAAACAACCAGAAAATATATAGCATACTTTTTAGCGCTTTTAACTTCATTTGATTTTGGTATATAAAAAAAAACTACACCGAAAAAATTCCCCAGTTAGCCAGTTATGAAAATTTCCAGTTAATACTTAATTTGTTTAAAATAACTGCCTTTTATAGTGCATTCACATTGGCATCGAAAGCCCGTTTAACGAGGTTTCGCCTCAAACCTCATTTGAAAGTACGTATTTTCCCATACAAATTGAAAACTTTTTGTTATGAGTTTTCAACGAAAGTACGTTCGAAAGCTCTTAAATTTCATAAAGAAAATAAATTAAAGAAAGTGTCAAAAATAAAAAATAAAAATATTTAAATATTTTCATAAAAAATAGCATTAAATCAAAAGATTTAAATAAATTATTGTAAATTAGTGCGAAAATTAATTAATTGTGTGCGATTAATGTCGGTATGTTCGCAAATTTTATTCGGTAATTTTCGAAAACGTGATAACCGTCAAAAATTTTGGGTGTGAACGGTTATGTTTTCAAAATGAAAGTACGTACTTTCAACGAGGTTTCGAGCTGAGTGTGAATGTACTATTATACTATGTTTAGACCAAACAAAAACTAACTTGTTTTTGGCCAAAATTGATTTTTGAAAACCAAACCGTTTACACCGAATAAATAGAGTTTTTGTTTGTCAAATCAAATTAATTATTTTATAAATTCACTAAAAAACACAAAATAACAATAGCCACACGTTAATAAAAAAAATAAATTACATATTTATTAACTTTTTTAACAGATTGGAATAATAATTTCACAACAAACAAATATTTTATTTTTGACATTCGAGTTAAGCAAAACAAAACTGAAAAAAATATTCACACAGAATGATTAGCCAGTAGTGAACGCAGCCAAAACTCTAGTTTTTGTTTAGTTTTGGTTGGCAACGCAGTTTTTAAATTGTATGGAAAAACTACATAGTTTTTGCCAAAAACCAAAAAAATATTCAAAAACAAGTTGTTTTCGTTGGTGTAAATACCGTATTAGCCACCAGAAACTATGATTTCGGTTAACAGTTTTTTAGTTACCCTGTATTTCAAATTCTTTTTAAATTGTCAAAAAGTAAACAAAATAATTCCAAATAAAAAAATATTGTGTCGTTAAAAATGAAATCGTGCATTTGATCCATGGTAAGAATGATCAAAAGATATTTGTTAAATTAAAAATCATAACAAAAAATTTAATTTTATTTGTTTAAAGGTGGCGGACGAGGAAATCTGGCCAAAAGCAGAATTGATTCAGTTACAGATCCTGATGCTGTAAAGATTTAACTTATAACGTAGATATTAAAAAAATTGGAGTTAAAAATTATAAACTTTGTATTGTTTTAAAGTGTGTGAATAAAATTAAAAAATGATGATTTCGATTCTTCATTGCAAAAAAGAAATGATTTAGAATAAAATTTCGGTTCTACACAACCAACCCATACATATATATATATTAGGGTGGCAGCTATTTTGCAAAACTTCGAATTTCAAGGAGTGCACCCCTAATTTGGCGTAAAAATGCTATGCTAAAAATTTCAGCCAAATCGGACAACGTTAACACGAGGCGCATCGAGATCAAAGGTCAAACACACGAAAATAGCCACATTCTGATGAAAAACATTGAATAAATGGTGTTGTTTTTTGAATATATTGTTAAAAAGCGGTACACGAGTTGTTTTTAGTATAAGAAGATTATTAAAAATTTTTGGGTTTTCAAAAATTAACCCTTGTAAGCCTTTCGGGGTCAAAATGACCCAATTTTTACAAAATGACCCCTAAAACACGAAAATCCGCCCCATAGACTTGCCAACCGTCCAGTTTTCGTCGGGACAGACCAGTTTTAGAGTGGAGTGTCCCGTGTCCCGACGATACCCTGAACGGGACGCCATTTGTCCCGTTTTGAGAAAAAAACTAATTTTTTCATTGTCACAAAAAATAAATCGTAAACTTAGTACTTATTTTTATTAGCAACACTGGCATTTTTTTAAACATATTTTTTATTTCATTTGTCAACTTTCAAATGAATTAAAATTTTAACAGAGCGTTATTTTTTGTAGAGGTGTTTTTTTATTATTTTAGAAAATATTCTTTCCAATAAATTTGCACAAATGTTAAACTATTAAATTTTTCACAGGAAAATGAACAGAAAAAGAGCTGCAGATATAAATGAATCGGCAGCAACACAGGAAAAGGATGAAAATAGAACGAAAAGGTATTGCAAATTTCAACCAGATCACGGTGTGGTTGAACAAGTTTAATTAAAAGTTCGCTGCATATGAAATTTTATTGCAGATTATGTTAGTTGGCACCCGTACAAAAATTGTAAGCCCAATTTGAAAAAAATTGTTAGTGGGGTTTTTGAGATAATAAGATTTTCATCTTATTGGATGCTACAGAAAAACGGTGCAACTTGTGTTAAAGTGTCACATATGATAAATAAAGGTTGATGTCCTGAATCTAAGTCCTTTTGAGACGTTATAGAATTTTTGAGACGTCGATTTTTTTTTAATTTTTTTATGTTTTTTAGTGGTGTCCCGTTTTGGAAATTTCAAAAGGTGGCAAGTCTACAGCCCCAATTTTCTAATTTCATTGAAATAAACCAATGGAAAACAATATTTATGTTCTATTCTATCATAAATACTCAGATATGAAATACTGTCTTTCTAGGATGTCATTAACCCGTTTCATGGTAAGGCCAAAAATATGCATTATATTTGGCGTGGTTCTCAAAACTGATATTTTGGCCGCTGTTCCAAAAAAAGTAATTCACATAAAAAATGTGAAAATGAAAATATCCGAATTTTTTTGGTGTTCTAGATTTCACATCCGAATTTCTTTTTCGTTTTGTTTCACATAAATAAAATTTCGTGAAAATTAAACTAATGCACTTTTTTCCTTATAATTTTTTAAATTTTAATTATTCGATTTTAACTTCGAATGAAAAAGTGATCAACCAAACACTAAACTTGATTTCATGTGATTCGGAAATTTTCATGTGAATTGAAAAGTTGTGAAAGACAGAACAGAGGCCTTTGATTTTTTAAAAATTTTCTTAAACAAAATTAAGAAAAATGCTGAAAAAACCACAGAATCTTATAAAATATATGTTAGAATATAAAATAAAATTTTTTTGGGAGATATCCCTCGGATAGTTTGGCGGGGGCATCGATTTAAACTCAGCGGATTTCGAGGAAAATGCCTTTTTTGCCCACAATTTACTCAATGTACAAAAATTTGGTAAATATTTTAAAATTTCACAAAGTAAGAGCCATAAATTATTAAAAACAATGTTAGACTTTAACCCTAAACGTTTTAGGAAAATGGACCAATATTAACCCGGATTTTATTCGGGTCAAAGGTCAAATTTTGGGATATTTAGAGTTTTTTTAGAACAAGGCACCTAAATATGACTTGGTATAAGTGTTGTACAAGTTCAGATTTTTTTTTTTTTTTTTAAATTAACCCATAAATGAACATGGGGTCAAAACGGCCCTGCGCGTTAAAATTTCTTAATATAGCTTTTTATTTTTTTTTGATTTCTATAAATCTTGTTGTAATTATTGTGCGACGTCAGAAAAATAATTATTTGAGTTTTTTTAATTAACCCATAAATGAAAATGGGGTCAAAATGGCCCACCATAGCACATTGAGTAAATTGTGGGCAAAAAAGTCATTTTCCTCGAAATCCGCTGAGTTTAAATAGATGCCCCCGCCAAACTATCCGAGGATATCTCCCAGAAAATTTTTATTTTATATGCTAACATATATTTTATAAGATTCTGTGGTTTTTTCAGGATTTTTCTTAATTTTGTTAAAGAAAATTTTTAAAAAATCAAAATATTAGTTTTGAGAACCACGCCAAATATAATGCATATTTTTGGCCTTACCATGAAACGGGTTAATGACATCCTAGAAAGACAGTATTTCATATCTAAGTATTTATGATAGAATAAAATATAAATATCGTTTTCCATTGGTTTATTTCAATAAAATTAGAAAATTGGGGCTGATTTTCGTGTTTTAGGGGTCATTTTGTAAAAATTGGGTCATTTTGACCCCGAAAGGCTTACAAGGGTTAATTTTTGAAAACCCAAAAATTTTTAATATATCTTCTTATACTAAAAACAACTCGTGTACCACTTTTTAACAATATATTAAAAAAACAACACCATTTATTCAATGTATTTCATCAAAATATGGCCATTTTCGTGTGTTTGACCTTTGACCTCGATGCGCCTCGTGTTAACGTTGTCCGATTTGGCTGAAATTTTTAGCATAGCATTTTTACGCCAAATGTAAAAAAATAGGGGTGCACTCCTTGAAATTCAAAGTTTTGCAAAATAGCTGCCACCCTAATATATATATATTTCGTCATTTCCAACTAAGAAGAAATTATTTTTCAAAGTAACTGGGAAAATAATTACCATTACCTGTCGCAATAATTGAATTTATATTTTTTTTAAAAAATTAGTTACTATCAACTTATTTGAATAACTAGGCCTCAGTTAGGTGTATTTTAACTGGGGTTCAGTTTAAATTTTAGTAGCCAGTAGCTGGGAAATTTTAGGGTGTTACAAATATAGAAAAATTACAGAAAAAGTTCCCATTTTCGCTATATTATTTTTCCATACTTATAACTAAGGTTGGCAATCGAAACGAATAACGGTATCGATATCGGTATTGCTATCGTTTTTTTTATTTATTTCGGTATCGGTATCGGTTACGGTATTTGAGTTGAATCGGTTACGGTATTACCGATACCGAAACGTCGATACCGGTACGTACCGGTATTATCGAAAAAATGCTAAAAAATATAAAAAACGCATAAAAACTTAAAAAATTTGATACTAAACACGCATTTACGTATTAATTTTTAGCATTTTTGCTAAAATGTTCTTTAAAATGTGAAAAAAATTAAAAAAGCGTTTTTTAGGGGGTCGGCGGAAACGTTGCCGGACCACACCTACAAAAGGGGGCGGGCAGAGAAAACTGTAATTTTCTTATCCCCTTGATCAAAGTGCAGGACTTTGAAGTTATTGTGACATAAAAATGTTTCATTTGTTTAACAGTAGAGAACACCTTTTCAAAATATATTTATGTATGTATGAAAAAGGTTGAATTTCGGGTAAATATGGTTACGAATGTTAAGTCTCATCTTTCTGTAATTAAAAAAAAAATATCCTCACTTGACCACCGCAATTTATATGTCCATGAAATGCAATACAGAAAATCAGTACAGAAATTGTTTCAAGCTTAAAAGAAAATTTACCATTTTTTGATAGTCGGCTTTTAATTTTTTTAGATTACACAGGTTGACAAAAGTTGAACTTTTTTAATTTTCCTGACCTTTGACAAATGATTTATATGGATTTTAGTGTGCTGATTGCGAATCTGTTATCCAATTTCTCTGTTAAAGAGTCGAAAAGTGCGATTTTTACTAACTTTGCTTGGCTATAATTTCCAAAACTAATTTTGGAGCCTCAGTTTTAAGCACGAACTTAACTATATTGGATGCGAGGATTCCAAAACTGGTATTAGCTTTTTTCTGGCGGCTTCAGTTTTCAAGTTATTAATAAGGGCATAAATATTCAGACAAAATTAAAGAGGGCATAAATTTAAAAATTTTATTTAAGCGATATCTCCAAAACTAAAGATGACTCAACAAAAGTAAGCATTTTTGGAATAAGCATATCCAACATACTCAAAATCGTCATTCACTTTTTGGATGTAAGACAAGTGTTGGTAAATATGACTCACAAAGATGCCAAAAAAAGCCTATTTTCAAAGATTCCTTAGGCTATATCTCGAAAACTAGAGCTGACCCATAAAAACGATAGCCAGATTTGAAATCAGCGTACCCAAATTACCCAAAATTAGCTGTCAGAATCAGGGCAAAAAAAGTGTTGCCCTGTGTTATTTTTAAATTTTTTTAGATTTAATTTATTATCAAATTCCCTAATTTGAATCATTTTGAAACTATTTATTTTGAAAATAATGAAATAAATTAATAAAATAGCAAATCCAAACATTTTCTGGGATAACGGCACATTGAAATTTTTTTGACAAGATTTTTGAGATCAGCGGGTGCTTATTACCCTAAAATAGTACCTTTTTCAAAAAAAAAAAGTGACATTAAAGTAAATCTTGGTCCAAAATGGGTTAAGAAAAGTAAAAAAAATATGTAAAAACAAGTAGAAAAGTTAAATTAGACTTAGCCGAATCCATGAATACCCTCCACAGTGCCCTTTTAAAGTGATAGTTAGTTTTCGAACGTGAAAAAAAATTAACAATTGTGATTAGAAATATTTTATTTTGAGTAAAAAATTACATTTTTTTTTTTTTAGTATAAAATTTTTTTCGAGTGTAAGTTTTTTTTCTATAATTGTAAAAATATTTGTGAATAAATGAATGTTTTTAAAGCTGGTTTAACGGGGTTTTCAAGACGTGAAACCAATTTGAAATTCACGGTTTTGCTAATAATTTTTTAACCACGAAGTCCCATAAATATCAAAAAAAAATTCCTTGGGCACCCACATCGCGGATTAAATAAAAATCTCCAAAAAACTAAACTATACTAAGGGGTTCAGAAAGTTTCTATTGAGAGTCTAAATGACTCCAAAAAAATTTCGTGAAAATCTAAAATTTTCTCCCGCATAGCGGTTTAAGTACGACTTTTTTATTGGAAATTTTTACTTAATCTACGATGTGGGTGCCCAAAGATTTTTTAGATTTTTATGAGACTTCGGTTAGTCATTTGGAGTACGATTTTTCATTTACAAAAACCAAAAAAAAAAATTTCTATTAAATTTTTTTTTTGTAAAAAAACATGATTTTTTAGGAAAAACCGTTTCAATACCGGTACGTACCGGTACCGAAGGAAAAGGTTTTTGGATACCGGTATCCGATACCAAAACTGAGTTTCGGTATTGGTACCGGTATTCGATTTAAAGGGTTTTGAAACGGATAACGGTATTGAAAAGGTATCGATTGCCAACATTGCTTATAACACAGTGCTACAGTAGAAAAATACTTTTGATGTGAAATACTATAAGTTGTTCGTTTCTTCGAAAATTTGCACCACCCTACTATCCATTAAATAATACATCCTAAAAATTAAATTGTACTCTCAAAGAGTAAGACAAATTAAGCCCAACATGCCTCATTTTGTCATGCCTCATTTTGTCCCAATCTGATAACAAATACTAAAGAAATAATCGATTTTAATTCCAAAATTTGACAAAAAATCCCGAAATCCAGGGATTTTTTGGAATTTGTCAGTCCCGGAAAATCCCGGGATTGAAAAAAATAAATCCCGGGATTTCAGAATTCGGGATTTCCCGTTTGGCTTCCCTAGTAGGTACACTCAAAAAATTATGTAGGTAAATTCCAGTGAATATTCACTTAAAACCAGTGTTGGCTACCGTTACCCTTTCAATACCGTTACCGATTAAAAACCCTTTGATATTGACTACCGTTACCGTTACCAATACCGAAATAAAAAATTATAAATACCGTTACCGATAAAATACCGTTACCTTTATTCGGATATTTACCGGTATTATATCGGTTTTGTTTCGGTTGTCTTAATATTACTTATTTTAATTTTTTCTGGATTAAAAACAGTAAAATACTTTTAATACTTTAAAATATACGTAAAATAAAAAAAAAAAACAAATTTTTGCCAATCGTATTGTTATTTGGACAAAGATAATGAGGATGTCGGTTCAACCAATGATCACATTCGCAATAAACAAAATTTTGGCAAAGTAAATGTGGAAATCGGTCCAACTAAGCGTGGAGAGATTGTTCTTTGGAGTTAAATACGTAATGAACCCTACTCGTACACTCAGAAGAAAAAATCTAGCGAAAAATCTCTAAAACAACTTTCAGTTTGAATTAAAAATTTTTAGCAGATTTTAAAATGGATATTTAACCTAAATTCTGTCATTCAGTTTTAGAGAATAATAAAATTTTTTCTGTATTTTTTACAGACTCTGTTTGCTGAATTTATTATGATTATTTATTTTTGTTCAAATTTCAGCAGATTATTTTGCAACTTTACAAACATTTTTTTAAGAGTTTTAATTTTTTTTTAATTGTTAATTTTTGTCAAATTTAAACAATTAAAACTAAATATTGTTCAAATGTAAAAAAAAAATCAGCTGTCCCTCCGACAAATGGCTTAAAATGAAGATTTCTCATATGGCTCAAAATGCAGATAGTTTTGCTTATTGTACAAAGGTGGCTCAACGAACATGAGTTCGTATTTGTTGAATTACAAAAAAGCTTTCAGCTCTAAAAAATTTTTCGAAAGGAAAATTTAGAGCCGTTGGGGTCCTACGCTAAAAAAAATTTAAAAAATATTTTTTTTTAGTTTTGACAAGCAATGGTTTTAGTTGTTATGATGCTTTTAATGATATATATTCATAAAAAAATATTATTCACATCTGCGACATCTTTATAGTGTATCGAAAAACATCAAAAATGCGTTTTTACCCTTTTTTAGAACACGAGAAATTTGTTGGAGCTGAAAGCCTTATCCCATTCAAATCAAATTTTTTGTCGTGAATAGGCTAATCAAGTAATATGATAATTAATTACAAAAAAATTAAAAATAAAAAAATAAAAATTGTTGGTTTGTATGGAAAAATTATTTTTTAGTCCCGCTCTTTAAGTCCCCGTCGCATAGGGAAGGCGTGGTCGTAGGGGTGTAAAATTTTTCCTGAGTTATTTTCAAGTCAAATGAAAAAAAAAATTAGCGGGTACCGTGTTAACTTTTCCAAAATAAGGGAAACTCTATAGTACATATATTGTTATGTATTGAAAAAGTGCTAAATTTAACAGTTTTTATTTTTAAATATTTTTTTTATTTTTTATGTGTTTTTATTCATAATACCGGTACGTACCGGTATTGATGTTTCGGTAACGGTTTACCGTTACCGAAATAATCGAAAATACCGTTACTTTTACCGTTACCGATATAAAAAAATTGTGATACCAATACCGTTATTCGTTTCGGTTGCCAACCCTGCTTAAAACAAATGAAATTTTATTTAAAAGCCATTCCACTGTTTTTTCATTTAAAATAAAAACACATTACAGTCAATTTTAAATGTTAATCTAATGACTAACCAAAACATTAAAAAACTAGTGAATATTTAGTTATTTTGTATTGAAAAACAGTAAAACTATAGAAGACATTTTTTACTGCCGAAATTAAATGTTACAGAAAATTCGTTTTTAAAACAGTAAATTATTTTTTTTAAACTACAGAAACACTAGAAAATAAGAAGTCCTTAATAAAATTAATGATTTTTCTTTTAAAATAACTTTACTGATTACTTTTTAAAATAACCTACAAACAGTTAATGACATAATTTTCTTAGTGTACGTTAGTAGTTATTATTAATCCTTTTTTTACAATATAATTAAAAACAAATGTTTTTGAAATAATAATTTAGTTAAAAATTAATTTGATAGATGAAAACTAATAGAATGAACACATTTCTATCGAAAACTCTCTTTCAAAAATATTGCAGGTAGCAAGTTTTGAATATTCACCCTTGATATATATTACTACTATTATTTTTTTTTAAATTAATATTTTTTGCTTAAGTATTATCCTTTCAATACTAGCTATCAAGGCAATATTTGATTGATATAAAATGTCTCATTTTAATAAATACATTTATTTTATTAATTTTTATGCCAAAATTTAATCATTTTATTTTTTGCTTATATTATTTTGTATAGTTTTGTCATAAAAAAAGTTAATACCAATTAGTTTTTTAATGCATATTTTACAATATTATTAATAATTAAAAACAAAAAAAATAAAATGTGAATTGATAATGAAATTGTTAATGAATTAGTCTGTTCTCACTCATAGCTAAAAACGGTTTTAGCTACATTTGTGTTTCAATATGGGGTCATTCTTAGTGAAATCAATCAAAAATAGCTAAAAATTTTCGTGACCCCCTCCGATTTTGATGAAATTTGGTTTAGTTGTAACACTAAGTGATAAACTGACGCACACTTATTTTTAGCCCTCTAAGTAAACAGTGGGCGAATATACGGAGGGTCAAAATTTCCCCCAAAATCTCCTAGTCGCGACACTTTGCACCGTAAAAACATAATATCGTTGGTTCTATTAAAGCTAGAAAGACCATTCTTTTGAAGCTCATAATATGCTCTACAATACCTACCATAACCAAAAAATTTTTTGATAAAAATAAGGGTTACCTCCCTCATTATAAGTTTTTACGGTGTAAGGTGTCGCGACTGGGAGATTTTGGGGGGAATTTTGACCCTTCGTATTTTCGACCCCTGTTGATTTAGAGGGCTGAAAATTTGCATTTGTTAGTTTTTTACGTAGTGTAAGACCTAAACCAAATTTCATCAATATCGGAGGGGGTCAAAAATGTTCATTATTGATTTCACTAATAATGACCCTATGTCAATATACTGTGAGAGCATTAAAACAAAAATTTGAAACATTTTCAAACATCATTTTTAGCTCTGATTGTGAGTGAGAACAGGATGCTAATTATGTAACTTGATCATCGTCACCGTTAGCTAATTATTCTATTACCATAAAATGACACCATATGGTAATGGAATAATGAGCTAACGATACGATTTGACGACTATCAAGTTACATAATTCGCCCACAGGTTACTTTTTTCACTTGCGTTTTATGTTATGTTTCCACTGCATTCAAAAACACATGTTGTCACAAAACATTTTGTAACAGAAGCATTGCTCACTTGTAATAGCATAAAAAAAGAGCTCGATAATGATTTGCGAAAACATGACTGTGATCACGTTAAACGATAGTTGATTATCGTCGATTTTTGGAGCATTGTTGTTACTAAACTAAACAAAATGTTTCCAATTTTTTTAATGTTTCTGGGTTAGACAACACTCTTATATGGAGTTCACACTAGCGACTTTAAACAATTTGTTTAACAAAACACCAGTAACAGAATAAAAACGTAATGGATACAGAACAAAGACTTTTTTAAACATCTCACTTTTAAACACTTCAAAACAGCAAGTGTGAACGCCGTATTAAATAATATAATAAAGAAAAACTTTCAAATTTCCCTTCAAAACGATATGTATTTTGATGTTGTTTATGCATCGTCTTTCGTTTTCGTTTTACGTGATTAGCCCCATGTGTTTTCGAATGGCAGTGGAAATATAACATTAAAATATGATTTAACAAACTATATATGCTATTGCACTCCACCAAAAATCATTGCTTTCCCAAAGAAAATTGTAGTTAATTCAACATAAATTATTGTTGATTTTGACCTTACAAATATTAATGTATGTTGATTTCAATAGAAATTGTCAGTTTTTGTAAAGGCTGATCAACTCGATTTTTTGTTAATTTAATCGTATTTTTGTTAATTAGACTCATATTTTAATTTAATAATGAAATTTTATTTATAAAAATCAAAAGCTTGTTTCTTTTGTACATATTTGCTTATTTAATATAATATTTGTTATTATATATTTTTTTTTGAAAAAAAAAACTTAATTTTTTTATAACACTTTTTTGTCTTTTTTTCTCGTTCTGCGTGATTATACATGGGGGCTCATTATGTTACTTTATAATCGTCAATCGTCAATCGTTATCGCTAGCTCATTATTCTATTACCATAAAATGACACTATATGGTAATGGAATAATAAGCTAACGATACGATTTGACGACTATCAAGTTACATAATTACCCCCCTGTTCTCACTTACAGCTAAAAACGGTTTTAAAGAAAATATTTTTAGAAAATCTCTTTATTCTATTACAGTATATTGACAGATTAAAACAAAAAAATATAAAAATAAAAACTGTTTTTAGCTGTAAGTGAAAACATGGTATTAGATTCTTGAATATTAATAAAGATTCAAACACCCAATTTCTAAAAAAAAGATAATAAAAATTTGTAGTATTAATGCATTAAATAACAAATATATTTTATTACTCACCAAATATTATATTTTAATTTTATAATAAAAAAATTGCTGCATACAACAAGCAAAAATACAGGGGGCTAATTATGTAACTTGATAGTCGTCAATCGTATCGTTTCCATCGTTATTTCATTACCATATAGTGTCATTTTGTGGTAATAGAATAATGAGCTAACGATGACGATTGACGATTATCAAGTTACATAATTAGCCCCCAGGGTTGTGTATTTCATGTACTTATAATTCAGAAAAACTTTTCCCATCATTTGTCCAACCATGAATTTTGCAATAACAGGGGTACCCTGGGGGGTAATTATGTAACTTGATAGTCGCCAATCGTATCGTTTCTATCGTATTCTATTACCATATAGTGTCATTTTATGGTAATAGAATAATGAGCTAACGATGACGGTTATCAAGTTACATAATTAGCCCCCTGTTCTCATGTGCAGTTTTAAACCGTTTTTAAAAACATTTTCTGTCAATATACTGTAATAGAATAAAGAAGGTGCTAAAAATTTTGCTGCTAAAAGACTTTTTTAAACATCTCACTCTTAAACACTTCAAAACAGCAAGTGTGAACGCCGTATGGCATTCACACTAGCGACCTTAAACAAGTTGTTTAACAAAACACCAGTAGCAGAATAAAAACGTAATGGACACAGAACAAAGAATTTTTTAAACATCTCACTCTTGAACACTTCAAAACAGCAAGTGTGAACGCCGTATAAAAACGGTTTTTAACTGTACGTGTGAAAAGGGTATAACTCATGATGTCAATCTTTTTTTGAAAAGTATTTGGGAACGATTTGGGAATAACGAAAAATGACCATTGAAAAATTTAAAAATTATTAATGTAAATTATTGTTGTGTCAGTTGAAAATAAAAATATACATAATAAACAAAAAAATAAATATAATTAAATCAAAATAAGCAGCAATTTTAAACGAAAAATAAAAGGTAAACAAAACTTCCAGGGGCCAAATTATGAAATTTGATAATCGCCAATCGTCACCGTTAGCTCATTGCTCTATTACCATAAAATGACACTATATGGTAATGGAATAATGAGCTAACGATACGATTTGAACACTATCAAGTTACATAATTAGGTCCCAGGGGCTAATTATGTAACTTGATAATCGTCAATCGTCATCGTTAGCTCATTATTCTATTACCATAAAATGACACTATATGGTAATGGAATAACGGTGGAAACGATACGATTGACGACTATCAAGTTACATAATTACCTCCCCAGGGTATTAGTGTACAGTAGGATGGGCCGTTTTAACACTTTTTTCTCTGATCGGAAAAAATCTTGAAAAATCTTCGTTTCGTTCTTTGAGGTTTAAGTCTAGCCTTACAATTTTTTCACACAATAAAAAAAAAACACTTAAATTTTGTGAGTTATACCCAGGGGGGTAATTATGTAACTTTATAGTCGTCAATCGTATCGTTTCCATCGTTATTCCATTACCATATAGTGCCTTTTATGGTAATAGAATAATGAGCTAACGATGACGATTATCAAGCATAATTAGTCCCCAGGATCTAGTTATGTAACTTCATAATCGTCAATCTTATCATTACCATATATATCCATTAGCACATCGTTACATGGTAATGGAATAATGAGAAAATTATACGATTTGACGACTATCACGTTATATGGCATTCACACTAGCGGCCTTAAACAAGTTGTTCAGCAAAACACCAGTAGCAGAATAAAAACGTAATGGACACAGATCAAAGACTTTTTTAAACATCTCACTCTTAAACACTTCAAAACAGCAAGTGTGAACGCCGTATAACATTATTACTACCCTGGGGGGTAATTATGTAACTTGATAGTCGTCAATCGTATATGGTAATGGAATAACGATGGAAACGATATTCCATTACCATATAGTGTCATTTTTTGGTAATAGAATAATGAGCTAACGATGACGATTGACGATTATCAATTATAATGTATACAGACTAGCGTGATTTTAAAATCACCATATGATTTTCCTTTGAACAAAATCACATAGTGATTTACAAAAGCATCTCAAATTGTACTAGCATAAAGAAAAATTGCAAAATCATCTCAACTTACCATGGTAAGTTCTTGTAGTGTGAACATGGCCTTACATAATTAGCCCCCTGGGGGCTAATTATGTAACTTGATAATCGCCAACCGTCATCGCTAGCTCATTATTCTATTACCATAAAATTACACTATATGGTAATGGAATAACGATTACCCCCCCAGGGGGGTAATTATGTAACTTGATAGTCGTCAATCGTATCATTTCCACCGTTATTCCATTACCATAAAATGACACTATATGGTAATGGAATAACAATTGACGACTATCAAGTTACCCCACGTTCACACTACAAAAACTTACCATGGTAAATTTAGATGATTTTATGATTTTTCTTTATGCTAGTACAATTTTGTTAATCACTATGTGATTTTGTTCAATGGAAAATCACATAGTGATTTTAAAATCACGCTAGTCTGTATACAGTATAAGTTGAGATGATTTTATGATTTTTCTTTATGCTAGTACAATTTGAGATGATTTTGTAAATCACTATGTGATTTTGTTCAATGGAAAATCACATAGTGATTTTAAAATCACGCAAGTGTGTATACAGTATTACATAATTACCCCCAGGGTATTAGGCTACGTTCACACTACAAGAACTTACCATGGTAAGTTGAGATGATTTTCATTTATGCTAGTACAATTTGAGATGATTTTGTAAATCACTATGTGATTTTTCTCAATGGAAAATCACATAGTGATTTTACAATCAGGGGGGTTATTATTTTACTTGATAGTCGTCAATCCCAATTCACACCTGCGGTGAAATCTCGATCGTACGAGATTTCGATCATATGGTTGTGTATAAAATGATACAGACCATATGATCGAAATCTCGTTCGAACGAGATTTCACTTCGAGTGTGAATAGGCCCTTAGTCTGGTGTTCCAATCTGGATATAACAGAGGATACAAGAACTTACCATGGTAATACCCTATTCTCGCTTACAGTTTTAAACCGTTTTTAGCAACAATTTTTAGCATTTTCTGTCAATATACTGTAATAGCAAAAATAAATTTCTAAAAATATTTTCTTAAAAAACCGTTTTTACCAGTAAAGGCATATTCACAGTAAAATCTCGTTCGAACGAGATTTCGATCATATGGTCTGTATCATTTTATACACAACCATATGATCAAAATCTCGTTCAAACGAGATTTCACCTTTAAAGACCTATTCACACCTGAGGTGAAATCTCGTTCGAACGAGATTTCGATCATATGGTTGTGTATAAAATGATACAGACCATATGATCGAAATCTCGTTTGAACGAGATTCAACCTCAGGTGTGAATATGCCTTATACCCTATTCACACTTGCAGTTTTAAACCGTTTTTAGCAATAATTTTTAGCATTTTCTGTCAATATACTGTAATAGCATAAAGAAAGTGCTAAAAATATTGCTGCTAAAAACGGTTTAAAACTGTATGTGTGAATAGGGTATTAAGTGAGAATAGTTAGAATGATTTTGTGATTTTTCTTTATTCTAGTACAATTTTAGATGATTTTGTAAATCACCATGTGATTTTGTTCAATGGAAAATCATATAGTGATTTTAAAATCATCTTAAATTGTACTCGTAAATTATAGAGGGGGGTAATTATGTAACTTGATAGTCGTCAATCGTATCGTTTCCATCGTTATTCCATTACCATATAGTGTCATTTTATGGTAATAGAATAATGAGCTGACGATGACGATTGACGGTTATCAAGTTACATAATTATCACTGTATGATTTTCAATTAAACAAAATCAAATAGTGATTTATAAAATGAAATCATCCTAATACCCTATTCACACGTACAGTTTTAAATCGTTTTTAGCAGCAATATTTTTAGCACTTTCTTTATTCTATTATAGTATATTGACAGAAAATGCTAAAAATAATTGCTAAAAACGGTGTAGTGTAAATGAAGCCTTATACCCTGTTCTCACTTACAGTTTTAAATCGTTTTTAGCATTTTCTGTCAATATACTGTAATAGAATAAAGAAAGTGCTAAAAATATTGCTGCTAAAAACGATTTAAAACTGTACGTGTGAATAGGGTATTATACCCTATTCACACTTTGCAGTTTTAAATCGTTTTTAGCAGCAATATTTTTAGCACTTTCTTTATTCTATTACAGTATATTGACGGAAAATGCTAAAAATAATTGCTAAAAACGATTTAAAACTGTAAGTGAGAACAGGGTATAAGGCTTCATTTACACTACATTAACTTATTTAGAAACACATGTTTTCACAAAACATGCTGTAACAGAAGTATTGATCAATTGTAGTAGCATAAAAAGAAGAGACTGAGATGATTTGCAAAAACATGTAACAGCAGTATTGCTCAATTTTAATAGCATAAAAGTAAGGCGAGATGATTTGCGAAAACATGTGTTTTTTGAATGCAGTGGAAACATAAAGTTAATTGAGATGATTTTATGATTTTTCTTTATAATAGACAATTTGAAATGATTTTGTAAATCAATATGTGATTTTGTTCAATGGATAATCACATAGCGATTTTAACATCACTTAAGTCTGTATACAGTATAAAGTGGGTCGCGAGCCATTTGAAATATCTTAAAAGGGTGGTGACTTAAAAGTTAGTGAAAGGCCCTGCGCTAGTGTCAACTCTATATATGTATATATTTTTTTTTTAATTAATGAAATGACAATATGTAATGAATGTTATTAATTTTTCTAAAAAGTTTTATTTATTCTTTTATTATTATTTCATAATATTAACTTTATTTTTAACCTAAGCTCTAATTGCGAATTTCACAACCATATGGCTTTAATAATTATATTACAACTTTGCTAATTACAATTTTATTATTTAAAAATTTTGCCAAAATTTTTTATTATTATTATTATTATTACTATATTTTTAACTATACAATACTATGAATTAAATACATACATATTTATTAAAAATTATGTTAGTATAACGAATATTAACTTAATATTACCACGTATGTACATACGTGTTTTTAAATAAAAAATAAATTTTTGCAAAACATTTTTTTTATTATACACATAAACTAGAAATACATATTTTATAAGAGTTGCATTTAAAACCCCGTTTGCATACATGTGTTTTAATGAAGCAACTCGTTTTATTCTTTATTCCTTTACCGTATAGTGTCATTTTGTGGTACTAAAATAAATACTAAAATGAGTCGTTTAATTAAAACACGGCTGTGCGAACGGTGTTTAAATGATTTATTATTAAAGATTTTTTTATAAATTTTCTATTTTGATTTTTTCTATAAATAAAAATTTTGACAAACAAAAAATAATTTTGTCAATTCCTGTCTTTGAAAGAAGCTCATTAATTAGTTGAAATAAAAAAAATAATGAAAGGATTTGTAGCAATAACGAATATTGTTTAGATAGTGATAGTTTTAATGATAAAATGATTTTGTTTAACATGTACCCAGGGGGGCTAATTATGTAAAATGATGTAATAGAAGTATTGCTTAATTGTAGTAGCATAAAAAGAAGAGCGAGATGAGTTGCGAACACATGTGTTTTTAATGTAGTGGAAACTTAACATAAAACCCGGGGGGGGTAATTATATAACTTGATAGTAGTCAAAGCTCATTATTCCATTACCATATAGTGTCATTTTATGGTAATAGAATAATGAGCTAACAACGACGATTGACGATTATCAAGATACATAATTAACCCCCAGTTTTCCGCTGTAAGTGAGACCAGTAATTAATTAAGTAAGGTGATAATCGTCAATTCGTATTATTAGCTTATTATTCCATTACCATATAGTGTCATTTCATGGAAATGGAATAATGAACTAATGATATGATCCTCGAGCCACTCCACGGAATGGGTATGAAAGTGCTGACCCACGCAGATGACGTTGTGATCCTAATTAAAGGTAAATTTTTAACAACGATTAGCGTGCGATACAACGGCATGGGTTAATCCCCCAAAACCGATCTAGTTTTGTTTACGAAAAGAACTAAGATAGACAGGTTTGATCTTCCCAAATTAGATGGAATCACTCTGAAACTATCCAAAGAGGCAAAATACCTAGATGTGAAATACCTAGGTGTGATCCTGGACTCAACGCTTTCTTGGAAGAAGAATGGACGAAAAAGTCGTTATATGCTATTTACACCTGCTGGAGAACTTTTGGAAAAAGATGGCTTCTAAAACTGTATATAGTCTACTTAATGTATGGTGCGATAATTAGACCAATACAGGGGGGTAATTATGTAACTTGATAGTCGTCAATCGTATCGTTTCCATCGTTATTCCATTACCATATAGTGTCATTTTATTGTAATAGAATAATGAGCTAACGATGACGATTATCAAGTTACATAATTAGCCCCCAGGGGGCTAATTATGTAACTTGATAATCGTCAATCGTCATCGTTAGCTCATTACTCTATTACGATAAAATGACACTATATGGTAATGGAATAAAGATGGAAACGATACGATTGACGACTATCAAGTTACATAATTACCCCCCTGATCTATGGTGCCCTCGTGTGGTGGAGAGACAGTGGATAAGAAATTGTATCTTTTCAACCTACAGAAGGTACAACAACTGGCGTGTCTGGGGATCTCTAGTGCGTTTAGATCGGGACCCCTGGAAGTGATACTAAACATATTCGTCAGTAGCACAGTAACAAAATCGGCTCTCAGGTTAAGAGAGTCGCAAATGCTTATACGACGCTCTTGGGGACTCTTGACCATATTAAGTATGGTGAACGGGACGCAACTGGAACAGAAAACTGACTATATCTTGCCGTAGACGATAGATAGAACCTGATAGAACCTTTGAAGTCCAAGTACCAACTATGGAAGACTAAAGCCATGTTCACACTACAAGAACTTATACTGTATACAGACTTGCGTGATTTTAAAATCACTATGTGATTTTCCTTTGAACAAAATCACATAGTGATTTACAAAATCAACTCTAAATTGTACTAGCATAAAGAAAAATCACAAAATCATCTCAATTTACCATGGTAAGTTCTTGTAGTGTGAACGTGGCCTTACCATGGTAAGTTGAGATGATTTTGCAATTTTTCTTTATGCTAGTACAATCTGAGATGATTTTGTAAATCACTATGTGATTTTGTTCAAAGGAAAATCACATAGTGATTTTAAAATCATGCTAGTCTGTATACAGTATAAGCGGAAAACTCTGTTATGACAGAGAACGCAATATCAATTTTCTAGGACGCATCAAATATGGAGATGGGTATTTGTTGGGGAGTATATTTTGAAAGCCTTGAAATCAAGGCCTTATTGAGACTTCGGGACAAGTTTTTCTTTATCAGGCAGAGGTACTGGCAACTGATAAAGCCGCGCAGTTGATTATTACAAGGAACTTACGTCCCTGCGCCATAAACAATTTCGTAGATCAAGCAGTGTGAAATCGGGAATCGTTAGAAACCTTTGTAAAATCCGTCAGCACAAAGTAAAGATACACGCTTCTTTGGAACCGACTTTAATCTCAAGTTTCTTGATTATGAGCCTGGGGTTCCCCAATCTTTGTCCCTGGATATAGTGGGGTCGCCGGGAACGAATAATAAGAATAATGCTAGTTCATCCATTCAAACCCTTATAAGTATTTACGGACATGGTTAATAAAACTTTTCGCTGAAATGGTAGCATGAAACGCATACTTGCTGGAATGCAATTAACCACTGCCCGAACTCGAAAGGCCATCGTTTACTATGCCAAAGAAATTTTTCGAGCACGTTCAGTTAAAAAGGTTTCCGAAGATCTAATACTGCATACAGTCTTGTGTGATTTTAAAATCGCTATGTGATTTTTCATTGAACAAAATCACTTAGTAATTTACAAAATCATCCCAAATTGTACAATCAAAAAGAAAAATCATAAAATTATTTCAACTTACCATGGTACGTAGCCTTAACATAAATAAGTTACCGGGGCTAGATGGTATTGTGGCAATGGTGCTACAACGGTGTGATACGTCGCTTTCTCATTCTTTGACAAACCTACTATGCTACTCGTACCGGAAAGGAGTTTTTCTCTTATGTTGAAAGATGGCCAATGTCCAGCCAAGCCCAAAGAAGGGTGAGGCTACGAACCCGAAGAATTACTGCTCGATAGCAATTTAAACTGCACTCTCTAAGGTGATGGAGAGCATGGTTAATCACCATCTTGTAAATTATCTAAAGTCCAATTCACTTTTGTTCGATCGACAGTACGGCATTCTTAGAAGTCGTTCTACGTTTGACCTATTAGCGTTGCTGTTGGAGTCGATCAAAGATGAAATCAAAGTGATTGCTCAAGTTATTTTAAAGGTGTTCGATAGTGTGTGGCACGGTGCACTCGTTTCGAAGCTAGTTGCGTTTGGTGTCGGTAGTGATGTCTCTCGATTTATATCGAGCTTTCTCAGATACCGTACTATACGTGTTGTTATAGATGGGTTCTCATTAGATGAGTTTCGGTTAAATTCAGGGCTACGGCAAGGTTCTGTTCTTTCGTCTACACTTTTTCTTATTTTTCCTAACGACCATTTTCCTATCCTTACTATTCTTTCGCAGATGACAGCAACATTTGTCATTAATTTTTCTTTAATCATAGACCAAGCCTTACTGAGGTTGAAGCTATGAGGCAGAGCATGAATGACACACTCAATCATGACACTTTCAGCGATCTTCGAGTGGGGTCTTGAGAATAGGGTCGATGTTAATGCTCGTAAGACCTAATGTTGTATGTTGACCCACATACGCATTGTGGCATCAGCGTCATCGGTATCTATGGGTGGTATAGCTATTGACGATTCAGACACTCTTGATGTTCCAGGCACAAAAATTAAATGTGATGTTCGTTGGAACCAACATGTTTTTTAAATGTAGAAGGAAACATTCAAGTGTCTTGATTTCTTGAAACGGTGTAAGAATTACTTCACTCCGTCTGATCTCCTCTTTATTTAAACCGCCCATATCCGAACGAATATGTAAAACAACCCCCATATCTCGGCTTTAAGGTCTATCTTAAAGCTTCTAGATTGGGTGCGTTGAAGCTCACATATGACACATAGAGCTGGCTATCCAGCTCTATTGACACATTGGAGCATCGTCGGAATGAGTGTTGTGAATTATTGTTCTACCGATATTGATGGTAAGTGTTCAACTGAGATAGGCGAACTCATCCCTGAGACGCGGTTGTATGCCCGTAGTACTCGCATTTCCTCGTATGTTGACAGGTTTAATAACGGGACACTGTCTTGTCGGAAAACATGCCAAGAACATGAATCTTATTACGGACGCAAGCTGTAAAAGGTGCGAGACACCAGACGTCGAAGAGACCATTGAACACATCCTGTGTCACTGCCCGGCTTTGGCACGAACTCGACTATCAATTATAGGAAGTTAACAGTTCGAGACTTTGGAGGAAATTACGAGGATAGACCTGAAGAGCTTGAAACAATTCGCAATGAAGGTCAATGTATTTAGTTTACATCGATAAGCGGAAAAAGTTTTGTGTTATCGCTATGGACCAATTGGTCTATGCGGAGTGCCCATCTGGCACCGCCACCCTAACCTAACCTAAACTACTTAACGAAGCAGAATTTGGATACGACCGATAGACCATTGGATAGTTCTTCAAAAAATATTTAGACCTGTATAAAATGTTCAGTTTATTTTGAAGAAATGGAAAAAATCCTAAAAAACCGAAAAAACAACGTTTTTCCACCTCCCCTTTGGCCCGCTAAATGTGAGATTGGGCAGCAGTAAAAAACAGGTAAGTCTTATTTTGCTTCCCTCTTCCCTATATGCAAGTTTCTGGACAATCAGGTTGTTAAGGCATATTCTCACTTTCGTTTTGAAACCCGTTTTTAGAGAACGTTTAAAGGGCTCGTTACTCAACTAGTAACACCACAAAAGTAGCAGTAACAAATTAGGGGGGGTAATTATGTAACTTGATAATCGTCAATCGTATCGTTTCCATCGTTATTCCATTACCATATAGAATTAAAAAGAATATAGAATAATGAGCTAACGATCACGATTGACGATTATCAAGTTACATAATTAGCCCCCAGCTGTTCGTTTTTGTTTTATGGCAATACATCTAAACGATTACTGAACGAAGTAAGGCCATGTTCACACTACAAGAACTTACCATGGTAAGTTGAGATGATTTTGCAATTTTTCTTTATGCTAGTACAATTTGAGATGATTTTGTAAATCACTATGTGATTTTGTTCAAAGGAAAATCACATAGTGATTTTAAAATCACGCTAGTCTGTAACATCTAGCGACTACTTGTTACTTGATTACTTTACCAGTTGACTAACGATCCCTTGACAGTTTAAAACTAAAAATGTGCCTAAAACACGTTATTGCTACTTTAATAGCATTAAGAAATTTCCAGAAACATTTTCTTTAAACTGATTTAAAAAAGCAAGTGAGAACAGACTATTAAGGTCTGTTCTCACTTACGTTTTAAAACATGTTTTTAGAAATTTTTTTTAGGAAATACAAAATTTCATGAGTGTTCGGTTTTTACAGATTACAATTTTCTTGTGGAATTTACAATAAACAATTAAATAAAAGAAAAAAAAAAACATTTGGTCTATTCTAAAGTACAATCGCCAGTGATGTTAAGCCCTTTTTCAATTAATAGTGCCACTAAATCAGAGCTTCTCACTAACTTTTGCTTTGCGACCCCTTTTCGATATTTAAAATTTTTCACGACCGCCCAATATAAAAAAAATTATTAACGTGAACTTTGACCTCAGCTTTTTCAAAAACTTGAAGTAATGGAAAAATTTGAAAACCAACTTCAGAAGCAGCATTGAAAGATTAATCGAGATCCCAGACGCATACCAAAAATTTTAAGTAAAAAACTTAAAAAAGAAACAAAATTTTTGTGAATTTTGACCTCAATTTTCTCAAAAATTTGGAAACCAGGTCCCCAACTACGGAATTTTATATCGAAACTTACTATATTCATCGATTTTTTATTTCCGAAAATAAAAGAAAACACCAGTTCAGAAATTAGAGATGATCAGAAATGAGGAAATGTTTACCAAGAAAGCAAGTCCAATTTGGAGTATTGATAGTTCTTTTTTCAAAATTATGTACCAATGTTTGGTATTGATCGAAATTTTATTCGATCACGAATCTAGATCCGTTTTCGGAACCAGATTTTTTGTAAATCATAAAAAGTGGTCAGATCCCAGACGCATCCGAAAATTTCACAAACAAAGCTATACAAGAATACTTTTTGTGAACTTTGCCTTTTATTTTCTCAAAAACCTAACGTACTAGAAAAATTTGGAACCCAGATTCGCCCAGACTCAGCCACAACACTTCACAAATAAGTGTTGGGCATCCCGAGAAATTAACAACTGTACAGTGATTACGGAGTTACCTTAAGTGATGAAAAAAATATTTTTCTTAAATAAAAGTAATTGTATATTTTTTTAACAGAACAATTTAAAAAAATGTGTTTTAAATTTACCAAAATTTAAGGTTTTAACAAATTTGTTGACGACCCCCCTAAAACTCTTCCGCGACCCTCCTGGGGGTCGCGACCCACCGTTTGAGAACCATTGCACTAAACGATTTATTACCGAACAGTAGAACCTCGAGATCAATGCAGGCAGGAAACAATTTACAAAAATGTTTACACACATGATATGTCGATGCATTATTAACAATATAATTTTTTAAATAGTTTTGAGAATTGTATGCTTATATGATTAATCGATTAACTAAACAAAATACTGATTAAATATTTAATTAGCGTGTATTTTTATACCCTCCACTTAGGGATAAAGGGTAATATATAAGTTTGTCATTCCGTTTGTAACTAATATATGAAGGGCTTATTGTAAAAACTCGATAAGCAACATTTCATTTTATGGGGGGTTTTGCCTTAAATTGAAATAATGTAGAAAATATAACTTTTGTAGAACTTTTATTCTAAATATACTTGTACGAAGGGTTAAAGCAAGACTTCTGCCAAAAATCTGTCAACGGAACATCAGTAGAAGGTGAAAAACACGAAAAAATAAAATGTTGCTTAGCAAGTTCTTGCAGTAAACCCTTCATATACATATATAATTGATCAGTGATCGATTTTAAGACATCCGTCTGTCTGTCTGTCCATCTGTCTGTTGAAATGGCGATCACGGCCCAAAATATTACACGGAGAAAACTTAACATATTTATTGGAAGTTCTTCCGAGCAGTTCGGTATTGCATTTCAGCGATATCGGTTCAAAAGCTACCCAGCAAAAACATGGTAATGAGTTGTGAAAAGTAATCATTACCAAGTACATTATTTATAATGAGTACGCATTACCATTAACATTATTTTAAGCCCAAAAGTAACTACTTTTCAGTAATATGTTATAAAAGCACTTCTAAGTAATAATATCTCGTTGCACTTGCAGTTTTTAACCTTTACAATTCAATTAACTTAAAAAATACTTAAAAACTTAATAAAAATTACGCAATTTTTAAGTTTTAGTAAAAAAAAGTTAAATTTTAAATGCTTTAATTAACTAATTATTTTACTTCTTATTGGTAATGGGTTTTTACTCCTTATTAGTAATCCGAGTCAGTAACTACTTATTTATCTCCATACTCTTCACTAGTTATTTTTGTCTCACGCCCTTGTTAAAATAATTAGTGTTTCATTCAATAAGTAACTACTGATTAACATCTGTTTCGGATTACAAAACCCATTACTAGTAATGCCAATTTTTGCTGGGTATGAACGAAAATGTAAGGATACCACAAAAATTTTGGTACATTCAACATAACCTAAAAATACAAAATGCTTTAATTAGGCTGCTGGTTGACATATGTGAACATAATTGAACACCGTAAACAAGTACGAACATATTTTTTGAAAAAAAAGGAAAAAAATCGCAGATTTTTTTTTCAAAAAATGTTTTTTCTCAAAAGTAATTTCCTTTTAATTAAAGTTTTTTGCAATAATCTTTTTTTTGGAGGGTATCTATACATTCGGCAAGGCAGAATTTAACTGTTAAGAATGATATATGTATATATGAGTCACAATTAACGATTTGAGGGATTATTATATAAGGTGATAATTGTCAAATCGTATCATTAGCTCGTTATTCTATTACCACGAACTGACACTATATGGTAATAGAATAATAAACTTATCCAATGATTCGATGATTATCAAATTAGATTATTACGCCCCTGATCAATTAAATCATTGTCAAAACGATTATTTTTTTAATCAGTATTTCAATTAATCATCATGTGTTATTAATCAATTATTATTATTATGATTCTGGCGTTAATTTATTAATTATTTCTATGTAGATTAATTTAGTTATGTATTTTTTTTTTTGAAAACTTTATGTAGTTAAGTATGTATGTATATGAAAAATCCTTATAATTTTATGAAGTAAAAATCGTTTTAAAATCGCGTTGTATTTGTTGTAAGAATATCGTTATCGTTTTTCTTCATTTAAGATTTAGACGGTTATTAAAATATTTTGTTAATTTTATTAGTTTTGTTTTTTTCTGTTGTAAGTTTTTAGCGTTGTATAGAGTTATTATTAAAGGTAAATTCTTAAATATAATGGACTTAAAAAGTACAGTTTTTAATTAATATCATTTATGTGTATTTTTTTTTTTGAAGATTTTTGTATTTTTCTTTAGCATAGTTTTGTTTTTTTAATGATTTTGAATGAATATTTTGTTGCTTTTATTTTAAGATTAAATTTAAAATTAATATTGCATCATTTTGATTGACTGGTTGACTATTTTTGTCCTGAATGACTTGAAGATTAGGAAAATAATACAGCCTGTTACTTATTCCAGAAGAACTATTGTTTATAGTTTTGTAACGCAGGATCGCATTTCTTTTTATTTATTCTACACTCTAAAAGAAACATGAACTAAAAAATGGGAAAATTACCAAAATTAAGGAAAAATTGACAATGTTTTAGCTCCATTGCCATGTTTTCCTACTTTTGAGTTCATATTTTTCTTAATAAGAACAGAAAAAAATATAATATTTATTTATTTTTCTCATTTTTAAACTTAAAAATGGAGAAAAGTTTTATTTCAATTTAATTCATAGACATTTGAGGACCCTGATGGGACCAGTTGTAAACCTTAAGAATTGTCATAGTTTTTGTTCCAAAATGTATTCTCAGTCTAGTTTTTGAGTTACGTGAATTTAGGGGCTTAATAGGGACATGAGAATCTTAAAAACTTGATAATTTAAAAACTATTGCCCGGAGTTCTACTCGTATTTATCACGAAGATACAGAGAATGGGGTCGATGTGCATCAAAATCTTCTACCGAGGACTTTTTGGAAAAATCACGTTTTAATTGCAAAAAAAAAACATTCACTTTTCAAATATATTGACTAATATGCTATTTACATATACCCCGAAATCCGTATAAATTTGGATTTCAAATACAATTAAAATCTATACCGTTTACATATGCTTTTTTGACATTTATCGGGATTTTGATTGTACTAAATCTGTATTTGCTTTTGATTTGTGTACAGGGTTGTTGGTTGGAAAATTACTCAATTTTATAAATATTTCTAAAAACAATGATTTTTCTTTGCCGGAGCCAACATTTTCAATCCCACTAGTATATGTTGGGATTACAATATCAAAAAATGTTTTTTTATATACATGCAAGAATATTAACATTTTTGCCAAGTTTGGGGCCGCCACCATTGAGTGTTTTTCTTTGTTAGGAATACCAAATTGGTCAACTTAATTGTGCATTTACCATTTGCAACGGTAAATTTTATATTAAACATTGTTAAACATTGGCCCTTACCCCAAGAAAACAAAAAGTCTATTTTAACAAAAGTTTTATTTTAAATTTCAAATTTTCCATACATTTTTCGATAGTCGATTTTAAAAACAAAAACAATCAGCTTTACCACAAGAAAATAAAATAAATTTAAAATGAGCTTTTAATTTTATTTCCATACAAATTGTTTTTGTTTCTAAAATCGACTTTCAAAAAATGTATTGAAATTTGAAATTTAAAATAAAACTTTTGTTAAAATAGACTTTTTGTTTTCTTGTGGTAAGGGCCAATTTGTATGGAAATAAAATTAAAAGCTCATTTTAAATATATTTTATTTTCTTGTGGTAAAGCTGATTGTTTTTATTAAGCTTTTAATAGTTTTTAAAAAATAAATTTTTATGTTTTTTTTATTTCATAAAAAACAACAACAGCTGATAAAAAAAAATCGTGTGCAGCGTTGTAAAAAGCATTAGGGATGATTATTTTGGGAAACACCATAGTTGTATAATTAAGTAGTAGACATTTTTTGAATTGCGATTTTACGATTTTCCCAAAATTCAAGTTTTTTTTTGTATGGGATTTGACATTTGAAATCCAAAAAAGTAATGGGATTTACTTGGATTTTCATTGAAATCCAATTTTTTTCTGGATTTCGAGGTATATGTTAATGGCATAATACTATATTTTTACCTCCTGATTCCAAATCTGCTTTCAAGATTTTTCTAGGTTACACCGTCTTTAAGATATTCAGGTTGGGACATTTCAAAAGCTGCTAATTTAGTACTTTATGTAGTTCCACTGTAACGTTAGACTGGCATTTTTCTGTATAGCAAAATTTGTTTTTCTCCGATTTGCAAAGTCCGGGCATTTTTTTTATTCTACTAGGCCTAAAAGTTATGTGGTACGAATTTGAGGATAATCGGCGCTCAAAGTTTTGAATTTTTGAAAAATTTTAAAAAATTAATAAAAAAAATAAATATATTTTTCAACACATTGTATTTTCAAAATTGGTCGAACGGTTTTCAAGATATCGCTGTTTGAAATTTGCAAAAAATGGCGGTTTCTTCCTACGCTCAAGAATTTTTTTTTAAAAAAGTCTCAAATTTCATTCCGTTTACCCTTTTATAGACCTTGAGACATTCTTTCATTTAAGACAAATTTGAGGCAAATCCGATCATTTTAACCCGTTCGATCAAAATTTTGGACTTTACAATAGTCCAAATCCCAAAATTTTGGATTTTTGAAAACGAAAAAATAAAAAAAAAAAATCTTGCGATACATAATTTTTATTAATAATGCTAAATCATAATATCAAAAAAAATCAAAAATCAGTTGAGTGATATTCGAGAATTCGCCATTTAAAATTTGTCAAAAAAATTTCTGGCAGTTTTTTCCTACGTTTAAGAAATTAAAAAAAAAATCTCAAAATTTATTTTCCTTGACCCTTTCATAAAGCTTGATACAATCTTTCGTTTAAGCTTAATTTGAGCCAAATCCGATCATCTTAACCCGTGGCGCCCTTCGATCAAAGTCTTGAGTTTTTGGTGAAAAGTTTCTTAAAAACCAAAACTTTGATCGATGGGCGGCATGGGTTAAAATGATCGGATTTGGCTTAAATTAAGTTAAAAGGAATGATTGTCTCAAGCTCTATGAAAGGGTCAAGGCAAAGAAGAATTTTAAGTTTTTTTTTTTTTTTAATTTCTTAAACGTAGGAAAAAACCGTAATTTTTTACTAATTTGAAATGGCGATATCTCGAAAACCGATCGACCGATTTTTTTGTGCTCAGCGCATTGAAATTAACAAATATGATGTGTTGAAAGATAATTTTTTTTTTAAATTTTATTTTTTGAAATTTTTGCCACCCCCCCTCCATTTTGCTCTATCTGGCTTAGTTTTCGTGATATCGCCATTTTAAGTTTTTTGAAAAAATATTTTTCCTCAAGTTAAGAAAAATGTTCTAAATTAGTGGAAAAAAGTTCCTCAAATTAAAGAAGGTAAATAAACTAATTGGTAGTAAATTACGTCCTAAAACTAATGAAGAGGAATATATTCTAAAAATAAAGATTTTTATACCCTCCAACTACTTTGTCATTCCGTGTGTAACGCATCGAAATATCGGTCGGGGACCCCATTAAGTGTATATATTATTGATCAGTGATCGATTCTAAGACATTCTAGCGATGTCCGCCCGTTTGGCACGAATATGTCTTATGGTCCTAGGCAGGTTAAGTTCGGAAATGGGCAAAATCGGACCAGGGGGAAAAAAGTTCCCTCTTAAAGAACTAAACCAACCTCTGAAAAAAATAATTTTTTAGATAATTTTTTGTCTTTTTGTTTAACAAATTCAAATTTTTTATGCTACAAGAAGTTCAAAGTCCTGCATTTGGACCCTAAGAATTAGAAAATGTCGTTTTTTTGGTCCGCCCCCCTTTTATGGGCGTAGAATAAAAAAAAAATTATGATTAACTTGCATTTCTTTAGTGCAAAAAGCATAAGAATAAAATTTTAAACACATATTTGAGAGCAAATTTGTCCCCCCAATCACTACGACCCCCCCCCCCCCCCCCCCCAAAACAAAAATAAAACGCCCCTGCATTTTATTTTTTATTTTTTTGCATGTTGGAGGGTATAAAAGATTCGGCACAGCCGAATTTAACACTCTTACTTGTTTTTAATATACATTAGGGTGGAGCAAATATATCTTTATTCGAATTTCGAAAACGTCGGGTCGGGAAAGTTGCCTTTTGGGGTCGATATTAACCCACAAAAATATTGGACCTGTAGGGCAATGGCTTTGGGTTCCATTTTTGACTTGAAATCGGAAAGTCCCGAACAAAGTGAAAATATATTAACACAGTATTTATAAGATGTATATTTTTAATTATTGTATTATATTGTTGGCCTTTTTACCGCAATTTGAAATTAATAAAATTTTTTCAAGTTATTTTTAATGAAAATTAAAAAAAAAAATTATAGACCAAAAAAAAAATTTTTTTACCATGAAAACACTTTTTCAGTTATGTCCAAATATAAACTAATATTTTAAGTAGTGTTTATAAACCGGTTAACCGGTTAACCGAAAAACCGGTTTTTTCCTAAAATTTCGGTTTTTTTTGCAAACCGGTTAACTTGAATTGAAGATTTCCGGTGCACCGAAAACCGGGTTTTTTCTGCCGGTTAACCGGTTTTTTAAATACATTCAAAACGGAATATTTTCGCAAATATTAAGGGTTTACACTTATTTTTTATGATATTTTTAAAATTTCGTTGAAAACACATTAAAAATCCGCTAGAAAGAACGTCTAAAATATTTTTTGTCTTCAAGAATCAATTTTATAAATAGGAATTTTATTCTGAAACTGATAAAAATTTGAAATACTCACCGTTGTAAGCGTTTTTTGAACATTTCATGAAAAACTTAATAAGTGACTGTTAACCAGATACTAAAATCCCTGTTAATGGCGAAAATGTCAATGTCAAAAATAAAAATAAAATTCGGAACTGCAATTTACTTATAACGAATAAATGTATTTTTCTAAATAAAACCAATACAAATTAAATTGAAGTTCTAGTAAATATGGCCAATTAAAGTACATTATTTAAATATCGCTTTTTTAAAGCGTAATAGTTGCAAGCCTAGCTGAAAGAAATGAATATGTTAACTTAAGCTATATTCGCTTTATTATTTAATAAAAATGAGCTATTTTCAAGTATTTTTTGGTTTTTTCAGTTAAAGAAAAAAAAACGGTTAACCGGTTTTTTTATTCCGGTTTAACCGAGAAAACCGGTTAACCGAAAAAGCTGATTTTCGGTTAACCGAGAAACCGGTTTTCCAAAATGTCGGTTTTTTATAAACACTAATTTTAAGCAAAAAAAAAAAAGTTCGAAAATTTTTTTTCCATTTTGTTCGGGACTTTCCGATTGTCAGGTCAAAAAAGGAAACCAAAGCCATTGCCCTACAGGTCCAATATTTTTGTGGGCTAATATCGACCCCAAAAGGCAACTTCCCCGACCCCGACGTTTTCGAAATTCGAAAAAAGCAATATGTGCTCCACCCTAATATACATATTTATGGAAAATTTCTTTGGCGGTAAAAATTTCTTCCATGTATTAGCAGTGCATGAACTATTTTATTCCCTCAGCAGTTCAGGAAATGTCCTAACTTAAAAGTGTTTCGCATCTGGCTACTCTTACGACCAAATGTTAATAAACCACCTATAGTTTTAGGGCAACGATAGACCTCAAGACTTTGTAACAGACTGTATAATTATTTTCCAATTTTACGTATCATCGTGTATATGTAAAGAGTAAAATTTATATTATAAACTTTTTTTTTTTAGTTCATTTTCTTGTTTTGAGCAATAGACTAGAGTTGATTTTTTTTTTTAAATTTTAAATTTTTTTTATGTATATAATTAGCAAGTATGATAAGTATGTAATGTAAATTATTTTTTAAGTTAATTAATGATAAATTATAAATATATTAACAAAATTAAATAACTGACAAGGCTTAAATTTGATTTAATATATGTAAATATACTTATTCGGCTGGCACTATTGTTTGATCCATATTTGGTTTTGTATCATCTGGATCTAAACTTAAGCAATCAGAAAAATAATGTTCCATGGAAGAATATACATGCTCTAAAACACCAGAAAGTTCATGGCCTTCATCGGCATAAGTCTGAATTGAAAGAAACAAATAGAAAACAAATAATTCATTTTTTAGTTCATGATAGAAATTAAACGAATTCGTTATTTTATTTTCATTTCACCAATGAAGAAATTCATAAGATTATTAAAGTAAATTAAAGTTTTTATTATTCGACCTTTCCAATTTAAATAAATAAAAATTCTTCAAGCTCGAGGCCAGTTTTTCCTTGTAAATAAATATTCTTTTATTCCATTCCAATATTTCGATTCTCTTTGAGAATCATCATCAGGGGATTTCTACATATAAATTAGGTGTAAGAACAATTAAACATGATTAAACTTACATGTTTAAATGTTTTTACACCTAATTTATATGTAAAAATCCCTTGATGATGATTCTCAAAGAGAATCGAAGTATTGGAATAAGAATATTTATTTTAAAGGAAAAACTGGCCTCGAGCTCGAAGAATATTTATTTATTATTAAAGTATCGTGTATATTGGAAACAAATTTCATAAAATTTTAATATTTAGATTTCGTAGTTTAATCAAAATATTTTGTAGGAAGGCAAAGACAGTCTTCAAATTTTTTTGGATTATTTTTCCTATAATCCCGTATTTTTACTATTACTAAGCGAAATTCGAAGATGCATTAAGGTCTGAGCAATAACTTCCTTTGGTTCGTGTGGGGTCATTTAAACAAAATTCGAAGAGGACGTGTGTACAAGGAATAGTTCTAAACATTTACTATTTTTTTCAATACTTTTCGTTCTCGGATTAAGATAAATCTATTTATAATTGCGTTTATATTAACATGCGGACGGGCAGAAGTACAGGCGGACATCGCCATCGATAACTCGATTGGTATACTTGAAGGTAGGATGAGGATCAATATTTTGGGTAGTTACTAACATCAGGGCCCGTATTACAGCATCCGAGATCGAATGAAATTAAACTTACCTGATATCGATAAAGGACATTAGCATCCGTTAAAGACTTTGCCAATTGAACTCCATGTACATAAGGTGCAGTGGAATCCGCTAGTCCGTGTATTAGAAAAAACGCATGTGATTTAATGAGACGTGCTCTTTGAGTAGCGTCTGCTTCTACATAACCCTTATAATTTTCAGCTGGAAGACCCATAATACGTTCTGTGAATGCTGAATCTACAAAAATGAAAAATTAAGTATTTAATTTTATAAAACGAAAACACAAACTTACTATAATACAGCCAATCGGCTATAGGTGAAACAGCTATACCACATTTGAAGACATCTTGTTGAGTTCCTAAGACCATAGAGGTGACATAGCCACCATAACCCCACCCCCAAATACCAACACGAGTTTCATCTAAAAAACTTATTGTATCCAGCAGATAACTGTGAGAATGAAAAGTGTTTTTTTTTTACATAATTAAATGTTCAGCTATAATCGAATACGTTACATACCGTAATACAGAAATTTGATCTTGTACTTCTACGCCACCCAAATGACGATATAGAGATCTTTTACTCTGACCCTTGGCACCTCTCACATCCAGACGTATGTAAATGACATCATTGCGTGACGACATATACGTACCCCAGTCTACACGAAATTTTTCCGATACAGACTCAGAGCCAGGACGGCCATTTCTAAATTAAAAAAAAAATCTTAAATCTTGCGAGAGGAAAGTATAAACAAAAATAAAACTTACACTTCTACTATAACGGGAAATGCTGCATCTCTTAGTTCTTCTCGCCAACTGGGTGGCAGCAATAATTGCACTTGTGCTCGACTACCATGAGGTAATGGTATTTCGAAAGATCTTTGTGTGGGCAAGGCCAACTTTTGTAATCGTTCAACGTAAAATGGACGTTTATCGTACAGTATTCTCTCTAAACTATGGGTTTTATGTAAATGAACACCCGATACGGGCAATCCGGGACCCAGGCATTCCAATATATAATATGAAATTCCATATGGGGTGGCAATGGAAGACGTTGGCGTTATGAAGGCATCAAAATGAGAACAGTTTAGATAATAGTAACGACTGCTCCACAGAGCTTCGCCCAAATCGCATGTAATGCAAGTTGGCTCAGTTCTGAAAATGAAGAAACTATAAAAATAAATTACAGTTGTATTTGAACTTAGACATAGTGTGTAATTAAATTGATTTTCCCGATTAAAGACTTCTTTTGGGGTTACTAAATTTTAATGTTTTACAATTTTGAATAAAAAAGTATTGCTAACAAGTTTTTAATATAAATACTGATGGACTTTTCTGTACTACGGAATGGATTTTGCTTCTTACTCATTTGTACTTTTACATTCTAAATTTTTAAAGATGGTATTCCGTTGTACAGAGCATTTCATCATTGTGAATCCATCTTAAATACAAATTGATATTTTCAACTTACTTTCGACTATCATCATTAACTGGATCTCTAACAGTGTAAAGATGTCGCTGTCCAGGTTTTTTATCCTTCGTACCCAAATAATAAACTAGATGATTAGCAGTATCCCAGCAAAGAATTTTTAAAACCTTAAAAATAAAAAAAATAAAAATTAAATATTCATTCCGTTATTCATTGGACATAGTTGCATTTTAATACATACCTCATATCTGCCATGAGATATAACTGACGTTCTTTGTTGTGATATGGTTACGTGTTTAATATGGGTAAAATGTTCCGTACCGGATTCTTGAACACTAGCTAATAATAAAAAACTATTACCATCGGGGGAAAATATTGGATGAGGCAGTATGTCTAGCCATTCGTCTTCAGGTGCACGTTCTGAATGGATCTAAGAAATAAATGAAATTTTAAGTTTAGTAAAGACTAGCTGACCCGAAAATCGATTTTGAAAATCGATGCATACAATTTTTTCTTGCCGAAACATTTTTATATGATTTCGTAATTTTCTTAAATTGCTAAATCCTAATTAAAACTTTAGCCGATCGGTTTTGTAATCGATACAGACAAATGATGTTAGAAATCTAAACTTTGATACAATCCAGGGAGTCTTGAATATGTGGCATTTCGGGTAGTAAAGCTTTCTTTAAGGGTTTACATAGACGGATCGAAGCTACACGATTAAGTGGACTACGAAGTCTATAGCTTGGGTTAATCCTAGCTCAAAGATTGTCAGCCCATTGAAGTGTTAGCCAGACAGAGATGCTGGCGGCAAAAGAAGTTAAGATAAATGTCTTGTTCACAATCGCATTCAACATCTATTCTGACAGTCAAGCCACGGTGACATACGACCTATATGAGTCCCAGGGAACTGCACTGCCAACGAGCTAGCAAAACCGGAAAATACCTTGCAAGTTCATATGGAATCGGAATGTGTCACCACAGACAAAACAGACTAATGAAAGGTGTCGAAAAGTAATTTTGAATCATATGTGTAATTTTTTTCATTTTGTTCTACTTTTTTGGTTAGAAAGATGTAACTAATATAATGCGCCATAAGAAAAACCAATATTTTTCGGGAGGGAGGCTTATCAGAGATGGGCAAAAGGACGTGTGATACTACACGAAAGATTTGACATTCTATTATTCAAAAGCGCTCAAGTGAGCTATCGTTTCCAAGAGGCGAAATTTCGACGGTAGTTGCTGTAATTTCCAAACACAGCCTTTTAGGAAAACACTGGATTTACATGTATCAGGAGGAGTTAAAAACAATCGAACACTTTATCTGGAATTACCCGGCAGTTCTGGTCACATACATGCTTTATTTGGATCTAAGAAGCTGCACGATCTCGCTGATTTGTCGGATGTCAAAATTAATGAACCGTGGTTTGCCATGGTTCATGAACGTTCGTTCCCCGTTTCACTCTCGTGACCCGGAATACATACTAGCGTCAGGTCGTTATCTCGTCCTAGTTAGTTAAGGAATTCAACACTGTTCAAGACCAGTCCGGATGGCACATCATAAGCCACAAGAGCTTTCAGTGCAGCCTGACTGTCAGACATGTTGTATATGCGCTAACCTTTTGCCCTTCTTCGAAGACACTCCGTCACACTTTTTATGAATGGCAAATAGTTCTGCCTGAAATAATGATGGGGACTTCAACATGAACAAAGCATGTCTAAACTTGGGTCCAAAATACCTGCGGCTGTAGCTCCATTGGTTTTGCTTGGACCCGTCCGTAAAACATATTATGGAATTATGTTAAAGGTTCAATGTCATGTTTGACCACGCACTTAGTTCAAGGATCTAAGTTTCAAAGGTGGTTTCGCAGCCAACCTCGAAGTCAAGGCATGGCATTGATAAATTCAGAGTCTATGTGTGCTTAAGTCATCTTCCACTTGTAACTATAAATGGCTCCACAATAGTAAAATATTGGTGATTTAGTCATCAGGCACACGTTCGACAACATTTTGAAAATATGGAATGGTGAAATGATGTACCACTTAGGTAACTAGGCAAATATTTCTCCACTTAATTTAGTTCAAAGTATTTGTTAAGTGTTTTTGGGAATGGGGACTCTAAAACTGTTTTAAGCACAAACTCCTCAATGCTATCACTTAGGTTAGGTTGACGTTTTACGCCAACACACGTAGACTCTGAGGTCCATTGTGATACCACGAGACTTTAATAGGTTTCCCCACTAGTCCAAGTCGATAAACCAATTTGAGCTTCTTATGAAACTCCTTAGATATTGAATTTTGACATCCGACAATACAGAAAGATCGTGCAGCTCCTTAGATCACAGTGAAGCAAGTCTCTGACTTGAAAGTGCCGGGCAATGGCAGATGTAGTGTTCGATAGTTTCCAACTGCTTTTCATCCATGCAACTACGGCAAAAGTCATTCGACGGCACATTCAACCGTTCTGCGTGCTTTCCTTAAGATAGTGTCCGGTAATAATTTCAACCACCGTCGAAATCTCTCCTCTTGGAAGCGATATCGGTTCACTTGTGCGCTTCTGATTTAGAGAAGGCCAAATCTGTCGTGTTGTCTCACACGTCAATCCATTTGCCCATTTTTGATTAGTATCCGTCGCGGAACAAAGCCGTAGGTTTTGCTTGCACGTTTCTAGAGGCATACCAACACATTCCAATTCTGTTGGAACCTGTAAGGTAGTTCCCAGTCTTGCAAGCTCATCGGCTTTGCAATTGCCTGGAATGTCTTTGTGCTCTGGGACCCATATGAGTCGTATGTTAAACCGCTTGGCCATCTCATTTAGAGACTTCTTTTATTGCCAAAATCTCTGCCTGGTAAACACTGCAATGATCCGGAAATCTTCGAGCCAGGCTCAACCCAAGCTCCTCCGAATAGACTCCAAAGTCCACTTGTTCGTGCAGCCTCAATCCATCCGTGTCAAAATTTATGGAGGCGCCAGTAACCGGAATTCCCCTCATCCAAGACTCCCTGGATGGTATCATAGTTGTATAGTGGCGCTTAAAAAAGTTAATAAATGGAGCACAGTCTACATTTTGTGGTATTGTTATCTTCTTCAAGATCGCGATATGCCCACAATCGCTGCTCCTCCATTGCAGTGTACTAGTAAGTCGAATTGCCGACGTAGCCGCATACTGCCTACCCAATATGTCCAATGGTATCAGGTGAAGGAGGATTTCTAATGCAGCCGTATGTGTAGTACGAAGAGGCTATTATCTGTACCTTCGTGATGAAGACACAGTTCCCTTTTGTCTCTAAAGCGGGCCACCAGACAATGATTCCATACAGCAGAATTGGATGCATCACCGCTGTATAAATTCAATGAACTATTTTAGGACTAATTCCCCATCGTTTTCCAAAGGCTCTTTTACACGCCTGAAATTAAACTTCCTATCTAGAAAAACTCTAAGATACTTGGATCCATATGAGAATGCGATTTCAGTGCCATCCAGAGAAATATGATCAAAAGCGGGAATCTTAGTTTTCCTTGTAAACAAGACAAGCTTTGTTTTACTTGGATTAACCCCCAGACCACAGCCTCTTGCCCATTTAGATAGATCTGTAAGAGACCCCTGAAGAATGTCCCTCAATATTGGCAGATGCTTTTCCTTTACCGCTATCGGGACATCGTCCGCATACGCGACAACATGACAACCACGTGCCTAGTGTTTATAAAAAACCGACATTTTGGGAAACCGGTTTCTCGGTTAACCGAAAATCAGCTTTTTCGGTTAACCGGTTTCCTCGGTTAAACCGGAATAAAAAACCGGTTAACCGGTTTTTTTTTCTTCAACTGAAAAAACCAAAAAATACTTGAAAATATCTGATTTTTATTAAATAATAAAGCGAATATAGCTTAAGTTAACATATTTGTTTCTTTCAGCAAGGTTTGCAACTATTAGGTTATAAAAAAGCGATATTTAAATAATGTACTTTAATTGACCATATTTACTAGAACTTCAATTCAATTTGTATTGGTTTTATTTAGAAAAATACATTTATTCGTTATAAGTAAATTGCAGTTCCGAATTTTATTTTTATTTTCTTTTATTGACATTTTCGCCATTAACATGGATTTTAGTATCTGGTTAACAGTCACTTATTAAGTTTTTCATGAAATGTTCAAAACGCTGACAACGGTGAGTATTTAAAATTTAAAAAAAAGGTACTTTTTATAAAAGGTACTTTTTATAAAAGGTACTTTTTATAAAAGGTACTTTTTATAAAAGGTACTTTTTATAAAAGGTACTTTTTATAAAAGGTACTTTTTATAAAAGGTACTTTTTATAAAAGGTACTTTTTATAAAAGGTACTTTTTATAAAAGGTACTTTTTATAAAAGGTACTTTTTATAAAAGGTACTTTTTATAAAAGGTACTTTTTATAAAAGGTACTTTTTATAAAAGGTACTTTTTATAAAAGGTACTATTTATAAAAGGTACTTTTTATAAAAGGTACTTTTTATAAAAGGTACTTTTTATAAAAGGTACTTTTTATAAAAGGTACTTTTTATAAAAGGTACTTTTTATAAAAGGTACTTTTTATAAGAGGTACTTTTTATAAAAGGTATTTTTTATAAAAGTTTTTTTTTATAAAAGGTACTTTTTATAAAAGGTACTTTTTATAAAAGGTACTTTTTATAAAAGGTACTTTTTATAAAAGGTAATTTTTATAAAAGATACTTTTTATAAAAGGTACTTTTTATAAAAGGTAGTTTTTATAAAAGGTACTTTTTATAAAGGAACTTTTTATAAAAGGTACTTTTTGAAAACGGTACAGAATTTTCGGAAAGTACTTGTTCCAGAATGTTTTATTTCAGGATCCTACATTCTAAATTTCAAGTTTGAATAAAATTTCAGTAAATAAAAAAAAGTACCAAAAGAACTTTTTTACCCATTTTACCTCAGTAGAATCAACATTGGCAAAACCCGAGCCTTAGTGAATCTTTTTTCCGGAAGGTGAACCGACATTGCAAATTTCCATTTTCTAGTACCATTATTTAAGGAAATATAAAATGTAACAAAAGTACATATTTTTACCCTTTTTACCCTATTAGAAAAATCATTGGCAAAAACCCAGCCTTAGGGGATCTATATTCCGGGAGGTGAACATACAGTCCAAATTTCAAGTCTATGTGACAATTTTTTAAGGAAATATAAAAGGTGTCAAAAGTACAGATTTTTTTCCCTTTTTACCCTCTTAGAATCAACATTGGCAATAATCCAGCCGTACTGGATCTATATTCTAGGATGTGAACATACTGTCCAAATTTCAAGTTTCTATGACCATTATTTCAGGAGATATAAAAAGCACCAAAAGTACAGTTTTTTACCCTCTTGACCCCCTTAGAATTAACACTGGCAAAAATCCAGCCTTAATGGATCTATATTCCGGGAGGTGAACATACAGTTCAAATTTCAAGTCTCTATGATCATTATATCAGAAGATTTAAAAAGTACCAAAAGTACAGTTTTTTACCATTTTTACCCCCTTACCATTGGCTAAACTCCAGCGGAGTTTAGCAATATAGATCCATAGTGGATCTATATTGCGGGAGGGTAACATACAGTAAATTTCAAGTCTCTATGACCATTATATCGGGAGATATAAAAAGTACCAAAAGTACAGTTTTTTACCCTTTTTACCCCCTTAGAATCAACATTGGCAAAAATCCAGCCTTAGTGGATCTTTATTCCGGAAGGTCAAACTACAGTCCAAATTTCAAGTCTCTAACTTCAGCGGTTTGGGCTGGGCGATGATGAATGAGTATGTCAGTCAGTCATATTACTCTTTTATACATATAATATAAATTTTCCAGATTTGGGCGATTTTTGCCATAAAGTTTATTTCTGTCTTTTATAATATACTAGCGTGGGCAGGGTATTTCGTTTCCCGTAAATACAGAAAAATTTTATAATGATAATAGATGACCCATTTTTTAACTTTTCGCTATGGAATCTTTATATATACATATATGTCTTATTGAATCTTTATATATATATGTGCTTATGATGATCAAAACACTTACAATAAAATACCAAATACATCAGTTGATATAATAAGTACTACGTCAACTTTAAGACGGTCTTACGTTATCAAAAAAAAATCATTGATTTATTCATTTAAGCAAAAAAAAATTAGTAAATAAAATTTGAGTCAAAAATTGAATGAAAAAATTTTGTAAAAATATGAACAAATATGTATGAATGAAACAAAAAAATTACTGAAAAATTAATTAATAAACAAATTTTAGTAGAAAAAAAATTTAGTAAAAAAAAAAATAAAAAAAAAATTGAAAACATTTTCATTTGAATTCGTTCTCAGTTTCATTCCATTTCGTTCCCTGTTCTATTCCATTTGGTTCCGTGCTCCTTTTAAATTCGTTCAATGTGGTGTTCATTCCTTTTCGAAAATGAACGTTAAAGAACAAAAGAGTTTCTAGGGATAAGATCATTAAATTAAAAAGAATCATTTTGCCCCTTATTTTGTTTCAGACAATTTAAAAAGTACCCTTTTAACTACTTAGGAATCAGAATTTAAAAAAAAATTCTTTTGGGAAAGTTTTTTTTTTCGCTAGACGATCCTACATTCCAAATTTCAAGTTTCCAGTACCATTATTTCAAATAATATGAAAAGTACTAAAGTGCTCGTTTTTTACTCCCTTAGAATCGAAATTTCGAAAAAAGTACTTTTTACAGATTTCTTTTCTGTTGTTGGATCCCACATTCCTAATTTTAAGTTTTTATGACCTCTATTTAAGAAAATATAAATATTACCAAAAAGTAATTTTTGGGGGGATTTTTTCCCGTTAGAGATGCTACATTCCAAATTTCAAGTTAATATGCTCATTATTTAAGAATATATAATTCCCTTTTTTAATTTCCTTAGGAATCAGAATTTCCAAAAGATATTCTTTTGGGAATATTTTATTTCGCTAGACAATCTTACATTCCAAATTTCAATCATAATTATTTCAGAAAATATAAAAGGTACTTGTTGTTGACAGAAATAAAAGAGGTTTGCGTTGAACAAAATACTGTTTTAAAATATTCAGTTTATTTCTATAAAAAAGGCAAACGATTAATTTTACAAATAAAGACAAAATAATACGAATTTACTCACCGCAGTTTTGCACCTCTTTCTTTTATGAACATTAAAACGACATTAAACATTAAAGTTATTTAATTTACAGCAAAAGGTATGCAAAAAATAAGAAGAAAAAGGAATGCAAAAACGCGGTTTACAAAACAGATGATTTGAAACAAGGATGGCACATATATTGGAATAGTGATGGCACTTCCATGAAACATTACAGGGCGTTCCGTAACACCCCCACCCCCGTGGAGCGATCCGCTTCACCAACATCCAAATCTAGAACGGCTAACTTGGATACAGCCCTTTGTAGAACGCCGGACGCAGTTTTTACATCAGCTCGACGCACCACACCATCAGCACCAGCAAACACACGAATTACTATACCACGTCGCCATTGGCTCCGGGGAAGATTAGGATCACATATAAATACCATGTCACCATTATTTAATGGAGCTGTTCTTTCACACCATTTTACTCGTCTCGTTAATGTTGGCAAATACTCGAGCACCCAACGTTTCCAAAATCTATCACGAAGACTCCTTGCAACACGCCACTGTTTTCTAAGACTACATAGCTTACTATCTGCCTCATCAGCTGGTGGAGTTTGAGCGACGTTTCCATAACCGACAAGGAAATGATTTGGCGTGAGGGGTTCTTCTTCGTCTGGGCTTATTGGCAAGTGCGTTAATGGACGTGAATTGACAATGTTTTCTGCTTCTATTAAAAGGGACTGCAAAACATGTTCTTTAGGCGACACTTCTTTTAATGTTTTTCGCAGCACTTTTTTAACGCACTGGACCATTCTTTCCCATATTCCACCCTCGGACGGATTTATTGGGCAATTAAAAACCCACTCAACACCTTTCCCAGACAGCTCGCTTTGAATTCGTTCGGCTTCAAAAACTTCGTTGAAACGCTTAGCCTCTTCGTTGGCACCAACGAAATTTTTTCCGTTGTCGGAACGCAAACGTACTGGAACACCCCTGCGATTCATAAAATTCCTCATAGCAATAATACAGGAGTCGGTTGACAAGTCATGGGCTACTTCCAAATGTATTGCTCGAATTGTGAGGCATGTAAAGAGTGCCACCCATCTTTTTTCAGAACGCCTGCCAATAGATACAGTCAAAGGACCAAAATAGTCCAGACCTGTATATTTGAATGGTCTTACGTTTGGCTCAAGCCGATCAAAGGGAAGTGGACCCATAATGGGTATACGAGGAGTAGCCTTACTGTACCTGCATAACATGCAATTTGAAATAACTTTCCGAAGTAAGCGTCTAATTTGAGGAATCCAGTACTTTTTACGTATTTCACATATTGTAGCCTCGTGATTCTGATGTTTCATCTGGCAGTGATAGTGATGAGCTACGAGTGTTGTATAGGCATGATCATATGGTAATATCACTGGTCGTCTTGAACTATAAGGCAAAAAGCTGGCTGCATCAATTCTACCATACACACGCAGCAAACCATTTTCATCAATATAAGGCGTTAACTGCACTAAATTACTATTTCTTGGAAGGGGTTGTTTATTTTTAATGCACTGGACTTCAGTTGAAAAACGTTCTTTCTGCGACTGTAAACATAGCAATAGTTCAGCTGACTCAAGTTCACCAGCTGTTAAACCATAACATTGTACATCGCTCTCTTTTTTACGACATCGATTTATAAAACGTAAAGCCCATGCAGTTGTTCTCTTTATTCTAGAGAAAGACGAAAAACGATTAAAATTTATAAAAGCATTACTTACAACCAATAAAGAGATTTTAGGGCCAAGCTCTTCCTCGTCTTTATGATTTGAGTCATCAGCCGTATCATGGTTCAACCATTCATCTTCATTACGTAAAAGAAACTCTGGCCCAGTAAGCCAACGGGAAGAGGAGGAAAAGTCAACGTTGTTAAACGCTCTCGTTGCGTCATCAGCTACGTTTTCATGGGTTGACACCCACTTCCAGCTATCAATTTCGGTGGATTCCAAAATTTCAGCAATACGATGTGCTACATATGGCTTGTACCGACGATGACTACTAGCAATCCACTTTAAAACAGTTTTGGAATCGCTCCATAAGACACATTTTTTAGGCGTAAATTCGTGACCATCTAAAATTGCTTGCATTAATCGGGTTCCTAGTACTGCTGCCTGCAGCTCTAAGCGTGGAATTGTTACTCTTTTTAAAGGTGCACATTTTGTTTTTGATGTCACGAAACTAGTACATATTTTTCCATCATCTGCAATCCACCTCCAATATGCCACAGCAGCAAAGGCGTCCTCACTAGCGTCAACAAAGATGTGAAGATCAAAACGATTTGGCAACCCTGTTGAAAAATAGCATCTGGGTACACGAAAATTTATAATTTTATTCATTTGTTTGCGCCACAGCTCCCACGATTTATAAACGTCTTCCGGGATAGCTTCATCCCACCGACAATCACGCCTCCACACCTCGCGTAAAATTAGTTTTCCACCAACAATAAAATTACTTAAAAACCCGAGAGGATCAAATGTTGACATGATGATACTGAGTAACTCTCTTTTTGTAGGGTTTCTGTGGCCAGACATGACGGATGAATCAACCTTATGGAACTTTAAATGAAATTTAAAATTATCAGAAAGGGAGTCCCAATATAAGCCTAACACTTTTTCTGTATCATCATCCGCTAGCATTGTTTTTGAAATTGTACTACCACCCAATGCCAGGGTGACTTCATTGGAATTTGAAATGAAACCTCGTAAGTCAAAACCACCCTTTTTGTGAATATCACGTACCTGTTTTGAAACATTTACTGCCTCCTCCACGCTTTCGAAGCTGTCTACAAAATCGTCAATGTAATGGTGATTTAAAATGGCTGCTGTTGCTCTTGGCTGAGATTGGCTGTATACCGTGGCATTGGCTTTCATGACGTAACGTGCTGAGCATGGAGAGCAGGCTGCTCCAAAAGTCATGACCACCATTTCGTACTCTTCAGGAGGGTTGTTTTGATTTCCACCGCGCCATAAAAAGCGTTGGCTGATTCTGTCTTCGGGTTGAACAACGATCTGGTGAAACATCTCACGTATGTCAGCACATACGGCAACTCTACCACGACGAAAGTTGTATAAAATTGTTGGTAACGATGCGATATCTTGAGGGCCCTTTAATAAATGAGAATTTAAAGAAATCCCATTCACTTGTGCAGCTGCATCAAATACTAAGCGAACCTTTTTTGGTTTATTGGGATTTATTACCCCAAAATGAGGCAAATACCATTTTTTGTCACTTGGCAACTCTATCTCTTCTAAACAAAGTTTACGAACATAGCCTTTGTCTACATACCCCTTTATCACCTCTTTGTATGCAGCAGCAAAGTTTTCGTTTTGATTCATCTTTTTTTCAATCCCCTCCAAACGTCTAAGGGCCATGGGATAACTGTTTGGCAGCTTTACGTTATCATGTTTCCATAGGAGGCCGGTTTGAAATCGGTCCCCAATTCGTTTTGTTGTTTCTAGCAGAATTCCATTTGCTCTTACGTCATCATCACACTCAATAGGAGGGGCTGACCTTACACCAATACTTTCTACGTTGAAAAAATGCTTAACAAGCTGATGAAGACTGCTGTCACTTTCTATGTTGGCCATAAGGCATGAGGGATGATTTGTTGACAAAGTACGACAGGGGCCGAACACTAACCAACCCAATTCGGTATTGCAGACAAACGGACCTGAAGACAAATTCACTTGAGTATTAGTTGGCAACCCTAAATGGGCGTGATCTAATCCAATTAACAGCTGAGGTATAACGTTGGTGTAGGGTTTGACGGGAAAAGATGACGATGTCTGGAAACTATTTTCCAAATCTTTATTTGTTAAACTTTGCATAGGCAGATTTAAGTTTGAAACGGCATAAACATTACGCATATAATGGCACTTAGATTTGCCTACACCACTTATTTTAATGTTAAACGAAAAGACCGACTCCTGTGCTGATCGACCGCCAAACCACTGTATATTTAAGCTACCTTTCTGACCACGTACTCCAAGCTGTTCGGCAATGTCCTTATCCAACATTGTAATTGACGATCCATCATCGAAAAGGGCATAAATATCCATACGACACCTTTCACCATACAAAGTAACTGGTAAAATACGAAACAACAATTTTTTGTTGTTGTTGTTGTCGGCCGATGAACAGCTGAGTACGCTTTGTTGGGGTTCACTTTCTTCATTTGGGATGACAGCTGGCACAGCAACATTGGCAACTTCATGGAGCAATTTGTGGTGTTTTCGTTGACAACCATTTTGTAAACACGTTTTTTTACGACGACAATCGCGGGTTGAATGACCAACATTAAGGCATGAAAAGCAGGCACGGATCTTCTTAACATCTGACCAACGTTTATTAACAGTTGAGTCTATGAAACTACGACAATCATAAAGTTTATGTTGACCTTTGCATAAAGGGCATTGTGGCTGCCTTTCGGTTGTGTGAAGCAAGACGCGACGCTTTGGCTCCTTGTTGTCCGTATCCTGTATTGAACAGATTAAAATGGCCAGCTCATTCATGAAATCACTAAAATTAAGAAGAGTAGGATATGGTTTAATAGTAGCGGCAACTTTGGCCCAATCTAATTTTTTGCTCATTGGCAGCTTTAAAATTAATTCGTCCAACAATGTTGGGTTGGCAATATGTTGGTGACCTTCCACGGACTGAAGAAAAACAGTCAAATTTCTTACCTTCGTAGCAAAGGGTATTAATTTTGATAAATTATTTTCCGAAATATGTGGTACTTCTCTTATTTGACGCAACTGGCTTTGAATCAGCTGTTCCGGTCTACCAAATCTAGTACGAAGCTGTTCGATGACAGCACCAACGTTGTCTGGGTGAATTAACAATGACTTAACTAAGTCACGAGCATCACCTTTGAGGCTTTTTTGTAGGCGCTGATTATTTTCAAAATTTGAATAATTATAAGTTGCGTTCGATTGAAAATAGGCTGTATAAAATATTGGCCAATCTTCCGCTGCCCCACTAAATTCTGGCAAATCTTGAAGCTTACGAGGATACATCATAGCACCCGAATTATTTGGTAACAAACCTGGATTATAAAAATTATTTATTGCTGGCTGTGGCTGTGTAGAAAATGATTGGCAAGATGGCGGTCCACCAGAAATATTTGGTGACAAATACATATTAAAATGATCGACTGCAGGTGCTGCTTGCGTCGATGGCATGGTGTGGCTGTTGGCAGAGCTGCTGGCTGAGCTATATGTAATTGGCAATGACGGCATGGCGGCAGTTGTCATTGTGTTGGTATGTGTAGTACGTATGTCTGTATTTGTATAACGGCTCTCTATAGATGTAGTTGGAGGCATATATATGTTGGCGGCAGAATATGCTGTTGATGTAGATGGCGGCAAAAGTGTGTTGGCGGCAGTATCTGTTGTTTGAGAGGGAACACATTTTGTGAGGTTATGATTACTTACAGATTCCGTGTTACGAATAACTGACTCGAGCTGATGGCATTGGCGATTACTATTGCTGAGTTTTGTCTGGGTATCTGAAAGCTGGCGTTTTAATAAGGCAATTTGCTTTTGCATCTCCGACACATTTCCGGCATTTGTTGTGGTTGGCGTAGAAGGCTTATTACTTACGGCGGCTGACTTACTACTTGTGGCTGATGGTGTGGTGGTGGCGACGGCGGCAGGTTCTACTGTAACTTGATTAGACAATGGCTGTGTCTGGGCTGGTATGTTAGATGCACCTGCATTATCGCTTCCTTGTAGACGGGGACTCCGGCGTGGAGAATGCTCCATCATAATGGTTGAGTGCAACAACTATTTTCAAAATTTAATATTGTAGAAATTTTCCACGGCGGCAAACACGCAGTTATTTTGTACGAAACGGCAAAAAACATATACAAAATAAAACTGCGAAATAAAGCAATGTTGTTGACAGAAATAAAAGAGGTGTGCGTTGAACAAAATACTGTTTTAAAATATTCAGTTTATTTCTATAAAAAAGGCAAACGATTAATTTTACAAATAAAGACAAAATAATACGAATTTACTCACCGCAGTTTTGCACCTCTTTCTTTTATGAACATTAAAACGACATTAAACATTAAAGTTATTTAATTTACAGCAAAAGGTATGCAAAAAATAAGAAGAAAAAGGAATGCAAAAACGCGGTTTACAAAACAGATGATTTGAAACAAGGATGGCACATATATTGGAATAGTGATGGCACTTCCATGAAACATTACAGGGCGTTCCGTAACAGTACTATAGTACTCGTTTTAATCCCCTTAGATCGGAATCGGAATTTCCAAAAAGTACATTTTTCATAGTTTTTTTCTGTTGTTGGATCCTACATTCCTAATTTTAAGTTTTTATGACTTTTATTTAAGCATGGGATGCTACATTCCAAATTTCAAGCTAATAAAACCATTATTTAAGTATTTATATAAAAAGTACCAAAATACCATTTTTACCTGTTTTACCCCCATAGAATCATTATTTCAAAAAAAACCCAGCCTTAGTGGATCTATATTCCGGGTGATGCAGCTACATTCCAAATTTCAAATATCTAGCTTCATTGGTTTGTGGAACTATAAAAAGAATCAACATTTCCAAAACCCAAGCCTTAGTGGACCTATTTTCCGAGAGGTGCATCTAAGTATATTTCAAATCTCAAGTCTCTAGTTATAGTGGCTTGTGGAAATATAAAAAGTACCAAAATACCTTTTTTACACTTATTCCCTAAAATCAACCTTTCCAAAAACTCAGCCTTAAAGGATCTATACTTCGGGAGGCGAACCTTCATTCCAAATTTCAGTCCCCATTTCATTTCCTGTTTAATCCATTTGATTCCCTGTTCCATTCCGATTAGTCCCATGTGGCTTTCATTCCGTTCCGAATATGCGCTTACATGCGCTAAAAAACAAAAAAATCTTTGCCTTCTTTAGAAATCTTTTTTCGCTAAATGACCCTGCATTCCAAATTTAAAGTTTCTAGGACCATTATTTCAGGAATTATAATAAGTACCAAAATACACTTCTTACCCCCTTAAGAATCGGAATTTCGGAAAAGTACTTCTTCAAAATTTTTGCCGTTGTTGGAACTTACCCAGCAACATTTTTTGTTCCCAATAATCGGTTCCAGAACGCATCATTTTACCCTGCAACCGATTCTACTTAACATTCCAGAATCAATGATTTTTGTTTGAAATTGTCCCAAAAGCAATCGTTTTTTAGAGCAAGTAGTTTTTTTGAAAAATAATTTTACATAGAAAATTTTGTTTTGATTACCATAGAATACATTCAAGAATCTGTTGAACCAGGAATCTGTTCCAAAAAATTTTCCTGGGTTATATTTTGAAATTTTTTTGTTGGACCTTAATTTCAAAAAATTTAGAAAGTACCAAAGTTTATTTTACCACTTTTTACCCTTAGGAGTCCGAATTTCCAGAAAGTACTTTTTTGGGAATGATTTTCCGTTAGAGGATCCTACATTCCAATTTTAAAATTAATAGGATTTTTTTTTTCAGAAAAAGTAAAAAGTACCAAAGTGCTCGCTTTTTACTCCCCATAGAATCGGTATTTCGAAAAAGTACTTTTTCATTTTTGGAAACAACAATGCAAATTTTAATTTTTTTGTAGGACTTTAATTTAAAAAAATATAAAAAGTACCAAAGCACAATTTTTTACCCCTTTTACCCTTAAGAATCCGAATTTCCAGAAAGTACTTTTTTTTGGGAATGTTTTTCCGTTAGAGGATCCTACATTCCAATTTTCGAATTAATAGGATTTAAAAAAAAAAAAATAAAAAGTACCAAAATACTCGCTTTTTAACCCTCCTTAGAATCGGAACTTCGAAAAAGTACGTTTTCAGAATTTTTTTCGTTGTTGGAACCAGCATTGCAAATTTTAGTATTTTTGTAGGACCTTAATTTCAAAAAATATAAAAAGTACCAAAGTACCATTTTTTACCCCTTTAAACCCTTCGGAATCCGAATTTCCAGAAATTTCTTTTTTTGGGAATGTTTTTCCGTTACAGGATCCTAAATTTCAAATTTCAAATTATTTGAATTTTTTTCAGAAAAAATAAAAAGTACCAAAGTACTAACTTACCCCCATTAGAATCGGAATTTCGAAAAAGTACATTTTCAGAATTTTTTTTCGTTGTTGGAACCACCATTGCAAATTTTAGTATTTTTGTAGGACCTTAATTTCAAAAAGTATAAAAAGTACCAAAGTACCATTTTTTACCCCTTTAAACCCTTCGGAATCCGAATTTCCAGAAAGTTCTTTTTTTGGGAATGTTTTTCCGTTAGAGGATCCTAAATTTCAAATTAATTGAATTTTTTTCAGAAAAAATAAAAAGTACCAAAGTACTCGCTTTTTCCCCTTTTTCAACCCTTCGTTTTTACCCCTTAAAATCAACATTTCCAAAAACCTAGCCTTAGCGGATATGTATTCCAGGAGGTGAAACTACAATCCAAATTTCAAGACTCTAGCTTCAGTGGTTTGGGCTGTGGGATGATGCGTGATTAGTATGTCAGTCAGTCATCAGTCAGTCACGCAACTACTTTATATATATAGATAATAATAATAATATTTTTGATCACATGATCAATTATTTTTATTTATTCTTTTTATTTATTTTTAATAAATTCGACCTTACCGAGAACTGGTAACAATGACCGTCGTCTCGTTGTAGCGAAAAAACCAAGGGTTCTGGTGGGAATCGAACCCACGACCCCCACGTTGAAAGGCTAGCACGCTACCAACTAGCCTACGGGGCTAGTCTGTCTTTTATTATTTAACAAAATTTATTTTTTTAAATGAAAATATTTTTTTTTAAGAAATCTGAACAAAATTGAATTTTGGCGATATTTTACATCCGATTTGGCGATAAAGCCAAAAAAAAGTCTGGCAACCCCGTTAATATGACGAAGCAAAAAATGGACACACACACACACATAAAAATAACTTTCATTTTTTTATTATTACTTAACGAACTTTTTTTTAATTAAATTTAGATTTTGTTTTACATATTTTAAAGCTTTTTTGTAAAGATTTTTTTCCTTTTTCTCAGTTTTTTGTTTTCATTTCCGTTTTCTTTCTTATGTATCACACAAAATATGAGTTCATTTAGGGTTATGTTGAAAAAAAAACAATGTGTTTTTTAGTAATTCGCTCATAACTTTTAAAATACTTAACCGATTAAAAAAAAAAAATACATCAGTTTTTGCCTGGGAAAATTGCGCAACTTTTGGTACCCGAAGCGTTTAAATCGGTTTCGGAGTGTTGCCAAAAACGTGATTTCAACAGACAGACAGACAGACAGACGGACGGACAGACAGACGGACATCGCTAGATCGACTTAAAATCGGTCAAGGATCATGAATATATATACTTTATGGGGTCCTAAACCAATATTTCAATGTGTTACATACGGAATGACAAACTTATATATACCCTCTATCACCAGAGTGGAGGGTATAAAAATAAGTGTAAACCCTTAATATTTGCGAAAATATTCCGTTTTGAATGTATTTAAAAAACCGGTTAACCGACAGAAAAAAACCGGTTTTCGGTGCACCGGAAATCTTCATTTCCGGTTAACCGGTTTGCAAAAAAACCGAAATTTTAGGAAAAAACCGGTTTTTCGGTTAACCGGTTAACCGGTTTATAAACACTACACGTGCCTCTAAAGATAGCAGCATTAAATTCAGTGCCAGGTTCCGAAGAGGCGGCGAAAGAACACCTCCCTGTGGTGTGCTCCTATTAACAAATCGTTATGCGTCTATTGACAAGTAGATTTTCCACCATTAAAATGATCTCACGCTTCACTCTCAGACCAGACAATGCCACAATTATGGAGTCTGGAAAGACATTATTAAAAGCCCCCTCCATATCAAGAAAGGCCACCATAGTGTACTCCTTTACCGAAAGCGATCTCTCGATGGTACCAAAGATCTCATGAAGATCTGTTTCCGTTGATCTACTCTTGCTGCATGCATTTTGCCTTGTCGAAAGCAACCTCGGGTCAATCACTCTACGCAAATATGAGTCTATCATTCGCTCCATTGTCTTTAACAAAAAAGAGACGTACTAATTGGTCTGAAATACTTCGGAGCTGTGTGGAAACCATTTTAAAGGAATATATGACCAGTTGATGCATGCTGTGTATAGATTATACAGCCAACGGTCTATATAGTCCGACACTTGCTGCATCTCAGCCGGGATTAAACTATCAGGTCCAGGGAATTTATAGGGCCTGAAGCTTTTAATCGACCAGATTAATGTTGCCATATTTATTATTTTCGAAGCAATTTCAGATGCTTGGGTGTCAGAACGTTCCAAAGCTTGAAACGGTATCATGGAATTGCCCGGAAAATGCGAGTTTAGACGGAGATCCAGCGACTCTCCACTGGAGGAATACCACACGCCATATGGTCAACCAGACAGTCAATTTCCGCCAAACTATGCGGTTCAGATAAGTGTACTTTATCCAAAAGCAAAGAAAAAGTCTCCCTATATTTCACCCAGTTTGTTCTCCTCAGATTTCTAGAGAGTAAAAACTCAATAGTGGTATTCAGAGTCTTACTTGCCAGCCCTGGCACTGGTGGTAAAAGAGCACTTTTTAAAATTAGCTTTCAAAATACATGTATTTTTTGAAAGAAGTACTCTTTTGCTACATTGCCAGGGCTGGCAACAAGACTCTGAAAACCTCTAATGTAGCGATGATCTAAAAAAAAATTTTCTTCCAAAACTCTCCAGTCATCTATTCTGTTAGATAATGTATCTGATACAAGTGTTACCTCTTGCCGCCTACTTGTAACGAAAGTTGGTTCACTACCCCTGTTACAAATATTCAGGTCCGTCCTTAACAAAAACTCCAAAAGTGGCTCGCCTCTATCATTTGTGTCTGTACTTCCCCATATCGAATGATGTGCATTAGCATCACAGCACACTACTAACTGATTTCCCCTAGATTCAGACTCCCGAATCCAGCTAACCTTTTCCCGGGGTATTGGCCCCGAATTAGGAAAATAAGGAGAGGCGAGTCAAATAGACTTATGCTACCACTTATAAATCCAATATTTGGCATCAGGAGTTTTAGATTTAGTTTTCTGGTTGTAATTTGTAATCACTTAGATATCTTTACTTACCTCCGAACATTCCCAATTTGTATCGGAAAAACATGTTGATATTATACTATAATTTTGTGATCTCATCATATAAACAACCGATATCTGGCGATTGTCATCTTTTACCCAACCAGCTGATGTAATATAAAAATCCCTAGTATAACAATAAAAATAATTAATTAGTTGCTCCTCTTATTTAGTAATTTTTCGTATTTTACTACTTACTGTCCATCTAGGGAGGGTGGTGGTTTCAGTAAAACTTGATGAATATCGGTGTAATTAACTATATTAACTATCCATAATTGCACTTCGGGATTTGTGGTACCCGGTGTAGGATAACGCACATTTTTAGTTTCGGGAAATGAACTGCCGGCGGACATGCCACTGCCAGTTAAGACGGCACCTGAAGCCAACCAGGGATAAGTCATCATACCCACATTGGTGTCATTAAAAGTGGCATACATGAAATGTGTACCATCTTGTGAAGACCAAATAGCTTCAGGTTCATTAAAAATTTCCTCTATACAAAGTAAATGAGAATTAAAAGTTAAGAGAGTCAGTTATATGAAAAACAAGAGAATTCCTACCTTGATATAACCAATCGGGTACACCGTTATATATTAAATTCTGATAGCCGGTGTCTGTTATACGCAAATCTTCTTCATCGGCTGGTGATTGTCTCAAATAAATATCATTATCGGCTACGATTATCAGTGTAGTGGTATTGCCCATCCAGGAGGCATATTGCAGTCGTGTCCTTTGAACCTTGGGGGAGTCTTTTAATTTCACAGGCATATGATGATCGTTTTCAACATCGTATATTGTATAAAATGCAGTAAATGATTTTTTGAAAATCTATAGGAAATGTTTTTTTTTTAATGCTCGTAATAATTCAAATTGATTTTGTATTTTACCTTCTTAACATTATGTCTGAATAGTACATATCGCAGATCGTTCGAGCATTGATAGCCCTGTACATTTAGTTGTCTAAGTGTATGATTACTTGCCAAAGTACTAACTGTATTAGTGGCCGTGTCTAAAACTGAAAGACCACCATCATCTGATTGAAAAACATACTTTTTGGTGGTAACCCAAGAGGGCTGCAATCGTGTTGGTGTCAGATCGCCTTGTAAATATTCATCCAGGATCATGCGACGTCCCGACCAATAAAGTAATTCATCTACATAACTGCAAGAGAGGTGGGGAAATGGAATTAGTCGGGTAAAAAGAAATCCCAAAATTATTTACTTACCCTAATAAATAAATGGCTGTTATAATACCGGCTATAACAAAACTTATCACTAATAGCGAAAATATTATCGATCGCCAATTATGACCCTCATCTAGATCTAAGTCTGGGTCTTTTGATTTTGAATCTTGTACTTGTAACGTTTCGTCGGGTGGCAGACGCCATGATCCACCACCTCCTCCTTTATCAGATGCCGCGTTTGCGTGCATTGAAATTTATATTCACTTTTATGATAAATGGCAGGAATCTCAATCTCAAACTCTCATAAAATATTTACAGACACTCACACACGATCACCAAACACCCAGTTATAGTTATGATGATAAGGAAGAAAGTTTTGCAGTCATTGGTGGATGATAAACGACAGCATTCATACAAAGAGAGTTACAGAGGGAAAGGGAGTAGGTAGTAGTATGATAGTGGACATAAATCCACCATATATATATTTAAATGTATTCCTTTTTGTTTAGAATAGTTTATGGTAAGGAGTTAGGAGTTTCTTTGATTGCATCTCATAATCCAGAGGTTAAACATAGCTGCCTTGTTTCGTAGGCATTGATAGTGACGCATGTATAATTTGGCTTTTTTGCGGCAGCAGCGTTAATTCATTTTCTAGCTCCATTGAAGGTTTTATTTTTTTCGATGTGGTTGGTCAAAAAATCAGTTCCGAATCCACCTTGAAAATACGTTTGCACACATATTCCAATGTTTTCTAGATTATCCTTTGTGTATATAAACCGTTATTGATGAATTTTTACTAAAAAGAAAAAGCAAAAAAATTTATTAAAATTTTAATAAATTACAAGAAATTATATAACAGAAATACAAATATATTAATATTAGTAGGTTTTCCCTATGTTATAGACTCCAAAAAACTATTTTCTTTAAAAAACTATTGCTTTCGGGAAAATTTCAAACAAAAATCATCGATTCAGGAATGTTAAATAGAATTGATTGCAGAATAATATATCGCATTCTGGAACCGATAACGTGGAACGAAAATTTTTGCTGGGTTGCATAGTGTGAGAAATACGGTTGGATTGGCCACACACTAAGAAAAGATTCTGAAGAAATTGCTCATGCAGCTTTATGGTGGAACCCTCAAGGCAGACGGGCCCGTGGGCGACCGAAAACGACTTGGAGGAGAACGATTTCGAATGAGACGAACAAAACAGCTGACCAGTTTCGGTAATCAGCATTCTAAATTAGACTGACATACTAATCACGCATCATCCCACAGCACAAACCACTGAAGTTAGAGACTTGAAATTTGGATGTAGCTGCACCTCCCGGAAATAGATCACTAAGGCTGGGTTTTTAAAAATGTTGATTCTAAGTGGGTAAATGGGGTAAAAGTTACTTTGGTAGATATGCACAAACTACAGAAGCTAGAGACTTGAAATTTGGAATGTAGATGCAAATATAGTGGATCTATATTCCTCCCGGAATATAGATCCACTATGGCTGGGTTTTTGGAAATATTGATTCTAAGGGAGTAAAAAGTTACTTTTTTAATTTCCACAAACCACTGAAGCTACACTGAAAAAAAAGACATCAAATTAAGGAAAAAATGTCTTCGAAAATTTATCATGAATTTTCCTAAAATTTTGTTAAATTTAACTTAAAAATGAGAAATTTTCTTAGCTATAGTTTTCTTTAAATGGATTTTTTTAATATTAGGAAAAAAACTGTTACTGCCAAAGAAATTTTCCACAAATCTAAGAATCGTATCTTTATTTTTAAGACATATTTCTTAAAAAACAATTTAGTTCAAGTTTAGTTAAAATTTACTAAAAAAACATCATCGTATTTCTCTTCTTTGAATTGAGGAAGTGTACTTCTTAGAATTTAGTTAATGACTTCTGAGAATTTAGTAAATAACTTCTTAGAATTTAGTTAAAAATTCAAAATGGCGATATCTCGAAAACTAAGCGAGATAGAGCGAAACGGATGAAATTTTCAAAAGAAAGACTGCAAGAAAAATATGGAATAGCCTAGCTCTGCATATCTGTCGGGGTCTCAAGACCCTAATTTTAGATCTAAAATTTGAAATTCCCGAGATTTTATATATGTACATATCTCGGTAAATACTGCCAACACGAGAAAAGGTCCAACCGCATTTTTGTAGCCCTTGACTCGTAGAACACTTCCGCAAAATACCCGAAAGCCCTCCGATTAATAGTTTTTGAGTTATCCGGTTTTAAGATTCTCAAGACCCTATCAGGCCCCTTATTACCGTATCTCAAAAACTAAGCAAGTTAGAGCGAAACGGACTCAAGTTTTGGTTTAAAATCTATGTGGACCCTTAAAGGACCCAACGGGGTCTCGAGTTAAATGGGGTCCGACCCATGGGTCCAGGGTATAGACCCAATCTATTTCTAAAATGTGAAGTATAATTTTTCCCATTTTCTAGTTAAAATTGGCTTAAAATTAAATAACTTTGTTTTCCTTATTTTTGGGAAAATTATGAACTAAAACCAAGAATAAAAATCTTTGGAGCCCTCTTTTTCTAAAAATTGAGTTAATTTTCCCAGATTTTAGTTCACTTTTTTTTTGAGTGTACAGATTTAAAATTTGGAATGTAGGTGCACCTCCCGAAATATATATCTACTAAGGCTGCTTTTTTGGAAATAATGATTCTAAGGGGGTAAATGGGTAAAAAATGGAAATTCTGATTACTAGGGGGTAAAAGGGTAAAAAAATTGTAGTTTGGTACTTTTTAAATTTTTTAAAATTAAGGTCATAAAAACTTAAAATGCAAAAGGTGCCCTACTTTTTGGGTTCTGCTGCCCCCCGTTTAACCGCTGGGCTCCAACTTCCAAACTTAAGCTCGTCAGCTATGAGCGTTTCATATTTCATGGCTATTGTTCCGGAATTTACTGAAGAGCTGAATTATTTCCAAAAAAATTTGCCGTTTCAGTGCACAGTGGGCCTGTAGGTTAGTTGGTAGCATGCTTGCTTTTGATATTGGGGCTCGTGGGTTCGATTCTCACCAGAAACTAGAAATTATTAAAAATTATTTGTAATTAGAAATCGTTTTACAGATTTTTGGACAGAGTTCTTCTCTGAGTGTTTGTTATTAGTGGCGGATACAGCTTTTGGGTCTGGGGGGATTTTTTTTTTACTTCGAATAAAAAAAATGATAAATTCACCTTCGTTGGACGAGCAAAAACAGGTATACGTTTTTTTTCCAAAAAAATAACGGGAAAGCTATAAAAACTAACACATTTACTAGTTTTTGTCGAAGTAGGTTTGTTTTATATGATTATATTTCGTTTAGATCAATTTTTATTTGTTTTAAAAGAAAATTGTACATTTTCGTATACATAGAAAGAATTTCGCCTAAATCTGAGAATTTTTTAAATAGAAGAAATTCTTCCTACATGAAAATATGAGACATTTTTCGTGAAAAAATGATTTTTTATAGGAAAAATGTCACAGAATCTAAGATTTATTCTTTAAAAAAAATATTTCAGAATCTGAGATTTGTTTCTTATAAAAAGTTTTCAGATTCTAAGAACTTTTTTTCACATAAAAAGTCTCATATTCAAAATTCTCAGATTGTGAGAACTTTTTCCTTCAGAAAAAGTATCAGATTCTGAAATGGGTTAATTTAAGACCTTTTTCCTATTGAAAAAGTCTGAGATTCCTTTCCTTAAGAAAAAGTCCCAGATTCTGAGATGGTTTTCCTATAGAAAAAGTCTCATATTCTGAGAGTCTAAGATTCTGGCATTTTTTTTTTCTAAAAAAAAGTATCAGATTTTGAGAATCATAGATTCAGAGACTTGTTTCCTATAGCAAAAGTCTCAGATTATGAGACATTTTTCTTCTCGAAAAAGTCTAAAATTCCTATAAAAAAATCTTACATTCTAAGACATTTTTTCCATAGAAAAAGTCTCAGATTCTGCGTCCTTCTTTCAAGTGAGTAAGTTTGAACTTGTGAGACTTTTTTTCAACAATAAAAAAAATAAACGGTCTCAGACTTTGAGACCTTTTTCTTTTAAAAAAATACTCAGATTCTGAGACCGTTTTCCTATAGAAAAAGTCTCAGATTCTTAGACTTTTTTTCCTAACGAAAAAAAAATCTCATCCCCCAGTTTCTGTACGAAGAACGTATGACGAACGCCAAAAAATTTTTTTTTTTTTTGTTTTTGTTACAATAAGAAAATTTGTACATTAAAATTTTTGTCGTTCTTCGTTCGTTATACAGAAATTGGGAGTAGGTCTCAAATTTTGTTAGTTTTTCTGTACGTTTTTCGATAGAATGTCTCAGATTTATAAGTACATACTATTAACGTTTGAGTCACATTTTTCATCTAATTTAAAGATTCGGGCCACTTCTTATAGAAAAATTAAAGATTCTGAAATAATTTTTTATGCACATATTTTATTATAAATATCAAGTTTTCATTTTTAAAAATATTTTAAGGCGTTTTCTTTTCTGGCAAAAAATGTAGCATTTTGTAACATTTTTTTTATTATATGAATTTTTTGTGTTCTTTTCTAAAAAAAATGCACACTTTTGAAAAAATATTATGTTCTTTTCTCAAAATATTGCCTGCCCGTGAGGTAAAAAATTCATATTTTTCACCCGGAAATCAAATGACGGGGTGAAAAACTGCCCTGATATTCTCTCATGTAACAAAACTCAAATTAAGCGAACAAGTTAACTGGTGCTGTTGTGGTGCAGAGGATGTGTCGTGGCATGTGACACTGGAGGTCCGGGGTTCAAATCCCGGTATGGACAAATTTTTTATTTATTCTGGTATTTTTTTATTTAATTACGTATTATTTTTTATTTAATAATTTTTTTTTTTTTAAAATAATTTAATAATTTTTTTTTAAAAAAAATAAATTTTCATATAAAATCGACTAAATTTGTTAATTTTTTGGCATTTTTTTTTAAGTTTAAATAATTAAAAAAAAAATAATTTAAAGCAAAAAAAAAAATAAAAAAAATATGTGATGGCCATCGCCGGGATTCGAACCTGAGCTGCCGGCAATATAAGCGAAAAACACATCCATCGAAGCAGCAAATCAGGGCAATTTGCGTACAAAACAGCATTCTTTGTCTTCATTTCTGAGTAAAAAAAATGCAACCTCGTTTCAGGGCCATGTCAACATTTTAAAAGTAAACATTTTAACAATGCACAATTTTTTGTTCAGAAAAGAAAACACCATAAGATTTACGGACATTCACACTTTTATATTCTGAATAATTTCTCCAGACAAAAATTTTCAGATTCTAAAATAAAATTAATATAATAATTTTTATCCCACGATCAAGTGTTTTTATTTATTGTTTTCATTTAATTTCGAAACATTTTTCCTTTAAATATTTTCAAATTTTCCCTTTAAAAAATTAAAAATTTTTTTCTATGAAAAATTTTTGGACTTCGAGATTTTTTTCCTTCGAAAATTTTTTTTTAGAAAGTTGCCTTCTTTCTTTTTTTCTTCTTTTTCTTTTCATTTTTATACCCTCCACTTAGTGATAGAGGGTATGTATAAGTTTGTCATTCCGTTTGTAACTCATCGAAATATAGGTCTGGGACCACATAAAGTATATATATTCATGATGCCCGATCGATTTTAAGACATTCTAGCGATGTCCGTCTGTCTGTCTGTGGAAAATGCTATCATGGACAAAATATTGTACAGAGATGACTGAAACTTTACATATTTATTGGAAGTTCTCCCGAGAAGTTTGATATTGCATTTGAGCTATATGGTTTAGCGGTTCAAAAGTTATAGCGAAAATGTAAGCACACTTCAAAAATTTCAGTACATTCAACATAACCTAAAAATACAAATTGCATTAATTCGGCTTCTGGTTGACATATGTGAACTTAATTGAACAAATGATATTTAAACAAGTACGAACATATTTTTTGACAAAAAATAAAAAAATCGCGGATTTTTTTTACCAAAATTTTTTTTCGCGGAAATTTTTTTTTCAAAAGTAATTTCCTTTTAAATAAAGTTTTTGGCAATAATCTTTTTGAAATTGTGGATGGTATCACTACATTCGGCAAGGCCGAATTTAACTTTTTTACTTATTTTCCTCTTTTTTTCCTTTTTATAATTTGGCCGGGGTGGGGAGGGGGGAGTCAAATTTCCCCTCCCCCTTTGTACCGGCGCATGTTATTATGCATATTGTTTTCAAAGGTAAATATAAAATTTTTATTAATTTAAAAAATATATAATTTTTAGAAATTCAATTTTTCTTCTGCATTTTTTCAACTTGAACCCTTATAACAAATATAATTAGAGCCCGTGCTCGATCTGTACTTACAGAAAAAATCAAATAAAATTACTGACAAAATATGTCGCCATTAGGCACGTCTCCGAAACAAAAAATGCAAATTCCTTCATTTGTGTCAGCAATTCCAGATCATGTTGGTAACCCTTGCGAAATAATGTAAGAGACAAAAAAGTTGAAAGAAAGTATGAGGTGAGGTTGAGATTGCTAGAAATAGAATTGTAGTGTTGGAAACTGTCAAAATTTATTCTGTAGAAACTAAAAATATTCACATATATAAAAAACAGTTTTCATTAACAAGACAAACCGACATTAAAATCCTACTGATGATGACACTAACTGGGGTGTTTGAAACCGGTATAGGAAATACCAGAAATGTCTATAATTTTTAGAAATTCAATTTTTCTTCTGCATTTTTTCAACTTGAACCCTTATTAAAAAAAAAATCATTTAATTAAATTTACTAAAAAAATTTTTTTCAACATTTTAACTGAATCCTTACTAAAAAAAATCCAGATACTGTATGTAGTAAATTGAGAACGAAATAGCAAAAACTCAGCTATATAAACTAAAACTATTTTAAAAACTTTTTTTATATTGCGTTTGCAAAAATTCTATAGTTTGAATAGTATTGTAAGTCAAAGTTCATCTAAAACTTAAGTTATTCAAGAAAGAACAAAAAAAAAACAAAACTAAATTCGCTAATATTGCCTGCAAAAGTGTCAGAGGTCGATAGTTTTTTTTTGTTGCCTTTTAATTTTTATTTCTTCCTTATTTTATACGATACACATCTACATACATACATAGATTTACATACCAATTCTAGGTTTGTAAATGTTTAAATACACAGACTAACTTACAATTAAAACTCACAATATCATTGTTATTTAAGTAAAAAAGTTGAAGGTGTATTATAAGTAGTAGGTGGTGGTGGTGGTGTTAGCACACATAGCAGTTTTCATTAGGATGTGTACTAGGGTGGCACAAATAAAAAAAAAAATTCTATCTGTGACATCTTTATCGTATTCTAAAATTTATCCAAAAACAGCGAAAAATGAGTTTTATTTACTCGTTTTCAAAATTTATGTATCATCAGGAAAAAATATTTTTTTTCGAATTTCGTCAATTCCCGAGCAAATTATGATTCTTAACTAATTTGGATAATTTCAACCCGTAATTTTATAATTAATTTAGAATTTAATAACCTTTCACACAGTACCAAACACGAAAGTGTAGGATAAAGTTCAGCTTTTGAAATTATTCTCACTTTTGGTACATTTCAACCCTCTGTGCAGCGGCACGGCACGGGTTATTGTTGTCAAATTTGGCTAAAAATTTAAACATAGAGTTTTTATACCAAAACGAACCATAATTTGCCTGGCGATCAACGATATTCAAAAAAAGGCACTATTCGTACCAGCCTTCTCAAATGGCTTTTGATTGACCGAATAATTTAAAATTTTCAAAAAAAAAAAAAAACGATTAATTTATTAAATGTTCAATAAGTTAACCTCAAATCGGTTCTACCGATTAATTTATCGAATAGTTTGATAATAAAACTTGGCAAACAACAAATAAACCGATTACGTTGTAACAATGATACCGTTCCCAATTGCGAGATATGTGATCAAGTTCATAAGTTATTATTTTTGATGTAAGATTTTTCTATTTTTAAAAATATTTTTATGTCTACGCCCACAAAATGTGGCGTGTCTAAAAAACATGTTTTCAAATCCCCAGATCCAAGTGCAGTATCTTCAACTACTTTTGACATAAAGATGTTTCATTTGTTCAACAAAACTTTAAAAAATAAAATTTTTCACAGCTTGGTTTAATTCTTTAGGGGAGAACTTTTTCGAACACTCTAATTAAAATGATTTCAGTTTCCTACTATAAATTGGGTAAAATTACACAAAGTGCGTAATTCTACTTTAAATTATCGGAAATTTACTCAATTTATGGTAGTATATTATTTGATTTTGTTGAAATTTACCCAATTTATAGTAGGAAACTGGACTCATTTATTTAGAGTGAAGGTAAAAAGTTCTGACATTAATACCGTCAATATACATTTAAATTATTTTTGGATCCAGGTATCTTATAAAATTATGTTTTTTTTGTGATACATAGTGTTTGTGTTTGTTAAATTTCTTTGTTGAAAAAAAAAATAAGATTTTTTTATTTTCGTCAGATCAACAAATTGTGTTTGTTGAATTTCTTTGTTGAAAACAAAAAAAAAATATTTTTTTAACAATCAAAATTTACAAATGTTTGTTGAGATTACAAATTTCCGTATTTTTTTTTGACCAACACTCAGGGGATGCTCCCTATAAATGCAATGCATTGTGTATAGATCATGAAATATAGGTGTGGGAAGGAGGAAAGAGGGAGTAGTATTTATGGATATTTGACTTGAATCTGCTAATGTTATATGTGTCAGGAAAAACGTGGGCGGGAAGTCTGTTCCACATACGTATAGTTCGGCCAAAGAAGGAATTCTCTCTATAGTGTGTTGTGCGGTCCGTTGTCCAATCAACAACAAACGGATGAGCTCTGCTAGATATACGCGTATTTCGATTAAATACACGCACCTCCGGAATGAGGTTACCTATCTCAGCAGAACACTTTCCGTTGAAAAATCGATAGAACAAGGACACACAACCCACATTTCGACGATGCTTCAAGGAATTAATAGAATCAGATGTAACCCCAGCCCCTATTAGCATTAAAGCTCTTCTCTGTACGCGTTCAAGTAATTAAAATGCTGAGGTTGAAGCACCTGCCCATACATGAGAGTTATATTCTATTTTAGGTCGGATATAGGTGGTATAGACTGTTAGGAGATCAGCTGGAGTGAAATATCTCCTACACCGTTTCAAAAAGCCTAAGCACTTGAACGCTTCTTTTGACACTTCGAATATGTGTTTATTCCAACGGACATCACACTGAATCTTCATACCCAGAATATCAAGAGCTTCAGATTCCCTAACGTTAACACCACCAAAGGATAAAACAGGCGGCTCTAACCTTTGAAGACGCTTGTGAGTTAGATGGGCACATTGGGTCTTATGTGGATTAAAATCCACTCTATTCTCGAGACCCCAAGAATAGATTTTTAATAGGTCTAGGTTAAGAGAGCTATCCATGTGCATTCTCATGTTCCCAACCTCGGATTGGCTTGGTCTATGGTCGAAGGAATAAGAGTGGCAAATATTGCTATCGTCCGCAAAAGAATAGATAGGGTTCATAGTAAGTCCGAGTAGGTCGTTAATAAACATTAGGAAAAGAGATGGAGAAAGTACAGAGCCCTGTGGTACCCCAGCGTTCAGTAAAAAGTCCCTGGAATAGAAACCATCTATGACAACACGAATGGTGCGATTACTGAGAAAACTCATAATAAAACGAGCGAAAGTGTCACCAACGCCAAACGCCAGCGAAAGAAAAACATGTGTTCACTGAGGCCATGATTCGAGGCATTCGAAGTATACTCCCGAACCCGTACCCATCTCCCACTTCGATCCGTCCGTATAGATTGAGATCGCATTTTCTGTCATAACAGAGTTTTTCGCCTAGTCTTCCCTAGTTGGTATTTGGATTTCGAAGTTTCTATAAAAGTTCGTCTGCGGTGAGATATAGTCAGTTTTCTGTTCCAGTTCCGTCCCGATCACCGTACTTAATATGGTCGAGATTCTACAAGAGCGTTATTAAAGCATTTGCGACTCTCTTAGCCTGAGATCTGTATTCCTTTTCCAAGAAAGCTTTGAGTCCAGGATTGCACCCAGGTATTTTCCCTCATTAGATAGTTCCAGGGTGATTTTATCCATCTTAGTCCTTTTTGTGAACAAGACGAGTTCGATTTTGGCGGGATTAACTACCAGACCGTTGTCCTTTGCCCACGTTGATAGTATCTTAAGCGCTGATTCCATGAGTTCGCTAACCGTTGTTAAAAATTTACCTTTGATTATAATCAGAACGTCATCAGCGTAGGCAATCACCTTGATACCCATTCCGTTGACTGAATTGAGGATCTCATTTATTACAAGATTCCACAAAAGAGGTGAGATCACTCACCTATGTTCGAGTTAATTTTCAGCATGTTGCCCGTCCATAGAATAACCTGCGTGTACGAGCAGGTTATTCTATAGGAAGGGCATTAAGAATTGATGATATTTTGACATTGTTGAACGCACCTTCCACGTCCAGAAATGATGCCAAAACATACTCTTTTTTATGACAGTATCCTCAATCAACCCAAAAACATCACTTAAAATTTTTTAGAGTAAGCCTTAATTTTTTTTCCAAGTCTATATTGGAATTTAAAGGTTTAAAAATCCAAAGTTATAATTTCGATGCCACCCTAATCTATACACACAAAAAATATATGGGGGAAAAAATTTTGAGTAATCACTTGTTTAAATTTCAACAAGAATTTTTAATATTTTTTAATTAACGAAATTATAAATCAAAAGCTGTAAAAAAAATTAAGTAAATAATTTAATAAAAATTTTATATTTTTTATTTGTTAAGAGTTTGAATTCTCATTTAGTTTATAGTTTTTTTGTATATGGGGCATTCCATGTTAAATCGGACACTTTAAATAATTTTTTTAGATTTTCCCAAATTGTTGATATTTTTAGTACCCTTCAAAAACTCCTTCGTGGTAAATTTTCAAATTTTTTGATGACCCGTTCAAAAGATATATAATTTTTAAAAATTGGTACACAGAAAAAAATATCGTGAAATCAAAAGTAACAAAACAAATTGTTAGCAACTAACTTCCAACAATGTATATAGTTAATGTGACAAAAATCCAATTTAATTTCCAATTAAATGCATCAATTAAAATCATTGTTAAAAAACGCACAAAATGCTCATTGATAACACAGACACCTTATAAATTCATTTAATGAAGCTCAAATTTATGTGACGATAGCTCGGTGGTAGTGTGCTAGACTCAAATCATGAACATTGCGGGTTCGCTGCCAGCTGGCGGAAACATTTTTTTATTTTTATTTATTTTTATTTTAAATTATTTTTGTTTTGCTATTCTGCAGTACCTTTTATAAGCGTTAAGTCAAGTAAAAAATATATGAGAAATAGCACGGTGGTAGTGTGCTAGACTCTTACCATGTTCGATGCCGGTTCGATTCCAGCTGCCGCTGGATGTTTTTTTTTTTTAGTTTTTTATATTTTTTTTTTTTTAAATAAAATGACATTAAAACCGGTTTATTTCCTTTAATATTCGCGTATAGTCAACTACAAATATATACAAGGAATAGCACGGTGGTAGTGTGCTAGACTCGTATCATGTTCGTTGCGGGTTCGATTCCAGCTGCCGGCTAATGTTTTTTTTTTTAATTTTTTTTTTATTTTTTAGATTTTTTTTTTCTATTTTTAGATTTTTTTTTTATAAAATGACATTAAAGCATGCTTTTTTCCGTTAATATAATTTATTACAAACTTTTCAATTAATTTCATTGTTGATACAACAATGAATTTAATTGACAAAAATGAGTTGATATTTTTTTAAAAGTTACAAAAGTCAATGTTGTATTGACAAAATCCAATGTAGGCTCAGTTTCAATTAAATGTTTAATTGTATTAACAATGAAATCAATTGTATTGACAAATTTTTTTTTTTCTGTGTAGTTTGTTCCTTTACTCAAACTTCTTTTACTCATAACTTCTTCAATAACACTGTGCTACACCAAAAATATGCAGGGGTTATCATATGATAATTCGGGTTGGTTGGAGTCCATAGAGTACTGATATACTCATAGTTTTTCTGGATCACTTCGTTAAGTACGTTTTTTATTGGCAAATGTGTTGGAAAACGGAAATTCTTAAATTACAATTTTAAAAAATTATTACTTTGTTAGTTTGCAACCGATTTTCGATTTTATGGATTTAAAAAATATTAAAAATCGATCAAGAATTGGCTGAGCTACGATCGCTTAAGTAAAAAAAACCCGAATTTTTTGAAAAATTTGTCATATTCTTTACACTCTAAGTTGAAAGTGAATCATTAAACAATTTTTTTGAATTTTTTGTAAAAAAGTATGGTAAAGTGGCTTTCCAAAACACCAAAAAACATAACAATCGGTTAAAAAATAAATGAGTTATGCTAAGTTTTGTGACAGGACATTTTTAATTTTTTTCAGAAACGCTTGTAATTCAAGCATTATTCATAAATCTTGTTACTAAGTAGTAGTAATTTTATGCGCATATGCATATAAACTAGAGAACATATAAACTAGGAACGTAATTAGATTTGTGCGTGATTTACACATGATCACAAGTGAGCGTGATTGAAAATTAATTTTACTCACGTGGTTGTTAGTGAGTGTCAGTGTGAGTGGAATAAAAGAATTTGTGTGTCAATTACTTCCAAATCCTATTTATAATTTTTTGGGTTTGGTTAAAAAATATGAGTGTTACTTCTTAAACAAAATAATATTGAGAATCGGTTAAAAACAGGCTAAGGTGCGCTTGTTTATGTAAAAAACCTTTTTTGAATAGTTATACCTGCAACATTTTTATGACAGAAAAAGCTGTGCGCTTGCAAACATGTTTTTTTTAAAACGAAATTGCTAAAATTGTTGGATCATTTGATGGAAATTTTACCTGTTTATAAATATACATGTGAGGCATTCCACACCAAATGTTCAGTGAGAAAAAAATTGTGTACCAAAATTTTTTCAATGGGTCCCGGGTAAAAAAGTTTTTATATAACTAGGGTGAGATTTCCATGCAAATGCATGTTTTTTGTCGAAAGCCTAAAAACGATATCGACCAATTATCTTTCCGAATCAAGAGATATGCATTAAATGGCATCGATTTGCTTTCGCATATTTTGCATATTTTGGTGGAAATACATATTTTTGCATATTTTGATTTTAAATGCATATATTGTGCATATTTCGAACTTTTAAGTGCATATTATTGCATATTTTGGCATAAATTAGCAAAAACACAAATTGAAATTAATTTTTTTCAAAAACTATTTTAAATTTTAAAAATTTATTTTGAAAATCAGAAAAATTACTTTTTTTTTCTTCTTAATTTTTTTTTTATAGATTTTCTTAATTTTAAAAAAAATCTTTCTAGACAAACATCTAATCTTTAAAAAAAAAAAAATTACAAAAAAACAAAAGTGGCCGGATTTTTTATAAATTGACTTTTTTAAAAAATGGAAAATTTCAAACAGCTTTTGTCTTTAAGACTTTACTGTGTTTCATTTAATTTGCATAAATATTGAAGTAAAGATGCTCATGCAAAAAAGTTTGATATTTTCAATATTTGACCACGCCTACAAGGCCCACTTTTTGAAAAAAACTTAAATTTTATTTTTGTTATTTATTAGTACCCTAAGAGCGAATACTTTGCAAATGATATCCCATTGAAACCACTATGGTTTTTCTGTAGTGGAACAGTTGGTGTGGAATGCCTCACATGGCTATCCATACAACCCATTTAAAAATTTACGGTTCACATGTTTTTTTTTTTTTCGCTGAACATTTGGTGTGGAATGCCTCATACGTATATTTATAAATAGGTAAAATTTCCATCAAATGATCCCACAATTTTACCAATTTCATTTCAAAAATTTCAAATGTTTTCTGTCATAAAAATGTTGCAGGTATAACTCTTCAAAAAAGGTTTTTTACTTAAACAAGCGCACCTTAGCCTGTTTTCGACCGATTCACAATATTTGTTTGTTTAAGAAGTAACACTGATATTTTTTAAACAAACCCAAAAAATTATAAATAGGATTTGGAAGTAACTGACACGCCCATTATTTTATTCCACTCACACTGACACTCACTAACAACCACGTGAGTAAAATTAATTTTTAATCACGCTCACTTCTGATCATGTGTGAATCACGCACAAATCTAATTACGTTCCCATCTCTAGTTTATATGCATATGCGCATAAAATTACTACTAGTAACAAGATTTATGAATAATGCTTGAATTACAAGCGTTTCTGAAAAAATTTAAAAATGCCCTATCACAAAACTTAGCATAACTCATTCATTTTTAAACCGATTGTTATGTTTTTTGGTGTTTTGGAAAGCTACTTTACTATGCTTTTTTACAAAAAATTGAAAAAAATTGTTGAATGATGCACTTTCAACTTAGAGTGTAAAGAATATGACAAATTTTTCAAAAAATACGTTTTTTTTTTACTTAAGCGATCGTAGCTCAGCCAATTCTTCATCGATTTTTAATATTTTTGTTTTGTTTGAAAGGTAAGACCTATACCTTTAAAACAAATCCATAAAATGGAAAATCGGTTGCAAACTAACAAAGTAATAATTTTTTAAAATTGTAATTTAAGAATTTCCGTTTTTCAACACATTTGCCAATAAAAAACGTACTTAACGAAGTGATCCAGAAAAACTATGAGTATATCAGTAATCTATGGACTCCAACCAACCCGAATTATCATATGAGAACCCCTGCATAAATTATTTTTGGTCTTTTGTAGCACAGTGTAATGGTCCAAATTGCAATTTTTTTTTCAAAATTTTTGTTTTTTTACGTACTTTAAAAAAAATTCAAAAATTTTTTAAAAGTGCTCTATCATGTGATTTTTTAATTTTAAAATTTAAATCTCATTTTTGAAAATGTATGTCGAGGGCCTATATTCAAAACTCTCTAGCTAAAAAAACACAACTTTTCAGGAGAGCCAAAAAAGACTGTTTATTTCGCGTATTGTTAGAGTAATTAAAATTCGATATTCTACAATATTTTTTTAGATCAACTACTGAATCTCACATATAATTCGTTTTTAAAATTTTACACTATTGGGGATTTTATGAAAGATAGAGGGATTTGTTTTCAAAAATATTAAGTACATGAATGAAAATGATGAGATAGAGGGTTTTGCATTTTAATAAAAATGAATTATTATGATTTCATTTACGACATCGGTAAATTTTTAACGTGATTTATTAATGGTAACGGCTTATAAAAAATTACGCAAACGCGGTTTTGGTCCACAGGTGCTGATTTTTAAGACAAAAATTGTTTTTTTATCGAATTTTTTATCGAACAGGGAAAACATTTGTGGAATCGATAGAAGTTTTACACAAAAAAGTCAAAGAGTACATACATTTTCAAAAATGAGATTTGAATTTTAAAATTTAAAAAAAAACTTTTAAGAATTTTTTTATATTTTTACCCTCAAACATTTTTGTAAAACTTACCTACGCCCTATCTCCACTCCCTAAGTAGGCTCCCATACAAATTACAGTTGGAGTAAATTTTATAAAAATTTAATTTTGAATGGAAACTCACGTAGGGAGTGGAGATAGGGCGTAGTTATGTTTTACAAAAATGTTGGAGGGTAAAAATAAATGGGTGTCGGTATCCCTAATGACCCCTCTCGGACGCACCATTGAACCGGTAGAAGCTGATAAAATAAAACTAATTTACAAAAAAAAAAAAATGTATGGGGACCGCCTTAATAGTTTAAGATAGGGGGTAGGTGTGTTCAGAGAAAGTGTTTGGACTAAAAAAATGTTGTGGGTCGGTCATACATTTTATTGCTCTAAGGCAGGGTTTGAAAAAAAACTCTAACGTACGGTACGTTAGTGTTCTGTACGGAACTATGGAGCGACCGTACGTTATCGAAACGTACCTTTAAAGGAACACATTCACTAAAAAGTTTTTTAGTGGTTGTGAAGGTGTTCGCAAACAGAATTCCGAACGTTATGCCTGCGAGTTGAAGAACAGAAAATTTACGATAACGTACCGAACTAAGTTAGAAACAAAATAAAGTTCTTTTAGTGTTCTGTTTGCGAACTTTTGAGACATTTTTTTAAATTTAAAATGGCGACATCTTGAAAACTAAGAAAGATAGAGCAAAACGGAGCACATTTTTGGTGCTTGGGATCTCCATAGTATCGCTAGGCCTCTACACATGGGTAGACCCCATTGGGTTCTTATTTGGAATCTAAAAAAGTTAGCATTCCGGGAAATTTAAAAATGCACATATCTCGCGAAATACTGGCGACACGATGAAAAGTCTAAAAACATTTTTGTGGATCTTGTCTTGTAGTACATGACCGCTTTTAGACTTTATGTCGTGTCGGCAGTATTTAGCGAGATATGTGCATTTTTAAATTTCCCGGAATACTAACTTTTTTAGATTCAAAATAAGGACCCAATGGGGTCCACCCATGTGTAGAGGCCTAGCGATACTATGGAGATCCCAAGAACCAAAAATGTGCTCCGTTTTGCTCTATCTTGCTTAGTTTTCGAGATATCGCCATTTTAAATTTAAAAAAAAAATGTCTCAAAAGTTCGCAAACAGAACACTAAAAGAACTTTATTTTGTTTCTAACCTAATTCGGTACGTTATCGTAAAGTTTCTGTTATTCAACTCGCTGGCATAACGTTCGGAATTCTGTTTGCGAACACCTTCACAACCACTAAAAAACTTTTTAGTGAATGTGTTCTTGGAACGGAACGTTAAATAACGTACTGTTTTTTTTCGAACACTGCTCTAAGGGCACTTTTAGGGCAGTGAGAGCGGTTGGAGCAAATTTTAAAAAATGTAATTTTGTGTGGGAGCCCCCTTAGGAATTGGAGATAGGGTGTTAGTGTGTTCCGAAGAAATATTTAGACTTTTTAGATTAATTGGGTCGGTCTTGGAAATAACCCCTCTATGACACACCATTGCAGCAGTATAAATGATTTTAAGATTGGAAAATTACAATAAAATTTTTTCAAAAAATTTTAAAAAATAGTAATAATCGTTATCCCTCAATCCTACTGGGCAAAACATTTTTGGAATCGATAGAAGTTTTACACAAAAAAGTCAAAGTACATACATTTTTAAAAATGAGATTTGAATTTTAAAACTTAAAAAACTTAAAAAAAAACTTAAAGAATTTTTTTTATATTTTTTTTTTTTAATAAATACGTATAAACAAAATTTTTTTTTTTAAAAAAAATTTGCAATTTGGACCATTATTGAAGAAGTTATGAGTAAAAGAAGTTTGAGTATAGGAACAAACTACCAATTTTTAAAAATTCTATACCTTTTGAACGGGTCATCAAAAAAACCTGAAAATTTACCACGAAGGAGTTTTCGAAGGGTACTACAAACTGTTAACAAATTGGGAAAATCTAAAAAAAAATTATTCAAAGTGTTCGATTTGACATGGAATGCCCATATACTTTATATAACTCGACACGAATTTGACAATTTTTCCAATATTTAATCACGTCTCCTAAGTCCAGTTTTTTATATCCTCCACTCTAGTGATAGAGGGTATATATAAGTTTGTCATTCCGTTTGTAACACCTCGAAATATTGGTCTAGGACCCCATAAAGTATATATATTCATGATCCTCGATCGATTTTAAGACGATCTAGCGATGTCCGTCCGTCTGTCTGTCTGTTGAAAACACGCTAACTTAAAAAAAAAACTTTACGGAGGCATCTGAAGTTTGGCATATATGTTGGACATTTACCTGGTCAGGTTGGTATTGCAATCCAGCAAAATCTGTCCAGTGCACTATAGGAAATTTTACCCTTTTTTTGGCCAAAATTATTTACAGCCAAACGGCTGGACCGATTTGACTGATTTTTTTTATTTGACTTTTGGAAGACTCTTTAGAGGGAGGGAGTGACTCTTAAAGGTTTTCATACACTCAAAAAAAAAATTAGTAAAGTTACCTAAAAAATTACCTAATAATTAGTTCCAAACAGGGTTCCCGGGTTATAAGTTGCCGCATCTAAGATTTTTTAGATCCTTGATAGATTATATGGTTTTCTAAACTGTTTTTACAATATTTTTTTTTTTTTTGAGTGTACACTAACTTTCGAAGATAACAGTAGAAATTTATTTTAACAATGTTAAGAAGTGTCAAACAAATCTACTTTTTAATAAGGATTTTATTCAAAAATTTTATTTTTGAGTTCCAAGTCGTCAACTACATTTCAAAATGCCACTACGGGCAGCCGTAGATGATGCAAGAGCTAGGGGCTCAACTTCCCTATTTAGATCTTTAGAGATTTCTGCTGTAACTCGTATTTTTGTTCTCGCAGATTTTGACAAAAAAGTTAACTGCGGTCGCCCAGGTTTCGATTTAGTGGAGGCAGGCTGCGTTTCAAGTTTTTTTTAGCCAAGTATTGCCTTTAAGCCAAACAGCATGCTGTCTTTCAAAAATTTTTAAACTCCTACAACTTTTAATCTTTTTCATATTTATATTTGAACAAAATATTCTTAATTCCTCCTTTATATATTGTTTAAAGTTTTCGAAACATCCACTCTCAGCAATGTATGAAAAGAAATGGTCAGAAATAGCGGCTCCTTATCCACCTCTGCTTTATTTCTCTCGCCATGTATTAAATAACTCTGAATTTGGCACTCAGTAGTCACCTGGAAAAATGGGTATAAAAAAAAAGTTTGCACATATCCGACCTTGAAATTTTTTAAATTCGGAAGGTAATTGATTGTCCTAGAAAACTTTTATGGTTTTATAGCTAACATATGCTATCATTTTTTTTAAAGTCAAAATAAAATTCCAATTCATACTTCAAAAAGTTCATCTTAAGGTCACTTCAATTTTTCCAATAAAATCGATCTAATAGATGAGTTCACCAACATTTCACTATTTATCATTAAAGTACTCACCTTTGACATTATTTTCCATTTTTTAGTTTTTAAAAACTATAAATTCTTAATATAAAAACTTTTGTTAGAAGCTATCACAAAATTCGCTGCTCTCAATCGTTATTTTATAACTAAGTAAGAAATTGCAAGAAAAACTACTGATAAAGTGACAGTACATCAATTCTGTCGAAAAATTGAGAAAGAATTGTTTACTTTGTTAAGTTTTTTTTATATTAATGTGAAAAAAAATAATGTTTGCAAAAATTTTAATTTTGACTTTTGGCCAAAAAATGGGTAAAATTTCCTATAGTGCAGTGGTTCAAAAGTTATAAGCAAATGAGTGAACTTCGGCAAGGGTTTTTCTGGAATTTAAGAGATAAAACACACGGTAACTTTCGAACGGCAATTCTGAGGGCGCTGAAGTGTGCCATATATATTTGCCGTTCCTCTGGTCCAGTTCGTTTTAAATTTCAGCCAAATCGGTCCAGTGCTTCAAAAGTTATTAGCAAAACCGTAAATTTCAGATTAGTTTCACCTTAAATTCACGTGTTGAAAACCCGTTAAACATGTTTTAAAAACATTTGTAAGTCAGAAAAATATTTTACAAGGTATTTTTGTCACACAAAAATATTTTTACACTAAAACAAAAAAAAATAAACTCAAAAAAAATTTAACACTCAAAAAAAATTTTACACTCAAAAAAAATTAGTAAATTATTATTATTTTTTTTCAAAAATTAATAAAAAAAAGTTTTTTTACAGAAAATAAAATATTTCTAACCAAAAATGTTATTTTTTTCACGTTAGAAAATTTACTATCACTTAAAAAGGGCATTGTGGAGGGTATTCATAGATTCGGCCAAGTCGAATTTAACTTTTCTACTTGTTTAAAATTGAAAACGCAAAAACACAATTTTCTTGTAGTTCAATATATGGCTATCCATACATGGGACACATTTTTTTCTTAAGTAGGACATTTGGGGTGGAATGCCTCATGTATATGATTTTAAATCGATCATCATTCTAAAAGAGGTCAAGTATTAACAAAACATGTGCAGAAATTTATTATAAACTGTGTGACAAAGTCTTGTTTATGGCATTCAAAAGGACAATGAAATTTCTAATTTTTATTTAAAAATGGCACCCCTATAGTTTGTAAGAAACCTTAAATGCCCCTTAGGGAGCCTAATGAAAATTTGGTGTGAAGCTCTGGTAGAAAATTTTGTTTGTGTGTGTGTTTGTATTTGGCAATTGTTTTCACACACGCCATATAGACAGATTACCATAAATTCAGAGCGGAAATGAAATCGCACAGAAAGGCCCTTGAAATGTACACATACTTCTTAAAAAAAAAAAAAAAAAAACGCGGCATGTTGTGTATAAAAATATATTTCTGTACCAGCACCACAACCGCCTGCCGCCGGACAGGATTTCTACAGGATGTGCAACGTCATTAAGTTAAAGCAAAAACAAAAATTGTAACACAAAATAACAAAAATAAACGAGAAAACATGAAACGGTGATTGTATGTAAATGTATTTAGTTTGAAATGTTTCACGCAATTCTTATTTGCTCAAACCTTCACTCACTCACCAGTTCATTCATTCAATCATGCATGCAACATTAGAGTGGCATTTTTTGTTCAACTTTTGATTTTCGAGCAAGATTTTATTCTACTAGGCCTGAAACTTATGTAGTACAAATTTTGAGGCCAATCGTATTAAATTAACCCGTGGTTTTGAATTAAAAAAAAAAATTAAATTAGTCAAACGGTTTTCGAAATGGGGTTTTTAATTTTTTTCCAAATTTTAAAAAAAGTCTAAACATTTTTTCCTTGATCCTTACATACAGCTTGACATCAACTTTCGTTTAATTTGAGTCAAATCCGATAATTTTTACCCGTGCACAGTGGATTAAAAATTAAAACTCCCGGTCAAAGGGTTAAAATAATCATCCAAACTCATTGAAATTTGTCTCCCATATGGATTTTGGGTCGCTGAATTCATGTGCGCTCTTAAAATTTAGAAATTTGTAATGGTTTATGAGATATTGGGATCCCCTGTAGGCTAGTTGGTAGCGTGCTAGCCTATGAAACAAGGGGTCGTGGGTTCGATTCCCACCAAAAACCCTTGGTCGATTTCGCTACAACAAGACGACGGTCATTGTTACCAGTTCTCGGTTAGGTTAAAATTATTTAAAATGAGTTGTAAATAAAAATTGGAAAAATAAATAAAAACTGATCATTGGATCAAATTATTATAAAAAAAAAAAAAATATTATTATATTGGGATCCAAACTTTGAATTGGGTATAAACTAGAAATGGGCGCGTGAGTGATTTTTGACTCACACTCACTCACTCACGCTCACGACGGGAATTTTCGAAACACGCACACTCACTCACGAGCATATTTTTTCTACTCACACTCACTCACAATCACGTGAGTAAATTTAATACAACTCACACTCACGCAAGCTTCACTCACACTCACGTTGACTCACACTAGCGAAACTCTTATTTATACAAAAAAATTTCAAAAACTAAAATTTCAAAACTGTTTTAAAATTTTCAGCAAAATTTAAAGTTTAGCATAATTTTACATTTTTCTTTGCATTTTTCGGGACGAAATCTTAAGTTAAGCCAAATTTTACAACTTTTTTGATGCTTTTTTTGGTACGAAAGGAAATATGAAGAAAAAATAAATCACGCAAACTCATGCAAAAAAATCGGCTCACGTACACTCACTCACGCAAAAATCTTACTCACTCACGCAATTTTTTTCTCCGCTCACACTCACTCACAATCACGTGAGTAAAATTGAATTCACTCATGCGTGATCACGTGTGTTCACGTGAATCACGCTCTAATCTGCTCATGTGTCCATCTCTAGTATAAACTAATGACGTTTTCTTTTCCGGAAAAAAATGTCGCACTTTCTGCACTTTCTGCACTTTTTTTTCTTCAATGACTCTTTGTGCACAGTTGTGTACAGTAAATATAGACATGTTTGTACCAAAGGAAAGGTATTTTCAAGGCCTATCTAATGCTATATCAAGCATTTTAAAACAATACTCAGTTTTTGAGCTGATCCGATAAATGAAAAAAATGAATAAAATAAGCGTGTTTTGACATTTTATTATAAGCAGTTAGATAGAACTCGACAATAGCTTTCTCTTGGTACCAAATATGTCTATTAGGGCGGGTCGATATGTATGGAGCGAAAAAAACTGAAAAATCGTATAGCAAAAACAAAATCTATAAGAAATTCTAAGAAACTTTTCCAAACAAACCTTTTGTCTAAAATCAAACCCTATACCGCGCCTAACGACATGAAAATCCGTCCGTCCGTCTGTCTTTCTGTCTGTGTGAAACACGCTAACTTTCAAATGTTAGCGGAAGAATGAAAAATATATACGGCAAGCTGCTGAAGCATGGCGTATATATTTGTTATACTTCCAGTCAGATTAATACTAAATTTCAGCGAAATCTGTCCAGTGGTTCATAAGTTCATAAGATGGGGAAATGTGGAATTTCAGATGGGTTGTAATCCGAACTCCCGTGTTGAAAAAAAACGTCAAACACGCTTTGAAAAGGAATGGTAAGCCAAAAAAATATATATTTTAGAAACTATTTTTGTCACTCAAAAAAAAAAAAAATATTATACTCAAAAAAAAAAAAAAAATTACACTCAAAAAAATTTACACTAGATTTTTTTTTTTACAAAAATAAAAAAAAAGAATTTTACTCAACATAAATTAAATACTAATGTAAAAAAAATATTCAGTTATCAAAAATTTTTTTCGAACACAGCATTTTTCCTCTCCGATATGCAACTCTCCAATTTCATCCCACAAAAGTATCTAAGTATGTGTTTTTTTTTGACGAAATATCATTATGATCCTCAATTACATACCTTTATTTACTAAGAAAAATCCGCTGCACCAGCTCCCTTTGTAATTAACATACAAAGGCTTTGGAGGGAATCGAACCCACTACCCCTGCCCTTACTTTCAGAGTATCACGCTACATGTTAATATACTGCAGCCCAATATAAAATAAATAATGGAGTAATATTATCATGGATTACCGATAAAAGCAGCGATTAATTGTTAAAATTTCTTATTATAATTTTTCGTCTGTGGCGTTTTCATTACAAATCAATCTAATTATTTCTCCATTTCAAGGATTATGTCTAATATACTTGCCGTTCATAATCCCAAAAATTGTACGAATTATATCCAGCGGCAATTAGTAAAACATTGCCGCTGGATATGTTCTTGCAGCATATCGGTACATAAAACTATGATTTCTTTACATCTGAGGTGTAGGGTATGTTCAGCAACTTTGTAGAAAATATTATGGCAAATATTTTTGTGAAACTTATTAACCCTCTAACTCCCTCTCATAACGGTATTTTTTGGCTCTATTCTAACAAATCGCAAAAAACACCCCGAAAGAGGGGGAGGGTGGGGATGAAATGTTCTACAAAAATGTTGCCAATTAAATTTTACAATATACCTCAGAGCACACCAAAGCCCAAAAATTAACACAAACACCAAAAAAGAGTCAAGTTCTATGTTTTGCTTATGAAAAAAAGGACGGACGGACAAATCTTCATGTCGTTAGGCGCGGTATAGGGTTTGATTTTAGAAACATGGTTTCTTTGGGAAATGTTCTTAGAATTTCTGGTAGATTACGTTTTTGCTATACGATTTTGGACAAAAAAATCGACCCGCCCTAATGTCTATACTTCTGTTCATTACTGTGCACAAAGAGTCATTAAAGAAAAAAAAGTGCGACTTTTTTTTTCCAGAAAAGAAAACGCCATAATAGGCCATTTACATATGCCTCGAAATCCAAAAAAAATGGGATTTCAATGAAAATCCAAGTAAATCCAATTACTTTTTTGGATTTCAAATGTCAAATCCCATACAAAAAAAAACTTGGATTTTGGGAAAATCGTAAAATCGCAATTTAAAATCCAAAAAATTTCTACTACTTAATTGTACAACTATGGGTTTTCCCAAAATAATCATCCCTAATGCTTTTTTTACAACGCTGCACACGATTTTTTATCAGCTGTTGTTGTTTTTTATAAAGTAAAAAACAATTAAAATTTATTTTTTTAAAACTATTAAAAGATTAATAAAAACAATGTTTAACAATGTTTCATTTAAAATTTACCATTGCAAATGGTAAACGCACAATTTAGTTGACCAATTTGGTCTTCCTAACAAAGAAAAACACTCAATGGTGGCGGCCCCAAACTTGGCAAAAATTTTAATTTTCTTGCATTTAAAGAAGCAGCTCTACATAAAAACACATTTTTTGATATTGTGGTCCCAACAAATACTAGTGGGATTGAAAATATTGGCTCCGGCAAAGAAAAATCATTGTTTTTAGAAATATTTATAAAATTTGGTAATTTTCCAACTAACAACCCTGTACACAAATCAAAAGAAAATACAGAGTTAGTACAAACAAGTAGAAAAATTTAATTCGACTTGGTCGAATCTATGAATACCCTCCACAATGTTATCTCATAGTAATTTTCTAAAAAAAATTTAAAAAATTGCATTACAAATTTTTTATTAGAAATATGTATATTATTTTGAGTCAAACTTTCTTTTAATCAATCAAATTTTTTTGAGTGTACAATTTTTTTGACGGTCAACATTTTTTTGAGTCTGCCATTTCATTCAAAAAAATAATAATGTGTAAATTTTTTTTTTGAGTGTAACATTTTTTTTTTTGAGTGTAAATTTTTTTTTGAGTGTAAATTTTTTTTAGTGTACAAATTCTTTGAGTAACAAATTACTTTGTAAAATATTTTTGTTGTTTTATACCTACATATTTGTAATACAAAAAAAAAACTATTTCACATATTTTCCTCTTTTTATATTACCATCCTTTTCTTTAAAAACCAAAAACAAATTAACATTCAATCATACACATACTTTATTTGATTTTTTCCCGTTACATACAGTTGCACTAACAATAACAAATATTTACTTGTCTAACAACTAAACTGCACCCCACGACAAGAAAACAAACAACAACAAGTTTTACAAAACTGGTATTTCACCATGCTATTAAAACTTGTTTAACGAGTTTTCAACAGTTTAAGGTGAAACAAATCTGAAATTCAGTGCATTGCTTATAACTTTTGAACCACTGAACCGATTTTGCTGAAATTCAAAACCAAACAGCCTTGGGGAACAACAAATATATATGCTAAGCTTCATTCCCCTCAGAATTGTCTTTCGAAAGTTATAGTGGTTTTAATCTTGTAAATTCGAAAAATACCCTTCCCGAAATTTACTATTTTGCTCATAACTTTTGAACCACTGGACCGATTTCGCTGGATTGCAATACCAACCTGACCCGGTAAATGAAGAACATATATGTCAAACTTCAGGAGCCTCCGTAAAGTCTTTCAAAAGTTAGCGTGTTTTCAACGGACAGACAGACAGACAGACGGACGGACGGACGGACGGACGGACGGACGGACGGACATCGCTAGATCGACTTAAAATCGATCAAGGATCATGAATATATATACTTTATTGGGTCCTAGACCAATATTTCGATGTGTTACAAACGGAATGACAAACTTATATATACCCTCTATCACTAGAGTGGAGGGTATAACAAAATCCCGCTAAATGTCAAAAAGCATATGTAAACGGTATAGATTTTAATTGGATTTGAAATCCAAATTTATGTGGATTTCGGGCAATATGTAAATAGCATATAAGACATTTTTCAAATTCGGCAAATAATACACTGAGAAAAATTACTCTGAAATTTTAACCGTCAACTATTTCGGCGGGGTTAAAGAAAATGGGTAGGTATAAAACCTATATGGAGATTAAGAGGACGTTAACACACTGAAAAAAAGACATAACTAAAATTTAGAAAAAAATGTCTTTGAAAATGTTCATGAATTTTTCTAAAATTTAGTGAAATTTAACTAAAAAATGAGAAATTTTCTTAACTACACTGAAAAAAAAGACATAACTAAAATTAAGGAAAAAATGTCTTTGAAATTTTATCATGAATTTTCCTAAAATTTAGTTAAATTTAACTAAAAAATGAGAAATTTTCTTAACTATGAGGAAAAAAATTTTGTTCATTTACTTATAATTAGTTCATAGTTTTCTTAAAATGAAATTTTTTAATATTAGGAAAAAAAATCTTACTGCCAAAGAAATTTTCCACAAATCTAAGAAACGTATCTTTATTTTTAAGATATATTTCTTAAAAAACAATTTAGTTCAAGTTTTGTTAAAATTTACTAAAAAAAGAACATCATCGAATTACTCTTCTTTGAATTGAGGAAGTGTGCTTCTTAGAATTTAGTTAATAACTTCTGAGAATTTAGTAAATAACTTCATAGAACTTACAATTAGTTAAAAATTAAAAATGGCAATATCTCGAAAACTAAGCTAGATAGAGCGAAACGAATGAAATTTGAAATTAAAGCCTACAAACAAGTAAAATGTGGAATAGAATAGCTTTGTATATCTGTCGGGGTCTCAAGACCCTAATATCGGATCTAAAATTTGAAATTCCGAGATTTTATATATGCACATTAGAGTGACTCAAAAAAAAAAGTTGATGATGTACCCCCCTCAAAATGAACTTTGACATGTTTTATGAAGATTCCCAAAATATTTGAGCTCTAGCGATAATCTCCCGTGAGCTAAACCGCGTCTAAAAAGGGTCCAAAAATGGTATTTTTCATGAATATAAAATTCAGTAAATTTTTTTTTGTCCAATGAATGACCGAATATAACAGATATTTAGAAATTCTTTGATTCTGCATTAAAACATTTTAAAAATCTAACCACAGACTCGAAATAACGAGATGTTTATGTCAGTTTTTTGATGCTTTTCAATTCGATTTTACTGAAAACTTAAATAACTTTGGTATTTTTTGACCGATTTTCACTTCTAATACATCGTTAGAAAGGTGTTGACCACCGCTTGGGATTTTAGTCGAAAAATTAACCCTTAACTGCACTGTCTTACTTTTTTATAACGTTTACTTTGACATCATTAAAAAAACATTTTATAACCACAGAAAGCGTATCTTTGTGCAGGAAACACGTTTAATTAATAAATTTGGCCACAATTAAACATTTTTAAAAAAGTATTTGCGGAAATTATTGAATGCTTTTGAAATTTTGTTTTTATTTTGTTTTTGTCAAAATCGGAGTCAGAGCCCCCTAAAACATAAATAACATTTTTTAATAAAAAAAAGCGAAAAAAAATTACAGAGTGTTCATTCTACACGATCCGCTGTGCGTTGCGACTTTAGAAAATTTAGAAAATTTCCACCGAAAATTTAAAAATTTCGAAGAGATTTTTTTCACTAATTTCAAATAACGATGTCTCGAAAACCGTTAAACAGATTTTAGAAATTTTTTGATAATTTTTTTCTAAGAATCGAAATTTTTTTAGTGGAAATTTTTCAAAAATTCAAAATCAAACCACGGGTTAAAATGATATAGTGGGGCTTAAATTATGTTTAAATGGGAGATTGTTGCAAGCGGTATGAAATGGTCAAGAAAAAAAATTTAGATTTTTTTTTTTAATTTCGTGAACGTTCGAAAAAACCACCATTTTTTAACGAATTTCAAATGACGACATCCAGAAAACCGTTCGTTTAGTTAAAAAAATCAAAAACTTTAACCGCTGCGGCGTCCGCGACCCGCGCGCTGGTCGCCACAAATTAATTTAATCCGATTTGTCCTCAAATTTGTACCACATAAGTTTTGGACCTAGTAAAAAAAAAATTACCGTACTTTGAAAATAGAAACATTTTTTTGCCATACAAAAAAATGCCGGTCTAATACCAACCCATACACAACCTTTGACCGTAAATCCGAAATCCGTGAAGTAATAAAGTTGATATAATTATTTAAAAAAAATATAATTCCGTCACTTAAAGGCAGACCACCACCCATGATGGGTGACCCATCGTATACTTTTTCTATTATATTTCTTCGTTCATTTGGGCGGTTATTGTTTTTCAAACGGTATTGTTATATTACACTCAAAAAATAAAAACTGTAAAGTTAGCAAAAAATTTAGTTAAATTTAACTAAAAAAACACCTGATTTTGAACCTACTAAATTTCTAGTTAATTTAACAAAAAATATTTAGTTAAGTTTTCGTAGAATGAATGTAGCAAAAAAACCGTAATTTTAACTAAAAATTCAGCTGAAAATTTCGTAACATTTTTTATTAGTTGAATTCAGCTAAACTTTTTGTAAAAAATTTTAAGTTTGGTAAATATTGGTTTTAAACACTAACACTTCACTTATTTTTTCTTTTTTTTCACAGCATTAAGTTCAGCTTAAGTAGGACTTATGAGATTTGTATAGGAGGCTACACAAGAAATGTTTAAAATTTTTCACTTGACAAAAATGTTACAAAAAATCAGCAAAATTATTAGTAAAAATTCGTAAACTCAGTTTTAAAGTCAACAAAAAAAATTAATTCAAAATTTGTACAAAACTAGTATTTTCGTAAATTGAACTTAACTAGAAAAAGTAGTTAAAACGCTGATTTTAACTAAAAATTTGCTAAAAAGCCAGTAAACTCGAGTTAACAAAAAAAAAATTGTTAACTTTACAGTTTTATTTTTTTGAGTGTACGTGGAATTTATTTTTGACCTTTTAAATCGCTCTTCGACATTTCAGATAAATTTTAGTTTACGGGGTTCTTGTGTTGTGGATTCTACTACACTCAAAAAAAAAAAATTGTAAAGTTAGCAAAAAATTTAGTTAAATTTAACTAAAAAAACACCTGATTTTGAACCTACTAAATTTCTAGTTAATTTAACAAAAAATATTTAGTTAACTTTTCGTAGAATGAATGTAGCAAAAAAACCGTAATTTTAATTCAGCTGAAAATTTCGTAACATTTTTTATTAGTTGTATTCAGCAAAACTTTTTGTAAAAAAATTTAAGTTTGTTAAATATTGGTTTTAAACACTAACACTTCACTTATTTTTTCTTTTTTTTTGCACAGCATTAAGTTCAGCTTAAGTAGGACTTATGAGATTTGCATAGGAGGCTACACAAGAAATGTTTAAAATTTTTCACTTGACAAAAATGTTAAAAAAAATCAGCAAATTAATTAGTAAAAATTCGTAAACTCAGTTTTAAAGTCAACAAAAAAAATTAATTCAAAATTTGTACAAAACTAGTATTCTCGTAAATTGAACTTAACTAAAAAAAGTAGTTAAAAAGCTGATTTTAACTAAAAATTTGCTAAAAAGCCAGTAAACTCGAGTTAACAAAAAAAAGTTTGTTAACTTTACAGTTTTATTTTTTTGAGTGTAGAAAAAGCATAGACGATTTTGTATAGAACGTAAAGACTGGCAGATCTTTGTAATACGGGTCACCAAACTAATGAACTGTTTGTTATACTGGACTTAAAGCCGATTAGTATGGTAGCTAAAACTATTGCAAATAAATCCGTAAATCCGTGTCAGTAAATGGCACCTTATTCACAATTCCATGCATTGGGGGAATGAGAATTTACAGCTAATTGTTCTACATTCATACTTTGCTGATGTAAAAAGTACATGTAGTACAAGATGTATTAAAGTTCATACCAAACAAAAAAAAAATAATACCAATTACGTACTCAGTATTTACATTTAATGCCAAATGAAACTGTTAAAATTACAAGAAATGCTTTCAATTCAAATAATGTTCACAAATTTAAGTCTAGTAATTATCAGATTAGTAAAATTAAGCAAGGATATTTATGCAATTATGAAGAAATATTTTTATTAATTTATTACGTTTAATTATAAGTTGTTTGTTTTTATAACAACTATTTATTTTAAATTAAGGGGGGTTCAAACAAAAAAACAAACTAAATGTTAACAATATTTAAACAAAATATAAAAAAATAAATACGCAATATTTTTTAATTGTGTTTTTTTTTATTTGAAAGATAAACTGTCATAATATTTTTAAAGTTTTATAACACAAAATTTGGTTAACTAGAATAGCCAGGGTTGCCACTTAATTGTGGAATGCTTTATTTAAAGGACAAAATCGGCTGCAGTTGTACAGCAAAAACTACTGAACCGATGTTGATGAATTTGTATACCCTCCAACTACAGTATTGGGATATACTCACTTTGTCATTCCGTGTGTAACGCATCGAAATATCGGTCGGGGACCCCATAAAGAACTAAACCAACCTCTGAAAATTAACATTTTTTTACATGACTTTTTTTCGTTTTGTTTACCAAATGCAACATTTTTATGCTAAAAGAAGTTCAAAGTCGAGCATTTGGACCCTGACAATTAAAAAATGTAGTTTTTTCGGTCCGCCCCCCTTTTATGGGCTTAGAATAAAAAAGTTAAGTTATAATAAACTTGCATTTCTTTTGTGCAAAAAGCATAAGAATGAATTTTTAAACACATATTCGAGAGGAAATTTGCCCCCCCCCCCAAATAAATATTATAAATCCTTTACCAAAACTCGATTCTATATCACCTTACATGCCACATTAGACTGGCATTTTTTTTTTCTCAACTTTCGATTTTCCCAAGTGTCCGGGCAAAACTTATGTGGTACAAATTTGAGGCCAATCGGATTAAATTAACCCGTGGCGCCCGGCGGTCAAAGTTTTTGATTTTTGAAAAATTAAGAAAAAAAAAAAAAAAAATTAAAAAAAAAACAAGTGAGAGTGTTACATTCGGCTGTGTCGAATCTTTTACACCCTCCAAAATGTAAAAAAAAAATCCAGAGGCGTCTGTTTTTTTTTGGGGGGTGGTTGGTGGGAGACGTTAGGGGCCACCTTCCCCTTGCGATTTTGAACTTCTTCTGAGATAAGAATGTTGCATTTGCTTACCAAAAGTAAAAACAACTCTGCAAAAAATTCTGTTTTTCTTGGGTTGGTTTAGTTCTCCAAGGGGGAACTTTTTTCCCCTTGGTCGGATTATGCCCATTTCCGAACTTAACCTGCCTAGGAATATAAGACATATTCGTGCAAAACTTCGGAAGTCTAGCTCTTTTATTTTGGACTGTATCGTGTCCTCTACAGACGGACAGACGGACGGACGGACGGACGGACATCGCTAGAATGTCTTAGAATCGATCACTGATCAATAATATATATACTTTATGGGGTCCTAGACCGATATTTCGATGCGTTACACACGGAATGACAAAGTGAGTATACCCCCATACTGTGGTTGGAGGGTATAAAAAATGTTTTTGATACATTATTTTAATTAATTTTGGCATGCTGAAAACGAATTTCATAAAATTTCTTGAATCGGTCTAACGGTTTTCGAGATATCCCAAAGATTTCCAAAAAATGCCCAAAATGGTGGTTTTTCCTACGTTCAAGAAATTTTTTAGAAAATATCACAATTTTTTTTCTCTGCCATTTCATAGAGCTTAAGACAATCTTTCATTTAAATCTAATTTGAGCCAAATCCGATCATTTTATCCCGTGGCGCCCTTCGGTCAAAGTTTTGGATTTTTGGTGGAAATTTTTCAAAAATCCAAAACTTTGACCGAAGGGCGCCACGGGATAAAATAATCGGATTTGGCTCAAATTAGATTTAAATGAAAGATTGTCTTAAGCTCTATGAAATAGCCGAGGAAAAAAAATTGTGATGTTTTTTAAAAAATTTCTTGAACGTAGGAAAAAACCGCAATTTTTTGCAAATTTCAAATGGCGATGTCTCGAAAACCGTTCGACCGATTTTAATTTTTTTTTGATATTCGTGCTCATCGCATCAAAATTAACTAATATGATGTGTCAAAAAAAATTTAAAATTTAAATTTTTTATTTTTTTTTTTTTAATTTTTCAAAAATCCAAAACTTTGACCGCCGGGCGCCACGGGTTAATTTAAACCGATTGACCTCAAATTTGTACAACATCCGTTTTAGTCCTAGTAGAATAAAAAAATACCCGGACTTTGAAAATTGGAGAACATTTTTTTTGGCCATACAGAAAAATGCCAGTCTAATGCCACATAGGAAAACACGCTTTATATCGAATTCGATATCGATGAAATTCTTAAAAAAAACGATTCTTTTTCGAATCGATATCGACTCATTTTGCATGCTGGATACCTCTTATTTGTCTCCCCTTATTTCCGTATGCAAGTATTAGGACAATCCACACAGGGCCAGCATGATCCAATTCCGGCCAAAAGTCTTTATCGGTTTTGGATCCGTCTGAAAATGTGCTTCTAGAGGACACGGTGAGCCTCAGCGATGTTCAGGTTGAACTTTAGTGTCGACGAAAGTGTAAGCGCAGTTCGATTTCTTCATGAATAAATGTCACAAAACTGTTAACAGCGAAATCGTAGCTGATCGCATTCGCGAGATATCGCGAAATTAGTGTTTTTGTATTTTCTAAAATTTTGACAATGAAGTTTTTTAAATATCTTCAAAAACTGGGTATGCAGTTTTAATTGTATTTATTTACATGTCACAACACAGTTAACAGCGAAATCCTATCTTCTCAATTTCGCGAGAAATCGCGAAATTACTTTTATGCTGTTTTTATTTTTGTTTTTATCTTCATATATGATTTTTTAAAATTTCATAAAAACATGGTATGCAGTTTTACTTGTGGTTGATCAAAGGTCACACAACTGTTGACATCAAAATTGTAGGTGCTAAATTTCGCGAGATATCGCGTAATTATATTTATATATATATTTTTTTTTTTTATTATATTTTAAACCCGGTTCTTTAGAAATGATAAAAAAAAGAGGTAAGCAGTTTGATTTGAAGTAAGTTTGGTCTGTAAAAACATATACTTCAATTAACGACAAAAATGTGGTATGCAGTTTGAATTCGAGGTTATTAGAGGTGACAAAACTGCAAGCATAAAAATTATAGACGCTCAATTTCCCGAGAAATCGCAAAATTACTGTACGAGCTTTTATAACAAATTACTTTTTTTTCTTTGGTATCAAAAAAAAAAAATAAAAATTACGAACGACAAGTATATGGTATGCAGTTTAAATTGCACGTAACTGAAGGTGGTAAAACTGCTGAAATCTATATATTGACGCTAATTTTCGCGAAAAATCGCGAAAAATTTTTCAATTTTTTTTTCATTTATTTTGTATTGTAATATTATTATGCACTCTCTTTTTCTTCAAATAATTCATAACCATTTATTAACTGTCATATTATTTTGATTCCTTAAAGAATTGAGCACATAGGACTTTTGTGTTAGCAGTGTCTTTTTATCATGTACAAATAAAAATGCATACCACGTTTTTACACCATTTCAAAAGAACATGCAAAATTGAAAAATAAAAAAAAATAAAAAATATATAAATAATTCCGCGATATCTTGCGACAGTGTACAGTGTACACCTACAACTTTGATGTCAACACCCTTATGACCTTCGATCACGTACACATTAAAGTGCATATCAGATTTCCACAACATTTGAAAAAAACCTACAAAAAGTTGAAAAACAAAAATTAAAAAAAAAAATTTCTTCGCGATTTCTCGCGAACTAAAGAAGATAGGATTTCGATGTTTACTGTTTTGTGACCTTAAAATAAGTACAATGAAAACTGTATACTCAGTTTTTGAAAATATTTAAAAAACTTCAATATCAAAATTTTTTAAAATATAAAATCACTAATTTCGCGATATCTCGCGAATGCGATCAGCTACGATTTCGCTGAAAACAGTTTTGTGACAACTAATCATGTAGAAATCGAACTGCATTTACACTTTTCGTCGACACTAAAGTTCAACCTGAACATCGCTGAGGCTCACCGTGAGGAATTCGAGGTCGCTGATTTCAAAATTTAGCTAAAAACCAAAAAAATCAAAATGGCGAATCCAATATGGCGGACAATTTTATTTTTTAAATTGTCCGATTGAACTCAAATTTTGTTTTATGCGGTTCTTGGAGTTACTGAATAAGAATTGTTACTCCGAATTTTGAAAAACAAAATGGCGGACTAAATATGCTTCTTAAAGTTTAAAGAATGATCCAACTCCGGCCAAAAGTCTTTATCGTTGTTGGATCCGGCTGAAAATGTGCTTCTAGAGTATTTCGGGGTCGCTGATTTCAAAATCTAACTAAAAACGAAAAAAAACAAAATGGATTTAACTCAAATTTTGTTTTAACGGGGTCTTGGAGTTACTGAATCTAAATAACTGGCGTGCATTTTGAAAAACAAAATGGCGGACTAATTATGCTTAGTAAAGTTTGTTTAAAGTAATTAAAAAACAGTTATATTCCTTTTCTTTTGTGAAGCTAGCTGAAAGTGTGGCCTAGTAAATTTCCGGGTCTGTTATCTTAAAATCGAACTGATAAAATTCAATATGGCGGAAACAATATGGCGACTAGATTTTTTAACTTTGTCTGATCTAACTACAAATTAGTTTTTAGAGTATTAAGAGTGTCTGAAGTTAAATCTACGCACAAAATTTTTATATATATTTTTTTTTATTTTTGATATAAATATGGAAATGGTGTAAATGACTTACTTAGTTTTAGAAAAGCTTTTGGAAATGGTGACGACAAATTATTAACTTTTTTTTCTTTTTTTTTGGAAATTCAATAAAAAATCTTTGAATTTAATTGGAAATGGTGTAACTGATATTTTCCATAATTCTACAAAAAAAACTAGAAGGTTAGGTTAGGGTGGCGGTGCCAGATGGGCACTCCGCATAGACCAATTGGTCCATAGCGATACCACAAAACTTTTTCCGCTTATCGATATAAACTAAATACATTGACCTTCATTGCGAATTGTTTCAAGCTCTTCAGGTCTATCCTCGTAATTTCCTCCAAAGTCTCGAACTGTGAACTTCCTATAATTGATAGTCGAGTTCGTGCCAAAGCCGGGCAGTGACACAGGATGTGTTCAATGGTCTCTTCGACGTCTGATGTCTCGCACCTTTTACAGTTTGCGTCCGTAATAAGATTCATGATCTTGGCATGTTTTCCGACAAGACAGTGTCCCGTTATTAAACCTGTCAACATACGACATTCTATTCTCGTAAGTGTAAGTAAGAATTTAGTTCTTCCTAAATCATAGCGTGGCCATAAAATTCTGCTTATACGACTTGTCCCAAGTTCCTTCCATCTTCGATTTGCTTTGGCGACAGTAAGGGTATTTCGATTTAGTTTGAAATGCTGGAGTGGCGGTGAAAACATTATGGTGGTACCTATGCCATATGCTCCAAGTTTCGCGAGTTCATCTGCTTTCTCGTTTCCTTCTATTCCTTCGTGCCCTGGTACCCATAATAAGGTAACTTCATTATTTAAGCAAAGTTGTTTTAAATTCTCGTAACACTTTAAAACCGTTTTCGATTTAATTTGGTAGCTCAAGAGTGCCTTTAGAGCAGCTTGACTATCCACGTAGAAATTAAGGGTGGCACCTTTTTCCTTTGCCATATATTCCACAGCTTTTGATATAGCAGCTATCTCAGCCTGAAAGATACTCGAGTCCACGGGTAATTTAAAAGATAAGTGTTGGTCTAGTTCCAGTATCGTGAAACCAGCTCCAACACCATGCGATTGCTTCGATCCATCAGAAAAGATATTTATTGAGTTCGCAGGAGGGCCCTGCCAGGTCGACCAGAATTCTCGATCCGGAAATCTAACTTCATATTTCCGGTCGAAAAATAGTTTGGGCACTGTGTAATCAGAGTCAATACGGTCCATATTAGCAATGTTACTGTGTCCAAAGTTGCGATACTTGAACCAATTTGACTCTTTGAGTCTGAGGCAAGCTTTGTAAGCCTCGCCCTTAGCAAAGAGATCAATTGGTAATAAGTGCAATAAAGTGTCGATAGAGTCGGCTGATGTTGTTCTCAAAGCGCCAGTGATACTCCGTCCCATTTGCCGTTGAAGCTTCTGAAACATTTTAAGCGTCACATCCTTTTCGAGTGCCTTATGCCAGACTAAAACTCCATAGAGTAAGATTGGTCTTACGATTGAAGTATAAATCCAGTAAGTGACTTTAGGTTCTAGACCCCAGGTACTGCCGAACATTTTTTACACGCGTAATACGCGTTGTTTGCCTTTTTTACTCTTTCTTCAGAGTTCTTGTTCCAGAACAGCTTACTGTCCAAGAACACTCCAAGACATTTGGCATGCGATGATATTGGAATTTCAACTCCTCCCACTCGAACCTTTCTAAATTCCGGGATTTTGTATTTTCTAGTAAAAAGAACCATTTCCGTTTTCTGCGGGTTGACATTAAGTCCATTTCCTGAAGCCCACTTCCACATAGCCTTAAGTGAGCCCTCTAAAATCTCGGATACAGTATCCAGATATTTGCCACATGATAGAATAACCACATCATCAGCGTATGCTATTGTTGTGGTTCCTAAAGTCTTCAGTTCCTTTAAAATGGGGTCCAACACCAGGAGCCAGAGCAGTGGTGACAGAACCCTACCTTGTGGTGTTCCTCTAGTAGCGTAACGAGATGTTTTTGCATGACCCCATTCGGCCGTTATTTCCCGACATGAAAGCATTTGCTCTATCCATTTACTCAAACAACTGTTAGTTGAAGCCTTGTCCAAAGCATTAACTATCGTCTTTGTATTTACATTGTTAAAAGCCCCTTCTATATCCAGAAATGCTGCAAGAGCAAATTCCTTATACTCCAGGGATACTTCTACCTTCTGTACAAGTGAATGAAGCGCAGTCTCTATGGATTTACCCTGCTGGTAAGCATGCTGTGCATCCGATAGAAAATTTGTACCTACATGCTCTCGTATATATAGATCAATTATCCTTTCCAGTGTTTTCAAAAGAAAAGATGTTAAACTGATTGGTCTGTAATCTTTTGCCGTCGCGTGGTAAAAAAACTAGAAATGTAGATATTTTTTTTTCCTACACTTAAGGCACTCTCTGACGATAAAAAAACTAATCAAGCCGTAAAACATTATTTTGGGTTAAATTATTTTTTTTTTTAAAACAAATCTCGGACCACTGCATATATAGCTGTAATTTCGGCATTTATCATTTCGAGCAAGTTTGGGCAACTTTTTTCGAAATATATGGATCCATTCTATATTAAAAAAAATATAGACCGATTGTATCGAACTGAGGATCGCTGAGGATTTTTTCGGCGCGAGGTAAATAGCTAAAAAAATTATAACTTTTTTCACAAAAAACGCGAATTGCTGCCAGGCAAATGAGTTATATTTGTCCATGTTATTTTCGTTACAAAGGCTTATATATAGGGTTGAACCACTCAAACAAAAAGTTAAACATTAGCAATAGAAGTTTGGAAAAAAAATTAAAAAAATATCTCAACTTTTAAAATTTGTTTACCAACTTTTTTAACTTTGAAGACCTGTCAAAGGAAAGGGTGTAATTGGATCATAAAGATAAGTTCAGAAAACCTGCTTCTATTTATGCTCAACAAACTGATAAACATTTTTTTGAGATTTTACAAATAAGAACTTTTGGCCGGAAATCGATCTGTCTGGCCCTCTGTGCAATCGGTGGGTGCCCTCTGAAAGACCTTCTTTGTTAGACCAAGGGAACAGAAAAATCCGTTTTTCGGCCCGGCCCTTTTGGGGACGTGGATTTAAAAAAAAATGTTTTAATTATTGATAAGATTGTATAAATTAGGTGCAAAAACCATAGTTTATACCTATGATTTGTCAGAACCTGAAGACATTTCCTCTAGGAATCACTACACAGAAAAAAATATGGAGGAAACAAATTTGAGTAATCACTTGTTTAAATTTAAAAACAAAAATTGAGTAATTTTTTAATTGACGCAATTAAAAATTTACTCAAAAATTTTAAAAACAATTTAAGTAAATAATTTAATAAAAATTTAATAGTTTTTTTTAATTTTTTTTTAAACTCTCATAGTTTTTTGAATTCTCGTTTAGTTTATAGTTTTTTGTGTATGTATATGAAAGTTTGCAATCGTCTTTATAAAATGTTTTTATGACATAAATATGTTTGGCAAAGTTTGAAAAAACAAGTTTTTTGTTTTTTTTGTAAAAATATTTAAAACTTGTTTAAACTTTTAAAAAAATAAATATTTAAGTTTTGAGTAAATGTTTAATTGTATCAATTAAAAATTTACTCAAATTTTTTTTCAAACATTTAATAAATTTTTATTAAAAATTTACTCAATACTATTAAATCGTTTACTGGTGCAAAATTGAGTAATTTTTTACTCAATAGTATTAAAAATTTACTCAAATATTTTTTTTATTTTTTTCTGTGTATTCAAATTTCCTCCGTGACACATTTTCCAACTTGGTATATTTGTCAACATTTATCGACTCCCGAAAGGTCCTGGGACCAGTCCGTAAAACTTTCCAGTAAATTAACTTTGTGTCAGAGAGATCTTTCTTGTAAGGTGTCATTAAAATCATACAAAGCGTCACGTCATGGGAAAATTATAACAGAATGTAATGTGTATCAAAAAAAAATAATTCTACTGCACTTGAATTCATGCGGAAAATTTGACCTCTTCTATGTTCAAAAAAAAAAGAAAGAAAAAAAAATAATTTTATGATGATTTGATGACATTTGTATATCTTTTTATGTCAACTGAGATTCAATAAAATTAAACTCTAAAATCCATACAAAAGAGTTTATTTGTTTGTTGAAACAATGGTTTCGTAAATATTTATGTGTCATTGTAAACAATTTATAAAGTGGTTGCGGAACTTTTGCTTTTGTTGGTAATGAAATTTTTATTTGAGTTTTAACGGTTTTCATACGCCAATTAAATATTAAACAAACGAAAGTTGCTAAAAAAAAAATATAAATATGTATTTGGACTTTTGTGTGGTTGTAAATATTTAAGCTTTTTAAGTTCAAATTTAAATTAAAAGACAAATATTTAACTACAATTATTTGAACCAAACAATCACTAAATATTTTCGAATCAAATATAGTGTTGTAAATTACGGTTACTTTTGAATACTCAATACTACTCTATACTTTTTCAACTAAGTACTCGATACTACTAGGAAAGGATCCACGGGGGCTAAATTCGAAAGAAAAAAAAAACAGGAAAAAGAAGAGAAAGGAAAATATTGGACGGGGCGAAAAGCATAGAGAAAAATAAACGGAATACCCATGTAAAAATCGATTTGATCTTATTAGATCTGCTTTGATCTGATAATATGTATATAATTGCATCTGATTGTATATAATTGTATCTGATCCGATATAATAAAATGTAAAATTTGTGCCAATGTTGACCAAAGCCGAGATATAATTAGATCTCGATTTTGGCCGTTTTAGATATAATTATATCTAATCAGACATGCTCATATATGAATAGATATAAACAGATAAAATACGATATAATCCATTTTTACACGGGTAATCTATAGGAAAAATGACTCGGAATCTTAAAATTTTTCTTAGGAAAAATGAATTTTTCTATACAAAAATCTATGAATTTTTCTATACAAAAATCTATGAATTTTTCTATAGGAAAATCTAAGAAAGAAGAGGGAGAAACAGGGTAGAAAATAATCTGAGATTTTTTTTCAAATAAAATTGTCTAGGAATAACCAAATTTTTCTTAAAATTATTTCTCTGAATCTTAAAATTTTTCTATAGGAAAAACTGTGAGCATTTTTCTATAGGAAAACTATGAGAATATTTTTGTTATGAAAAGTCTTACAATCTTTCTACAAAAAATTTATCAGAAGCTGCAACTTTTTCTATAGAAAAAATTTCTCAGAATATGAAAAATATATCAGAAAAAAATATTTTTTTCTTAGAAAAAGTTTGTGAATTTTTCTATAGTAAAAAGTCTGTGAATTTTTCTATAGGAAAAATCTAAGAATTTTTCTATATGAAAAATGTGCCAGAATTTGAGACTTTTTCCTTTTAATAAATGTCCCAGAATCTAAGACTTTCGCTAAAAAAAAAATGCCTCAGAGTCTGATACAGTATACAGATTGAAGGATTTTCAAACTTTAGTGGGGGAAAAAATCTAAATAATTTTAGATTTAAATTAGAGCCTACCGGTTCTCGGTAGGGAAACAATACCGGTTTCCCGGTTCTTAAAAAAATTCTGGTTCCGGTTCTGACGGTATTGCCGGTATTTTCGGGACTACAGGTATCTTACAAGGAAGGTCTTTCTAAGGGAACCCAGCGATTGTCCTGAAACTTGAATATTGGAATGAGGGGAGAAAAATAAGTGTTACATGTTTTTTTTAGCTGCCCAATCTCAAATTTAAAAATGGGTTGCCACCTTATAAAAAAATATGGGCTCTCGGGAAAATTCGAACAAAAGCCGAACTACACTCAAAAAAAGTGAACTAAAATCTGGGAAAATTAATTTAATTTTAAGAAAAAGAGGGAATGATTTGGCTCCAAAGATTTTTTTTCTTGGTTTTAGTTCATAATTTTCCCAAAAATAAGGAAAACAAAGTTAATTAATTTTAAGATAATTTTAACTAGAAAATGGGAAAAATTATATTGCACTTTAGTTCATTCACATTTTAAAACTGGATTGGGTCTAGACTCTGGACCCATGGGTTCGGACCCCATGGGTCCAGCCCCTTGTTAACTCAAGACCCCGGGTTTTTAAGGGTCCCCATAGATTTTGACCCAAAATTTGTGTCCGTTTCTCTCTAACTTGCTGGATTTTGAGATACGGTAATAAGGGGTCTAATAGGGTCTTGAGAATCGTAAAAACTGGATATCTCAAAAGCTATTAATCGAAGGGCTTTCGGGTATGTGTTCTACGAGTCAAGAGCTACAAAAATGACTTTGGACTTTTTCTCGTGTTGGCAGTATTTACCGAGATATGTGCATATATAAAATCTCCGGAATTTCAAATTTTAGATCTAAAATTAGGGTCTTGAGAACCCGACAGATATGCAGAGCTAGGCTAATCCATATTTATCTTTATAGTCTCTCTTTTGAAAATTTCGTCCGTTTCGCTCTATCTCGCTTAGTTTTCGAGATATCGCCATTTTAAATTTTTAACTAAATTGTAAGAAGTGATTTACTAAATTCTCAGAACTCATTAACTAAATTCTAAGAAGTACACTTCCTCAATTCAAAGAAGAGAAATACGATGATGTTTTTTTTTAGTAAATTTTAATAAACTTGAACCAAATTGTTTTTTAAGAAATATGAATTAAAAATAAAGATACGTTTCTTAGATTTGTGGAAAATTTCTTTGGCAGTAAGAATTTTTTTTCCTAATGGGCCATTCCAAAAAATTTAGCTCAAATTTTAGTCATTTTTGGAAATGGTGTCTCAGATTAATTTGAGCCTTGACACATAGATAGCCCTCATAAATATGATATATGTACCATATATCGTTTTTTTACATTTGGTGTATTTAACGAATTATGGCGGGTCAAAGATTGACTTTTTAAGCAAAAGTAAGAAAAATACATCACGTTTAAAGAGCTGTAACTTCTTAACCAATGACCCGATTTTCATAAATTTAGGCTCATGTGAAAGCTGGGGTTCTTCTTTTAGAAAATATTTTTAAAATAACACAGTTTTTTTTACAGAAATGATGCAAAAATGCAAAAACATTTTTTCTTTTCGAATATTTAAAAAAACACATCTTCGATTTTTTTTAAAAAAATTCTGGTGAAAAATAACAATGTTTTGTGTAACATATTCAAAATTCAGAGTGGGATCTCCATGGGATCAAAAACTATTCTGTTTTAAGTATGAGGTTCTCATATTTTTCCCTTAGAAAATTTAAATTTCTAATGTTTTGAATGTTTTTCAAAATTTTAATAGTATAATTTTCTTTGAAAATTTAAATTTTTATATTGAAGAAACATAAAATTTTAATTTTCTAAGGTAAAATTTAAGAACTTCGTACTAAAACCAGGATGTTTTTTGATCCCATTGGGATCCCACTCTGAATTTTGGATATGTTGTACAAAACAGTATTGTTTATCACCAAACTTTTTTTTTAAAAAATCGAAGATGTGTTTTTTTAAATATTCGCAAAAAAAATATGTTTTTGAATTTTTGCAACACTTCTGAAAAAAAACCGTATGCTTTTGAAAATATTTCCTATAAGAAGAAGAATTAAGGTTTCATATGAGCCATTACTTGTGATAATCGGATTACTAGTTAAAAAGTTAGAGCACGTTAAACGTCATGTATTTTTCTGACTTTTGCTCAAAAAGTCGAACTTTGACCCGCGATAATTTGAAAACTACAGCAAATTTTGAAAATCCAAAAATGCAACATATCTCATATAAACGTGGATATCTATGAGCCAAATTCTCAGTGGCGTCCAAAGGCATGTTTCCGAACAGTGGGGCGAAAATTTTTGGAATTACCCTAATATTAAAAAATTCCATTTAAAGAAAACTATGAACTAATTATAAGTAAATGAACTAAACTTTTTTCCTCATTTTTTAGTTAAATTCAACTAAATTTTAGGAAATTCCATGATAAATTTTCAAAAACATTTTTTCCTTAATTTTAGTTATATCTTTTTTTTCAGTGTAGCAGGATGATTGTGGGGGTCGTACGTATATACATCTCCATATAAACTACCCCAACGTTTATACATTTTTGACAAGAACGTACTTAAGGAAGCTGAATTTGGACACGACCGATACAGCATTGGATAGGCCGTCAAAAAACCTTTCGACCTGTATTAAATGTTGTTTATATAGTTTCTTTTGAAGAAATGAGAAAAATCCTCAAAAAACGAAAAAATCCCGTTTTCCCCTCTCTCCTTTGACCAGCTAAATGTGAGATTGGGCAGCTAAAAAAACAGGTAACTCTTATTTTGATCGCCACTTTCCTACACACTGAAAAAAAAGACATAACTAAAATTAAGTAAAAAATGTCTTTAAAAATTTATCATGAATTTTCCTAAAATTTAGTAAAATTTTACTAAAAAATGAGAAATTTTCTTAACTATGAGGAAAAAAGTTTAGTTCATTTACTTATAAGTAGTTCATAGTTTTCTTTAAATGGAATTTTTAAATATTAGGAAAAAAATTCTTACTGCCAAAGAAATTTTCCACAAATCTAAGAAACGTATCTTTATTTTTAAGACATATTTCTTAAAAAACAATTTAGTTCAAGTTTAGTTAATATTTACTAAAAAAACATCATCGTATTTCTCTTCTTTGAATTGAGGAAGTGTATTTCTTACAATTTAGTTAATAACTTCTGAGAATTTAGTAAATAACTTCTTAGAATTTAGTTAAAAATTCAAAATGGCGATATCTCGAAAACTAAGCGAGATAGAGCGAAACGGACGAAATTTTCAAAAGAAAGACTACAAAGAAAAATATGGAATAGCCTAGCTCTGCATATCTGTCGGGATCTCAAGACCCTAAATTTAGATCTAAAATTTGAAATTCCCGAGATTTTATATATGCACATATCTCGGTAAATACTGCCAACACGAGAAAAGAACCAACGGCATTTTTGTAGCTCTTGACTTGTAGAACACTTCCGCAAAATACCCGAAAGCCCTCCGATTAATAGTTTTTGAGATATCCAGTTTTTAAGATTCTCAAGACCCTATCAGACCCCTTATAACCGTATCTCAAAAACTAAGCAAGTTGAGCGAAACGGACACAAATTTTGGGTAAAAATCTATGGGGACCCTTAAGGGACCGGGGTCTTGAGTTAACAAGGGGCTGGACCCGTGGGGTCCGAACCCATGGGTTCAGGGTCTAGACCCAATCCAGTTTTAAAATGTGAATGAACTAAAGTGTAATATAATTTTTCCCATTTTCTAGTTAAAATTGGCTTAAAATTAATTAACTTTGTTTTCCTTATTTTTGGGAAAATTATGAACTAAAACCAAGAAAAAAAATCTTTGGAGCCAAATCATTCCCTCTTTTTCTTAAAATTAAGTTAATTTTCCCAGATTTTAGTTCACTTTTTTTTGAGTGCATGCAAGTTTCAGGAGAATCGCTTGGAAAGACCTTCCTTGTTAGTTATATAAAATTTTGTACCATTAATTTTTTTTATACCCTCCAACAACAGTATGGGGTTATACTCACTTTGTCAATCCGTGTGTAACGCATAGAAATATTGGTCTAGGACCCCATAAAGTATATATATTATTGATCAGTGATCGGTTCTAAGACATTCTAGCGATGTCGGTCTGTCCGTCCGTCCGTCTGTCCGTCTGTGGAAGACACGATACAGTCCAAACTAAAAGACCTAGACTCCTGAAGTTTGGTACGAATATGTCTTATGATATTGGGTTGGTTAAGTTCGAACATGGGCAAAATCGTATCAGGGGGAAAAAATTTCCCACTTGAAGAACTAAAGCAACCTCTGAAAAAACGCCATTTTTTATAGGTTTTTTGTACTTTCCCGAGTAAAAATGAATACATATAATTTTACATTATTTGATGTATGTATATATAGCCATATGAAATAATATGTTTTCATATCAAACAAAGTACATAATTATATCTCGCATTGAGTTTTTCCAAATTTTTTAAATGGAGTTATATAAAATTACATCTAATGATAACCATATTAATATATAAATACATGTGGGAGACATAATCATATGTGACACATATAACTTAATCTGATTGCATACATATTTATATGTGACTTAATATCAAATAACGTATACGAGCATATTTAAAAAAAATCCAATATCATTATATATATAATTATATATGACTTACAAGAAACCATTTAAAATTATATATGACTTACAAGAAACCATTTAAAACTATATATGGTTCCATCTTAAAAAACGAAAAAAAAAATTTTCAAATATAATTATATATGGTAGCACATATAACTCTATATACAGTTATATAAAACTATACATGGCATCAAACATTTAGTTTTTTAATATTATCAAAGATATAATTATAAATGGCTTATGAGATACCGTATATAGTTTTGTAAGGTACCATATAAATACAATTTTTTTTTAAACTCTATATATAATTTTAAATGGTGGCACATGTAACGCCATATAAAATGTTATACAATTGTATAAGGTAAAAAATATTTTTTTCTTTCACAATATTTTATATATAATTATGCATACTTTTATATGACAGTATTTCAATATTTTTTTTTAATGTTGCATCATATATATTTTTATTTAAGTATACAAGATAGCTTGTATAATTATATATGATTCTCAAAGCACCTAAAATCAGTCAAAAAAAATATATATAAATTCTATAAATTTTTAAATAGAAAAAAAATCTGTTTAATCCATTGTATTTTAAAACTTAAAAAATGCATATTGGATTTTAAAAGTTAAATGTTTAAAAAATGCATATAACTTAAATAGTTGTGTGTAACTTTATATAAGATCATATAAGATAATATATGATGCTTGGGGACCCCGAGTTCGATTCCCGGCTCAACCCAGAAAAAAACTATTTTTTTTTTTAATTTTTTAAAAAAGAAAATATGTTTTTAAAGCTTTTTGTTTTTTCTAAACTTAAAAATATTGAATAATTAAATTTTTATGATAAAATCGAAAAATAAATATTATTTATTTATAGTTATATAATTTTATATATTACATCATATAAGTTAATATATGGTTCCTAGGGACCCTGGGTTCGATCCCCGGCTGAGCTAAGAAAAAAAGTTGTTTTTTTTAATTTTTTTTTTAAAGAAAATATGTTTTAGAAGCTTTAATTTTTTACTAAACTTAAAAATATTGATTAATTTATTTTTTATGATAATATTTAGAAATAAATATTATTTATATATAGTAATATAACTTTCTATATTGCATCATATATGATAATATATAATTCTTGAGGACCCTGAGTTCGATTCCCGACTAAGTCAAGAAAAAATTTTTTTTTAATCTAAATGATTTTTTAGTGCGTTTTCGTTTTTCAAATTGAAAAAAAAAAATAAAATCCCTGAATTTTAACAAAAATATTTCAAAAATAATTATATTTTGATATAATTATATATTATTTAATCCGAAGAAAAAAATATTTTAAAACTTTAATGTTTAACCATCAATATCTCTGGTTTTAAGAGAGCTAAAGTCCTCAGATCAAGCTCAAATCAAAGCTTTATTTGTTGCCAATAATTAAAAGTGTATTTGGTTCGAACTTATGTTAGCAATATTTTCAGATAAAATTATTTTTGTCTGAAAAAACTTCCGAAAAAAACTTAAAACTCATTATTTGGCCGTTGGTGAGTAAAAAAGTTTATACATGTTTTATACCATTTTAAAGGTATTTTTATTAAATATACAACGGCAGAAAGAAAATTTGGATCCGATGAAAAATGTGAAGCTCATAAGCCAAAAACAGTTTTTACTTTAATGCTTTATAACTTGGAAAATTAAGAGCATTGGAAGATGAAAATCATGTTGTTGAACTCAGTATTAAACCCCCTATTAGCTCAGCAAATAAACTAAAAAAAAAAAAAATCACAAATTTTAGCAAAAATTTTCTAAGTCTTTTTTAAAATTTTGTTCAAATTCAAGTCGAATATAATTTGATGCAATCATATACCCGATAAGATAAACTGGATTTAATTATATATAAGTTAAACTTGATATAATTATATATGATAAACTATTTTCAAAAATTTTCTAAGTTTTTTTAAAACATAGTCTTTTAAAGTTGTCATTTATTAACAACGTCCGCTGGGTCAGAGGGTAGAGATTGCGATTACAAAACAGTTGGTAGCTGTTCGATTCCCCCGCCGCTCGAAGTTTTTTTTTTTTTTTAAATAAATTTTAATTATATATATTTATATCTTAATATTGAAAAAAATTGTTTGGATAAAACTTTATCAGTTCTAAAAATAGATTTTATTGTTCGGATTAAATTATATATAGTTCTAAAAATAGATTTTTTTTTCGGATAAAATTTTATCTAAAGTTTTTTGTAATATTTTTTTTTTTCTTTCGTATGAAATTTTATCTTTTTTTATCCAGCTAAAAAAATCTTTTTTTTTTGTCTTGGTCCAATAAGATCCAACCATTTTTTGGATGAAATTGTATCCCACCGATTAAAACTGATCTAATTAGATAAACCCACTTTTCGGATCAAATTGTATCCGTCCGGTTAAAACTGATCTAATCTTAGCGATCCATTTTTCGGATCAGTGCTGATCTTTCAAATCTCGGATCTATCAACAGATCTGGAATAATATAAGAACATATATTGCTCCATACAAAAATTTTTACTCGGGTTTGCTTAGCAAACGAACCATTATTTATGTCAGAAGAAGTTCAAAGTCCTGCAGTTGGATCCAGAAAGGTTGTTTACCATCGCCGAAACCCTCCCCCCCCCCAAAAAAATACGCCCCTCTTTTTTTTTTTGTTATTTTTGACGTGTTGGAGGGTATAAATGATTCGGCACAGCCGAATTTAACACTCTCACTTGTTTTTTTGTTTTTTGCGCAAAAAAATACACAAACACCGAATGTCACAAACACCATTTCCATTTTTAAATGAAAATAAGAAAAAAAAATATTTTCATGTTTTTAAGTGATTTTTGACTCACACTCACGACAGTAATTTTAGAATCACGCACACTCACTCACGAGCACATATTTTCTACTCACGCTCACTCACAGTCACGTGAGTAAATTTAATACAACTCACACTCACGGACACTAGACTGGGTCGACCATAAAGGAGAAAAAAAAAGTTCCCACTGTGCGGGCTTTATTTTAAAGCTTACCTCGAAAAAGTTCCATAGCCAAAATATTAGATTTTAAGGTCGCGATTTGGTACCGCCGAAATCGTTTTTTGTTTATAGCTTTGTCAGTTGATGTCCGATCGTTTTAAAAAAATAATTGTTAGAAAGTCCTCAGCGAGTACTAAAGTCGACTCATATCTGGTTTTAACCTCAGAGGTCATCTTCTTGTTATGATTGTTAGTTTCTCATCTTTCTACCCACTTAAATGATTTTTATTTTTCCATTAAATTATAGCACTAAAAAAATCATGAAATTCTTCCCTTGGAAGTATCCAGTTAAATTTATTAACAAAAAAGTTACATTTGATTTAAGATTTTCATATACAATATAAAGAAAATTAGAAAAAACACTTGTTATAATGCCTTTAAACTATATTTAATTTTTTTAGTTTGTATTTAAATTCATACGAACAAGTGTTTTAAATCTTTTTCTATGGAAATTTAAAATTGAATGTAACTTTTTTGTTAATTAATTTAAGAGGGTACTTCTAAGGGAAGAATTTCATGAATTATTTAATGCTATAATTTAATGGAAAAATAAAGATCATTTAGGTGAGTAGAAAGCTGAGAAACTAACACTTATAACACGAAGATGACCTCAGAGGTCAAAACCAGATATGGGTCAAATTTAGTACTCGCTGAGGACTTTCAAACAAATTTTTTTTTACAACGATCGGACATCAAATGACAAAGCTATGAACAAAAAACGATTTCGGCGGTACCAAATCGCGACCTAAAAATCTAATATTTTGGCTATGGAACTTTTTCGAGGTAAGCTTTAAAATAAAGCCCGCACAGTGGGAACTTTTTTTTTCGACCCGGTCTAACGGACACTCCCACAAGCTTCACTCACACTCATGTTGAATCACACTCATGAAACTCATATTTATAAAAAAAATTAAAAAACTAAAATTTCCAAAATCTTACAATAGTATTTTAAGCAAAATTTGAAGTTCAGCGAAATTTTAATTTTTTTTTGATTTTTTCGAGACGAAATCTTAAGTTTAGCCAAATTTTAATGTTTTTTTTTTTGGTATGAAAGGAAATATGAAGAGAAAATAAATCACGCAAACTCACCGAATAAATCGACTCACGCAAACTCACTCACGCACACTTACTCATGCAATTTTTTTTTTCCCCAATCACACTCAATCACAATCACGTAAGTAAAATTGAATTCGGTCACAATCACGTGAATCAAGCTATAATCTGCTTATGTGCCCATCTCTTCACCATTTACAGATGTAATTCGTAAAAGATCAATTGTAATTCGAAGATTTTACTTGTAATTCGAAGATTCCATTTGTAATTCGAAGATTCCATTTCTAATTCGAAAATTCTACTTGTAATTCGAAGATTCTATTAGTAATTCGAAGATTCTATTTGTAATAGTACAAGTATAATCTTCGAATTACAAATGGAATCTTCGAATTACAAATGGATTCTTCGAATTACAAGTAGAATCTTCGAATTACAATTGATATTTTACGAATTACATCTGTAAATGGTGTAGTTGTAATTACTAAATTTAAATAATTTATGCTATAGTATTTTTTTTGTTTGTTGTGAACCGGCACCAGGAAGAGAACTGGGAATATCGGTATACCCGGGAATACCAAGAATCGGAAAATGGGGGGCACCAATTTAAAAGATGGTGTTTTTCTTTCTGAACAAAAACGGGTCTTCATAACTTTTCGTTTTTCTTGCAACTCTGGAAAAATTTAGAAACCTTCTGTAGCGATCCAAACACTTATTTGGTCGGCAAAAAATTGAAAAAAGTTTTGGCAATGATATTCGACACAGTCGGCTAAGTCTTGCAAAAATTACCAAACCTTTTTGAAACATACGAATAAATTGTAATTATTTTGAAAATCACGCACACGCTCATCTTCATCACAAACATTTACACAAACTTGTCCCGTGATACTATAACAGTGTTGCAGAAAGAAATTTATAAAAATTTTCCATACATACAGGGTGTTTCAAGTTTGAGTATCTTTTTCACATGCAAATTAAACACACATTTTTAAAGGAAATTTACTATCTCTTTATTAAAATATATAGTAAAGGTTGTGCAATTTATAAATGATAAATAATATCTTCCAAATGTCCCCTCGTGTGCACGCTAGGCTAAGTTCACACTACAAGAACTTACCATGGTAAGTTGAGATTTGTGGTTTTTCTTTATGCTAGTATAATTTAAGATGATTTTGTAAATGTGATTTGGAAAATCACATAGTGATTTTAAAATCACGCAAGTCTGTATACAGGAAACAATTAAAGCTTTGAGAGTCAACATTCGGCGTGAAATTGCCGAAATAGAGCCACAATTATTCTAAATTGTCTTCGAAAATTTGCTAAAAAAGTACGAAGGTGTGTAAGCGAGCACACGTGGGGACGTTTGGAAGATATTATTTATTATTCATAAACTGCAGAACCTCTACTATATTTTAACAAAAGATAATTTTCTCTAAAAATGTGTGTGTTTAATTTGCATTTGAAAAAGATACTCCAACTTGCAACACCCTGTATGTATATTTAAATGACCACAACTACGGATAAGTGGTTCTTTTGGTAAAATGAATATAACATTAGCGTGCCATTGAAGAAAATGTTTGACAACGACAACTTTTCATAACATGGCATGAACTGCAAAATTTTGTCAAACTTTTTCTCAATATATTTTTTTTAATTGTTATTTTACATGTATAAACGGAGTTGGTTGCTATGAATTTTATAGAACTACGAAACTCAGGCTACACAAATCCCAGCCAGAAATTCTCAACGGCACAAAAAAAAAATGTACTGGAAGAACATTGACTGCAAAAATAATACTACATTTTTCAAAAATATCAAATAGTATAAAAACATATGTAGTGGTAAATCACTGTGTATATAACAAATATATAGGTCACGGGACATGTCATACGGATTTGGTTCCTATCAAAAACTTGACGTATTTTATGTAAAAAAACACATGTCATATTTGCAAAGAAATGTTGCGACCCCGGATATATCACTTGTGACATGTCCCTGAACCTTTCCCTTAAGAACACAACCCGTGTCAGGTCAATAGTGACATGTCACAAAACACATCACAGGCTACCTATTACGGACCTCACACCTTTAATATTAAAACCATCTGTCACATTTGTTAGTAAAGTCTCAAGCCATTGTGCTCGGGACAAAACAAATTTAAAAAAAAAAGTTTTTGGTACTTTTTTTTAAAAATAATTGTCAAAATTGTTTTTTTCAAAGTTTGTCAAATTTTTTTTAAAATCATTTTTACTCTAGCTCGAGGTCACGTTTCTTTACTAATTATTATGATGATATTGTCAAAGTAACACTTTACAAGAAACTATTAATAAAGTTTGTTGTAAATTGATTGATACGGTCCTTTTGCAAAACTTACTCGACACGTGTTTCGGAATTCGTCAAATTCCATTGTCAAGAGTATTTAGCAAATTGACAATCGTTATTGGCATAAACATGAAGTCTTATATTCGTATGTAAATAGCCATAATGAGAATTTTTGAACTAAATATACAACATAATACAGCTCCAAATTTAAAACAAATTGATTTTAAATGGAGATGGTACGGTTGGGCAATTCGTTTTAAATTTGGAGCTGTATTATATTGTGTATTTAGTTCATAAATTCTCATTATGTCTATTTACATAAGAATATACGACTTTATGTTTCACCAATAACGATTGTCAATTTGCTAAATACTCTTGACAATGGAATTTGACGAATTCCGAAACACGTTTCGAGTAAGTCTTGCAAAATGACCGTATCAATCAATTCAAAACAAACAAACTTTATAAATAGTTTCTTGAAAAGTGTTACTTTGACAATATCATCGTAATAATTAGCAAAGAAACGTGACCTCGAGCTGGCGTAATCTTTCTTAATAGAATTTATAGGTGGAATAATAAATAATTTTTATTAATTTAAAAATTAAAACAGAATTTAAAATCATTTTTATTTTAATTTTTTTACTAAAAAACGCAAAAAAAAAATTTTGGGACTTAGAAATTTTTAAAATTGTTTTTCCTTAAATCGTTTTTAGTTTTTTTTTACACCAAAACGCAAAAAAAAAACACCAACAAATTTGTATGTCCGGGACTTTAAATTTCTGCCTGGGTAGCCTTAACCCATTGAGGTTTTGGTTAAATTGGATAAACAAGTTTAGTTTAAGAAAAATTTACAAGACCTGTTTACCACTTGGATGCGCTCAATTTCGCTTATTAGTATATAAAATTAAGAAATTATATTGTTACGGAATTTCGGCACGTGTTTAACCCCTTCACTACCGACTTTTTTTGGCCAGGAATTTCTTGACCAAAATTTGTGAAAATGTAGATTTATGCAAAGTAAAAACTTGGTGTTGATTTCGTTGGTATACTGCGCCCTCTAGCGGAGATATATCCAACCAAAGTTAAAGCTTTCACATGCAAAATCTCCCAAACTAGTGAACATTTTTTCAAAATTCGAATTTTGTATTTTTTTTATCGAAAAGTTCTTTAACTTTTAAGATTGTTATTCGAATTTTGAGAATTTTTTAACGTTTATTTTGTTTTGTGTTTTTTACGTTATTTGAAAAATTTTCATTTTGCCAACAAATATTGCGTGTAGAGCCCACCGGATTGCAAATTTTTTTTTTCCGAACACATATGTCGTAAAGACAACACTTCAATGATCAATCTTGTCCAAACAAAACACAAAAATTTTGAACGGTTAATTTTTAATGATTTTTTAAAGATGTGTAGATTGTAGTGTACAAGGGGAGTGAAAGGGTTAACCGAATTTCGGCACGTTGCCCGATTGTCTTTAAATTTTGAATTTTGAATTTTTATATACCAATAAAATTTTAAAGAAAACAATGACCTCGAGCTAGATTAAACCTACTCAAAATATCAAATGCAAAAATCATAATAAATGAATTTGTTTACATTTAGCCCCTTTCGGGCTAATTTTAGCCCCTTTCGGGCTAAAAACTTATCAATTTTAATCAAGTGGTTTATATTGAAAAAATTTCCGGATAAGAAAAAGTTTTTCAAAATCCGCTTTTAAGAAAGCTTTTACAATTATTATTCGATTTTTGAGAATTTTTCAAAGTTTATTTTGATTTGTAATTTTTTTACGTTGTTTGAAAAATTTTCATTTTGCCAACAAATATTGCGTGTAGAGCCCACCAAATTGCAAATTTATTTTTCCGAACACATCTATCGTAAAGATAACCCTTCAATGATCAATCTTGTCCAAACAAAACACAAAAATTTTGAACGGTTAATTTTTAATGAATTTTTAAAGATGTGCACAATGTAGGGGATTGAAAGGGTTAACCGAATTTCGGCACGCTGTCCGATTGCCTTTAAATTTTGAATTTTGAATTTTTATATACCAATAAAAATTTTAAAGAAAACAATGACCTCGAGCTAGATTAAACTTACTCGAAATATCAAATACAAAAACCATAATAAATGAATTTGTTTACATTTAAGCCCTTTCGGGCAAAACTTAAAAAAAATATATTTTTTTTAAATAAAAAAACTTAAAAATTTAAATCGAGTGGTTTATATTGAAGAAATTTCCGGATAAGTCAGCATCATGCCCAAATTATTCCCAAATTCGAAATTCCATCACTAGTAATAAAAAATGTTCGTATTAGGGATAAATCCCCAGAACTGGCAACTCTGATTCCTACAACAGAATCTAAATGTAAAAATATTACGATATGTTTTTTTTTAATTTTATTTATTATCATTTAATAACACTGTGCTACAGTAAAAAAATACTTCTAATGTGACATGGTATAGGTTGTTGGTTTTGTCGAGTAGATCACAAAAATGCCCATTTAACTTGCCAGACACCCTCAAATTTTAGAGTTATTGTCAAAAAACGATTTTTTAGGACTTTGCTCACTAAACCTTGTGTAATTCAGAAAATTTTCAGCCGATTTTAAATTTTTTAACTGTTTTGGATAGAAGAAGAATAGGGCTTTCTATGTGTGTGAATTGGTCTACACATATAAGAAAGATATCTATTGATTTTTTCTATAATATCTAATTTTTTTGTTATTTTTTGAACATTTTTCGAGTTTATCGATTTTTTTCTGCTATAGTTTGTTTAATAACCTTTATATTTATAAACATATTTTTAAAGAAAATTTAGTTCTGAATTCGATGAGCTTTATCCTATAAAAATCAGATAAGAATTAACAGAGTTGTGATAATTTTTCTAAAAAAGAAAATTAAGATTTTGCAGGAAATCGACGTTCAGATATCCCAGGCAAAAAAAAACAATTTTATCATAAGAGGTCATGTACAATATTTTTAAAGGTTTTTGGCGCTCTGAATCCGAATCTGGCCTTTAAATTGCTCTATCTCGTCAGGTTTTTGAGATATTTAACATAAATTGATATATCAAAAACTTAACAGGATAGCGCGTTTTCAAGGTCAAATTCGAATTCAGGGGACCAAAAACCTTTATAATAATGATACGCGACCTCTCAGTATGTTCGTTTATTATTTTATTTTTTTTGCCTGGGTTGTCCGAACGGCAATTTCATGCAAAATCTTAATTTTATTTTTTAGAAAAATTATCACAACTCTTTCAATTGTTATTCGATTTTTTCGGCATAAAGCTCATCGTATTCACAATTAAATTTTCTTTAAGAATACTTTTATAAATATATATATTGTTGAACGAACTATAGCAGAAAAAAATCGATAAACTCAAAAATTTTTCAAAAAATAACAAAAAAATTAGATATTGTTGAAAAAATCAATATATATCTTTCAAAAATGTATAGACCAATTCACACACCTAAAAAGCCCTATATTTCTTCTATCCAAAACAGTTAAAAAATTGAAAATCGGTGAAAAACTTTTTAAGTTACACGTTGTTTAGTGAGAAAAGTTCCAAAAAAACGTTTTTTGACAATAACTTTAAAATTTGAGGGTGTCTCAAATTTTTGTGATCTTTTCGACGAGGCCTACAACCTTAACTACTTCATTTCAAAAGTATATTCGATTTTGTGTTTTTTGTAGCACAGTGTAATTATTCTTTTAATAATCATTATTACATTAACAACATAAAAATATATATATGTAGATAATCATTTTTATTTAGCGCCAAGAGACTGTTTAGTGAGGGTTAAGTGTGTTTTTATTATGTTCACAATTAGTTTTTCGTGATTTTTTTTCTATTTCGCTATGTCTATTTGTATATTATTTAGATATCCGCACATATATATTTTTATATTTGCACCATTTCCATTTATTTCAGAAAATTTAAATTATATTTAAAAAATTTTCAAATATACTTTAAAAATCTCTAATTATATTTAGAAATTTCCATGTACTTATAATATTAACATTTCCAATTATATTTTAAAAATTTCTTAATATAATTCAAAAATTTTCAATTATATTTTAAAAATTTCTACACTGAAAAAAATAACTATACTGAAATTCAATAAACACTGTTATTAATTTAAGTAAGCAAATTTTTTTGAATTTACTTCAACTTATCTTAATATAATGTGGTTTTACTTAAAACAAAGAAAATAAACTTGAAGATAGTACATGCAAATACTTAAAAAAGCACAAAAGTGTTCCTTAATTTGTTTTTTTAAATTAAGTTAAATATTCTTTACATTTATGGCGAATTGATTGCATTTAAGAAAAAATGGGTTTATTAAAAAATTTTGTTTTACTTAAAAGAAAAAAATTTAAATTGTGTGCAAAAAAAATTAATAAGTACGTAACTTACTTAAAAATAGTATAGACATTTTCAAGACCTTAAATCAAATAAGAACTAATCTTTAATTCCAAAACGCATTTTCTTTAATTTAATCAATTTTTGTTTTAATTTAAGAAAAAAGTAATCTTTATTTTATTGATTTCATTGACTATATTTGAATCCATATCTTTAAGAAAGAATTTACTTAACTTAAGGAAAAAATACTTTAGGTATTTTGGGGACCCCATCTGAGGGCCCCATCTGGAGATCCCATGAGACCCTAACTTTAAATCCAAATTTCGATTTTCGCGGAATTTTCAAATGCCTAGAACTCTGCAAATACTGCAGATACGAAAAAAATTCTAAAGGCACTTTGTAGTCCTTAACTAGTAGAATATGACCACCGAAGACCCAAAAGCCCTCCGAGTTATAGTTTTCGAGTTATTTCATGATAAAATTTCTCAAGACCCCATTCCCATATCTCGAAAACTAAGCAAGATAGAGCGATTCTGACCAAAATTTTGGATCAAAATCAATAGTGACCCTATAATAGTGTACGCTAGGGTGGGTCGTTTTGCCACTTTTTTGTCGGATCGAAACGCTATACCCGGCAAAAGTTGTCTACCCAGATGGGTATTACAGATGTGAATTTTTTTGGAAATCGGTTGATATCTTCTGCTCTCAGAATGGGCTCAAAGTTTCGAAATTTCGGCTAAATATCCCAAAATGCCAATTATTGAGGCTCGAAAAAGCGGTTATTTTTTTTGGTAAAGATATGTTATTTTAAACGTAAACTCCATTTTAGGCATCAAAATGCAGTTTTAACCCCACCCGGAGGTCCATGGAATACCCCCGATATCCAAAGAGGATGTGAATTTCGGCTAAAAATACCCTAATTGATAATTATTGTGGTTCGAAAAAGTGGCATAATTTTTGGGTACAAATATGTTATTTTAGACGTTAAATCCCTTTAAGGCATCAAAATGCAATTTAATCCCTTTCGGAAATCCAGGGAATACCCCCGATATCCAAAAGAGAAGTGAATTTCGGCTAAAAATACCCAAATTGACAATTATTGAGGTTCGAAAAGTGGCATTTTGTTTGTGTAAAGATGTGTTATTTGAAATGTCATCTCACATTTATGCCTTAAAAAGCAATTATTAACCCCCCCTTGGGAGTCAAGGACCCCCGCCGGGATCGGATAAAGATGGAAGTTTGGGCATTTTTTAAACCTTTCAAAGCCATTTTTGGTTATATGGAACATTGATAATTTTATAGTTCTCGCCGAGACTCAACTCAAAGGCCGGGCTTGTCAAAATCGATAAGTGAGTACATGGGAGATAATTCAAGCTATATCTTTCTAGATATATTTATATCTTTTAATTTTGTTTGGCTAGAGGTTATCATAAAGTGTTGTTATGGTAAATAAATCTAGTGGAGTAAAGAGAATATTTTACAACTTACTTATATTTTCCATAGAGGTAGAATTCTTCGAAAATTAGAAGAATTAATAGGAAAATCCATGCAATGGGCAGGTTGCCTTTTGCATTTTATCGAAGTACCATGGCGAGTTCTCTTTAAGCATATCGACGGCTAAACATCAGGTCCCATTTTTTTGCACAGGTTCTATAGGTTCAAAATTAGCCAGATATGAAAAACTTCCTGTGGTGTCATTTACAGCAATTAAATGTGATTCCTTATCACAGTTCCGAAGAGCTTAAAAAACTCAGTAAGGACTTCAAATACTTGTATCTTTTAGCTAAAGCTATTGATTCGGCAGAATGCTCGGAGGTTCTTGCTTCCATGATCCCTGGAAAATTGAACAAGGCTCGGAGGTTGACAACTGCAAAGCAAGGAACTCATAGAAATAGTAAAGTTCATACCTAAAGTCTATGTGGTGATGCAACTCAGAATTAGTATACATCACTCCATTGCTGATGGTCCTCGTCATGTTTTTGAGACAATTTGTAGATCACGATATTGACCAAAGAAACACCAAACAGAGAAAATTCGTTTCTCGGTCGAACTAGCCGTATGTGGAATAAACTCCCCGCAAAAATCTTTCCAGTAGGCTATAATTTAGAAAAGTTCAAATTAAATGTCCACAAACACTACTCCCTCTTTCCTTCTCCTAATAACCTATTTTCCCAATACCAACACAATGCATTGCATTAGTAGGGGGCATCCCCTGAGTGTTGGCTCAAAGTAAAAAAAAAAAATCTGTAGTTCATTCATCCATTCAAACCAATGCGTTCTTTGCACTGCCCGAAAATATTCTTCTCGCGATGATGACAGATTGTCGACTTGCTGTCCGTCAAGATGCGCCAAAAAGAATTCTTAGTACTCAAGAAGAACAAACAGGGAATCGTCATCAGTTCATTCGCTACAATATTATTCCAAGGCTAAATTTTGAGACCACTGATTACGTGGAAATGATCTTCTGGGAAATTACTGATGTTTCTAACACAGTACCACCCGTTTTAAGGACGGTATCAAATAAATAACTTATTGACAAACTTTCACTTCCGACAGAAACGCAGGGGATGGCATAATAAAATCGGATTTAATTTCTAGACAAGCTCCAACAAAATTTAAATTTAAATCTTAATTTGTGACAATTTTTCCTGATATTGAGGGTGGGGAGGTATCGTTAAAAATAGCATTTTAAGGCATCTTTACCCATATATAATGACACTTTATCTGGACTTGAATTTATTACAATTTTGGAAACTCACCTCCCACTTAGGATATCGGGGGCATTCCCTGGATTTCCGAAAGGGCTTAAAATTGCATATTGATGCCTAAAAAGGATTTAACGTCTAAAATAACATATTTGTACCCAAAAACTATGTCACTTTTTCGAACCACAATAATTATCAATTAGGGTATTTTTAGCCGAAATTCACATCCTATTTGGATATCGGGGGTATTCCCTGGACCTCCGAGAGGGATTAAAACTGCATTTTGATGCCTAAAATGGAGTTTACGTTTAAAGTAACATATCTTTACCGAAAAAAATAACCGCTTTTTCGAGCCTCAATAATTGTCATTTTGGGATTTTTAGCCGAAATTTCGAAACTTTGAGCCCATTCTGAGAGCAGAAGATATCATCCGATTTCCAAAAAAAAATTCATCTGTAATACCCATCTGGGTAGACAACTTTTGCCGGGTATAGCGTTTCGATCCGACAAAAAAGTGGCAAAACGACCCACCCTAGTGTACGCACATACTCATGGGCGGACCCCATATATGGGGGCCCATAGGGTCCTCACATTGGGACTCCATAGGGTCAACATAATCCATAAGTTTAAGGAAATTTTTACTTATTTTAAAAAAATATTTTTCATCTGGATAAAAACAATTAAACTTATATTAAGTACAATTTTACTTACTTGTAAGATATATTTAAGTAAATGCATTACTATGTTTTAGGAAAAAATATACTTGGAAGAAGAATTAATATCTTTGGAGCCCTCGCATACCCTCCTTTTTTTAAATTAAGTTCAACATGCTTTAAAAATGGTAAATTTTTTTTTCAGTGTAATTATATTTTAGAAATTTCCATTTATAATTGAAACATATCCAATTATAATTTCTTAATATAATTAAAAAATTTTCAATTATATTTCAGAAATTTCAATTTATAATTCAAAAATTTTCAATTATATTTTAGAAATTTCTATTGTAATTTAAGAAAATTCTATTTATTTTTCAGAAATTTCAGTTTATATTTAAGAAATTTCCATTAATTATAAAAATTTCAGAAATTTTCATTTATGTTTTAGAAATTTTCATTTATGTTTCCATTTGTAAATTAAAATTTTCTAAATGCTTTTCAGAAAATTGAATTTGTTTTTCAAAATATTTCATTTGCATTTCAAAACTTTTTTAAATGCTTTTAAGAAAATTAAATTTAAGTTTCAAAAAATCCATTTGTATTTCAGAAATTTCCTTTTGCATTTAAAATTTTTATTTGTATTTCAAATATTTTGATTTATGTTTAGAAATCTGTGAAATATAATAAGAAATTTTTAAATTATAAATGCAAGTTTTTAAAATATTTTTGAAAATTTTCAAAATATAATTAAAAATTTTTAATACATAATTTTTATATTTTTTAAATAAATTTGGAAATTGTGTAGTAGTAGATATAATTAGTATATGTTTTTCTTTTGGTTTTTTCCTCAAGTATGAGGTAAAAAAGAAATAGAATTCCATGCATACAAAAACTATTTGTTTATTTTATTTAAAAGTCAATAAAAATATTTTTAAAGAGTCTCTCTAATTTTAATAGTGTGATATTAAAAAAATGATTGCCATAATTTTTTTTGTGTGTGAATTAAAAATAAATTTTCAATGTTAAGTAATATTATTTTTGTTTTTTTTTTTTATTTTTATATTTTTGTTTCGTTTTTGTTAGACGATTTAATTTGATGAGGTTAAATTTTTTTAAATACATTAATATTTTGTGTTTTTTTTTTGCTAATCATATGAAGATTATTTTGAAATTATAATTAATTCCACTTGAAATTTATTAATTATGGCCTGTTTAGATTTTGTGTGATTTGATGTTTATTACGTATGAAAATTACAAATTTACAAACACTTGTTATTGTTAAAGTTAAATTATTTTTAATAATATTTTTTTCATGCCGAGTTTTTTGAACTATAAATTTTCTTGTTCAAGACGATATTTTTGTACATTTTTTAGTTCTGTTGAAATTCATCAGTTATCAATAAAATTTTATAGGTATTGAAATTTTATTTAAATTTCAATTAATGCTGTTAAATTTGAATTAGTACACGGGCTAAATTTTTTTTCGGCGATGGGAGACAACCTTTCTGGATCCAACTGCAGGACTTTGAACTTTTTTGACAGAAAACTGTTTCGTTTACTAAGCAAAAGTACAAAAAACCTATAAAAATTGAATTTTTCAGAGGTTTGTTTAGTTCTTAAAGGGTTAACTTTTTCCCCCTCATCCGATTTTTTCCGTGTTCGAACTTAACCAGCCCAATACCGTAAGACATATTCGTACCAACTTCAGGAGTCTAGCTCCTTTATTTTGGACTGTATCGTGTCTTCCACATAGGGTTGAAATTAGTACTGTTTTAAACAGTACACGTACTGTTTTCTATAAAAAGTACTGTTTTTTATAGCGTGTACTTTTTTTGTACTGTTTTTATAAATTCATCGCCAAAATGTAATATTTTTCGGAAAAGGTTTCATATTTAAAAAATTTTAATCCAATTTTTAAAAAGTGCCCAAAAGCAATAAAGTTTTATACCACAATCAAAAAGAAATTTATCTAAAAAACAGGAAACTTTACTAAATTCATTGATAATTTAGCTCCATTGCCATGTTTTCCTTCTTTTTATTATTTTTTGTCCTAAAAATAAGAAAACTAAAAAACTAGAAAATTGGAAAAATTTTATTTTAATAGAGTGCATACTTATTTGAAGTTCCAATTTGGGGCAGACCCCATTGGGTTCGGAACCCATTGGTTCAGACCACCTTATCATAGATTTAAGATACGGGAATTTTAGGGCCCGAAAGGGTCTTGGGTATCTTAAAAACGAGATAACTAAAAAACTGTTACACGGAGCGCTTAAGAGTAAAGAGCTACAAAAATGCCTTTGAACTTTTTGTTGTTTCGGCAATATTTGCAGAGATATGCGCATTTTTAAATTTTCAGGAATACCCAAATTTTTAGATTCAAATTGAGGAGTCCACACATTGGAAGAGGACCAGAAATACTTTGGAGATTCTTATCAGAATTAACATTTTTTTGCTCTATCTGGCTTAGTTTTTGAAATGTCTCCATTTTTGAAACAATTTTTTTCCTCAAATTGTAAAAAATTTACTAAACCGGAGGAAAAAACTTCCCCAATTCTAATGTGATAAATATGATGAACTAATTGGTTGTAAATTATGTCAAGGAAATTTCCAAACTTTAAGTTAAATTTTGGGAAAATTTTTAAAATATTTTATAGAAAAACTTTTTCCAAAATTCGCTATCTCGGTCGAAGTGAGTGACTACAAAATTTGTACATAAAACAAAAAACTCAAATTTGTTTTTGTTTTACGAACAAAATTTCTAGTCACTCACTTTGTGTGACATACTGAATCAGGGCATTAGTTAGGCCTTTGTTTGAGTGCAATAATACCTTGTTCGCGTTTGCTTTATAAAGCCGTGTTTTTGGTTAAATTTTTGATAGAAAGATCGGTGTTTTAGTTTCAAACGCTTTACAAGTGAGATATCGCGGCAACTAAGAAATGTGCTCCAACAAGTCAATTGCGATTTTTTCAACACTGATAAAAAATAGCATTAATTTGAGACGGATTGCCTCCTCAATCGTTTCAATGTTCTGTTAACAATCTTTTATGCTTCTTTTGATCATTTTTGACATCTGTTTGAAATCTGGGTAAAAGGGCTAAGTTAATGTAGTTCGAAAAAAAATAAGACTTTTAAAAAAGTACTGTTTTTATTTGCAATGTACTGTTTTTTAAGACCAAATGTACTGTCTTTCCCTATTTCAAATCTGGTAACCCTACTTCCACAGACGGATAGACGGACGGACAGACATCGCTGGAAAGTCTTAGAATCGATCACTGATCAATAATATATATACTTTATAGGGTCCTAGACCGATATTTCGATGCGTTACACACGGAATGACAAAGTGTGGTATACCCCCATACCACAGACTAAATACAGACTCGACAGTAGAGTTTTATAAGAAAAAATGGGGAAAAACTAAGCGATTTTAGGAGAAAACACAGCGGTTTTTAGTCCGTTTTACGCTAACATGGCAACGTTTTCTACGACTTAGGAGTGAGTGAAACAACAAAAACCGATCTGGCATCCATTTTTCTTATGGCGCATCATATTAGCTTTCTCTTTCTAACCTAATTCGTAGAATAATTTGAAAACATTAACCATATAGTTAAAAAATACTTTTTTGACACCTGTCATATATGTCGAGTCTGTATTAGTCTGTGCCCATACTGTGGTTGGAGGGTATAAACATTTTGGAAAATGAAAAGGATATAATAAATCAAATAAATCAAAATTAATCCACCTTAATCCTAGGATTTAATAAGTCCTCTGTGGGTTAATTTTGATTTATTTATATATTTTTTCATTTTCAAAATTTTTTTATTAATTTTTTTAGATTATATTTTCTTATTTAAAATAATTATAAAATTATTCCGAAAATAAATCCCCTTATTGAAAAACACAGCATATGTTTTACATGAGAGAACAATAGGGTGACACACTTTAGAGTTTTCAATTGTATGAGTAACCTACATATCTGTGTGACTAATCTTTGTCATCTATAGATTGTCAGCAGCGATGCCAATTCAGCGCGTTTCGCGCTAGATTTAGCGCTTTCTGTCCACCCAAAAAGCGCATTTTTTAAATCTAGAGTGTTTTTAAAAAAGGAGCAGAACTGGCGCTTTTCACCTTTTTATTTAGCGCCTTTAGCGCTTTCTTTCTATAACTAATCACTTCGAGAAAAAATAAACATTTTTCAACAGAACGTCCTAATAATGAAATGAATGAAAGTTTGATGAATATTAAAAAAAAAAAGTGTTTTTTAACAAAAATAGAAAAAAAAAGTTTTAAAATTTTATTTAGCAATTTTTTGACTTATTCTGTGAATAGGTCAGATGATTTTATAAAAATTTATAATAAAACCGTTAAATTAACAATATTTTTTAGCGCTTTTTACTTTATTTAAATTGAGGGCTTTTTAGAGCTTTTTGAGTAACTGTTTTGCGCGTTTTGGCTGTAAAAAGTTGGCATCACTGATTGCCAGTTAAAAGCTTTGAACATCACGGTAAAAAAATAAATTTTATTTTTTATCATCGTTTACTCAATCTTCATCTTTCCATCACTTTAATTAACATTTTTTACTATTTCCATCAATAGTATGGCAATTTAATAAAATATGTTTCCAAATAAATTAAATTTTTAAACCAACACTCACGGGATGTTCCCCATAAATACAGTGCATTGTGCTGATAAAGGAAAACAAGTTATGGGAAGGAGAAAACAGGGAGTAGTTTTTGTGGATGTTTGATTTAAATTTTTCTAAATTGTAGTTAACAGGCAAGACCTCCGAAGAAAGTATATTCCACATACGGATAAATCGACCAATATAAAAATATTCTCTGTACTACGTTTTGCGGTACACTGGGCAATCCCCAACAAATGGATGAGCCCTACCAAAAAAGCGAGTATTCCGAACAAAATCGCGGGCTCAAGAGATAACTTCGGTTGTCTCAGCTTAACCCTACCATGGTAATAACAATAGAACGGTGTTAACAACGCACATTCCGACGATGCTCCAAAGATTCAATAGAGTTGAAAACTCTACTGTCACTGATAAGCTTCGACGCCCTCCTTTGAACACGGTCCAGAATTTTCTAAATATACTCTGAAGATGGAGTTGTATTCCATCTTCGTCTGGATAAAGGTGGTATAAATATTAAGGAGATCGGGAGGAGTGAAGTAATTTTTGCACCGTTTTTAGAAACCAAGACACTTGAATACATCTTTCGCCACTTGAAAAACATGTTTATTCCAACGGACATCACACTGAATTTTCATGCCACCCATAGATACCGATGACAATGTTGGTTCCACAAGCCGTCTATGGGTCAACATACAATATTGGGTCATGCGTGTACTAAAATCGACCGGCTTATTAGCCAGACCCCACTCAGAAATTGCAAAAGCTCCTAATTGAGAGTGTCTTTCATATTCTGTCGCACGATCGTTAACTCTACAAGGCTTGGCCTACGATCGAAGGAAAATGAGTGATAAATTTTGCTGTCGTCTGCAAAAGAGTAGATAGGGTTGTAAGTTTGACTAATAATGAAAGTCTCCCTGGTGCCACCCTCCGATCTTCATGAAATTCGTATCTGTTGTTCAGAACAAAAACTAACTTGACACTTTTATTTAGCGGCCCAAACTAATTTTTATCGACACCCCGATTTGTAAGGGGGAAAACTTACCTTTTTTTCAGTTTTTACGATTTACGCCTATTTATTCAAAATTAACATAGGCATAATTGGTATCAGATTAAAAGGTTTTAAAAGACATATCTCTAGGTGCTAACAACGTGCCAAAAAATACCATATTTTTCGACTGTCGAATGTCCAAAATATTGGTATTTTACTCAATATGACGAAAAGTTGGGCTTGTTTGGACACGTAATTTACACATAGGATAGGTTTTCCAAAGACATTTTTTCCAAAGACCTTTCATTTGGTATGCAACACGGCTACGTTTCTTTGCATAATATAGGAGATAAACGAAAAAAATACGTTTCCCTTTATTTTTTCTGTTCTACAAAATAAAACCAATTCCATAAAGATCCGCGGGTGACACTAGGGAGACTTCCCTTGTAAGAAGGTCATTAATAAAGATAAGAAAATGAGTAGGAGAAAGAACAGCACCGGTATCCCTGAGTTGAGGTAAAACCTATCCGATGAGAGCCCATCCACAACATCAAGTATACCTCCGTCTCTGAGGAAACTCGATAAAAACCTAGAGAAATCATCAGCGACTACAAAAGCAATAAGTTTACAAAAAGTGCGTCGTACCACATATGATCGAAAGCCTTGAAAATATACAAAGCAACCAACTTACATTCACCAAATTAGTGAATGGAACAAGTCCAACGTTCTGTAAGGAACGCCATCAGGTCTCCTGTAGAATGAGGTTTACGACAGCCACTGACGGTTACTGAAAAGTGAGTTTGACTCCAGAGAGTCAACAAGATAGTAATTTACAATATGAATTACCTTCGAGAGCGTAGAAAAAAATTGATATCGGGTGATAGTTTTTAGGGTTTGAAGACGAATGCTTTTTATGGATTAGTTGGACGTTGGCCACCTTCTACCAAGAACGGTAGATACCCTTATGCAACAAAATGCTGAAAAAGTTTGCCAATGGACGTGCTAACGCTGACGAGCACTGCTTTAGCACCAGTACGCCATCGGATACTGGTGACTTATTTACGTTAAGTCGCCCTTTTAACTGCACGAGCTCGAATAAATATCTTGGGCATAGTACTGGGTACCCTTTTAAGTTCTGGTTGGTGTTGATAGCCTTCCGGCAAGAATGAATTTCTTGCAAATAATTCAGCGAAAAGGTTAGCCTTATAAACCTGGTCAGAGACCATTTCGTCATCCTTTTTAAGAGTCGGGATAGAAGAAATAGCATTGTCCCTTACTCTCTTTACTAACCCAAGAGGCAGAAACACGAAGATACTGTTTGCAGAGAATCTTCTCGCGTCTTGGTGTCTTAACACAATTTGTTATACCTGATTAAACCAACACTTATCCTTTGGCTTAACCAAAATGTGCTTTTGCAGGAATAAATTTCTTCATCCCAAGCACTATCACATTACCCACCATTTCTGCGGTGGCATTGACGATACCATCAAGAAAACAAAGTTTTCGTTGAATTGCCGGAAAAATTCGTTGAGTTCTACTCAACGAGCCTTTTCGTAAATATAAACCGAGCGTTAAGTAGCCGACCGAGAAACACTCTGAATTGCCAAGTACGAAAGGGATGCAGAAATAGATCCGAATTACCAAGAGGTTCGAGTACTTTTTCTTTTTAATTTTCAAGGTGCGAGTAAGAAAAAAATTGGGAGTATTTTGTTGTTGTCTTTGAATACACGCTTTGTGTGCGTTCTTTAAACACACGCTTTGTGTATTGGATCGCCCACTAGTTGCACCAGATGGTAATGCGCTGCGAAAAGCTCTACGAATTTGCCCTCGGGAGTGGAAAGGCGAAGCCAAGAGGAGCTGTGAACTTTAAAGTCCCCAGCGAGGTCTACTTAGCGAGGATTTCGGTGATACTATTAGACATGGTCTCAAAGCTAATAAAGGAAACCTCCTCTGCTGCATTTGGATTCCTGTAAAGAATTCCGAAATATATGTGCCCGCGACACTTATGACAAGGGTCCAAAAGTAATCTTAAACCATTTGTATACTTTTTTCATATTGTCAATACCGTTTGTTGTATGTCGTGTCTGTTTAGCATGTGGTGCTACCCTAATGCTAAGTATACACATGATGAATTTGTAGATTGAAAAAAAAGTGTTCGTTCAACAAGGATACACTCGATAATATAACCTTTGTTCCTCTTGTTGTTAGTTAACGAATGCCTATTCATGTATTATGAAAGTATCGAATTTGAACTTTATATGATTTTTTTATCATCAAGTTCTTAAAGTGGATGTTCTTAAGAGAATAAAATCGATTTTATATAAATAAATATAGTCGAACACATCTTTAATAACTAAAACAGTTGTTGCCAAGCAAAAATGTTTAATTAAAAATAGTTTTTAGAGGGGAGCTTTGAATCGAGAAGCGCTTCCTAAACTTTTTTTGCATGATTTTTGTGAACAACTGGCCTGTCGGATAAGGGTGATTTTTACCCAAAATGCGGATTTCCACTTCGACAAAGGGACATGTTTGGTGATTTAATCACTAAAAAAATGCTAGAACAATTTGGATTGTAGTTTTGGAATCAGGAGGTCTAATTTAAATGAGATCAAGTCCTATTTGTTGGAAGCAATATAACTGTGGACCCCCAAAAGTACGAAATTATTGGTTTTTGGCTTTTTACAGCGAATAACTCAAAAATAGCGAATAACTAGAAAAAATTGGATGGCAGATTTGGATTCAGAAGAGCAAAATCTATAACAATCAGTTGGATATTTCATTGGGAGAATTTCGTTGTCGAACATTGTAATTATTTAGCAATAACTTCGAGATATTCGCGTTTAAAAATTTTTTTACGCAAAAATATCAAAGGCGAATGTTTCAAAAACGAAACATGCTAAAAAATTGGGTTGCAGTTTTGGAATCACAAGGTCCAATTTAAATGAGATCAAGTCCTATACATTGGAAGTAATATAACAGTGAACCCCCAAAAGTGTGAATTATTGGTTTTTGACTTTTTTACAGCGAATATCTCAAAAACGGTACGGACCCCCAAAAGTACGAAATTATTGGTTTTTGGCTTTTTACAGCGAATAACTCAAAAATAGCGAATAACTAGAAAAAAATGCATGTCAGATTTAGATTCAGGAGAGCAAAATCTCTAAGAATCAGTTAAATATTTCACTGGGAGGTTTTTGATGTCGAACAGTGTAATTATTTAGCAATAACTCGAAAACAAGATCAGCTAGGATTTTCGTGTTAACGATTTTTAAAGTTTTTTTTCACCATTTTGTCACCATTTTAAGACAACCTAAATTTGCTTGAAGAGGGTGTATTCCAAATCAGTCTTCTCTATACCTTTAGATTCCAAATCTGTCATCCAAATTGCACTAACGCATACCGTTTTTGAAATATTCGCGTTTGAATATTTTATTTTTGCAAAAATGAATAAAAAACCTTTTTAACTCAAAAGGCCTAATTTTGTAAATCACTCGCATTGAACGCATCACCAACGCTAACGTGAACGCGAGGCTCAAAAAGTGCAATTTTGTAAGTCACTACGCTATTGCGTTCAATTATTACGTTATCACTTGAAATGTCAATTATATTAAAAATAAAACATTTCTAGTCAAAAACTTTAAAACATGTTTTTTACGTTAGAAAAATTAATATCATTTAAAACAGGCATTCTAAAGGGTATTTATGGATTCGGTTAAGTCGAATTTAGCTTGTCTACTTGTTTATTTTTTTATACCCTCCAACTACAGTATGGGGGTATACTCACTTTGTCATTCCGTGTTTAACGCATAGAAATATCGGTCTAGGACCCCATAAAGTACATATATTATTGATCGATTCTAATACATTCTAACGATGTCCGTCCGTCTGTCCGTCCGTCCGTCTGTGGAAGACACGATACAGTCCAAAATAAAAGTGATAGACTCCTGAAATTTGGCACATATCATGAAATCTTTTTTAAATTTTAACTCAGTGAAACTGAAATAAATGTTTAAAAAAACCGTCAGCTTTTGGAATTTAGAAAAACTGTAAATGCAGTTGTGTAAACAAGACCTTGAACCATCACTGAGCAATGTTTAAGGATTACCCCACTTTATCCGTAAAAGTTACAGGGGGTTAAAGTTGAAAAATCGATAAAAATGGCTTGAAATAATGCATAGTTTTTAATGCATAGTTTAGTTTTAGTTTTCTTTCGCTTTTTTTTTTTAAGTTCTCCTTATATTTCAATCTTTTCCGGCATAACACAAAGTCAGTACATATAAAAGATTATTTTAATGTTGGCTTGATAGATGCTTCATCGCTTGGTAAGAAGTTATAAGACGGTTAAGTTTTGAAACCAAAAATTAAGAGTTTTTAAATTTTCGAGGTTTTTTGATCAGGGATTTCGGCCCCCTCTATAAAATGAAAAAAGTTGAACTAGAGTTGGTAGCTGTTGTAATTCTTAACATTTTAGAATTAATCCCGTTAATGTGCCACGAATAGTTAAGGAGTTTCAGCAGATCAAAGTTCGAAAGAAAAAACTTAATTTTTTTAAAATACCAGTTTTTCGCGAGGCACATTCGCGGTTTCATTCGAAATTTGGTGGACTCTTGCGTAAACCGAGTTTTTTAGGAGTTTACATAAAAAAATCACTGGCGGGTTTATAAAAAATAAATTGCAAAAATTTTATGGCATTTTTGAAAATTGTGCGAAATTTGCAAATCTGTTTCCAATTTTTTTTAGTAGCAATTAATGCATCATGTTCATTTTAATAAACCAAAAGACGTGCCTTAACGAGTAGAACTGATTTGCTTTTTGACTTTTTACTTTTAGCCATTCTGAGCGGAAAGCGCGATGATTTTATCTAAACCTGTTTTGCTCTGGCACATCCAAGGCTTTACACGAAATCGGATGACATTTTTTTTAAATGAAAGCCCACTTGATGTGTCATCATAAAATCAGAGGCGGGTTAAAACATTTTGATGATTATAGATTTTTTGGACCATATTAAATTTTCTTGTTATAAAAAAGCATCACCGATTTTTTTAAACACTCGTACAATGATACGATTTTCCGTGATTTTTTTTTTCAGTAATACCAACGCGCATTGCCTAAATATGTTATAAAAAATTGTGAAACTTTTCTTTTACCGCGAATTAATCGCGATTTTTGGTACTTAGATTTTTTTTTTTTAAATCGTTTGGTCATTAAAGGGTTAAATTTATATCATATATTTTAGAAGAAATGATATATCCTGGCACGTTTTAATAACGCAACAGATGTGTAGAAAAAAAATATTTAAAATATTTTTAAGATTTTTTAAAACCGCTAAATCTTAAAACCGCCATAACTTTTGACCCCCTTGCGCGATTTAATTGACGCGAACGAATTTCTTATTCTTAAATAGCTTCTAATATTTATGCCAACTTTCATCGATGTGCCATCAAAACAAAAATCACATCTTTTTTACCTCAAAATTTAAGTCTTAGCCGGAACTCCTCATATATGTCTTACTAGCTCGCCCGCCGGAACTTCGTTACCGGTTATGTTAAATACCGGATAATAGAAGGATCAGGATTACCCTACCGATTTCAAACAATTACTCGTATGTAGTCTTTGTTTTATTTAATTGTAGACGTTTAATACCAAATTCGCATTCATTTTTTTTAAACATGTTTAAGCACTTAAACATGTTTAAATTTAAACTTGTTAAGGTACATAAACATGTTTAAGTACTTAAACATTTTTAAAAAAATGAATGCGAATTTGGTATAAGTCTTTCATAAAATAATATTTCTTTGAATAACTTAAACAATAAAATTTTAATAACTTCGGTGGTACGTTGTCATGTACGTTAGACTGGGTCGACCATAAAGGAGAAAAAAAAAGTTCCCATTGTGCGGGCTTAATTTTAAAGCTTACCTCGAAAAAGTTCCATAGCCAAAATATTAGATTTTTAGGTCGCGATTTGGTACCGCCGAAATCGTTTTTTGTTCATAGCTTTGTCAGTTGATGTCCGATCGTTTTAAAAAAAAAATTGTTAGAAATTCCTCAGCGAGTACTAAAGTTGACTCATATCTGGTTTTAACCTCAGAGGTCATCTTCTTGTTATGATTGTTAGTTTCTCATCTTTCTACCCACTTTAATGATTTTTATTTTTCCATTAAATTATAGCACTAAAAATTTCATGAAATTCTTCCCTTGGAAGTATCCAGTTAAATTTATTAACAAAAAAGTTACATTTGATTTAAGATTTTCATATACAATATAAAGAAAATTAGAAAAAACACTTGTTATTATGCCTTTAAACTATATTTAATTTTTTTAGTTTGTATTTAAATACATACGAACAAGTGTTTTAAATCTTTTTCTATGGAAATTTAAAATTGAATGTAACTTTTTTGTTAATTAATTTAAGAGGGTACTTCTAAGGGAAGAATTTCATGAATTTTTTAATGCTATAATTTAATGGAAAAATAAAAATCATTTAGGTGGGTAGAAAGCTGAGAAACTAACACTCATGACACGAAGATGAGCTCAGAGGTCAAAACCAGATATGGGTCAAATTTAGTACTCGCGGGGGACTTTCAAACAAATTTTTTTTTAAAACGATCGGACATCAAATGACAAAGTTATGAACAAATACAATTTCGGCGGTACCAAATCGCTTCCTAAAAATCTTATATTTTGGCTATGGAACTTTTTCGAGGTAAGCTTTAAAATTAAGCCCGCACAATGGGAACTTTTTTTTTCGACCCGGTCTAATGTACGTTCCGGTGAAAAAGATTTTGACAATTTTCAAACCCTTACATCGGGATTTTGGATCTTGAGTGACAAAATATTTCAGTGAAAAAAAAATTGGAATAAAAAAAATTTCGGGTAAAAAAACATATAGAACGAAAAACTATGTAGTTAAATCGTTTAATACGAAAAATTTTAGTAAAAAAATCATTTTATATTTTTCCCCGCTCTATTCCATTTTGTTCCCCGTTCTACTCCATTTCATTTCCAATTCAATCTCCATGCAAGTTTCATTCCTCTCCATATAATATGCGTTACAGAAATAAAAAGTGCTATTGTATTTATCTTATAGATATAAAAATACCATTTTACACCACTTCACGGTGGTCAATTCCGGCCAAAAATCATTTTATTTTTTTATTAAATCTTGATAAAATGTTGATGCTATATTATAGCTAATACTTCAAAACATACAACTTAAATCTTTTTTTGGGCCTTGTAACACTATATTATTGTCCATAGTGGTGCAAAGTTGAGTATTTTTTGCTTCTCATTTCAGCTTTTTTTTAAATGTATATTTTAGTTTTCAATAAAAGTTGGCTATGCATTTTTCTTAACATTATTTTAGTAAGTTCGCACATGGATTTTTAATTCCTATAGTAAATAATCATTCCATGTGGTTTTTGCAGATTTTGTGTGCGTTTTTGTCTTAAAGTGATGTTCTTTCATTCAAATATTAATTAGGTCAAATTTTAAAAAATTGTCACGATAAGTATTAGAAAATTAAATAATCTACAAATCAAAAAAAAAATGTCATCAAAATCGGTTCAGTAGTTTTTGCTGTACAACTGCGGCCATTTTGTCCTTTAAAAAATAGCATCCCACAATTAACTGGAAACCCTGGCAATTCTTTGTTTTTGAAACTTTTAAAAATATTACGATTGTTAATATTTGAAATAAAAAAAAAGAATTAAAAAGTATTGCGTATCTATTTTTTAAAAAATTGCTAACACTAAGGCTGTTTCTTTTAGTTCCAACCCCCAGCTTAATTAGTTGGATACATTTGACACGTCCATGCTTAGTTGGCCAACCACTATATTTGTATGTCCAACGTTTTGAAAAGAGATCAGATATATTATTCTTAATTCGGATGTTAAATTATTGCTGTTTATATGCAGACATGTTTGATACATTTGGGACGTCCATGATTATTTAACCAACCACTGTATTTGTAGGTCCAACATTTGGGCAAGGTATCAGATATGTTATTCTTAATTCGAATATTAAATTTAAGCTATTTAAACGCAGAAATAAAGAAGTTATTGATTTTTGGCCGGAATCGACCACCGTGCACTTGTACCAATTAAGGTACCTGTCCATCTCTTGGGAGTTATTTCGGCTGGAGGATACTGCACGTCAAATTTTGAGTTTCTAGGCTTTAATAGTTAGGTACAAATAACCATTTGCCTCCTTTTCCACTTAAAATTAAATTTTCCAAAAACCTTTTTTTTCTGAACCGTTATTTCAAGAAATATAAGAAGTACCAAACTTAAACTTTTTTATGCCCTTTACGACTCTTAGAAACAGAATTTCCAAAAAGTACTTTTTCCAAAATATTTTTTCACTAAAGAATACAGCATTCAAATTTTCACTGCCTAGGATCATTATTTCAAGAAGTATAAAAAGTATAAAAAATACTTTAGCATAGCAGATTGTTTTTTTTCACCGAAGGACCCCACATTCCAAAATTCAAGCTTCTAAGACAATTATTATAGGAACAAAAAAAATTAGTACCAAAATTACACTTTATTACCCCCGTTAGAAACGGAATTTCCAAAAAGCACTTTTTCCAGTATGTTTTTTGTTCACCGAAGGATCCTACATTACCAATTGCAATTATCTAGGAATATTATTTCAGCAAATATTAAACAAACAAAAAGTATACTTTTTAAACCCGTTAAGAAACGGAATTTCCAAAAAGTACTTTTCCAAAACTTTGGTTTTCACCGAAGAATTTTACATCCAAAATTTTAAGTTTCTAGAACCATTACGTCAGAAAATATTAAAATTACCGGAAGTACACTTTTTTAGCCATTTTACCCTACTAAGAAGCGGAATTTTCAAAAAGTATTTTTTCCAGAATGTTTTTTTACCAAATGATCCTACATTACAAATTTCAAGATTCTTGGGCCATTACTACCGGTACTTTTTATAAATGGTATTTTTTTATAAAAGGTACTTTTTATAAAAAGTAATTTTTATAAAAGGTACTTTTTATAAAAGGTACTTTGTATAAAAGGTACTTTTTATAAAAGGTACTTTGTATAAAAGGTACTTTTTATAAAAGGTACTTTGTATAAAAGGTACTTTTTATAAAAGGTACTTTTTATAAAAGGTGCTTTTTATAAACGGTACTTTTTATAAAAGGTACTTTTTATAAAAGGTTCTTTTTATAAAAGGTACTTTTTATAAAAGGTACTTTTTATAAAAGGTACTTTTTATAAAAGGTACTTTTTATAAAAGGTACTTTTTATAAAAGGTACTTTTTATAAAAGGTACTTTTTATAAAAGGTACTTTTTATAAAAGGTACTTTTTATAAAAGGTACTTTTTATAAAAGGTACTTTTTATAAAAGGTACTTTTTATAAAAGGTACTTTTTATAAAAGGTACTTTTTATAAAAGGTACTTTTTATAAAAGGTACTTTTTATAAAAGGTACTTTTTATAAAAGGTACTTTTTATAAAAGGTACTTTTTAAAAAAGGTACTTTTTATAAAAGGTACTTTTTATAAAAGGTACTTTTTATAAAAGGTGCTTTTTATAAAAGGTGCTTTTTATAAAAGGTACTTTTTATAAAAGGTACTTTTTATAAAAGGTACTTTTTATAAAAGGTACTTTTTATAAAAGGTACTTTTTATAAAAGGTACTTTTTATAAAAGGTACTTTTTATAAAAGGTACTTTTTATAAAAGGTACTTTTTATAAAAGGTACTTTTTATAAAAGGTACTTTTTATAAAAGGTACTTTTTATAAAAGGTACTTTTTATAAAAGGTACTTTTTATAAATGGTATTTTTTATAAAATGTACTTTTTATAAAAGGTACTTTTTAAAAAACGTACTTTTTATAAAAGGTACTTTTTACAAAAGGTACTTTTTATAAAAGGTACTTTTTATAAAAGGTACTTTTTATAAAAGGTACTTTTATAAAAGGTTTCCCCTAAGAAACGCATTTTCCAAAAAGAACTTTTTCCAGAATGTTTTTTTCACCGAAGGACCTACATTCAAAATTTCAAGTTTCTATGACCATAATTGTAAGAAATAAAAAAAGTACCAAAAGTACAACTTTACCTCTTTTATCCCCCTTAGAATCAAAATTTTCAAAAAGTACCTTTACATATTGTTTTTTTTTAGCAAAGGATCCTACATTTCAAATTTCAAGTTTGTATGACCATTATTTCAGTAAATAATAAAAAGTACCAAAAGTACACTTTTTTACCCATTTTACCCCCGTAGACTCAACATTGGCCAAAAACCAAGCCTAAGTGGAGCTTTTTGTCGGAAGGATTATTATTTAAGGAAATGTAAAAGGTACCAGAAGTACAGTTTTTTACCCTTTTTACCCCCTTAGAATCAACATTGGCAAAAATCCAGCCTTAGGGGATCTATATTCCGTGAGGTTAACATACAGTCCAAATTTCAAGTCTCTAAGACCATTATTTAAGGAAATATAAAAAGTACCAAAAGTACACTTTTTTACCCATTTTACCCCCTTAGAATCAACATTGGCAAAAACCCAACCTATTTTCCGGGAGGTAAATCTACATTCCAAATTTCAAGTTTCTAGGACCATTACTTAAGGAAATATAAAAGGTACCAAAAGTACAATTTTTTACCCTTTTTACCCCCTTAGAATCAACATTGGTAAAATTCCAGCCTTAGTGGATCTATATTCCTGGAGGTGAACCTACATTCCAAATTTCAAGTTTCTATGACCATTATTTAAGGAAACATAAAAGGTACCAAATGTACAGTTTTTTACCCTTTTTACCCCCTTAGAATCAACATTGGCAAAACTCCAGCCATAGTGGATCTATGTTCCAGGAGGTGAACATACAGTCCAAATTTCAAGTCTCTATGACCATTATTTCGGGAGATATAAAAAGTACCAAAAGTACAGTTTTTTACTCTTTTTACCCCCTTAGAATCAACACTGGCAAAAATCCAGCCTTAGTGGATCTATATTCCGGGAGGTGAACCTACAGTCCAAATTTCAAGTCTCTAGCTTCAGCGGTTTGGGCTGGGCGATGATGAATCAGTCAGTCAGTCAGTCAGTCACTCACTCACCCAACTCTTTTATATATATAGATGTTCATAGCAGCGACGTATCCAGGATTTTGAAAACGGGGGGGCACAACTCCCAGAATTTTTTTGTCATCGCCTATTTTTTTTTAACTAGCACGAGATCGGTCAAGGACTCTCTGACAAGGGAAGTATCTCAACCCTTATGAACCGATTTGCCTGAAACTTAAAATATATATTAAAGAGACGATTTTAAGGTTGGGGTGTCTCGGGATATCGGCCATATCGGTGTTTAAAAATTTCGTTGTCCCCTTATGAAACCCTGTGGACCTTCGGGAAAATTTTGATAACTTCCGAACTAACAGGAATATCATCTAGGGCAAAAATACGGGTCGACTTAAATTTAATAATGATTATTTCTTATCCATATGGATATCGTAGGTCTATGTCTTCACATAAGTACCCCCCAAAATTTACACATTTTCCTGAAAAAAGTATTTAAAGAAGCATATTTTTTACAAGGTTATGCCACCATAGGATAGGCATTAAAAAACCTTTCTTCTCATATGAAAACATCATATAGTTTCTTAAAAAGAAATGGCTGAAAAATCCAAAAAACGATTTTTTCGCCATTTTTTGACCCATGTTTTGAACCCCTAAATCTCCGATATGGCCGATAAGCCGAGACACCCCAACCTTAGAATTGTCTCTTTGATATATATTTTAAGTTTCAGGCAAATCGGTTCATAAGGGTTGAGATACTTCCCTTGTGAGTTAGAGGGGGTCGAAATTTGGCATTTTGGCCAAAGAGGTGTTCATTATCATCCATGTAACTTCTTACCTGTTGTTTTTAGCAAAATGTGTCTCAAAGAGATTAGATAGCTATTTCTTCAGTCTTTCTAAAAAAAAATTATAAAAAAAATAAACAAAAAAAAATTTTTGATTTTTTTTCTTAAAAATCCAAAACTTTTTTGACTTTTTCCTCAAATTGGGCCCTTTTTTTTTTTTTTTGATTCAAAAGAAAGCTTATGTGATTTCCTTTAAGAGCTATGGGGTCGCTTAGTGGGATGCGAGTGGGATATCTATGAAAATTTTTTTTTTTAACTTTGGAACACAAAAAACGGTTCTTCAATTTGCACTATTAGGCGTGGGATAGCTCCCCAGTTTTCGATTTCGATCCGAGACACCCTCTAATTTTGATAGATTCAAAAAAGAAAGCATGAGCCAAAAAATAAGGGCGGTGGGGTGGGGCCATATGGCTCCTCATCGGGGTCAAAATTGGGCGTAAAGAGGTTAAAATCCTCAAAAGCCCCACAACTGCCCTAGAACTGCCCATGGAGGGGTGCAATGTGAGACCGACCTCCATTAATTTTCTGCCCCCAATATTTTTCTTGAATATACCTAACCTTTATTTTCACTTCTTAAGGGGGCTCCCATACAAAATTACATTTTTATAAAATTTGCTCCTACCGCTCTAACTGTCCATAGGGTGCCCCTAGAGAAGTGAAATGTATGACCGACCCCCAATAATTTTTCAACTCTAATATTTTCTCAGAATATACCTACCCCTTATTTTCAACTCTTAAGGGGGTCCCCATATATTTTTTTTTATTTTTTTATAAGTTTTTAAAAATACATGTTTTTATAATGTATGGGAGCCCCTTAGGGAGTGGAGATAGGGTGTTATAATGTTCGGACAAAATGCTGCCTTTCTAGGAGGCACGGTAGGGGCGATAGGAGCTGGTTTAATAAAATAAATTTATAAAAAATAAAAGAAATGTATGGGGACCACCTTAAGGGTTAAAGACACATTGTAGGTATGTTTGCAAAAAATGTTGGAATTAATAAAATAATGGAGGTCGGTCATACATTTGGCCCCACTAGGGGCACTTTAGGGTAAGTTAGAATGGTAGGATCAAATTTGTTAAAGATGTTTTGTATGGGAGCTCCCCTAGGAAGTGGAAATAGGGGTAAGGTATGTTCAAGAAAAATGTTGGGGGCAGAAAATTATTGGAGGTCGGTCTCACATTGCACACCTTCAGGGGCGTTTCTAGGGGAGTTTTGGGGCTTTTTGAGGATTTTTACCTCTTTACGCCAAACTTTGACCCCGATGAGGGGCCATATCGCCCCACCCCACCGCCCTCATTTTTTGGCTCGTGCTTTTTTTTCGAACCTATAAAAATTAGAGGGTATCGCGGATCGAAATCGTAAGCTGGTTAGCTATCCCACGCATAATAGTGCAAATTGAAGAACCGTTTTTTGAGTTCCAAAGTTTAAAAAAAAAAATTTTCATAGATATCCCACTCGCATCCCACTAAGCGACCCCATACCTCTTAAAGGAAATCACATAAGCTTTCTTTTGAATCAAAAAAAAAAAAAAAAAAAAAGGGCCCAATTTGAGGAAAAAGTCAAAAAAGTTTTGGATTTTTAAGAAAAAAAATCCAAAAATTTTTTTTTATTTTTTTTATAATTTTTTTTCGAAAGACTAAATAAATAGCTATCTGGTCTCTTTGGGACACATTTTGCTAAAAACAATAGGTAAGAAGTTACATGGATGAGAATAAACACCTCTTTGGCCAAAATGCCAAATTTCGACCCCCTCTAACTCAGAGAGTCCTTGGCCGATCTCGTTGAAAAATTGTGTCTGAACTACTATCCAATAGGACTAACCTTGGTGCATTTTTCATCCCGATCGGAAGACATCGGTTTCAAAAGTTGTGTCAGTTGACACGAAAACCCCCATATGCTTGATCACCGATCGATTTTAAGACATTGTAGCATTGGAAATGGTGATCATGGCCAAAATATTACACGTAGGTGACTGAAACTTTACATATTTATTGGAAGTTCTCCCGAGAAGTTTGGTATTGCATTTGAGCAATATCGGTTAAGCGGTTCAAAAATTATGAACGAAAATGTAAGGACACCTCCAAAATTTTAGTACATTCAACATAACCTAAAAATACAAAATGCTTTAATTCGGCTGCTGTGAACGTAATTGAACACCAAATGGTATTTAAACAAGTACGAACATATTTTTTGACAAAAAAAGAAAATAATCGCGGATTTTGTTTTAACAAAAATTTTTTTTGCGGAAATTTTTTTTCAAATTTTTTTTTTTGCAAAAGTAATTTCCTTTTAAAAAAAGTTTTTTCAATAATCTTTTTGAAATTGTGGAGGGTATCACTACATTAGGCAAGGCCGAATTTAACTTTTTTACTTGTTATACCCTCCAACCACAGTATGGGGGTACACTCAAAGAAAAATGCTTCATCATATTGATGATACGGTTTCATTACTTGCTGTCATCAATTTTGATAACAAATTTCATCATATTGACGAAGATTTTCTTCTATATGATGAAACATGTCATCCAAATTGGAAAAACCAGTGATGACACATTTCATCATGTCATCAAAAAGTGTCATCAATATGCCTTTCAAATGTTTTTTTGTAAATAATTAAATTAATGTTAAAATAAATAAAAATATTAAATAAATATATTAAAAAAATAAAAAAAACAATAAAAAAAAAATAAAAAATTAAAAAAAAAATCCTGCCCCGGCTGGTACTTGAACCCACGTTCCCCAAGTGGCAGTGTTTATTGTCGACGCCTTAGCTAGTTCAGCCAACTATAGATAAAAATCTCGCAAAACTACTTATTGTTAGTTAGATAACGTTTTCTAATATGTAAATGTGAAGACTCAACATTTTTCGTTATATACAATGTATAATATGTATATATACATGTTTTTAAACGTTTGTTTATGGGAATTTGTAAAGACTCAAACATTTTATGAATGTACAATATCCCTCTCTTTCCCTCTCACTACTTTTAGCAAAGCATAGTTACGCACAAACTTTTAGCGTTATTATTAGCACACAACAAACAAAACGGCTTTTTATTGGTATTATGTATTGTTATGCTGTAGGTCAGTGGCTAGAGGCTAAGCCCAACAAACAAGAGGTCCGGCGTTCTAATCTTGGTGGATACGAAAAAAAGATGTAAGTGTTTAAAAATTAGAAAATAACAAACAATTGTAAGTTAATAAAAATAAATTAAATAAAATCAAACAACAAAGAAAATTTTTTTTTTATTTTTTTTTTTATTTTTTAAATAAAAAATGTTATTGATGACACCGCTTCATCATATTGATGACAAGTTACATTGGACGAAAAATTATGTAACATTTCATCATATTGATGTTACTTTTCATCAATATGAAGAAGCTTTTTCTTTGAGTGTATACTCACTTTGTTATTCCGTGTGTAACGCATCGAAATATCGGTTGGGGACCCCATTATGTGTATATATTTTTGATCAGTGATCGATTCTAAGACTTTCTAGCGATGTCCGTCCGACTGTGGAGGACACGATACAATCCAAAATAAAAGAGCTAGACTCCTGAAATTAGGCACGAATATGTCTTATGGTGATAGGCTGGTTAAGTTCGGAGATGGTCATCCGATCACGGGAGAAAAAGTTCCCTTTTTAAGAACTAAACCAACCTCTGAAAAAACGCCATTTTTTATAGATTTTTTGTACTTTTGCTTAGCAAACGAAACATTTTTTATGTCAGAAGAAGTTCTGACTTCCCCCCCAGAAAAAAAGACGCCCTTGCTGTTTTTTTGACGTGTTACCGAATTTAACACTCTCACTTGTTTTGCTCTTAAATTATTTACTTAAACTATTCGGCCAAATCGAATTTAACTTTAACTTGAGGCGCCTTTGTTGTGAACTGTTTCATATATAAAATGAACAAAGATAGGTAGGGCAGTGCTTTATTGGACACCTGCACGTACATTTCAAAATAGTAATTAACACTAAATGTTTAATGTCTGCCAAAATTACCGGATGTAAAATTATAATTTAATTTAACTGTACTGTAACGTAGACTAAATTCATAATACAAACACACATATACATCAATACTTTGTGGTGCTTAAATGCCAAAAAATTAAATATTTTTAAGAAATTGAGAAATCTTTATATCGCTTTAAAAGTTTAATGTTTAAGGCTAAACGAAAAAAATTAGCGAAGAAGTGATAAATGAAATATTTCCAAGTTGCAAAAATTCAACATTTCTTATAAGGATTTGAATTGAAAAAAGCAAAAGAAAATCAAATTACTAAAAATTGTAGACGTTTATTGTATTTCCATAACGGTTTCAGACACGTTCAGACACATTATTATCAGTTGGATCTCAAAAGTTGGTTTGTTTTTGTTAATAGGAAAGCCCTATTGAAATTCAAAAAATCCCAACTGAAATTCCGAAATCCCCATTGAAATTTTAAAAAGCCAATGAAATTCAAAAAATTTTATTTTAAAAACCCCAATTGAAATTCAGAAAAGTGAATTAAAATTCTAAAATCCAAATACTATTCAGATACGCCCAATTGAAATTCAGAAATCTCGATTTAAAATTCAGAAATTTTCTATACTTTTCGGAATTTTTCTGATTATCCTGACTCTATCTCTTAATTGTTTAATTTTTTTTCTTATATTTTCTTAATTTTTCTGATATTTTATTTATTTAAGTTTTCCAGAATTTGCTTTGTAAATTTTTCTTAAACATTATATACCCTCTAACACAAAGCGCAGTATAAAAAAATTCCAAATAAGGAACACCCTTCTATAAAAGGACTTTTTAATTTGGCTGCATTATTAATATTGTTTCTATTTCCTTTATGTTCTTTCGATATCTACCGCCTTCGTCTATCGTCTTCTTATTAATATAATAAAATTTCTATTTAAATTATAATTGAAGTTCCGATTATATTCCGATGTGCATTTTAGTGCTGTACTAACAATAATAGTTAGTTAAAATTAAAACATTGCTATTTATTGCAATCAGCAGACGTTAACGAAAAAAGAAATTAAATTTAAATGTCTGCATTTTATGTCTGTTTGGGCATGTATACACTTAAGCAATTGTGTAAGTAAAATTAACTGAATATGACGGTTAAAACAACTTCTATGTAAGTTGTTTTAACTGACAGTAACAAAAATAAAATGTAGTAAAATCAACTGAAATGTATAATTAATCAAATTTCAAAAATAACTAATTTAAAATTTAAAAAAAAAATAGAGAATTTTTGATGATAGAGTTTGTTCCAGTTCGATGCAATTTTCATGTTATGAATTAACAATTTCTTAAATTACCTCTACTTTCTTTATTAGGATATTCTCCCATTGAATACAGAGTTTCTGCTTTTAAAAAATTTTGGTAATTTTCAGAAATGATTGTGATCGTTTTGGGTATTTTCCAATTTCCAAAATATACGTGTGTCGGCGTTTTGCAAGATCACATCGGAATACTATTTAAGAGACGGTTAAAGTTTCCAGCCTTGGCCAGTTCTTGCAACATATCGGTGTATAAAACTATGTTTTCTTTACATCTGAGGTGTAATTTTAGAAAAAGGTTGAAATTGTTGTACATTGTTATAAGCCATTTTTTTTATTTATCAGTTCAATGTACCACATTTGAAAGTTCTTTTTACTGAAATTGTTTCAATTGTCATATTTAGTTGATTTTACTTATATAATTTTTTTAAGTGTTCAACAATGAAAATCAGCATTACAAAGAACTTCATCAGCAATTTAACAAGTAGAACGAACATTGAACAATTTAACGAATTATTGTTATTGTTTTTGATCATGTTAAGTGAAAGCATTAAATAGGATTTCATTGTTTTTTTCATTCATAAACATAGTTTGAGTTTTTACACCCTTCACCTTTTGAAAGAGGCCATATTTAAGCTTGACATTCCGTATGTAACACATTGAACTTTATCAGTCTAGGACCTCGTAGTTTTTGGTGGATTAGTTCATCGCTTGTCTGTCTGTTTGATTGGGATTTTTAGAGAAAAAAATATGTCTTAAGGGCTGAATTACACTCTTAAACAGTTTACTCGGGAAATATTTGGTCTTTGACGATCCCTAGTGAAGAGGGACTAAAATGACTCAAAAAAATGGAAGATAAAGGGTTAATGTGTTCTAAGAAAAAAATTGACTTAAAATTTTATTTAAAAATTTTATTTTTTAACACGAACAATTTTACAACCCAAAGTTAAATTCAATGAAATGTAAAACATTTTAACCCTTTAAACGCTCATTTTACTAGTGTTCTATAAGTATAATTAAAAAATGCGATATATATGAATAACAAAAAATATGAATTTCATTTCCTGTTTAATGTCATTTCTTTCCATGTAGGTTTCATTCCTTTTCGTAAAACACGCGTTAAAGAAAAAAATATTTAAAGGCAATACAGTAGAATCTCACAAATTAGAACTCTCACAAATTAGAACTGTCCAGAAATTAGAACCGGCTATTTTAATGTATTGGACGCTCTAAAATTAGAACCTGTTGTTCTAATTCCTGAAAGTTTTTTTTTTTTTTTTGTTTTTATTTACACTACCAAATATTTTTTTTATAGTTTTTTTTAACTAAATAGGGGAAAACCCGAATTGTATGTAGTTAACGCTCTAAAATTAGAACCAGTGGTTCTAATTTCTGGACTTTTTTTTTTGTTTTTATTTTCACAATTCCATAAGTGTAAGAGAAATCGAAAAATGGAATGACGATTAGTTTAATGACGGATCAAATAGCAGTGACGATGATATAATCGATGTAACGCCTGTTATTTCTCATTTCAAAGCCCTTAAAAGTGTTTTTTTTACAAATTTAATGTGTTATAGTAATTTAATATTAACAAAAAGATAGTTTTATGTTAAAATAAAGCAGTCGTAACTATTTTTATTATTATTTTATCATTTTTTTTGAAAAAAAAAAAATGTCCAGAAATTAGAACTTTTCAGAAATTAGAACTACCCGAGGAACAAAGTGGTTCTAATTTGCGAGATTCTACTGTACCTCAAAACACTCAGACACAAAAATTAACTAAAATTCAAGGAAAATTGAAATGATTTAGCTCCATTGCCATGTTTTCCTTCTTTTAAGTTTATATTTTTCTTAAAAATAAGTAAAGAAAAAATATTTTAATATTATGCCAATCTTAACAAAAAATAGGAAACATTTTATTTCAATTTAGTTCATACACATTTGAGGACCCGATTGGGTGAAGACCCATTGGGTTCGGACCCGATAGGTTCAGTGAAAAAAATGTTGACAAAAAAAATCTGTTCCGTGTCGTTCCCTGTTCCAACCCATTTCGTTTCCCGTTTTATTTCATTTCATTCCCTGTTCCATTTCATTTTGTTTCATGTATATTTCACTCCTTTCGTATAACACGCTTTAAAGTAAAAAAAATACAGAGTCTATATCTCAAAAGATTTACCTACTTAGAATCAGAATTTCTAAAAAGTACTTTTTTAGATTGATTTTTCCTACATTCCAAATGTCTAGGATAATTATTTCAAGAAATATAAAGATTACCAAAAGTATACCATTCAAGGGTTAACTGCTAACACTAGCGTGCAGGTCATACAGGCTAAACAATAATAATAATATAATAATATAATAATAATTTGATCCAATGATCAGTTTTTATTTATTTTTCCAATTTTTATTTACAACTCATTTTAAATAATTTTAACCTAACCGAGAACTGGTAACAATGACCGTCGTCTCGTTGTAGCGAAATCGACCAAGGGTTTTGGTGGGAATCGAACCCACGACCCCCTGTTTCATAGACTAGCACGCTACCAACTAGCCTACAGGGGCCCCTTTCTAAACAATAATAGTTTTTATCATAGAGTTGCTGCTGGTTGCAGTACGGAAAATAACTACATACTGTTGCTATAGTTGTACTGGTACATACCAACTGTATAACGCTAGTTTTTTTTTTATTGTTCAGCTAACAAGGAAGTTCTTCTCAGGGGGTGCCTTAAATTGCCATGAAACTAAACATAGCGAAAACTGATTTTAAGTACTCCTAACCGATTTTAATCAGATTAGCGTCAATAAATAAAGAGTAAACCTTTCAAGAATGGTATAACATACTGAGAACTAGCTCAATTTTTCATATTTGAATCTTTAATCGATATAAGTGAGGTTGAGGTTTGACATTCGACGATTGAAATAATATTCAATCCTCCACAACTAATGCTTCATGACAATCTGATAGAACCTTAAGAATACCTTCCCTGTAGATTGAAATATATACACTCTGTTCAAAAACTAGCTGAACTTCGAGTATAAAACAAATTTAGCGAACATTTTAACTAAAGGCCATACTCCTTGTAGATAACCTTAACTGACCTGTTTTGACACTATTACTCAGATGCGGCAATAATTCTAAACTCTAACATGGTTACTTTCCTGTTACTCAGATGGACGTCAAGTTCTTGATTCATTTGGACGCATTAAATTGCAACAGTGTTTCACAGTTAAAAGCTCTTTCTATATCTAATTATATTTGAGGATATAAGGCTGGCTTCGCTATCCTCATAAAATGTTCGTTAAATACATTGGACAGAGTTTGATTTCAATTTATAGATATTGACATAAGGGCAAGATCAAAGAGTATCAATACTAAAGAGATCTGAACTCGCTCTTCTTCTGTTAAAGCCGCTCTTAAATTCCCTTTGCTAAGTCCGCCATCGAACTGGACGTTTGATCAAACCAAAAAAAATCCCTTAAGTTCGATATAAACAAAAAAAAAAGTGTTGCAGTTTGGCGATTTTCAGACTAAACCTAGCGTTTTTTTTTTCATCTAGCTGTAAAAAAAGTTTTTTTTGTGGATTATCGGGAAATCCAATGACTTTTTATTTGCTAACAATTTGTTTTAAATACTTTTATAGGTATTTCCTAAATAATATTAACATAAAAATTATAAATTGATACATTTTTTTTAAATTTATTAAGCGCTTTTTCGATATAAAAAGTTAGCATTATTTGTCAAACCAACAATGTTAATTTAACATTATCGTATTTTCCTCGTCTAACAGTTTTCGTACCTTCTGTTAAAAAGTTTCAAAATAATAAGAGCGGGAGACAAAGAGCTTGGCAAGATATTCCCTTACAAGGGAAGTATCTCAACTCTTATGAAACGATTTGCATGAAACTTAAAATATATATAAAAGAGACGATTTTAAGGTTGGGGTGTCTCGGCTTCGAGAGTTATCGAAATTTTCCCGAAGTTCCACATTGTTTCATAAGGGAACAACGAAATTTTTAAACACTGATATGGCCGATAAGCGGAGACACCCCAACCTTAAAATCGTATCTTTTATATATATTTTAAGTTTCAGGCAAATCGGTTCATAAGGGTTGAGGTACTTCCCTTGTTAGATTACAGTGACCCCTGGCCAGAACCTTGCTAAGCCTGGAGGAGTCTCTTGTATTATTCCTGGACTCGCTGAACTGTGTTCATGACTTCTTTTTCTTAAATACCTTCAGACTGTCGCTATATGGCAGTCACATCTTATATAACACAGTGCAACAACTAAAATCGGAATGGTATAAAACCAAAAGCAAATGATAGTTGACATATTCCATAACAAAAGTTTCATGTTTTTTTTTAAGTCCAGCGCTAGGTTTTTTTTACACTCATTCGAAGTTGGTGAACTTTTATAATTAGCCCTGTTTTCGCATAACCGTATATATTTTAAATTATCCAAGTTTTTTTTAGCGTATATAATTATCGACGTTAATTTTTAACTTCGATAAAAAGTGAAGCCAAGTTCACATTTTTAATGAAATAGCATAGACACTAAAGGTGTCCTAACGACTAAGGCAATTTTTCAAAATCACTTTTTAATACGTGGTAGAGTCCTAAATTGTAGTTTTGTATTTAAAAATGAGTGAGCCAAAATTTGGAGACAATCGGATAAAAATAACTCGTGCCGAAAATGGATTGAAGTTTTGGGACACTCTTATCTGATGAAAAAACACGTTTTTTCTGGTTTTTTGAAAAATATTGGTATATGCTATTTTTTGTTAATTTTTTTGTTAAGTAATATGAAAATGGTAATAAATTACCTTTCCAAAAAGCTTAAAGAAATTCAAATCGGATGAAAAATAAGCATTTTACGCATACATGCCCCAGACCATTGCATGGTTTTTAAAGCCAAAATTTGAAAATTTTCAAAATTTTTAGGCAAAAAAATGAAAAAAAAAATAAATTTTACTTTATAATTATATTAAATACATGTTATAGATAAAAACTAACAGATATGGTAGTCTAACTTTTTTTTCATTTGGCGTGGGTAGTGATATAATTTCCGCGGATTCCAAAGAAAATGAGTTTTTCTAAAATAATTTAGCAAATATGGGAAACAATTTTCTGTATTGTATTATACGAAGAGAAATACATAAATTCTGTAAATTTTTTGAGAATTCGGGCATCTTTAACCCCTTTTTGTCGAGGTGAAATGGCAAATTTGGGACGTTATACATTTCTATAATACAAAATATCTGGATATATCCGATTTCTCAAAAGTTACAGAATTTACGTTTTACACTTTGATCCGCACAATAGAGCACAAATTTTCAAAAATTTGCTTAATTATTGTAGAAAAACGCTTTTTATTTGGAATCCGCCGAAATTTTATCACTACCCGCGCCAAATAAAAAAAAAGCTTGACTACCATATCTGCTATTTTTAATCTTAAACATGTTTTCAATTTGATCATAAAGTAAAATTAAATTTTTACTATTTTTTTGCCTAAAAATTTTGAAAATTTTGAAATTCTGGCTCTAAAAACCATACAATGGTCTGGGGCATGTATGCGTAAAATGCTTATTTTTCATCCGATTTTAATTTTATTAGTCGTTTTGAAAAGGTAACTTAATACCATTTTCATATTATTTCACAAAAAATTTAACAAAAAATATCAAATACCAATGTTTTTCCAAAAACTAGAAAAAACGAGTTTTTCGTTCTCTTAAGAATGTCCCAAAACTTCAATCCATTTTCGGCACGAGTTATTTTTAGCCGATTGTCCCCAAATTTTGGCTCACTCATTTTTAGATACTAAAGAACAATATAGGACCCTACCAGGTATAAAAAGGTGATTTTCGTTTTTAAGGACACCTCTAATGTTCACATATGTCAACCAGAAGCCGAATTAAAGCATTTTGTTTTTTTTTGGGTTATGTTGAATGTACTGAAATTTTTGAGGTGTGCTTACATTTTTGTTCATAACTTTTGAGCCACTGAACCGATATCGCTCAAATGCAATACCAAACTTCTCGGGAGAACTTCCAATAAATATGTTAAGTTTCAGTCGTCTCTGAGCAATATTTTGTCCGCGACAGCATTTTCCACAGACAGACAGACAGACTGACAGACGGACAGACGGACATCGCTAGAATGTCTTAAAATCGATCGGGCATCATGAATATATATACTTTATGGGGTCCCAGATCGATATTTCGATGAGTTACAAACAGAATGACAAACTTATATATACCCTCTATCACTAAGTGGAGGGTATAAAAAAATACAGAGTCTATATCTCAAAAGATTTACCTACTTAGAATCAGAATTTCTAAAAAGTACTTTTTAGATTGATTTTTCCCACATTCCAAATGTCTAGGATAATTATTTCAAGAAATATAAAGATTACCAAAAGTATACCATTTTAGGGTTAACTGCTAACACTAGCGTGTAGGTCACATAGACTAAACAATAATAGTTTTTATCATAGAGTTGCTGCTGGTTGCAGTATGGAAAATAACTACATACTGTTGCTATAGTTGTACTGGTACATACCAACTGTATAACGCTAGTTTTTTTTTTATTGTTCAGCTAACAAGGAAGTTCTTCTCAGGAGGTCTCTTAAATTGCCATGAAACTAAATATAGCGAAATCTGATTTTAAGTGGATCAATCTGAAATTTGGTTGGTGAAAGGGAAAAATTTAAAAACTCCAAACCGATTTTAATCAGATTAGCGTCAAGTGCCAAACTTTTTTTTAATTTGTGCCTTAAAATGCTTAATTTAATAAATAAAGAGTAAACCTTTCAAGAATGGTATACTGAGAACTAGCTGAATTTTATATATTTGAATCTTCAATCGATAAAAGTTAGGTCGAGTTTTGACACTCGTCGATTGAAATAATATTCGATCTTCCACAACTAAGTCATGCTTCATAAACCTGATAGAACCCCTAAGAAAACCTTCCCTGTAAATTGAAATATATACACTCTGTTCAAAAAATAGCTAAACTTCGAGTATAAAAAAAAATTGGCGAAAATTTTAACTAAAAGCCAACTGTTTTGACACTATTACCCAGATGCGGTAATAATTCTAAACTCGAACATGGTTACTTTCCAGTTGCTCAAATGGAAGTCAAACTCTTGATCCATTTGGGCGCGTTGTTATTGGTTATTTTGGTCGCACAGTTAAAAGCTCTTTCTATATCTAATTATATCTGAGGATATAAGGCGGGCCTCGCTATCCTCATAAAATGTTCGTTAAGAACATTGGACAGAGTTTGATTTCAATTTATAGATATTGACACAAAAAATTCAAAAAGGTCGCAGTTCCGGCCATAAGGGCAAGATATTCCCTTACAAGGGAAGTATCTCAACTCTTATGAACCGACTTGCATGAAACTTGAAATATATATAAAAGAGACAATTCTAAGGTTGGGGTGACTTGGCTTATCGGCCATATCAGGGATTTAGGGGTTCAAAACATTGGTCAAAAAATGGCGAAAAAATCGTTTTTTGGATTTTTCCGCCATTTCTTTCTTAAAACTATATGATGTTTACATATGAGAAGAAAGGTTTTTTTAATGCCTATTCAACGGTGGCATAACCTTGTAAACATTCGGCTTGGTTAAATATTTTTTTCATGAAAATGTGTAAATTTTGGGGGTATTTATATGAACACATTGACCTGCGATATCCATATGAATACCAAATAATCTTTATTAAATTTAAGTCGACACGTATTTTTGCTCTAGTCGATATTCCTGTTAGTTCGATAGTTATCGAAATTTTCCCGAAGGTCCACATTGTTTCATAAGGGGACAACGAAATTTTTAAACACTGATATGGCCGATAAGCCGAGACACCCCAACCTTAAAATCCTCTCTTTTATATATATTTTAAGTTTCAGGCAAATCGGTTTATAAGGGTTGAGATACTTCCCTTCTTAGATTACAGTGACCTCTGGCCAGAACCTTGCTAAGCCTGGAGGAGTCTCTTGTATTATTCCTGGACTCGCTGAACTGTCTTCATGACTTCTTTTTCTTAAATACCTTCAGACTGTCGCTATATGGCAGTCACATCTTATATAACACAGTGCAACAACTAAAATCGGAATAGTATGAAACCAAAAGCAAGTGAATTATTTTTAAAAACACTGTACAACAATTTAAAACTTTTTCCGACGGTTGATTCTGGTAGAAGAGACCAAAAAAAAATATACGTGTGTGAGCGTTTTGAGAGATCACATCGGAATTTTATTTTAGAGACGGTTAAAGTTTCCCAGCTTTGGCCTGTTCTTGCTGAATATAGAGTTATAAAAATATGTTTTCTTTACATCTGAGGTGTAGGGTATGTTCAGAAACTTTGTAGAACATATTATGGCAAATATTCTTGTGGAGCATATTAACCCTCTAACTCCCTCCTGATAACGGTATTTTTTGGCTCTATTCTAACAAATTGTAAAAAAACACCCCAAAGGAAGGGCGGGATAAAATGTTTACAAAAACGTTGGCCATAAAATTTTACTATTTATGTCAGACCACACCAAAGGCCAAAACTTAACACAAACACCAAAAACCAGTCAAATTCAATGATGCCCATTAAGAGCTAATTTATTTTGTAATTTTTTTAATTGCCAATCTTGAATTTGACTAAAAAAACTATTTTTTATTTACATCTGACGTTTAGGGTATGCTCAGCAACTTTGTAGAAAATATTATGGCAAATGTTTTTGTGAAACATATTATATTAACCCTCTAACTCATCCACATAACGGTAACTTTTGACAAATCGTATAAAACACCCCTTAAAAGGGGGTCGGCGGGGATGAAAATACAATTTTGTGTTGTACTGTGTAATTTGGGTATTCAGTAAAGCCCACTTCAGACTATAATACTGAGTCGTAAGAAAATACGTATCTTAAATAATACGAAATTTTCTCCGCTTGTCAAAAAATCTTTTAAAAAATCCTTTGCGTATTCACACCATCACATCTTAAATATTATGTAAACAAAAACAACCCTGATCTTATAAAAAGCGTATACGTTTTTTCATTTTTAGAGAAATTTCTAAAAATGAGAATAAGTATCCGCTTGTCATTTTTCAATCCGTATTTCTCTTGGTTTTATACCGATTTGTGTTTACACCATACTATTTTATAGATTTTACAAAAAATTTTGACAGATATTATTACAAATATTATAGTCTGAAGCCACCTTAAGTAGATACTGGACCGATTGCAGCGAAATTCAAACCGGTTATAGCTGACGTAATTTCGAGCTGGACCCCACATGTCCAATAAGGTCACCACTAGGGGCCACTAAAGTAGGACATGTTAAGTACACAAAAACTTAAATGCCTTAAAATCGACAACTTTGAATGCGTGTAAAAACAAATCTTGCGCTGAACTAGAAAAAAATCATTGAGGGTTATGTTATGTAAAATGTCACTCTTCATTTGCTCTTGGTTTCATCCCATTCCGATTTGTAAAGTTCGATTTAGTATCACTGTGTAATTAGTATTGTAAGCCCTATCTATTTCCCTGCGTTGATCAGAAAGCTTCAAGCTTCACCATGGGGGGGGGGGAAGTTTTTCTTAGCTTGAGTTTGAGGTTATTTGGTATTGAATGCCACTCCTATGGCCTTTTCAACAGTTCCTATAGAGTCTTTCAGACCAGAAATCAAATAATCGACTGTCATGTCAAGACTACAGGTCGACGTGGTCGCACCGTTGGTGTATCCAAGAAAAAGAAGATACTCTTCGAGCAAAGTGTCTTCCTTGAAGTGTAACATTTAAATTTTGAATTTTTATAAAATAGTGTTACACTAATACAAACAGGCATACTATAAGCGTCTGCATGTAGTTGAAGCAAAATGTAACGTTTTATTTCCGTTCAACATTTATGCAATCATTCTTGTGCTTGTACAAAAATACACAAAACAAAAAAACAAAAAAAAAAAAAAATACTAAAATCCATTCAACCAACTAAACAATCAAGTAACCAACCATCTAGACATACCAACCAACCAGCCCAAACAACCATCCTGCCTTCATAAAAAATTGTTGTAACTCCCTTTACACAAACACAAACACAAGTACATGCATACTAACACATAGTAATAGATTTGATTTATTTGTTAGATTGCGTGATAGATGCCGTTCCATTTTGTGGCTCCTTTTGTGATGCATTTCACACATTATAATGCTTACGTCACCTAAAAAATGTGTTTTAGTTTTAACGCCAAAAATATCAAGAAGAGACATGAATGTGTCGTCTAGTGTAAAGTGTAAGCATTTTTGTATAATTAGGTATTCCATTGAGTTGATAGTATAGTGTACTAGCCTAAAAGATGAGTCGGACTAGTCCATTATGATAAACAAATTTTTTTGTACGGTAAACCGGAAAATAAATTTTTAAAGGATGATAGAAAATTTTAAAGCTGAGAAAATATTAGAAATGTGAAAGCGGTAAAAAAAGATTTCTTGCTCAGAAAAAACAATTAATAAATGGAGTTGCATTTTACGCCTCTTTGTCGGCAAGGTTCCCTTGTGAAAATAAATTGAGAAATTCAAAAGCTGGATCCGCGCCTGTTAATACACAGACGAAATTTTTATCGTACGAGATTTTTTTCCAAATCATTGTAGAATTCTTTATTTCTAAGACTTATTTCTTAAAACTATGTTCACAAAAAATTTATTTTAAAAATTCAGTTTTATGACCTAGTTTACGCCCAATTAGTTCATCATACATACTTATGTTCGTAGAATTGAGGAAGTATACTTGATTGAGTTTAAAACTTTCTATCATGGAACATTTAGTGTGGAAGATTTCATATGTAGATTACGAGCATTTACTTGCATAACATTATTTACTTCGATTATAACTAAAATTGAGTGTAGTAATGAATTTGTGCATAAATTTGATATGTTGTGTTTATTTAACCCCTTGACGACCATACATTTAAACTGCACTTTGTTATTCAAATCAGTATAATATTCCGCCAAATATGCACTTGAATCAGTCTATTGGACATGTTTTGAGTGGAAACATTTTCCATTGGGGTTCCCTTTATGGTCATTCCCCTTCTCCACCTCTGCTACAAAGATATACTTCGTAAACCACCTTTAGTTCATAAGATATTCTGCTATAGATGTCAATGACACATCATTTAGGCAGTCCATGCCTTTCCTCAAATGCTTAAGGAGGCGCTTCATCAGATCCAAACATTCAAATACTAAGTTCTTTACTGACTACTCCCCAGTTGGCAACGTCCCCGAGCCATCCTCACTGCTGACATCCACAAGACATCTTTATGTACTGGGTTTAGGATAGTTTCATACAAATTTTCAAAATGTCCTCACTCAAAGTCAGCAGTCGTCAGGGCTGACCTTCTGGGGACATGTCACCTAAGACTTCTTTGGGGAAATGTCTAACGTAAAAGTACCTGTCAGAGATTACCATACGCAAGGTCATTTGGCAGATTATACAATGTCCTGTCAGAAATCCCAACAAAAGGTTTACAGTCCGTTTACTCCTATTGCCCTATATGCTTTCAACTTCGTTCATCAACTCTACTATAAGAACCGAGATTTCACGTATAACCCTTTCCCGCACACTCAATGCATTCCCAGTCAATGCATTCCCAGCGACCCCACTTTGTGACAAAATTGCCAAAGGAATTGCATACAGTTCCTAACGATTTCCGATTTTACAGTGTTTGATTTCAAGGCCTTCAGAGCTGCGAAACTATCTACGAAAATGTTTATGGCGCAAGTATGTTGTCAAAATCATCTGCGCAGCTTTAAATATTGCAAGTATCTCCGCCTGGAAAATACTACACTTGTCGGTGTAAAGGCTCTTATTTTAAGGCGTTCAGAATATACTCCTGAGCGTGGACCCCTATCAATCTTCGATCCGTCCGTAGAAATTGAGATAGCATTCTCTGCCATTCAAAGTTTGTATCAAAGTTCATTTTCGTACCACCGTACTTTATATGGTCGAGTGTTCCCAAGAGCGTTGCAAAAGCATTTGAGACTCTGTTAACATAAGTCTTAAGAATTTTTAAACTTTCAAACTTTTTGTGTTCGTTTCAATATCCTAGACATTTTCTGTACAAAAATAGAATAAAAAACAAGTGAGAATGTTAAATTCGGCTGTGCCGAATCTTTGATACCCTCCAACATGTTCAAATGCATAAAAAAAATTCAGAGGCGTTTTTGGAGGGAGGGGGTGCTTGGGGATACCTTCCCCAACGCGATTAATGTTTAATTAATTACACTGCGTGACAAAACTAACCACTATTTTAGAAAACAAGAGGTACGACCATCATTTCAATATATTTCGAACATGCTGAATCGAATGGCGTACTCCGTTTTTCGATGTATGGTACAGTTTTCTTGTAAAATGTCATTAAAGATTGTCTGATTTTCAGCTGCTTTTTAACAAAAAAAACTCCAAAGCTAATGATTTTTAAATTTTATCGCATGGAAAACAAAGATATAACTTGTAACAATATTTCTAATATAAATTTGGTTTAAAGCTTTTCATCTTAAGCCCTTAAATTCGCGGATTTCTTCATTTTTTTAAGTTTTCGCGAAATTAACCGCTAAATTGGTCTCTGATAAAAAACTTGCATTTTGTGGATCATAAAGGCGTCCATGACACTACGAATAGTGGACAAAAAACGTCTATGTTATATGGACCATCATGATGAAAATCGCGAAAAACCGTTTTTTTGTATATGGCAGCATCACTTTAGGAGATGATTTGAGGCTTCATCTTTTAGTATATAATGTGGGAACCTTAAACAATGAACTGACCCAAAATTTGTCCAAAAAAGTTTTCATTTGCAAAAGTTATCTTAACAAAAACTGTAATTATTGTATCGCAAACACTGAAATAATAGTTTTTTTTGCAAATGAAAACTTTTTTGGCCGAATTTTTGGTCAGTTAGTTGTTTAAGGTTCCCACATTATATACTAAAAGATGGAACCTTAAATCATCTCGTAAAGTGATGCTGGCATATACAAAAAAACGGTTTTTCGCGATTTTCATCATGATAGTCCATATAACATAGACGTCTTTTGTCCACTATTCGTATTGTTAGGAATGCATTTTTGATTCATTAAAACAAACTTCTTTATCAAAGACCAATTGGCTGTTAATTTCGCGAAAACCTTAAAAAATTAAGAAATTCGCGAATTTAAGGGCTTAAATTGAAAAGCTTTAAACCAAATTTGCATAAGAAATGTTGCTACAAGTCATATCTTTGTTTTCCATGTCATAAAATTTATAAACCATTTACTTTGCAAATTTTTTTGTTAAAAAACTGGCTCGAAATCAGCAAATTTTTAACGACATTTTGCAAGAAAACTGTACCATACATCGAAAAACGGAGTACGCCATTCGAATCAGCATGTCCGAAATATATAGAAATGATGGTCGTAACTCTTGTTTATTTTTTAGTGTTCCGCAGTGTTATTTATTATGCTTTTTGAACTTTAATTATACCATTTTCTCATAATTTTAATGTTTTTTTTTAATCCACGCCCACAAAAGGAGGCGGGGAAAAAAAACAATATTTTGTAGCCCCCCGGGGTCTAAGTGTATCACTTTTAACTCCTTCTGACATAAAAAGGTTTCATTTGTTTAACAAAAATGCAAAAAAAGCTGTAAAAAATGCCGTTTTTATAGAGATTTTTAGTTCTCTAAGGGGGAAATTTTTTGCCCCATATCCGATTTTACCCATTTCCAAACTTAGCCGGCCTATGACCAAAAGACACATTCGTGCCAATTTTCAGGAGTCTAGCTCTTTTATTTTGGACTGAATCGTGTTTTATACAGACGAACGGACGGACGGACATTCATAGAATGACTTATAATCGATTATAATTCAATAATATATATACTTTATGGGGTCCCCGACCGATTTTTCTATGCGTTACAAACGGAATGACAAAGTGAGTATACCCCCATACTGTGGTTGGAGGGTATAAAAATATTTCAGAACCTAAGAACTTTTCTATGGGGAAAAAGTCACTAAATCTAAGAATTTTTGTTTACGTTTTTTTTATAAATATAGGAATTTTTTGGTGGAAGAATTGCATAAGTACCCAGCAAAACTTTGGTAATGGGTAGTGATTACATAACACATTACCAGGTAATGTATATACCTTATTTGTAGCATTATTTTATGATGTCTTACCAAACATTGTTCCACAACGTATTATTTTCAAGTGAAAAATAATGCATCACTAATAATTTGCTACGTAATGCATGATTATTGGAAAAAATTTATTTCATATTTATTATTTCTAAACATTAAATCATGGATGACTTATATTTGGTTACATTATGTATTATTTGAAAGTTTGAAATAATGCATTATTTATAATTGGATGCATAATGCATTACAAGAACATAAAAATAATTATTTTATAAAAAAATGCATAAGTTTAAACTAGAGATGGGCTCACGACAGGAAATTTCTAACGACACACACTCACGAGCATATTTTATCTACTTACACTTACAATCACGTGAGTAAATTTAATACAAAATTACATTTTCACTACTCGTAACACCTTATATATTATCTTCTGGTATGCTATATTATTTCATTTCTCGTAACCTATAAAATATCATATATTTTACACCTTACTCGTATTGTTCGTTATAAATTTATGACTTACTAGCTGTTTTGCACCCGGCGTTGCCCGGGTTGAAAAACATATATATTCAATGAGTTATTTATTAGTCAGTTTAGTTACTGCTTCGTGACTTGAGGTTTGGTCGATTTTTTCGATTTTTCCCAGCGTGGGGAACATGGTATGCATGTGTTCCTCCGTCATGGGAACAATCCTAATATTAATGTATTTCTTTAATATTTCTTAATGTATTTATTTAATGGCTTTTAAAAGGAACCTACAGTTCCCTCCTCGGTTAGCACTTTATGTGGTGAAAACTTCAATAAAGACATAACTTTCACTGAAGTTCAAGTGGGAGTGGCATTTAACGCATTTAGTTAAATTTTGGTCTCATTTGACCTATAGTTCCCCTATTGGTTAGCTCGTGAAAAAAATTGCAATTAAATTCGCGGAAGAGGCAGACATAACTCTCACTAAAGTACAAAGGGGCGTGCCATTATATGCCTTTTTATCAGTAGCTGTTTAATATTGCCTACAAAGTGGCGTGCCATTATACAGAAAAAAATGTTTTTTAATTTAATACAAAGGGGTGCTGCATTTTAAGCCCCTTGGCCCGATCGACACGGTAAATACCATCTATGGTGAAAATTGTTTTTAAATTTGTTTCACCGTTAACGCGTGAGTGCGGATGAGACAAAAATAAATTGTCTATAATTTCCGCCTCAATAAGTACTAAATAGCTGTGGTAAAAATTATAATAACATCGGGTTCGCCGTTTAAGCGTGATTACGTAAAGGCAGAATAAACTTTCAGTACATTGCAAAAGACGTTGCAGTTGATACAGACTAAAGTTCCCGCCTCTGTTAGTACTGTCTTTGGAAAATGTTTTGTTAAAATCGGCTTTGTAGTTTAAGCGTTATTAAGGAACAGACCTAATCTAATAAAATAAAACGGGGCGTGCTATATTATTTTTTATTTAAATCGGTATAGTCGTTTAAGCATGATTACGGAGCATTCCGAAAAACGTTCAGTATAGTACAAAGGGGCGTGTCAAAGAGGCGTGACATTTTCCGCCTCTTTGTGCAAATGCGCTCTATTTATAATCTATAGTTTCTCTTCGGTTAGTACTATGATAGTACTACTATCATTGGTAAAAATTTCACTAAAATCGATTCAGCCGTTTATGCGTGATTACGGAACAGGAAGAAATAACGTTCAATGTAATACAAAGGGGCGTGGCATTTTACGCCTTCTTTTTTGATCGCCTTCTATTGTGGCTCATAGTTTTCGCTTCGGTTAATACTATCTGTGGTGAAAATTTCATGAAAAACAGCTCAGCCGTTTAAGCGTAATTGCGGAAAAGCAAGAAATAACTTGCAGTGTAATAAAAAGGGGCGTGACATTTTACGCCCCTTGTTTCCATCGCCCTCTATTGTGGTTCATAGTTTCCGCCTCGGTTAGTACCATCTGTGGTAAAAATTTCAGTGAAATCGGTAAAATCGTTTTTCAGTGATTGCGGAACAGGCAGACATAGTTTCTGTATAGTACAAAGGGGCGTGGCATTTTACCCCCATTTTTTCCGATCGCGGATTTTTCTATCTCTGGTGAAAATTTCATGAAAATCGATTCAGCCGTTTTTCTGTTGTTGTCGGACAGGCAGATATAGCTTTAACATGGTACAAAGGGGCGTGGCATTTTACGCCCTTTGTCCGATCGCGGTCGCTTATGACCTATAGTTCCGGCCTCGGTTAGTACTATCTGTGGTGAAAATTTCATGAAAATGGGTTAAGTCGTTCTTTACTTATTGCGGAACAGGCAGATATAGCTTCAGCATGGTACAAAGGGGCGTGGCATTTTACCCCCATTTTTTCCGATCGCGGATTTTTCCATCTCTGGTGAAAATTTCATGAAAATTGATTCAGCCGTTTTTCCGTTGTTGCCGGGCAGGCAGATATAGCTTTAACATGGTACAAAGGGGCGTGGCATTTTACGCCCCTTTGTCCGATCGCGGTTGCTTATGGCCTATAGCTCCCACCTCGGTTAGTACTATCTGTGGTGAAAATTTCATGAAAATGGGTTAAGCCGTTCTTTACTTATTGCGGAACAGGCAGATATAGCTTCAGCATGGTACAAAGGGGCGTGGCATTTTACGCCCCTTTGTCCGATCGCTGTCGTTTACTGCCTATAGTTCCCGCCTCGGTTAGTACTATCTGTGGTGAAAATTTCATGAAAATGGGTGAAGCCGTTCTTTACTTATTGCGGAACAGACAGATACAGCTTCAGCATGGTACAAAGGGGCGTGGCATTTTAAGCCCCTTTGTCCGATCGCTGTCGCTTACTGTCTATAGTCCCCGCCTCGGTTAGTACTATCTGTGGTGAAAATTTCATGAAAATGGGTTAAGCCGTTCTTTACTTATTGCGGAACAGGCAGAACAGTCTTCAGCATGGTACAAAGGGGCGTGGCATTTTACGCCCCTTTGTCCGATGGCGGTCGCTTATGGCCTATAGTTCCCGCCTCGGTTAATACTATCTGTGGTGAAAATTTCATGAAAATCGGTTAAGCCGTTTTTCTGTTATTGCCGGACAGGCAGATATAGCTTCAGCATGGTATCTGTGGTGAAAATTTCATGAAAATGGGTTAAGCCGTTCTTTACTTATTGCGGAACAGGCAGATATAGCTTCAGCATGGTACAAAGGGGCGTGGCATTTTACGCCCCTTTGTCCGATCGCTGTCGTTTACTGCCTATAGTTCCCGCCTCGGTTAGTACTATCTGTGGTGAAAATTTCATGAAAATGGGTGAAGCCGTTCTTTACTTATTGCGGAACAGACAGATACAGCTTCAGCATGGTACAAAGGGGAGTGGCATTTTAAGCCCCTTTGTCCGATCGCTGTCGCTTACTGTCTATAGTCCCCGCCTCGGTTAGTACTATCTGTGGTGAAAATTTCATGAAAATGGGTTAAGCCGTTCTTTACTTATTGCGGAACAGGCAGAACAGTCTTCAGCATGGTACAAAGGGGCGTGGCATTTTACGCCCCTTTGTCCGATGGCGGTCGCTTATGGCCTATAGTTACCGCCTCGGTTAATACTATCTGTGGTGAAAATTTCATGAAAATCGGTTAAGCCGTTTTTCTGTTATTGCCGGACCGGCAGATATAGCTTCAGCATGGTACAAAGGGGCGTGGCATTTTACGCCCCTTTATCCGATCGCTGTCACTTACGGCCAATAGTTCCCGCCTCGGTTAGTACTATCTGTGGTGAAAATTTCATGAAAATGGGTTAAGCCGTTCTTTACTTATTGCGGAACAGGCAGATATAGCTTCAGCATGGTACAAAGGGGCGTGGCATTTTACGCCCCTTTGTCCGATCGCGGTCTCTTATGGCCTATAGTTCCCGCCTCTGTTAGTACTATCTGTGGTGAAAATTTCATGAAAATCGGTTAAACCGTTCTTTACTTATTGCGGAACAGACAGACAGACAGACAGACAGAAAGACAGACAGACAGACAGACAGACAGACAAACCAACAATCAGATTTATAATATTAATAGGGATTTTATACCTTACTGGTATTCTTTGTGATAATGTGTATGCATTACTTTGAGTCTCATCGCCTGTTAAAATCATCAATGCTGCAATGTATAAAATAAGAGATCCTATACCTTATTTTATACCTTATTTGGTAATCTAAGTTTTGCTGGGTATCTAAAAATTTTCTATATGCAAGTGTATCAGAATTTGAAAATTTTCTGTCAGCTTTTCAGAACCGCAGACTTTTTCTATTGGGATAATGTCTCAAAATCATAAACTTTCTCTTTGAGCAAATGACTCAGAAATATTTCAAAATCAGAAATCTTTTTTTGAATAAACCTATCTCAAACCTGACTTATTTTCTATTGGAAATTTGTTTCAGAATCTAAGTCTTTTGCTATCAGAAAAATGCTTTAGAACCTGAAAATTTTTTAAAGAGACATTTTTCAAAACTTCAAACATTTCTTAAGTTTTCTTTATAGAAATAAATTTTTAAAATTTGAAAATGTTTCTATAGAAAAAAATCATAATAAACAATAGTTGAACACTAAAAACCTTAACTAATAATTCAAATCCTACCTGAGGTTCCCTGCAAAAAATTTTTTGAAAAATTGTTTTTTTTTTGAAAATAAAAATTGTTCCCCCTCTAAACCCAAGAGCTGGATCCGCGCCTGCAGTTAAGTGATAAGTTCAATTTTTACCTGTCACGTGATAGGCATTTTAGTGATATGTTCCGTTTTCACAAGTCACAGGATAGGTAATTTCGAATCGAGATACACACTCTTCCTGCAGGGCAATGACTGCATTTTTAGGGAAGATCCCCTGAATGTTGGTTAAGTCAAAAAAAAACTGAATAAAATCATTGTGTGGGACCTCATTACTATTCTATCATCATTATCCACTCAACAGAGCAGATCAACACTGTATCTATTCAACAAAAAAAGTAAAATCATCTATCATAACAAAATAAAAAATAGAAAAAAAAACAAAAAAATAATAATCGAAAAATAGAATCTTGGCAAGAGTTTTCTTACCTTGGGCTTAACATTGAATAACTAATATGATTATTGTACAAGTGCACAAAATATACTGCCGCATTTTTTATTTTTTTTACGAGTTTTTCAACTGCAACAGCATAAATTTTTTACATGAACAATGCACATCATGCACATGCACATGCATGCATTCGTCCTATAATTTTCGTATGGATGTGTGTTCTTTCTCTGTGTTCATCATACATACATGTACATTTTATACATTTAGAAAACTATTTTCTCACTTCAATGGCTTGATGATGACAACCACCACTCAACCATGTGATCATCATCGTCATCATCATCGCCATCGTCATCATCATCATCATTTACACCATCAATGAATGAATGAGTGCATTGTTGTTGTGTGGTAGGTACAGTGGCTTATTTTGCCCTTTCGCCTGAAATAAGCCTTTTAGCCTTTTAAATCAAATGCAATTTCATAAAGAGATGTTTTTTTAAATAGTTGAAGAGTTAAATAATTCTCCTTGGCTTTGTGCCGTTTTCATTTAAGGGTTTTAAATATATACATATCTACATAAATTTGTGTATTTAGATAATGAAAACATACATCTATGAAATTGAATTTAATCCTTTGGGTTATTATGACTCAGTTTGTGCTATTGTACACATGTGTGCACAAATGTGATGTTTTGATGAAATGCCACTCATAATCATAGCAATTAGTTTAAAAAAATCCCTCGCATTTGGAGGATTAGATTAGGTTGTAAGTGGCTGCTGACGCTTTACGTCAGCACACATAGATTCTGAGATTCGGTGTGCTACGACGGGATGATAATTGCATTCCCCTAATAGTCCCTGCCGTAAACCAATTTGAGCTATTTATGATGCTCCTAAGAAATAAAATTTTTATATCCGACAAATAAGAAAGATTGTGCTGCTCCCTAGATTCCAAGGAAGCAAGTCTAACCAGAAAGTGCCGTGCACTGGCAGGTAAAGTGTTATATAATTTCCAAAAGTCATTTGACGGCACATTTAACCGATCAGCGTGATTTCGTTAAAGATCGTCTCTGGTTATTACAGCAACCACCGACGAAATCTCTACTCTTGAAAGCGATATAATCTCATTCGAGCGCTTCTGATTAAGAAAAGGCGAAATATGTCGTGTAGTCTCACAAATCCATCCATGTTCCCATCTCTTATAAGTCTCCGTCGCGGAACAAAGCCGTAGATTTTACTTGCAAGTTTTAGAGGCATACCAACACATTCCAATTCCGATAAAACCCTCTATGTAAAAAATTATAGAGGCTCCACTACCTGTAATTCCCCTCACTTAAGACTCCCTGGATGGTATCATAATGGTATAGTAGCGATCAAAAGGCTCACAGAATGAGAACAATCCACATTTTGTGATATCGTTATCATTTTCTAGGTTGCACAATGACTCCATTGCAGTGTGCTATTCAGTCGAATGGCCAACGTTGCCGCATGCTGCCGTCCCAATATTAGGTTAAGGAGGATTTGTAATGCAGACTCAGGTGTAGTATGAGAAACTCCAGCATTACACATCGACACCGATCTCTGTATATCTTCGTGATAAAGACACAGGTCGCTTTTGTCTTTAAAGCAGGACACCAATAATTCCATACAGCAGAATTGGACGTACCACTGCTGTATAAATCCAGATAACGACTCTAGGGCTTAAGATTCATCGTTGTCCAATAGTCCCTTTACAGGAATACAAACCAATCGTTGCTTTTCTCACCCGTTCCTCAATATTACGCCTGAAATTTGATTTCTAAGATACTAGGGAAGGCGATTTTAGATATCGGATCAAATGCTGAAATCTTATTTTTCCTTGTGAACAAGACAAATTTAGATTTACTTGGATTAACTCCCAGACCACAGTCTATTGCCCATATAGACAGATCATTCAGAGATCCCTGAAGAATGTCCATTAATGTTGGCAGTTGCTTTGGAGGAGTCAATCTAGAATTCACTCCATCATGATCTGGAAATGTATCGCCACTTACAACGGAATTTCCCCTTCCATTAACCTTCAATATTAATGAATTTTTTTTATTTTGTCGAGTAGGAAAAATGATTTTGCAAAAAAAAATTAAAGGTATTTGAAAAATTTAACTGTGCATAGAACGTGTTTTCATTCCAAAGGCTGGGCGAAACTGTTACACAGTTCCGAAGGAATTCAGAACAATTAGACCATCATAATTTTTGTTAAAGACAAAAATGCGAAGAGTGATTGACCCGAGGTTGCTTTCGACTTCGCAACATGCATACAGCAATGGTAGATTATCGGAAGCAGCTCTTCATGAGCTCGTTAGTACCATGGAGAGATCGCTTTCTGTAAAGGAGTAAACTATGGTGGCGTTTCTTGATATATCGTAGAGGAGGCCTTTAATAATATTATCCCAGACTCGATAATTATGGCATTGTCTGGTCTAGGAGTGAAGCATGGGATCGTTTTAACGGTGGAAAAACTACTTGCCAATAGACGTATAACGTCTGAATTGGGAACATCTGTCTTATCTCGATTTGTCAATAGGGGCACACTATAGGGAGGTTAGTTTATAAGTGACTGCTGACGTTTTACGTCAACACACATATGTTCTGAGGTCCGTTGTGATACCACGGGACCGTAATAGGTTCCCCTACTGCCGTTAAACCAATTTGAGCTTCTTATGAAACTGCTAAGACATTGAATTTTGACATCCGACAAATCAGAAAGATCGTACAAGTTCCTAGATCCCAGTGAAGCAAGTTTTTTGACCAGAAAGTGCCAGCCAATGCCTGATAAAGTGCATGATAGTTTCCAACTCCTCCTAATCCATGGAAATGACTAAAAAGTCATTTGACGGCACATTTAACTGCTCTGCGTTCTTTCCTATAAGACAGTGTCCGTTAGTTACAGCAACCACCTTCGAAATCTCTTCTCTTGAAAGCGATATCAGCCCACTTGTGCGCTTCTGATTACGAGAAGGCCAAATCTATTGTGTAGTCTCACACGTATATACATGTGCCAATCTGTGATTAGTCTCCGTCGCGGAACAAAGTCTTAGATGTTGCTTGAAAGTTTTTGGAACCAGTCTTGCATCTCATCGGCATTCCTACTTTGATTAATGTATCTGTGCCCTGGTACTCATATGAGTCGTATGTCAAACTGCTCGCCCATCTTATTTAAGGACGCGCGGTTAAGGGCAGGTCTTGTTTTGAGAAATATTGACTCCAGGGACTAGACCGTGGCTTGATTGTCGGAATAGATGCTGAATGCGGATGTAGACAAGACATTGTAAATAAACCTGTCAGCCATTTTCTTTATTGCCAGCAACTCAGCCTGGTAAACAATGCAATGATCTGTCAATCTTTGAGCCAGGCTTAGCACAAGCTCTTTCGAATAGACTCCGAAGGCCACTTGTTCGTGTAGCTTTGAGGATCCACTACTCGAAATTCATTCAAGACTTTATGGATGGCATCATAATAGTAGAGTGTAGGTCAAAAGGCTCACAAAGGAAGCGCAGTCCACACTTTGTGGCATTGTTATCTTTTTCTAGATGGCGTTAGGATTACAATCGCTGCTCTTTCCTTGCAGTTATTTCGATTTTCAGACGTTGTTGCATATTGCCTACCAAATATGTGCAGTGGCATCAGGTGAAGGAAGATTAATTAATGCAGCCATAGCTGTAGTACGAAGAACTCCATTCTCTGTATTACGCCTGAAAATTAACTTCTTAACAAGAAATACTCAAAGATACCTGGCCCCGTCTGAGAAGGCTATTTCAGTGATGTTCAGAGAAACCGGATCAAAAGCAGGAATCTTTATTTTACTTGTAAACAAGACAAATTCCGTTTTACTTGGATTAACTCCCAGACAACAATAAAGGGAATCACAATGGGCCTTATGGCCTCCGAGTAAATGGTGGACCCCTCCAACCTAACGCAACCTTGTCAGTTGCATAGCAAATGAGAGGTCTTTGGAAAATCTAACTGTGCAAAGAAAGTAAAAAAATAAAATCTGCAGAGTCGTTTTTTTGGGGGGAAGGGTCATTGGGGGACACATTCTCTATCGTGAAAAATGTTAATAAATTTTTTTTACTTTTTGTACTAAAGTAATACAATGTTATCATTACTTAAATTATTTTCTAGTATCCACGCCCACAACAGGGACGGACGGAAAAAACGCCATTTTTCAATACCCTGGGTCAAAGTGCAGGAACTTGATCTTTCGAAGCATAAAAATATTTAATTTGCTAACTTAGAAACTGACTTTTTTCAGAGTCAGTTCTTCCCCTTGAAGAACTTAACCAAAAAGTTCTTCAAGGGGGAACTTTTTGCCCTCTGGCTCGATTTGGCCAGTTTACGAGCTTAAACTGTACTTTGGGCACTGATTTGTGTCCAATACAAAAAAAAAAAACAGCGGAAGAAAATCCGACGAAATTCGATAATAAAATACGATGATTTTATTTGAGTTTAGCAATTTAACGATATTACAATTCAAAGAAATATAATTCAAGAAAACTTCAATTATTTAAAAAGATTTTTAAATTAATTACAAACGAATTAAACCATGAAAAAAGGAAAGCTTCAAGGCAACTTTATACTTTGAATTTCTAAAACGAACGAATATGACATATTCGTGTCAAATTTCAGGTGTCTAGCTCTTGTATTTTGTACTACAGCATACCTTCATACCGTAGTTGGAGGGTATACAAATTGTTTAGCCGTTTTTCAACCTTGATTAGATACTTTTAAAAAATATCAAAAGTTATATACCTATTGCATATCTAATTTGTATGATAAAGCCTTTTAAAAGTACAAGTGTTATCAAAATTAACATTTTATTGTTATTCTTTTATATAAGTTATACTTTTCATTATTGTTGTTAATTATTCACTTTTAGTTGACAGCGATGATATTTTATATGATTATGATGATACATATGGAGCTTTTTATTTATAACGTACCACAAAAAAAAAAAAATTGTTGGATCACAGTTAAACTAACAGAGCTTAATGCCCTATCAAATTGTGAAACAAAAGTTTTAGTTTTTATTATTATTATTGGCATTATTTATTTTGGGAAAAAAATCAGAATTTTGCAAATTAAACCAAAAAATCAAGGTAGCGAAAAACACACAATTTTTTTCAAATATTTTTAAAATTAAAGTTCATTAAACTTTTTACAAAATGTCAAATTATCATAGAACAGTTAATTTTTTCAAAACACGCTGTTATTATATTGTTAATAATTTTGAATAAAAGTTCATTGAATTCTTTACAAAATGTAAAATTTTCAGAAGCAGTTCTTGTTTCCAAGAAAATGAGTTAAAGCTTGGACGTAATTTTTCTCTTAAACAAAAAAAAAAGAACTGCAGTCTACAAATTTTAAATTTTTTAGAGAATTAAATGAATTTTTATTCAAAAATATTAAAAAAATAAAAATAGCGTGTTTTAAAAAAATTATCCAATATTTGAAAAATTCAGAATCAGTCTGAGTTGTTTTCAAAAAAAAATCCGTACAAAACTCTATTCAATAAGTGTAGTTCGGAAACTTCAATATTGTTGAGTTACAGTAGAAAAAAAAGTAGAAAAAATAAAGCGAAGTCATGTAAAACTTGCGCAACTTTCCGAAAAACTAAGAACTAAAGAGCAATAAGCTCCGTAGGCTTAATTTTGATCTAAAATTTTTTTTGGGTACATTTCAAATAAAAATCTCCATATGTAAGTTATTCTATGAGAATATCATAGTTGTAATTATTTAAGAAAAATGACCTCGAGCTTAAATAACCGTACTCAAAATATAATATTTTAAAGGTCAAATAAAACAAATTTTATTTTTAATAAAAATTAATTAGAATTCCAAAAATAATTAAAAATTACAGGTTTTTTTGCTACAACGATTTTTATTTTAAATTTTAAAAATTCAGACATGGTCGATAGCCCATTAAAAACTGTACAAAAATAATTGTGTTTCAAAAAATTTCAAAATTGTTGAGTTATAGTAGAAAAAAATTAATATAAACTAGAGATGGGCGCGGAGTGATTTTTGATTCACGCTCACGACAGGAATTTTTTAAGCACGCACACTCACTCACGAGTATAAATTTTCTACTCACACTCACTCACTCACTCACTCACAATCACGTGAGTAAATTTTATACAACTCACACTCACGAGCACTCACACAAGCTTCACTCACACTCACGTTGACTCACACTCACGAAACTTTTATTTATACAAAAAAATTCAAAAACTAAAATTTTAAAAATTTTAAGCAAAATTTAAAGTTCCGCGAAATGTTTCAATTTTTTTTTTGCTTTTTATCGTACAAAATTCTAAGTTTAGCCGAATTTTAATGTTATTTTGTTGATTTTTTTGGTACGAAAGAAAATATTTACTCACAATCACGTGAGTAAAATCGAATTCAGTCACACTCACTCGTGAATCACGCTCTAATCTGCTCATGTGCCCATTTTCGAAAATAAATCTAAAGCTTTTGTTTCACGATTTGTTATTTCCATAAAAGGCAATGAGCTTCTTAAGTTTGACTTTGATCCAACAACATATTTTTGCTCGTGGTACGTTTGAAATAAAAAGCTCCATATGAGGCATTCCACACCAAATGTCCCGCTACAGAAAAACATGTGTCCCGTAAATTTCTGAATAGGTTGTTTGGATAGCCCTATATGGAACTAAGAAAATTGCGTTTTTGGTTTTTAAAATTTTCAAAAACTGGGCTCAGGAGGCGTGGTCAAATATTGGAAAAATGGTCAAATTTGTGTCGAGTTGCCTTGATTAAATATTTATCACATTAAAACGGAATGCACCACAATCTCAAAAATTTCCATTCTTATATAGTTTTGTATGGACTATCGATAAAAATTTTTTTTTTTGGAAAATTTTCAGAACCCGTTCTGAAATTTTCCATTTTTTAAAAAAGTCAATTTATCAAAAATCCGGCCACTTTTTTTTTAAATTTTTTTTTTTAAGTTTAGATGTTTGTCCATCCACACAAAAAAATTCAGAAACACGTTCGTCGTTTTTTTCGAGAAAATCGCATTTGAATTTCCTTGTATTTTCTTGTTAAAACATGGCGTATGAGTAACAAATTTTTGTGAAACCAACGAGTTGATCCTATTTTAATTATTTATTCATTTGTGGTGCAATATAGAGATGGGCGTGAATGCGATTTGACCCACGCAAGAAATATTAAAGTCACTGACGACTCATTATTTTTAGTTTACTTGTGCAATCACGTGAGTCAATTTACTGTTACTCACGCAGTTTTTGATTACGCTCACGGTTGTTCACTCACGCTGATGATGATTTTACAAAAATAATAAAAACAAGAAATTTTTTATGAAAAAAGCACTGCAAACGGAAACTAAAAAAAACAGTAAAATCCCAAAAAAAAAAATAGTTAAAAATCACAAAAACTTACTTAAGAAAAATTTTAAGCATTCACTCATCTCGCAAAAATTGGACTTCCGAACCAGTCACGAAATGTTCTACTCACGCTACCTCTTTAATATCGTGAATAGCTTAGTACGTGACTCGCGAGTTAATTTTTTCAAATGTTGAACGTTAAAGGATATGTACCTATAATGTAGTGTCCGATTTATTGCTCCCGCTTAAATGCGCTTATCCAAAATATTAAAAAAATCAGATGGATATTGATGCATTTACATAAAAAACTCTTATAAACGCACATCAAGTGATCTTAAGATTTTGAACTCATTTTAGTGTTGATATTTCAGTAAAATTTGTATGAAACTACTCTTACCAGTTTTAGGCATTTAAGCGAGTAATTCTGCATTTTTTTTTTTTAATTTAAATTGAAACCTTTATGAAATCTTAAAACAAATTTTTTTAACAATTGACGATTTGTTTTCGATATAAACGGTCAGAAGGACATTGATGCATATCTAAAAAAACTAAACGCATCTTATCAGTTTTACGCATTTAAGCATTTTACGCATTTACGCAATTTACGCCTTTAAGCGAGATGAGTGAATGCTTAAAATTTTTCTTAAGTAAGTTTTTGTGATTTTTAACTATTTTTTTTTGGAATTTTACTGTTTTTTTGAGTTTCCGTTTTCAGTGCTTTGTTTTTATAGAAAATTTGTTGTTTTATTATTTTTGTAAAATCATCATCAACGTGAGTGAGCAACCGTGAGCGTAATCAAAAATTGCGTGAGCGTGAGTAACAGTAAATTGACTCACGTGATTGCACAAGTAAACTTAAAATATTAGCGAGTCGTCAGTGACTTTAATATTTTTTGCGTGGGTCAAATCGCTTTCACGCCCATCTCTATATTGTACCACATATGAAAAAACAATTAAAATGGGATCAACTCGTTGGTTTCGTAAAAATTTGTTACTCATACGCCATGTTTTAACAAGAAAATACAAGGAAATTCCAAAATTGTCATAAAATTCAATATTCAAATGCGATTTTCTCGAAAAAAACGACGGACGTGTTTCTGAATTTTTTTGTGTGGATGGAAAAACATCTAAACTTAAAAAAAAAATTAAAAAAAAAAAAAAAAAAGTGGCCGGATTTTTGATAAATTGACTTTTTTAAAAAATGGAAAATTTCAGAACGGGTTCTGAAAATTTTCCAAAAAAAAAATTTAATCGATAGCCCATACAAAACTATATAAGAATGTAAATTTTTGAGATTGTGGTGCATTCCGTTTTAATGTGATAAATATTTAATCAAGGCAACTCGACACAAATTTGACAATTTTTCCAATATTTGACCACGCCTCCTGAGCCCAGTTTTTGAAAAATTGAAAAACCAAAAACGCAATTTTCTTAGTTCCATATAGAGCTATCCATACTACCTATTCAGAAATTCGTGCGACACGTGTTTTTTTTCGCTGGACATTTGGTGTGGAATGCCTCATATGAAGAATATTTAAGATTGTGAGTAGTTTTTTGTTTGTATAGTAAGTATCTGTATGAGTTTCATTTATCAAATGCATTTTTACAATTGTTAAGGAGGTGCCAAATGATCTTCATACATATTTATGTACAATAGGGCGTTTCTTATTTTTTTTTTTTTTAAAGTTTAAAATCGATTTTTTTTTTGTTTGGTCTGAATTTAAGGATTTTTAATAAAGATATTATTTTTTTTAACAACGCTAACGCTGTGCGGTTTTGTGGTCAAAAATAAATCGTTTTTAAGAAAAATGTTTGACCGATCTTTATTATTTTAAAGGTATTCTATATTAGCCGGAGCCAGTACGCATTGCTGGCCCTAAGGTGACATCTGTTGGTTTAATATAAAATTAAGTACTTAACTGGTCTTTCGGTCGGCCGGTGTAAAAAATTATATTCTTTTGCATAATATTCATTTTCAACAATTTTTAACAACAAACCAAGAGTTGAAACTGAAATATTATGTTGGAAAAGTGTGATTTTTACAAAACTTAATAACAATTTTCTTCGATTTTTTTTTAACCAAAAATTTAAAAAGTCGATATCTCTAAGGGCAAGTTTTTGAGATGTCGATTTTGTTAATTTTAGATTTAAACGAAGTTAAAACTACAAATTCTGTTTTTTTTTGTATGTGGTTTAGTTTTATGTTTTACTCACCAACCACTAAAGTACAGAAACATAAAGCAGTTAGTGTTGCCATGTTTTAGTATTTTATTGGAAAAATTGTGCAATGATGGAAACTAATTGGAAATGCGATATTTAGTATGACAATAACACGTTAATTGACATTTGCTAACCGTGAACTGAAAAATAAAGTGTTTGGTTAAACTTCGTTTTAATGTAATAAAGTTTAACTTTACTACGATTTAAACTCAGTTTAAGTGACATGTTTAAAACTAGCCCTAAAACATAAAAACAAAAAATGAAACTATGGGAGAGCCGTTAGGGCCCAAGGACGTCACTTTTTTTGCCGTCGCTTCAATTGACTCTGAATGGAAGTTGATGGCTGCTTCTAGTGAAATTTTATGCAGAAATTTTTTGAAGAACAATTTTAATCTTTAAATGAACGTTTTATAAGAAGCTAAGTCTAAAATGACATATTAAAAATGACAGTTAGGGGGTTAATATAAAACAATTTTACTGAAACTATATTTTTAAGCTCAGAAGTGAATTTATTATAATTTTTTTTGGACACATTCCAATTGAAAACAAATAAAAAATTACATCTAAAACAATTAAAAACTTTGCTCCACATTCAAGATACAAAATCGTGTTGTACGGTGTAATTTGTTAAAAATTAAAAAAAAAAATATTTGAGAATCTATTTTGTACCTTGCGGAGGCACAAATAAACGTTGTCCAAAAATTGTCATATTTTAAATCTTAACATTTGAATTTTAAATAAATTAAATTTAAAAGGGGTATACATTTTCGAATTCCAACTTGGAGAAAATAAGTGATACCTTAATAACAAACAAACACATCTGAATGTTTTAACATACAAATTTAAATTCATTTTTATAAAATTGATTTTCTATTTTTAGCAAAAATTATAAATTATTGTGACTACAAGGTCGTTGTAAAAGCAAAATAGAAAAAATAAAATAAAAATCACTGCTAACAGATAAAAGAACTTATTAGTTTTAACATGATTACCGAAAATTTTTCGACTATTTTGTTTGTTATAAAATTTTCAATGACGAGTTGTATTTTTATAACATTGAAAGTTAAGGTTGGTATTAAATGCTATTTTTGTTTTGCCACGTCAGTGATTTAAATAAAAAATTATAAAAGATATAAAAACAAAACTATATATGTTAGTCGAAGGTTTGGTGTACACAATAAGTGACAATCGAAAAGTGCTGACGAAGGAAGGGTGAACTATTCCAAAAGCTGTCAACAGCCTGTATTGTCACTTATTTTTTTCTTTTAGATTTTCTTATTGTACAAAAAAATTATTATTTTTTAGAAATAACAATGTGGAATCAAACCGAAACACAGTGGCCGAAATGGCCAATCTAGCGGCGCTTAATTCGGAAATGTAAAATAATAAAGACTAATGCTTATTTGCGATTATAAAATTTAAAAAGAATTAATTTTTAAACAATATTTATTTATTTTTATGTATTTTCGGAAATTTATGTGAATATTGGGAGGCTGGTTTGTATGAGGTCTAGAAATTAAAATGGTCCGATTCCGTCAAAATTTAGAGCGATTGTTTATGAATATAAAAAACATTTATCGGTCGAAATTCAAGAGGATATCTTGAATACTATTGTTAGGGGTATTTAAGTAAAACTTGAAGGGGACATTTACATGGGGGCTATGGGTTAACATGGATTGATTTTGTCAAAATTTAATAGGTTTTGTTCTTGCGATAAAAGAAACTTAAATTTCAAAATTTCAGCCAAATCGATTGAAAGTTGTGGTCTGTATCGCGTTTATACTGTTTATTTGGACAGGCAGATGGACCCTAAAAAATCGAGCAACTTGCGCGAACTAGCACGCCATACTGAAACGTCACAACAAAAATAACCCAAAAAAATAAACAAAACAGGAATTGGACCGAATACGATCGAATTTCAAAAGTTGCAGTTCATGAAAGTTAATATCACAAATGAAAGTTAATATCACAAATGTAAACTTCTATAATGAACTAATAATAAACTAGATACACACAGGCCACAAACATTATTTTTTTAGTTAAAACATACCTTTTACTTTCAATTAAAACTTTTTGACTCAAAATGTATAAACAATTGACTTAAAAGTGTCAAAAAAAACTCACTGAGTAATTACGCCCCAAATTCCTTTAATACACTTGCTGCAGAAAATGTATATTTGATAGCTTACAGCTGTGCGAATATTAAGAGAAAAACAAAAGTGAAAACGTTAATTTTCTCTGTAAAGTATAGGTAATCGATACAGTGCAAAACATTTATCAGTTTTAATTTTTTAATTTTGACTAAAACGCCGCTAGATCAGTGATTTCGGCTACAGTGCGAAATAGATAAAAATTCAGTTAACGTTAAATTGTTTTTCCTAAATAGTGCACATTTCACATAAAACACTTTTCTACAATATTTTTTATCTTTCTAATAACACTACACCATTATCAATTGTATTTCAGAAGTTATCAATTGTACTTCAGAATTTATCAATTGTATTTCATAAATTATCAATTGTATTTCGGAAATTACATTTGTATTTCTGAAATACAATTGATAAATTCTGAAATACAATTGATAATTTCTGAAATACAATTGATAATATATGAAATACAATTGGTAAATTCTGAAATACAATTTATAATTTCTGAAAAACAATTGATAAATTCTGAAATACAATTGATAGTTTCTGAAATACAATTGATAATACCTGAAATACAATTGATAACTTCTGAAATACAATTGATAGTTTCTGAAATACAATTGATTATTTCTGAAATACAATTGGAAATGGTGTCTAAAAGTTGCGTGGATTTGAGTAAAAATGTAGAATTCAGTTTTTATACAAATACAATTATATTTGTGTTTTTACATTCATCACACCCAAAATAAACAACCCAGCAAAACCTAGATTACCAAATAAGGTATAAAATAAGGTATAGGATTGCTTAATTTATACATTGCAGCATTGATGATTTTAACAGGGGATAAGACTCAAAGTAATGCATCCACATTATGACAAATAATACCAGTAAGGTATAAAATAATTGATCAAATTTATAGCAAAGCTTACGAGTAAGTGTCATGTTATCTACTGTACTCTTGAATACTGTTTACTATTTTTAATTTTTTCAATCACATAAGTTTTGCTTTTTTGTTTTTTCTTTGTCAAATATTTTTCATTATTTTTTCAGTTCAAATTAAAATCTCCAAAAACTTTGTTGTATTTAAAAATTATTTTGTCGTCAAATAAAATTTTGTGAATTTGTATTTTATAAAAAAATCTGCGTACTTAAATTATTCTAAGAGGTTATGGGCGATAGCAAGCGTGAATCATCCCACGGTATCTTACAATTTCGTGGCGATAATTATGAAAACTGGAGTTTTCGTGTCAAGATGTATTTAGATTCTTTGAATCTGTTAGAAGCTATCAATAATGTTCCTCCAGCTGAGCCAGTATTGGCCGTCCAGTTTGCATCAAATGACAAGAAAGCTAAAGCTGCATTGGTCAGTCTAATTGCTGACGAATATTTGGAATGCGTGCGTGATAAAAATACAGCCAGGGAGATGTGGTCTGCTCTGCAAGAAACATTTGCGAAGAAGTCGGTTTCGAGTCAGACCTTGTTGAGAAAGCAATTAGCTCTGCTAAGAATGAAGACTGATGATGATCTTCGAAAGCATTTATTAATTTTTGATGACATTATAAGAAAATTAAAAACTTCTGGTGCTCAATTATCCGAAAATGATGTGGTTGCTCAACTTTTTGTTACACTACCAGATGCTTTTGACCCGGTAGTGGCTGCTTTGGAAAACATGAAGGAAGATGATTTAACGATTGAAATAGTAAAACAGAGACTGCTAATTGAAGATGCTAAGAGACAAGATCGGTGTGATGCTGAATTGACGAAGATATCGGCTTTTAGTGGTGAAAAGAAATTTAATAAATTTGTTGGCGTGTGTTTCCGTTGCAAGAAGAAAGGGCATAAGCAAAAAGATTGTCGTGTACGTTTAGGCAGTGGTAATGGTAAAGCCAATACTGCATCTACATCAAAATCAATTTGTTTTATGTCAGGCGTGTTGGATAAGAAACATTCATCGAATTCATCAAATATCTTGAAATTTAAAATAGATTCCGGCGCAACAGATCATATGTGCAAATTTAAATGGTGTTTCAACAATTTGAACAAACTTGATAATCCAATTTCAATATGTGTAGCAAAGGATTCTGAAAATCTGTTTGCTAGTCATAAGGGCTGTGTTACCGGATATTCGAATGATATTTTCGTAAATATGAAAGAGGTTTTATATGTTCCAGGCCTACGCGACAATTTGTTGTCTGTACCAAAACTTACAGCGACTGGTATTAATATTGAGTTTTCTGGTAATGTTGCGGTATTTAGGAAAAATAACAATATATTGATGAAAGCATATAAGAATGGTAGTTTGTATGAACTTAAATTGAAAGTGGTAAAACAACAACAAGCTAATATAAGTTTTGCTGAAGATGAACAAGAAGAAGCAAATATTAGTACTGCGGAAGCTAATAAATTATGGCATGCAAGAATGGGGCATTTAAGTGATACGTGTCTACAATAACTGGTTCGTAACAAGATGGTTGAAGGTTTGGATAAAGTTTCCCCTGTTGGTATGTGTGATATCTGCATTCAAGGTAAGCAATGTCGTTATCCTTTTAATGGAAGTCGTCCGAAGTCGACTCGTGTTTTGGAGAGAATACATACGGATGTATGTGGACCTTTTGATCCCCGAACTTGGGATGGTTTTAAATACTTTGTTAGTTTTATTGACGATTATAGTCACTTTTCACACATTTATCTTATAAAAAGAAAGTCGGAAGTATTTAAAAAATTCGTTGAATTTGAATCTATGGCGGTTGCCTTACATAATGTACCAATATCAATGGTAACCTCAGATCAGGGTCGTGAATACTCCTCAAATCAGGCAAAAGAATACTTTAAGGCAAAAGGCATTCAGGTACAAAATTCTGTTGCGTTTACTCCTCAGCAAAATGGGGTTGCTGAGAGATTTAACCGTACTTTAGTAGATAAAGTACGGTCGTTGTTATTACACAGATAAAAATGAGTTGTTAGATCAAGCACGAAATACACCAGGTTGAGCATTATTTTAATTAAAAGTCATCTAATGAGGAAAATTGTTGGATCAAGCACGAAAATTGTAGGTCAGTCATTGACTGTTTCTTGATTAAACCAATGCTTGATTTGAGTAATTTTTTAATTGTTATTTTTCTGTTATTTTTGATTAAACCAATGCTTGATTTGAGTGAGCGTTTAATCAATAATTTTGTATTATTTTTGATTAATCCAATGCTTGATCTGAGTGAATGGTTAATCATTATTTTACAGTTGTAGTGTTTTTTGTCAGTCTTTTCAAGTCTTTTGTTTAAATTGTTTTTTTTTTTGTGCTTTATATTATTTTGTTTATTTTCGTCTTGTGTGCATGCAAGTACTTTTCTATTTGACGACTAACGAAAACTAAAATAAAAAACGCAACAGCGTTCATCGCATTGTCACTCAAAGCCTACTATGATGAGTTTTTTTGTTTTTATGAATTTTTTTGTGAATTTTTCAGATTTGAGCAAATGGTTAATTGATTCAAGTAAAATTTAATTGAATGTCAAATTTTAAGCTGAGCAAATATTTAATTGTTTTTTTCCATTGAATATTTTTCTCTGTGTAGCTTCAAATTCACCGAAGAATTTGTGGGGTGAAGCTGCTTTAACAGCCACCTACTTGATTAACAGATCTCCATGCAATGCTCTCGTTTTAAAGAAAACCCCAGCTGAAATTTGGTATAAAAGTAAACCAAATGTTTCAAAATTTAAAGTTTTTGGATGCAAAGCATTTGCATGGGTTCCACAACAGAAGAGAAAGAAATTAGATGCGAAATCAAAAGAAATGGTGATGATGGGTTATTACGGTTATAGACTGTGGAACCATCAAAAGAAAATTATAGTGATAACAAGAGATGTTCGTTTTGACGAAGTATTTTATTCTTTTAACAAGGAAAAAGTTGAAACAGCTAAACCTGATTTTTTAATAGTGTGTGAAGGAAACGAGCAAGAGGGGGAAGAATGTGAAAACGCAAGTGCTCTTCCTCTACCGGATACTGACTCAGATTACGGGGACCCACCTAGTAATGGTGAACAAAGTGAATTTGAACCTAATGATCAAAATCGTAGTTTAATAACTGATGACGAATCAGACTCTGTCGTTAACGTAAATGAAACGGAACAGGAACCTAGAAGGAGCGAACGAATTAAGAATAGGCTTTTGGGGTATATCACTGGTCATGCAAATTCAGCTATTTCTGATGATTTACTTGAACCTCAGTCGTATAAGGATATTCAGACAAATCCAAACAAAACAAAATTGGTTGGACGCTGTTAGGGACGAGCTAGAGTCTATGGGTAAGAATAATGTATGGGAATTGGTTCCCCGCCCGGATAATAAAAAGCTTCTTAAATCAAGATGGGTTTTCCGTGTCAAGGAGGATGGAAATGGAAATCCAATTAGATTTAAGGCACGTTTAGTTGCCAAGGGATTTCTCCAAAAACCTGGTATAGATTATGATGAAACGTATTCCCCTGTTGCAAAGCTTGCCACTATTCGTATTGTATTGGCCGTTAGTGTTAAAAAGGGTCTACATTTACACCAACTTGATGTAAAAACAGCTTTTTTGTATGGTAATTTAAAAGAGGATATTTTCATGGAAATTCCTGATGGACTTGAAGCCCCACCTGGCCAAGTGTGCAAACTTCGTAAATCTCTTTATGGACTTAAACAAAGCCCAAGGTGCTGGAATGAGAAGATTGATTGTTACTTAATACAGCTTGGTTTTCTACGTTCTAAACGTGACTCCTGCTTATATACAAAGTTCGAGGGCAATACTTCATTGTATCTGCTGTTATATGTTGATGATGTCCTGATCGCTGGGGACAATATAAATCAAATTGAGAAAGTGAAGAAGGATCTAAGTTTAGTTTTTGAAATGTCTGATTGCGGCCCCCTACAGCAGTACTTGGGAACTAAAATTGAATATGATCGAACAACTAGAATCCTGAAATTAAGTCAACATACTCACATTGAACGAATATTACGAAGGTTTTCGATGAATGACTGCAATCCGGCTAAAACACCTATGGAAAAAGGTTTGTGTCTTTCACAAAACACCAATGAGCCAACTCAGAATCCTTACCGTGAAATGCTGGGTAGTTTAATGTACGTTATGTTGAGCGTTCGGCCAGATATATGTTACCAAATTGGGTACATGGGTAGATTTCAAAATAATCCCAGTGACATTCATTGGTCTACTTTAAAACGTATAGTTCGTTATTTAAAAGGATCTAAGGATTTGAAGCTCATTTATACGGATAACTTGGACGATAATGAACTAATTGGATTTGCAGATGCCGACTGGGCATCGGATTCCGAAGATCGAAAATCTGTTAGTGGCTTTACATATAAAGTATTTGGATGCCCAATATCTTGGAGTAGTAAGAAGCAAATGGTTGTTGCTACTTCCTCTAGCGAAGCTGAATACATTGCTCTTAGCTTTGCAATATCAGAGGGTATTTGGATAAGAGGTATATTAATTGATCTTCACATACTTTCAGAAGACAAACCGGTGGTAATATATGAAGACAATAGAGGATGCATTGGTATTGCCAAGAATGCTGAAAGTAAGCGATCCAAACATATTGATGTCAAGTATCATTTCATACGCGACTACATCTCTAAAGGAATTGTTAAACTTGAACCAATCTCAACGGAAGCACAGCTTGCCGATATGTTCACTAAAGCGTTATATGCAACAAAATTTCTTCAATTCCGAAAGGAGCTTCAACTTTGTGATTGAGAGGGGGTGTCATGTTATCTACTGTACTCTTGAATACTGTTTACTATTTTTAATTTTTTCAATCACATAAGTTTTGCTTTTTTGTTTTTTCTTTGTCAAATATTTTTCATTATTTTTTCAGTTCAAATTAAAATCTCCAAAAACTTTGTTGTATTTAAAAATTATTTTGTCGTCAAATAAAATTTTTTGAATTTGTATTTTATAAAAAAATCTGCGTACTTAAATTATTCTAAGAGTAAGGTATAAAATATAGCATACCAGAACATAATATATAAGGTGTTACGAGTAGTGAAAAAGTAATTTTTGTATTAAATTTACTCACGTGATTGTAAGTAGATAAAATATGCTCGTAATTTAGTGTGTGTCATTAGAAAATCCCATCTCTAGTTTAAACTTATTCATTTTTTATAAAATATTTATTTTTTATGTTATTGTAATGCATTATGCATCCAATTATAAATAATGCATTATTTAAAACTTCGAAATAATACATACTGTAACTAAATATAAGTCATCCATGATTTAATGTTTAGAAATAATATATATGAAATACATTCTTTCCAATAATCATGCATTACGAATGACCTATGTCGGGGACCCCATAAAGTATATATATTATTGATCAGTGATCAATTCTAAGACATTCTAGCGATGTCCGTCCGTCTGTCCGTCAGTCTGTAGTTAACACGATACAGTCCAAAATAAAAGAGCTAGACTCCTCAAGTTTGGCACGAATATGTCTTATGGTCCTAGGCAGGGTAAGTTCGGAAATAGGCAAAAATCGGACCAGGGGGAAAAAGTTCCCCCTTGAAGAACTAAACCAACCTCTGAAAAAAATAATTTTTTTATATGATTTTTTGTCTTTTTGTTGAACAAATTCAACATTTTTATGCAACAAGATGTTCAAAGTCCCGCATTTGGACCCTGAGAATTAGAAAATGTCGTTTTTTTGGTCCGCCCCCCTTTTATGGGCGTAGAATAAAAAAAATTTAATTATGATAAACTTGCATTTCTTTGGTGCTAAAAGCATAAGAATGAATTTTTAAACACATATTTGAGAGGAAATTTGCCCCCCCCCCAATTTTATTTTTTTGCATGTTGGAGGGTATAAAAGATTCGGCACAGCCGAATTTAACACCCTTACTTGTTTTTTTTTCTACATTTTGTCTAAATTGAAGTAAAGTTGTCGATATATCGATGAATAGATTCTAAGGCGATAATCAGATCCAAAAATATTGTATAGAGAATTGATCAAATATTTAATAAGCTTTAATTTTAAATTTAAAAAAATCAAATCCCCCAATTTTGTCCGAAGATATTTTTATTAATGTCAAACCAATTTTTAAATATGGAACTTGGCAATACCTTAAAAACTTTTTTTTTAACTTTTTGACTTCATTTTCGGATTTAGCGCGCCATTTTACATGGAAAATAAATGTTAAATATCGTGAATCGAACAATTTTTCAAAATTTGTAAACTAGTGTTATTCCCAATAAACTAAAAATGTATAAAAACTGAATTTCTGCATTTTTACTTAAATGCACATAACTTGTACAATTTTCAACAGATCTTTTTCAAAACAATCTTAAAACAAAAAAATATGGGATCTGTAGGACAATGTCTTTGGGTTCCTTTTTTGACTTAAACATCGGAAACACTACATCCAAAAAATTTCATAGTTGATAATTACTATTTTTTTAACTATGTCATAGGTGAAATAACCCCAACTATGCCATAGTTGATGTGACATAGTGGTTGGTAACTATGTTTCTTTCAAATCTACAAATCAACTATGGAAAAAGTTACTGAAAACGATGTGTTTGATAAACATATGTAAAAATCACTAGGTCCATAGTCAAATGCATACAAAAAGTAAACATAGTAATTATTTACTATTTATTCGTTGTTTTTATTAACGACCTAGATTTAATTTTTTTAATAAATATGCAATTTTTTGTTTTATATTTTTTTATTTAAATTTCATAATAAACGTCTTACATCATTTTCAATATTAAAATCTGTTAAAATTTCTTGTTATCTTGAAATAAATCGTCAGATTTCTCGGGTTTTCTTCCTTCTTCTTTTCAGCAGCGGCAGAGACGGCATCACCACCATTAAAAAAATATTCAATAAATTTTAAAATATTTTAATATTGAAATTAGAAATTTAAATTAATATACATAATTCCACAATTTTATATTTTTTTTGACAATTTAAATATTTTGTTGTTTTTGAGAAAGTAAACTGTTTGAAACTTCAATTATTAAATAAATCGTTGTTAACAACGTTAACCATAGTTGTTTTTAATTATAAAAAGTTAATTTAAAAAATATTTAAAATAACTATGGATTTTGTTAACTATTCAACTATGTAATTTTTTGGGTGTATATTTAAAAATACACATCTGAGCTAAAACACCTCATTTCAACCGACGAGTTGACCGCACCCTCTCCAAATTTAGTGAAATTAAGTACTGGGGTTTACTTTAACAAAAAAGAGATTTTTCCAATTTTTTAGTCTTCTGGTCATTCCAGTATTCGAGATATGCGGTCTTGAAAATTAACAAAATCGTATATATTTGACAAAAGTGTTATGACATAAATAAAGATATCTCGAAAAGTAATAATAATACAGGTCTCATTAGGGGTTCAAATAATAGGTAATGAGACAGTTTTAAAATGGCTTTTCCCCCTTTTAACCTTAATTTTTGGAGAGCTATATCTCAAAAAACGATATTTTTAAAATTTTGGAAAGAATATACGATATTAAGAATCACCTATACTACTTAAATTCAAATTTTCAGGATGGAGACTTCATTGGAACTTTTAGTATTAATTGAAACATTGTGACAGGAAAGAAAAAGCGGTGAAATTTCCCTTAGAAAAAAAAATTTTATGTCTTTAAAATTCTGGTACCAAAATTTATTTTTCTGAATGTTTTTGACGTGCTGAGTCCAAATATGACCTTTGAACTGGCCTATCGCTATTACTTTTCAAGATATATGCACCCAAATGTTAAAAAACACAGCAATAGCATTTCAGCAATTTTCACACATTTATGTGCAGATATCTCGAAAACTTATAGCGATAGGCCAGTTCAAAGGTCATAAATAGACTCAGCACGTCAAAAACATTCAGAAAAGTAAACTTTGGTACCAGAATCTCAAAGACAAAAAAAGTTTTTTTTCTAAGGGAAAATAAACCACTTTTTATTACCTGTCACTATGTATCTAGAAATATTAAAAGTTTCAATGAAGTCTCCATCCTGAAAATTTAAACTTAAGTACTATAGGTGACCCTTAATAACATATATTTTTTCCAAAATTTTAAAAATATGGTTTTTTGAGATATACATAGCTCTCCAAAAATTAAGGTTAAAACCAATGACCTTTGACCTTTTTCAAAAAAAATCTTGGGAAATGCCATTTTAAAGCCTGTCTCATTACCTATTATTTGCAACCTGACTGAGATCTGTATTTTTTTTACTTTTCGAGTTATCTTTATTTATCTCAGAACACTTTTTTCAAATATATACGATTTTGCCAATTTTCAAGACCCCATATCTCGGGAAGAAAAACTACCAGAAGTCCAAAATTTTGGCACTATGATTTTTTTGCAAGGGCCCAACTTTATACCAAGTTTCATAAAATTCGAAAGGGGTAAGGTCAAAAATGCTACTTTTTTCGGTTGAATTGAGGTGTTTTAACTTATCTTTTCAATACTATGCAAATATAACGAAATATTTTCATTAAAATATTTTTTTTTGCAAAAACAGAAACAAAAAAAATTTACGGAAAAAAAAATATAAAAAATATATATTTTTTTTTGCCATAAAAACACTTTTTAAGTAATGTCCGAGTATTAACTACACTGTGCTACACCAAAAATATGCAGGGGTTCTCATATGAAAATTCGGGTTGGTTGGAGTCCATGGAGTACTGATATGCTCATAGTTTTTCTGGATCACTTCGTTAAGTACGTTTTTTATTGGCAAATGTGTTGAAAAACGGCAATTCTTAAATTACAATTTTAAAAAATTATTACTTTGTGAATGTGCAACCGATTTTCGATTTTATGGATTTTTTTGAAAGGTATAGGTCATACCTTTAAAACAAAACAAAAAAATTAAAAATCGATCAAGAATTGGCTGAGCTACGATCGTTTAAGTTAAAAAAAAAAACAATTTTTTGAAAAATTTGCCATATTCTTTATACTCTAAGTTGAAAGTGCATCATTAAACAATTTTTTTTGTATTTTTGTATAAAATTATAGTAAAGTAGCTTTCCAAAACACCAAAAAACATAACAATCGGTTAAAAAATGAATGAGTTATGCTAAGTTTTGTGATAGGACATTTTTAATTTTTTTTCAGAAATGCTTGTAATTCAGGTATTTAATAAATCTTATTGCTAGTAGTAATTTTATGTGCCTATGCATATAAACAAGAGATGGCAACATAATTAGATTTGTGCGTGATTGACACATGATCACAAGTGAGCGTGATTTAAAATCAATTTTACTCACGTGGTTGTAAGTGAGTGGCAGTGTGAGTGGGATAAAAAAATGGGCGTGTCAGTTGCTTCTAAATCCCATTTATAATGTTTTGGTTTTGTTTGAAAAATATGAGTGTTACTTCTTAAACAAAAAAAATATTGAGAGTAGGTTGAAAATAGGCTCGTTTAAGTAAAAAAACTTTTTTGAAAAGTTATACCGGCAACATTTTTATGACAGAAAATGTTATGCGTTTGCAAACATTTTTGAAACGAAATTGGTAAAATTGGGATCATTTGATGGAAATTTTACCTATTTATAAATAAACGTATGAGACATTCCACACCAAATATCTAGCAAAAAAAAACATGTGTATAGGTTGTATGAATAGCCCAATATGGAAAACTGCGTTTTTGGTTTTTAAATTTTTCAAAAACTTGGCTTAGGATTCGTGGTCAAATATTGGAAAAATGGTAAAATTTGTCTTGAGTTACCTTGTTTAAATATTTATTAAAACGGAATGCACCACAATCTCAAACATCGATTAAATTTTTTTTTTAGAAAATTTTCAGAGCCCGTTCTGAAATTTTCCATTTTTTAAAAAAGTCAATTAATCAAAAATCCGACCACTTTTTTTTAAGTTTAGATGTTTGTCTATACACACAAATAAATTCAGGCATAATATGTTTCTTTGAGAAAATCGCATTTGCATATTAATTTTCATAACAATTTTGTAATTTGCTTGTATTTTCTTCAACGTTGCGAATGAGTATTAAATATTTGCATAAATGTTACTTATACGCTACGTTGAAACAAGAAAATACAAGCAAATTACTAAATTGTTATGAAATTTAAAATTCAAATGCGATTTTCTCGAAAAAAAAACGAAAAACACATAACTGAATTCTTTTGTGTGGATAGACAAACTAGAGATGGGCACATGAGCAGATTAGAGCGTGATCACGCATGAGTGTGATTGAATTCAATTTTACTCACGTGATTGTGAGTGAGTGTGAGTGGAAAAAAAATTGCGTGAGTAAGATTATTACGTGAATGAGTGTGCGTGAGTTGATTTTTTTGCGTGACTTATTTTCTCTTCATATTTCCTTTCATACCAAAAAAAGCAAAAAAAAAAAATGTAAAATTTTGATTAACTTCAGATTTCGTCCCGAAAAAATCAAAACAAATGAAGGGCTTACTGCAAGAGCTTGATAAGCCACATTGTATTTGTTCGTGTTTTTCTCCTTCTGCTGATGTTCTATTTACAGATTTTTGGCAGAAGTCTTGCTGTAACCCTTTGTACAAGTATTTTGTGAATAAAAGTTCTGCAAAAGTTAACAAAAAAAAAACACTGTGAAGTTAACAAAAAATTTAATTAAATTTAACTATTAAGTACCTGATATTTAGCTAACTTTTCGTAGAATGGGTGTTGCAAAAAAACTGTAACTTTAACTTAAAATTTAGCTGAAAATTTTTGTAAATATATACATTTTTATGTACATATTTACTAAAAAATTAGTTGAATTCTGTTAAAATTTTTGTTACTTTTCGGAAACTAAAATTAACAAAATATTTTGTGATATTGTTTTTTTATTTTCAGGTTGAAATTTTATTTTTATTTCACCGAACACAGCATTAAGTTCAGCTTAAGTAGAACTTATGAGATTTGCATAGGAGGCTACACAAGAAATTTCTTAAATAGTTGTTACGAAAAATCAGCAAATTAATTAGTAAAAATTTGTTAACTCAGTTTTAAAGTCAACAAAAAATTAACTCAAAATTTGTTCAAAACTAGTATTCTCGTAAATCGAACTTAACTAAAAAAATTAGTTAAAATTAGTATGAAAGGAAATATGAAGAGAAAATAAATCACGCAAAAAAATCAACTCACGCACACTCATTCACGTAATAATCTTACTCACGCAATTTTTTTTCCACTCACACTCACTCACAATCACGTGAGTAAAATTGAATTCAATCACACTCACGCGTGATCACGCTCTAATCTGCTCATGTGCCCATCTCTAGTTTGTCTATCCACACAAAAGAATTCAGTTATGTGTTTTTCGTTTTTTTTTCGAGAAAATCGCATTTGAATTTTAAATTTCATAACAATTTAGTAATTTGCTTGTATTTTCTTGTTTCAACGTAGCGTATAAGTAACATTTATGCAAATATTTAATACTCATTCGCGACGTTGAAGAAAATACAAGCAAATTACAAAAATGTTATGAAAATTAATATTCAAATGCGATTTTCTCAAAGAAACATATGCCTGAATTTATTTGCGTGTATAGACAAACATCTAAACTTAAAAAAAAAAGTGGTCGGATTTTTGATTAATTGACTTTTTTAAAAATGGAAAATTTCAGAACGGGTTCTGAAAATTTTCTAAAAAAAAAAAAATTTAATCGATGTTTGAGATTGTGGTGCATTCCGTTTTAATAAATATTTAAACAAGGTAACTCAACACAAATTTTACCATTTTTCCAATATTTGACCACGACTCCTAAGCCAAGTTTTTGAAAATTTTAAAAACCAAAAACGCAGTTTTCCATTTTGGGCTATTCATACAACCTATACACATGTTTTTTTTTGCTAGATATTTGGTGTGGAATGTCTCATACGTTTATTTATAAATAGGTAAAATTTCCATCAAATGATCCCACAATTTTACCAATTTCGTTTCAAAAATGTTTGCAAACGCATAACATTTTCTGTCATAAAAATGTTGCCGGTATAACTTTTCAAAAAAGTTTTTTTACTTAAACGAGCCTATTTTCAACCAACTCCCAATATTTTTTTTGTTTAAGAAGTAACACTCATATTTTTCAAACAAAACCAAAACATTATAAATGGGATTTAGAAGCAACTGACACGCCCATTTTTTTTATCCCACTCACACTGCCACTCACTTACAACCACGTGAGTAAAATTGATTTTCAATCACGCTCACTTGTGATCATGTGTCAATCACGCACAAATCTAATTATGTTGCCATCTCTTGTTTATATGCATAGGCACATAAAATTACTACTAGCAATAAGATTTATTAAATACCTGAATTACAAGCATTTCTGAAAAAAAATTAAAAATGTTCTATCACAAAACTTAGAATAACTCATTCATTTTTTAACCGATTGTTATGTTTTTTGGTGTTTTGGAAAGCTACTTTACTATACTTTTATACAAAAATACAAAAAAAATTGTTTAATGATGCACTTTCAACTTAGAGTATAAAGAATATGGCAAATTTTTCAAAAAATTGGGTTTTTTTTAACTTAAACGATCGTAGCTCAGCCAATTCTTGATCGATTTTTAATTTTTTTGTTTTGTTTTAAAGGTATGACCTATACCTTTCAAAAAAATCCATAAAATCGAAAATCGGTTGCACATTCACAAAGTAATAATTTTTTAAAATTGTAATTTAAGAATTGCCGTTTTTCAACACATTTGCCAATAAAAAACGTACTTAACGAAGTGATCCAGAAAAACTATGAGTATATCAGTACTCTATTGACTCCAACCAACCCGAATTTTCATATGAGAACCCCTGCATATTTTATTTTTGGTCTTTTGTAGCACAGTGCTATTATTTTATGATAAAAAAATTTCCGCTGTTCAAGTCAGAAAAATAACTAAAACTTATTGCCAACAGATCCAATATTTTTTGTGTTAATATTAACCCTACAAAGCTACTATTCCGACTTCGACGATTTGGAAAATAGAAAAAAAAATTGCTCCACCTTAATACACAATATACAATAAAGAAAACACTCTATTTTAGTTTGAAAAGAAACTAGCTTTAATGTAAATAAAGATGGTGAGTTTTGAATAAATAACTAAATACATAATAATGTATTGAGTTTGCATAAAAAGAAATATTTTTTTTATTCAATTTCAAGACGTGTGTGCTAGCGTGTGCTTTGACAATACTTATCGGCAGGGCAAGTACTTTCATGAAAATGCACTTTTTTACTCGGTACATTAAATGTGATACAAAATAAATATCTATCCTAATCAGAAAATTTGCAGTAAAATGACATCGATTTTTAGTTGCATATTTTTGCATATTTTGGTATAAATGCATATTTTCCATATATTGCATATTTTTATAAAAAATCATTTTTTTCAACATTCTTCCAAAAACTTGAGGTTGTACCACAGCCAAATTCCAAACAACTGTTTCTTGTAGAAAAACCTTTTTTTCTTAAGGAAATGAGATTTTATGGATGAAAGATTTTGTTTTTAGGTAAAATTTTCCGTGAAATGATTCAAAACAAAAATTTTCCGATTCTGAAAAATTTTACTAATCGAACAGAAAAAGCCTTATAATTTTAAAAACATTTAAAAAAAATTGTCTTAGTAATGCGCATACCAAATATTTAACTCTAACTTTTTAAAAAAACATTTGTTATTCAATTTCACTGTGCTACAGTGACTAAATACTTTTGATGAGACATGGTATAGGTTGTTGGTCCCTCAAATTTTAGAGTTATTGTCAAAAAAACGTTTTTTCGGGACTTTTCTCACTAAACCTTGTGTAATTCAGAAAATTTTCAACCGATTTTAAATTTTTAAACTATTTTAGATAGAAAAAGGATAGGGCTTTCCATGTGTGTGAATGTGTCAGTACGCAAAAGAAAGATATCTATTGATTTTTTCTATAAAATCAATTTTTTTTTGTTATTTTTAGAAAATTTTTCGAGTTTATCGATTTTTTTCTGCTATAGTTCGTTTAAAAACTTTTATATTTATGAGCGCTTTTTTAAGATAATTTAATTCTTAATACGATAAGCTTTATCCTGAAAAAATCGAATAATAATTGACAGAGTTGTGATAATTTTTCTAAAAAAGAAAATAAAGATTTTGCAGGAAATCGCCGTTCAGATAACCCAGGCAAAAAAAAAATAATTTATCATAAATGGTCATGTACAATGTTTTTAAGGGGGTTTGCCGCCCTGAATCCGAATCTGGCCTTTAAATTGCTCTATCTCTTCAGGTTTTTAACATAAACTGATATATCAAAAACTTAATAAGATAGCGCAATTTCAAGGTCAAACTCGAATTCAGGAAGTCAAAAACCTTTAAAATAATGATACGCGACCTCTCAGTATGTTCGTTGATTTCTTTTTTTTTTTGCCCGGGTTATCCACACGGCAATTTCATACAAAATCTTAATTTTCTTTTTTAGAAAAATTATCACAAACTCTGTCAATTGTTATCCGATTTTATTGGCATAAAGCTCATCGTATTCACAATTAAATTTTCTTTAGGAATACGTTTATTAATATAAATGTTGTTAAACAAACTATAGCAGGAAAATATCGATAAACTCAAAAAATTTTCAAAAAATAACAAAAAATTAGATATTGTTGAAAAAATCAATACATATCTTCCTTATATGTGTAGACTAATTCACACACATGAAAAGCCCTATCCTTATTCTATCAAAAACAGTTGAAAAATTTAAAATCGGTTAAAAAATGTTTAAGTTACACGTGGTTTAGTGAAAAAAGTAAAAAAAAACGTTTTTTGACAATAACTTTAAAATTTGAGGGTGTCTGGCAAGTTTGATGGGCATTTTTGTGATCTTTTCGACGAGACCTACAACCTTAACTTCCTCATTTTAAAAGTATATTCGATTTTGTGATTTTTGTAGCACAGTGTAATATTCATAAAATTTGTGAAATTCAGAAAAAAAAGTTTGACGCAAAGAAAAAATTACTAGAAAAATTTGTTAAATAATTGTTTTTTTTTTAATATTTTAATAAATAAAAACTATTTTTTACCAAATATAAAACTTTCTTTAAAATTGTAGAAAGTATCAAAATTTTCAACAAGCCCAAATATATTTTAACGTATTAATTATACCCTACACCACACTGTGGTACAGGGTATAATGAGTTTGTGCTGACGTTTGTAACTAGCCGAAATATTGGTCCTAAACCCACCTTTAAGTATACCTATCGACTCAGAATTATTTTTGAGTCGATTTAGCGATGTCCGTCCGTCCGTCCGTCTGGCCGTCCGTCCAACCGTCTGTCTGTCCATGTAAACGGTGTAAACACGATACAGGTCGCAATTTTTCATCAATTGACTTGAATTTTGAAACTTAAACCTTACTTGGCCCAAGGACGAAGCCTATTGAAATTGGAAAAAATCGGTCCATATTTAGACCTAGCCCCCATACAAAGGTCCTCTTATATTTTGGCTTAAATGACTCTAATAACCGTATTATAATTAGGGTGACCATATTTGTCTGAACTCAAATCAGTACGCCCAAGATTTTACGTTTATATTTTCGTGAAATACCTCTCTTAACACTCTTTTCTATGGCAAAACACTGATAACACTGCAAAACAAAATCAATTTTTTTCCAAAATTACAAGGTCAGACCGAAAAATTTTGATAGAAGATACAAAAAAAAAATACACGTGTATCGGCGTTTTGAAAGTTTACATCTGGGTTTAATTTTAGGGGGAGGCAAAGTTTCCCCCAAATGCAGATGTTGTATTGTCAATCTTCATTGAATATCGAGTGAAGCTTACGTTTAAAGTATATGACGTGTTCAGCAAATTTATATAAAATGTTACGGAGAACATTTTTGTGGAATATATTAACCCTCTACCTCCTCACGATAAGGGTCTTTTTTGTCCTTCTTTTCAAAAAGAGCAAAAAACACCATTAAAACAAGGATTTAAGAGGTTTAAATGTTCCGAAAAAATATTCGCCGTAAAATTTTACTATAAGTCCTTGAATACACCAAAACGGAAAACTCAACCAGAAGGTCAGAAATAAGACACAACAAAAGAGATCTTAGGGTTAATTTCGCATTTATTAAGAAAATCGAGTAAAGCTTACGTTTAAAGTACATGGTGTGTTCAGCAAATTTATGTAAAATGTTACGGAGAACATTTTTGTAGAATATGTTAACCCTCTAACTCCTCAAGATAAGGGACTTTTTTGTCCTTCTTTTCAAAAAGAGCAAAAAACACCATTAAAACAGGGATTTAAGGGGTTTTAATGTTCAGCAAAAATATCCGCCGTGAAATTTTACTATAAGTCCCTGAACACACCAAAACAGAAAACTCAACAAGAAAGTCAGATATAAGACACAACAAAAGAGAGCTTAGGGTTAATTTCGCATTTATTAAGAAAATCGGGTAAAGCTTACGTTTAAAGTATATGGTGTGTTCAGCAAATTTATGTAAAATATTACGGAGAACATTTTTGTAGAATATGTTAACGCTCTAACTCCTCAAGATAAGGGTCTTTTTGGTCCTTCTTTTAAAAAAGAGCAAAGAACGCCACTAAAACAGTGTTTTAAGGGGTTAAAATGTTCGGCACAAATATTCGCCGTGAAATTTTACTATAAGTCCCTTTCACGGCAAATATTTTTGCGGACCATTTTAGCCCCTTAAATAGCTGTTTTAATGGTGTTTCTGCTCTTTTTCAAAAGAAGGACAAAAAAGACCCTTACCTTGAGGAGCTAGAGGGTTAACATATTCTAAAAAAATGTTCTCCGTAACATTTTGCATAAAATTGCTTTACACGCCATATACTTTAAACGTAAGCTTAACGCGATTTTCTTAATAAATGCGAAATTAACCCTAAGCTCTCTTTTGTTGTGTCTTATTTCTGACTTTCTTTGTGTATTTGGTGTATTCAGGAACTTATAGTAAAATTTCACTGCGAATATTTTTGCGGAACATTCAAACCCCTTAAATCCCTGTTTTAATGGTGTTTTTTTCTCTTTTTGAAATGAAGGACAAAAAAGACCCTTATCTTGAGGATTTAGAGGGTTAACATATTCCACAAAAATGTTCTCCGTAACATTTTACATAAATTTGCTGAACACACCATATACTTTAAACGTAAGCTTCACTCGATATTCAATGACGATTTGCAATACAACATTTGCATTTTGGGGGAAACTTCACCTCCCCCTAAAATGAAACCCAGATGTAAACTTTCAAAACGCCGATACACAAGTATTTTTTTTTGTCTCTTCTATCAAAATTTTTTGGTCTGACCTTGTAATTTTTTTTTGTGTTGTACAGTGTAATTTGTTCAACACTCAAAAAAATCGGTTAAACTAACAAACTTGGGGCAATTAGTATTTCAGTAAAAACAACTGTTTCAAAACAACTGTTTAAAAACAACTGTTTAAAAACAACTGTTTGAAAAGAGCTGTTTAAAAACAAAGGTTTAAAAACAAAAAAATTTTACTGACTTCAAACCACTTAATTTGAATGTTGATCGTTTCAGTGCTGAAATTATAACAAACAAAACCACACAGGTTTTGAGTTTAAGAAAATCCCTAAATTCTGAGGACTTTTTCCATAAGTTTTGATAACTCTGACTTTTATAAAACTTCCCAGATAAAAAGCACATGTTTTTTAAATAGCGGCTGATGTTCTGAGTGATTTGTCCAACAAATTCTGAAGACATTACCTCATCGAACATCTAAGAATCATTTCAATTGATGCAATTACATTATCTTTCATAGAATATAAAAAATCCATCATCCTGTGAACTTTTCGTTTAGAAAACCTCAAAAATTATGGGCACCTTTTCTGAACTCTGAACTTTTTAGAATTGATTTAACTCAAATTATCTCTTTGACATATTTAAAAAAACTACTCCGATGACTTATTTTATGGAAATTCAAGTTTTTGTATAAAATTTTCGAATAAAATTATTTTTTATGTTGAAATGTTCAAAAATCAGTACAATCAGTACATAATTCACAAAATCAGTACAAATTAGTACATCATCTTTTGATCAGTACACGTGATCAAAAATCAGTACACCCGAGTAAAAATAAACATATATAACAATATATAACTTGATACAAACCTAACGAATCATATATGATCATATATTCCGTGAGCTATTTTCTAAATTTTTTAAATGCAGTCATATGTAGTTATATATAATTTAATCATGATTCGGATTAAAATGCGTACGGTTGATATAATTATATAAAATTATATGAGGGCCAATACAAAATTTGTTTTTCTGTATAATTTAATATAAAATTATATATATGCTATTCTGTTCCATATATAACACTATATGTTTCCATTTAACCAACAATTTTCTAAGTTTTTAAGGCAAAGTATAAGAAACTTTTTAAAATGTTCATAAACATTTCCTTATTAGGGTTATGTATATCACCTATCTGGTTCGAAGCGTACCCAAACATTTTTTTGTTTTAGAAAATTATATGTTTGGTGAATGTATCGTTGACCTGTGGTGTATCTCAACCCAAACCAAAAAACACCAGGATTTTATATGTTTTTATGCAATTAGATCTAATTAGATCTACCAATATATGGCAATGTCTGGTCAAAACTCGGATGAAATCAAATCATATTTTATACAAGTTGATCTTTTTTAATGCAAAAACATCCACCATTTTTCGGATCAAATTGCGTATAATTATATATTGTATTACATATCATTATATATTGCATCATATAAAAATTTTTACTCGGGCATGTACTGATCAAATCAGTACGTATGGTCAGCCTAATTATAATAGGTATCTTTTCAAAATTTTAACGGTAAAAGTTTTTTATCTCAACAAATTACCATTCCGAATTTTAAAGGAATCGGACAAGTTCTTCTTGTAGCCCCCATACAAACCACCTTCCCGATTTTCACAAATCTCTAAAATTTAGTGAAAATAGAAAATATTCAATTAAAATTGTATTTGTGTATGTTAAACGCGTACTTTAATAACCTTATCAAATCTGATTATCATCGGACCATTTTTGGACTAAGGCCCCATATGAAAATTTCGCCCGACATTCAGTTAAAGCGGTTTATTGTCAACAAATAGTTGCCTATTTCACTCAAATTTGATTTGTGAGTGTTTTTTACACTTATTAAAGATTTGACCAAATATTGATCTAATCGGGCCATGTTTAAACTTGGGACCATTTTTTCGGGTAACTCTGGTGTAGGGTATTATATGTTCGGTATTGACCGACTATAATTTTCTTACTTGTTTTTATATGCATTTGATAGGCACATATTTTCAATTTTTAGATGCATGAAAGAAAGTACTTGCCCTACTTATCAACAACAAAAAAAAAATGTAGTACAACACTACGTATGAGTTATATTTGAATGCAAGTTATTAAAAAATAACACTCATACGCTACAGTTGTTAGATAGATGAGACATTTGTCGTCAATATTTTCGATTGTTATTACACCAGGAAAGATAAATAGTGCATTGGTGTCAGTTGGAAACAATTTAAGAATTTTGGCACCAAATTATGATAATTTAAATTTAAGCATATTTTGCTTTATGCATGTTTTTTTTTTCAGTCAAAAAATGTAAATTTCATGATAAAAAAATATTTTGAATTTTTAAAGAAAAAAAGATTAATGATATAAAAATTGGATAACTTTGTTTTAGTAAAACGAAAAGTTTTTTTTTATTTTAAAAACAAAGTATATTTTACAATATGAAGATTTTTTACCAAACATAAACTATTTATGGTCTCTGGTTTTATAAAATTATTTTAACGGAGTTTATACATAAATCATTTTTTAAATCTCCACAACAAAATTCCAAGATTATCTGAAAAATTTAATAATACAGCAATAAATTGTATGTTACATTTCTAATCACGTGTTTGAATATTTTTTTTTAATTAATAATCATGTTGTTAAATCAAAAGAAAACATTATTAATTAATTGATTACATTCCGTTACAAATCGAACCAAGCCCATAATTTTTTAAATACGCGAAAGATAAAAGAAAAAACTAACATAATTCAAATATTTGTAAAAGCAAAAGACACCGTCATTTATAAACGTCAATGGCAAAGTTAAAAAATAAAAAAATATACATAAATAAGTATATTTCGTAGACTTTACAACTTAATCAAAAATAGAATATACGATACGAATACGATTCTATAGTAAATGATTATATAAGTTTTAAACAAGACAAAAACATACTGTTTGCGTAGATATGAATGTAAATATGTGTATAGATTGTACACTCAAAAAAACAAAATTTTGTTGACCTAGGAAAGGGTCGGTCAAAAACAAAAATTTTTACTGACAATGATTTTTTTAGGAAAACAACACTTTTTTAAAATTTTTCGAATTTTTTTTTAAATTTTGTAGGTTTCAGACACAAACAATTTTTGTTGTGCTTTGGAGTAAACAGATTTATTTTAAATGCTTTTATGTTTTTTTTTTTTTTGGAAAAAATAAATTTTCCATTTTTATATCCTCCAACCATGGTACTCACTTTGTCATTCCGTGTGTAACGCAGCGAACTAGCGGTCTAGGTATTATTGAAAAACTGTATATCGGCCATTCTACCAAAAATTTGGTGATTTCAGGCATTTTTTGACCGAAAGTTTTCTGATTTTTGTTATTTCTTTCTTACAGATTCTCTATGGAGCCATTTACAGATTTCATTTATCTGATCGAAAATATTCGAAAACCCAGCGAATTTATTACCGATTTTCGATTTAAAAAAAAAATCAAAAAAAAAATGCAAAATCTGTGTAACTTTGAGCAGCTGTATTTTTTAAACTACTTATCGCATTTGAACAATCTAAAGCAGAAACGAATGGTATGTAAGTCTATTTTGATATCTGATAAACTGCAAAAATATCGGTGTTTCATAAGTGCATTTTATATGCAAATGCAGTTTTGAAGAGCGTTTTTCGAAACTTTTCGCTTTGAAAAAATGTCCTCCCCGAGTAAAAAAGAGTATATATATATGTCCTTTATTTATTTAAATATTAAAAGAAATAGAAATACATATCGATTTTTAATTAATACTTAAATAAAAGTTCAAAGTGAACATAGGGCGTTTGGGAATGGGGACTTTCGCAGAGGTGCACTTCGCTGCGGAACGCTCTCTGTCTGCTATTCACTTGGGAATAGCAAGAAGCAATTCCTCTGTATGAATTTTCCAAGCAGCTCACACTTCCGGTCTTAGACCAAGTATTCCCTGGTAATGCCATTCAGACAACCGTCTGGTGGTAGCTAGAGTGAGAAGGCTAAACCTGCCTAGAGGTAGTTGGCAGCCCCAACACTAGGATCGGGTTGCAGTGGTCTAATCAGCCCTCATTCCTAAATCAAAATGATTACAGAAACGTCAAAAAAGAGTTATATGTGAAAAGTTTCGGGCGAATTCGTTAAGTTGTATTTTTTCTAAAGAAAAAATCTCAAATTCTTAGATTTGTTTCCGTATAGATAAAGTCTCAGATTTTTACACATTTTTCCTATAGAAAAGTCTCAGATTCTTGAACCTTTTTTTGTAGAAAATGTCTCAGATTCTTTTTTCTATAGAAAAATTCTGAGATTCTTAGACCTTTTTCCTACACTCAAAAGAAAAACTCGGTCAAAAAATCTGTAAAACGACTTTCAATTTGAATTAGCAATCTTTTAGCAGATTGTTCTGCTGAGAAGGATATTTTTACTAAAATCTCTATCATTCAGTTTAAGAAAATAACAGACATTTTACTATGTTTATACTGATTTTGTTTGCTGAATTTCATTATTTTTTCAAGAAATTTTTTTATGTAAAAAAAAGCAGAACAGATTGTTCTGCTGAAATCAGCAGTTTGCTCTGCTGAAATCAGCAGATTGTTTTGCTGAAATCAGCAGATTATTCTGCTCAAATCAGCAGATTGTTCTGCTAAAATCAGCAGATATTTCTGCTAAAATCAGATTTCTCTGCTGTCGAACAACACACATGTATAATAACTAAAACGCCAGATAAAAGTATAAGCTTCCGTAGCGTAGTGGTTAAGAAGTGTACTTTCAAATCGGAAGGTGGCGAGTTCGATGCTGGCTGGCGGCGTATGTTTTTTTTTTCTTGTTATATTTATTCACCTCTTATGACAGATATTCTGCTAAAATCAGCAGATTTCTCATATGGCTCAAAATGGGTGTATTTTCAGCAGATTTTTCTGCTGATTGGACAGAGAATTTATTTTGAGTGTAAATAAAAAGTGTCAGATTCTGAGACCCTATTCTTAAAGAAAAAGTCTCAACTTCTCAGATCTTTTTCCTTCAGAAAAAGTCTCAGATTCTGAGAGCTTTTTATACCCTCCAACCACAGTATGGGGGTATACTCACTTTATCATTCCGTTTATAACGCATCGAAATATTGGTCGCGGACCCCATAAAGTATATATTTTATTGACCATGATCGATTCTAAGACATTCTGTGAATGTCCGTCCGTCTGTCTGTAGATAACACAATACAGTCCAAAATAAAACAGCTAGACTCCTGAAGTTTGGTACAAATATGTCTCATGTTTTTAGGCAGGTTAATTTCGTGAATGGGCAAAATCGGGCCAGGGGGAAAAAGTTCCCCCTTGAAGAACTGAACCAACCTCTGAAAAAATACACTTTTTTTGTATTTTTGTTATGTATATGTTTTGTTATTTTGTATTTTTGTTAAATAAATTAAACATTTGGTGTATTTATCGCGATCGGAAGGTGGTCTAAATGTTCGCCAATGACCCCCATCACCCCCTCCCCCCAAAAAAGACGCCCCTGACAATTTTTTTTTTTTTACATTTTGGAGGGTATAAAAGATTCGGCACAGCCAAATTTAACACTCTCACTTGTTTTTGTATAAAAGAAGTCTAAAATTCTGGCACTTTTTCCCTAAAGAAAAAGTGACAGATTCTGAGACATTTTTTCTATAAAAAAAGTCCAGGATTCTGAGAAATTTTTCCTTTATACGAAGTTGTAAATTGTGAGATCTTTTCCCTTTAGAAAAAGTATCAGATTCTGAAAAGTTCCAAAATTCTGAGACGTTTTTCCTATAGAAAAAGTCTCATATTCTGATACTTTTTTTCTTATATAAAAAAAGTCTTAAGATTCTGGCATTTTTTTTTTTTTTAAGAAAACGTCTCAGATTTTGTCTCATAAATTCTGAGACTCTAGAAAAAGTCTCAGATTCTGAGACATTTTTCCTATAGAAAAAGTCTAAAATTCTAAGATTCTGACTCAGATATTGTCATTTTAGTTCAGAATTTTTGAGACCTTATTCCTATAGAAAAAATGGAGTAAGTTTGAACTTCTGAGACATTTTTTTGAACAATGAAAAGTCTCAGACTGTTTTCATATAGAAAAAGTCTCTGGTTCTTAGACCTTTTTCCTATCGAAAAAGTTTCAGATTCAGTGACCTTTTTCCTATAAATAAGTCTCAAATTTTGAGACCTTTTTAGAAAAATTCTTTTAGAATTTAGGAATTCTTCTACAAAAATACGAAAAAAAAATGTTTGAGGATGTGACCAATTTAAGATCTTTTCTGTACCTTTTTCTATCAAAAAAGTCTCAGATTCTGTGACCCTTTTAATATAGAATAAGGCCTCTGTTCTGTCTTTCACAACTTTTCAATTCACATGAAAATTTCCAAATCACATAAAATCAAATTTAGTGTTTTGTTGATCACGTTTTCATTCGAAGTTTAAGTTAGTTAATTTAATTAAAATTTAAAAAATTATACGGAAAAAAATGAATTCGTTTTACTTTCACCAAATTTTATTTATGAGAAACAAAACGAAAAAGGTATCCGGATGTAAAATCTAGAACACCAAAATAATTCGGAAATTTTCATTTTCCCATTTTTTATGTGAATTACTTTTTTTGTAACAGTGGCCTAAGTTTTAGATTCTAAAGATTGCAGATATTTTTTCACAGAAAATTTTCAGATTAGGTCATTAATTTAAATTTGTTAAAAAAGTGTGTTTTTTACCAAATCTCAGCTAATTTTTAACCGATTCTCAATATTTTTGTTTGTTTTAGAGGTAAAACTCATATCGTTGTAAAAAAACCAATTTAAAACTTTGTGAAGTTTTAATTTAAGAATTTTCAACACATTTATTGGCAAAAAAGTTCTGAACGAAGTGATCGGGAAAAACTAAAAGTATTCCCGAGCTCTTTGGACTTTAACCAACTTGAGGTTTTATAGGAGAACCTCATGCATTTGTTTAATGTAGCACAGTGTTATCATTTCTGAAAAATAATTAATATGGACTCAAACCGAACTAAATAATAAAGAAATAGTTATTTTTAAAAAGTTTTTTTGATACAAAACATTTTTTTAACATTTGGAGTAAAAATTTTTAAAACCCATTAAATTTTCTAAATCCCAAACAGAGAGTAAAAAAATTTTGATGAATTTTAAAAATAATTTAATTTAGAAAAATTAATAAGTTTACAAACCTAGATTGTTAATTTACAAAATAAAATTGTAAAATTAGAAAATGTTATGAAATTCACAAAATTTTTTATTAAATTTACAATTTTATTTAGGTAAATTTAGAATCTTTGTTTGTAAATTTACAATTTTTTTAGTAAAATTGCAGGTGGCAAAGTAACAATACCAAAAAATTGTGAATTAAATATATTTTTTGGTTTTTTTTTTAAAACTTTTTTTTATTTACCACTTATTTTTGCAAAATTACTGCTTTTATTTGTAATTTTACACTTTTTTTTTTGGTAAATTCACAACTTTTTTTAATTTACCACTTATTTTTGCAAAATTACTGCTTTCGTAATTTTACACGTTTTTAGCGCATTTACAACTTTTTCTTGTAAATTAAAAAATTTTTTTCATTAACATTAATACCAATAAAATTATAAATTTACAACTTTTTGACAAGACAAAACCTTATATTTTCGAGAATGGCTAGTAAAAATTACGAGCTAGTTTTCTCATTTTACAAAATTTCTTTTTTTAGTGTATTTTTACATAAGAACGAATATGTTCATGCATAAGTATGAATAAATTTAAAATATTAAAAAGTTAAGAATTAGGGTAGAGAAAATTTAGTTTTTTTTTGAACTTCGAAAACGTCGTGGTCGGGAAAGTTGAAAATGTAAAATTTAATAGTTTTTGACAACCAAATGCAGCCGATTTTTCAAATAAAAAAAAAAAAATTCTTAACGAAAAATGTCTCAGAATCTGAAATTTTTTCCAATAAAAAAATTTTCTAATTCTAAGAACTTTTTTCTACAGAAAAAGTCTCAGTTTCTTAAACTTCTTATTACAGAAAAAGTTTTATACTCTAAAGCATTTTGGAGACATTATCCTATAGAAATTGTCTCAGATTCTTAGATTATAGAAAAAGTTTTATAGAAAAAGTTTTAGATTCTGAGAACTTTTTTCAATACTAAAAATCTGAGATTCTGAGAAATTTTTTCAATACAAAAGTTGTCGGATTCCGAGATCTTTTTCCTATTAAAAAAAAACCTCAAACTCTGATTTTTTTTTCCTATAGCAAAAGTCTGAGATTCTGAAAACATAATAATGTTTAAAGTTCCTTAACCTTTTCCTTATTCAGAAATAGTCTAAGATTTTGGTACATTCCCCAAACAATTCTTAGATATTTTTCCTATAGAAAAATTCTTAATTCTGAGACCTGTTTCCTCAACACTCAAAATAATAACTCTGTTAAATGACTGTAATCTCAATTCAACAGATATTTGACAGAGTTTTTTGTCAAAATACAAATTTAAAGAAAATACTTTGTATTTTGTTGTGACAAAAAAACAAAGTTTCCTCTGTTATATTACTTTTTACTTTGTAATCTAAATTTTACAGATAATTAACAGAGTTTTCTGCTAAAATACAGATTTAAGCAAAACACTTCGTATTTTTTTATAACCAAAAAAGTTTTCTGTTTTGAGTAGTTTTTGTTTATGTTACCAAACATCAAAATTTTGACAAAGTAGTTGAAAAAGTAGCAAAAAAAGTTATAAAAAAAAAATCTTTTCAGAAATCTTATAAAAATTTTACAAAATAACATGCATTCAACAAAACTCTGTAAATTTACAGAGTTTTTTCTGTAATTTTTTTTCTGCATTAAATGCATTTTACAAATATATGTAAATTTACATAGTTTTCTTTGCTAAATCGTGGTTTATTTAACCAATATTTTACTAGAAACTCTGTAAATTAACAAATTTTTTTTTGTCCAAATCATTTTACAGAGTTTTAAAGTAAAATTGCAAACTTTTCTCTGTCAAAAAGCTTTCATATTTAACCAATATTGTTGGTTAAATGTTGTTAGCTGGAAAAGTATGGTGTACTCTGTTAAATTAGCAGAGTTTTTCTCTAATTTAAGAGAGTTATTATTTTGGGTGTAGAAAAAGATCCAGACTAAAAGACTTTTTTCCTATAGAACAACTATCAAATTCTGAGACCTTACTCTTATAGAAAAAGTCTAAGATTCGAAGATATTTTTGCTATCGAAAGAGTTTCAGGTTCTGAGACTTTCTTTCAATAGAATAAGTTTCAGATTCTGAGTCTTTTTTCAGAAAAACTCTCAGATTTTGAGACCTTTTTCTTTCAAAAAAAACTTTTCCCATAAAATAAGTCTTAAAATCAGAGATTTCTACAGAAAAAGTCGCAGATTTCAGCACATTTTTCCTATAGGAAAAGTGTCAGATACTGAGACATTTTTCCTTTGAAAAAATTCTCTGATTCTGAGATATTTTTCCTGTAGAAAAAGTCTTAGATTCTGAGACATTTTTCCAATAGAAAAAGTTTCTGAGATTCTGAGACATTTTTGCTATAGAAAAAGTCTCAGATTCTGGGAAATTTTTACTATAGAAAATGTCTCAGATTCTGAGAAATTTTCCTATAGAAAAAGACTCAGATTCTGAGACTTTTTTTCAATAGAAAAATAGTCAGATCTGAGACATTTTTCCAATAAAAAAGACTCATATTCTGAGACATTTTTTATACAGAATAAGTTTTTGATTCTGAGACATGTTTTCTATAGAAAAAGTCTGAGACATTTTTCCTATAGAAAAAGTACCAGATTCTAATACATTTTTCCTATAGAAAGTCTCAGATTCCTACACACAAAATATTTTGTAGATAAAAACAAACACTTTTAAAACAAGTGATAAAACACTTGAAAACTATCCCAGTAATTATTCATTTGTTTTAACAAACATCAACATTTATTTATTACTGTTCATAAAATTTTCTAAAATTAATAACATTGAACATTTGAAAATAACGTCACCTTCATTTTTTTCTACCAAAAAATTAAAAAAAAAAAACCTACGAAAACATTAAAAATTATCGGAATCGATCCCGCAATCAACTACATTCTGGGCAGACACTCTATCCGTCGTGCCAAACTCACTTTTTATATATGTATCTATTAATATTTTTTTTATTTTTTTTCTGAAAAAAATAACCCACACAAGTAGGTAAAAACTAGTGATTTCTCCTTAAACAATGCCAACAATATAAAAAAAAATAACGTACACAAATCATTAAAAATTAAAGAAGAATCTCTTATTTTTACTTAAAGAACAAAATGACTTTAAAAATTGAATGTTGAAAGTTTTTATTTTTTGTGTTATTATTTTTAAAACAAAGAACAGAAATAGTCATTTAAAAAAACTAAACATTAACCAAAAGTTTTTTTTCGTTTAAAAACGACAAAACGTAAAACTTTTTAAATAAACTACAAACAGTTAATGACATAATTGTTTGAGTGTAGACATTTTGCCTCTCAGATTCTGAGACATTTTTCCTTTAGAAAAATTCTTAGATTTTGAGACATTTTTGCTATAGAAAAAGTCGCTGATTTTGAGGCATTTTATCAATTTTTCCCATAGAAAATTTCTTCTCATAATAAAAACTTCCACACAGAAAAAAAATATTTGCCAATGAACAAAATTCATAATATTTATTAACACATACATAAAAATTATGAACTTTTTCATTAAATTTTGAACTTTTTCATAGTATTTATGAAAAAATATTAAATAGTCTTAAATTTAACATATTATGATTTATTCATAAACACTATGAACAAGTTTATAAGTATTATGAAAAAGTTAATAAATTTTATGAATTTGTTCATAAATACTTTGAAAGTCGATCATTGGATTTTTTTTTTTTGTGTGCAGATTGACAGATATTAAAAAAAAAAAATTAGATTTATTCACATTTAAATTTTTAGATTTATTAACATTTATTCATCAGATGTTTTTGATGAAAAATTTTCGGATTTCAAAATTTTTTTCCTTTGGAAAATATTTTAGAAAATTTCATTATTTTCTTTCTATTTTTTTGTTTCGTTCTTTTCTTTTTCATTTTTTCACTTTGTTAAGAACTTTCAGATTTTCAAGTCAAAAAAGGATATATAGTTGCCAAAGGCAACTTTCGCCACCTCGAAGTTTTCGAAAAAAATCTAACTTTGCTCCACCTTAATGCACACATATTTATATAAATATAGTTTTTCTTATACATATTTAATTTTTTTTTCAAATTTTTTTCAAATTTTTTTGTTTGATAAAAAAAAAAAACTTACTTTGATTTCTGTTTTATTTCTTTATTACCTTTTTGTTCGATGGCAGTAAATGTGAATGTAGGTATGTATGTTGTAATATCCTTTAGTCGATGTTGTTGTTGCTGCTGCTATAGCTCTTGTATATTTATTGCTGTAGTCACAAAAATTTTAAGGAAAAAAGAAAATCCTTCGAGCAGAGAATTTAAATTAAATTTTTATTATTTAACCGGAAACCGCATGTTAACGCACGCATACACACACACATGCAGCACTCAAAAAAAAAAGAAAGAAAATAAAAATCTCGTAATGTTTACATACATACAGTATGAATATAAAATTGATATTGTATGTATGTGATGATTGAGATTATGAGTGCATATGTGTGTGTGTGTTTGAGAGAGTATAACATATCAAATAGCAATTTTAGTTATTGACAGAATACACACGTATTGCAAGAATATTGATGATGATGACGACGATTATAATAATGATGATATGATATTTACTTGACGTTGTATTATATTCCATGCAGACAACTGTTGTTGGTAGTGGTGGTGCTGTTGGTGTTGGTGTTATTAAACACAAACACTATGAAGAAGTAAACGTTACTCATGCACATTTATACACAAACTTTTTTTGCTTACACACACACACATAGATTTACAATTGCATTACATGCAAAGTTTTTTTTTTTTGTTGCAGCTTTTTTAAAGTTTTCTTTTATTGTGTGTGAGATTTTTTTTTTACTTTTTTGTTTGTTTTCTTTTATTTATAACAATTTTTAAATGAAAAACTTTTGAAAAAAAAAAAATAAAACGGAAATTTACTAAAGAATGCAGGCCTGTGTTAGTTTTTCTTTTGTTTTTTTAAATATCTACTTTATAAATTTTGTGTGAAAAACTTTTTATTTTAGTTTAAAAAAAAAATTAACACTGTTTTGTGGCTTCAACTTTTTCTTGTCTTCTTATGGTTAGTTTCTGGACAAAAAAACAACAACAAATTAATTAACCTTTTATGTACACTTTTTCTTATTTTTGTCCAAATCTGTACCATTTTTGAATTTTAAAAATTTTTAAACTGATCAAAAATATTTAGAAATTATAAAATTTTACCTACACATCGAGCTTTTTATTTCAAACGTACCACAAAAAAATGTTGTTGAATCAAATTTAAACTTATTGAGCTTATTTCCCTACTTATATAAAACTAACAAATCGTGAAATAAAAGTTTACTTGTGCTGTTTGATGCCAATACAGGCTTCTAATACATTGGATTTCCTTTTCGTCTATACCACTGGACATTAGAATTTCCATCAGTTTGTCATGTTGCACTGTGTCGAACGCTTTTTCGTAGTCAATGAAGCATAAGAAAGCATCCTTCTGTACATTTCTGCATTTCTGAACTAATATCTGTAAAGAAAAAAGTGCTTCGCGGGTGCCCATGCCTTCTTTAAACCCAAACTGAGACTCACCCATTTGCTTTTCGCATTTTTTATAGATTCTGGAGTGAATTATTCGAAGGAATATTTTGAGGGCGTGACTCATTAGGCTCATTAATCTACACTCAAAAAAAAAATATTGTAAAACTAGCAAAAAAAATGGTTAAAATTAGCAAAAAAAAACTGTAGTTTTGGACGTTGCAAAAATTTTGGTAATATTAGCAAAACCATTTTGCTAATCAAAAAATTAGGAAAAAATTGGTAAAATTACAAGAATACCATTTTATTTTTGTAAAAAATCAACCTTGTAAAATTATCAAAAAATATGGTAAAATTACCATAAAAAATGGTAAAATTGAAATAGATAAAAAAATTTGTAATTTGGTAAAAAAAACTGTTTTATTTAGTAATTTTTTTTCTCTGATTAGTAGTTGATTTAAAATTTGGTGAATATACTAAAAAAAATGTTGCCTGTTTTTGAGCACCACGTTCTTTAAATGTAGTAATAGTAGCATCAACTATTACTTCAGTTGTTGGGTGGTTTCTTCGGCTTGATGGTGGCAGCATCTTCTTTTGCCTTCTTTCAGCAGCTGTAGTTGCAGTAACTGGACTTCCAACAATATCAAAATCCAAAATGATTTTTTTTTTCACTTGAACACTTTAAACAAAAAATTTAAAGAACAACACTTCACTTTTTTAATTTTTTTGCGTCATTTTTTTAGCTTAAGTAGAACAAATGAGAATTGCGTAGTAGTCTACACAAGAAATTTCTTACATTTTCAGGTAAAATTTGTAAAAAATTAACAATTTTTTTTCGAATTTTTAATTTTTTTCACATGTATTTAAAAAAAAATAAAAAAAAAACTTTTGGATATTGAAGATTAGATATCTAACTATGTGTTAAAATTTTAAAAAAATATTTTTTCAAAATTATCAACTTTTTATTAACAATTTAGGTGGCAAATTTTAAAAAATTTTCATATAAAATTAGCAAAAAATATGGTAAAATTAGCAAAAAATATGATAAAAAATACTAAAAATTGTGTAGCCTATTTTTGAGCGCACATTCAGTTGATGGATGGCTACTTTGCGATGGTGTTGGCAGCATCATCAATTTGCAATGATTTTTTTTTCACACTAGAACACTTTAAACAATTTTTTTTTTTCTTAAAACTAAGAAAAAAAAATAAAAAGTATTACCATTTCAAATTAGTGTTGTTTTTATTCGACCTTTCAGATATAATTTATAAGAAAAAATTTTATTTCTTATAAAGTATTACCATTTCTTTAAGAAAAATACTAATATTTTTGCTAAAATTATAGTAAAATAAAAAAAAAAAACTAGCAAGAAAATATAGTAAAAGTACCAAAAAATTGTTGTATTTTACCAATAGTAAATTGCCAAAAAAAAACTGTAAAAGTTAACTTTTTACAATTTATTTTGCTAAAGTTTGGTTGAAGTAAATTACAACACCTTTTACTAATATTTTGACTAAGTTATTTTTTTGAGTGTATAATCATTGCAATGTTTTGCATGGCTTAAGACCTTAACCATTTTAAATTTTTTTTATGATTTTTTTTTGTATTAAAGCAATTGTTAAATTTTTTTTAGATCATTTTTATTTTTTAATAAAATTTTATACACCTGTATTAGACCACCCAAAAAATGTATGGGATTTGCAAAAGTATTTTTTTGTTCGCTCCACCGGCAGTTTCTGATAGATTGGTCATAAAAAATAATATCTGTGCAAGAACTGGATCTCTCGGTTGTATACAGGCCAGTCGATTTGAACTTTTGACCCTAAAAGTGACCTAAAAGCACTACAAAGCTTTTAAGTGTCATAACTCTTAAAATATGCGTTTTCTAAAAAAATGCTATATAAGTTTTATTTTGCAGAATAAGAATGCAAACATTTCCTTCATACAAATTTTTAACCTAAGTCTAACACATCGTGGTGTTTTTAACGGTAAAAATTTATGTGAAGACTTCATTTAAAACGACCCTCGTTAAAATTTGGACAGAAATTGAAATAGTCGGTGGCCATTATTTTATAGAGTAAGATATGTAGTTTTCATAAACCAATTACATTTGGAATTTATATGGGTAATTTCATTACAGAAGAGACCAAAGCTGACTTTGAAGTTTCGACTTTCCAAATGCTGTATACAAATTTATGAAATTACTTTATTTTAAACGACCCACGTTAAAATTTTAATGCATACAATCGGTTTCCATGATTTTTAAGAGTTAAAAATGGAGATTTCAAACGAGTGTTGAAAAGCACAGGCATTTTTAGCATTAATTTAAAACATGTTAGCAAAATACAATATGAAAAATACTTGTCATCTAATTACATTTGAACTTGAAGAATAAAAATATGTTATTACAGTAGAAAAATTCAATGAATTTCATGAATCGGATTGTATTCCTTATTCAAGTGGTCTGCCACACGTTAGATGCCTGGGGAAGTTTTAATAACTTGGCTGATTTTCAACCGATTTTAGTTTTTAGTACCTTATTAGAGAGGCGTTTTACTTCAAATCAAAATTCTGTAACCACCTGAATTCAAATTTAACTTGAAATAGCAAAAAAATTGAGAAAACAGAAAAAAATCATATTTTTCCTTGTTTTTCGTTTTTTTTTTAATTCAATACCGATGCGGCACGCATTACCCATCAACCTAAATTTTTATGAGACATATTTTTACCCACAAATGAATGTATCTAGGGTAAGTTAAGGTCAATATCTACCAATTTAATTATTTTGGAGCACCATATAAAATATACCAGAGTATAAAAAAAACTGCAATTTTCAAAATTCATAAAAAATAGAACGAATTGTGCTCACATCTCGAATTTTGGCTTAAAAATGGTGTAATTTAGAGTAGAATTTTTAGACTTTAAAAAAAAATTCCAAGGTTTCAGACTTTTTCAAAAATTCGATTTTAATTTTTTAACGCTAAAAAATTAGTGATAATCTCTTCGAATAATTATTTCATATTTTTGATCTAAAACAACATTTAAAAACCAACAAAACATTGTCCAACTTATTTTAAGATATCTACATTTTTTACCGGTTAAAATCAATTAAAAATTTCCATTTTTTTTTTTTTTTTTTGAAAAAACGCCATTTTAAAAAATTGATTACTCAACACCAACTTGGTATAAAAGGCTGAATTTGAGTGCAAGTTGCATTTAATAAGTACAAAAACATATCCAAAAAAATTAATCGAAGGGGGTCGGGTCTAAAAGTGAGTGATTTGGCCTGGAATTCCCCAAGTATTTTCCAAAAAGTACACATCTAACTCTCCAAAATCATGGAAACCGACTGTCTCCATTAAAATTTTAACGAGGGTCGTTTAAAATAAAGTAATTTCACAAATTCGTATACAGCATTTGGAAAATCGAAACTTCAAAGTCAGCTTTGGGCTCTTCTGTAATGAAATTACCCATATAAATTCTAAATGTAATTGGTTTGTGAAAACTACATACCTTACTCTACAAAATAATGGCCACCGACTATTTCAATTTCTGTCCAAATTTTAACGAGGGTCGTTTTAAATGAAGTCTTCACATAAATTTTTACTTTAACCGCTAAAAACACCACGATGTGTTGGACTTAGGCAAAAAATTTGTATGAAGAAAATGTTTGCTTTCTTATTCTGCAAAATAAAACTTATATAGCATTTTTTGGAAAAACGCATATTTTAAGAGTTATGGCACTTAAAAGCTTTGTAGTGCTTTTAGAACACTTTTAGGGTCAAAAGTTCAAATCGACTGGCCTGTATGCAACCGAGAGATCCAGTTCTTGCACAGATATTATTTTTTATGGCCAATCTGTCAGAAACTGCCGGTGGAGCGAACAAAAAAATACTTTTGCAAATTTGGGTGGTCTAACCTGTATATATCTATATCTGAGCTTACAATGACATACTAAACTCTAACGTTACGTTTTTCGTTTTTCGTTTTTTTTTTTTTTTTTTTGAGAAAATCACATTTGAATTTTAAATTTCATAGCAATTTTGAAATTTGCTTGTATTTTCTTGTTGTAACGTTGCGAATGAGTATTATTAATTGCATAAATATTACTCATACGCTCATCTTTTGATTTGCAGGGTTCACCCTTATATATAAGCCTTTGTAACGAAAATAGTATGGAAAAATATAACTCATTTTCCTGACAGCAATTCGTGTTTTTGTGAAAATAACTATGATTTTTTAGTTATTTACTTCTCGCCGAAAAAATCCTCAGCGATCCTCAGTTCGATATAATCAGTCTATATTTTTTCTTATATAGAATGGATCCATATCTTTCGAAAAAAGTTGCCCAAACTTGCCCGAAATGATAAATGGCGAAATTACAGCTATATATGCCGAGATTTGTTTTAAAAAAAATAATTTAACCCAAAATAATGTTTTACGGCTTGATTAGTTTTTTTATCGTCAGAGATTGCCTTAAGTGTAGGAAAAAAAATTATCTACATTTCTAGTTTTTTTGTAGAATTATGGAAAATATCAGTTACACCATTTCCAATTAAATTCAAAGATTTTTTTATTGAATTTCCAAAATAAAGAAAAAAAATATTATTATATATAAAGAAAAAAAGTGCATAATTTGTCGTCACTATTTCCAAAAGCTTTTCTGAAACTAAGTAAGTCATGTACACCATTTCCATATTTATATCAAAAATAAAATAAAAATATATATAAAAATTATGTGTGTAGATTTAACTTCAGACACTCTTAATACTCTTAAAACTAATTTTTAGTTAGATCAGACAAAGTTAAAAAATCTAGCCGCCATATTTCCGCCATATTGAATTTTATCAGTTCGATTTTAAGATAACAGATCCGGAAATTTACTAGGCCACACTTTCAGTTAGCTCCAACAAAGAAAAGGAATATAACTGTTTTTTAAGTACTTGTAACAAACTTTACTAAGCATATTTAGTCCGCCATTTTGTTTTTCACAATTCACCCCAGTAGTTCTGATTCAGTAACTCCAAGACTACCTTAAAAGAAAATTTGAGTTAAATCGGACAATTATTAAAAAAATAGTTTTTAGTTAAATTTTGAAATCAGCGACCCCGAAATACTCTAGAAGCACATTTTCAGCCAGATCCAATAACGATAAAGACTTTTGGCCGGAGTTGGATCATTCTTTAATCTTTAAGAAGCATATATAGTCCGCCATTTTGTTTTTCAAAATTCGTAGTAATAATTCTTATTCAGTAACTCCAAGACCCGCATAAAACAAAATTTGAGTTCAATCGGACAATTTTTAAAAAAAATTGTCCGCCATATTGGATCCGCCATTTTGATTTTTTTAGTGTTTAGCTAAATTTTGAAATCAGCGATCTCGAATTCTTTTAGAAGCACATTTTCAGACGGATCCAAAAACGATAAAGACTTTTGGCCGGAATTGGATCATGCTGGCCCTGTGTGCAATGTTTGGTATTGATCGAAATTTTATTCGATCACGAATCTAGATCCCCTATTCGGATCTAGATTTGGAATCATCATTAAAAAATAAATCGAAAAAAGTGGTCAGATCCCAGACACATCCGAAAATTTAACAAACAAAACTCTTTAAAATGCACAAGAATAGGTTTTTGTGAACTTTGCCTTCAATTTTCTCAAAAACCTAACGTACTAGAAAAATTTGGAACCCAGATTCGGAATCAGCATCGAAAAGTTAATAGAAATCGAACTACCATATGCCAGATTCAGCCAAAACACTTAACAAATAAGTGTTGGGGATCCGGAGAAATTAACAACTGCACAGTGATTACGGGGGGACCTTAAGGGATGGAAATTTTTTTTTTTTAATAAAAGTATTTGTATATTTTTATAACACAACAACAAAAAAATGTGTGTTTAAATTTACCAAAATTTAAGGTTTTAACAAATTTGTTCGCGACCCCCCCCCCCCCCCTGAAACTCTTCCGCGACCCCCCAGGGGGTCGCTACCCACCGTTTGAGAACCATTGCTCTAAACTGTTTCTTATTAAAAACACAACAACAAAATAAAGTTTTACGCAATACCACAATGTATTAACTTATTTTGCATTGATTTTATAACTGGGTCAATTTAACGCAATAAAGATAACAAGTGGGAGTATATTTGCTAAGAACACAAAAGGGTTAAACAAGGTCAGGAAATGAAATACGAAGCCCCAAAAAGCAAAAAAAAAAAAAGGTTCAATTATAAAATATCAACTATTTCCGTTTTATAGAGTTTCTTTTTTTCGGGGGCGTTTTAAGAACAGAAAGAAGAAGAAAAAAACACACACAAGAAGAAATTGTAGCAAAAAAAAAACACAAAACACCGTTTTAACCGGAAGTAAGTTTTTGTGATTTACGTGCTTCCGACAACAGTGACGAACGAACAAACAGACATACGAAAGAACAAGCGAATAGTTTGTATGTATGTATGGCATAACGAACAACTGTTGTTGTGTTAACAGTCAATGGTAACACACATACATACGAGTATACCGATGCACATACATGTGTATTGGTAAATAAGTAAATGGTGGTTATAGTGGTGTTAGTGTTATACATAGTGCTGATGGTAATAAATGGTATCCGAGGTTAGTTATTTCTTCTTGTATATATTTTACTTTATTTTTTTTTTTTTTTGTTCTCTGGTTACAAACTATTTTTTGATTTTTTTCTAACACAAAATCTTTAACAGCAGCAACAACATGTGAAAAATTGTTTAATACACACAGGTGAATGAGTAACGGAAAATGAGTATAGAGAGAAGAGAAAATAACATAAAAGAGACTAAGGCAACCAGAGTAGTAGTATGTCAAAGAAGAAAGCACAATTTATAACAAGTCTCGTTAACACTTTTACATCATTTATTCAGACTGAAGATGTTAGAAAGTTGATAATTGTTATGGATGAAAATTTTAGTACGTACTTGTTCAACATTCTATTTGAAATATATTTGTGCGTATGATTAATATTCTATTAATATAAAAAACAAACACAAAAAATATTACTTATACGTCACTCGTCACATTTTTTAAATAATTGGACACAAAACAAAAATTTGACATAAACGTGTAAGAAAGTTGTAGTGGACAAGGGCCGACCATATGATACCCTACTCCATATAATTTATATTATTAAATTCACTTTCGGGTTAAATAGCCCACAATTATAGTTAAAATAATGTTAATTCACGATTAGTTCCATCTAGGGTGTTCAGTCGATTAATTCTTGTTGGATTTATCAAACAATTTTAAACGAATAATTTTTCGATTAATTTAAAATTGCTAATTTCGATTAAAGGATTAAACGAAGAATTTATGCCGGCTAATCAAATAAAAATAATAAATGTTTTTTTCTAGAAATATGTATAATTTTTTAGAAGTTTTAAATCCTATAAACAAACCAAATGTATGTGGCCGTTGGAATTAAGAAAAAACAGTCGTGTTTACAAGATCCTTATTTTAAATTTGTTTCGGAGTTTCGCTGGTCTTGAAGCTTGGATTTTTTTAACGACCTAAATATGTATCTGATAAAATTTTGGGCTGAATCGGTTAACTGTATGACCACGCTAAAATCGCTCAAAGTTTCGAGTTTTGGACAAAACGCACTAAATTATAAAACAAAAATAATAACAAATGTTATGAACACGCTCAACACAATTTTTTTTTTTGTGGAAGATTTTTCCAAATGTAGTCAGATAATAAATATAAAAAATTTTGTGTTATCGGTAATCAACATAAATTTGGCAAACAAATTATCTTTGAATTCTACACATTTTTCAAATCTCAAAGATTATTTTTGTTCAAATTTTCTCAAACAAATTAGCAGAAAACTTAAATGTTGATACCAGGGATGGAATTGTTGATACAAATGTACTTTTTTTGATACTATTTAATGTTGAAAAATACGTTGATACGCCCGCGACTAATTTGATACATTTTTAAATTGAACAATTTTAATTCATTTTTTATTGAAATTTTTTTCTTGCATTAATTTTTTCCCCATTTTCTACTAATTGAAACATGGTTATTCGTGGAGAAACTCTTTTTCTTAAAAGAGTTTTATTTATGTTGGTGCATGGTCTAATGAATACCATGTATGATCTTATGACTTTTCACTTATTCCCTAGGAATAATTTTTGTCTTAAGTTATATTTTCATATCTCTCATAGTTTTCGAGATAAGCTTAAAATGTAATTTTTATGACGTTTAAACGCTATTTTTCCAAAAACGGCTCTTGCAAAGATTTTAATTTTCGTCGAAATATAGTAGTGGGGCACCCCAGATTCATAATCAACAAAGAACTTAACGGTGTTCGCAACTTGAGGTTAAAGTTGGTTCGGCCGGGGGGTGTTTTGTTTAATAAATTTGTTTTTTACCGGAACAAATGTCAAATCTCATTTTTATTTTTAAAATACATTCATGAATTTTTAGTACCTGTTTCGTTTATAATTACTATTTTTTTTTGTTGTTTTAAATAAAAAAGTACCTTGAGGGTCAAAAAAGTACAATTTAAAATCATTTTTGATACCAAATCGAAATTGCCATGTTTCATCCCTGGTTGATACATTTTGAAATGCTTTTATTTTTTTTTTGTTTATAAAATGTTAAAATACTTGTAAATTATATTGTTTATTTACTCAAGTACCAATTTTCCTAAAATTGTCGAAAAAATCTTGTAATTTAGAAAATTTCTGAATTTGGAATTATTCGATTAATCGATCAATTTTAAAATTTTATTCGTTGAATCGAATAATTTAAAAATGACAAATGTCGATTAATCGTTTAATCGAACAATAAAAAAACCCGATTAATTGAACATCCTAGTTCCATCACTAAATTTTTAAGTCTGTTCGATTTTGCGGACTTGGTCCACAAAAATTGAAAAGGCCTGTATCTCGAGAACCCGATTTGATTAAATTTTTCTGATGTCGTTCGTGTATAAGAGGGAAAAATACTTTAGAAAAAATCATAAAAATTGTTACGAAAAACTGTATGAAAAAAAATATGCAAATTGGGTTTAAAATTTTAACTTCTTTTGCAAATATTTCTTAATATCCCAGCAAAAAAAAGAGCTTGCCATTCACTACAAAATTCACCACAACTTATGAACCAGATGTACTTCTTCTTCAACTGAAACATTGATGAATTTAATATGGGCGTGACACACAAAGTATGTTCTTTTTTCAGTGGCGAAAGATTGACACTTAAGTATAACATATATCACTAGTGTTTATTATGTACATATATATTAACATTTTTATCACAACTTCTGAAGTAGTGATCCGGATGTTAATATAACTTGGCCTTTTGGAAGCGCTTTTTTCATCACTTTTTAAGAAGTACATATTTCTTGTCATTTTTATATGGTGATTTAAAACTTCTAAATTAGAAGTTCTTTTTTCACTTATTTTTGTAAGATTGATTGAAAGAGTATTTTTTTGTAATATTTACACTAAAAACACTGTTCGACAGCAAAAACCTCCCAGTAAAATTTCTAAATGGTCCTTATAGATTTTCGTCTCCTGCTTCCAAATCTACCGTCCAAATTTTTCTAACACGTACCGTTTTTGAGATATTCGCTGTTAAAAAGTAAAAAAAAAAAATATTTTAGCACTTTTAGGGGTCCACTGTTACGTATTCTTACGTTGCTTCCACCAAATAGGACTTGATTTTATATAAAATGGACCTCCTGATACCAAAACTGCAAATCAAATTTTTCAAGCATGTTCTGTTTTTGAGATATTCGCGTTTGAAAATTTTAGTGTGATTTAGAAAGAATATAAGTGCGCAACAGTGGAGTTTTAGTTTTTCAAACGCCAATATTTCAAAAACAGTACGCGATAGAAAAATTTGGATACCAGATTAGGAACAAAGATGTTTTATTTTAACTAAATTGAGCAACTTAAGAATACGTTACAGAGGAGACCCAAATATTTCAATATTCAAACGCGAATATCATAAAAACCTTGCGTGATAGAAAAATTCAATTTCATTGATAACACAGCTCAACAAGAAAATGCGTATTGGATTCTGGTTAGTGATTTGGATAGTGTTTGTTGCTCTGATTCCAAATCCGGAGCCCAAATTTGTATAGCACGTCAGGATTTTGAGTAATTCGCGGTTGAAGTTCCGAAAAAGTGCATTTTTGACGCATTTTAAAAGCTTATAAAATAATATCCTGACATGATAATGATTTGGTATCAAGCTCATTCAAAAGTTTGTAATTTTCTCTTAAAGATAAGATAAAATGTTATAAAAATTTAATTTTTTTAAATGGTAAACAAATCATTAACAAAAAACCTTCCATTTTTTAAATATTTAGTTTATTTATACTGTGTTTTTTAACAAATTTCCATACAAATTCATACGTAAATTTTAGATTTAACGCACTTGTTACTAATTATTTTTTTACCATTTTAGAAAATTAAATTCCAAGAAAATTTGATCTTGTCTGAAAGAGAAAATTACAGACTTTCGAATGAGCTTGATACCAAGTCATTTGCATGTCCGGATCTTATTTTATTGACCTTCAAAAATGGTCAAAATGGGCCTTTTTTGACACTTTAACCGCGATTTTCTCAAAATTGTGACGTGATAAAAAAATTTGAGTGACGGTTTTGGAATCGGGGCACCAAAACCTATCAACTTTTTTTGGTTTCATCCAAAACGCAGCGACAAACCTTAAATTTGTAGAGCGGTGTAATCAAACGCATATACTTCAAATTAAATAAGTGAGAGTGTTTCATTCGGTTGTGCCGAATCTTTTATACCCTCCAAAATGTAAAAAAACAATTTAAAAAAATCCAAGGGCGTCTTTCTTTTTTTTGGGGGGGGGGGGTAATCGGTGGAAGACGTTAGGGGGCACCTTTCCCTTGCGATTTTGAACTTCTTCTGAGATGAGAATGTTGCACTTGCTTAGCAAAAGTGCAAAAACCCTGCAAAAAATGCGGTTTTTCTTAGGTTGGATTAGTTCTCTAAGGGGGAACTTTTTCCCCCTTAGTCCGATTTTGCCCATTTAACCTGCCTAGGAATATAAGACATATTCGTGCCAAACTTCGAAATCTATCTCTTATATTTTGGACTGTATCGTGTCCTCTACAGACGGACATCGCTAGAATGTCTTAGAATCGATAACTGATCAATAAAATATATACTTTATGAGGTCCTAGATCGATATTTCGATGCGGTACACACGGAATGACAAAGTGAGTATACCCCCATACTGTGGTTGGAGGGTATAAAAAGAGTAATTATAAAGATCACAAAACTATGAAAATTTACGGCGAATCGATTCACCAGTTTGTTCAAGCCTAAACCTCAATTTTCTAAAAAGCTTAAACAATCTTTAATAATGTGATGCACCAACATCCGCTTTAGTTCGTAAATGTATTTATTTAATTTAGGACCAACTTTTTTTCGATATAAGATATAGAATGGTAGTTAAACGTAAAATTGCATGTATGAAATCTGAAAAATTTATCAATAATCGATTTTCGTCTTTTCGATTTTTTAATCTCTAAATAAAGAGAAATAAAATGTCATTACCATTTTTGCAAAACCTAAATCTATTCGAAGCTGGACATAGAAAAAATGGCATATTTCGTGTATCACCCCCATTCTAAGTGTTTCAGTTGAAAAAGAAGTTAATATGTTGTGGTGATTTGATTTAATTTGATTTAATTCCTAAGAACATATGAAAGAGTTACTTTAAAATCGTTAAGTAAAGAACTGGTGAAAGATGGTTTTATTGTTATTTTGTAGCATTTTTGGAAGTGATTTAAAAAGTACTTCCTACGGAATATGAAGTTCGGCACCTATCGCTACTTTGTATGTAGTGAAACCACTAATTCTTTTTGAACCATTTCATTTATTTTTTGCTGGGATACATAACGGATTTTGAATTTAAACACCAGGTTCTCTTTATTGGAGTTTCTACTTTACATATCTGCTTTGAACAGTATATTTCTTGCAAAATTCGGATACTTATAAGGACAAAACCAGAAAAATTACATTTTGAACTTCCTTATAATGTCGTAATGGTATCCTTGATCGTATCGAGTCCGGATTTTTAGCAAAAGTTAGGTAATTTTATTGGGAATTCGAAGAAAAAAAATGTGAATATATTTAACATAGGTTAGATTGTAAGTGGCTGCTGACGTTTTACGTCAATACACGTTGACTCTGAGGTCCATTGTGATACAACGGGACTGTAATAGGTTTCTCTACTAGTCCCTGTCGTTAAACCAATTTGAGCTTCTTATGAAACTCCTTAGATATTGAATTTTGACATCCGCCAAATCAGAAAGATCGTGCAGCTCCCTAAATCCCAGTGAAGCAAGTCTCTGACTAGAAAGTGCCGGGCAATGGCAGATGTAGTGTTTTACAGTTTCCAACTCCTCTTCATCTGGGCAACTCATTTGACGTCACATTTAACCGCTCTGCGTGCTTTCCTATAAGGCGTTTTCACAAAAGTTTTTCCAAGAATCACATTTGGCAATTCTGACCATCTTCCCAGCAAAAAATGTGCGGAGTACTTCTATTTGGAGTGCTTTAAAACTATAACAAATGTAATGAAATACAACAAAAATAACAAAAAACACAAAGAAAAAACGCAAAGGCATTCCTTTCTACTCCATAAAAAGTTGATATTCAGCTCTTAAGTCATTACCTTCCGCGACACTCCCATACAAATGTAAGTAGATATTCAGTAGATAAGAGGTACTCCGAGTCTTCAAACAACTTCCAACTACTTCTCGGAGTACTTCTTATCTACTGAATATCTACTTACATTTGTATGGGAGTGTCGCGGAAGGTAATGAGTTAAGAACTGAATAACTATGAATTCTGGAGTAGAAAAGAATGTTTGTGTGTTTTTGTCTTGTGTTTTTTGTTATTTTTGTTGTATTTCATTACATTTGTTATAGTTTTAAAGCACTCCACTAGGAAGTGGTAATGACTTTTTTTGCAGGGTTCTTATAACTCCTAAGTTGCAGCCTGTATGCAGACCAGTCCTCGTCCGCTCTTAAAGATTTAGCCTTATTAAAGAGCTTTCTGCAGGAATCTCTGCACGTCTGCAACTCATACAAGTGTTACGTCAAGAACCTCTTTGCCGCCTACATGTAACGGTTTGTTAGTTACAGGTTAGTGCTTAACAAAAACTCCAAAAGTGGCTCGCCTCTTTCATTTGTGTCTGTACTGTTCCCCACATCGAATGCTGTGCATTATCATCACAGCACACTACTAACTGGTTTCCCCTAGATTCAGACTCCCAAATCAACCCGCTAACCTCTTCCGGGGGTATTGGCCCCAGATTAGAAAAATAAGCAGAGACGAGCCAAATAAACTTCCCATTACACTCTAAGCTAGCTGCTGTAACTATTTAAGCCATTTTTCGTCAAGATGCAGGCTCTTTGTGAGCCCTTACCCTTGGCAACCATCAACATAAGCCCAAGGGTCTTCAATCCGCAAACCCGACCACCCCGCACCCAAGGCTCTTGGATAAAAATCAAGTCAACTGCTCCTGTTGTCAGGCGCAGCAAGAGTGCAACTGAGGCTGATTTACAATGATGGAGGTTTATTTGTATTTTTTTGCATTTTATCCACCATCCTTTCCACCATCGTGTTATTGGCTTCATCCTCCGTGTTATAATAGAGGTCCCATTCGTCCTCAGATTCGTCGTATCATCACAGAGGTCGCATTCGTTACCAGCTTCGAAGGTTACCAGCTTCCAGGTTTCGAAAATGTCAGATGCATCTCCCCAGTAAATATCAACCTCTTCTAGATTCTCCTCCCCAGTCGACTATACCACTGGCTTGGCTGCGTCCAAAATAGGCCTCTGGTCGCCCTTATAGACATTGACTCTTATATGAAAAAAGCCAAATCTAATGATGCCGTCAGTCCTGGCTAAAAGCGGAAGTGAGGGGACGAGCGTCCTCCATCTCACCCAATCTGGCGACGGGCGCCCTCCATCTCACCCAATCTGGCAATTTGCCAATTCTGAGTTTAAATGTTGGGATTGCAGACTTTGATCATCTTCAGAATGACCTCAGTGTCACTTGTAGCCATCGGAATCCATTCATGAGCTCTGGGTTGCGACGGGATATCATGTTTTTTCACAACGTCCAGTTTGGCTCATGGCCATAACTCTCCCACTTGGCTAATAGCAACCTTAAATATGGCTGCTGATCTTTCGTTCCCAAAAGCAACAAGTAGTTGGGAGAAAATCAGGCATACTCTCAAGGAGCCTAAAGTAGATTTTATTTAATTTAGTTTCAACCAAACTCCACTTGTCCCTTGGGATACTACAATCCCCTGTTTATTACAGCCCTAACGAAGCTACCTTTCACCAATTCACTAAAAGACTGAGTCCAGACGTTGGCGGTCACCTTGATCTCTTAGGTCAGGGTTTCTCATCTGGCGAGCGCAACCTTTTACCAGACTTCGATGATGAGGCCGAAACAGCGCCCTGTTTATAAGATTCGCGCATTGCCGAAAGTTTGTCCTGCTCCTTAATGACTCCTTTCGCCCACAATAGCGATGCACTCTCTCACTCCATCGCGTTGACTAAGTCTGTTTTAATTATTTTCAAACAAAGCCTTCTCTGTTTGTGCCTTACCTTTGATGGCTTAAGTTTCTTTTTGCCACCATTATTGGGCTGAGAATTCTTACCAGATTCAAGGCCGCACTCTAAGGTCCCAACCTTTAGACCAGTGCTAGGACCAGCTCCAGTCTGTAAGGCAGAGCCTCGAATTAAATCGGTATCATTATATCAAAAACCCTATTACGAACAATTTTAGTAATTGAATTAATAGCACGGAGTTAAACTAAAAACATGTCCACACTTGTCATCACTTAAACGAGAAAAAAATATTTAACATACACTTTTCCATTAATTAAAAATTGGTCTGTTTTGAGGGCTTGGTCTACAAAAAAATATAAATAAGGCGAATTGATACAACTTTTCTGATGACAGATTCATGCTTAGGAGGCCAAAATACTTTAGAAAATGTACTATAAAAGTCTGTGCAAAAAAAAGTTGATTTTTGTAGAGTAGTGTAATTATCACTTAATTTTAAAAGTTTAAAAATTAAAACCGACTTTTTTAAAAAACTTCTACTTTTTATTAGGTAGACATTTTACTCCAAATCACAATTCTATATTCACTTAAATTAAAATGTTACTCAAAATATCAACAAAATTGAGAAACTGAATAAAAACACATATTTTTCCCCGTATAATTTATTTTTAAACTTCATTGCCGATGCAGCACGAGTATCGACCTAAAACGTTAAATCCTAGTATTTCATCGAGTGTTGAAAAGCAAAGCTAAATTCACAACACTTGTTTTCTCTAAAAAAAACACTAACAACAAAAATAATAATTTTCCAATGAACGTCTTTCATAGTATTTATGAACAAATTCATAAAATGTATTTCCTTTTTCATAATACTTATTAACCTTTTCATAGTATTTATGAATAAATCATAACATGTGAAATTAAAAAACTAATTAACATTTTTTCATAAATACTATGAAAAAGTTCAAAAATTAAATGAAAAAGTTCATGATTTTTATGTATTTATTCTTAAATACTATGAATTTCGTTCATTGGCAATTTTTTTTTCTGTGCACGTTAAAATCCTAAAAGTCTATATTAAAGCAAAAAGGAAATTTGTTTTTGTTAAACCCTTTTCTAGAGTTACATATTATTGGCAATATATTTCTAAAGAAAAGAATGTCAACATTATTATTTCCATCAAGTAAATGTTAGAAAACAATGTAGTTAATAAAATATTAAAAATTTCATTTTACTATCATCCCTGATTGAGTCTTTTACAATATTTGTTTTATGTAAAGCATCAGCTCCATGTAACAATCTCACTCGCTCTTTAAATTTTATAAACAAATGTGCCTGCGTGCGTAGGTGGGTGTGGGTGTGGGGATGGATGAATGGATGGATGGTGAGTTGCTTTATTTTATTTGTTTGTTCCTTAGCCGGAGTTTTACAAAATTTTCTGCTGAGTTAAATAGTTATTTTTTTTTTTTTTTTGTAGATAAAAGGGAAAATAGTCTAGCAAAGTCTCATAGGGTTGGTTCAATACACAGAGCAACAAGAAAAAATATACCTTTTTTATAACGCGAAAAAAAAGTAGATTACACTGTGCTACAGTGGACAAAAACTTTTGATATGACATTGTTTAGGTTGTTGGTTTTGTCGACTAGATCAAAAAAAATGCCCAATTAACTTGCCCATTAAACCCGTAAATTATAGAGTTATTATCAAAAATTGTTATCAAAAATTGAGAAACTTTTCAAACGATTTTCAATTTATTAACTGTCTTACATAGAAGAAGTATACGATTTCCATGTGTGTTAATTGGTCTATACATATAAGAAAGAATTGTATGGTTTTTTTTCAATAAGATCTAATTTTTTTCGTTGTTTTTTGAAACTTTTTCGAGTTTGTCGATTTTTTTCTGTTATAGTTCATCCAACAACCTTCATATTTTCATTTAAAACTATTCTTAAAGTAAACTTAATTCTGAATTCGATGAGCTTTGTCCTAAAAAAAAAAAACGGAAAACCATCGAAAAGTTGTTATAATTTGTGTAAAAAATAAAATTAAGATTTTGTTAGAATATTTTTTTAAATATGATGATTGTTGAATAAACTATAGCAGAAAAAAATCGATAAATCCTAAAAAGTTTTAAAATATAACAAACAAATTTGATATTATTGATGAAATCTACACATATCGTCGAACTATATTCAATAAATGCCAACTCTAAAAAGCTTACTTTTCAGGAGAGCTAAAAAACTACACTCAAAAAAATAAAACTGTAAAGTTAACAATTTTTTTTTTTTGTTAACTCGAGTTCACTGGCTTTTTAGCAAATTTTTAGTAAAAATCAGCATTTTAACTACTTTTTTTAATTAAGTTCAATTTACGAAAATACTAGTTTTGAACAAATTTTGATTTAATTTTTTTTGTTGACTTTAAAACTGTGTTTACGAATTTTTATTAATTAATTTGCTGATTTCTCGTAACCTATTTGTCGAGTGAAAAATTGTTAGAAATTTCTTGTGTAGCCTCCTATGCAAATCTCATAAATTCTACCTAAGCTGAACTTAATGCTGTGAAAAACAAGAAAAAATAAGTGAAGTGTTAGTGTATAAAATCAATATTTAACAAACTTACATTTTTTTTACAAAAAGTTTAGCTGAATTTAACTAATTTTTTTGTTAATACATACATAAAAATATTACGAAATTTTCAGCTGAATTTTTAGTTAAAGTTACGTTTTTTTTTTGCTACATTCATTCTACGAAAAGTTAACTAAATATTTTTAGTTAAATTAACTAGAAATTTTGTAGGTTCAAAATCAGGTGTTTTTTTAGTTAAATTTAACTAATTTTTTTGCTAACTTTACAGGTTTATTTTTGTGAGTGTAGTTATTTCGCATATTATTGCAAAAATAAACAATGTACCTTAGAGCTGCAAAACTATCGATGGTACTATCGATAGTTTTATTTTAAAAGGACTATCGATAGTTTTTACCCGATAGCGATACTATCGCCGAAAAAATATTAGCTTCAAAAAGATTGTCACTTGCTGAAAACTTAATCAAAAAGTGAACCGTTTTAAAAGACTTTATATCATTTTGGAATAATTCTACTTTTTGAAGTATTAATGCAAAGATAGTAATCTCGTGTTATTGTTATTGCGAAATTTAAGATCCGAACAGAACAAGCAGGGCATGGTAACTTGTTTTTACTAAAACTTAAAAATTGCGTAATTTTTATTAAGTTTTTAAGTACTTTTTAAGTTAATTGAATTGTAAAGGTTTAAAACTGCAAGTGCAAGAAGATATTATTACTTAGAGGTTCTTTTATAACATATTACTGAGAAGTAGTTTCTTTTGGGCTTAAAATAATGTTAATGGTAATGGGTACTCATTATAAATAATGTACTTGGTAATGATTACTTTTCACAACTCATTACTATGTTCTTGCTGGGTAGTGTTTAAATCTGATGAATAGTTTGAAAGTTACATGTACTTATATAAGCAATTTATTTTTTGCAACCACTTTTTACCGATATTTTCCAAATGGCAATATTTCGAAAACTAGGCATTAGATATCAAAATCTTTACCGGATTCGTGTTCAGCAGGGCAAATGCAATGGGATATGAGGTAAAATTTTTTTAAAAAATTTTTTTGAAAAATTTTTGGAAATTTACTATGGGAGTTGGCATTTATTTTCACCAAAAAATATCTACTTTGAGATAGCAAAATAACAAAAATGGATGTAAAACGACAACAAATTATTTTTTTGTTCTGAAATTTTTATCACAGATGGGTATTGCATAGGGGAGCTTTTTGCCATCGTAAACTCATTTTGGTCAGATTTGAGTTGGCATATTTTGAATATAGGTTCACGATATAATTCTTATATGTATCCAATTTATGTACATATATGGAAAGCCCCATCCTACTTCTATCCAAAGCAGTTCAAAAATGGTTTATTGAAAAAAGTCACAAAAAACGTTTTTTGACAATAATTCTAAAATTTGAAAGTCTCTAGCAAGTTTGAAGGACATTTTTGTGTTCTTTTCGACGAGGCCTAGAACCTTCACTAGCTCATTTGAAAAGTATATTCGATTTTGTTTTTTTCTGTAGCACATTGTTATCAGACAAACAAAACCCCCAATTAACAAAAAAATATAGTAATTGCACTGACAAATAATATAATTGAAATATATTATTTTATATTTTTAAAATTTTATAACACAAAATTTGGTCAACTGAAATCGTTATTCAATTGTATAATGTTTTTTTTAAAGACAAAATCGGCTGCAGTTGTAATGCAAAAAGTACAAGAGCGATTAAGATGAATTTTTTTTTTTTTTTATTTGTAGATTATTAAATTCTTTAGTACTTACCGTGGCAATTTTTTTTAAATGTTTACCCAATTATGTTTTGAAAGAAAGGAGAAAAGTAAATTTTTCCGTTTTTAAAGGTTTACATTTACATAACTTCAACAAAAATCAATATTTTTTTTTAAATGGCCACGGTAAGTACTAGATAATTTAATAATCTATAAATCAAAAAAAAAAATTCATCAAAATCGGTTCAGTAGTTTTTGCTGCACAACTGCAGCCGATTTTGTTCTTAAAAAAAAAAAAACCTTTTGCAATTGAGTCAACCCTGCACTGATAGAAAAACGCTTCATATCACTAATAAATGGAATTCATTAACGTTGTTGCATTACAACAATGAAATATTTCATATGCTGAATGAAATTTCATATATATTGTGCAAGATTTTCATTAATTTTGATTCATTAAATTTCGTAGTTTCAAAAATTTCATTAAGTTTTGTTTACAAAATTTTCTGTTTTTTGACAGCTGCCGTGTCGCATCTGTTTAGTCTATTAGTTTACAAAATTCAAAATGAAATGTTGATTAATTATATGTATTTATTAAACTCGCGTTGTTATATTATTATATTATTTCGTGGTTGTACTTATGTTTTAAAAGAAAATGTTATAGTAAAATTTTGTGTGAGAAAACTGAGTGAAATCTATAGATAAAATAACAAATATGTGAAAGTGTTTTTTATTTTGTGATTTTTTAGACTTTTTTATGAAATTTGAGATAAATACTTAGTAAATTATTAATTTTATATTTACTAAATTCGTGCTGTTTTATATTAGTTCGTGGTTTTAATTATGTATTACAATTTAAGGTTGGATTAAAATTTTGTGAGAGTAAACTGAATGAAAACCATTTTTGATTATTTTTAATTCTATAAAAAGATCTTTACAATTTCATACATATATTTCATTTTAAAAATAAAAGTAGCATTTATTCAATGAAAGAATTTCATTTCAAAAATAAAAAGTAGGATTTATTCCATAAGTGGGTGATTCCATGTCAAACCGCACAGAAAACTGTGATTTTCGGATTTGTCACCTCCGATTTTAATGAAATTCGCAAAAAATATTTCACATGCGTTGTTTTCATAAAATGATTACCTTACAGGCTCCAAAAATTTCTAGTTTTCGAAATATGGCGTCTTGAAAATTGGTAAAAACGTCAAATTTTCAAAAAGGTGCACATACAAAGTCACCCATAACTTTAAAACTATAAAACCCACAATTACCAAATAGGTACCATTTAAAAGCTGAAAGGATTACCTTATAAGTGGCATGCACAATTTTTTCTTGTAACGAAAGGTCAAAGGTCATATTTCAAGGTCTAATGTTCAAAGACCTATATCTCAAAATCCGATATTTTTAAAATTCTCAAAAAAATATATGATAACAATCAACTCTTTCTCTACATTTGTATCAAAATTTCAGGGTGGACACTCGTATGGTTCCAAAGTTACAGAAGAAAACGTGCTCGGAGGCAAGGTTTTTTCTACGAGTTCATATAAAAAATATTGCACAGACAAAACAATATACATAGTCGTAAACAAAGGTGCGGGCCTAGAACAAGGCTTAATATTTTTTATGTATTTTGGGTTATATTGTAGGGGTTTTCTTGTTCTTTTACAAGGAAAGTCCTTGAAAGTGAACATACCTGATTTCTTTTAAATTTTTACACAAGCTAGAAAAAATAAATCTAAAATCAACCAGTCTGAGCTTGTCGGCCTAAATTCAGGTTAAACGCTGTTAAAAATTACCCATTTTCAGTTATTTTAAAGTTTAGGTACTTTATATTGATGCCACATATAACAGATCGGTTTCATTCGAAACCTATATTCTTCCATAGTAGGGAAATAGGAATGGGGTGGGGGAACCGTATGTTCAAAGCGGAATAAAGCTCATAAACAAGAATATAATCAAGCATAAAAATGGTTTAGAAACGAAAACACTAATGTTTCGAACTTCTTTGAATTTTTGCCTTATTTTATTTTGGACACACTAATAAAGACATTTTTTTTTTTAATTCGGATGAAACCCGACCTGTAAGAAAAACTGCCAATAAAAATTCATGTGATTGCTTAATTTAAATAGAAAATAGTACCAACAATGAATTTGTTTTACAAAAACTATAAAGTTTACCAAAAACCATACATTTTTTACAAAAACAATTATGCAACATATGAAATGTCTCAAACAGACGCCAACATTTTTTTTTTCAAATGAAACGGATCTGATATAAGTGGCATCAATGTACCTAAAAGTTAAAATTACTAAAAATCGGTAATTTTTGACTCCCGTTTAACCCTTTAAAACTAAATTTAGACCAATAAGCTCAGACAGGTCGATGTTAGATATTTGTTGTCTTTCATGGGCATAAATTTCAAAGAAATTATGAATGTTCACTTTGAATATTTTCCTTGTAAGAAAACAAAAAAACCCTACGATAAAATCCAGTTTTGATTGTGAAATCAAATTCAGGAGGTCGAAATATTAATAAATAATGGGTTCAGTTTTTAGGTCCGTCCCTTTGTTTGTTTACTGCTAGCAGCATGCTAGCATGCTATGCTGCTTTGTGTGTGTAAGCTTTTGCATATGAACTCGTAGAGAAAATCTTGACTTCAAGCACGTTTTCCTCTGTAACTTTGGAACCATATGAATGTCCACCCTAAAATTTTGATAACAATGTAGGAAAAGACTTGATTGTTATCATATATTTTTTTGAGAATTTTAAAAATATCGGATTTTAAGATATAGGTCTTTGAACATTAGACCTTGAAATATGACCTTTGACCTTTCGTTACAAGAAAAAATTGTGCATGCCACTTATAAGGTAATCCTTTCAGCTTTCAAATGGTACCTATTTGGTAATTGTGGGTTTTATAGTTTTAAAGTTATGGGTGACTTTGTTTGCGCACCTTATTGAAAATTTGACGTTTTTGCCAATTTTCAAGACGCCATATTTCGAAAACCGAAAGGTTTTGGAGCCAGAAAGGTAGTGATTTTAGGAACACTATCCATTTGCAATATATTTGGCAAATTTTATTTAAATCGAAGGTGACAAATCCGAATTCTGTGTGGTTTGAGCTGGATTTGCCCAAGTATTTCATAAGAATTAAATACTTTTTTCATTAAAGTAATGAAAAGTTTTCAAAAAAATACAATTTATATTTTGTATGAACAATTTTCATTAATTAAATTAAACTTGTTCTTGCAATTACATTTTATGATACCTATTTCATTAATTCAATGAAACCCTACATAGGTTCCTTTTTAATGTCATTTTTCATAACATTACATTTTCATTATTGTTATGTTCAAATTTCTATCAGTGTGGAAATTCTAGTTGACCAAATTTTGTGTTATAAAATTTTAAAAAAGTTTAAAGGTATTATGATGTTGTCTTTTTTTTGTATTTTTTTGTCTTTGAAAAAAATTAAGTATAAAAATGTTGTTCCAAAAAATTTACGAAATTGTCCCATTGTTCGAACAAAAAAATAACATATTAACAAAAATGCAAATTTTTGCCAAATTTATGCAATAAAACACACTGAAATTATGATGTTTAAATAGATTTATTTTGCTATTAACACAGCGTGACAAAATCTTGGATGTTAAAAGTAACCTGAGATTTGACCATCAATTTTATGTATTTCGGACATGCTGAATCCAATGGTGCAAACCATTTTTAAATCTAAGGTACAGTTTTTTCGCGAAATGTCTTCAAGGATTTTCACGTCCCCGTGAACTTTTTGAAATAAAAAAGTTTTTGTATGCAAAAAAGTCGCTCTTTTGCAATTGAAATTGAAGGACTATAACTGTAGCTTAATTTTAAGTACCATATCCGCTATTAAATGTTTGAAATTCAAGTGATATTTCGCGTTTTATCCCATTTTTCCAATTTTTAGCATTTTCGCGATTTTAAATGCTTAAGTAAATACCGACCTAAGCAACCGCTTCAGATGAGTTTAGATGCACCAAATGGGATATATTTCTATGAAAATACGTTTCAACTATCAAGCGCATCACTCCAAAAATGAGCGATTAGTCAAAATTTCTCTATGACTGCATCACTTTCCAAGATGACCACAAGGTCCAGCTTGTGACATTTGTGTTAAATCCTCAAAAAAGTATTTGTGTCATATTTCAAACAAAATTGTTTTCAACTTCAAAAGTTATTGTAGAAAAACTTTTATTTCACCTTACTAAATTAAATTATTAAGTTTTAATTACAAAAACCAAAGCAAAACATTTTACTTAATACTACTAATTTAAATAAAACACTTGTTTAATATAATTTAGTAGGGCGAAATAAATGTTTTTTTATTAAAACTTTTTAAGATGAGAACCAGTGTTGTCAGGTTTTTAGTGGTTTTCCCCCCAGAAAACCCCCTAAATCGACTTTGACTAATCATAACTTTTAAAATAAACGGTGGATAGCTTAGATTATGGTCAATTTAGCTTCTTGAGCATTTTTTCTATTAGACTGATCCATATATTTACTTTTTTAAACGTTTAATGTATTGACTGTCGTTAAAAAAAATGCACAAAAATTGTCTTCTGACTTTTTATAGATTTTTGGCTGCAGAAACATTAGTTTGGAAAAATAATACAATCTGAGGTAATACTCTTATAGAGAAAATGTTGAAGAATCCAAAAATTCCAATTTTGAAAAAATCCAATCATTATGTAAAAAGTTATGATAAGTCAAATTCGATTTAGGGGTTTTTCTGGGGGGAAAACTCCTAAAAACCTGACAACACTGATGAGAACATTTTTGTTTGAAATTTGGCACAAATACTTTTTTGAGTTTTTTACACAATATATCAAAATCTGGACCTTCTGGTCCTGTTGGAAAGTGATGCTGTCATAGAGAAATTTTGACAAATCGCGAAATTTTAGTGCTATGCGATTGATAAATGAAAAATATTTTAATGGGAATATATTTCCTTTGGTGCAAATATACTAACACTCAAATTATGTCATTAACTGTTTGTAGTTTATTTAAAAAGTTTTCCGTTTAGTCGTTTTTGAAAGAAAAAACATTTGTTTGCTGTTCAGTTTTTATTAATGACTACTTCAGTCCTTTGTTTCAAAAATAACACACTAAAAAATAAAGACTTTCATTAACATTTAATTTTTAAAGTCATTTATTTTTGTTCTGTAAGTAAAAACTACTGATTATTCTATTGATTTTTAATGATTTGTGTAAGTAATTTTTTTTTAAATTGTTGGTATTTTTTAATGAAATATCATTAGTTTTTACCTACACAAGTCAGTTAATTTTTTGTAGAAAAAAAAAATCAAAAAATTATTTATAGAAATATAAAAACATGTTTGTATCAAGTGACTTTGGCACGATGGGTAGAGTGTCTGGCCAGAATGTAGTTGATTGCGGGATCGATTCCCCAAAAATTTTATTAAAAATATTTCAATAGAAAATTGTAAAAAATAACCTACGAAATCATTAATTTTTAATGTTTTTGTAGGTTATTTTTTTTTTCGAATTTGTTGGTAATAATGAATGAAAAAAACCTAATTTTTTAATGTTTAATGTTTTTTGAGTGTAAAGAAAATAATGATCTCGAGCTAGAATAAACCTACTCAAAAAAAATGTTAAAAAATACCTTTGGATTTTTTGTTTATCTAATGGTCTTAAATCAAATTTGAAATCATTTAGGCTTGAAGCGACAAACCGAAAATTGTTGCACAGTGTAATTCATGTTATTAAAATAAAACACAATAAAATGTGTAACAACAAAAGATGCTGGAACATAATATTCCTGAATATATATTTGTGTTTTTTTTTTTTTTTTGTTTTTGTAAACATTTTTGTAACAAAAAGAATTCAATTTGAAATTGTTTGATTCAGGAAACACAGGACACGTTAGGAGAGAAATCGCTTAATGTCTAGTCAGTGCTAACAGTGCTGCATTGCGGAAGAGCCAAAGTGAATGATGAAGGTTAAAAATTTCGCACAAAAACATACACGCACGCAGACACCAAAAAAACAAAATTATCAAAAAACAAAAAAATAACACCACAAGACGAAAAAGGAGATTAAAAAAATGAAGAAGAGGAAGAAAGTAACACACGCACATAGAAGAAGTACAAAAAAGTACGACTGAATACAAATACAAGAAAAATGGCGTAACTTTAAATCTCTTTAGTAATAGAAAACTTATTTCCGTTTTTTTTTTTTCTTTTTCTTCTTTTTTTTTTTTTTTTTTTTTTTGAAAAAGAAGATTATTTTTTTTTTCTTTTTATGTAAATGATGAAAAATTATTTAATAAACTTATCAACTTATAAATTTTAAATTATTTATTTTGCTCACTTTATTTCTTTTAAATTTTCACATTTTTATTTTCACCAAAAATTTTAATTTTTCTTCTTTTTTCCAAAGATTTTTTTCTTATATTATAATTATTTTTTTTTTTTTTTCTTTTTTGATATATTTATCTATATACTTTTTTTTTCTTCTTAAATATATATTTCTTTTTTATTATTGCTCTTCAATGTCACTAGAGATTTTTTTTTGGTTGAAAAAACCGCACTAATTAATATTTTTTTTGTTATTTTTTTTTATTTCAAACAATTAAAAGAATTTAAAATTTTTTTTCTTTTGTGTTTTCCGATTTTATTTTTTTTAATTTTTGCCAAACCATTTAAAATAGAAGAACAAAAAAAATCACAACCGCAAATATATTAGGCTAGCGCGTTTGGAAGGCAAAAAAAAAATAACAGAGAACAGAAACAACAACTACATTCACTTTCGATAGCACGTTTGTTTTTTTTAGCAGAGGGTGACATTACCCAGCAACAGCCAATCCGGGACTGAAAGCTCTTGGCTGCTGCCGCTTTGCGAAAAGCACCGTGTGTACACAAACAATATATTTAGAAGTAGAAGAAGAGGAATCAGGAAATTACTTTGCTCTATTGGCAAATGAGTAATTAAGTATGACAACATAGAGAGAAAAGAGATGAAACGAGAGAGATTGCGCGTTGTTTTCTTATCATCGTTGTGATTTTATTATGGCCACTGTGATGATTTATGCAAAAATTCTTATTTTCTTTTCTATTGTTGTGTGTGTGTGTGTGTGTGTGTGTGTAGATTTCATCTTTTCCACAAGCATTTCATTTATTTGTTTATGTCATTAATTGTGGTTCTTTAGACCCACTGTTCGTTGTTGTGTGATTTGATTATGAATAGAAAATGTGTAGTACGTACATTCACATACATTCACATACAGAAAGTGCTAAGTGTACAATGTGTTGAACAATAACTAGCATGGTCTTTTGTCTTTGATTGTTTTTGTTTTGATTTTGCAGTATGATCTATATAAACAAAATTTCTATGGCATCCTTTATACAAAAAAAAACAAAATGGTAGAATACAATAATCCTTAAGAAATGCATGTAATTTTAATTGTTTTCTGTACAACAACAGAAAAAAAAACAAGTAGAAAAGTTAAATTCGACTTTGCCAAATCTATGAATACCCTCCACAATGCTTTGTTTTAAAGGATAGTACATTTTTTAACATGAAAAAAATTAACAATTTTGATTAGATGATTTTAAGTAAAAAACTCTTTTTTATCATTTTTAATAATTAAGAAAAATTACAATTTTTTTTTTAGTGTAAAACATTTTTCGAGTGTAATGTTTTTTTTTTTTTTGTAAAAATATTTCTGAGTGAATGCAAAAAACTAAATTTTTTTTTGAGTTTAAAATTTTTTTTGAGTGTAAAATTTTTTTCGGGTGTAATTTTTAAGTTACCAATGCTTTTAAAACTAAACATATTTAAAAAGCATTGCTTTAAAAGTAAACAAGTTTGAAAGCATTGCTAAGTTACCACCAATGCTTTAAAAACTTATTTAACACGTGGCATTTAAGATGGAACCAATCTGAAATTCAGGGTGTTGCTTATAACTTTTGAACCACTGAACCGATTGAGCTGAAATTTAATACCAAACAGATCTGGGGAACGGCAAAGATACATGCCAAGTTTTCTTTATTGTCTTTCAAAAGTTATCGTGTTTTTTATCTCGTAAATTCGCGAAAACCCCTTGCCGAAATTTACTCTTTTGCTAATAACTTTTGAACCACTGGACCGATTTGGCTGGATTGCAATACCAACCTGACCAGGTAAATGACCAACATATATGCCGAACTTCAGTAGCCTCTGTAAAGTCTTTTAAAAGTTAGCGTGTTTTCTACGGACGGACGGACATCGCTAGATCGACTTAAAATCAGCGATGCCAACTCAGCGCGTTTCGCGCTAGATTTAGCGCTTTCTGACCACCCAAATACCGCATTTTTTAAATTTAGCGCGTTTTTAAAAAAGGCGCTAAGCTGGCGCGTTTTCAATTTTTCATTTAGCGCCTTTGGCGCTTTCTTTCTACAACTAATCACTACATGAAAAAATTTACATTTTACAACAGAAACGTCATAATAACAGTCTGAAATGCATATTTTTCACGTAGATGCTGTAGTACAACCATAGAAATTTGAATTTTTGTTGAAATTTAAAAAAAAAATGTGGTTTTTATAATAAAAACAGAACAAATTTTAGTTTGAAAATTATATTAAGCCATTTTTTAGACTTAGTCTCCGAATATGCCTAATGATTTTACAAAAACTTTATATTAAAACCGTTAAATTAAACATATTTTTTAGCGCTTTTTGGCGCTTTTTACTTTATTAAAATTTAGCGCTTTTTAGCGCTTTTTGATTCACTGTTTTGCGCGTTTTGCCTGTAAAAAGTTGGCATCACTGCTTAAAATCGATCAAGGATCATGAATATATACACTTTATTGGGTCCTAGACCAATATTTCTCGATGTGTTACAAACGGAATGACAAACTTATATATACCCTCTATCACTAGCAGTGGCGGGTACAGGTTTTGGGTGTGGGGGGGAAAATTTTTTTTTACTTCGAAAAAAAATCATAAATTAACCTTTGTTGACGAGCAAAAAAAAGGATACGTTTTTTTACAAAAAAAAAGTGATGGGAAAGCTATAAAATCATCAAATTTATTAGTTTTTGCCGAAGGAGGTTTGTTTTTCATGACCATATTTCGTTTAGGTCAATTTTTTTTTAATTTGTTTTAAAAGAAAATTGTATATTTTTCGTATACATAAGAATATAATTTTTTAATAGAAGAAATTCTTCCTACATAGAAAACATCAGATGTTAAAACATTTTTCGTAAAAAAAATATTTTTTATAGGGAAAATGTCTCAGAATATAAGACTTTTCTTAACGAAAAATGTCTCAGAATCTAAGACTATTTTCGTATAGAAAAATTTTCAGATTTTTAAAAGAAATTTAAAAGAAAATTGTATATTTTTTGTATACATAAGAAGAGTCTAAATCTGAGAATTTTTTAATAGAAAAAATTCTTCCTGCATATAACATATCAGATTTTGAGACATTTTTCGTGTCTGAAATTTTTTTTTTTTTCGTATAGAAAAATTTTCAGATTCTAAGAATTTGTTCCACAGAAAAAGTCTCAGATTCTGAGACATTTTACTATAGAAAAAGTCTCATATTTTAAAGCGTTATTGAGACATTTTTCCTATAGCGAGGTCTCTGATTATTGGATGTGTTTCATACTGAAAAAATTTTAGATTTTGCAACCTTTTTTCTATAGAAAAAGTCTTAGTTTCTTGACCTTTTTTCAATAAAAAAAGTCTCAGATTCTAAGAACTTTTCCTAAAGAAAAAGTTTCAAATTCTGAGATCTTATTCCTAAAGAAAAAAGCTCAGATTCTCAGACCTTTTTCCTAAAGAAAAAGTCTCAGACTCTGAGAGCTTTTTCTGAAACAGAAAAAGTTTAAATTCTGGCACTTTTTCTTTAAAGAAGAAGTGACAGATTCTGAGACCATTTTCTGATTCTGAAATCTTTTCCGATTCTAAGACACTTTTTCTATAGACCCTTTCCTAAAGAAAAAGTCCCATATTCGGAAATGTTTTTCCTATAGAAAACGTCTCAGACTTTAAGACCTTTTTCCTATAGAAAGGTCATAGATTCTGAGACCTCTTTCCTATAGAAAAAGTCTGAGATTCTGAGACATTTTTCTGAGACTCGGAGACCTTATTCCTATAAAAAGTCTTAGATTCTAAGACCTTTTTCCCGTTGAAAAAGTCTCAGATTCTGCGACCTTCTACCAATTCAGTAAGTTTTAAATTCTGAGACTATTTTTCAACAATAAAAAGTCTCAGACTTTAAGACCTTTTTCTTTTTAAAACAGACTCAAATTCTCAAAGTCTCAAATTCAGAAATTCTGAGACTTTTTTCCAAAGAAAAATTTTTCTGCGACCTTTTTCCTATAAATAAATTTTAAACCTTTTTCACATAAAAAGGTCTCAGATTCTGAGAATTTTTTCTTTAGAAAATGTTTTTTCTTTAGAAAAAAAAATTAAAATAGTTTTACATATATCGTGAACCTATATTCAAAATATGGCAACTCAAATTTGACGTAAATGAGTTTCCGATGGCAAATAGCTCCCCTATGTTATACCTATCTGCCATAAAAATTTCAGAGCAAAAAAATAATTTGTTGTCGTTTTACATCCATTTTTGTTATTCTGCTAACTCAAAGTACATTTTTTTTTTTGGTGGAAATAAATGCCAACTCCCATTGTAAATTTCCAAAAATTTAAAAAAAAAAATTAGACCACATATCTTATTGCATTTGCCATGCTAAACACGAATCTTGTAAAGATTTTGATATCTAATAACTGGTTCTCGAAATATTGTCATTTTGAAAATATCGGTAAATAGTGTTTGCAAAAAAAAAATTGCTTATATTTATGTAACTTTCAAACTATTTATCAGATTGAAATATTATGAATGGGGCAAATAAAGTCAATGATATAAGCTTTCAAAATAGCTAGTTTGGAGTGACCCTATTGCAATACAGCGTGAGTTACAGAGTGCCAAAGATGACCACCCTGAGATTAAAAGGCTTTCGGAGCTAGTAACTTTTAAAAATATGCAAAGATTTTTAATTTTTTTGTTTAGTTTTTGCAATCACCGTACTAAGGATAACAAAAACCAAAAAAAATAATTTTTTAAAATGTTTCCAAAAAAAATTTATTTTTATTTTCCGACAAAATATGCCAACTTTTAAAAAAATATATGTTTTTTGATATAGTAATAAATGCCATCTCTGAAAAATACGCAAACAAGTGCAAAATATGAAAATTTTTGCATAGGTAAAAATTGTTTAGAATATTTAAACCATCTTGTAGAAGGTACATTCTTTATTTTTGCAATAATATGCGAAATAACTAGTTTTTTAGCTCTCCTGAACAGTAACCTTTTTCGAGTTGGCATTTATTGAATACTAGCTATACCCGGTCCGCGTTGCTGGCCCTAAGAAAAAAACTTTTTTATATTGCATCTTAATTTAAATATAGTGTCGGACAAAATTAAAGCACGGGTCCGGGCCCCCTCAGTTAGCATAGTCTATAGAGAAATCTCAACAAAATCGTTTCAGCCGTTTCTGCGTGACTTCGAAACAGACAGACATACAAAGGGGCATGTAATTTAACGCATTTTTATCGAATCGTGATAGTCTAAAGTTCCATGCTGCATCTGTGCTGCAAATTTCATTGACATCAGTTTTGTCGTTTTTGTGTGATTGCGAAAGAGGAGGAAACAACTTTTTATTTATGAAAAACGGGAATGACATTTTATACCCTTTTGCCGAATCGCGCTCTACAAATGACATACAGGTCCCGCTCGGATAGTTCTATCAGTAGTGACAGATTCGGCTTATCCGTTTTTGCGTGATTTCAAAACAGGCATATATAACGCTCAGTATAAAACAAAGGGGCTTGGAAATTTACGCCTCGTTGTTCAATCGTGGTCAGTATAGTACAAAGGGTATTGCAATTTTGATCCCTTTTTCCAATAACGATCTTATATGGCCTACATATGCACTTGGTTAGCACTGTATGTAATGAAAATGTCAAGAGAATCGGTTCAGGCAGACAACGTCCAGTATTGTACAAAGAGGCGTGGCATTTTACGCCCCTTTTTCCAATCGTAGTATAACATGGCCTATAGTTCCGCACTCGGTTAACACTATCAGTGCTGAAAATTTAATTAAAATCGAATCAACAGTTTTTGCGTTATTGCGGAGCATGCAGAAATAAAATTCAATTCAATACAAAGGGGCATGGCATTTTACGCCCATTTGTCCGATCACGCTCTTATTTGGCACAGTTAGTACTTGCTTAGTACTATCGTTGGATTAAATTTCATCAAAATCGGTTCAGCCGTTTTTTATATATAGATGTCATTAGTGGTGCAATGTAAAAATTCGATTTTGCCCACCCCTCCGCCCACTGGCAAAAAAGCATGGCATTTTACGCCCATTTGTCCGACCACGCTCTAATTTGGCATATAGTTAGTACTTGGTTAGAACTATCTTTGGTTTAAATTACATCAAAATCGGGCAATCCGTTTTTTATATATAGATGTGATTAGTGGTGCAATGTAAAAATTCGATTTTGCCACCCTCCGCCCACACTGCACAGTGTTACTCCCTAGACTATTCTGAATATTCCCTGAAAATTTCATCAAGATCGGTCCAGCCATTTTCGCGTCCATAAGGAACATACATATAACCGTTTTTTGCATTATTGAAATAACTTTCAATTCAATACAAAGTTTCATGGCATTTTACGATACTTTGTCCGATAACGCTCAAATTTGGCACATAGTGAGTACTCAGTTAGTACTATCTTTGATATAAATTTCATCAAAATCGGTCCATCCGTTTTTTATATATAGATGTCATTAATGGTGGAATGCAAAAATTGGATTTTGCCACGCCCCTCCGCCCACAGACGAAAAATCAAAAATCCGACTTGACAGTGTTACTCGCCAGGCTATTCTGAATATTACCTGAAAATTTCATCAAGATCGGTCCAGCCGTTTTCGAGTCCATACGGAACATACATACATACATACATACATACATACATACATAAACACATCCATTTTTATATATATGTATAGATAGTTCGACGATATGTAAGTTCGACTATCAACATTGCTATGTAGAAGACAAAAATTTTTTATATAAACCAAATTTTGATCCTGTAAGATTTTTCTATACAAAAAAAGCATATTCTAATTAATTAGTTTATGCCAAAATTCATAATAAGATTGACAGATATTTTTCACAGAAAATGTTCAGATTAATTCACTTTTCCCTTAAAAAATTAAAAAATTTTTCCTATTAAAATTTTTTAGATTTTCTTCTATGAAAAATTTTTGGACTTCGAGATTTTTTTAGAAAATTTCCTTCTTTCTTTTTTTTCTTTTCTTTCCTTTTTTTTTTCTTTTTTTTTCTTTTTTTCCTTTTTTTTCTTTTCGAAATTTGGTCTGGGGGGGGGGAATTTCCCCTTTCCCTCCCCCCCCCCTTGTACCCGCGCATGATCACTAGAGTGGAGGGTATAACAATAGGAAATGCAGTAAAATATACTATTGACACCCTACACTGACCAAATAATGATAAAAAAATTTAGATTTCAACAAAAAAATTTTAAAAACTATATTTGAATGTTCTTTTTTCCTGGAAAGGACACCATGGATTTCCAAACACAAAATTTTATATTCAATTTTAGAATGTCCTTTTAAAGCTGTTAAAATTTCAGAGAGGTGTTTTTTCGTATTGTTGAGCAATAAATTTTTAAAGTCAAATATTGGATTTTTTTTTAAATTTTGGCAAAAAATCAAAAATTTAACTTTATCACCAACTTTAAAAATTTATTGCTCGACAACACAAAAAAACACCTCCCTGAAGTTTTAACAGCGTTAAAAGGACATTCTAAGCTTTAATAAAAAATTTTGGTTTTGGAAATCCATGGTGTCCTTGACAGGAGAAAGGACATTCAAATCGATTTTTAAAAAATATTTCTAAAAAATGTATATAAATAATTTTCTTTCTAGCGCAACCCTCGTATATCATTAAATAGTTGCATCTCGATTTAGCCTGTTTTGTCAATTAATTTTTTCAGATTTTCTCATTGTACAACAAAAATAATTATTTCTCAGAAATAATTAATATGGACTCAAACCGAAATAAATAAAACTCTAGTTATAAAATATAAAGTCCAACAATAAATAAAACAGAATTAATATTTGCCTAATCTGGACGCTATCAAGCTTAAATTAAAACTTGGAAAATTTCATTACAGCACTTTAAAAAAAAAAAAAAGTCGATTGATAATAATAATCAGGTTCATTTGATTGATAACTGTTCCCTTAAAAAACTTCTACATACTTTTCCATTACATGTTTGAGTCACTGTACATTAGAGTGTCCCTTATTTTGGAAATGTTGGAAATGTTGAGACGGTACCCCCTCATTTTTTTCCTTTTGACTAAAAAATAACTCAGGAAAAATTTTACGCCCCTACGACCACGCCTTTCCTACGCGACGGGGCCGAAAAGAGCGGGGCCTTAAAAATCATTTTTCCATACAAAGCAAAAAAATTTTTTTTTGATTTTTAATTCTTTTGTTATTAATTATAATATTACTTGGTTAGCTTATTCACGACAAAAAATTTGATTTTGGTGGGATGAGGCTTTCAGTTTTAAAAAATTTAGAGCTTTTGGTAAAAATTTTTTAAAAAATATTTTTTTTTTAGTTTTGACAAGAAACCGTTTTAGTTGAATTGTTGCTTTTAATGATATATTTTCATAAAAAAATATTATTCCTATCTGTGACATCTTTATCGTGATCTAAAAAAGGGTAAAAAATGCATTTTTTATGTTTTTCGATACACGATCAAGATGTCACAGATATGAATAATATTTTTTTATGAATATGTATCATTAAAAGCAACATTACAACTAAAACCGTTGCTTGTCAAAACTAAAAAAAAAATTTTTAAAAAATTTTTACTGTAAGACCCCAAAAGCTCTAAATTTTTTTTTTTTCGAAAAATTTTTTAGAACTGAAAGCCTCAACCCACCAAAATCAAATTTTTTGTCGTGAATAAGCTAACCAAGTAATATTATAATTAATAACAAAAAAATTAAAAATCAAAAAAAAATTTTTTTGGTTTGTATGGAAAAATGATTTTTAAAGCCCCGTTCTTTAAGGCTCCGTCGCGTAGGGAAGGCGTGGTCGTAGGGGCGTACAATTTTTTAGTCAAAAGGAAAAAAATGAGGGGGTACCGTCTCAACATTTCCAACATTTCCAAGATAAGGGACACTCTACTGTACATATATTTAAAACTATGCCTGCGTCATTATTGCTGGTATCGAACAATGGCATTAGTTTTTAACTTTTTTTATTATTATTATTTTAGGTTTCTTTTAAATTTTGTTATTTATTTTTCCACGTTTTAAAACCAATTAAATAATATAAAAATAAAGTTTTTAACCAACAATAGAGAAAAATAAAAAATACAGACGCACAGACCTAGAAACAAATAAGAAAACTTAAAAAAAGGTTTCATTTAACAATACGAAAAAATAAAAAAAAATTGATAATTTCCATCAAACTAAAAATAAATAACGTTGTGTATCAAATAAAAGTTATAATCAAGGGCTGTCCACTAAAAACAATGAACGTTTTTCTTAAATGACAAACATGAAAGCGCCTTAACTACCAAAATAATGGCTGCTTTTTTTCTATACTGATCTATTTTTTCTCTTTCATTCAAAATGCAGATTTAATTTAATTTGTTATAAAAAAAAAAAATAATTGTTCATCATTCCAATTTTTTGTTTAAGTTATGTCCATTTGCATTTTATGTGACCATATACATATGTTATAGAATTTTATTCATTTTGGTTGGTTTCCATGCTAAATAATGTTAACAAACTTATTGCATACTTTAAGGCAGAACTGAAATAAAAATGCACAAATATATCCGAATCGCATTCATATAAATTTATAGGGTTGATATTTACATGCACTAGAACAATTGAAAATATGTAGTTAAAATATGCTCCAAAAAATTCAAAATATGCATTAAAAAACCTAAAAATATGCATTAAAATATAAAATGTGTAATTCTTAAAAAGCAAAAAATAACGCCAAATTTAAATAGTAACCACGGTTTATATATATCAGGTTAAATAAGATTGGACAACTGGTCGGCCATGTCAATTTTTTGACAAGTTTCGGTGTTTTCTTTAAATTTTTATTATTTACAATTTCACACACTTTAAGCAGAAACAATTCCTTAATTTTTAAATATTAATTAACAAAAATTTATAATTTTCAAAAAAATTTAAAAAAATCCCACGATTTTCTAATATAATAACTAGGGATGAGATTTCCATGCAAATGCATGTTTTTTGTCGATAGTCTAAAAACGATATCGACCAATTATCTTTCCGAATCAAGAAATTTGCGTTAAAATGGCATCGATTTGTTTTTGCATATTTTTGCATATTTTGGTGAAAATGCATATTATTGCATATTTTGATTTTAAATGCATATTTTTTGCATATTTCCAACTTTTAAGAGCATATTTTTGCATTTTTTTGGCATAAATTAGCAAAAACACAAATTGAAATTTATTTTTTTAAAAAACTATTTTAAATTTTAAAACTTTTTTTGAAAATAAGAAAAAATTTTTTTTTTCTTCTTAATTTTTTTTACAGATTTTCTAAAAAAATATTGCTTTGAAAAAGTTTTAAATGTTACTATTTAAACCCGGCGTTATTTTTTGCTTTTTAAGAAGTTTTTCCTATGAAAACAAGATTTTTATTGTACACATTTTATTTTTTAGTGCATATTTTAAGGTTTTTTAGTGCATATTTTTAATTTTTTAGCGCATATTTTAAGCGCATATTTTCGATTTTTTAGTGCATAAAAATCTCATCCCTAATAATAACAAATAAATAAAAAATTGACAATTTTCACAATTCTTTATTGGTTCGACATTCTATTTTTTTAGTACACACCGATTTCTGTCGTTCTTCTTCATCCTTTATATCTGTCATTCGTGATAGTAACATTTAAAACTTTATGTAAGCAAGATTTTTTTAGAAATAAAAACAATCTATAAAAAAATTAAAAAGAAACAAAATAAATAATAAATTTTTAAAATTTAAAATAGTTTTTGAAACAAATAAATTTCAATTTGTATTTTTGTTAATGTTTGTATGCCAAAATATGCAAAACTACGCACTTTTAAATTATTTAAATTTAGCGTAATAAAATAATGTTGTGTAAAAAGTTAAAAAAAAATCTGGCAAACAATAGGGCGATATGTCGCCCAAAACATATTGAGGCTATATCATAAACTAGTCGAACAGCCTGTCCCTGCCAGGCGGAACACCAAATCACTTTTCTTACTTTTTTACTACTTTTTTACCAAACTTTATAAAAAAATTATGTTTGTGCTTCAAAAATTTAATATTGCTAGATTGAGTTATATCAATATATTTCCCAAACTGGAAAAAATTTATGGGTATAAAAGGTTTTATTGATAAAATTTTAGAACTAAATTTACACTCAAAAAAATAAAACTGTAAAGTTAACAAATTTTGTTTTGTTAACTCGAGTTTACTGGCTTTTTAGCAAATTTTTAGTTAAAATCAGCGTTTTAACTACTTTTTTTAGTTAAGTTCAATTTACGAAAATACTAGTTTTGAACAAATTTTGTATTAATTTTTTTTGTTGACTTCAAAACTGAGTTTACGAATTTTTACTAATTAATTTGCTGATTTTTCGTAACAAATTTGTTAAGTGGAATTTCTTGTGAAGCCTCCTATGCAAATCTCATAAGTTCTCTTAAGCTGATGAAAAAATATAAAAAATAAACTTTTAATTTTTTACAAAATATTTTCTAAATTTTAGTTTACGAAAAGTAACAAAAAGTTTAGCTGAATTCAACTAATTTTTTTGTTAATATATGTACATAAAAACGTTACGAAATTTCAGCTAAATTTTTAGTTAAAGTTACGGTTTTTTTTGCTAAATTCATTCTACGAAAAGTTAACTAAATATTTTTAGTTAAATTAACTAAAAATTTAGTTGGCCCAGTCAGGTGCTTTTTTAGTTAAATTTAACTAAATTTTTTGTTAACTTTACAGTTTTTTTTTTTTTGAGTGTAGCACGTCCATTTCGTTTCCGTCCTTAAACCGGATATCAAAAATCCATCCTGTGGATCTGTCCCATGGTCACTCCTATATACATGGCAATTTTTATCTTTCTTAGGCTGGATTACTCAATGCTCCGTTATAAAATAACTCTCCGTTAAATTTAAATTTCATACAAATTTTGACATAAAGGTACCTACAGACGACGCAATATTATGTACAATATTCAATTATATTGATGGTGTGTGGGTAATATTGACGATTGTACAATGGTCAATCTTACCCAAACACCATCAATATAATTGAATATTGTACATAATATTGCGTCGTCTGTAGGTACCTTAAGGCTCCGTTAAATCGGCAGTTAAGGTACCTACAGACGACGCAATATTATGCACAATATTTTTGACGTTTTTCCACAAATGGCATACATAAAAATACTGTATAAAATATTGTACTGAAAAAAATACATGCAGATTGTGCATAATATTGAATCGTCTGTAGAGACCTTTAGCAGCTAACTTTTCATTGAGTAATCCGCCCTTAGTCATGAAGGGTTTTAAAATTTGATAAAATTTAAAAAAACACAATTTTTTCACTTAAAATTTTCCTTATAATTCTCCGTACACAGTTGACTTCATAAGGATATGATCCATTGTCAATACTTTATGCTTTACAATTTTCAGCTTCCTTAGTCAATAGGGATTTCAGAAATAGTTTAAATGTTTAAAAACTACACTCAAAAAAAAAAACTGTAAAGTTAACAAAAAATTTAGTTAAATTTAACTAAAAAAGCACCTGATTTTGGGCCTACTAAATTTTTAGTTAATTTAACTAAAAATATTTAGTTAACTTTTCGTAGAATGAATGTAGCAAAAAAAACCGTAACTTTAACTAAAAATTTAGCTGAAATTTCGTAACTTTTTTATGTACATTAGGGCTATACGTTTTTTACATTTTTTGAAAATATCAAAATTGGCATAGCACAGTCATATAGACAGTGAAAAACTATAAAGAAAAATGTTTTCACTTTTTCGCGGATGTTAAAAAAGTACACGCACCAAACGCGATGAAGTTTTAAATTACTATTTTTGTATTTTTTTTTAATCGCAAAATGTAGCTATTTTAACTATGATTCGGCTTTAATCAAGTCTGAAACTAAAACTAAGGCAGGCGGGGAAGGTACCCATGGGGTACTACCCATCTTTTCAACAACATTTTAACGTTCATTTTAATACCAAGTTACCAAACTGAGCTTTACCTATATGTGCCTTTATTTGTGGAAAATAGTTTGACATATAGTTCTCAGATCACTGATTTAGGGAAGATGACTTTAAATTTCTGGAGGAGTCGTTCGGTAGATTTAAAAGATATTGGGAAAAAGAAGAATCAATAATTCCAAACCAGCAAAGAAGTAATATTTGCGCGGAATGTGCCACTATGGTTGTCCAGGATATTTATCCTTTATGTAAATCAGCACGAACTTAAAATCTAAAGTTTATTTCCTTCAATAAACAGACATTAGAATTTTTTTAACATTTTTACTTGTTGTTAAATAAAAAATACATAAATTTTGTGTTAATAAAAAAATCTTGAGGACTTTTAGAAAATGCATTTGGTGCGTGTGGTTTTTTTTGCAAAATGATCGGAGAAAGCGATTTTGTTTAATAAAACAACATTGTCCATCACGTGGTGCTATGCCAAAAATTTGGTTATAGCCCTAATGTACATATATTAACAAAAAAATTAGTTGAATTCAGCTAAACTTTTTGTTACTTTTCGTAAACTAAAATTTAGAAAATATTTTGTAAAAAATTAAAAGATTATTTTATATATTTTTTCATCAGCTTAAGTAGAACTTATGAGATTTGCATAGGAGGCTTCACAAGAAATTCCACTTAACAAATTTGTTACGAAAAATCAGCAAATTAATTAGTTAAAATTCGTAAACTCAGTTTTGAAGTACAAAAAAAATGAATTAAAAATTTGTTCAAAATTAGTATTTTTGTAAATTGAACTTAACTAAAAAAAGTAGTTAAAACGCTGATTTTAACTAAAAATTTGCTAAAAAGCCAGTAAACTCGAGTTAACAAAAAAAATTTGTTAACTTTACAGTTTTATTTTTTTGAGTGTAAATTTCGCCGTCTTCCACCACTTCCCTATCTTAAAGGCCGAAAATCCGGCTACGTTACAGATTATATATAAAAACTGAACAAAATTCACAACGGATTTTTTTGTATCTCCGCTCTTTTATTGGATATCCAGGCCAGAGTTATCTTTGCAATAGTCCATACCATATACATCCCAATTTTCATCCTTCAAGGTCATAAGGTGTCTTCAAAATTAGGTAAGATGTAAAAACATAATTTTTCCATGCCCATTTCTTCTCTTAATTCTCCGTCCATATTCCAAATTTTTTAAATCTGACTTCTTTAGGATAAGCTCCATCGTTAGTAATATACTCGTATCCACGCCCCGTTTTCCTCTTAATTCTCCGTCGACAGTCCAAAAATTTTAAGTCTGACTACTTTAGAATATGCTCCATTGTCAGGACAATATGCTTGCCAATTTTCGGCTGCGTAGTTCATAAGGGCTTTAAAGTTAGTTTAATTAAAAAAAATAAAACACAATATTGCCTTGCCCCTTTTTCCTCTCAACTCTCCGTCTACATTCCAAAAATGTTAAATAGGACTACTTTATAATATGCTTCATAGTTAGAACTGTTAGGGATTTTCAGCTTCCTAATTCATTGGGGCGGAGCTTAGAAATACTCTAAAATGTTTAAAAAAAAAAACTAATTTTTCCATGTCCCATTTTTCTCGTAATTCGCCGCCAACAGGCAAAAAATCCGGCTTCGTAAGAATCTGTCCCTGGTGTTTTAATATATACATGCCAATTTTAACCTTTTAAGTTTATCAATGAGATGCAAAAGGCGCTGGATACACAAAAAATAAGAGAAACACAAAAAAAAAATTATATATACAGAAAATAGATGGAAATAAAGTTACCACGCCCATTTGCCTTTCTTATTCACCACCCATACACTGGATATCAAAAATCCAGGTTCGTGTTGATCTTCCCCAGGAAATCTACTATATACATGCCAATTTTCATCTTCCTAAGTCATTGGGGGTCTTTAAATTAGTTAAAATATTAAAAAAACCCAATTTTTCCCCGCCTTTTATCTTTTAATTCTCCGTCCACAGTCGAGAAATCTTAAATCCGATTACTTCAGGATATACTACATCGTTAGGATTATACGCTATGCATTTCCGCTTCCTTTGGGGGCTTCAAGAGTTAAAATGTTAAAAAAAAAACATTTTGTAACTCCCCATTTTCCTTTCAATTCTCCGCCCACAGTCCAAAAATTTAAAATTCGAATACTTCAGGAAATGCTTAATCGATAGGACTATATGCTAGGAAATTGTCAGCTTCCTAAGTCAGTAGAAGACTTTAAATAAGCAAAAATGTCAATTTTCATCTTCATAGGTCATTAGGGGTCTTCAAATTAGTTAAAATATTAAAAAACACAATTTTTCCACGCCCCATTTTTCTCTTAATTCTCCTTCCACAGTCTAAAAAATTTAAATCCGATTACTTCAAGATATGCTTCATTGTTAGAACTAAATGCTATGCAATTTTCTGCTTCCTAAGTCATTGGGGGGCTTCAAAGAAGTAAAAATGTTAAAAAATCACAATTTTGCCACGCCACTTTTCCCCCTCAATTCTCCGCCCACATTCCGAAAATTTTAAATCCGACAACTTGGGGATATGCGCCATCGTTAGGACTATATTCTGGGAAATTTTCAGCTTCCTAAGTCATTAGGGGGCTTTAAATTAAGCAAAAATGTAAAAAAAATGAGTTTTGCCACGCCCACTTTTCCGCTTATTTCTCCGCCCACAGGGAAAAATTGAAAATCCGGCTACGTTAGGATCTGCCCCAGGTATTTTACTCTATGCATGCCAATTTTCAGCATTGTAGCTCATCAGTGGGCTTCAAAAAGCTCTGGATAGACAAAAAAAGAGGAACACACAAATAGGGAAATTATATATCGTGAACCTATATTCAAAATATGCCAACTCAAATTTGACGGAAATGAGTTTCCGATGGCAAATAGCTTCCGTATGTAATACCTATCTGCCATAAAAATTTCAGAGCAAAAAAATAACTTGTTGTCATTTTACATCCATTTTTGTTATTCTGCTAACTCAAAGTACATATTTTTTTGGTGGAAATAAATGCCAACTCCCATTGTAAATTTCCAAAAATTTTTCAAAAATTTTTTTAAAAAAAATTAGACCACATATCTTATTGCATTTGCCATGCTAAACACGAATCTTGTAAAGATTTCGATATCTAATGACTGGTTCTCGAGATATTGCCATTTTAAAAATATCGGTAAATAGTGTTTGCAAAAAAAAAATTGCTTATATTTATGTAACTTTCAAACTATTCATCAGATTGAAACATTATGAATGGGGGAAATAAAGTCAATGATATAAGCTTTCAAAATAGCTGGTTTGGAGTGATCCTTTTGCAATACAGCGTGAGTTACAGAGTGCCAAAGTTGACCACCCTGAGATTAAAAGGCTTTCGGAGCTAGTAACTTTTAAAAATATGCAAAGATAATTTTTTGTTCAGTTTTTGCAATTACCGTACTAAGGATAACAAAAACAAAAAAAAAAAAATTTTTTAAATTTTTCCAAAAAAAAATGTATTTTTATTTTCCGACAAAATATGCCAACTCTAAAAAAATATTTGTTTTTTGATATAGTAATAAATGCCATCTCCGAAAAATATGCAAACAAGTGCAAAATATGAAAATTTTTGCATAGGTAAAAATTGTTTAGAATATTTAAAACATCTTGTGGAAGGTACATTGTTTATTTTTGCAATAATACGCGAAATAACTAGTTTTTTAGCTCTCCCGAACAGTAAGCTTTTTCGAGTTGGCATTTATTGAATATAGGTCGACGATATATAGATTTATCATTTCAATAAAAATCTAAATTTACCTCGAAATTATATTAGCTATAACCGGTATGAATTTCACTGCAATCGGTGCAGTACTTACTGAATGGCAGAATTATTCCCAAAAAGAAGTTTTAAATAAACCCTTGTGTATCAGAGCGTATGATTAATATTTAATTACATTACAAAATAATAAATTACTCATACGATGCATAAATACAGTGTTGCCACTTTCTGGATAATTATCCAAAAGTGGGACAATTTCAAAATCCTTGGATAATTTTTAGATAATGAAATTTTTTTTGTAATTTTATTGACGTTTTCGGCTTAAACAAATCATTGACAATACTCATGGACATGCATTTTTGGACCATAAAAACCTAGTCTTAAGTTTTGGAAGTTTAAAATTTTTCTGAAGAATACGTTCTCCAATTATTCAGCGACTTGTGAATCGACCTGTCAAAATTTTATGAATAAATTTACATAATTTGGAATAGAGATGGGCTCGTGAGTGATACAACTCACATTCACGTGCATTCACGCAAGCTTCACTCACACTCACGTTGACTCACACTCCCGAAACTCATATTTATACAAAAAAAATTTCAAAAACTAAAATTTTAAAAATCTTTCAAAATTTTCAGCAAAATTTAAAGTTCAGCATAATTTTACATTTTTCTTTGCTTTTTTCGGGACGAAATCTTAAGTGAAGCCAAAATTTACAATTTTTTGATGCTTTTTTGGTACGAAAGGAATTATGAAGAGAAAATAAATCACGCAAACTCACGCAAAAAAATCTACTCACGCACACTCACTCACGCAAAAATCTTACTCACGCACACTCACTCACTCACGCAATTTTTTTCTCCACTCACAATCACGTGAGTAAAGATTTTTTTTTTGTTGAAAATTTTTTGTGTAATTTGTGAGATTTTGGATAATTTTGTGTGTAATTTCCAATTCTATTGGTGGCAACACTGCATAAATATCTGCTTTCTGAACGAAATGTTTCTTTCCAATTTTAAGTTCTTGCTATATATTCTACACCAGCGATTACCAAACGTTTTTGGCTTGCGTACCCCTAATTTTAAATTTTATTAACCGCGTACCCCCTAACGAGTTTTTTGATTTCGTTATAAACTTCACATATAAATATTAGAGTTAATAAATATTAGATAAATTTTTGATCTGTGGGTATTATAACTTTTTTGTAGGGTTTAGGGGAGATCAAAAGAATGGTGGTATTTTTTTTTTGGAAAAATGTTCGCTCCTTGGGGTGATTCAATGCATCTGAAAACACGGATTTTTAGCTGATTTAGCTGCATAGAAAAAACAGCTGAAAATATTGCAAATCTGATTTCACCAGGCGATTCTACACCAAAAATTAAAACAACGGACGTTTTTTGAACTCTTAAAAAAGTTCCAAAAACCCTTCACAGAGGGCGGAAATATAATGTTTTTATTTTTTTTTTTAATGTTTTTTTTTAATACGAGAGCAGGCCTATAATTCCGTGACTTTTCGAATGAAACACCCTCGTATATACCATAGCTGATTGAAATAACCCTCGTATATACCATAGCTGATTGAAATAACGAAATGAATAAATAACAATATTTTTTCAAAAATAATCAAATAACAGATTATTTAAATATTTGAAAATGAATAATATTTATTTTGATTTTATTTGAATAACGAAAAATCGAATAATTTTTTCTGATTTTTTTTATTCAAACAACAAAATATAATTTTTCAAAATAATCAACAAAAATTTGTGATTTTTTTTGGTTACCCGAGTAAAAAAGTTTATATATAATTATATATAATTTTATATAACCCACTTTTATCAAATTATATATAATTTGATAAAATTATATATAATTATATCCAGGAATTGGTGGATAAAATTTTATAAAATTATATAACATTATATCAAATTAGATATAATTAGATATAATTTTATAAAATTATATCCGAAAAAGTTTTTTATCTAATTTGATATAATTTTATAAAAAAATATATAATTTTATATAAAAAGATATGAAACAGCCCACACGAAATATTTTATTATTTTATCCTATTTTATTAATTTTTCATAGATTTCTGTTATTTTGGTTATAAAATGCAATAAAAACAATTATTTATTGGTCTAAAAATTTTTATAAAATGCAATAAAAACAATTATTTATTGGTCTAAAAATTTTTATAAATAGTAAATAATAACAAACTAATTAATTTAAGATACACACATATACATTAACACTTAAGCGTCGAATCAGAATCAAATTATGTCGCGTTGGTTGTAACGCTCAAATTATTTTTCGTTCATACAATTTCTGTTTAAGGACCATAAAAATTTATTTAAAATGTGTTTTTTGCTTTTTTACCTTAAGCTAAGTACTCTGTTCGATTTCACGGGAAAACATCTGTCAAACTCCATATAAAAAAAAATAAATTTTGGCAACGCGAGGAATTATAGGGAAATTGATAAAAAAGTTTTCACGCATTTTTATTATACAAGACAATTTAAATTGCCGTGAAAAAGTGACATTTCAGTTTTGTTATGATCGTTTCTTTCTTATAATTGTCAAAAGTTGTTGATTTTTAAATGTTTTATTGCGATTTGAGGCGTTTAAAGTTTATGTCAAATTTTCACCGTAAGAAACAGAGTACTTAGCTTTAAATGCGACGTAATTTGATTTTGGCACGACCCTTAATCTGATTTCAATTGTATTTATACTGCTTGTGGTTGACGACTGTAATTTGGACAATGAAAATCGTATGGGTTGCGAATCATAGTCCCAATTTATACAGGGCAATTTTAATTGCCGCAATTCTTAGTTTATAGGAGAGAGAGGTGAGAGGAATGGAAAGGGGAAAAAACTTGCTCGTACTGGCAATTCGTTTTGTTTTTTCATTCGCAACTCTCAATCTGAAGAGTATTTTCATATTTCTTTTTGGAATTGCCGAACAGAATTGCCAGTGTGTAAACATAAACGGCAAGTTCAAAAGAGAAACACAAAAATTGCCGCAATTAAAATTGCCTGTTGTGAATTGGGACATAGCGACATCAACAAAATGTTGGCTTAAAAAATCTATTTGCATCGTTTCTCCATGATGGTCTTACGCCTCCGAAATTACCTTTTATGTGGGGTGTTGTTGATGAGTATGCATGTCACTGCTTCGCCAACGTAAAGAGTAACACAAATGGTCGTCAGAGATATATCCAGCAGTAAACTTGGTCATTGTCGCCAGCAGTAAACTTACGGATGTGGCAGATTTAAAAGGGAATTCTTTTTCTATTCATGGACCTGAAAATATGAGCACAATAACTATAATGCATTACAAATTGTTTTATATAATTTAATTTACCTCGTATTTCGCGTTTTTCCTTTATTTATTTGTGTTCCATTTGCTTTTGAAATTTGTTTATAAAACTAAAATATTTTGAAGTTTAAAAATTTTTAAAATGTTAAAATACAAAAAATAAAAAAAAAAAATAGAAAAACCAAACAAGTTTTTTTTTTTTAATTGTAAACAAATTGTAGCTCAAAAGGGAGTGTTGGAATAACACTCCAAATCAGAAAAAAATAAAGAAATTTACCCCTCTATTTTGTAAAACGCAACGCATATTTATTTTTGCTATAAGCGCAACGTTCCGCGTTGTCAAAATTTCTATATAAATTTAATTTGTTACAACTAGCGGTGCGTGAAAATTTTTTTTCAGAGGTTAGCTTAGTCCTTGAAGTGAAGCTTTTTTCCACTTGGAACCCGATTTTGCTCATTTACGAACATAACCAGCCTTAGACCATAAGATACATTCGTATAAGTTAAGGTGACTAGCTCTTTTATTTTGGACTGAATCGTACCTTATAAAGACAGACGAACGGACATTCATAGAATGTCTTAGAATCGATCATGGATCAATAATATAAATATACTTGACGTCCTAGACCGATATTTCGATGCGTTATTCACCGAATGACAATGTAAGTATACCCCCATACTGTAGTTGGAGGGTATAAAATATATAACATAAAAATTACTTAATATTTTTTTTTGCATTACAAAAGATGTATATAAAATTATATATAATTGTATAAAGCATATCTAATTATATATAATTATATATAATGATATTTCAGTAAGAAAAATTTTATATATAATTATATACAATTTGATAAAAATTTATATAATTTTATCAAATTATATATAATTATATAAAGGCTTTTTTAATCGGGTATTCACAAAAATTCAAATAAATAACGTATTATTCAAACAACAAAAAATAAATATTCTTGAAAATTTTGTGTTTGAAAAAAAATCTATTTCATTTATTTTGTACAGAGAAACACAAAATTATTCTTACAACACAGTTTTGTTTTGATGTCAGGTTCTTATAAATTGTAATTTAATAAAGTCCATTGAAATTCAGAAAAGTTAAGTTGTAATTTAGGAAATTCCAAGTGCAGATATAAAAACTTTTATTTTTTTAACAAAAGTATAAAAATCTGAAAAAGGCGATTTTTAGAGGTTGGTTTAAAAGGACTGTGAGTATAGTCACAGTCCTTTTGTCATTCCGTGTGTAATGAATCGAAATATCCAACTAACAGACTATACAATATATGTTATTGATTAGAGATAGATTGTAACACATTCTACAGATGTCCGTCCGTTTGTTTGTGGAAGACATGATGCAGTCCCAACTAAAAGAGCTAGACTGCGGAAATTAGTCAGAAATATGTCTTATGGTCTGAGGCTGGTTATGTACGAAAATGGGCCAAATCGGATCATATTTCAACATCTGAACAAATGCAAAATTAAATAAAATATTTCTATGTCAGAAGAAGTTCTTGCGAAATGGAATGATATCTGATAATTATTATATACAAATTTTTTTCTTAATTCACTTACATATAAAAAAAACAAAGTTTTGGGTGACGATATCTTTAATCTAAAGACCCTTACGAAATTTTAAAACCCGGTTTTCGAATAGTTCGAAAATCAGCGTTTTTTTAAATTGACAAAAAACCGAATGAACCCGTTTTTCCGGTTTTTTGCAAAATAAGGCAAAAAATATTTATTACGGCCAATATAAAGCAGAGATTTGTCGGTGTTTCGAAAAAATTGGTACTTTATATCACCATTTCCAATATTACTTCAGAAAATACAATTTGTATTTAAGAAATTTGCAATTATATTTCAGAAATTTTTAAATACGTTTTAGAAATGTTCAATTTTATTTATATGTATTTCAAAAATTTTCATTTATGTTTCGGAAATTCATTTACGTTTCAAAAATTACCAATTGTATTTTAGAGGTTTTCATTTCTACAAATTGTAATGCAAATGAAAATTTCTGATATAAAAATGAAAATTTCTTAAAAGCGTTTAGAGAATTTGGAATATCAATGAAAAATTTTGAAAACAAAAGGAATTTTTGAAAAGCATAGAAATTTTTGAAATACAAAAGAAAAATTTAAAAAACCAATGGAAATTTTGAAATACAAACCGAAATTTTTTAAATACAATTGAAATTTTATAAAAAGCATTTAAAAAATGTTCAAACTTCAATGGAATATTTTTTACTGCAAACATTTTTTATTACAAAAAAAAAAAATAACTAGCAAACATTAAAAAATTACTTAAAATAAAATTTTGATAGTCGACAAAAATGTTCATTAAAAATTTTTGCTTATTTTTTTTTATATGTAAAGATTTGCCACATCCAGAAATGATTTGCACTTTATTTATTTATTTATCGTATGGCACTGATACAAACAATTACAATTTTAGAGATATAAGCATTACTAGTTTAACAGATTATACAACAAAGTTTAGCATATTTTTATGGATTCAGCCAAGGCGAAATTATTTTTTTTTACTTGGTATTCATTCATTTGGGATTTTTTTTAACACCTTTACACTAAAAAAATCGAGTTTAACTGCTTTTAAAGGTTGATTTATAAAAACCGGGGTTCGACAGTAAACCAACCGGTCTAACCGGTTTTCAAATAGTTAAAATTTTAAAAATTCGGAAGTTGCAAGCCACATAAAACCGGTTTAAACCGGTTTCGAAAAACCGGTCTAATCACCCTAGTAAATATACATCCTTTCAGGACTGTCTATTGTTTTAAAAAAATATCGAAAAATTTATTCAAGTAGTGTATTTTCAATAGCAAAACGTTTTAACAGTATTTTTTAAACATTAAAAATCAATTTGAGAAAAAATTAAAAAAATATTCTAATTAATAGCCTTGTTTTTTGCATTAAATCAATATTGGAATAACTTTATTTTACTTTAAAAAGGTTCAAATCTGGCCAAACAATTTTTTTTTACTTTTTTTCTGAATCTACATCCTATTATCAATAATAAAATAAAAACATAATTAAGCTAAGGTAAAAATTTGAAGTATAAAACCTAAATTTAGTTAAATCCTAGGATTAAATTGAATTTATTTATACCATTTTACATTATGGACACCGCTTAGTTTCTTACCTGTTTATATGTATTTACTAATTGTATGTAGATTTAGAAAAAAAAATATAAAAAAAAATTCTGGACTTGATTTGACACATTTTTACAATAAATAAAGTAAATCCCAATCTTAATCCGGTCTGAAAAAAAAACAAGCCTAATATTTTAGTAAAGAAAACCTTTAATAACAAGCTAACAATAAAACAATAGTGGTTTGTAAGAATAATTGTGTGTTTTACTGTATAATAAAATGCAAAATAAATAAAAACAAAATTATTTTTCAAACACAAAATTTTCAAGAATATTTCTTTTTTTTGTTTAAATAATACGTTATTCATTTGAATTTTTGTGAATAACCAAAAAAAATCACAAATTTTTGTTGATTATTTTGAAAAATTCTATTTTGTTTGTTTGAATAAGCAATCAGAAAAAATTATTTGATTTTTTTGGAAAGAAATATTATTTCATTTTTATGAATTTGAATAAAATAAAATTTTATTTTATTCAAACCAAAATAAATAAAATAACAAAACATTTTATTTTTTGATAGCCAACTAAAATATCAAAGTATTTTATTTATTTCCAAAAAATCCAAATAAAAAAAATCAATAATACAGCTATGGTATATACCACAAAAGGGCATTTTGAGCATAACAATATAGTACCAAAATTTTCACTCTATCATAACCGGTCTCAAAAATGCCCAAAAACACGTTTTTTGAGAACTTTGATATAAATTTTTTCAAAAACCTGACATCATAGAAAATTTTGGGAACCATTTTCGGAATCAGCTTCGAAAGGTTAATCGAAAACAAGTGGTCAGATCTCAAAATATAATCCAAAAATATCACAAAAAAAGCTCTCTTTTTTGTGAACTTTGACCTCAACTTTCTTAAAAACCTGACGTTATACATATAAAACTTTGGAAGCCAGATGCGTAACCAGCATTGAAAGGTTAATCTAAAACGAATGTCCAAATTACTAAAATTTTGCGTACCCCCGAGGAAAGTTTCGCGTACCCCCTAGTGGTACGTGTACCATAGGTTGGTAACCGCTGTTCTACACCATTTCCAATTGTATTTTAAAATTGTCCAAATGAATTTTAAAACTGTCCAAATATATTTAAAACTGTCCAAGTATATTTTAAAATTGTCCAAATGTATTTTAAAATTGTCCAAAAGTATTTTAAAATTGTCCAAATGTAGTTTAAAATTTTTCAAATGTTTTTAAAAATTCTCCACATGTATTTTAAAATTGTCCAAATGTATTTTAAAATTGTCCAAATGTAGTTTAAAATTTTCCAAATGTATTTTAAAAATGTCCAAATATATTTTAAAATTGTCCAAATGCATTTTAAAGTTGTCCAATGATATTAAAAATTTTTCCAAATGTATTTTAAAATATTCTATGTATAATTCTATGTAGAATATTTTAAAATACATTTGGAAAATACCATGTGTTCGACTTTGCGAACTGTGCAAATTTAAAACTTTTTTAGTATCATTACGAACAACACAAAACAACAACACTAACAACGCATATCCTTCGTTCTTATCGTGAGCTATTGTCTTGAGTTTAGTGTATTCAAAAAACCGTCCATTTTCAAAAACCGGTTTTCGGTTTATTCGAAAAAGCTAATTTTTGAAAAACCGGTTTCCGGTTTCGGTTTTAGCAAAAAAACCGGTTAAACCGGTTTTTCGGTTTTTATTCTTCAGGTTAAAAATAAAGTAAACTAAATAATATTTTTACAAAAAAGTCATAGCCCAATAAACCCAAAATCGATAAGTGATAGCGAAAATAGTATCATCTGTACACTGAAAGAATTATTGTTCATAATAGCTATGAACATATTTCATAAAACCAAATTCATAGAATCTATGAAACAATTCATTGGCTGAATGAATATTCATTAGTATTTTGAAATATTTCATAGAATTTTATTCATAGATTTTGTAAGATTCATAGAAAAAATTCATAGAAAAAAAATGTCATTAATAATTTTTTAAAAATTAAAATAATGTTACAATAATTAAATAATTTGAATAAATATATTAAAAAAATATAAAAAATATTAAAAAAAACATAAAAAACGTAAAAAAAAAAAAATTGCCGCCCAGGCGGGGTTCGAACTCTAGACCTACTGGCTGGGAAATTTATAATCGACGCCTTAGCTAGCAGCGCCACCAAAGGAGGAAAACCTCGCCGACTAACACTTAGTTTTGTAATGTTCGTTAGTTTTTTTTGCAAATACACAAACATTTTGTTTTCTACAAATATACACACAGATTTTGGCAGAGCATTGCAGCAGAGCATAATATTTTAAAGCAGGATATTTAACAAAATAGATTTTAAGTGCCCGAGTAAAAAAGTTTATATATAATTATATATAATTTGATATAAACCATTTTATCAAATTATATATAATTTGATCAAATTATATATAATTATATCCAGGAATTGGTGGATAAAATTTTATAAAATTATATAAAATTATATCAAATTAGATATAATTTGATAAAATTTTATAAAATTAGATCCGAAAAAGTTTTTTATCTAATTTGATATAATTTTATAAAAAATTATATAATTTTATATAAAAAGATATGAGGCAACCCACATATAGTTTTATCCTATTTTATTTTTTCTTAGAATTCCGTTATTTTGGTTATTAAATGCAAAAACAAATAAGAATTTATTAGATTAAAATATTTATTGTTAGAAAATACATATTAACAAAATGTTTTACTTAAAATACATACATTAATGCTTAACCAGAATCAAATTATGTATGGCGCGGTCGTAAAGCTTAATATTTTTTTCGTCCATATAATTTGTGTTCGAGGTCCTTAATCAAGCGGACTTTAAAATTTTTAGATTAAAGGTGTTTTTGTTTTTTTATCTCAAACACGACGTATATAATTTGATTGTGGTAAAATTAATCTGATTTTCACTTTTATAAATATTGCTGGTGGTGGAAGACTGTAATTTGCACAATAAAAATCGCATGTTGGGTTGCGAAGGATAGCGATAAAGAAATATTATGGTTTAAAAAATGTATTTGTATCGATTCACTAAGATGCACATTTGCCTCCATAATAACCTTTTATGTGATTTGTCGTTTCTCAATTTGCATGTTTTTGCTTCGTCAACGAAAGAACTTACACAAATGGTGTTGCGTGTGATATCCAGCAGTAAACTTGGTTATCCAGCAGTAAACTTGGTTATCGGCGCCAGCAGTAAACTTACGGCTATGTCACTATTAAAATGCGCCTTTAAACACGAATTTTAATCGTTGTAAATGGAAATCTTGTTCTATTGATGGACCTGAAAATATTAGCACAATAACTATAATGCATTAAAAACTGCTTTATATAGTTTAATTTACCTTTTATTTCGCGATTTTTTTCCTTTATTTACATATTTATGTATTTGCCATTTGCCTTTAAAATTTTTGATAAAATATTTTGAAGTTTAAAAATTTTCAAAATATTAAAAAACAAAAAAAAAAAAAATACGAAACAAGTTGTTTTTGAAATTGAAAATAAATAGAAGCATAATGGAGCCCAAAAAGCTGTGTTGGAATTATAGTCCAAAAATAAAAAAACTACAGAAATTTACCCACCTATTTTGCAAAATGCAACGCATATTTATTTGTACTCTATGCAACGTGCCGCGTTGTCAAAATTTCGATGTCAATTTAATTGGTTACAACTAGAGTTGCGTGCGTGACACAAAATTTTTATGGTTCATGTGATTCACTCGTGATCGTAAAAAATACGTGTTTAAGAAATTAGCTAAGTCCTTCAAGGGGCGCATTTTTCCTCTTGGTCCGATTCTGTACATTTGCGAACTTAACCTTTTTTTGACCATAAGATATATTCGCATTTATTTTGGACTGAATCGTCTCTTATAAAGGTAGACGGACGGACATTCATAGAATGTCATAGAATCGTTAATGGATCAATACTTTTTGGGATCCTCGACCAATATTTCGATGCATTTCGAAAAGGAGGACATAGTAAAGATACCCCCATACTATGGTTGAAGGATATAAGTAAATTATATAAAATATATTTTTTTTTCGCATCAAAAAAGATATATATTAAATTATATATAATTATATAAAGCAGATCTAATTATATATAATTATATATAATGATATTTCAGTAAAAATAAATTTTTATATAATTATATATAATTTGATAAAATTTTATATAATTTTATCAATTTATATATAATTATATAAAGGCTTTTTTACTCGGGATATGTTATAACTTGTTTATTTACTTTAGCTCAGTGGTTAGAGACTATGCTTCACGAACCACTGGTATTGTATTCGAATCTCGGTGGGGATTAGTTAAAAATAAATAAATTTTTAAAAATAGAATATTGTAAATAAATAAAAATAAAATAATAAAGTAAATAAAAATTAAATAATAAAATAAAAAAAAAAATAGAATTGAACAACAAAATTTTTTTTCCATAGCCTATGAACTTTTTCATAGGTATCTGGTTTCTATGAATTTGTTTCATAGATTCTATGAAGGGCATCATTGGCTCACTTCTAATGATTTTTTTCATAGAATCAATGTACGTTTTCATAGCCGTAATGAACAAAATTCTTTCAGTGTATGCCACTTTTTACCATATCCCATTTAATAAAATTTTGATACAATTCCAAAGTTTTAGTGATTTTACTACCGCCCAATTTCGCTGGAAACTTCGACAGCGAAAATGATTTCGTAATATCCTACCGAAACGATATGGTAGGAATAACGATGGTTTTTCCATAAAATCTAAAATAAGGCGATATCGTCATGACAGGATTTTCGATAGCGAAAACGATATCATGTTTTCATGGTACACTTTATAATGAAAAAATAACTTTTAGGTAATATTGCTTCGATATTTCAACGATATTGTTTGGTTTATTGGACAAATAAAGTAACAAATAAATTTAAATCCTTTGCAATTGAGAGATGAAATCCGTAGAGATTTTATTTCAAAATTTGTTTTTATTGAATTGTTTAAAGAACACAATTACTAATAAATTTAGGCATCTGTCCTAACATATTCATTTGGGCTGATTTAGCCAATTCCTATTTCAACAATATCAAAAAGTTACTTTAAAAAAAACGCTTTGCCATAGCACTCCAAGGTGCCAAATTGAAAAAAAAAAATATATCCGGAACTCGGTGATATATTGATATTGACATACCAACATATAGACAAACTGATTATGGTAGTACCGCTAAGTTATGTTAGTGTTTCTAAAAAACTTTGTAAAGTCAATACATATTTTAACTCATTATATTATAACTTTGTATAAAAACCGGTTAACCGACACAGAAAAACCGGGTTCTCGAATATTCGAAATTCAAAACTATTCGAAACCGGTCGAGTTTCTTAAAATGAAAAAACCGGTTAACCGGTTTTCGGTTTCGGTTTTGAATACTCTACTTGAGTTCAAACGAACCTTTATAGTTTTCCCGAATTTCCCATTTTCCGATACACTTTTCTCATTTATATTTCTTTAAAACCTAAGTAGAACTATAATTAACATAAAAAATCGGTCCGGTCATTAGTAGTCGACATATTTAGACAAAAGTGTGCATTAAAATTTATGTGGTAAGTTAAACTTGTAAATATGTTAACAATACCCAAGGGTTTTAAACCAAGTTAAAGCGGAATCTATTAAGAAATATTTTTTTTAATAGATCGAATTAGAGTAAAAATGAATTTCAGATGTATCGAAAAAAAGTGGGCGAGGACAATTTTTCTTTCCGAACATTAAAAAAAATTTGCCAAATCGGTCCAGACGTTCTCAAATGTTGCAAATTTTACGGACGTTGAAAAATGTGGACTTTGAAGTGGGAGAGGTCAATAATTATTTCCGTAAAATCCTCACTTGGATTATAATGATCGTTAAAGAAAAAAATTACCAAATCAGGCCAGTCGTTCTCCGATTTTAGATGTATTGAAAAAAGTGGGAACGCCAACAAATACTACTAAACCCAAATCGGCCCTGCCGTTTTTCTGTTTTAGATTTATCGAAATAAAAGTGGCCGTGAAAAAATTTTGTTTCCGTTTAAACCTTAGTTGGACTATGACGAACATTAAAAAAAATTTAGTCAAATCGATCCAGCCGTTCTCCGATTTAAGATATATAGAAAAAAGGATGTGTAAAAATGGGCGTGATTAATTTTTTTTCCGAAAAAACATAAGACGAACATTTAAAAAAAAATATATAGAAAAATATTATCTATATCGGTCATTTCTCAAATGATGCGATTACCAACGAAATACATTTGATTTTTATTTATATTTTATTGGTCTATATTTTATTTTTCTATAGAGCAAATATTATATATATCGAAAAAGAGAGTGAGTGGATTCATTCAAAAGTGGGCGTAGAAATGGAAAATTTTTCTTTTCAAAAAACCTTAGATGGACTATGACGAAAATTAAAAACAAAATTAGACAAATTAATCCAGCCTTCCATAATTTACAATATTTATATCGGGAAAAGCCGGCGTGGACAAAAAAAAATCTTTTGCGGACTATAACCAAATCGGTCTAGCCGTTATAGTTCTTTCGATACATAGCAAAAAGTGGGCTTGGAAAATTTTGCTATCCGTAAAAAACTTAGTTGAGTTATAACGAACTTTTTTAACAAAAATTAGCCAAAGTGGGCGTGGTCAATTTCTTATTTCGTTAAGACCAAAGTTGGAGTATATTAAAAATTCATTTAAAAAAAGTTTAGCCATTCTCAGATTTTAGAAAAATTGAAAAAGAGGGCGTAAAGGTGGGCGTGGTCGATTTTTCTTTCAGTAAAAACTTAAATTGGATAACTACGAACATTTAAATAAAAAATTACCTTAATCATTGCAGCCGTTTTCCGATTTTAGATAAATCGAAAAAAGTGGGCGTGATCAATTTTTCTTTACGTAAAAACCTAAGTTGGACTATGACGAACATTTCAAAAAAAAATTGTCCAAATCGGTCCAGCCGTTCTCAACTGATGCTGTTACCAACGAACGACAATTGATTTTTATTTATATAGATTTCTTTTACAAGGGATTAAAGATTTTCGAATTCAAACTGTTTCTTTCAAATCAAATTACGCATTTACTTTTAACTTCGCATAATAACTTCGCATATAAGGAGTTCCGCTAAACTGTTAACTACATTAACTTACAAGGAGAGTCTGCCTGCTGTCACCCGCCGATCTTCACGAAATTTTTTATATGATTGTCAGAACGAAAATTAATTCGACACTTTTTTTTTAGCGGCCCAAACTCATTTTTAGAGGGTCCATTTTGTATGGGGGAAAGCTGACCTTTTTCAGTTTTTTACGATTTACGCCTATTTACTCAAAATTAATATAGGCATATTTGGTATCAGATTAAAGGTATTTAAAATATCTATTTCGTGATGCCAACAACGTGCCAATAAAGTAAATATTTTTCGACTTATTAACAAAAATGTCCTAAAACTTTTGGGATTTTACTCAATATGACGAAATGTTGTGCATGTTTGGACATGTTCTTTGCACACGAAGATAGGCTTTCCAAAGACCTTTCATTTGGTGTTTAACATGACTAGATTTATTTGCAAAATATAGGAGATAAACGCAAAAAGCTGAAAAATTACCGTTTAATTTTTACCCCCTAAATATGAATTTGGGCCGCTAAAAAAGTAAGAGTCCCTTTATTTTTTCTACAAAATAAAACCAAATCCATAAAAATCGGAGGGTGACTTAAGTATTTCAAAAATCGGCCATTTTCAAAAAACCGGTTTCCGGTTTCGGTTTTAGCAAAAAACCGGTTAAAACAGTTTTTTCGGATTTTTTCTTCAGGCTAAAAGCTAATTAAACTCCATTATTTTTTTACAATAAAGTTATAGCAATAAACACAAAATCGATACGTGATAGCGATCATATGTATGATACCGTAACATTTAAGTAATATTTTGATACCATATTCGAAGTTTTGGCGAAAATAATTTTGAAGTTTCATAACGATATCGTTATCGCCAGGTATAACGATAGTTTTTCCATAAAATCTGAATTAAAGAAGTTTTACTACCGCTATGACATGATTTGCGATAGCGAAAACGATATCGTTATTGCCAGGACTAACGATAGTTTTTCCATAAAATCTGAAATAAGGCGGGTTTACTATGGTTATGACAGGATTTTCGATAGCGCAAACGGTATCATATTTTCGTGGAAAAACAATTTAACATGAAAAGGTACATTTTAGAATGAAAATACCATGCAAAAGATAACCCTAAATAGAACTAAGAAAATTTGCTTTTTTGGTTTTTAAATTTAAAAAAAAAACTTGGCAAGGAGTCGTGGGTCAATATTGGGAAAATTGCCAAATTTATGTCGAGTTCCCTTGATTACATATTTATCAAATTTTAACGGAATGCACCACAATCTCAAAAAAATAATAATCTTGCATGCTTTTTTTATTTAAATATTCAGAACCTGTTCTGAAATTTTTCATAGTCAATTTATCAAAAATCCGGCCATATTTTTTTGTTTTTTTTTTTTTAAGTTTAGATGTTTGTATATCCACACAAAAAAATCAGAAGGGGATTTTTCATATTTTTCAAGAAAATCGCATTTGAATACTGGATTTCATAAAAATTCTGTAATTCTCTTGTATTTTATTGTGTCAACATTGCGTATGATTGGCAAATAATTGCAAAACTAACAAATTCCGCAAATAATATTACTCATACGCGATGTTGACACAATTCAAATACAAAACAATTACAAGCGGTTCTCACCCTTGATAGAAAACAAGAAAAGAATCGGAGAATCGAAGAAAACAAGAAAATGTTTGACAGATACAACAACAAAATACATGGCGCACAGTGATTCGTTTCATTTGCAAAAATCAAAAAAAAAAGTATGTCTTCAATGTTGATGATTTTTTGTATTTTTACAGTTTAATAGTAAACTAAAAGAAATATGTACTTTTCTGATTTTTAAGAAGTCAAATGTTGCCACAAGAGGGCGCTAAAGTATGGAAATTCAACGCTATTGTGCAGTGTTGGCTACCGTTACCCTTTCAATACCGTTACCGATTAAAAACCCTTTAATATTGACTACCGTTACCGTTACCAATACCGAAATAAAAAATTTTAAATACCGTTACCGATAAAAAACCGTTACCTTTATTCGGATTTTTACCGGTATTATATCGGTTTTGTTTCGGTTGCATTAATATTACATATTTTAATTTTTTTTATGGATTTAAAACAGTGGTGCGCACACACATACCATAACATTTATGCTTGTGTGGGTAGTAGCAAACGAAAAGTCAACAAATTTGCTCAAGCAACAGAATTTTATAGTGTACGTGTGTCGACAGCGCACAAGCAGCATTTTTTAGCCTAATCCCGCGAGAATAGGAATTACAAAAATGCTCATCACTGATTTAAAACATATTAAAATATTTTTAATATATTTAAAATAAAAAAAAAACAAGTTAGAGTGTTAAATTCGGCTGTGCCGAATCTTCGAACTTAACCTTACCAGTAACATAAGAGATATTCTTGCCCAATTACAGGGGTCTAGCTCTTTTGGTTTGGACTGCATCGTTATTTCTACAGACGGACATCGCTAGAATGTCTTAGATTCTATCATGGATCAGTATTATATATACTTTGTGGGGTCCCCGACCGATATTTCGATGTGTTACACACGGAATGACAAAGTGAGTATACCCCCATACTGTGGTTGGAGGGTATAAAAACAAATTTTTGTTCATTGCCAATCCAACCAATGATCTTATGCGCAATTAACTAAATTCGAATATCGGTCTTGGACCTCATTAAGATTTTATATTATTTTGATCAGTGGTCGATTGTAAGCGATATTCGTCTTTCCGTCTGTATAAGACACGATACGATCCAAAATAAACGTGTTACTCTGCTGGTACGTCTTATGGTCATAGGCTGGTTAAGTTCCGAAATGGGAAAATCGGACCAGATGAAAAAAGATCCTCCCTGAAAAACTTACAAAACCCCAGAAAAACATATTTTATTTAATTTTTTTGTCTTTTTGCTCAGAAAAGAAACATTTTTATGCCATGTGAAGTTCATTGACCAAGATGACCGTTGAACGTTCGAAAAAAAAATAGAAAATGCGATTTATTTCTTTCCGAACCTTTTGGGGGATTGGCTATAGCAAATAAAATCAAATATTGATCAAATTGTATTATTTATGCGTAAATATAAATAAAATTATTTATATTTATGGCGAGAGGAAAAGTGTCCCCGCCCTGCCCGCCCTCTTAAAAAAAATCCCCTGAAAAATCCTTGCCAAGCTTTTTTATCACTGCCGATTTTTTTTAACAACAGGACAAACAAATTTGATAATTTTAACAGAGAAATCTGATGATTTCAAATAAACAGTTCAGAAAATGCACAGAGTTTAACAGTTTTTTAATTTTTTAAACATTTTTTTTTTTTACGTGTTTTTAACAAATTTGTGACTTGTTAACATTTTTTTTATAATACCGGTACGTACCGGTATTGATGTTTCGGTAACGGTTCACCGTTACCGAAATAATCAAAAATACCGTTACCTTTACCGTTACCGATATAAAAAATATGTAATACCAATACCGTTACCGATACCGTTATTCGTTTCGGTTGCCAACCCTGCTATTGTGTTAAAACCTAAAAATTGATTTTTATAGGTTTACTAAAATAATTATGAAAAATCGAATTTTGAAGAAATCAACGAACTTTTTTTTGCAAAAGTTACTTTAATATATTAGCTAAATGTTGTATTTGCATTTTTTAAAATTAATCTTAAAATACATTTTTGTATTGCTCTGAAATCTATATTTTTTCTACCGAATTCCCAAAAATTGACAAATTTTGATGGAATGCATAAAAAAAGTTCGTGAGTCAAAAAATTATTTTTTTCGCTTTTTCGATAGCTCGGACTATGGTTTATAAGGCAAAACAATAAAAATAACTAAGTTTTTGTCTGAAGTTGGAAAAAAGTTAGGTTTTTTTTGTGTCTTTATTTAATTTTTTTCAAAAACTATATTATTAATGGAAAAAATATAAAAAAAAAAAATTAATATTAAGTATTTTTTCTTTACACATTGATATATTATATAGTATTCTGTAAAAATATAATAAAAAATCAGAAAAAAAATATGCAGTACGTGGGCCGTTTTGCTTTAAAAGTTATCTATGACTTTTACTAAAATCCCCAAAATCACCAAATTTTAATGGCCTTCATAAAAAAAATAAGGAAATAAGTGTTGTGAATGTTTTGTTTTTGCAGTTATTAGGTATTTTTATATTTTTGACTATATTTAAAAAAAGGATATATTAACAGCTTTTTTGTTACAGCAAGTAACTCAACGAAATTTGGCACACTTATTAACGTTATTTGATCTAATCTATATTAAAAATTTGATAGCAATTGAAAGATTTTTAAAATAGTTACAGCGATTTCAAGAAAAAGGATATATGGCAGCCACGCGAGTCCTTGCTCAGATTAAAATACAAATGTTGTACGTCGATGGTTATCTAAATTTCTAAGACAATAACTGAGTTAAGTAATTTTATATCAAGTTTTGTGGCTAAAACTCCACTTTTAAATTTCAGGATATACGACAGGTACAAATGTCCTTCGACCGATTTGCTCAAAATTTTTATTTTTTTTCTATTAACTAATTTTGTGCTTGCGTACCAAATTTGGAAAATCGTTGACAACTCTTTCTATTTTATTTTTGTGATTAAAATATATTAACACTTTATTGCAGTTTTTAAAAAGGATATATAAATAACTTTTGTTTTACAGAACCGATTTCAGCGAAATTTGGCACACACATTGACATCACTTATTCAAATTTTTACAAAATATTTCAAGAGTATCGAGTAATTTTTGAGCGATTTACAATTTTTTTAAGAAAAAGGATATATGGCAGCCACACGAGTCCTTGCTTCAATCTTGAAAAAAATTTACACATAAAATACTGTATCAAAATTGGTAACATTGACAAAATTTGGGAATTTTGTGGCCATTTTTGTAGTTTTAATCACATATTTAAGTTTCAGGATATATGGGGGGTAGGCGTGTCCTTGCTCCGATTTTTCCAAAAACTCGTTTTTTTCTTGACTAGATAATTAAATGCTTGTGTTCCAAATTTCAGAAATCTGCGACCAATATTCTATTTTTGCCCACTCGATATATGGGAACGAATCACTGTGTGGCGGCTCGTTTTTCTCATTTTCTTGGTTTCTTCTTTCCTACATAGAAAATTTCTTCGACTTGATGCTTGAGTAAGTTGAAGTATAGAAAAAAATAAAAGTTTCTAGACCAATAAAACAGCTGATTAGAGAGGCATTTAATTATTTTGTGATATTTTCAGACTTTTTATACGAAATTTAAAATGAAACTTAAATGATTAATTATATTTTACTAAAAATCGCGTTGTTTATTTTAATTTCGTAGTTTTAGTTATGTAAAATAATTTGAAGTTATAGAAAATGTTAGTGTGAGAAAACTTGTTTAAATAGTTGTTCACTCTTTAGTGGAAAAAATCGGTAGAAAATTTTCTTGTAGGAAATTTCCTCAATTGTTTTCTATCAAGGGTGAAAACCGCTACAGAATTCTGATTAATTTTTATTAAAAAATAAAAATAGTTTTATTCGACATTTAAAATTTTATATTTTGAGTAGGTTTATTCTAGCTCGAGGTCATTATTTCCTTCACTAATTAAAACTATGATATTCTCATAGAATAATTTTCAAAATTTTTTGTAAATTTACTTTTTTTAAAAAAATGAAAAATTTTAGAACGGGTTCTGAAAATATTCCAAAATAAAAAGTTTTGATCGATATACAAAAAAATTTAAATTTTTGAGATTGTGGTGGATTACGTTTTAATTTGATAAATAATTATTCAAGGGAACTCGACACAAATTTGGATATTTTTCCAATATTTAACCACAGCTCCTAAGCCCAGTTTTTGAAAAATTGAAAAACCAAAAACACAATTTTCTTAGTTCCGTATAGGATTATCCATACCTCCTATTCAGATATTAACGGAACACATTAATATCAGCATTTTTTGCTCGACTTTCGGTGTGGAATACCTCATATGCGGACAAGATCTAGAATGGAACCCACAAGGTAGCAGGAAACGATGATAGCCAAAGAATACACGTAGACGAACTATTGAAGATGATATGAAAGAAATGGAATGCAATTTCAACCGGGCAAAAATCACCGCTCGCGATACAGTAAATTTGCGAAGTTTCGTTGTGGTTCTGTGCTCCATTGGGAGCTAAAGGAACTAAGAAGAAGACTATTAAAATTTTGTAAACAATTATGAGATGGGGAAGGTGTACCCCCAGCGTCTACCGCCAAATTCCCCCACCCCCCTAAAAAAAGCTCCTGTAACATTTGTTTACATTTTAAGGGCATAAAGCCCAATTAAAAACTCTCATTTGTTTTGGGCTACATAGTTCTGTGCCATGTCGCCAGGGGGCTAATCACGTAAGACGAAAACGATCGACAATGCATAAACGACACAAAAATATTGTTTGGACGAAATTTTTCCAAGTTTTCTTTATTATATTATTAAAGAGTGTTGTGTAATCGAGAAACATTAAAAAATATGGAAATATTTTGTATAGATTTGGGGCAATTAGACTCTGAAAATCGACGATAATCAACTATCGTTTTACGTGATTACAGTCCAGGTCTCAATGAACCCGGTCCCATAATCTAGCCATGTTAAAGCGATAGGTCCCTATCAAAGAAAAATTCTAGTCTAGGACCGCTTTTTGTCATTTTAGAGCAGTTCAGAACCGGTCATAGGACCGGCTCCTTTCCCACAGGTAAATTTGTTTGTCATATTTTTTTGGGACGTTCCTTATGTTTACTAAACATCAATACAGACATCCACAGCAATAGCATTACATACATACATATGTTTGTTAAAGTTTGTGTGTGAATTTATCATAGAGGAATAAAGACAAGAGATTCCAAAAGGATCATCTCTCAAATTTTTTTGTTAAGGCAAGTCTGGCTGGGATTAAAGGGAAATTTTTCAAAGTCATAAAATTTGTACTTTATTTGCACTTTTAATATTTTTTGTTTTATACCCAATTCACACCTGAGGGGAAATCTCGTTCAAACGAGACTTCGATCATATGGTTGTGTATAAAATGTTAAAGACCATATGATCAAAATCTCGTTCGAACGAGATTTCACTTTAGGTGTAAATATGCCTTTAAATTATATTGAATCATTAACATTTTAAGAGTGATCTCTCCTCTTCTGTGGAATCACTAAAAAAATTATGACAGTAGATTCCACTACAAAAGACAGTTAAAACAACTACATTTGTTGTTGTTTGAGTGTCTACTACATTTTACGGTAAAATCAACCAAAAAATGTTGTTGTTTTTAACTATTGATTAACAACTACAAAAAACCTTAAAAACTACTCAAATTACATTTTTTTTACTGTAACTCAAATTGTCTGGATTTTTTTTTATTAACAAAAAAATCTTCTAAAACGTTAAAGAGTCCCCGCACAACAATGTCGGAGCGGTTGACGGTTTCGGTCATGGGAGAGTATAGGCGCAAAACAAAGGCGGCAGCGGAAAATTCAGTCAAACGTTTATATTTACATTATTTTTTCACTTTTTCTACACAATTTTATTTAATCTTATTATTTTTTTTAATATCAACATGATTTTTTCATATTGATTCGTTTTTTTATGTTTTTTTTAGAATTTTATATAAATTTTTTTTTAGAGATCACATTTTTTTGTTTACTTTATCGAAAATAATCGAAATATTTATTAAAATGTGGCAACATTTTCATATGAAAAATTAAAAAAGAGAGAGAAACCGACACAAAAATAAAATTGATTTTATTCAAACGGTTTTCGGTCGAGCGTTTTTTCTTTCCAAATTTGTATGAAAAAAACGTCACCGACATTGTTGTGCGGGGACTCAAAAACGGTAAGACGGTAAAATTGTTTTAAAAACAAAAAACAAAATATTACATTTTATAAATTGTAATTAAATTAATTTAAATACAAATTATTTATTAGGTGTTGTTATTGTAGCGTTCAATGCTGGGCTCCAGTGTCCGATGTTTTGCAGTCAAATAAAAATCATATTTAAAACAAGTGATAAAACATTTGAAAACCATCCCAGTAATTATTCATATGTTTTAACAAACATCAACATTTATTTATTAAAGGAAAATACTTTTGAAAAAAAAAAAATCCGCGAAAAAAAAAATTGGTAAAAAAAAATCCGTGATTTTTTTTATTTTTTTTTTGTCAAAAAATATGTTCGTACTTGTTTAAATACCATTTGGTGTTCCATTATGTTTACATATGTCAACCAGCAGCCAAATTAAAGCATTTTTTATTTTTAGGTTATGTTGAATGTACTAAAATTTTTGAGGTGTCCTTACATTTTCGTTCATAACTTTTGAACCGCTGAACCGATATCGCTGAAATGCAATACCAAACTTCTCAGGAGAACTTCCAATATATACGTTAAATTTCAGTCATCTCCGTGTAACACTTTTGCCGTGATCACCATTTCCACAGACGGACATCGCTAGAATGTCTTAAAATCGATCGGGGATCATGAATATATATACTTTATGGGGTCGCAGACCGATATTTCGATGAGTTACAAACGGAATGACAAACTTATATATACCCTCTATCACTAAGTGGAGGGTATAAAAATAACGTCACTTTCATTTTATTTACCAACAAATTCGAAAAAATAACCTAAGAAAACATTTAAAATTAATTATTGTCGTGTTATTTTTACTAACAAATTCAAAAAAATTACCTACGAAAACATTATAATTAATGATTTCGTAGGTTATTTTAACAATTTTTCTATTGAATTTTATTTTAAAATTTTTTTAATAAAATTTGTGGGGAATCGAACCCGCAATGAACTACATTCTGGCCAGACACTCTACCCATCGTGCCAAAGTCACTTGAATATTTTTTTAAATTTTTTGTCTACAAAAAAATGACCAACACAAGTAGGTAAACACTAATGACTTCTCTCTAAAAAATGACAACAATTAAAAAAAAAAAATAGCCTACACAAATCATTAAAAATTAAAGAAGAATCACTTATTTTTACTAAAAGAACAAAAATAAATTACTTTAAAAATTTAATGCTAATGAAAGTAGAGATGGGCGCTGGTCACGTGATTTGCGTGATTCACGTGAATCACGCGTGAGTGATTTTCATTTCAATCACGTGATTGTGAGTGAGTGTGAGTTGAAAAAAAATATAAGTGTGTGATTAGTGAGTGAGTCATTTATTTTTTGCGTGAGTTTGCGTGATTAGATTTTCTGATTTGCCCATTTTTTTTTAACTTTTTGTAAAAAAATTTTTTTTGGAATTTTTTTCTTTTTTTTGTAAGAAATTTTATTGCGTGAGTAGATTTTGCGTGACTCACGCGTGAGCGTGATTGAATCTTGCGTGAGTCATGCGTGAGCGTGAGTAACTTTTTTATTACTCACGTGAATAGTGAGTGAGCGTGAGTAACAAAAAAAATTGCGTAAGTGATTAGTGAGTGATTCGATTATTTTTTGCGTGAGCGTGAGTGAGTGTGAGTCATAATCCACTCACGCGCCCATCTCTAAATGAAAGTCTTTATTTTTTTAATTGTTATTTTCGAAACAAAGAACAGAAATATTCATTAATTAAAGCTGAACATTAAAAACGACAAAACGTAAAACTTTTTATATAAACTACAAACAGTTAATGACATAATTATTTTAATGGAGATTTAAAAGATCACTACTGATCCGAAAAATGGATCGGTTATACACGAATTAGATCAGTTTTAATCAGACGGATACGAACTCATCCAAAATATGGGTTTATATAATTAGATAAACCCATTTTTCGAATGAAATTGTATTCGTCCGATTTAAAATTATCTTTTCTTAGCGATACATTTTTCGGATCAGTACTGATCCTTCACATTTTTACTTGAGGAATTTTTCGAGTCACTTAAAGGTATGGGTATCAAGGTAGTTGCCTACGGTGATGACGTTGTGATCCTAGTAAAAGGTAAGTTTTTACCACCAATTAGTGAACTCATGGAATCAGCGCTCAAGATACTCTAAACTTGGGCAAAGGACAACGGGCTGGGAGTTAATCCCGTCAAAGCCGAACTTGTCTTGTTTACAAAAAGTACTAACATAGACAGATTTGTTCTTCCCAAATTAGATGGAAACACCCTGGAACTATCTAATGAGGCGAAATACCTGGGTGTGATCCTTGACTCAAAGCTTTCTTGTATAAGGAATACAGAGGAAAGTATGAAAAATCGTTATGTGCTTTTTTACACCTGCAGAAGGACTTTCGGAAGAAGGTGGGGTCTAAAACCGTATGTTATCCACTGGATGGAGAACCGACTATATCTCACCACAAACGAACTTTGACAGAACCTTATAACAGAGAATGCGATCTCAATCTTTACGAACGGATCAAAGATGGAGATGGGTACGAGTTCGGGAGTGTACTCTGAATTCCTCGAAATCGGGGCCTTATTGAGACTTTCAGATATGTGTAGTATTTTTCAGGCTGAGATAATTGCAATTGATAAAGCCGCGAGGATGATTATAACTAAAGACCTTCGTCCTGCGCCATTAACATTTTCGTGGATAGTCTCGCAGCTCTGAAGGTCTTAGAATCAAACACTGTAAAATCGGGAATCGTCGAATCAGTCTGCTCAGAGTCAAGCTGGCAATTCAAGTCAAGAAATGACAATTAATGGACTCACAATGGGCCTTGTGGCATCCGAGTGAATTTGCCAAATTGGCAGACGCCCATTCAACCTAACCTAATCCCAGCCAGTTAAAATTTTTTCTCACGAGCGACATGAATACCCCCTGCATTTATTTACGTAAAAAATAAAATTTAAAAGAAACCGTTACATTTTTCGGCCTCAAAACTATAAACTGTTTGTAAAGGTTATACTATATAGTACATGTTTTTTTTTTGTTCCGTCATTTTTTTTTTCTTTCTATTTCATTCCGGTTGGGTTTTCTTTGTCTTCTTCTTCCTCTTGTATAGAACAGTCTATAGTATTGTTTCTAATGCATTAGCCACACCATCTAACAAAACATCCGCACACCCACGAAACAGGATGAACATTTTAATAGTAGAATTAGTTTATTTATCCCTGGTGTAAGTATTTGAGTGCGAATGTGTGTGTGTGTGTTTGTGACTGTGCGTTTGTTTAAATCAGTTTTAAACTGTGTCTATAGACTTTTTCCGTTAGTTCTTCGTTCATTTTCATCCTTTAAATTTGGTTGTATTTAACTTGTAGACTCGGTGACGCTTTAATTTCTTGTTCTTGATTTTATATGTATTTATACAATTTTTGGAACATATTCAACTTATATGTACGTACGTTCTATCATTCACTGGTTGGTAGGTCGGTCGGTCTGTCCGTCCGTCCATCAACTAAAGACTTTCTGTCATTATTACCGTTTGTCCATTTGATTGTTAATCTTTCTGTCTGACTGTCTACCAGTTTGTCTGCCAAATGCCACATGGACTAACCAAACATCATTAAAATCGTCATCATCCAAGGTTTCATTTGGCTGTTTGAGTGTTTTATGAGAAAAACGTGAGTATTGTTTACATTAGGAGCAATAATACACTTACTACTTATATATAAGGGATTTTACCTTAAGTGCACATTTAAAAACGAAAAATAAATTTAAAATGTTAAAAAAAAAAAAACAAGTAGAAAAGTTAAATTCGACTTTGCCGAATCTATTAATACCCTCCACAATGCCTTTTTTAAAGGATAGTACATTTTAACGCGAAAAAAATTAACAATTTTGATTAGAACTTTTTTATTTTGAGTAAAAAATTATTTTTTTGTCATTAAAAAAAAAAAGTATTATTTTTTTTTTTTTTTTGAGTGTAAAAATTTTTTCGAGTGTAATGTTTTTTTTTATTGTAAAAATATTTCTGAGTGAATGCACGTACGTATGTACACAAAAGTTGACATTTTTGTAAAAAAAAAATAATTTTTTTTGAGTGTAAAATTTTTGTTGACCCGGTGAAAAATGTTCGTATATGGAAACATATACGAGGATATATGGCTACATATATGAAGATATATGACCATATATGAACCATATATGGACACATATGTACATTAGGGGTATAACCATTTGCATATTTTTGAAAATATCAAAAAGGACCTATCATAGTGAGAAAGTACATAGAAAATCAATAAGAAATGCGTCCTCTTTTTTTCGCGAATGTTAAAATAGGTTCGGCACCGATCGCGATGAAGTTTTTGCTAATATTTTGTTTCAAATATTCATTCAACCCATGTTTCAAATGTTGAAAATCATACTGCTAATTTTTTCTTGTTTCATTTTTGTTGTAAAACGACGAAAAACAAAATAACGTTGAAAGGGACGGATTTCCACCATAAAACATACAAAAATTAAAATTTGAGGTGTTTTAGAAATTGCAATCGGTGCCGAAGGTTTTTGGATCAAAATGACCCCGGATAACGTTTTTTGTTATCAGTATAACATTGCCCATACCGCTATGATAGGTTCTTATTTTGGATATACCCCTAATGTACATATATGAACATATGTGTGGGCATACATAATTATGTATGAATCATATACATCCATATACGTTAAGTGAACCCATATGTAAATATATGGCATACATGTACATATATGAAGCATATATGATCATATATGCCCACAAATATGTTCATATATTTATATGTATGCCATATATTTACATATGGGTTCACTTTACGTATGTGGACGTATATGATTCATACATAATTATGTATGCCCACACATATGTTCACATATGTGTCCATATGTGTCCATATATGGTCATATATCTTCATATATGTAGCCATATATCCTCGTATATGTTTCCATATACGAACATTTTTCACCGGGGAGTGTAAAATTTTTTCTCGAGTGTAATTTTTAAGTTACCAATGCTTTTTAAACTAAACAAGTTTAAAAAGCATTGCTTTTAAACTAAACAAGCTTGAAAAGCATTGCTTAGTTACCACCAATGCTTTTTAAACTTGTTTACCACGTGGCATTTAAGATAAGAAAATCTGAAATTCGGGGTTTTGCTTATAACTTTTGAACCACTTGACCGATTGAGCTGAAATTTTTTATCTCGTAAATTTGCGAAAACCCCTTGCCGAAATTTAACATTTTGCTCATAACTTTTGAACCACTGGACCGATTTGGCTAGATTGCAATACCAACCTGACCAGGTAAATGACCAACATATATGCCAAACTTCAGCAGCCTCTGTGATTGCTTTCAAAAGTTAGCGTGTTTTCTACGGACGGACAGACAGACAGACAGACAGACGGACGGACATCGCTAGATCGACTTAAAATCGATCGAGGATCATGAATACATATACTTCATGGGGTCCTAGATCAATATTTCGATGTGTTACAAACGGAATGACAAACTTATATATACCCTCTATCGCTAGAGTGGAGGGTATAAAAATCTAGATGCCAAAATTTTACCGATTTATTTTTCGGATCAAAACTTTTTTTGATAGAGGCTATAGTTTGTCATTCCGTTTGTAACACCTCGAAATATTGGTCTAGGACTCCATAAGGTATATATATTCATGATCCTCGATCGATTTTAAGACGATCTAGCTATGTCCGCCCGTCCGTCCGCCTGTCCGTCTGTCTGTCTGTTGAAAACACGCTTACTTTTGAAAGATTTTACGGAGGCTCCTAAAGTTTGGGATATATGTTGGGCATTCACCTGGTCAGATTGGTATTGAAATCCAGCGAAATCGGTCCAGTGGTTCAAAAGTTATGAGTAAATTTCGAATTTCGGCAAGGGTTTTTCGTGAATTTATGAGATAATAAACACGCTAACTTTCGAAAGACAACTCCGAGGACACTGAAGCTTGGCATATATATTTGTCGTTCCCTTGGCCTGGTTCGTATTAAATTTCCGCCAAATCGTTCTAGTGGTTCAAAAGTTATTAGCAAAACCGTGAATTTCAGATTAGTTTCACCTTAAATTCACGTGCTGAATACCTGTTAAACATGTTTTAAAAACATTTGTAAGTCACAAAAATATCTTACAACGTATTGTTGTCGCTCAAAAATATTTTTACACAAAAAAATACACTCAAAAAAAATTTTACACTAAAAAAAAATTTAGTAAATTATTTTTTTTTTTCAAAAATTATTAAAAAAATTTTTTTTTATAAAATTTACTTTCACTTAAAAAGGGCATTGTGGAGGGTATTCATAGATTCGGCCAAGTCGAATTTAACTTTTTTACTTGTTTTACTATCACATTATAAGTATAAGTAATAGTAAATGAAAATAGGAAGTAGGTATCTTTAAAAAAATTTTAGGGGGTATGAATTTTTGGAGGTCGGTCTTAAATTTTACCCTTCCAGGAGACATCATCGGATGACATCGGTTTTAAAAGTGTGTTCACTTGAGGTGAAATCCTCCATATAGAGATCTCATCTCACACACAATAGTTTTTCTTCTTCAACACATTAAATCATTTTACATAAGGGTGGAGCGAATTTTCCTTTCCAGACTTACGATATCGTCGGGGTCAGAACAGTTGCCATTTATAGTAAACTAGCTATACCCGGTCCGCGTTGCTGGCCCTAAGAAAAAACTGTTTTATATTGCATCTTAATTTAAATATAGGGTCGGACAAAATTAAAGCACGGGTCCGGGGTCAGCTAGTAACCTTTGGTTCCACCCTCGGTTAGCACTATCTATAGAGAAATCTCAACAAAATCGGTTCAGCCGTTTTTGCGTGATTTCGAAACAGACAGACATAACGTTAAGTATAGTACAAAGGGGCTTGTCATTTAACGCATTTTTATCGAATCGTGATAGTCCAAAGTTCCATGCTGCATCCTCGATTAGTCTGTGCTGCAAATTTCATTGACATCAGTTTTGCCGTTTTTGTGTGATTGCGAAAGATTGTGATTTATTTATGAAAAACGGGAGTGACATTTTATACCTCTACATATGACCTACAGTTCCCGCTCGGTTAGTTCAATCAGTACTGACAGATTCGGTTTATCCGTTTTTGCGTGATTTCAAACCAGGCAGATATAACGTTCAGTACAAAACAAAGGGACGTGGCAATTTACGCCTCTTTGTTCAATCGTGGTTAGTAAAGTACAAAGGGCGTTACAATTTTGATCCCTTTTTCCTATAACGATCTTATATGGCCAACATATGCACTTGGTTAGTACTGTATGTAGTGAAAATATCAAGAGAATCGGTCCAGCTGTTTTTGCGTGATTGCGAAACAGGCAGACAACGTCCAGTATAATACAAAGGGGCGTGGCATCTTACGCCCCTTTTTCCAATCGTAGTATAACATGGAATATAGTTCCGCACTCGGTTAACACTATCAGTGCTGAAAATTTAATTAAAATTGAATCAACAGTTTTTGCGTTATTACGGAGCATGCAGAAATAACATTCAATTCAATACAAAGGGGCATGGCATTTTACGGCTATTTGTCCGATCACGCTCTAATTTGGCACATAGTTAGTACTTGGTTATTACTATCGTTGTTTTAAATTTCATCAAAATCGGTCCATCCGTTTTTTATATATAGATGTCATTAGTGGTGCAATGTAAAAATGCGATTTTGCCCACCCCTCCGTCCACAGACAAAAAAGCAAGGCATTTTACGCCCATTTGCCCGATCACGCTCTAATTTGGCACATAGTTAGTACTCGGCAAGTACTATCTTTGGTTTAAATTTCATTAAAATCGGTCCATCCGTTTTTTATATATAGATGTCATTAGTGGTGCAGTGTAAAAATTCGATTTTGCCACGCCCCTCCGCCCACATGCAAAAAATCAAAAATCTGACCGCACAGTGTTACTCCCTAGGCTATTCTGAATATTCCCTGAAAGTTTCATCAAGATCGGTCCAGCCGTTTTCGAGTCCATACGGAACATACATACATACATACACACATCCATTTTTATATATATAGATAGATACACAGCGTGACAAAACCGACCACTTTTTTAGAAAACAAGAGGTGTGACCAACTGTTTTATATATTTGAGACATGCTGATTCCAATGGCGTACTCCGTTTTTCGATGTATGGTACAGTTTTCTTGTGCCCGATAAAATTTTAAAAAGTTAATGATTTTTAAATTTTATGGTATGTAAAACAAAGATATGACTTGCAGCAATATTTTTTATGCAAATTTGGTTTAAAGTTAGTCTCACACCAGCGACGTGTCCAGGAATTTGAAAGAGGGGGGGCACAACTTCAAAAAATTTTCAATCAAACTCGGGTAACCCCCCACGAGTTTCAACTGCATTTTTATGACCTTTGGTTCCAAGAACATACACACACAAAAAATTATTGGCTAACAATTTTCAATTAAATCTATTGATCAACAAAATTTAAATGAGTCAATCAATGTTTTGATAAAAATTTTTGTTATTTTTTGTTACAAATTTTCAACATACCAGATTTTTTTTTTTTTTGCTTTAATTTATTTGAATAGATTCCCAAGTAGAAAAATACAACCGTTAAAACGCTTTTAAAGCGCTCTGCATGGTAGTACGAATGCTTTCAGATCATACGGAAAACCATCCTCAGAGCGCTTTCAGATAGTCCTAATGATAACACCGTTAAACGGTTTATATAAAGCGTTTTTAAAGACATTTATAATGTTGATTTGAGAACGCTTCGTTAAAGCATTATTAAAGCGTTAAAAGGCAAAAAATATAGCAATTTTAAAATTTTTGTAAACTTTGTCGTACTGGACGATATAAGTTATCTTGGTATAGGCAAGAAATTGTTGCAAAAATTAATTTTAAAAATGTTAAAGTTTGCAAGAAAATGTAATATTGCAACAAAATTTTAATAAAATATAACTTTATAGTTTCAGAGGAAATCTTTTGTTTTAATGGATATTGAAAATTGGAAAATAAGATATTTTTGTTATATGGTTGAGCAATAATTCTAAAAAATGTAGTGGAATTTAAGCAGTATGTACTAACATTTTAAATTCTTTATATGGGTGAAATCAAAAAATGTCAGTGTTTTTGAGCCAAAATTGTACAAACAAAAAATTTTAATTTTTGGTAAATTTTTTTATTAAAATCGATATGTTACATCACTACTAATATAACTATAAAAGATCTCTTCTATAAATTGTTTCAAACAAATTTTATCGACAATTTTATGATTTTTTTGGTGACGGAGTTTACATTCACCTTAGAAAAATACATTAAATTTTTTTAATTTTCTTTGAAAACATTTTATTGTAATTTAAAACACTTATTTATGTAATTGCTAACAATTTTTGTAATTAGGATTTTTTTCTGGTTTTTGTTATTAAAGATTTTACAATTAATTTTTATTTTAATAGGATTTTTCTAAGGAAATGTAAAATAAATTTATTATTATTTCTGTTAAAATTAGTTTTTTTACTTTTTTGAATGGCTAGTGTTAATATTTGCGTCGGTTTTAACAACTACATAAGGTTTTTAATGTTATCTGCAAAAAAAAAAAAAAAGTTGACGGAGTTTACAGAGACGGAGTTTACATTTCGTCACTTTTTGCCCGTTTTTTCGAAAACTATTTGTCGGAAATTGGTTTCCGAAAAAAAATCATTAGATGTCAACTAGATACGTCAAAATATGACGATATTTCAGATACACGCTAAGTAGTTTTGTTGTAAACGTGGAGACGGAGTTTACAGCATTTTTCGATTTTTCATTTATAAATTATCTTTTTATACCGGGAAATTAATATGCAATGAGCAAACTTTAAACCAATGATGCAAAATGATACTTTATAGCCTCGCGTTTAATAAATGGGGCAATAACCTATTATTTTTCTAAATATAATGCGTCAAAAACAACAAAATTGTCAGGTTCCATAATGTCTAAAAAAAGTGTCGAAAAATCGTTACACAATTGAAGCCGTGTTTGCAAGGGTAAAAGAGATAGTTATGACTAGGGCAAGTACTTTCATGCATCTAAAAATCGAAAATATGTGCCTATAATATGCATCTAAAAATCAAAAATATGCACTTAAAATTCGAAAAATATGCACTTAAAATTTAAAAATATGTATTAAAAATGAATTGCTTTTACTAAAAAAGGGCTTTGTTAACATAAATTAGATTTTTTCAAATACTTTAATTCCCACAACAATATTAAACAAATGTTTTTGAGTGGACTCAGCTTTTAATTGGATAATATTTTTTTAATGACACATTTTGTGATAAAAAATTTTAAATGAACAAATTTTCTTTAGAAGTCAAAAAATATTTCTGGAACAAATTTTATAAATAAACAAGTAGAAAGTTTAAAATCGACTTGGACGTAAAAAAATGTTTAAAAATGTTTACTAAAAAATATTTAATTTGAAGTCAAATACTTCTTTAGCAATTTTTGAAAAAAAAAAAAAATATATTTTTTTGGGTTTAAAATTTTTTTGAGTTTAAAAAAAATTTGAGTCAAAAAAATTCTTAGAAAAATATTTTTGTGGCCAAAAATATCTACCCAGTCAGAAAAATACACACGGGCCAACGTTGGAATGAAGTTGGCGGCGACGGTACCAACGTTGGCGAATCATACCCGTTTCTAAGTCTACGACGTCATTCCGAGGTTGAAATGATAACAGTGGCCAACGATCGCTCGACTTTTGTTTTAACGTTGGATTAACATTGATTTTACAAATTTACAACATTTGATTTATCTTTTGCTTAGGGATGTATTGAAAATCTCGATATCGTGCTTTTTAGTTAACATTTTGTACAAATTGGTTGAAAAAGCAACTACTTAAGTGTTCACTTAGATTAAAGAGTTGAGGTCTATGTAAATCGAAAACTTTAAAAAAAAAAATAAAAATGTTGAACTTTTAAATTATAATCTATAGTGTAGTGTTTTATGTAAACACAAAGTTGTGCCAACACAATATTTTTAGTAAAACTGTTTTACATTATACAATGTTGTATTTTTGGCTAGCCCGATATTGTACCAACACAAAATTTTTGTTACGGTTGGCAATTTCTGACTGGGTACTTAAACGTGTTAAGCGTTTTGTTCAACACGTGAATTCGGTATAAAACCAATCTTAGTTTTACGGATTTGTTCATAACTTCTTAACTACTGTGCAAATTTCTCTAAAATTCAATACCGACCTGACCTGGAGAATAAATGTTTTTGTATAGGCTTTTCTAAGTCCATTTTTCTGTAAGATATTTTTAAATTTAAAGCTTTATTTAAGAATCTATTTTTTTTTAGAAACAAATTTCTATAAAAACTGTCTCAGAATATCATTTCTATCAGAAAATAATATTTTTTTACAAGAAATGGTGGATCGGTTTTAGATTATGTTTGTTAGATTAAATTTTTGAAATGATTTTTTGAAAAAATGTTAATGAAAATTAAAAAAAGTGCAATTTATATCAAAATATGCAAAAATATGCATTTATACCAAAATATGCAAAAATATGCAACTACAAATCGATGCCATTTTATTGCAAATTTATTGATTCGGATAGATATTTAATTTATGTTATGTTTAGAGTGCGGAGTAAAAATATGCATTTTCATGAAAGTACTTGCCCTAGTTATGACTATACAAAAATATTTTTTAAGAGCGTCAACATTCCCTCTTTAAAAATGGTGTCAATTATTAAGCTCTTGGGTTATTGGTTTTTAAGATATAACCGGTTAAAGTTTAAAAATTGAACTTGTTACTGGCGACGGAGTTTACATTTGGCCTACAAAAATGAAAATAACTTGTTTAAAATAGCTAACTAATATCCGGATTGTTGTTAGTTATGTAGAACGCCAGTCTATACGACGTTGTACATTAAAAAATATGCGAATACTTTAACCCATGTACGAGATGTTACACGATTACATGGTTTGGTTGACATTTTTTGATTTCACCCATATGTATAGTTTGTCGTATTTTTCCATCCAGAAAAATAGATACTTCAAAAGCGATTAATGCGAAGACAATTTTAAGACAATTATTAGAAACAAACAATTAATTTTCACAAAATTTTTCACATCGCACACTCAAAAAAATACGTTAGTAGATTTACTAATTTTTTTTTGCTAACGCTAGTTAGCTAACTTTTAGCAAATTTTTAGTTGAGATTAGCTGTTAGCAAAAAATTCTTGTAAACTTCATTTAGCACATTAGCAATTTTAAACGAACTTTGAACTAATTTCTTTTGCTAAATTTGAAATTGAGTTGACAACATTTTTACAAGATTTTTTGCTAATATTAGCAAAATAAATGGTAAATTTTTTTTTATTTTCAGGAAACTTAAAATGGCGCTATCTCGGAAACTAAGCCAGATAGAGCAAAATGGAGGCCATTTTTGGTTCTTTGAATCTCCATAGTATCGCCGGTCCTCTTCACATGTGTGGACCCTAATGGGCCCTAACTTTGGATCCAAAAAAGTTAGCATTCCCGAAAATTTAAAAATGCTCATATCTCGGTAAATATTGCCGACACAACAAAAAGTCCAAAACCATTTTTGTAGCTCTCAACACGTAGAACATGACCGCAAAATAGTCAAAAGCTCTCCGAGTAATATTTTTGAAGTTATCGAGTTTTGTAATTCTCAAGACCCCAGTGGTCCCCTATAATCACGTATCTCAAAAACTAAGCAAGGTAGAGCGAAACAGACACAAATTTTGGATCAAAAACTATGACGATTTTAAAGGAACCCAACTAGGCCTAGGCCCATCGGGGTCTGGACCTATCGGGTCCGAACCCAATGGGGTTCTCAGATGTGTATGAACTAAGTTCAAAAAAAAAATTTAGTTAACTAATTATTGGCAAAACATATTTGCTAACTTTAGCAAAAAAATTGTGGGTTCAAAATCAGCAAATTTTCTTGTAGGTTTACAAGCTTTTTTTGCTAACATTACAGTTTTTTTTTTTTGAGTGCAGATGATGTAGCTAATATAAAAGCTACAATATCTCAGTTTTCTGACTTCGATTTAGATTCGATTAAAATCAATTGTAAATGCTTCATACAAATTCTCAAAATAAAACGCCTTTGGTAGTATACCCACTCTACAAGAATAGAATCCAATGCAACAAAATTAGTGTTTTCTTATGGCTGCCTCTCATCCTGATAACGTATGCCCAATTTGAAATGCAAAAACTATGATTGTAAACCAATTTTTTATCACAAAGGTATCCAATATCTTCAATGAAATGAACATTTTATAACCCAATTTCATCAATAGATACAGGACATAATAGGATATAATGTTAAAAATACTTTGTAATGGGAAAATTATGATAGCAAACCCAATTTTTTGGACAAATCAAGCCAAGAACAATTTTGACAGTTCTTATTTTTTGAATGGCAGTGAAATAAAATCATAGGTTTGGTTGAAAAGTATTCTCAAAACGCTTTTACGAATCGTTCGAAAAGCGTTATGCTTTAAATTTGAGTTATTTTTGATAAGTCTTGATTTTATTTTATAACCATCATGAATTTATACTTGAGGGTGTTTTGAAAACGCTTTTTCTTATTACCGTCATGAATTTCTACTTAAGAGTGCTTTAAAGACGCTTTATTTTTATAACCGTCATGAATTTCTACTTGGGTTAATTCAAAAATATACAAAATAATCGGGCTTTACTTTTTTTATTGTTGGCAACATATATATGATTGTTAAATCAATCATTATTTTGATTGACTTTAAATAAAAAATTGATCAAATTTTTGATCAAAATCGAAAAAATGTTTGATTGAAAAAATTTTCAATCAATCACCTACAATTTGATGATTGGTATAACAATTTTTTTAATTGGAGGAATTTCAAAAATTCGTTTCAATTTTTTTCTGTGCATAGGTACATCGATCAATTTTTAAGGGAAGTGTGTTTTTTTCTATGGAAAAAATGTCTCGTTTCTAGTTTTTATACACAAAAATGTTTAGAAATCTCAAAATATTTCTACTAGAAAATGTTTTAGAATCTAGAATTTTCTTATGAAAAATATCTCTAAATCTCAGAATTTTTAAAAAAAAATGTATCAGAATCATAGAATTTTGCTATAAAAAAGATTCTGAAAATTTTTTATGTACACTCAGGTATTTTTTTATGCGATAGATGCGTTCCAAATAAAACCGCATACACGAAATCGACATAAAAAAGACTCCAATTTCACACAAAATAGATGATTCGTTCCGAGTTCAAAAACCGCATAACTTCAAATCAAGGAGTAAAAATTAGACCAAAACCGCATAAAAAAATCCTAAAATTAAACAAGTAAGAGTGTTAAATTCGGCTGTGCCGAATCTTTTATACCCTCCAATATGTAAAAAAAAATCAGGGGCGTCGGGGGCAATGGGGGATACCCCTCTCGAAAAATGTTTACTAATTTTTTTGTTATGATTTTGCACTAAAGTAATACAATTTTATCATTATTTAAATTATTTTTTATATCCACGCCCTAAAAAGGGGAGCGGGCAAAAAAAACTAATTTTTTAGCCCCCCCCCCCCGGTCCTAGTGCAGTACTCTGAACTTCTTCTTGCATAAATTTGTTTCATTTGTTTAACAAAAATATAAAAAAACACGTAAAAAAAATCGTGTTTTTTAGAGGTTTGTTTAGTTCCTCAAGGGGGAACTTTTTTCCCCCTTGTCCGATTTTGCCCATTTACGAACTTAATCTGCCTAGGACCATAAGACATATTCGTGCCAAATTTCAGGAGGCTAGCTGTTTTATTTTGCTCTGCATCGTGCCATCTACAGACAGACGGACGGACGGACATTCACAGAATGTCTTAGAATCGATCATAGATCAATAATATATATACTTTATGGGGTCCCTGACCGATATTTCGATGCGTTACAAACGGAATGACAAATTGAGTATACCCCCATGCTGTGGTTGGAGGAAATAAAAAAAACTAACCAAAAACAATTAATTTATTTAAAAACTTCACGTTTTAGACAATCAAGCACACATCGTAAAAGTAAAAACGCAAACAAGTTTAAAATTTGGCAAATTACTATGCTACATTGATGCCAACATTTTAAAACCTTTAATTTTTTTTTTGTTAAATTCTGTAAAAATAATGATAAAACAGTCACAAAAAAAATCGAATCAAAAACCGCATAACTTGAAATCCGCATAAAAATAAACCGCATGAAAACAGACCTAATTTATATCAAAAATGTTTAAAAATTTTAGAATTTTTCTTATCAAAAATTTCTCAAAATGTCTGAGAAATTAATAACAAAATCTTCGATCAACCACTTTTTTGCAACGACTTGATTTTGAATAAAATTAACTTTTCGATTCCAATTCAGCCATCTAAATTAGTTTTATAACATTTCGTTATTGAGATATTTGCGTTTGAAAATTATTAGATGCTTATTGAGCACTTTTCGCGGCTCTATCTCTAGATTACAAATACTTTATTTAAAATGTTTTTGGTGTTTCCGTAATGTATCTGAAAATGTATCCATTTAAATTTACACCAAATTCATAAAAATATTTGAAATCTAGCGGTTTTCCAATGTTTAAGCCGCATTCACAATGTTGGAGTACTCCAATCTGTGGAAAATTTTATATCTTTCCCTTTTGCACTTTCATATTTTTGAATTTGTCTATCCTTTTCCAATCTACTCCAGAGTCAAACATGTTCTACTCTGGAGTTCCAATCTGGAGTTAACAGAGGTATGTTAACCGTTAACATAGAAAAAATGCACCCCTGTAAAAGTGCCATCACTAATAATGTCATTTAAAAAAAATAAACCATAGAGAAACATAGAGGCGAAGGTGAAAGAAAAAACAATATTGCTATCTTTTTCTAATTTCTCACACGTACGTTGTCGATGTGAATTCACCACACAATACATGTTTACAAGTCGTACTTTGTCAACAAACACATTTAAACAAGTTGTACTTTGACAACTCAAATTTTGACGCCTTCGCCTCTATGTTTCTCTATGAAATAAACAAAACAAAAAATTTTATATTGAAACAATTTAAAATGAAATAAAATATTTTAAAACGTTAAAAGAAATATAATTTCTAACGTAAATTAAATTTAGTGGGATAATTTTGCCAAATTATGAGACAAGTAAGTAAACTGACAAATACAATGTGACAGAACTCCACTCTGCATTTTGTACAGGTAACATTTCAATCTGTGGTCGAGAGTGGAGTGAATCCAACATTGTGAACGTAGCTTTAAATTGGAATATCTTAAACACGAAATGTAATAGAAAATTTTGGAAGGTGGACTTTGAATCAGGAGTTCAAATTTCTCTGAATTTGTTCAACAGTGAAACTAGAATATATAAAATATTTAAAAATCTTAGGTTTGTTTTTTGTATAATGCGTGGTAGTGTATTACATTTTCAAAATTTTCAAATCGAAACAGGGGGCACGCGCCCCCTGTGCCACCCCCCTGGTATACGTCCATGTCTCACACGACCATCCATATGCCCATCTCTAGAGGCTTACCAAGACATTCCAATTCTGTTGGAACCTGTAAGGTAGTTCCCCGGAACGTATCTGTGCCCTGGGACCCATATAAGTCGTATATCAAACTGCTTGGCCATCTTATTTATCAACCAGACAGTCAATTTCCGCCAAACTATGAGATTCGAATAAGGATGCTTCACCCAAAAGTCCCTTTATTTCACCCCGTTTGTTCTCTTTAGATTTCTAGAGGCTGTCTCAACCAGGTCATGCTCCCTGAGTAAAAACTCAATGTAGCGATGATCTGAGAAAGAATATTTTTCCAAAACTTTTCATTCATAAGTTCTACCAGACAATTGCTGTGTTTTTCAATAAGTGGATTTATTTTTTGATTGATATTATTTAAATTAAAGTGGTTTTTCATTCGACATTTTAGATTTAATATGTAAAAAAATTAAGTTTTTCAAGCTCGAGGTTACATGTTAATATTATATATTAAAAAAAAATCTTTTAACATGCCAAAACAAATTTGGAATATTTTTTTTTTATAATCTACATTAAATTATTAATTATTATCCGAAAAAATAATAAAAAATTTTGGAAAATGAAAAAAATATGAATAAATCAAAATTAATTCAAAATGGATTTATTAAATCCTAGGATTTATTTGGATTAATTTTGATTTATTTATATCTATTTTCATTTTTAATTTTTTTTTATTATTTTTTTTTTGGATAATAATTGCTAATTTTACGTCGATTATGGAAAAAATATTCCAAATCTATTTATTTAAATAGGCGTAAATCGTAAAAAACTGAAAAAGGGCAATTCCCCCCATACAAATCGACCCCCCTAAAAATGAGTTTGGGCCGCTAAAAAAAAATACGTGTCGAATTAATTTTCGCTCTTAACAACATATCCAAATTTCATGAAGATCGGAGGGTGACACCAGGGAGACTTCCCTTGTTAGTTCATACACATTTGAGGACCCCATTGGGTTCGGACCCGATAGGTCCAGACCCCGATGGGCCTAGATCTAGTTGGGTTCCTTAAAAATCGTCATAATTTTTGATCCAAATTTGTGTCCGTTTCGCTCTACCTTGCTTAGTTTTTGAGATACGTGATTTTAGGGGACCACCGGGGTTTTGAGAATTACAAAACTCCATAACCTTATGAGTTGAGTTTTAACTCTGTTATATATATTGTTGGACTTTATATTTTATAACTGAAGTTTTTATTTATTTCGGTTTGAGTCCATATTAATTATTTCTGAGAAATAATTATTTTTGTTGTACAAATGAGAACAATGAGAAAATCTGCAAAAAATTAATTGACAACACAGGCTAAGTGGAGATGTCGACAGCTTTCGGAAGAAGTCACCCTTCCTTCGTCAGCAATCTTCGATTGTCACTGTAGGTGTGTAAGATTAAGATCAACTATTTAAACGTACATTAAGGTGAAAAAGCGGACGGGAATTATATCACATTTCATTACCCATATGTTACGCTTAGCACGAACTTATTGAATTTATTTTTAACTTTTTCCAACACAGTTGTAATTTCTTAAGCTGCCCATTCACTTGCAATATTATTGTTCAACTTTTCAAATTGTACAATAATATCGCTTGTGTGTATGTAATATTTACGGTTGTGCAATATATTGGAGAATATCAAAACACTTTTGATATTTATTGTACAAACAAGAATACTGCAATATATTTTATCAGTGTGTTGTCTATATTGTACAACTTTTACTATGTTATGTTTATGTTTATATCTTGTACAATATATTGGGTTTAAGTATTGAGCAATTTTATTTGCTGTGTAGGGTAAAACGACAATAATATTGTAAAATATTTTTTTTTTAAGTTGAGCAATTTTATTGCAAGTGAATGGGCAGCTTTACACTGTAGTAGATTTTCTCAGAGTTGCAACCCTTAGTATAACTTTTCAAGTCTTGAAAAATGTCCGTTAGGTTTGAATTTATATTTCGTATTTCTAATTCTTAGAAATATTACTAAATTGCATTGTACCTTATGAGTTGAGTTTTAATTCTGTTATATATATTGTTGGACTGTATATTTTATAACTGAAGTTTTTATTTATTTCGGTTTGAGTCCATATTAATTATTTCTGAGAAATAATTATTTTTGTTGTACAATAAGAAAATCTGAAAAAAATTAATTGACAACAGAGGCTAAGTGGAGATGTCGACAGCTTTCGGAAGAAGCCACCCTTCCTTCGTCAGCACTCTTCGATTGTCACTGTAGGTGTGTAAGATTAAGATCAGCTATTTAAACGTACATTAAGGTGAAAAAGCGGACGGGAATTATATCAAAACTCCATAACTTCAAAAATATTACTCTGTCTTTTTTTTTGTTTTGTCGGCAATATTTACCGAGATATGGGTATTTTAAAATTTTCGGGAATGCTAACTTTTTTGGATCCAAAGTTAGGACCTATTAGGGTCCACACATGTGAAAAGGACCTGCGATACTATGCCTTAGAGCCCGGGAACCAAAAATGACCTAGTTTCCGAGATTGCACCATTTTAAGTTTTCTGAAAATAAAAAAAAAATACCATTTATTTTGCTAATATTAGCAAAAAATTTAGCTTGTAAAAATTTGGTCAACTCAATTTTAAATCTAGCAAAAAAAATTAGTTCAAATTTTGTTTAAAATTGCTAATGCGCTAAATGAAGTTTACAAGATATTTTTGCTAACATGCTAATCTCAACTAAAAATTTGCTAAAAGTTAGCTAACCAGCATTAACAAAATAAAATTAGTAAATCTACTAATGTATTATTTTGAGTGTAATTATTTATTTATTTTTATTTTATTTATCAATTTCCTTTTCACGTTTTTATAACACAAAAAATAAAAAATAAACGATTTTTTTTTGTTGTTTTCTTTCGATAAATTTTTGTGCAAGTAATTTGCGTTATTGTGCAAGTTACTTGGTTATTTTACATAAAAAATTAATTATGTTACTTTAACATCGACAAGCATAATTTTTGCAAAAATTTAGTAAAAAAATTTTTTTGGCATGAAAAAAATTTTACTAAGTAGGATTGCTCAATCTGACACAGATTTTTTTTTGCGTGTACGACTAACGAGATCGCCGAAGGACCCGAACGTTAAAATAGATGATTCGACGATTTGCACTCTAAGCGAGGATGCGCCCAGGAATGTGGGAACACATTCCTTTTGAGCTAGTGTGCGCTAGCTCAAAAGACATCACCATTGCAAGCGCAGGTCTAATAAATAATGCAACATGACGATCGGGTGTATCACTGGCATCAGACCACCTTCTCATAATGATCACGCTTGACGGACCCCACGATTTTGGACTCTCTGAGTATACTAATATACTAACCGCTACTTCAGTGATCCAGCCATTCTCTCCGACTTACGTTCTGCGGAGGGAGAAGTTGTTCTGAAAAATCGTGGCTCGTTTTATTCCAGCTGGTCGAATACAAGTAGCAAGACCAAAGTACTCAGCAGAGGCGGCTGGACTTGCAGATGATGATATTCGTCGAATTAAACCCCACCAATCCCAGGCTCGGCCTACTAAATCTGGAGATAAGCAAATTGGTCTACAAATATAAAAGGAAGAAGTGGATAGATCTCTTGAAGAACTACAACCTCAGCTCCGGAGCTAATAAACTGTGGTCAACAGTTGAAACTTTCTCGGATCCCACGAAATGAAAAAATCACATTAATTCTCGGCAACAACACGTTATTGGACCCTTAGCTGTCAATTCATAGAGCACTCCGAGGAAGATAAGGCGAAACGAATTGTCAGGAAAATCGCAACCTTCCAGTCATTGACGTATGTAGTATCAGTTTGTCTGTTGCAGATGACATTAAAAAGGTGTTGATGTCCAAGCACTTGTACTTGCAGGGAGTCGAGTTTATAACCAAAGTCCTCAACCTGTCGCTTATTATATTAAGTAGATTGGTTCCGATTTTAAAACTGGGGAAGACACTTGAGGTACTTCTCCTACTCAGCCTTACACAGGACCTCCCAACAGCAGCACATCAGCACGGATTCCGAAAGCATCATAGTACAACAGCTTTAACTGCCATTACCAAACATATTGGTTATGGACTGAATCAAAGTAAGCCATGTAAGCGCAAAGTGGTGGTTGCGCTAGACCTGTCAAAAGCCTTTGACACGGTCAGTTACGCTGCCCTCTTCGAAAACATCGCCAAACACCATCAAGAGCATAGAGAAACATAGAGGCGAAGGCGTCAAAAATTGAGTTGTCAAAGTACAACTTGTTTACATGTATTTGTTGACAAAGTACGACTTGTAAACATGTATTGTGTGGTGAATTCACATCGACAACGTACGTGTGAGAAATTAGAAAAAGATAGCAATATTGTTTTTTCTTTCACCTTCGCCTCCATGTTTCTCTATGATCAAGAGGTTTGTGGTGAACTATGTGTGGCTTCAGTTGTTTGTGGAGTTTAAAAATAAGAATTAGAAAACACCGTAGACTTAAACAGGGTGGAGTTCTCTCTCCGATCTTGTTTAACTTCTTCCTTTCTAAACTCCCAGCACCACTCTAAGGGATGGAATTAGAACACGCAATATTTTTCTGCCAAATCATCGGCGGTGCTCTACACAACATGGAAGAAAGAGCTACAACTGGAACTGGATTTTATAGACGATGGCTTCAAAACTACAACATCGATTATAACAAAATGGTGGGAGTAACATTCGACAGTTTGTATTCGTTCTCAGCGCAAGCCACTGCAACGTGCAATAAGTTGGTTAGTAAAAACACGGTCCTCAAGCCAGCAGCACTTGGAGAAAAGGCAAAGAAACCTTGTTGGCTACCTATAAAACGATTGGCCGGTCAGTGGCGATCTACGCAGCGCTAGTATGGTCACCTAGTATGAAAGAAACGCAGTAGAAGATGCTTCAGAGTTGCCAAAATACACCCCTAAGAACCGAAACGGGCGGTATACAGATGTCCTCAGAACTCCATCTACATAAGGATACGAGACTACTTCTGGTTAAAGAACACAGAGACATGGTGGCGAAACAGTTTCTTCTGGCATGCCATCGGAGGGATCATCTGAACTATCAACTTAAGGATATTGAGACATTAAGATGCATGTCAGATAATATTTTTGGTAGAATCGATGACAGCCAACAACCGAGTGAATGTTCCACTTGAAGGCCGTCGTAGAAGAAGGGAGATGTCTGTCAAGAAGAACAGGAGTGGTACTGGTACAATTAATATCCGGTTTTCTTTTTGGTCAAGAATTAACCTGAATATGAAATATGTACCCCTTATTTGAAGGATCTCCATATGACGTACCACACCTCTTCTACTGCGCGAAAAAACAGACTCGTCTAAATCCAACATCTTTATGAAAATTGGAAGGAAAATGACAATATGGGCACGAATGATACCGGTTTAATTCGAGGTTCTGCCTCACCGACTGGTGCTGGTCCTAGCACTGGTCTTAAGGTTGCGACCTTGAAGTCTGGCCTTGATTGTGGTAGGGGTGCTCAGCCCAATATTGGTGGAAAAAAGAAAAAGAAACTTAAGTCATCAAAGGTCATGCACAACCACGGAAGGCTTTGTTTAAAAATAATTAACAGACTAAGCCAACTCGATGGAACGAAGCTCTCCGAACGTAAGAGGGCATCGCTATCATGGGCAAAAGGAGTCATTGAAGAACAGGACAAACTTTCGGCAATGAGCGCATCTGATAAATAGAGCGCTGTTTCGGGCTCGTCATCGAAGTATTGTGGTTGCGCATCGAAGTGTGGTAAAAGGTTGCGAGGCCCATGCAGTGAGGAATTCGGAGAGTTCTGTTGCCTCCGATTCAGAACAGATGGGACACAAATCTGACTTGTTTGAAAACGAATCTGGGGACGAATGCGACCTCTATGATAACGCGGAGAAAGAAGCCAATAACATGTTATGGATGTTACAGCGTCTAGCTTAGAGCTTCATGGGAAGTCTATTTGGCTCGCCCCTGCGTATTTTCCTAATCCGGGGCCAATACCCCCGGAAAAGGTTGGCGGTCTGAATCTAGGGGACACCAGTTAGTAGTGTGCTGTGATTCTAATGCACATCATTCGAAATGGGGAAGTACAGACACAAATGACTGAGGCGAGTTACTTTTGGAGTTTTTGTTAAGCACTAACCTGTATATTTATAACAAGGGTAGTGAACCAACTTTCGTTACAAGTACGCGGCAAGAGGTTATTGACGTAACACTTGTATCAGATACATTGTCTGATAAAATTGATGACTGGAGAGTTTTGGAAGACCAATATTTCTCAGATCATCGCTACATTGAGTTTTTACTCAGGGAGCGTGGCCTGGTTGAGACAGTCTTTAGAAATCTGAAGAGAACAAACGGGGTGAAATATAAGGAGACCTTTTCTGGGCTTTTGAATAAAGTACCCCTTATCTGAACCGGATAGTTTGGCGAAAATTGACATTCTGGGTGACCATATAACAAATGTTTGTAATAGGTCCCTGGATGCGTCTTGCCCTTCAGCAAAGCCTAGGGGGGAAAAAAGCCACCTTGGTGGTCAAATGAGTAGCAGACGAGCAGAGATTCCTGCAAAAAGCTCTTAAATAAGGCTAAATCTTCAAGAGCGGACGAGGACTTGTCTGCATGCAGGCTGCAACTTAACAGTTATAAGATGATCAGAATTGCCAAATGTGATTCTTGGAAAAACTTCTGTGGAAACATAAAAGACGTTTCTAAAGGCATCCAGGCTGCACAAAGTTCTGGCTTCTTCGCCTGGAATACCTGAAAGATCCTAATGGGGTGTGGTCTTCCTCTAGTGGTAAGTCGCTGGATCTTCTTCTAAGCACGCATTTTCCGGGCAAAAAGCTTTAGAACGTTCTGACGCCCAAGCATCTGAAATTTATTCGGAAATAATAAATATGCCATACTTGGGACCTGGCATTACTTTGAAAAAACAATGTCAATGCCTGCTATTTCATTGGCATTTTACATGGAAAAAACTAATGCCTCAATGCTAAGGTCCCAAGTATGAAATATGCCAACATTAATCTGGGCGATTAAAAGCTTCAAGCCCTATAAATCCCCTGGACCTGATGGTATAACCCCGACTGAGATGCAGGAAGTGTCGGACTATATAGCACCTTGGCTGTATAATATATACACAGCATGCAACAACTGGTCGTATGTTCCTTTAAAATAGAGGGATACCAGTGTCGTCTTTATCCCGAAGGCTGGGAAAAGTTCCCACAAAGCTCCAAAGGATTTCAGACTAATTAGTCCGTCTTCTTTATTTGAGACAATGGAACGAATGATAAACTCATATTTGCGTAGAGTGATTGAGCAGAGGCTTTCGACAAAGCAACATGCATACAGCAAGGGTAGATCAACGGAAACAGCTCTTTATGAGGTAGTTGGTAACATCGAGAGATCGCTTTCGGTGAAGGAGTACATTATGGTGGCCTTTCTTGATACAGAAGGGCTTTTAATAATGTCATCCTAGACTGGATAATTGTGGCACTTTGGTCTGGGAGCAAAGCGTGGGTCGTTTTAATGGTGGAAAACCTACTTGCCAATAGGCGTATAACGTCTGAATTGGGAGCGTCTGTCATATCTCGATTTGTCGATTTCGCCACTTCTTTGTAACCTGGCACTGAATTCAATGCTGCTATCTCTAGAAGCACGTGGTTGTCATGTTGTCGGTTAAGGGGAAGCATCTGCCAACATTAAGGGACATTCTTCAGGGTTATTTTCTTGATATAGAGGCTTTTAATAATGTCATCCCAGACTCGATAAGCGTCAACATCTATTCTGACAGTCAAGTCTCTGGAGTCCGTGTTTCTGAAAACAAGCTCAGCCCTTAACTGCCGCAAGTCTTTAAATAAGATGGGCAAGCAGTTTTACATACGACTCATATGGGTCCCAGGGCAGAGACATTCCAGGGAATTGCAAAGCCGATAAGCTTGCAAGACTAGGAACTACCTTACAGGTTCCAACAGAATAGGAATGTGTTGGTATGCCTCTAGAAACTTGCAAGCAAAATCTACGACTTTGTTCCGCGACGGAGACTAATCAGAGATGGGCAAATGGATTGACTGACGTGTGAGACAACGAGACAGATTTGGTCTTCTCTTAAACAGACGCGCACAAGTGAGCTAATAACGCTTCCAAAAGGAGAGATTTCGACAGCGGTTGCTGTAATTACCGGACACTGTCTTATAGGGAAGCACGCAAAGCGGTTAAATGTGCCGTCAAATGACTTTTGTCGGAGTTGTATGGATGAAGAGGAGTTGGAAACTATCGAACACTTCATCTGCCATTGCCCGGCAGACCCGGAGACTTGCTTCACTGAGATATAGGGTGCTGCACGATCTTTCTGATTTGTCAGATATTAAAATTCAATGTCTTAGGAGTTTTATAAGAAGCTCAAATTGGTTTAACCGCAGGAAAACCTATTACGGTCCCGTGGTATCACAATGGGCCTCAGAGTCTGCGTGTGCTGACATTAAACGTCAGTAGCCACTTACAACCTAACCTATGTATAATTTTTCAAAAAATTATGCTATTAAATGACCTTACGAGTCTGAATCTAGTTCTGATCTCTGTTAAAACAAATTCCATCCGCCTCGGGGTATTTTTGCAGTATCCCCTTGAAAAATAAATAGGATTAGAGTATTACAAGCTAAAACGAGTAAAATCTCTCACAAGAAATTTACAACTAAAAACACACACAGTTACAAATGAAAGCATATTCATTATGATCTTTATTCAAAATATAAATACATTCAGTAAATTAACCATTAACAATTAAAAAATATATATTTATCTGGAAGTTGATGTAACCTGCAGTTATTTCCAAAGAAATTTGGCATCTAAAACTGTCGGTTAGCACAAAACACAACTTATCTGCAGATAAATTTATCTGTGTTAACGGCCCTAAAACAAATTTTATCTAAAACGAAAAAATAATTAAGTCTGATTTCCGAACTACACAAATTAAAATGTGAAAACTAAATAAATATTTGTATAAATATGTATGTATGTAGAAAACTAATAAATGACATGGAAAATCAACGATACATCATAACATCTGTACTCTGGTACATACACATGTATGCATCACAAAACAGTCGTTTAGCATGTTCGGGTAACATTTTATCATTGGAAGAAGTTTCATTGACAGTGCGTGCGCCATCTTCAGACAGCCACTGTGGCAAATCGGGAACAGTTATCATTTCTGGAATATTATAACCATTTTGTTCACCTATAGAATTATAAATAGAATATAAATAGAAACCCATTTTGCAAAAACTAAACATTTAACTTACCCTTTCTATCGGCCATGGAATCAAAGAAACACCAAGGTGCATCTGGACCAGAGCCAGCCTTAACAAATGTCACATAATGTGAGGTTTCTATACAGACTACAGCAAATAATTCCATATACAAACGTGGTACATTCATATGTTCGGCCATAACTCTAAAATCTTGAGGCACAGACAATTTACGATTTGTATGATTTACTCTATAGGGATTATACATACGATTCTTTTACAATCTTTTCACAATATCAATAGATTTTTAATTTAGTTTACCTCTTAGCATGCATATGTACTGTTGTTAGACACTTTTCACAAAATGATGTACTTTCTAAGCCCACGCCTCCCTGTAAAACTCCAAAACAGTCTCGGCATTCAAATTCTGCCAATTTGCCACATACTGAACATTGACGAGGTGCTGGAATATGTATAAAAAATAAGAAACAACAATTTAAGTTTTTGAAAGTATTTACTTTAAAAAATATTAGCATTGCAAAATGCTAATGTAATTGGTATCTATCAATTTTACTCTTGCAAGAAATACGAAATAGCAAAATTGCAAATTTAGTTTCGCAACATTTTTGTGGCATTCTTGTCAGCAATTTTTACCCTTGCAAATTTCGAAATGCAATATTTATTACAACTAACACAAATTATTAGGGTTTTTATTTCATACCATGTGTTTGTTTGAAAAAATTGTTGCACTTTGCAAGGGTAAAAATTTCTGACGTAAATACCACTCTTGTAAAGAAAATACCACTTTTGTAACGATATCACTTTTAAGGCAGAGTACAACTTTTTTTTTTTTTTTGTTGCGACAAAATTAGCAATTTTGTACTTTTTCAAAATAAAAAACTTACTAATGGTATTCAATTTATAAATTTTTACCCTTGAAGTGGTAGATTTCAACTTTTTTTTAAATATTTTGAACAAACTTTTACATTTTTCTATTACTTTAACGTTAAAGGCTTTAAAATGATTAGTTTTTTCAAGAAAAGATTCGAACTTTATTTCAATAGTAATATAATTGATACACTCAAAAAAGTATGTCGGTAAAATCTACTACAAAAGACAGTTGTTTTGACTACATTTTGTCGTTGAAAAGGCGTCCACTACATAAACGGTAAAAACAACTGAACATGTTGTTGTTTTTAACTATTGATTTTCAACTACAAAATGTAGTAAAAACTACTACAAAACTGTTTAATACAGTTGTTTTTTCTACAATTGCCTGAAATTTTATTTAAAAAATTTCTTAAACGTTTAAATGATTGATATTTATTTATTTAAAAAGCAATACATTTCAGTTGGTTGTATAGAATTTCGACATGATGACAATTTTTTGATGTATTTATCTGGAATTATAGAAGAAAAAAATTATATTAATAAAATGTTAAAGAAAATAAATTACCTTTGTTTTTTTAATAGTTCATTTCAAATTTTCACCGCTACTGATCAAAATTTGTCTGGAATAAAAAAAAAATGAAATGCTTTGGCAAAATTGATTTATAAACAAGTAGAAAAGTTAAATTCGACTTGGCCGAATCTATGAATACCCTCCACAATGCCCTTTTTTAGTTATAGTAAATTTTTTAGAGTGAAAAAATAAAATTTTTGATTAGAAATATTTTATTTTGTTTAAAAAAACTTTTTTTTAAACTAATTTTTGAAAAAAAAAAAAATAATTTACTAATTTTTTTTTTTGAGTGTAAAATTTTTTTTGAGTGTAAAATTTTTTTCGAGTGTATTTTTTTTTTCTTTTAGTGTAAAAATATTTTTGAGTGACAAAAATGCGTTGTAAAATATTTTTGTGACTTACCAATGTTTTTAAAACCTGTTTAACGGGGTTTCAACATGTGAATTTAAGGTGAGGTGAATCTGAAATTTACGGTTTTGCTAATAACTTTTGAACCAGTGGACCTATTTGGCTGAAATTTAAAACAATCCGGACAAGAGGAACGGCAAATATATATGCCACGCTTCAGCACCCTCAGAATTGCCGTTCGAAAGTTACCGTGTGTTTTATCTCGTAAATTCCAGAAAAACCCTTGCCGAAATTCACTCATTTGCTTATAACTTTTGAACCACTGGACCGATTTCGCTGGATTGCAATACCAACCTGACCAGGTAAATTCCCAACATATATGCCAAACTTCAGGAGCCTCCGTAAAGTCTTTCAAAAGTTAGCGTGTTTTCAACAGACAGACAGACAGACAGACAGACAGACAGACAGACGGACAGACGGACGGACGGACGGACGGACGGACGGACGGACATCGCTAGATCGTCTTAAAATCGATCGAGGATCATGAATATATATACTTTATGGGGTCCTAGACCAATATTTCGAGGTGTTACAAACGGAATGACAAACTTATATATACCCTCTATCACTAGAGTGGAGGGTATAAAAAAAAGAATTAATTTGAAATGTTTCAAAAAAGTATGTACCTGCTCTGTTGTGTATACAAAGAAAAGAAAGATGGCGCGCTCATAAGAAAACAAAACACTGCACACATTTTATTTTGTTTTTTTCCGATTGGTTTTTACGCACGCTTATGTGAGCGCTATATTATACACACTTGTTATCTCATTTATCCACTTATTTTCTTTCGCTCAAGAATATTTTTCCAAAAACATATTTTTTGTTATAATTAAATTTAATAAATTGTAATTTAATTTATTTAGATATTATTTATTTGGTATAAAAATAATTCCTTCCGCATCCCGCACGACCAACTCGCTCGACACATTCGTTTGCAATAAAAATTTCTAGAAAAAATCGAGTTTTAGAAAAAAAACTAAAAACAACTACATAAATCAACTATTGCTACAGTGTAGTATATTTTTTGTAGTTATTTTTTGAAACTACTACAAAAAAAGTTGTTTGAGATTTTTTCATACAAAAACGACCGAAATTGTAGTTAAAAACAACAGCTACTACTTACTACACAAACGACCGTCATGTAGTAACTGCAATAATTTTCTGAGTGTACTATTTACAAAATAATAAGCAAACAAAGTTGCAATTTTGACATTTCGCATTTTTGCAAACTTATTTGCGTGTTATTTTGCAGGGTAATGAATGGCACACACATGTGTCGCACATCACATTTAGCAATGTTTCATGTGCCTCAGTATGGCACACGGCACATTTCACATGTGTCATGTTCCATGCTACCGGCACATGGCACATCTGAAATTTGCAATGTGCCCTAGTATGACACATCTGAAATGTTCCGTGTGCCAGTTATGGGCTCATAATAATTGTTTTAAGAAATAAAACACTTTTTAAGAAAAAATAGTACTATTTTAGAAACAAATTTACTTTTTTTAGAAGAAAAAAATAGTACTTTTTTTAGAAGAAAAAATAGTACTTTTTTCTAAAACAAGTACTTTTTTCGAAAAAAATATTTTTTTTTAGAAAAAATTACTTTTTTAGAAAATGTACCTTTTTTCTAAAAAAGTAGTACAAAAGTACTTTTCCTTCTAAAAAAAGTAGTATAAAAGAACTTTTTGTTTAGAAAAATATTTTTTTAGAAAAAAAGTATTTTTTTTTAGAAAACAGTATTTTTTTTTTTTTAAAAACAGTATTTTTTTTTTTTAATTTTTTTTTCAGAAAAAAATACTTTTTTTTAGAAAAAAATACTTTTTTTTGAAAAAAATACTTTTTTTCTAGAAAAGTAGTTTAAAAGTATTTTTTTTTTTTCTAAAAAAGTAAAAAAGATTTTTTTTAGAAAAAAAAGTAGTAAAAATATACCTTTTTTAAAAAAGACTTTTTTCTAAAAAAAAATCATTTTTATACCCTCCAACTACAGTATGGGGGTATACTCACTTTGTCATTCCGTGTGTAACGCATCAAAATATCGGTCTAGGACCCCATAAAGTATATATCGGCCATTCCATGAGAGACCGCCCAAAAATGTCGACTTTTTGACCGACGGTCTTTAGATTTTCCTAATATTTTGCAGAGAAATACTCTATGGGCCCATATAAAGATTTCAGTTTTGAGTTCGCCAAAATTCAAAAAACTCGCGATTTTATTCGATTTTTTAATTTTCGAAAAACCAAAAAATCTGTCAAAAGTGGCTCACTTTAAAAATCCATATCTTTAGTAATTCTTAATGGATCTGAATGCTGAAAAACGTGTTGGGATAAGACTATCGTTCACTTTAAGAAAAAAATTACAAAAACATATTTTTCGCAAAATAAGCTGCATTTTTCCGCAGCTGCATTTTTCAAATGCATTTTTCGCTGATTTGAGTATCATCCGATTTATTTTTTGTTAGCATTTTTGGAAAATTTAGAATTTTTACTTTAAATTGGCATCCTCAAATCTCTGGGACGCGCACTTTTATTATGTTGATTTTATTTTTTAAGAAACTTCTTCCAAAATTTTTCTTTATTAAAGGGAAAAAATTTCAAACATTAATGGGGCTATTCTAAAATTTTATAATTATAATAAGTGCTATTATTAGCAACCCAGAATTTTATTATAGATACCAAAAATTTCAACTCTAAAAAAAGCTTTATCAACTTTTTGTTGTTCTAAAACAATTTAAATTGAAATTTGAATTTAGACAACAAAATTTTATAAGCACAATAGCTGTATGGGTAGGTGGGTGGTTTTGATATTTTGTTATTTTTGGAGGCATGGGTTCAAATCCCACCCATTTCTAACAAATATTTTTTTTTTTTGGCAATTTTTATTTTTTTTTATTACAAATATTATAATGCAGTTTTTTTTAATTTTTAAATTTCGCAATTTTTAAAAGATGCAAAAAAAAAATGATTTTTGCATCTTTTTTTTCTGAAATTATTATTATTGTATGGTTTTAATTGGCTATTTCTCTCGCAAAAAAACATTATAATTGTCTTTAGAGGAAAAAAAATAATATTTTTTTTTAACTACACTTTTTTGCATGCAAAAAAAAATGCAATAATTTTTGTAATAATATGTTTCTTATTTTTGACTACAAAAATGCGTATTTTGACAAATTGCAAAAAAAATACGGAATTTTGACGAAAACAAAATGTTGGTTTCTTGTTATAAATGAAAAAAATATTGTTATAGATGACAAAACTTGTTATAGACTGAAAAGTACATAACAATATTTTGTCATCTATAACAATATTTTTTATATTTATAACAAGAACCCAACATTTTGTTTTCGTCAAAATTCCGTATTTTTTCGCAATTTGTCAAAATACGCATTATTGTAGTCAAAAATAAGAAAGATATTATTACAAAAATTATTGCAATTTTTTTTTTTTGCATTCAAAAAAGTGTATTTATAAAAAAAATATTATTTTTTTTCCTCTAAAGTCAATTATAATGTTTTTTTTGCGAGAGAAATAGCCAATTAAACCATACAATAATAATAATTTCAGAAAAAAAAGATGCAAAAATCATTTTTTTTTGCATCTTTTAAAAATTGCGAAATTTGAAAATTAAAAAAACTGCACTATAATATTTGTAATAAAAAAAAATAAAAATTGGCAAAAAAAAAAATATTTGTTAGAAATGGGTGGGATTTGAACCCATGCCTCCAAAAATAACAAAATATCAAAAGCACCCACCTACCCATACAGCTATTGTGCTTATAAAATTTTGTTGTCTAAATTCAAATTTCAAATTAAATTGTTTTAGAACAACTAAAAGTTGATAAAGCTTTTTTTAGAGTTGAAATTTTTGGTATCTATAATAAAATTCTGGGTTGCTAATAATAGCACTTATTATAATAATAAAATTTTAGAATAGCCCCATAAGTTTTAAACTTTTTTTTATTATGTAACAATCGAATAAATAACTTTAATGAGACATAAATTCTGTTATAGTGATTATATCTGAATGATTTAAAAAGTATTTTATTGTTATGATTATTTTATTTCATAAAAAGAACTTAAACATCAATTAACCCAGCAAACATTGTATGCTAATATGGGTGGCTCGAAATATGACTGTCGTCGAATTTCGTCGATTGCCAGGTAGATTATGGTTCCCATTGGTCTAAAAACTTAACCCTATTTCCAAATTCAGCAAATAATACACTGAAAAATAAAACTCTAAAATTTTCACCGTCAAATATTTCGGCGGGTTGTAAGAAAATGACTATAAAACATATATGGAAATTTAAGAGGACGTAAGCACCTTTAGTTTTCTGTTCATACTTTTTTTAAAGAACTTTGGTAATTTTTTATCATAACCTAAAATTTTGTTTTTTTTCAGTGTAGCGATTTTTACATATTTGGACCAATTTAATTTTTTTTAGTTTAACTTTTGGATTTGAAGCAGTACTTAAAGAAAATTATAATGGTATGCCTTTAATGAACGCGAATGTTGCAAAATTGCAAAAATAAAAAATCGCCATTTTTGATTTTTTTTAATTTTTTTTTTGTTTTTGTTAAATTCGGAGTCAGAGCCCCCTAAAACATATAAAAAGAGCTTTTTTATAAAAAAACTACAGCGAAAAAAAAATGACCGGGTGTTTCTTCTATAGGATCCACTGTGCGCTGCAGCGCGCTGGTAAGAAATGGGTTAAAGATAAAATTCTTATTTTCTAAAAATGCTAAAAAAAATCGGATGGTACTCAAATCGGCGAAAAATGCATTTAAAAATGCAACTGCGGAAAAATGAAATGCAGTTCTCAAAGTAGATTGCAATGAATAACAAAATGCATTTTTATTCAATTAAAAAATTATTTTGCTTCTTTTTATGAAATAAAATAATTATAACATTAAAATGCTTTTTAAATCATTCAGATATAATAGGTACAACAGAATATATGTCTCATTAAAGTTATATATACGATTGCCACCTAATAAAAAAAAAAGTTTAAAACTTAATATTTGAAATTTTTTCCCTTTAATATAGAAAAATTTTGGAAGAAGTTTCTTAAAAAATAAAATTAACATAATAAAAGTGCGCGTCCCAGAGATTTGAGGATGCCAATTTAAAGTAAAAATTCTAAATTTTCCAAAAATGCTAACAAAAAATAAATCGGATGATACTCAAATCAGCGAAAAATGCATTTAAAAAATGCAACTGCGGAAAAATGCAGCTTGTTTTGCGAAAAATATGTTTTTGTAAATTTTCTGTTAAAGTGAACGATAGTCTTATCCCAACACGTTTTTCAGAATTCAGATCCATTAAGAATTACTAAAGATATGGGTTTTTAAAGTGAGACACTTTTGACAGATTTTTTGGTTTTTTGAAAATTAAAAAATCGAATAAAATCGCGAGTTTTTAGAATTTTGGCGAACTCAAAAGTGAAATCTTTATATGGGCCCATAGAGTATTTCTCTGCAAAATATTAGGAAAATCTAAAGACCGTCGGTCAAATTTTGGGCGGTCTCTCATGGAATGGCCGATATATTTATGATCAGTGATCGATCCGTCGGTCCGTCTGTCCGTCTGTCTGTCCGTCTGTAGTTAACACGATACAGTCCAAAATAAAAGAGCTAGACTCCCGACATTTGGCACGAATATGTGTTATGTTCATAGGCAGGTTAAGTTCGTAAATGAGCAAAATCGGACCAGGGGGAAAAAAGTTCCCCCTTGAAGAACTAAACCAACCTCTGAAAAATACCATATTTTTACATGATTTTTTGTGTTTTTGTTTAACAAATGCAACATTTTTATGCCACAAGAAGTTCAAAGTCCTGCATTTGGACCCAGAGAATTAGAAAATATCATTTTTTTGGCCCGCCCCCCTTTTATGGGCGTGGAATAAAACATTTTTTTTTAAATAATGATAATCTTGTATTTCTTTAGTGCAAAAAGCATAAGAATGAATTTTTAAACACATATTCGAGGGGAAATTTGCCCCCCCCCCTCAATTTCCACTACCGAATTTAACACTCTTACTTGTTTGTACTTTTTATACCCTCCAACTACAGGATGGGGGTATACTCACTTTGTCATTCCGTGTGTAACGCATCAAAATATCGGTCTAGGACCCCATAAAGTATATATATTTATGATCAGTGATCGATCCGTCCGTCCGTCTGTCTGTCCGTCTGTAGTTAACACGATACAGTCCAAAATAAAAGAGCTAGACTCCCGACATTTGGCACGAATATGTGTTATGTTCATAGGCAGGTTAAGTTCGTAAATGAGCAAAATCGGACCAGGGGGAAAAAAGTTCCCCCTTGAAAAACTAAACCAACCTCTGAAAAATACCATATTTTTACATGATTTTTTGTGTTTTTGTTTAACAAATGCAACATTTTTATGCCACAAGAAGTCCTGCATTTGGACCCAGAGAATTAGAAAATGTCGTTTTTTCGGTCCGCCCCATTTTATGGGAGTAGAATAAAACATTTTTTTTAAATAATGATAATCTTTTTAAACACATATTCGAGGGGAAATTTGCCCCCCCCCCCCTCAATTACCACTGCAAACCCCGCCCCACCCAAAAAAAAACGCCCCTGCATTTTTTTTATTTTTTTGCATGTTGGAGGGTAAAAAGATTCGGCACAGCCGAATTTAACACTCTTACTTGTTTGTACTTTTTTTGTCTAAAAAGTACTTATTTGTCTAAAAAGTAAATTTTTTTCAAAAAAGTACTTTTTTTCTAAAACAAGTAATTTTTTTCTAAAAAATGACTATAATTTTTTAAATACTACTTTTTAGGAAAAATGTACCATTTTTTTCATAATAAGTACTTTTTTCTGAAAAAGTACGTTTTTTCTTATAGGTGCTATAGTTAGGCTGACCATTCGTACTGATTTCATCAGTACATGTACTGATTTTTGATCACGTGTACTGATCAAAAAACGTTGTACTGATTTGTACTGATTTTTTTTAAATATGTACTGATTGTACTGATTTTTGAATATTTCAATATAAAAAATAATTTTATTCGAAAATTCTGTACAAAAATTTAAATTTCCATAATATAAGTCTTCAGAGTTGTTTTTTATAACTTAAGTCTGAAAATGAGATAATTTATAATGAATTTATTCTAAGGAGATTAGAGTTCGTGAATCAAGAGGTTCCTTAACGCAAAAATTAGTGACTTTAAAAAAACTCGTGCTTATTAGCTTACAGGAAAAGTTGTCAAAACGGAAAAAGTCTTAAAAATCTTCGGGATTTTCTTATTCTCAAAACCTGTGAAATTTTGTTATATCTGCACTGAAACGATCAAAACATTCAAATGAAGCCGTTTAAAGTCAACTAAATTTTCTGCAAAATCACGACAGTTGTTTTTTGCAGTTGTTTTTAACAGTGGTTTTTACTCGAAATGCTTGGGGTCAAGTTAGTTTAACCGACATTTTTTGAGTGTTGAAAAAACATCAGTGTTCTCTCATAGAAAATTTTTTTAGAAAGTTATTTCTAGAAAAAAAATAACATAAAAACTTGGGCGTACTGATTTAGGCTCAGAAAAAAATAGTCACCCTAGCTATAGTACCTTTATAAAGAAGTACTATTTTACCAAAAAAGTACTACTTTTTCTAAAAAGGTGCTGTTTCTATTTTTCTTAAAAACACTATTTTTTCTAAGAAAGTACTATTTTTTTTACAAAAGTACTATTTTTTCTAAAAATGTACTATTTTTTTAACAAAGTACTATTTTTTCTATAAAAGTAGTATTTTTTCTAAAAAAAAAATAAATTTTTTTCTAAAAAGTGCTATTTTTTCTTAAAAAATTATTTTATTTCTTAAAACAATTATTGAAAAAAAAAAATCTGAAATGTGCCACGAGTCCATAACTGGCACACGGCACGTGTGCCATGTGCACATGTGACATTCCATATGATCAATTATTTTTATTTATTCTTTCTATTTATTTACAACTCATTTTTTAATAAATTCAACCTAACCGAGAACTGGTAACAATGACCGTCGTCTCGTTGTAGCGAAAAAATCAAGGGTTTTGGTGGGAATCGAACCCACGACCCCCACGTTGAAAGGCTAGCACGCTACCAACTAGCCTACGGGGGCCCCAACATGTGACATTCCTTACCCTGTAATTTTGTAAAGAGTAGTGCGAATAAAGTGCAAATATTGTCTTGCAACCACGCATCATGTAAAAGGTAATAGAAAAGTGTAAAATTTGATTCAACGTTTTTTTAAAAACAAATTTAAATCTTGCACTGTGCAAGAGTAAAAATTTCTGAAGTGAATAAAAAATTTCGCATTTGTTCTCTTCCAAAGTTCAACATTTCTACAATAAATTGTCATTATGTAGTCTGTTATCAAATACTTACAATCTTCAATAATGTCCGTGACTTCCAGTACTTGAGAGGGTAAAATACGTGGATACATTTTATAGTTTTTACCAAAACGAGGCATTTGTATAATAAGACACGATGGTACTTCCTTCAATTTAATATCGGATGTATAAAAACTTTGTTCAAATAGTTGCTGCACACTGGGAAATGATAGACGATCATCTTTTTCAACAAACAATTGATAATAGTAGGCATCTTGGCCAGAATTAAGCTAAAATTTAAAACAATTTTTTATACGTTTAACACATACTACTTAAAAGATAGGTTTCCCTATTGGAAAACTCAAATTTTAATTAAAAAGTTAAAGTTTATAATTTTTGAAAGTTAAAAAACATAAATAAATAATTTAAAAGGTTTTAGAGACATCGCAATTTGAAATTTGCAAAAAATTACAGTTGTTAACCCTACACAACTCGTGGTGGGTGTACAAATTAAAAAAAATATATACAGTTGAACCTCGATTATCCGGCCCTCTACTAACCGGTGCCTCTATTAACCGGCATGCTGTGTGTTTGTTTTTTACCTCTATTATCCGTGCTTTACCTCTACTATCCGTGCAATTCATACATGTACGTACATATTGTATTTTTTGTTATTGTTTTTACCTCTATTAACCGTGCTTTACCTCTATTATCCGTGCAATATATTCACGAACATATACAAATGTAGAAAAATATATAACCTCTTTCAACCGTGTTTTTCGATTATCCGTGCTTAGTCCGGTCCCGTGCAACCCGGATAATCGAGGTTCAACTGTATGTATCTTGCTTTTTTTTGGGGTTTTCTTTTCATTTTTGTACCTTTAGAAATGGTTCAGCTCTCATTATTTGCGATAATAAACAATTTAAAAATTCTTCGGGATCTTTTTCTTCACTGGTCAAACCACTGACCGAACTAAGTTTATCCAATAGTTGCCTTAATTTCATTACCCGGTCAGCTCTGACAAACATGTGTTTACGCAAAGGATTAACAATTTCTTCGCGTAACACAGTTTGAACTTCAGTATAATGGGAAATATCCTGAAATTATAAAGGAGCATACATATTTATTTATTAAAAATTAATTATTAAAAAATATTTAATATTTATTTACATCTTTTTCAGGTGGCCTATAGAGTACAGCATCAAAAACGGGTGTAAAAGCAAACATCGAAAAAAGTGTAACATCTAAATAGCAGGAATTGTGATGTCCTTGTATACCTTTGAATTTACCACACAGTTCTTCCAAGTCATTAAGACTAAAACATTCTGAAAAAATATAATCAGATTTTTAAATATTTCTATTTTGAAAAAATTGTTGTATTATTTCTTTATCTTTGAAAAAAGGCTAAATTCATTTAAACGCTAAAACTTTAGAAAACACATATTTATTTATGTTAAGTTTTTAGATTCGGAGAAATCTTCCTAAGGAAAAATATGTAATTCCTTGTGAGTCATTTTTTCTTTTAGGAAAAAATCTGTATTGGTTAAAAATTTGCCAGTCCGTTCGAACCTCTTCGAAATATCGGTTTGGGATCTCATAAAGTATATATATTATTGATTAGTGATCGATTCTAAGACATTCTAGCGATTCTTAGATAATAGCAATCACGGCCATAATATAACACACTAGCACGCCCGCCGGAACTTCGTTACCGGTTATATTAAATACCGGATAATAAAAAGATCAGGATTACCTTACCGATTTCAAAAAAAATAAATCCCCTGTGTAGTCTTTGTTTTATTTACTTGTGGACGTTTAAATCTTCCATAAAAAAATATTTCAATGAATAATTTAAACAATAAAATTTGAATAACTTCGCTGGTACGTTATCATGTTCGGTCCGAGGATATGGATTAAAAAAGTAAAACACGAAAAATTTGAGTAAAAAATATCATTCCATATTGTTCCCAGCTCTTTTCAATTTCGTTCCCATTCTTCATTTCATTTCCAATTACATCTACTTTTAAGGTCATTATTATAGGAACAATAAAAGTACAAAAGTATACTTTATAACCCCCATTAGAAACGGAATTTCCAAAAAGTACCTCTTCCAGAATGTTTTTTCTTCGCCAAAGGATCGTACAATCCATATTTTAATTATCTAGGATCATTGTTTCAGCAAATATTATAAGTACAAAAAGTATACTTTTGATCCCCGTTAAGAAACGGAATTTCCAACAAGTAATTTCCTGATATTTTATTTATTTTAGATTCCAAATTTCAAGTTTCTGTGACCATTATATCAGAAAATAAATAATTACACTTTTTCACCCCTTTTAATAACTTTTATTTTCCGACAGGCGAACCTTTTCAAATTTCAAGTTTCTGTAATTATTATTTCAGGAAATAAAAAATTACCAAAAAGGTTGGTTTCGGCACTTTTAACAAAAGGTACTTTTTATAGAAGATACTTTTTATAAAAGGTACTTTTTTTAAAAGATATTTTTTATAAAAATTTCTTTTTATAAAAGGAACTTTTTATAAAAGGTACTTTTTATAAAAGGTACTTTTTATAAAAGGTACTTTTTATAAAAGGTACTTTTTATAAAAGGTACTTTTTATAAAAGGTACTTTTTATAAAAGGTACTTTTTATAAAAGGTACTTTTTATAAAAGGTACTTTTTATAAAAGGTACTTTTTATAAAAGGTACTTTTTATAAAAGGTACTTTTTATAAAAGGTACTTTTTATAAAAGGTACTTTTTATAAAAGGTACTTTTTATAAAAGGTACTTTTTATAAAAGGTACTTTTTATAAAAGGTTTTTTTTATAAAAGGTACTTTTTATAAAAGGTACTTTTTATAAAAGGTACTTTTTATAAAAGGTACTTTTTATAAAAGGTACTTTTTATAAAAGGTACTTTTTATAAAAGGTACTTTTTATAAAAGGTACTTTTTATAAAAGGTACTTTTTATAAAAGGTACTTTTTATAAAAGGTAGGATCATAAAATTAGGAAATATTAAAAGTACCAAAAGCCAGAATGATAACATCAAATATTGCTTGACCGATATTTTTTTCTGATGCAAAAAAAAAAAACAAATGTTGCAAAAATATCGTTTTCTTTCATTACGTGTCTCAAAAAAATCCAATTTTATTTAAGTCATCGATGGAAGCTTGCGAAAAATGACGCAGAATGTATAATCGTAAAATAAAATTTGCAATAAGGTCAGCCGTTTTTGCTCCGCAGGAGAATGGGGTGAAAAACTGCAGATAAGTTGGAATTTTTCAAAAAAAATAACGCCATTATTTTTATTAATGAATGCAAAGATTTCCTAAAAAGTTATGATATCAAAAATCCAAAGAAAGAAAACATTTAAAAAACTCTGATATTTACGATATACCCTACACCACTCTGTGTGATGTTTGTAACTACCCAAAATATTGGTTTAAGACCCACCTTCAAGCATCCTAAACGACTCAGAAAGGGTCAATTAAGAAATGTCCATCCGTCGTCTAGAGATGGCCACGTATAATTTTTAAATCACGCACACTCACTCACGAGCATATTTCTTCTACTCACGCTCAGTCACAATCACACTCAAGTGTGAGACTTTTTCTATAGCAAAAATTTCTCAGAATCTGATACTTTTTCTATAGGAAAAATATCACAAAATCTGAGACTTTTTCTATAGTAAAAATATCTCAGAATCTAAGACTTTTCCTATAGGAAAAAAATATCACAGAATCTGAGACTTTTCTATAGGAAAAATGTCTTAAAATCTGTGACACTTTCTGTCTCAAAATTTGTGAGTTTTTCGGTCTCAGAACCGAAAACATTTCTATATGATAAAGTCTCAGAATCTACGGCTGTAGAGGCTGAGACTTGTTTTTGCAACAAACCCGAAAATTTTCATTAGAAAAATGTCTAACCGTCTAATACAATTAATATCTTAAATCATGTTTTAAATATCTCAAAAGGTTTTTAAAAATTTTAAATTTTTTAGGGAAAAAAAATTTAAATTTTTGGGAGAAAAATTATCAGAAAGTGGTATCCCTGAAATTGTTACATTTTAGTTCAAAATATCTGCAGATTTGTAAAAAAAAAATCCTGGTAAGACTAGAAATAAAAAAATTGCTCACAATCCGGTGAGTAAAATTGAATTTAAACACACATACGCGTGATCACGCGTGAATTAAGTGAATCACGCTCTAATCTGCTTATGTGCCCATCTCTAATGTAAACGTTGTGCGCACGAACAGGTCGCAATTTTGGACCTATTTGTCTGAAATTTGGAATTTAAGCTTCTTTTACTAAAGGAAGAATCCTAAAATGTCTCAAAATCTGATACTTTTTCTATAGGAAAAATATCTCAGAATCTGAGACTTTTTCTATAGGAAAAATGTCTCAGAATCCGAGACTTTTTTTATAGGAAAAATATCTCAGAATCTGAGACTTTCTATAGGAAAAATATCTCAGAATCTGAGACTTTTACTATACTATCTTAGAATCTGAGTCTTTTTTTATAGGAAAAATGTCTCAGAATCTGTGACAAAAAAAATCCTGGTAAGACTAGAAATAAAAAAAATTGCTATTATATATACTTACTTATCGGTGCTACTGCTCCTGGTACAACAGGGCAATCCATTTGACCAAATGTCTGCTGATCATCTTGTAAACCATTTGTAATTTTGTTTTTATGTTCATTAACTGCATTTAAATCATTGCCGACAGCACCATCAACACCCAAAAATCGTCTATCAATGGAACATTGGTCGCTAGTAACGAATATGCCACGCCCAACCGGACATTTAAATAAACTATCATAATAAACAGAAATCATATTAATTGAAATTTGTACCATGTGCAACATCAGAAACAAGACAATACTTACGAAACACCATTAAAACCACCATCTGTTGTTAAAAAATTCTTGTCAATATGATCATCTTCCAATTCTACACCAATCATGATTTTGTTTGCTCCAGGTGGTATACCAATCCAACGTATAACGCCATACAATTGTTCATTTGCCTCAGGTATATTGACCTCAACCATAGAACCAACACCTAAATCTGTGTCGGGTACCTCTTGGAAGGGTGACGATGCCGGCACAAAATCACTGTCCAATACAGCTGGTAAAAATTCTGGTGGATCATATGCATCTGTATCAATTTGAGATGATGTATTAGCATACAATGGTTGTTTATTTAATTGATCATAATTTTTAAATGTTAATGATCGATCGCTTTCAACATTGTTATGAGGTTCTGTAGACGGGAACGGAACAGGATTCGGGTGTAGGAATAAATGAATATAAAAGGATGTATATTAAGGATTGTACTGGATAGTGTTAAAATATGAATTGTGTATAACCTGAAAAATATGAACCATAATCAATGGGACTTCCCACAGGAGATGTGGTGAAAAAGTCAAAAACTGTCAATGGTATGTTGTGATACAAATATGCCTCACTAGGTGTAGCTGTCGATGCCCGGCCTATTTCCATAGTTAATAAATAATGTTGTTTCCTTTTCTTTTTTTCTTTTTGTCAAACTAAATTTGTAAGGCTGTACAAATAAAGTTTTAAAAATATACGTGAACTATACTGCAGTTTAGATACACAACTGAAGATAAATGTCATGTAAAAGATATAAAAGGGAAATAAAAATGGTAAAAATATACTAAGCCAGTGGTACCCAATTTGTATTTCCTCAACTTAATGGTAGAGGGTATATATAAGTTTGTCATTTCGTTTGTAACTACACGAAATATTGGATCTAGCGATGCCCGTCTGTTAAAATGGAAATGATATATATACATGTTGTTTTTTCAGTAAGTTTTGTATTTCTTTTGAGTGGTTCAAAAGTTATGAATAAAAATTTGTGGAACCTCGAAAATGTTGGTATATTCAACATAACCTAAAAGTACAAAATTTTTTTAATTGGCTAGTGATGAACTCTTAAAAACAGAATTAAATATAGAATGGTTTTTAACCAAGTACAAATATAATTTTTTTAACAAAAAACTTTTTTTCAAAAATTTGTTTCACAAAATTTTTTATTTGTTTTTCAAAATTTAATTTTTCAAAAAAATTTTTTAACCATTTTTTGGCAATTTATTTATTTTACCAAATTTTTCACTATAATTAATAAAAGTACCATTTCTACAAAATAACGGTTTTGTTTTGTTACGCGTACCACCGATTGGGAAATACTGGTATATACAACTAAATAGACATAGACACAAAAGCTCATCCAAAAAATCTCTCATTTATTTTATGTAGAAATTTTGAAAATAAATATTGAGTAATCGGTTCAAATAAACTTTTTCAAATGTATGAACACAACCGTTTTAAATATGGGTCATTCCATGCCAAATCGCATACTTTCGGATCCGACCCCTTCGATTTACAGCCTTTTATTCCAAGATAGTGTTGAGAAATCAATTTTTCAAAATTGGTGTTTTTTTTTTTTTAAATTAAGAAATTGAGATTTTCAATTAATTTTGACGAGTAAAAAATATCGATATTTTAAAAAAAATTTGGACAACATTTTGTTGGTATTAAAATGCAGTTTTAGAAAAAAAATATTTAAAAATTTTTCGAAGTTACTATCACTTATTTTTTAACGTTTAAAAAGTTCATGACCGATGTAGCTTACCTTAGACATGTCCGATTATCCTGAAATTTCGTGAGACGTATTTCTACATCCAAATAAATATATCTTAGTGGATTTGAGATCAATATCTTAGAACTTAATTTTTTTGGAGCACCATATTAAATACATAATAGTCAAAAAAAATGTACAATTTTTAAAATTTGTAAAAAATTGAACGAATTGTGATGACATCTCGAATTATGGCTTAAACGTTGCGTAATTTAGAGCAGATTTTTTTTTAATTTAAAAAAAAAATCGAAGGTTTCGGACTTTTTCCAAAACTTTGTCCAACTTTTTTAAGATATCGATATTTTTACTGCCCTAGTAAAAATGATTTTGTATATAGGTTTTTACTCTCAAATTCACACTTTTTCCGTTCAATTAAAATTTTTTAAAAATCAAACTCAATTTTTTTCAAAGCAACTTCAATTTTTTTCGGAACTAATTAAATTATTTTCGACACATACTCATTTATTTTCATTTTAAATTCAATTTTTTTCTTTTTGAATTAAATTTTATTTTTTTCAAATTCAATTTTTTTCACTTCAAATTAATTTTTCCACGAATTCAATATGGAAAGATTTAAAACCCTGTTTTTTTTTTTTATTTGTGATACCATTTCTATTATTGTATTATTGTCTTATTTATAATGCTGGAAAATATTTTCCAGTACAATAATAAAAACCCCGATTAATGAATGTACTAAAAAACATTTTGTAACGGTAAACTTAAAATGCTAACAAGTGTTAGACTACTGACAAGGAAAGTATCTCAACCCTTATGAACCGATTTGCATGAAACTTAAAATATATATAATAGAGACAATTCTAAGTCTCTATTATATAGGGGAGTCTCGGCTTATCGGCCATGTCGGGGATTTATAAGATTTTTTTCGTTAAATACTTTTTCTATGAAAATGTTTAAATTTTGGGGGATATATATGAAGACATAGACCGACGATATCCATACACTAAGAAAATTATGTGATAAACTATTTGTAGGTTATTTTAAAAAGCAATCAGTAAAGTTAATTAAAAAGAAATCATTAATTTTATTAAGGACTATTTGTTTCCTGTTAGTTCAGGAGTTATCGAAATTTTCCCGAAGGTCCACATTGTTTCATAAGGGTACAACGAAATTTTTAAACACTGATATGACCGATAAGCAGAGACACCCCAACCTTAAAAACGCCTCTTTTATATATGTAAGGGTTGAGATACTTCCCTTGTGAGTCAATTAGTTGGTAGATCAAGTGAAATTAAAGTTGTTACAATTTTAAAGAAATTCTTATATTGTAACTTATATTAACACTAAATACCGATCAGTAGAATCCGTAACACCTTCAGATTACAACAATTATTTGTTGATATGAATTTGTCTTTAGCTGCAACTGGAGAACCGTTACATTGAATATATAGCAAGTAATATTCTAAATTTAATATTGTATAAATAAAAAATATTTTTTAAGTATTTTGCGTTAAATTAAAAAAAAAAATAATTTGAAGTTAAAAAAATTTAATTTAAAATGAAAAAAAAATTAATTTGAAATGAAAAATATTCAATATGATTAGTAAAAAGTTTAATTTGTCTTGAAAAAAATTTAATTTGTTTTGAATAAAATTGAAATTACCCGAGTAAAAAGGAATTTATATAAATGTATATTATTTTATATGTTTTCATAAAACCGTATACAACTATATGAGTCAAAGTATAAAATTATATCTCACTTTGAAATTTTCCAATTTTTTTAAATGATGTCATATAAAATCATATCTAATTATATTGTTCATAATATATTAATATAAATGGTAGATGTAATCATACGTTGCACATAAAACTTAATCCGATTTCATACATTATTATACGTGACTTTATATCTAATTATGTATAGGACTTTACTAAGCAAAAAATTCAGTATCAATTTATGTATAATTATATATGACTAATATAATACCATTTAAAATTATATATGGTTCCATACTAAAAAAATTTTCAACAAAAATAATAGATATAATTATATGTGTCTTAAACGATAACATATCTGTGTTTGTATGGTACTATATATACGCAAATTTCGTCAAAACTCAATATATATTTATAAATGGTCGCATATGTAATGGAATATATATTTTGATATAATCATGTATAAAAAAAATATTTTTTTGACCAAACCACTAGCCATATATAATTATATATGCCAGTATTTCAAAATTTGTTTTTGTGTGTCAACATATATGGTTATACAAAACTTTTTATTGTATCATATAAGATAACATATGATTTTTGGAAACCCGAGTTCGATTCCCGGCCCAGTCGAGAACAAAAAAGTTTTTTTTATTTTTTTTTTAAATAGAAAACACTTTTTTATTGCGTTTAATTTTTTTAGAACTAAAAAATTTTCATTTTTGGAATTTTTGCAATCATTTTTAAAAAATTATTTTTCTTTTATATAGTTATATATAACTATATTTGATTTATTATAAAATTATCTATAATTTTTGGGAACCCGAGTTCGATTCCAAAAAAAAAAAATATTTTTTTTATTTTTTTTAAATAAAAAACACTTTTTTATTGCATTTATTTTTTTTAGAACTAAAAATTTTTCTTTTTTTGAATTTTTGCAATCATTTTTAAAAAATTATATTGCTTTTATATAGTTATATATAACTATATTTAATTTATTATAAAATTATCTATCATTTTTGGGAACCCGAGTTCGATTCCAGAAAAAAATATATTTTTTTATTTTTTTTTTTTTAAATAGAAAACACTTTTTTATTGCATTTGTTTTTTTAGAACTTAAAAAATTTTACTTTTTGAATTTTTGCAATCATTTTTAAAAATTTATATTGCATTTATATAGTTAATAATAGCTATATTTGGTTTAAATTATCAAATTATCAATGATTTTTGGAACCCGATCTCAAATCTAATTCTGATTTCCTGATTCCATGAAAAATTTCCAACTTTCAAGCCAAAGTCTTATTTCACTTTGGAAGCCTATGACTTGGAAATAAGGCATACCGTTACATTAAAATTATTGTTTAAGCTTACCATGGAAGCCCCTAATAGCGCTGTACGTCATTCCATTTTTTTTTTTTTTTTGCAAATTTTATCAAAAATTTTCTAAGTCTTTTTGAAAATTGTGTACAAGTGAATAACATATTTAATTGGATGTAATCATATATTACTATATGTTAGATCAATTTGATATAATTAGATACGATCAATTTATTTAAAACTAAGTCTTTTAAAGTTGTTATTTGCTAACAACGTCCGCTGGTCTAGAGGGTAGAGATTGCGATTACAAAACGGAAGACTTGTGGTTCTAATCCCCGTCCGTTCGAAGTTTTTTTTTTTTTTATTTATTTTCAGTTTGACATTATTATATCTAAAAATAAATCTAAAAACAGAAACATTTTTTGGATAAAAATGTATCCAATAATTTTTTTATAAAATCAAGATATCAGATATTATAAGATAACTTTGGCGCGGCCAAATTTCGGATGAAATTACATTATATAATATCCAATTTAATATAAAATCATGATATTGGATATTTTAAGATAACTTTGGCGCGGCCAATTTCCGGATGAAATTACATCATATTATATCATATTTAATACAAAATCATGATAATAGATAATTTGGGATAACTTTGGCGCGGCCAATTTCCGGATGAAATCACATACAATAAAATATTAAAGTGTAACTTCATATATTATAAGATGTTATGAGATAACTTTGGCGCGGCCAATTTTCGGATGAAATTTAGCAAAATCAGATCCAATAAATTATATATAATTTTATAAGATAACATGTTTTGCCATACAATTTTTTTTTACTCGGGTACTTTGAAAAAAATTGAGTTTGATTTGAAAAAATTTGAATTTGAATCGAAAAAGCGTTAATTTGAGAATAAAAACCTATATATTCATGTATAAATTGATACAAATGTATCTAATTTTACATAAAAATATCTAATTACTTAAAATTATATACAAAAATACTCAGATAAGACCAAAATTCGTATCAAAATTTATAAAATTTTATCTGGGGTTATATCAAATTTTATCTAATTTGATACGAAATTTGGTCTTATCCGATTGATTTTTTATATAATTAAATGTAATGAGATCTAAATATGTATAAAATTATATATTTGAATCAATTTATACATGGCTATATGGGGCAAAACGCGTCAAGGGTCCACACCAAAAAACAAATGTTGCCCGATTTAAGTATAATTTGGGAAAAATATTAGGATAATGATAGGTGGTCTAAATTACAAATATAAAATTTTTTGATAAAATATTGGCAGAGTTACAGGGTTGGGAAGTTTTATTGTTTTTGAAAAGAACATATTTTGGTGAATTTTAATTATCATTTTGGTGCAATAAAAATTCTAATTTAAAAAACGACTTTTAAAGCATTTTTGATTACCTTTAAAATGGTTTTTGTGGTTTTTTTGAAAAAAATAAATTTGACCTTAAAATTCAAGGTCAAAGTATTAAATTGTAAATATCTTATAAGGGTCGCACTTTTAGATATTTTTCACTAAGTCCACTAGAAAGCTTGACATTTTTTTAAATTTCGGTTTTTTTAAAAAAAATGGTATGTATGATACTTCATGAGAAATCAATTTTTTTACGAGTACATAACACCCAAACTGTACTGACATCTTTATTTTTTATGCATGCATCGTTTGTTGTGTGTGTTTACAACAAACAATTTATCTAAGCATTGATTTTTGTTGTTGTTATTATATACAGATTAAAGGGATTTTAGTACAGTTTGTGTGTTATATACTTCTAAAAAATTGATTTCTCATAAAGTTTCATACATACCATTTTTTTTTAAAAAACCGAAATTTAAAAAAATGTTAAGCTTTCTAATGGGCTTTGTGAAAAAAATCTAAAAGTGCGACGCTTATAAGATAATTACAATTTAATATTTTGACCTTCAATTTCAAGGTTAAATTTATATTTTTCAAAAAAACAACAAATGCCATTTCAAAGTCCGTAAAAAATACTTTAAAAGTCGTTTTATATATTACAATTTTTATTTCATCAAAATGATAATTAAAATTCACCAAAACATGTTCTTTTCAAAAACATCAAAACTTCCCAACCCTGTAACTCTGCCAATATTTTATCAAAAAATTTTATATTTGTAATTTAGACTACCTATTATTATCCTAATATTTTGCCAAAATTATACTCAAATCCGACAATATTTGTTTTTTGGTGTGGACCGTTGACGCGTTTTGCCCCATATACGAAATCGTTGGTACCATCGAGAGATCGCTTTCGGTAAAGGAGTACACTATGGTGGCCTTTCTTGATATTATTATTATTATTTATTAATAGTCTATGGAACGTTAATTCCTTACAGACTATGATTAATATATACAAATATAGTATAAATCATTATATAAATACATATTTATTTTAAAAATTTAAATTGACGCACGTTTACATCTGCCGGCCACAAAGATGGTTTAAAAAGCTCCTTGTATAGTCCAGCAGTTATTCCAAGTTTAAATGAAACTCTTCTTAAGGATTTTAGATCAGTGTTATTTTTAACTAGCTTATAGCATTCTAAATTTTCAGGTTCCATATTAAAATATTTTACCACATATTCAATAATTTGCTTAGCCGTTACGTTTGGTTTAAACGAGGACAGATGAACCCACTTTTTACTGGCAATTACTTCAAGGTCATTGTTATGGTTTCCTCCAACAATAACCTTCTTATGTTTTTTCTTGTTGACATTAATCCATTCAGAATTATTGACTGGGTTATCAATATTCACAGTAGCTGTATTTAAATTCTCAACTGATGTTTGAGAAAAGCAAAGACTTTCTCTCCTTGTATGTACTCGTACACTCGCAGAACTAAAAACATTAGCATTATGATCAACATCATTATGATTATAATCATCAAGGCATAGGCTCTTTCTTTCACGATCACTTGGTTCAGTAGTTGTAACTGCATTATTATTAAACTCAGGAACAACAACAGCTTTAGAATTAACGCGATGACCATCAACAAGATTAGCAGAAAGATCTGAAGAAAACGAACCACACAAAGGTGAACGAACCCTTTGTTGTTTTAAATCATTATTTGAATATTGACATGTTTCAGCTGGTGTTTTTTTATTTTCTAATGAAACACTCTCACTTGCATTGTTGTTGTCCTTTATGTATGCATTAAAAAGAGTTTTTAATTCTTTTATTTCATTTGTAAGCATTGATATTTTAGAATTTAAATTATAAAAAGAATCAGCACATTTATTGCAATTGTAAAATATATTATTATTATATTTCAAAAGCTCAAAAACGTCATCACAATTTACTCCAGAGCACGACTTGTGAAAAAAAGCACTGCAATTTTTGCATTTGATAAAAACACTGCCGACGGCTTTATAACAAGCAACACAATATGTGTTAGGCATTAGAAAAAAAAAAGAGAAACAACTTGTTCAAGCAACAGTCACTACTGAACTGATATAGAGGGGGCTTTGAATAATGTCATCCCAGACTCGATAATTTTGGCATTGTCTGGTCTTGGAGTAAAGCGTGGGATCGTTTTAATGGTGGAAAACCTACTTGCCAATAGACGTATAACGTCTGAATTGGGAGCGTCCGTCATATCTCGATTTGCTAATAGGGGCACACCACAAGGAGGTGTTCTTTCGCCGCTTCTTTGGAACCTGGCACTGAATTCAATGCTACTATCTCTAGAAGCACATGGTTGTCATGTTGTCGCATATGCTGACGATGTCGCGATAGCGGTAAAGGGGAAGCATCTGCCAACATTGAGGGACATTCTTCAGGGTTCTCTGAAAGATCTGTCTAAATGGGCAAGAGACTGTGGTCTAGGAGTTAATCCAAGTAAAACAGAGCTTGTTTTGTTTACAAGGAAAAATAAGATTCCTGCTTTTGATCCTATTTCTCTTGTTTTGTTTACAAGGAAAAATAAGATTCCTGCTTTTGATCCTATTTCTCTGGACGGCACTGAAATCACCTTCTCAGATGGAGCCAAGTATCTTGTCTTGGAGTATTTCTAGATAGGAAGTTGAATTTCAGGCGTAACACTGAGGAACGGGTGAGAAAAGCAACGATTGCTTTATATTCCTGTAAAAGGGCCATTGGAAAACGATGGGGTTTTAGCCCTCAAGTCGTTCATTGGATCTATACAGCAGTGGTGCGTCCAATTTTGCTGTATGGAATCATTGTCTGGTGGCCTGCTTTAGAAACAAAAGCGAACTGTGTCTTTATCACGAAGGTACAGAGAATGGCGTCGATGTGCATCACTGGTGCTCTTCGTACTACACCTATGGCTGCATTAGAAATCCTCCTTCACCTGATACCATTGGACATATTGGGTAGGCAGTATGCGGCTGCGTCGGCAATTCGACTTAATACCACGCTGCAATGAAGGAGCAGTGATTGTGGCCATAGCGCGATCTTGAAGAAGATAACAATACCACAAAATGTGGACTGTGCTCCCTCTTTGAGCCTCTTTGAGCGCCACTTTACCACTATGATACCATCCAGGGAGTCTTGGACGGGGGATACTCCGGGTAGTGGAGCTACCATAAATTTTTACACAGATGGATCGAGGCTGCACGAACAAGTGGGCTTTGGAGTCTATTCGGAAGAGCTTGGGTTGAGCCTGGCTCGTAGATTGCCAGATCATTGCAGTGTTTACCAGGCAGAGATGCTGGCAATAAAGGAAGTGGCTGACTGGTTGAGCTGCAATGTCTTGTCTACAACCGCAGTCAACATCTATACTGACAGTCAAGCCGCGGTCAAGTTCCTGGATTCAATGTTTCTGAAAACAAGATCTGCCCTTAACTGTTGCACGTCTTTAAATGAGATGGCCAAGCAGTTTAACATACGACTCATATGGGTCCCAGGGCACAGAGACATTCCAGGGAATTGCAAAGCCGATGAGCTTGCAAGACTAGGAACTACCTTACAGGTTCCAACAGAATTGGAATGTGTTGGTATGCCTCTAGAAACTTGCAAGCAAAACATACGCCTTTGTTCTGCGACGGAGACTAATCAAAGATGGGCAAATGGATGGACGTTTGAGACAACACGACTGATTTGGCCTTCTCTTAATCAGGGGCGCACAAGTGAGCTGATATCGCTTCCAAGAAGAGAGATTTCGACGGTGGTTTCTATAATTACCGGACACTGTCTTATAGGAAAGCACGCAGAGCGGTTAAATGTGCCGTCGAATGACTTTTGCCGAAGTTGCATGGATGAAGAGGAGTTGGAAACTATCGAACACTTTATTTGCCATTGCCGGCACTTTCTGATCAGAGACTTGCTTCACTGGGATCTAGGGAGCTGTATGATCTTTCTGATTTGTCGGATGTCAAAATTCAACATCTAAGATGTTTCATAAGAAGCTTAAACTGGTTTAACGACAGGGACTAGTAGGGAAACCTATTACGGTCCCGTGGTATCACAATGGACCTCAGAGTCTACGTGTGTTGACGTAAAACGTCAGCAGCCACTTACAACCTAACCTAACCTATATGCGAAATCATTTTTACTAGGGTGGTCAACATTAATTGAATACTTCAGTTTCTTATTATTTTTTTTTTTAATCGCCATTTTGAAAAATTGATTACTCAAGACAAACTTAGAATAAAAGGCTGAAAATTGGTGTGCAAGTTGCATTTAATACGTACTACAACATACCCAAAACAAAACAAATTAAAAGAGGTCGGTCTGAAACTGTGCGATTTGGCATGGAATGCCCCATATACATACATTGGGGTGGACCAAATTTAAGTTTCTCTTCGATTTCGCTTAGCGTCGGGTTGGGAACAGTTGCAACCAATTTTTGTAAAAAAAAACAGTTTAAACCCGATTTTAGTATTTTTTGGAAATGATGTCATCAGATTCTGTTGAAAATTGGCACATAGGAGGTAGCCAATATTTCTATGATAAATGTACTTCTTTTTGGTTTTTTTTTTGCAAAAAACTTAATTTAAATAAGAATTTACTTTTTAGAAAAAAAATGTTAAAAATATTTTTGAAAAAAAAAATGCGAAAAAAAACAGCGATTTTTTTTTTTTTTGTAAAAAATATGTTCCTACTTGTTTAAATACCATTCTTTATTCAATTCTGTTCACATATGTCAATCAGTATCCGAATTAAAGCATTTTGTATTTTAAGGTTATGTTGAATGTACCAAAAATTTTTGAGGTGTCCTTATATTTTCGTTCATAACTTTTCAACCGCTAAACCGATATTGCTCAAATGCAATACCAAACACTTTACAACAAGTACATATGTTGAGTTTCAGTAACATCCGTGTAATATTTTGGCCGTGATCGCCATTTCTAAAGACAGACAGACGGACAGACGGATATTTCGATGAGTTACAAACGCAATGACAAACTTATTTATACCCTCTTCCACTAAGTTTTAAAAAAAAATAATATTTTTTAAGAACAAATTTAAAAAAAAAAAAAAAAATTGTAAGGACCAACAATTTTTTTTTGTTATCATAAAAACACTTTTTTAATTAATGTCCATATATAAAAATATTTTTTGTGATAATACTAAATTTGCTCCACCCTAATGTACACATTTCGAAATTGTAATTTAAAAATTGTATTTTAAAAATGAATTTTAACATCACTAATGTTTTCTGTATTCCACAATATAAATATCTAAAAATAATAATTTTGTTCTTTCTCATTGTCTTGAGGTTTCTCTTTTGATTAGCCCCCTACAGTTTTTGATTTGTGTTTGTGTTTGCCGGAACTGTTAAGATATTTAGACAAATGTAGTACAAATTTGGACAATTGTGTAAAATGCCAGGCATTATTGTCTTAAAATGCATTTAAAATATTTTGTGCAAAAATAGCATTTTTTTGAAACTATAGGAAAATGTTTAATTTTAATTGTTTTTTAATTTTACTTCAGCAGCGTAAGTTTTTTTAATGATTCCATTTAAAATGTTTACAAGTTTTTTGAACTCAAAAAAAATCTTGAGGTGTAAGAAAAAAATAAATTAAAGTTGTAAAATTGATACCGGTATGATGTTGTCTTTTTTAAAATCTTTTTCTTGACTTTTTGTAAGTGTTTTCTACAAAATATTTGAAATTTTTTTTTTTTTTTTTCTCTGAACACACCTACCCTCTATCTTTAACTGTTAAGGCAGTCCCCATACAATTTTATTTATTTTGTAAATTTGTTTTATTTAATCAGCTTCTACCGGTCCAATGGTGCGTCAGAGAGGGGTCATTAGTGAGACCGACCCCCATTTTTTTTACCCTACAACATTTTTTTAAAACACACCTACGCCTTATCTCCACTCCCTAAGTAAGCTCCCATACAAATAACAGTTGGAGCAAATTTTATAAAAATGTAATTTTGAATGGAAGCCCACTTAGGGAGTTGGGATAGGGCGTAGGTATGTTTTAAAAAAAATACAAAGATCATGTATAACATAAGATGTGAACATCATATTTAATATTGTGACAACTGTGCGTATTTCTCCAGCAAACTCAATTTGAAAAAAAACATTTTTTTTAGAATCTATTACTGATCAAAAAATTTACTTTTGGGACTCAAGACTAGAGATGTGCGCGTGACACTAATTTTTTTTGATTCACGAGTGACACTAATTTTTTGTGATTCACGCGTGATTCATGAGTGAAATTTATTTTTACTCACGTGATCGTGAGGGCGCGTGATTAGAAAAAATAGTTTCGCGCGTGAGTAATTTTTGTTTCGTGAGTCTGCGTGATTGTTTTGTGCTGTTTGAAACAGAAAACAATCCCAGCAAAAAAAGAGCTTACCATTCACTACAAAATTCACCACAACTTATGAACCAGATGTACTTCTTCTTCAACTGAAACATTGATGAATTTAATATGGGCGTGACACACAAAGTATGTTCTTTTATTCGCCACTTTTCAGTGGCGAAAGATTGACACTTAAGTATAACAAATATCACTAGTGTTTATTATGTACATATATATTAACATTTTTATCACAACTTCTGAAGTAGTGATCGGGATGTTAATATAACTTGACTTTTTGGAAGCGCTTTTTTCATCACTTCTTTAGAAGTACATATTTCTTGGCCTTTTGGGTGTGATTATGTCATTTTTATTTGGTGATTTAGAACTTCTATATAAGAAGTCCTTTTTCCACTTATTTTTGTTAGATTGATTGAAAGAGTATTTTTTTGTAATATTTACACAAAAAACACTGTTCGACAGCAAAAACCTCCCAGTAAAATTTCTAAAGGTATTATGATGTACGCTTCTTTTCCTCAATTTTTTGTCTTTTCTTGCAAGAGCGGTGTGAGCAAAACAGATATATATGAGTAAAAGAATAAAAACTACATGGAATTTTCGAAGCTGACGTTTTTTATTTCCATTTTATTAATTACACAATGGGCCAAATATCATTATTTGTAAAACAAATTAAACAAATTTAAAAATTCTATGAAAAAATTTAATTTATTTATAAAAGACACAAGAAAGCTTCAAAGCATAAATTAAAGCATATTTTTCATAATAAACCATGCAAACCGCGTTGTATACATAGAAAAAAATTAAGTATAAAAATGTTGTTCCAAAAAATTTACAAAATTGTCCCATTGTTCGAACAAAAAAATAACATATTAACAAAAATGCAAATTTTTGCCAAATTTATGCAATAAAACACACTGAAATTATGATATTTAAATAGATTTATTTTGCTATTAATTTATTCTCAATTTTTTTGCACATTTTTATTAAAAATAAACACAATTTTCGATATTTTTTGTAATTTTCAAATATATTTTTTCTGTTTGTTTTGATTTTTTTTTTTAATTTTGTTTATTTGTTTTGGAAAAAGAAAAAACTGACAGTTGAAAAATAATATAAAGACGAAAACTTTTGTCTTTTTTTAAGTTTTGCTGCTTTTTCTCTGCTTTCAGTAACTTGAAATTTGACTTGAAATAACTTTTTTGTTTTTATAGTGTTTGTTTTTTACTCATTACAAAACCTATTGGAATATAGTCGCACTTTTTCAACTATTCTTTATCAAGACGAAAAATTGATGAAAACAAGTGTACATCATACCACCTTAACCGGTCCTTGTAGATTTTGGTATCATGCTTCCAAATCTATCGTCCAAATTTTTCTAGCAAGTACCGTTTTTGAGCTATAGGTGGTATGATGTACACTTGTTTTCATCAATTTTTCGTCATGATAAAGAATAGTTGAAAAAGTGCGACTATATTTCAATAGGTTTTGTAATGAGTAAAAAACAAACACTATAAAAACAAAAAAGTTATTTCAAGTCAAATGTCAAGTTTCTGAAAGCAGAGAAAAAGCAGCAAAACTTTAAAAAAGACAAAAGTTTTCGTCTTTTTATTATTTTTCAACTGGCAGTTTTTTCTTTTTCCAAAACAAATAAACAAAATTAAAAAAAAAAAACAAAACAAACAGAAAAAATATATTTGAAAATTACAAAAAATATCGAAAATTGTGTTTATTTTTAATAAAAATGTGCAAAAAATTTGAGATTAAATTAATAGCAAAATAAATCTAATTTGCACGGTTTATTATGAAAAATATGCTTTAATTTATGCTTTGAAGCTTTCTTGTATCTTTTATAAATAAATTAAATTTTTTCATAGAATTTTTAAATTTGTTTAATTTATTTTACAAATAATGATATTTGGCCCATTGTGTAATTAATAAAATGGAAATATAAAACGTCAACTTCGAAAATTCCATGTAGTTTTTATTCTTTTACTCATATATATCTGTTTTGCTCACACAGCTCTTGCAAGAAAAGACAAAAAATTGAGGAAAAAAAGTGTACATCATAATACCTTATTCGCTGTTAAAGGTATTATGATGTACACTTTTTTTCCTCAATTTTTTGTCTTTTCTTGCAAGAGCTGTGTGAGCAAAATAGATATATATGTGTAAAAGAATAAAAACTACATGGAATTTTCGAAGTTGACGTTTTTTATTTCCATTTTATTAATTACACAATGGGCCAAATATCATTATTTGTAAAATAAATTAAACAAATTTAAAAATTCTATGAAAAAATTTAATTTATTTATAAAAGACACAAAAAAGCTTCAAATCATAAATTAAAGCATATTTTTTTATAATAAACCGTGCAAACCGCGTTGTATACATAGAAAAAAAATTAAGTATAAAAATTTTGTTCCAAAAAATTTACAAAATTGTCCCATTGTTCGAACAAAAAAATAACATATTAACAAAAATGCAAATTTTTGCCAAATTTATGCAATAAAACACACTGAAATTATGATATTTAAATAGATTTATTTTCGTATTACTTTATTCTCAAATTTTTTGCACATTTTTATTAAAAATAAACACAATTTTCGATATTTTTTGTAATTTTCAAATATATTTTTTCTGTTTGTTTTGGTTTTTTTTTAATTTTGTTTATTTGTTTTGGAAAAAGAAAAAACTGCCAGTTGAAAAATAATAAAAAGACGAAAACTTTTGTCTTTTTTAAAGTTTTGCTGCTTTTTCTCTGCTTTCAGAAACTTGAAATTTGACTTGAAATAACTTTTTTGTTTTTATAGTGTTTGTTTTTTACTCATTACAAAACCTATTGGAATATAGTCGCACTTTTTCAACTATTCTTTATCAAGACGAAAAATTGATGAAAACAAGTGTACATCATACCACCTTAAAAAGTAAAAAAAAAAAAAATAAACAATATTTTAGCACTTTTAGGGGTCCACTGTTACGTATTCTTACGTTGCTCCCACTTCCTGATTCCAAAACTGCAATCCAAATTTTTTAAGCATGTTCTGTTTTTGAGATATTCGCGTTTGAAAATTTTAGTGTGATTTAAAAAGAATATAAAAGTGCGCAACAGTGGAGTTTGAGTTTTTCAAACGCCAATATTTCAAAAACAGTACGCGATAGAAAAATTTGGATACCAGATTTGGAATAAAGATGTCTTATTTTAACTAAATCGAGTACTATTGTGTTTGAGCAATTTAAGAATACGTTACAGAGGAGACCCAAATATTTCAATATTCAAACGCGAATATCTTAAAAAACTTACGTGATAGAAAAATTAATTTCATTGATAACACAGGTTCACAAAATTTGAACTTTTCCAATTTGCCTGACCTTTGACAGCTGATTTATATGGATTTTAGTGTGCTGATTCCGAATCTGTTATCCAATTGTTTCCATCAGCTCGCGTTCGCTAGCAAATCGCAAAAAAAGGTGTTGCCATGTGCCAAAAAAAAGTGTTGCCCTGGGACAAAAAAAGTGTTGCCCTGTGTAATCAAACGTATATACTTCGAATTAAAAAACGAGTAATTATAAACATAACAAAACTATAAAAATTCACGGCGAATCGATTCACCAGTTTGTTCTGACTACAAGCCTAGACCTCAATTTTCTAAAAAGCTTAAACAATCTTTAATAACAGTTTGTAAATGTACCCAGTCAGAAAAAAACAAGCGGGCCAAGGTTGGCAAAACGTTGGCAAAGGTGTTGCCAACGTTGCCAACGTTGGCAAAGGTGTTGCCAACGTTGGCAAAATACCCGATTTACAAAAAATACTGTACAGTAACAAAGCCAAAATGATAACACCAAAAAGTGTCTTGGCCAATATGTTTTTCTGATGTTGGCACACTGTTGGCAAAACAAAAAATACTGTACATTCCCAGTACTTAATTTTTATGTTAAACTGTGCAGTGCCAAAGCCAGGATTAGAATACCAAATATGAATTGGCCGATGTGTACAAAAATCACATTTTCTTCCATTACGTGTCTTAAAATATTCCATTTATTTTTTTAAAATCTTCGATTTTTTCGTGCTTTTTTGCCACTTTTTTTAAGCTTCCAAAAATGTCGTAGAATTTACAATAGAATGGTGAAATATAATTTTAAATATACCAGCCGTTTTTCCTCCGCATGGGAATGAGTTATAAACCGAAAGAAGTTGGAGTTAAACCGAAAGGAGATGGAAACCGAAAGGAGTTCAAAAAAAAAAAACTACTCCATCATATCAAATTTTAAAGAGATCGGACCAGTCCTTCATGTAGTCCATATAAAACCTTCCCGATTTTCTCATAAATATCTCAAAATTCAAGAAATTTGAACATTTTTGTTTAAATATTGTTTGTAGGTGTTAAACCTGGACTTAGTCCAAATATAAAATTTTCGCCCGAAATTCAGTTAAGTCGGTCTATTTCCAACAAAACCAAGATCTTAAAAGAGATAGATATAATCGGATATTAGTTCCTTTTTCTGGAAAACACTAGTATGGTCAGTCTTGACCGACTATATGGTCAGTCTTGACCGACTATAATTTTCTTACTTCTTTTATTAAAACAGAAGTCAAATAAAAAACTTTAATTTATAATCACCCAAGCAGAAATTGACGACGGTTGTAAAAAAAGCGTTCTGAAAGCACTGTAAAAAAAACAATTTCAAAACTTTTTTGGAACGCTTTGCGAGCGTATTCGAACAGCGTTTTAAGAGTTCTTTAGATTTTTTTTTTTTTTAAATTTCTAAGTTCCGAAATTATTTTTGAAAACAATATTTTTTAATTTTTTTTGTTTTTTAAGTAAAAAACAATGATGGGTACCAATACCTTTTCGATACCAATACCCGTTAATACCAATTCAAATTGAAAACCAATACCAATAAAAAACCAATACCTTTATTTGTGCGATACCAATACCGATAAAAAACCAATACTGATTCCCCACTACCAATACCAATTAAAAACCAATACTTTTATTCTTCAAAACCAATACCAATAAAAAACCAATACCAATTCATTTTTTCTACTTTCGTATCGGTTTTGTTTCGGTTTTTTGTATTCTTATTTTCGTTTGTTTTAATTGTGACGTCAAACATTTTCTTTCCATCACATTATTAGGTTTTACCTGACTAACGAATTGCAAAAGATGTTACATCGATCAGTAATCGCTTGCATGCAATGTCACATAACAAAAAGGAGTTAGCTACTTGAATTTTAAAAGCCATAAAAACATAAAAGAATTATTTTTTGTCACGGTTTTTATGACCCCTAATAAAATTTCTGTGATAAAATTTTTTCTTTTGCAAACATTGTTAATATTTGATATATATTAGAGTTGTCAGTCGATTAAAAATAATTCGATTAATCGATCAAACAAAACCCAACTCTTGATCGAATAATTCAAAAATGACGATTTTCGAATAACGAATAAATCGATTAATTAATGTCGATTAATCGAACAATTTTTTTTAATTAAAAAATTAAATAAATGCTTAGAATTTGATTTATTCTCATAAATTTTGAAAGATTTTATACAAAATGTAGGAAAGTTAAAATATATTGAAGCCATAGCCCTGAATAGCACATCCATTATAGAATTAGAGGGAGTTATCAAGTTTTTATTATCAAGTTTAAATAAGAATTAATGAGAGACGTATAAAAGAGTTAAATACGTTAATAATTTTTCTAAATTCTGGAAATTTTCCGAGCAATGAAAGTTTCTTAAAATATTCTCCAAAAAGCGAAACAAAATAATATGCAAATGAATTATACTCCAGATTATTTTATGTTGAAAGTAATCACAATAATTCAGATAAAAGTATTGAAATAGAGGAAGTTATTAGTAATGAAAATAATAATCTTTTATGCGAGTTAAATAATTCAATTCAAAGTACATATTAAAAATTCAGAAAATAAAAAGGACTTCAGCGATATATCAGACGATATGGTATATTTGGGAAAATCTGAAAAAAGAACAGAAAAATTAGATAAACTTTTGTATGCTCTTCTTACTATATCACCTACTTCAACAATTAGCGAAAGAATTGTTTGAAAGCAAAAAAATTGAGTCAACTTTTATTTTTAAAATATTATTTCTTAAGAACAACTTAAATTGTCTTATTTGACAAAAATTAAAATCATTTATGATATATTTTGTCTGAATTCTTCAAATAATAATTTGTATTTGAATTATTTCTCAACAAGTATTAAAATCGACATCCGTTTATTAAAAGTGATCTCAGTTATTCAATTTTTAAGTTTTTTTAACTTTTAAATATTTTATTTTTAAGTTTTTTATGCATTTTTTCGTTAATAAAAATTTGAACTTTCTTATTTTATGTTATTTTATATGAATCGTTTATTTTTTTTGTTAATAAAAATATTTTTTAAAATAATTTTTTTATTCGTTATTCTCTTCGATTAATCGAATAAATTTTGATCTTTAATCGTTTGATCGAACGAGGAAAAACAATTATTTGAATTATTCGAACAAAGTTGAAAGTCGAATAATTGACAACTCTAATATATATACATTGAATGTCACTGCACTCTTATTTGCGTTGTAAAAAAATACTAATGTCCTTTTTTGGAAATTCCAAAATTTTATGTCACAACACCAGAATCCAGAAAAAATTTTTATTGTTTTATTAGAGGCACAGTCATATTATATAAGAATTTAAGAACGCATAATGTGCAGTTTACACTTGCTATTTTTGAGAGTTTAAGGGCTACGTGTTTAAAAAATTCTTTTTTCTGTATCCATTACGTTTTTTATTCTGTTACTGGTGTTTTGTTAAACAACTTGTTTAAGGTCGTTAATGTCGTGTGAACCCCATATAAGAAAAAAATTGACCCGTGTAATCGCAATTGGCAAAAGATCAAAATCGAAAAAGGGGCCCTGCATGATAACCCATTTCGAAAAGGATGAAGTTCAGGTATATTTTGTTACACATGTTAAGTCTCATCTTTCTGCAATTAAAAAATATCTCCCCTTGACCACCGGAATTTATATGTGCATTAAATGCAATGTGCATCAGCACAGAAATTGTTTCAAGCAAAACGAAAAATTATCATTTTTTTAGTTTAGGCTTTTAATTTTTTTTTATTAATTAATATTAGTAGTAATTTTTTTTAGATTTAATTTATTATCAAATTCCACTAATTGAAACATTTTGAAACTATTTATTTTGAAAATAACGAAATAAATTAATAAAATAGCAAATAAATCCAAATATTAAAATTGCATAAAAAGTTGAAATACAGGGGGGTAATAATGTAACTTCAGTGACGGTTACAGTAACTTGATTACAGTAACTTGATAGTCGTCAATCGTATCGTTTCCATCGTTATTCCATTACCATATAGTGTCACTTTATGGTAATAGAATAATGAGCTAACGATGACGATTGACGATTATCAAGTTACATAATTAGCCCCCAGGCTTTTCTGGAATAACGGAACATTAAAATTTTTTTTACAAGAGTTTTGAGATCAGACGGTGCTAATTTTACTAAATAGGTACCTTTTTCCAAAAAAAAAAAATGAATCTTTGTCCAAAATGGGTTAAGTATGTACTATTTAGTTTAAATGTTCCTCCATGGAACCCCAGGAATAAATATATATTTAGTTTAAAGTTTGACTTAATTCTGAATGCAAATACTGCTAAAAAATATATTTTTTTCAAAAGGGGTTTTTCAAAAATAAAACATCCCTCACGCAAAAATTCGACTCACTCTCTAGACACTCACTCAGAATTTTTCAACTCACAATCACGTGATTTAAATGAAAATCACTTTTTTGAGTCACGCAAATCACGGGACCAGCGACCATCTCCAATTCAAATACATAAACAAGAGACAAGTGTCTTTTCATTTGTTTAATCTATAACATCTGTAAATTTTATTTAAAATGAAGTGTCCACCCATGAAAAAGTTTCCTTGTAGGTCTGAATCCAAAAAGTTTCAAGGCACTTATTTATTACCTAAATATAGTCACTTGACTTAAATGAAAATCACTCTATAACCAAATGATTTAAATGAAAATCACTTACGCTCACGCATGAATCACGGGACCAGAGACTATCTCCAATTCAAATACTTAAACAAAAGGCAAGTGTCTCTTCATTTGATTCATCTATAACATCTGTAAATTTTGTTAAAAATGAAGTGTCCACCTTGAAATAGTTTCCTTGTAGGTCCGATTTCAAAAAGTTTCAAGTCACTTATTTATTACCCTTATATACAGTGCTCGAAAAAAACAGTACGTTATTTAACGTTCCGTTCCAAGAACACATTCACTAAAAAGTTTTTTAGTGGTTGTGAAGGTGTTCGCAAACAGAATTCCGAACGTTATGCCTGCGAGTTGAAGAACAGAAACTTTACGATAACGTACCGAACTAGGTGAGAAACAAAATAAAGTTCTTTTAGTGTTCTGTTTGCGAACTTTTGAGACATTTTTTTTTAAATTTAAAATGGCGATATCTCGAAAACTAAGCAAGATAGAGCAAAACGGAGCACATTTTTGGTTCTTTGGATCTCTATAGTATCGCTAGGCCTCTACACATGGGTAGACCCCATTTTGAATCTAAAAAAGTTTGCATTCATAGAAATTTAAAAATGCACATATCTCGGTAAATACTGCCGACACGATGAAAAGTCTAAAAGCATTTTTGTGGATCTTGTCTCGTAGTACATGACCGCTTTTAGACTTTATTTCGTGTCGGCAGTATTTAGCGAGATATGTGCATTTTTAAATTTCCCGGAATGCAAACTTTTTTAGATTCAAAATAAGGACCTAATGGGGTCCACCCATGTGTAGAGGCCTAGCGATACTATGGTAATCCCAAGAACCAAAAATGTGCTCCGTTTTGCTCTATCTTGCTTAGTTTTCAAGATGTCGCCAGTTCAATTTTAAAAATGTCTCAAAAGTTCGCAAAAAGAACACTAAAAGAACTTTATTTTGTTTCTAACCTAGTTCGGTACGTTATCGTAAAGTTTCTGTTCTTCAACTCGCAGGCATAACGTTCGGAATTCTGTTTGCGAACACCTTCACAACCACTAAAAAACTTTTTAGTGAATGTGTTCTTGGAACGGTACGTTTCGATAACGTACGGTCGCTCCATAGTTCCGTACAGAACACTAACGTAACGTAGGTTAGAGTTTTTTTTTCAAACCCTGCTTATATAGTACTTAATTTAAATGAAAATCACTCTATAATCACGTGATTTAAATAAAAATCGCTCACGCCTGAATCACGTGGTTTTCTGAGTCACGCAAATTACGGGACCACAGACCATATGTGATTCAAATACATAAACAAAAGACAAGTTTCTCTTCATTTGTTTCATCTATAACATCTGTAAATTTTATTAAAAATGAAGTGTCCACCCTGAAATAGTTTCCTTGTAGATCCGATTTCAAAAACTTTCAAGGCACTTATTTATTTCCTAAATATAGGCTTATATTCTGAATTTCAAAAAAATCGGTTAGCATTTACGACCTGTAGAGACTTTTGGCCAAAAAACCTACCATCTCGCCCCAGTGTGCACTGTGGGGCGGGCAGAAGGACGACTTACGTTAAATTAATTAATATTAACGACAAAACCTTTTGCATACAAATACCAAAACCGATATAAGTTAAATACCAATACCTATTAAAAACCGATACCGATTCGAGGCTAAAACCAATACCAATACCCAATACCTAAATAATTCAAAACCAATACCGAAACCTATACCAATTCAACAAAAAAAGAAAACCAATACCTATACCAATACTAATATAATTTTAAAAACCAATACCAATACCAATACTTTTATCGAATTGGTACCCATCCTTGGTAAAAAATCATCAAAAATGTTTTTAGAATTTTTTTTCTAAATTTCTAAAGTTTCGAAAATTTTTTTGAAAAATTTTCTAAGTTTCTTGGTGTATAAACATTTTTTTTCGGATTTCACTTTGTATCAAACAAATTATTATAACCCAACTAAAACAGAAAATTTCTTTAAAAACCCAAAGTAAAAAATTTCTGTCAGAAATTCGTTACTTTGGGTTTTTAAAGCGCTTTGATGACTTTAAAAAAACGTTCTCAAAGCACTTTTTTACATCGCTTTTAAAACGCTTTAAAACTAGTGTAGATTGATGTTATCATTCGGATCATCTGAAGCCGCTTTGAAGTTGGTATACAGAACGCTCGTACAACCGTCCATAACTCTTTCAGAATTGCTTTATCCAATTATGTAAAAAAATTGTCGTTAATGTTGAACAAATTGTACTGGCGGTGTATATTTCTTATTGTAATTGCCAACGTTGGATAAGCATTGGCATTTCCATCAAAGCCAGCGCTCTGCCAGTACAATCCCACCAAAAAAAGAGCTTACCATTCACTACAAAATTCACCACAACTTATGAACCAGATGTACTTCTTCTTCAACTGAAACATTGATGAATTTAATATGGGCGTGACACACAAAGTATGTTCTTTTTATCGCCACTTTTCAGTGGCGAAAGATTGACACTTAAGTATAACATATATCACTAGTGTTTTTATCACAACTTCTGAAGTAGTGATCCGGATGTTAATATAACTTGACCTTTTGGAAGCACTTTTTTCATCACTTCTTAAGAAGTACATATTTCTTGGCATTTTGGGTGTGATTATGTCATTATACCCTACACCACACTGTGGTACAGGGTATAATGAGTTTGTGCTGATGTTTGTAACTACCCGAAATATTGGTCCTAGACCCACTTTTAAGTATACCGATCGACTTAGAATCACTTTTTGAGTCGATTTAGCGATGTCCGTCCGTCCGTCCGTCCGTCTGTCCGTCCGTCCGTCTGTCTGTCCATGTAAACGGTGTAAACACGATACAGGTCGCAATTCTCGATCAATTGACTTGAAATTTAAAACTTAAGCCTCTTTTGGCCCAAGCCTATTGAAATTGGAAGAAATCGGTCCATATTTAGACCTAGCCCCCATACAAAGGTCCTCTTTAGTTTTGGCTCAAATGACTCTAATAGTCGCATTTTAATAGGTATCTTTTCAAAATTTGTCAGGAATTAATGTTTTATACACACAAATCACCATTCCGAATTTTAAAGAAATCGAACCAGTTCTTCTAGTAGCCCCCATACAAACCACCTTCCCGATTTTCACATAAATCTCTCAATTTTCATGAAAATAGAAAATATTTAATTAAAATTCTGTTTGTGTATGTTAAACGCGTACTTTAATAACCTTATCAAATCTAATTATCATCGGACCATTTTGGACTTAGGTCCCATGTGGAAATTTCGCCCGATATTCAGTTGAAGCGATTTATTGTCAACAAAAAGAAGCCTATTCCACTCAAATTTGATTAGTGATTGCTTTTTACACTTATTAAAGATTTGACAAAATATAGATCTAATCAGTCCATGTTTGAACTTGGGACCCATGGTCCGAGAAACTCTGGTGTAGGGTATTATATGGTCGGTCTTGACCGACTATAATTTTCTTACTTGTTTTTATTTGGTGATTTAGAACTTCTAAATTAGAAGTTCTTTTTTCACTTATTTTTGTAAGATTGATTGAAAAGAGTATTTTTTGTATTATTTACACTAAAAACACTGTTCGACAGCAAAAACTTTCCAGTGAAATTTCTAACTGGTCCTTATAGATTTTGGTCTCCTGCTTCCAATCTACCGTCCAAATTTTTCTAGCACGTACCGTTTTTGAGATATTCGCGTTTGAAAATTTAAGCGTGATTTATGAAGAATATAAGTGCGTAACAGTAGAGTTTGAATTTTTCAAACGCCAATATTTCAAAAACAGTACGCGATAGAAAAATTTGGATGTCAGATTTGGAATAAAGATGCCTTATTTTTACTAAATCGAGTTCTATTGTGTTTGAGCAACTTAAGAATACGTTACAGAGGAGACCCAAATGTTTCAATATTAAAATGCGAATATCTTAAAAACCTTACGTGATAGAAAAATTAATTTCATTGATAATCTAACGTATATACTTCGAATTAAAAAAGCAGTAATTATAGAGATCACAAAACTATAAAAATTTACGCGAATTGATTCACAAGTTTGTTTTGACCACAATCCCATACCTCAATTTTCTAAAAAGCTTAAACAATCTTTAATAATGTGATGCAGCAACATCCGTAAATGTATTTATTTAATTTAGGACCAACTTTTTTTGATATAAGAAATGAAATTCGAAAAATTTATCAATAATCGATTTTCGTCTTTTCGATTTTTTAAGCTCTAAATAAAGAGAAATGAAATGCAACTACCAAATTTTGTCACCATTTTTGCAAAACCTAAATCTATTTGAAGCTGGAAGTAGAAAAAATTGCATACTTCGTGTATCACCCTCATTCTAATTGTTTCAGTTGAAAAAGAAGTTCATATGGTGTGGTGATTTGATTCCTAAGAACATATAAAAAAGGTACTTCAAAATCATTAAGCAAAGAACTGGTGAAAGATGTTTTTATTGTTATTTTGTAGCATTTTTGGAAGTGATTTTAAAAGTACTTCCTACGGAATATGAAGTTCGGCACCTATCGCTACGTTGTATGTAGTGAAACCACTAATTCTTTTTGAACCACTTCGTTTATTTTTTGCTGGGATATTTTTGGTACGGTTGGCAATTTCTGACTGGGTATTTATTTAATTTATGACCAACTTTTTTCGATATAAGAAATAGAATGGTAGTTCAACGTCAAATTGCTTGTATGAAATGTGAAAAATTTATCAATAATTGATTTTCGTCTTTTCGATTTTTTAAGCTCTAAATAAAGAGAAATGAAATGACATTACAAAATTTTTTCACCATTTTTGCAAAACCTCCCAGCAAAATTTTCTGTTCCAAATAATCGGTTCTGGAACGCACCAAACTACCCTAAACCGGTTCTACTTAACATTCCAGAATCAATGAATTTTGTTTAAAATTGTCCCAAAAGCAATCGATTTTAGAGCAAGTAATTTTTTGAAAAATAATTTTACATAGAAAATTTTGTTGTGATTACCGTAGAATGTATTCAAGAATCCATTGAACCAGGAATTTGTTCCAAAAAATTTTCCGGGGCTAAATCTATTTGAAGCTGGACATAGAAAAAATTGCATACTTCGTGTGTCACCTAGGGTTATATAGTCGCAACAAAAAGTCGACTTTTCGACTTTTCGACTTTTTTCAATTTCTAAAAAGTCGATTTTTCGACTTTTCGACTTTTTTCAAATTTTAAAAAGTCGACTTTTCGACCTTTCGACTTTTTAAAAAGTCGACTTTTTTCGACTTTTCGACTTTTCGTCTTTTCGACTTTTTTCGACTTTTTTCGACTTTTCGACTTTCTTCGACTTTTTAACTTTTTTCGACCTTTTCCAACTTTAAAAAGTCGATTTTTTTGTAAATAGAAGTTTAGTTTTGACTTGTTGTAAGCATTTAGGTGCTATTTTTTTGGTTGTATTTTATTTATCAAAAAAAGTCAAAGAAATCGATAATGTGGAAAAGGTTGAAAAAATCGAAAGCAAAAGAGGCGACTTTCGATTTATAGAACCCTATCACTGAGGTGTTTACAATAATCAAAAATATTGGTAAATATTGCAGTTAACACTTTCTAACTCATGAATTTGGCATTGACATTTTTGCTTCACATAAAAAATACATGGAAACACCAAAAGCTTCAGTTGTTATTAAACTCGGCTCTCATTTTTCAGGAGAAAGAAATTATTTACTTTTCGACTTTTTAAGAACAAAAAAGTCGATTTCGACTTTTCGACTTTTTCATACAAAAAGTCGATTAATCGACTTTTCGACTTTTCGACTATAGAACCCTAGTGTCACCCCCATTCTAAGTGTTTTAGTTAAAAAAGAAGTTCATATGTTATGGTGATTTGATTTAATTTGATTAGTTCCTAAGAACATATGAAAGAGGTACTTCAAAATCATTAAGCAAAGAACTGCTAAAAGGTGTTTTTATTGTTATTTTGTAGCATTTTTAGAAGTGATTTTAAAAGTACTTCCTACGGAATATGAAGTTCGGCCTATCGCCTATCGCTACTTTGTATGTAGTGAAACTACTAATTCTTTTTGAACCACTTCGTTTATTTTTTGTTGGGAAGTAAAAAAAAAATTCATTATATTGAATTTAAAGGATAATTAATACAAAATTGTGATTTAAAAATATTTTTATTATTGTTTTAAGGAAATTAAATACTTTTTGTGCAAGAAATCGAAAAAAGTATAATAAAAATTTGTTAATTTTAATTTCGTGAGTCTTTGTGAGCGTGATTATTTTGGAGCGTGAGAAAACTTTCAGTTACATTTAAAAATTAAAAGTTTGGTTTTACTCACAAATTAATATATTTTTTTTTAAATTCATAAATGGTACAGTTCCTAAATAAAAAATGGGTATAAACATCTCCCAATTAAAAAAATGTGGAATTTTTAAAAAAAAAAATAGTTTGCCGGAGAAATACGCACAGTTGTCTTAACATTACTTAAATATCACATTAGCATCTTCGTAAGGAATACAAGTGTAAAAAGTAGCTCAAGATTACCAGTAGCTCAAGATTTTAAAGGTGTTTAGCAAATTTCAAGAAAAGAGTTTAAAAAAAAGTATCGAATTCCAGGTATTTCTCATTCATTCTTTTTTGCGACCAACCTCTTTCGAGTGTGTGAGTGTGCTCATGCCATTAAGATAAGCTTAACAATACGAGTTTTTTTGTTCATTCAACCGACGTTTTTTCTTATTAGAGTTGAACACGGGGTTTTTTAAAGAAACGTTAACAGGTTTTTTCAGAATCCGATGCTAAACATTTTTAGGTGACAAAGGGATTCTCTAAATCTATAACATTTCAAAATATTAAATTCAAGAATTTTTCTTAGGAAAAATTTTTAAATTCTGGAATATCCGAAACTAAACTGATTAGATAGATCTAAAAACATTTTTTGTTTAGAAAATTCTCAGATTTCCAAAAAAAATATTGAAAAAATGTTCAGATTCTATTAAAATAAAAACGAAAATCTTTTCGTGATAATTGGCTTAATCAGTTTTAAGCATTTTTGTGAAAGGAAGGATTTTGTTGCGGTAATAGTAGGTGTGTTCCAGAACTTTCCGGGTAAAGTTCGGTAAAATGAGAGAAAATCAAAAAACCTCTCACGATACCACAAAAATGCCAATGGGCTAGGTTATAGAAAATGAAATAAATAAATAAATAAATACTAAATACTAAAAGTACGGGAACGCTAAAAACCACATTTCAAGCCCAAAATAATAGAAAATGTAAACAAACCAATAACGCTAAAATATTTTCGTAAGAAAAATTACTTGAAACAAGAAAACAAATTGTAAAAGTTTATTTTAATAACAAATTATCTTTTTTTGTATTGAAAAAACACATTTCCTTGGTTTAGTTCTTTATTTTATTTAAATTTCCAATTTAGCTTCACAAAAAAAAATCAGCTGTTTTTTTAACATCTGACTGTTACCAATTTACCCGAAAAAAAGTGCGGGTAAGTTCGGTAAAATGAGAAAGTAATTTATTCTCTTAAAAACTCTCTCATTTACCCAATTTTTGCGTACGGGAACGCTTTTCGGGCTGGTTTGTGTACCCGCGGGCACCCGCGGTAACGTTCTGGAACACACCTAGTAATTATAATATATAATTGCTTTTATACTTACTTTGTTGTGTTTTCTTATTATCGGATATTTTGTTAATTGCATGTGTAAAATCATTTGTCTTTTTTGAATTGGCGCCACCTAAATGTGAAATCGGATTTGATGATTTATTACGATTATTTTTATTCAGAGTGCCACTACTAATTGTACTACCGCTATTTACAGCACTAGCAGACCCACCACTACCAATAGCACCTCCACCAACACCACCACCTAATGTATGCGGTACTTGATCTGTCCGGGAATTAGCAACATTCGTTGGCTTTGGATTATTTAAAATAACTGCAGCATCACCAGCAATATCTGGCCAATTACTACCGAGTAGTTCTTGTAAATCATATTCTTGTCGCGTTTTATCTACAACGATAACATTACCTTCGTTTCGGGTGGATTCATTAATGTCGTTGTTATTTATCACCACAATATCAGGACCATCAAAATTTATTGCCGATGGCGATGGTTTATTTTGATCTTTACGTTTATTTTTTAATATTCCCGCCTGTGGTTGTGTTTGTGTCTGAACGGTATTGGTGGTGCGACGTTCTAAACTTCTTTCATAATTTTCGATGGTTTGTTTAAAGTCTTCGTCATTATCGTCAGCTACTGCAACAGCATTTGTGGTTTGCTTTTTACGATCCATCTCTATGTTAGTAAAATCTGTTGTATCCCCGATGCTGGCATAAAATAGTGCTGTGGCTTCTTTGTTTTTCTTAGATTTTTTCTCACGTTTTAACGATGATGTATTACTGCTAGTACTACTACCAATTATAGCACTGCTTGGTCCACCAATGGCAGATTTTAAATTTTCAAATTTCTCTGATAAAAATTCACGAGCGGAAAGTTTCTTTTGAATATCCTTTGGTATGGGTGAAATCCAATTAGCAGTAGTAAAAATTGCCAGTTTTGGTTCACATTGCATATATTGCAATGAAAATGGAACTCTGTCCGATTGGGGTGAAAAACCACTTTCTAAATTCTAAAATTAAAAATTAAATAAATTATTAAGTTGTAGATTTTTGTTTTCAAATTAATTTGAAAACAAATTAATTTGAAAACAATTATTGAAAAATTCAAGTTAAAGAAATAAGTAAATGTTTAAATTCGGCTGTACCGAATCTTTTATACCCCCCAACGTGTAAAAAAAAAATTGACAGGGAAGTTTTTTGGGGGGTGTACGGTGGTATATAGGGGCAACTCCCCCATCGTGGTAAATGTTTATAAATTAATTTATTGTGCTTTTGTCCTTAAGCAATATAGTATAGTAATTAATAATACGCCCACAAAAGGGGGCGGGCAAAAAACGCATTCCGAAATCCCGTGTGTCCAAGCATACTTGGGACATGACCATTTTTTCATGTAAAATGCCAATGAAAAAGCATGCATTATTTTTTCATACAAAAGTAATACCTGGTCACAAGTATGGGTCCAAGTGCATGACTTATCATTTCTTCTGATATAAAAATGTTTAATTTGTTTAACTAAAAAAGATAGCGTTTGACAGATCTTGGTTTAGTTTTAAAGGGAGGGTGTTGGGGCTTTTCAATGGGGGTTCACTGTTATCTTGCTTCCAACAAATAGGATTTCATATAAATTGGACCTCCTGATTCCAAAATTGCAATCCAAATTTTTCTAGCATGTTTCGTTTTCGAGATATTCGCGTTCGAGATTTGCGCGTGGAAAAATTTTCAAACGCAAAAAACTCAAAAACGGAACGTGCTAGAAAAATTTGGATTACAGTTTTGGAATCAGGAGGTCCATTTTATATGAAATCAAGTCCTATTTGTTGGAAGCAACATAACAGCGGATCTCAAAAACGGTACGTGCTAGAACAAAATGGAAGGCAGATTTGGGTTCAGGGGAGCAAAATCTATTAGAATCAATTGGATATTTTACTGGGACGTTTTTATTGTCGAACAGTGTAATTTTTTAGCAATAATATTGAAAACAGGATCAGCTAGGATTTTCGTGTTAAAGATTTTTAAAGTTCAAAATAAAGAGGAGTGAAATGACATTAACCGAATTGGTCCCCATATTAAGACAACCTAAACCTGCTTGAAAAGGGGTGTGTAATAGGGTGGCTCGTTTTTGGGCTTTTCTCTCTGATCAAATTCTAATACCAGCCAAAAGTGTCGGTCCCTTAAGAGTAACTCACATGCAAAATATCACTCCAATCGGAGTTTATCTTCTGTCTCCACTTTGAGCCTCAAAATTTGGGTTTTTGCAAAAAAGGAATTTTTAAACAAAAAATAAAAAAAATTAAATTTTTTTTTATTAAAATAATAAAAAAAATTATTTTTGTATAATATTCGATCGTAAATACTTAAATATGAAATTTAAAAAATTTATTTAAATTTTTCTCAAAACACCTTTTTTCAAAATTTCAAAATTTTATTGAAAAAAAATTTAAAATATATAATTTTTTCTTTCTGAATTCATTAAGAACACCTTGGAGAAGCAAAATGTGAAATATGGCGGATATCCGTCGGGCCACTTTTCGGGAATTGCTGGGGAAGTTAGCGGATTTCAAGGAAATGTTGGTTTTATCAATAACACAGTGATACAAAATCGAACTTTCGGAATCGGAATGGGATGAAACCAAAAGCAAATGAAAGCTGACGTTTTCCATAACAAAACCCTCAAGGCCTTTTTTTTAGGTCAGAGCTAGATTTTATTTTACACGCATTTAAAGTTGGTGATTTTAAAGCATTTAAAGTTTTTGTGTACTAAACGTGTCCAACTTTAAAGACCCCTGGTGGTGCCCTTATTGGACCTGTAGGGTCCAGTTTCCAAACTTAAGCTCAAAATTACTTCAGCTATGACTGGTATGAATTTTGCTGTAATCGGTCCAGTACCTATTTACTGAATAGCCAAATTATTTAAATAAACCATGTACACCGTTGCGTATGATTGTTATTTAAAGGCAATTATTAACATAAATCACTGGACACCGTTGCGTATGATTGTTATTTAAAGGCAATTACAATATTAATCATTCGCCACTAATACAGTTTTCAAGCATTTATTATTGTAATTATAATAAAAGTGCACTAACTTCAAATGCGTGTAAAACAAAATCTAGCTCTGAACTAGAAAAAAGCCTTGAGGGGTTTGTTATGGAATATGTCAACTTTCATTTGCTTTTGGTTTCATCCCATTCCGATTTTGGGTGTTGCACTGTGTAATTTGGATTAATAAAATCTTATAAATTTCATTTTTGAAAAAAATTAGCGGGTTTTTGGTGTCGTAGCATTCTATTAAATAACTTCAAGTCTGTCGTGAAATCTTACCGATCTAGGACGCCTTTAACCCACATTGGCTGGGGGTCAAAAATGACCCCCACAGAAGATTTAAAGTTTAGAGCTTAAATTTTGTACTATAAACAAGTATAAAACGGCTTTTGTGTTTTGTACCCCTACTATTATTTCATATTAATAGATTATCTTTACAAAAATCGTTAACCCTTCTTCGTAGGGGGTCAAAAATTACCCATTCACTAAAAAATATATATTTTTTATAAAAAATTTATTTGTGGCAATCTATTAGATAACTTTAAATCAGCCCTAAAATCTTACCTATTTAAGATATATTAAACCCATATTGGCCAGGGGTCAAAAATGAAAAAACTTTTAGGCATAGTGCTTGAATTTTTTGATATCAACAAAATATATATATTTTACTGAATGGGTCATTTTTGACCCCCTACCAAGAAGGGTTAACGATTTTTTTAAAGATAATGTATTAATACGAAATTATAGTTTGTGAAAATAGCACAGAAGCCATTTGATACTTGTTTATAGCACAAAATTTAAGCTCTGCTGGGGTCATATTCGACCCCCAGAAAATGTGGGTTAAAGGCGTCCTAGATCGGTAAGATTTCACGACAGACTTAAAGTTATTTAATAGAATGCCACGACACCAAAAACCCGTTAATTTTGCCAAAAATGAAATTTATAAGATTTTATTAATCCGAATTATTGATAAAACCAACATTTTCTTGAAATCCGCTAAATTCCCCCCGCGATTCCCGAAAAGTTGCCCGACGGATATCCGCCATATTTCACATTTTTCTTCTCCAAGGTGTTCTTAATGAATTCAGAAAGAAAAAATTATATATTTTAATTTTTTTTTCAATAAAATTTTGAAATTTTGAAAAAAGGTGTTTTGAGAACGCCCCCAAAACCATGCCATTTTTTTGGTATCAAGTTTGAACGGGTTAATGATATCGTAAAATTTTTAAATTTCATATTTAAGTATTTACGATCGAATATTATACAAAAATATTTTTTTTTAATTATTTTAATAAAAAAAACTTTAAATTTTTTTATTTTTTTGTTTAAAAAGTTCTTTTTTGCAAAAACCCCAATTTTGAGGCTCAAAGTGGAGACAGAAGATAAACTCCGATCGGAGTCATATTTTGCATGTGAGTTACTCTTAAAGGACCGACACTTTTGGCGGGTATTAGAATTTGATCAGAGAGAAAAGCCCGAAAACGAGCCACCCTAGTGTGTAACACTATTAACATTTCAGAGTGGTTTTTCTTCGTATCGTTGAGCATTAAATTTTCAATGATTTTCTGCAAAAAATTTAAAAAAATCAAATAGTTGGCTCTAGACATTTTTTATTTTTTTTTCTCGAAAACCGTCAGTTGTACTAAAAAACTTTAGTACAACTGAAAATATTGTTGTTAAAATTAAGGAGATTTCAAATTTAGAAACAAAAAATAAATTTCAAAAAAATTTCCACAAAATTTTTTAAAAACAATATTGGAATGTCCCTTTTTTCTTGGCAAAGACACTATGGATTTCCAAACCCAAAATTTTGTTTTAAAGTTAAGAATGTCCTTTTAAAAATCAAATTTCAGGGAGATGTTTTTTCGATGCATTTTTGAATCAAATGCAATTTTTGGATGTATTTTTCAAAACATTGCCCCCATTAAGTTTTTTTTTTTTTTTTAAACCCGCATAAATCGAAAATAAAGCATTTTTTATATAAACTTGAGAACCGATTTCTGGGACGGCGTACTTTCAAATAATGCAGGTTTTAAAAAAATCTAAGGGGGATAGTTTTGAAAAATTCATCTAAAAATTGGGTTTGCATAAAAAATGCATTGTTGTTTGTAATATTTTTTGTAAGCATTGATATAAATAAAGCGATTGATAGAGTCTAATGCTTGTTGTATGGTAGAAATCAAATACTTTTGAAAATATTGCTCTTAAAAGTATCATACTTTTTTTATTTTTTATTTTTGAAGAAAATTAAATTCGAGAAAAAATCAAGATTTTTTAAAATTTCCAAATCTGATAATGGCTACACTCAAAAAATTTCATAGGTACAATGAACGAAATACTTCGTACATTGTACGAAATATTTCGTGGTTTTGCCGGAACGAAATATTTCGTAATATTTACCTATGGCATTTCGTAAATGTTACGAAGTTTTTTTTAGTGATATTTACGAAATAAATACGAAAATATTTCGTAAATTTACGAAATATTTAGTATAACTACGAAATATTTCGTAAAAATACTAAATATTTTCGTACATATTACGAAGTTTTTTTTTGTAAACACGAATTATGTTTGTTTTTACGAAAATATTTCGTAAAGTTACGAAATATTTTGTATAACTACGAAATATTTTGTATAATTACGAAATATTTCGTAAAAATAAAAAATATTTTTGTACATATTGCGAAGTTTTTTTTTTGTAAATACGAATTATGTTTAGTTTAACGAAAATATTTCGTAAAGTTACGAAATATTTTGTATAAATACGAAATATTTTGTATAATTACGAAATATTTCGAAATAAAACGAAATTTTGTATTTTTACGAAATTTAAGGTATTCTTAAAAATTAAAAGATTATGTAGTATGTACAAAAATTTAGGGGCCTGTCACAGACTCAACTCCGTTCGGAAGTGGAATAAGTGGTTAACTCGTAAAACGCAAATCGAATATTTTTTCGGAATGAAACCACTTTTGTACAATTCAATTCCACTTTGATTTTTGAAAGTGATTTCATTCCGAAAAAAATAATATTTCTTTTGCGTTTTATGAGTAAACCACTTTTTTCAAATGCGAACGGAATTGAGTCTGCCCCTTAGTTTATGGTACGATATATTTGTTTTGTATTTGTATGCAAAATTATTTGTATTTTTATGTATGACATTTTTTTGGTTAAATTGTATCATCTTATGGGACATGTCATTGAGTACATTCCGTCCGGAAGTGGGATCGAATATTTTTTAAAAACGTAAAACAAAATATTTTGTCGGAATCAAAACACTTCCAAATATTCACTGTAATTTAAAGTGGTTTCTTTAGGAAAAAAATAGTTCCCGAGCAAACATTCAATTTAATTTCTAAACGGAATTGACTCGGTGACATGCCCGTATAACTTTTCACTAATGTCGCAGCACCTAACAGACTGCATTGAAAAATATATCTTGGGTGATTTGTAGAGTCCGACCGAATATTCGGTTTCGGTCTCGGTTTCGGCCGAATAATGGGGTTTCGGCCTCTATTCGGTATTCGGCAAAATTTTGGCCGAATATTAGCCGAAACCGAAACTTTTTGGTATTTTAAAAAATATGTAAAAAGTCGGTGAATTTTTTAATTTCGTATTTCATTACACTTGTTTCAGTTCAATTGAAGAAAATGTTACAAGTTTATGCAATAAATGTAAAACTGTTTCAGTTTAAAAATTATTTTCTCCTAATCTGCAAATGAAATATACAATTATTTTGTAAGTTTTTTAAAAAACATTTTTTTTTTCAAAAATACAACAATTCCTATGGTTTAAAAGCATTATATGCTGTATATTAATCTTTAACATTTTTTAATAATTTTATTCATGCCAGGCGGTAATTTTTTTTAAGTTTCGGTTTCGGTTCGGTTTCGGCCGAATATTACTTTTTCGGCCGAATATTCGGTTCGGTTTCGGTTCGGCCTCGAAAACTGGTTTCGGTCGGACTCTAGTGATTTGACTTTGTGTTATGCTGAAAATAATTCAAAATTAGAAACCGTAAACAAAAATTAAAAAGAGAAGGATAAATAAATCAAACCCCTTGATTTTATGATTTTTTTTTCCCCCGAAAAATATTTTTTTAAATTACGAAATATTTCGTTAAGATACGAAGTATTTCGTATTTTTTTGGCTACGAAATGTACTTCGTAAAATAAACGAAATTTGTATTTTTACGAAATTCTAAGTTTTCGTAAAATTACAAAAATAAATGGTATTAATATAAAGAAAATTCAAAGAAATTGAAATTTTATTAAAAGGCACTTGAACCCCTTGTGCTTTAAGCCCCTCATATATGTATGTATTAGGGTTCTATAGTCGAAAAGTCGATTAATCGACTTTTTGTATGAAAAAGTCGAAAAGTCGAAAAGTCGAAAAGTCGAAATCGACTTTTTTGTTCTTAAAAAGTCGAAAAGTCGACTTTGCTTTCGACTTTTTTTTTTTATTTTTTTTTACTTTTGCCAGATGAAAATAATTTCTTTCTTCTGAAAAAAATTTCAAATGAGAGCCGAGTTTAATAACAACTGAAGCTATTGGTATTTCCATGTATTTTGTAAGTGAAGCAAAAATGTCAATGCCAAATTCATGAGTTAGAAAGTGTTAAGTGCAATATTTACCAATATTTTTGATTATTGTAAACAACTCAGTGTTAGAATTCTATAAATCGAAAGTCGACTCTATTGCTTTCGATTTTCGATTTATTTGACTTTTTTTTGAAAAATACAATACAACCAAAAAAAATAGCACCTAAAATGCTAACAAGTCAAAACAAAACTTTTATTTACAAAAAAATCGACTTTTTAAAAGTTGGAAAAAGTCGAAAAAACTTAAAAAGTCGAAGAATGTCGATAAAAGTCGAAAAAGTAGAAAAGTCGAAAAAAGTCGACTTTTTAAAAAGTCGAAAAGTCGACTTTTTAAAATTTGAAAAAAGTCGAAATGTCGAAAAATCTACTTTTTAGAAATTGAAAAAAGTCGACTTTTTGTTGCGACTATATAACCCTACACAGCCTAAACCTGCTTGAGGGTTTTCTTCGTATCGTTGAGCATTAAATTTTCAAAGTTTGGAGGGCCAAATATTTGATTTTCTGCAAAAATTTTGAAAAAATCAAATAGTTGGCTCTAGACATTTTTTATTTACTCGAAAACCGTCAGTTGTACTAAAAAACTTTCTGTGAAAATATTGTTGGTAAAATTAAGGAGACTTTAAATTTAGAAACAAAAAAAAAGTTTCAACAAAATTTTTTAAAAACAATATTGGAATGTCCCTTTTTTCCTGGCAAGGACACTATTAAAGTTAAGAATGTCCTTTTAAAACTCAAATTTCAGGGAGATGTTTTTTCGATGCATTTTTGAATCAAATGCAATTTTTTGATGTATTTTTCAAAACATTGGCCCCCTTAAGTTTTTTTTTTTTTTTTTTTTTTTTTTTAAACCCGCATAAATCGAAAATAAAGCATTTTTTATATAAACTTGAGAACCGATTTTTGGGACGGCGTACTTTCAAATAATGCAGGTTTTAAAAAAAATCTAAGGGGGATAGTTTTAAAAAATTTAAAAAAATAAATGTTATTTTTAAAAAAAATGAAATTCGAGAAAAAATCGAGATTTTTAAAATTTCCAAATTTAATAATGCCCAGGCAGAAATTGATGATGGTACAAAAAATAAAGCACTTTGAAAGTACTATTTTCCAAACGCTCTGAAGGCGCTTTGTTTAACCAACTTAAAAGTGCTTTTACAGCACCTTTTTACGAATTAAAAAAATGTTTTATATATTCCACCCATAATGTAGAATACATAATAATTGTACCATTCCAATAAGGGGAATGAGGCATACATCCTCTGTTAACAAAAGAAAGCACGGGAAAACATTATGAAGTCCACTTGTATCAACTCAATTATTTGTTTACTGTATTTTAAGAAAGTATATAAAAAATTTAATTTAAAAAATCTAAAATTTCATATAAAATTAGCATAAAGCATCTTTAAACCACCTAATTTTTAGTCTTCCGAATGCTTTTATAGCGCTTTGAAAAACAATCATATTAGCGTTTAAGGACGTTATCATTCGGACGTTTTGGAGCACTCTAAAAGCAAAAACCATGACGTTTTGGTAACGCTTGTACCACCATCTAGAGCAGAGCTTCTCACTAACTTTTGCTTTGTGACCCCTTTTCAATATTCAAAATTTTTCGCGACCCCCCAATATAAAAAAAAATATTAACGTGAACTTTGACCTCAGTTTTTTTAAAAACCTAAAGTAATGGAAAAATTTGGAAACCAAATTCCGAAGCAGCATTGAAAGATTAATCGAAACCGTAAGGTCAGATCCCAGATGCATACCAAAAATTTCAAGTAAAAACCTTCTAAAAAATAAAAATAAAACACAATTTTTGTGAACTTTGACCTTAATTTTTTCAAAAAAATGATATCGAAATTACCGATATCGTTAACTAACGAAAATTGTCGGTTGTTTTAACGAATATGTGATTCTATAAATTTTTCAATTAACGACAAGAATTAACGACAAAAATTGTTAATTTGAAATTTTTTTATTTTGAAATTGTATTGAAAACCGAAAAATTTCGTTAACTTTAACTTCAAAAAAAATTTTGTTGATAAGTTAACGATTTTCAATATCGACAAAATTCGGTAGAAAAATGTTATAGAATCGCTTTTAAAGACAATTGTCGATAATTAACGATTTTTGACAATATAACTACTGATTTTTGTCGTTAAAAAGTTAGTGAATTGCGCTACAGGTCCCGAACTACGGCATTTTATATCGAAACTTACTATCTTCATCGATTTTTTATTTCCGAAAATAAAAGAAAAATACCAGTTAAACCTGCACACAGAAAAATAAATTTCCAACCGAATTTTTCAGTTGTATCAATTTATAATTCGGTTGACGTTACGAATTTTGTTGTTGTTTCAATTAAATGTATGTTGTATCAACCGAATTTCGTTGAGACGACCGATATTTAATTTTGACGACCTATTTGCGCATGTATCAACAGTTTTTTAGTTGTATTAACTGAATTTCATTTGGAAATTTTCAAATTTGTTTTTTGTGTGTGATCAGAAATAAAGAAATGTTTACCAAGAAAGCATTTAAAGTTCAATTTGGAGTAATGATTGTTCTCTTTTCAAAATTATGTATCAATGTTTGGTAGTGATTGAAATTTTATTCGATCACGAATCTAGATCCGTTATTCGGATCCAGATTTGGAATCAGCATTAAAAAGTGAATCGAAAAAAGTGGTCAGATCCCAGACGCATCCGAAAATTTCACAAACAAAGTTCTTTAAAATGCACAAGAATACGTTTTTGTGAACTTTGCCTTTAATTTTCTCAAAAACCTAACGTACTAGAGAATAAATGGTGTTAATATAAAGAAAATTAAAAGAAATTGAAATTTTATAAAAATGCACTTGAACCCCTTGTGCTTTAAGCCCCTCATATATGTATATAGAGTCCTATACCAATATATCGACGTGTTACACACGGAATCACAAAGTTTGAATAACCCCATACTGTGGTTGGAGGGTATACAAAAGAGAGCTTATACTAGGGCAGTGATTATAATATTCTTATTATGAATAGATCTACAAATACTTATATTTGTCTAAATAAATAAAAAATTTTTAGGATAAAATTAAAAAAAAAATCTAAAGTTATCTTACAAAGAAAAGTATTAATTTTTTTCTATTAATTTCATTTCAGAGTTTATTTTTCTCCAAACTTTCTACCATCATACCAGTAATTCCAATCCAAAAACGTAACCAACAGGATGTAATTCTGAAACTGGTCCTATATAGCGGATTATACAATCATAACGTATACCAGTCTTTCCAAACATCTCACCGGACACACTCACAAAATCATTTATTTTCAAATACAAAAACCATTTACAATGATTTGTATCCTTTACCATACGTAAACGTTGTTCGGGATCCACAATACTGATAATAAAAGGCCAGAGGTCTTCATTGACATGTAGTAAATTGGCCTGAGGGCATTCATAAAGATTCTCGTAGATGGCAATATGATTGATATAATCAAGTAATTGAACAGTACTGGTATGTTTAGAGTTTGATCCTCCAGTCGCGTTATTAGGAGGTATTTTAAATTGATATACTTTGACTAGAGAGCCAGCTACGGCAAGGATTTCGTTACAGTTTTCTCCAACTTCTCCATCAGCATCTTCATTTTCTATAAGTATTTCGGGACTTTGATGTAGACGAAGTTTTGTGTTTCTATTGAGAATAGCATATTTGGAAATAACACTATTGTCCATATTTAGCCGTTTAATAAGTCAGATCAATTGCACACACAGGAATAGGATAGGGGACTAGGGAAGAAGAAAAAAAAATTAAATAAACCAACTAAAATTAAGACACAATGACAAACACAGAAAATAATTGTAAATCTTAAATAAAAATATTACATAAAAAAATTACACCATTTCCAGTGGTTATTTAAATTATTTATGTAATGGAAATTGTAAAAAATATGCAATTCTATTAAAATTCAGAATGACATTGGTAGGTTAAAGCAGTAAAAGATCAAACGGATTGGCCTAAACAAATTTTAACAGCTTATTATTGCTTTAAATGTTGGTCTTTATTGCAAAACCAAGTAAAAAAGTAAGTTAAAATGTAAAAAAGTTCAAATATGTAAAATGAAAGGGGCCCCCGTAGCCTAGCGTTTGATCATAATTCAGTCAAACTTTTGCGATCTAGATCTTTTGGTTGGTCTCTAAAGTGCTTTCTAAGAAAGACGTACATAACAACATCGTCTTAGACTGAGTTTTTGAGAACTCAGTTACACTTGGTCAGTTAATCTGAAAACAGATTTGATGTGATTTCCAATTTTGAAAGCCAATTTTTTTGCGGAACATATTAGTTTTGCTTAAAATGTTGGTCCTTAAATAAAATATAAAAAATAAATCGCATTTCTCTGAAAAAGTCCGAGTTATTAACTACGTTAAACTAAGTTTAAACTTAATCCACATCTCAAAACCCGGCATTAGAATAAGTATCAGTCATATCTGTGTAATATTTTGGCTGTTATCGCCAATTTAACAGACAGACATTGCTAGAATGTCGTAGAATCGATCACTGATAAACTTAATATAAACTTCACAAAGTCCTTGAAATGTTAATGTGAGTATACTGCCATATATGGTGTAGGTTATAAAATATGTAAATAAATGACTTCAAAAACAAATTATACATTTTGCGTTCATAGAAATTAATATGGAATATTTTTAATCCTGATAAATTATATGGTTCGAAAGAACTATTGCGAAGAATTAGCGAATAGTATTAGAGCAAAAAGTTTGTTCGCTGTACACCAAAAACTGCCGTCAGACATAAGACGATGTTAACTTACAAGGGAAGTATCTCAAACCTTATGAACCAATTTCCCTGAAACTTAAAATATATTTATTTATTGAATTTTTAACATATAATTTCAAATCATATACTAAATTAACCTTACCGAGACGGGTGGCAATGACCATTGTCTCGTTGTAGCGAAACAGACCAAGGCCATTGATTAGAATCGAACGTACAGACTCATAGGATAGCATGCTACCAACTAGCCTACTAGGACGCCTTTAAAATATATTTAAAAGAGACAATTCTAAGGTTGGGGTGTCTCAGCTTATCGGCCATATTGGGGATTCAAGGGTTCAAAAAATGGATTAAAAAAATGGCGAAAAAATTGCTCTTTGTATTTGTCAGCCATTTCTTCTTTTGAAACTGTAAAATGTTTTTATACGGGAAGAAAGGTTTTTTTAATACCTATTCAACAGTGGCATAACCTTGAAAAAATTCGGCTTCGTTAAGTATTTTTTTACGAAAATGTGTAAATTTTGGGGGAATATATATGAAGAAATAGACATACGTTATCCATATGAATACGAAATAATCTTTATTAAATTAAAGTAGACATATGTACTGGCTCTAGATGATATTCCAGTTCGGGATTTTTTTTTTTTAAACACTGATATAGTCGATAAGCCAAGGCCCTAACATTAAAATTAGGGTTTGCAAATAACCGCAGTTTTCTTTAAACGCGGTTACGGTTAAAATTCAAGCGATTAACCGCGGTTAACGGTTAACCGCACTCATTTAAAATAATTTTAATTTAATTATTTTTTTGATTAATAAAAATGTATAATAGAAGTACATTACTGATTTTATGTAAAATGTCGCTAGTGGAGGGTATAGCTTTTGGGTTTTGGTGCGAAAAAGTTATAAAAAACAATTTTCGTCCCTATTTAAAATAAAACAATATTAGTTCCAATTAAATTATTTTTTTTTTTTTTTTGTAAAAAATTATAAAGTATCAGCTGTGAGACTTTTTTTCTGTAGAAGCAATAGATTCTGAAACATTTTTTCGATTGAACAGTTTTCAGGTTCTAAAGGTACCTACAGACGACGCAATATTATGTTCAATATTCAATTATATTGAAGGTGTGTGGGTAATATTGACGATTGTACAATGGTCAATCTTACCCACACACCATCAATATAATTGAATATTGTACATTATATTGCGTCGTCTGTATGCACCTTAAGAAATTTTTCACTTCAAAAATTTTCAGATATACCCAGGAAAATTTTTTGGAACAAATTCCTATAACAATAGATTCTTGAATATATTCTATGGTAATCAAAACAAAATTTTCTATGTAAAATTATTTTTCAAAAAAACTACTTGCTCTAAAAAACGATTGCTTTTGGGACAATTTCAAACAAAAATCATTGATTCTGGAACGTGAAGTATAATCGGTTGCAGGGTAAAATGATGCGTTCTGGAACAGATTTTTTGGAACGGAAAATTTTGCTGGGATATAGCCTTTTTTTGTTTAAAAAAGAATATGGATTCGAGGGATGGTTTTTAAATAGTCCTAAATTATTTTTCTTTAGCAAAAGGTTCTGTTGCTTAGATTTTTTTTGCAAAAGTTAAAGATCCTTAGATATTTTTTGTAGAAAACAGAAATTTGTTCTGTAGAAAAAGTCTCAGATTCTGAAATGTTATTTCTAAAGAAAAGTCTTCGATTCAGGGACATATTTTTTATAAAAACTGTTTCATATTCTAAGCATTTTTTTCTACAGAAAAAGTTTCAGCCTCTGAAAAATTTTCTCAATAGAAAATTATTCAGACTCTAAGGCATATTTTCTAAAGAAAAATTTCATTAGAAACTGTCTCAAAATCTGAGAAATTTATTCTACAGAGCTCTGAGACATTTTTTCAAAAGAAAATTTTTCAAAATCTGAGTAATATTTTCTAAAGAAAGAGTTTCAGACTCTCACTCATATTTTCATAAGAAACTATCTCAGAATCTGAGCCAAAACTTTCAGATTCTGAAATATTTTTGCAATAGAAATTTTTTTATATTTTCAAGAGATTTTTTTTATTTAAAATTTTAAATGTTCATTATTCTTTGTTCCTTTTTCATTGTTATTTCAAAAAATCTAATGTTAATTAAATTAACCGTAACCGCAAGATTTTTTATGCGGTTACGGTTACGATTAAATAGGGCAAACCAAAGACTATTAAAGAAGACGTTTCACACGGGAAAGTAAATGAACCCTCGGGAAATAAGCTAACACGGTAGAACATTTGCCATCGTTTGCTTTGATAAATTCATTCGCTTTCCAAAATTTCACTAATACACACTCGTATTTCCACCAAAATCACTAATACTTTCACGTTTTTCGTATTTAGAATTGCGTAGAAACAAATAAAATTGACAAATGTTCCTCAAAGTGAGCTTACTTGTATTTTAGTGAATGGGCAAATTTGAGTCCTGGAACGACTGGACACCCTTTGGGGCAAACCCTACTTAAAATCGTCTCTTTTAAACATTGTCTCTAACTACTAATGGAACAGCATATATTTAACAACACTTCTTTAAAGGAAAAGTTATCAATACTAAACCATTTAAAAAAAAATACTATATAGGAAATTTTGAAAGCTTTAATTTATGCTTCTATCGTCCAGATTGAGCTAATATTAAATGAGATACTAGGGTCGCACTGGAAAATGAAATTATATATAGATATTTTTAGAATTATTGGTTATGTTATTGGTTTTATTTTATTTAATTCATATATTTAATAAAATTTTAATAAAATTTTATATTTTTGTAAGTTTATGTTGTTGCTATTTTTAATGTTTTCAATTTTGTGTGACAGTGTTTTATGTTGTGAAAATATTGTGTTAATTTTTTGTATATTTTTTGTAATTTATTTAAGATCCTGAAGATGTCATCCGTCGGATGACGAAATATCGAATAGTAAAATAAATAATTGAATAAATAAAATTTATTGAAAACTAAGGCCTCGAGCTTGATTATCAGTTTACTTATTGAAGTATTTTTAGAATTTTTTTTTTTTTTAAATAGTCGATATTTTCAAAGTTCAAACATTAAAAATTTAAAAAAAATATTCAATAATTTTTATTCAATTATCAGATAGTTTTTCAAATAACCCAAACAAAAATTTTAAATTTTTTAATACAATCTGCATTTTTTAGCCTCCAACTCTTTTGACCACCAATTTTTTGTAAACAAAGAAAATATTTTATTGTTTATTAATTTTGGTAAACCTAAGTGTATAGTAATGAGATATTAGAATAATTAAAAAATTTTCTTTGTTTACAAAAAATTGGTGGTCAAAAGAGTTGGAGGTCAAAAAATGCGGATTTTTTCTACTGTATTTAAAATTTTTATTTTTTGTTTGGGTTTTTAGAAAAACTAGGTAATAACCAGAGCTTCGAAGAAGAAAATCCTTTTCGAATGAATTCTCAAAAAAATCCATTCAATTTTCATAGTCAGTGAATGCATTCGATTTCTTAAATCAACATTGAATGTAGTCCTTGAAATTCATTCGATTGAATGGAAAAAATGAATGCATTCGATTTCTTGTTCATTCGATTTAGAAAAATCGAATGCATTCGATTTGTTATCATTCCACTGCTAATGCAATCGATTTTTTAAATAGACAGACCAAAACGGAGCCAAATTTTGGTCCATAGTATCGCCGACTCTCTTTACATACGATGACCTTAATGGGCTCTAATTTTGAATCCAAAAAAGTTGGTGCTCCCGAAAATTTAAAAAATGCATATATTAACTGCCTACACGACAAATAGTGTGAAGAGTGTTGGCGATACTATGGACAAAAAATTGGCTCCATTTTGCTCTATCTTGGTTAGTTTTTTATGCAATAAATGGATAAGCCATTCGATTTTGCAAATTGAATGAAAAGAAAATCGATTGCATTCGCAAGTGAATGCATTCGATTTTTAAAAGTCGAATGAAAAAAATCGAATGAATAATAAATCGAATGCATTCCATATTTATAATTCTAATGAGTCTAAAGTGAATTCATTCAATTCGCAAAAATGTGATTGGGGAATGCAATCACTAAATTTTCATTCAGAATGCCAGATCGAATTTAGGAATGAAATCCTTCGAAGCTTTGGTAATAACTGAATAAAAATTACTGGATAATTTTTTAAATTTTTGGTGTTTGAACCAAAGACTATTAAAGAAGACGTTTCACACGGGAAAGTAAATGAACCCTCGGGAAATAAGCTAACACGGTAGAACATTTGCCATCGTTTGCTTTGATAAATTCATTCGCTTTCCAAAATTTCACTAATACACACTCGTATTTCCACCAAAATCACTAATACTTTCACGTTTTTCGTATTTAGAATTGCGTAGAAACAAATAAAATTGACAAATGTTCCTCAAAGTGAGCTTACTTGTATTTTAGTAAATGGGCAAATTTGAGTCCTGGAACGACTGGACACCCTTTGGTTTGAACTTGGAAAATCGACTTAGAAATATTTAAAAAAAAATAAAAAAAAAGCTATAAATAATTTCATTTTCCAGTGGGACCCTCGTATCTCATTATTTGCTCAATCTGAACGTTAGCGAGCTTAAATTAAAGTTGATAAAATTTCCTATATAGCATTTTCTACAAAAATAGTCGATTGGTAATAATATGGTTAATATTTATAACTTTTCCTTTAAAGAACTGCTTGCTATCAAATATATGCTGTTCCATTATTAGTTTGAGTCACTGTATATATTTTAAGTTTCAGGCAAATCAGTTCATAACGGTTGGAATACTTCCCTTGTTAGTTCAACATCATGTAGTACTATGTGTGACTTTTCCAATAGTTTTGATATATTCCTAATCCGCCTGCATGAGTATGGTGTGCAATTTTTTGGGCATCTATTGGTGCTTTTATTTTCAATCAATCGAATATCCATGAAATTTAATAACAATTGGAAACAGTGTAATTGTGAAAGAGCGTGGGATTGTGAGATTATAAATTGGAAGTGGTCATCATCAGGTGGTGACTGATTAATCAGAAATGTGGATGTTTGGTTGATGGTATTGCAATGAACGTTTTCCCTAAATCGTTTCCACTGAATGAATGCACATACAAATTATAAAAGCCAACAAATTTAAAGAAATATTGATGAAAACACTGGAAAACACAACAAAATGCTGCTGTTGTGTGTTAATGATTATGATGATGCAGTTTAACAAATTTCGTGTCTGGGATTACAAACTACATACAAAACACAATATAATTACAACAAATTTAGCATACAATTGTGAAAATATTAGTTTACTATATTGCTAATTTCACTTAAATGAATGTAGCAAAAATTGAAAATAATCCATACAATGTTAGTTACATATTTGCTTACCCTTTATCAATGTTTTCTTTCGAGGTGATGTGCGGTGTGCACTTCAATGTTCAATTGTAAATAATATTAGTCACTGTTGACTGCTGCATATAAACTTAATAAATATGTGTATGTACTAACTTTTATTTTATTTCGTTTGTTATCTTTATAAATATTTATATACACTTTCTACACAGTTTTTAAAATATTAACTTTTGTGTGTACAACATTTTTTGTGTTTTGAGATGTTTTTTCTTCTGTATTTATTAAGTTTTTCCCCTTTTTAGTTAGTTAAATTATTTTTTTTTTATTAAAACACGTAGCTTTTATTTTCTGTTTATAACAACAACCAAGAAGTCGTTCACTACAAGTGCAATCAGTGTTGCCACCGGTCAACTAAAAAATTATCCAGTAGTTTGTCCGAAATTATCCAAAATCCCAAAAATTATCAAAAAAAAAATTTTCAAAAACGATTTTTTAACGAAACAAGTTTTTTTTTTTAATTTAATTTAAAGAATACATAAAATAAGTAGTAGTTTGTCCAAAATTATCCAAAATCCCAAAAATTATACAAAAAAATATCAAAAACGATTTTTTTTAACGAAAGTGTTTTTTTTTATTTTAAATTCAATTTAAAGAATACATGAAATTATTTTTAAATAAAAATAATACATTTTTTACTGTTCAAAATAAAAAATATGTTATAACTAGGGTTCGGACTTTTATGAAAATGCATATTTGTTGTCGTCAGTCTGAGATCAACAAAAACTAAATATCTTTGCGAATTAAGAAATTTGCCGTAAAATGGCATTGATTTGTTAGTGCATATTTTTGCATATTTTGCTTTTAATGCATATTTTTGCATATTTTGCTGATATTACATACTTTTGTCGCATATTTAAAAAAAAAATGTGTTTTAATGATATATTAACATTGCTGTATATTTTTTTATTTTATACTTTATGCCTTAAAGTACACAGAAGAAAATATGGGAAAAAAATCTTGAGTATTCACATGTTTAAATTAAAAAAGAAAAAAAAATGGGTAATTTTTTAATTGACGCAATTAAAAATTCTCATTTAGTTTATAGTTTTTTGTATATGTATATGAAAGTTTGAAATCATCTTTATGAAATTTTTCAATGTCTTTAAAATATATTTAGTAAAAAAAAGATAAAAAAAAAATATTTTTTTTTTTAAAAAAATTTGAAACTTCTTTAAAAAAAATGGATCAATTTTAAGTAAATTTTTATTTGACACAATTCAAAATTTAATTAAAAAAAACGAAAAATGTGAAGATTTAATTGTGTCAATTAAAAATTTACTAGCATTTTTTGATATTCATTTATTAAATTTTTCTTAAAAGTTTACTTAATACTATTAAATCGTTTACTGGTGCACAATTGAGTAATTTTTTACTCAATAGTATTAAAAATTTACTACATTTTTTTTTCTTTTTGTTACTTTTATAATTTTGTGTTTTACGTTATTTTTACTTGAATTTTTGTGTTTATTGTACCTTATTTTCGTTTAAAAGACTGAATTTTAACGTATTTTATGTTCTTTTTTTCTTGTTATTTTTATTTTATCATTAATAAATGTTTTAAAAAAATTTGAAGAGTAAATTTTTTAAATTTTCTGCGCATATTTCTTAAATTTTAAGCGCATATTTTTCTATTTTTGGTGCATGTTTTATGCGCATAAAACGCGCTTTTAACTGCATAAAAGTCCGAACCCTAGTTATAACAATAGTATTACACTGTAGAACAAATTCAGGTTAGCAAAAGTTAGGTCGATTCTGAGAGTAAGGGTGAAAATAGAGGCTAAATTAGAAGACCCGTATCGCGGCGTTTGTTTATATTAGTTCGAATTTTTTTTTAATCGACCTTTGAACTTTGCAGTCAAATGCCGATTTTCAGCATATTGTTTATATGTTTTTTTGGTTTTTTTCAAATTGTTGGACAGGTCTCTAGCAACAATTTGGCTTTTACAGATTGAAAAAATATCAATCAGTCGACGAGTTATAGCCAAAAAAACCATAAAAACAATATGCTGAAAATCGGCATTTGACTGCAAAGTTCGAAGGTCGATTAAAAAAATTCGAACTAACATAAACAAACGCCGCGATACGGGTCTTCTAATTTAGCCTCTATTTTCAACCCTCACTCTCAGAATCGATCTAACTTTTGCTAACCTGAATTTGTTCCACAGAGTTACTCTTTTGTGGGCTCAGAATTTGTATTTCTTTCAATGCCTTCTTTTGTAAAAAGAATTGAAGCAACAGTATTTGAAGATAATTTATTTCGTAAATCGGTTTTTGTTTTCTTTAAAAAAATATATATATTTTGTCGATGTAAAACTTTAAATTGTAAATGACAAAATTATCCATAAATTATCCAAAAATGTAATTATCCAAAGAGTATCCAAAAAATTTTAAATTATCCATTTTTTGGATAATTATCCAAGAAGTGGCAACACTGAGTGCAATACATTTACACAGCGTTGCCAGATACTATAACCGTTGTCACCAAAATTATTACAAAATGTCCACAATCAGGGTTACCGTTACTAATTTTATAAAAAGTCGTTAAGGCTCCCATACATTTCAAACAAATTGGATGACTTGTTGGATGACCAATGTAATTTTTCTCGTGTATGGGTCTGTAGCACAGTACATGAGTAGTAGTAATACAGAGTTGCATCTGATGGGTGTAAGTATTAGTGACAGCACACGGTGTAACTTTTGACGTTTCATACAAAACGTAAACAAACATCATAAACACATGCACAAAAGCTCACACGTACAGGCACACATATACTAGGCAGCGATGATCATTCTGTACAAAAAACCATGCCACCATATTGGAAAGTACGCAATTAGCACTAGTGTTTGCATACTAGTCTGTACTGTGGTCTGTAGCACAGTACAGACTAGTATGCAAACACTGGTGCTAATTGCGTACTTTCCAATATGGTGGTATGGTTTTTAGTACAGAATTATCATCGCTGCCTACTGTATGTGTGCCTGTACGTGTGAGCTTTTGTGCATGTATTTATGATGTTTGTTTACGTTTTGTATGAAACGTCAAAAGTTACACCGTGTGCTGTCACTAATACTTACACCCATCAGATGCAACTCTGTGATACTACTACTCATGTACTGTGGTCTGTAGGATGGTCGGATGGCTGGTCGGATGAAAAATCAAAAAGTTTTGATTTTTCGATGGTCGGATGACATGTCGGATGGTGTATTGACTTGTCATCCGACCGTTGTACGAACAGAGACGTTTTAATTCATTATTTGTTATTGTTTTTCACAAAGTGATGTTTTTGTATAAAGCAATGATGTTAAAAAGTAAACTTTAACCTAAATATATTAAAAAAACATAAAAAAGAGTTGAAAAATAAAAAAAAATTTCATGTTACTCCTTCAAGAATCCAAAAAAAATGAGCGTTCATCCAACATGTGTATAAATTTGTCGGATAAGTGTATTTTGAAAATATTTTTTCGTCAACTAACAAGTCATCCAACATGTATTGTGTCTCTGGGCGGCTTTAAAAAACAAGTACACGCAAAAAAAAATTAGTTTCGTATTGAGCAAAAATCTGTAATAAATTAACCAAAGTTAAGCCGCCCAGAGACACAATACATGTTGGATGACTTGTTAGTTGACGAAAAAATATTTTCAAAATACACTTATCCGACATATTTATACACATGTTGGATGACCGCTCATTTTTTTAGAATTCTTGAAGGAGTAACATGAAAATTTTTTTTATTTTTCAACTCTTTTTTATGTTTTTTTAATATATTTAGGTTAAAATTTACTTTTTAACATCAATGCTTTATACAAAAACATTACTTTGTGAAAAACAATAACAAATAATGAATTAAAACGTCTCTGTTCGTACAACGGTCGGATGACAAGTCAATACACCATCCGACATGTCATCCAACTTTTCATCCGACCATCGAAAAATCAAAACTTTTTGATTTTTCATCCGACCAGCCATCCGACCATCCGACAGCCCCATACACGAGAAAAATTACAGTGGTCATCCAACAAGTCATCCAATTTGTTTGAAATGTATGGGAGCCTTTATGCTAAAACTACACCCAAAAAAATAACTACACTCAACCAAAAATTATTGTATTTCCAAAGAAAATCGTTGTAAATTCAGCAGAAATCATTGTTGATTTTGACCACACAAATATTTATGTTGATTTCAATAAAAATTGTTGTCAGTTTTTGTAAAAGTTGATCAACTCTTTTTGGCTTAAGTTGAGTTTACTGGCATTGGTCGGATTGATCCCAAATTTTTACCAGAGATAGATCTTTTGATTACAAATCGAAAATATTAGGGTGATTTTTTGTAGGCGAGATCTGGTTCGCGAGTTATGTCGACTTGAAATTCGAATATTATAACTGGAAAAAGGCTTAACACACAAAAAAACTTTATTTAGCGAAGCCGCTAAACTAATTTATGGAGTCCCTAAGCCCGGCCGAAGGCCGCTACGCAGAAAAGCTTTTTTTACGAAAATTCTCAAAAACAAAAAAAAAAAACTAAATATTTTTTTTCTCAAAAAAAAATTTTTTTTTTTTGGTTTTTGTGGGTTAATATTTTTTTTTTTACCAAAATGAAAGATATTTCAATTACCTTTCGAATGACAACAATATTTTTGAAATCGAACAATAAATAACGAAGATATAAGCAAAAAATTTCAAGTCGAGATAACTCGCTAAATACGTGTCGCCGACAATTTTTTTTTATTTTTTTCGAAATCATCGCTAACAGGGCTATTTTCAATTTTTTTTTTTTTGACCAATGCCAGTAAACTCAACTTGTTCCCTCTTTTTTTTGTAAATTAACTCGTATACCAACTTGATAATACAAAAATGAACGGACAGGGTTGTTTTTTATATTTTGGTTTTATCTATTGAATTCTGTATAAGCGTTGTAAATAGTTGATTCAACTTTAATGATAATTCAACGATATCAACATTAAGTTTTGTTGAATACGGTAATATTCTGTAAAACTTAATCTACAATGGGTTTACTATTTTTTCTACTAAGATATTTCTATGAGTGTATGTATATAATAATTAAATTTACAAACAACAATTTTTTATTAATTTGTTATAGGTATTCTACATATTATATTGACAAGGGCAATACAAACTGGTGACTTCTCCTGATGTACTTCAAAGATAAATAAGTTAATGTCTGGAATTTGGATTAACACATTCGAAATATGTGCCCACGCCAGCATTTTCGTCGTCGTTCGATTTAATAAATTCATTCGTTTCCCTTTGTGTAAGTTTATATTTAAATTATTATTAATGTTTTTTTAAATTATTATTTTGTTGTTAATTATAGTAAATTTTTTTTTTTTTTAAATATTAACAGCTTTAATTAAATAAAAAAAATAGTTGCAAAAATAGTATTTATGGATATTTTATTTTTTGTAAGGGTAGAAAAAGTTAGGAAAATTTATAAAATATTATAAAGTTGACAAAAATCATTTTGTTAAATTGATGATATTTATTCAAATTGAATAAAATATTTTATTCAAATTAACGAAAATAATTCTGTTGATTTGACGAAATTTCGTCAAACTAATGTCAAATATAAATCTACGAGTTTTATTCAATTCAACACCTCGGTTTTGTTAGCTGTAAGCTTGATTTACACGTTAACTACCCTTGACTACCCTTATCTACTATTTCCCAGTATTGGAGGATAGCAATTGTCAAATTCAAATAATTTTTCATACAAAATTATTTAAACCCGGCAAACCGTATCACTAATACTGGGAAATAGTAGATCAAGGGTAGTTAACATGTAAACTGCCCTGTATAATGATTGTTCCTTCGTCAAATCAACATGCTTTTTCGTCAATATTGCTGCCATATTTGGTTAGTTGCATGGATTTATTGTGTAAAAATTTTAAATTCAACAAATATACAAATTTTTACAAACATTTAATTAAAAAATTACTTTAGCATAAATGTGGTAATTTTAAGCATTATTTTTAGTCACCTTTTCTAGTAATTTTGGTATATTTCACCATATTTCTTTTGGTATATTTTACCAAGTTTTTGCTTAAATAGTAAAAGCATTTTCTTCAACATTTTTTACATAAGCGTTTTGGCTAAATTACGAAAACTACTTCGTCGGTTGTAGTTTTAGCATATTTTTGGTTAAATTATGCCAGATTTTTGCTCACTCCGACACAGTTTTTTTTTTTGGCAAAAGTGAACTTTACGGGGCACAAATATTTTGGGGGAGAAAAAAATTGGACCCCTCTGGAATTAAAAAAGAAAAAAAACGAAATTAAAATTTAAGAGGGCTGCCCCCTGGAGCAAAAAACCGCCCCTCCCTTCTACAGGTTTGTGTGGGTACTTAAATTAAAGGTAATTAAAAAAGCAAAAATAAAATAAAGGGGACCTAGGTCCCTGGGCCCCTCTGGGTCCAAAAAACCGTCCTGATGAGTTTTAAAATAAAAAAGTCCATCAAAAAAAAATTTTTTTTTGCTTAAAATTTTTTTCTGCGTAGCCGGCCTCCTCCATAAATTAATTTAGCGGCTTCGCTAAATAAAGTTTTTTTGTGTATCAAACCTTCTACGTTGTTAATTACTGAATGGCTTAATTATTGAACTGAAACTTACTAAAATGGATTTAGGGGTTACAATATTGTTAAAATACATACAAACAATCGTGAGCAAATTACCTTTCATTTGAGCACCCATACGCACATGTTTATGGGTGGGGCGGCCCACCAACAAACATGTGGGTGGGCCGCCCAAACTAAAATTTAAGGGGGCTGGGCCCCCTTAATTTAGTTTTTTTTTTTTTTATTCTAAAGAGGGTGACATATTTTTTTTGCGAAAATATTTGTGCCCCGTAAAGTGCAGTTTACATGTTAACTACCCAGTTTACATGTTAACTACCCTTGACCACCCTTATCTACTATTTCCCAGTATTGATGATACGATTTGCCGGGTTTAAATAATTTTGTATGAAAAATTATTTGAATTTGACAATTGTTATCCTCCAATACTGGGAAATAGTAGATAAGGGTAGTCAAGGGTAGTTAACATGAAAATCAAGCTTTAAGCTGCCCATTCACTTGCAATATTATTGTTCAACTTTTCAAATTGTACAATAATATCGCTTGTGTGTATGTAATATTTACGGTTGTGCAATATATTGGAGAATATCAAAACACTTTTGATATTTATTGTACAAACAAGAATACTGAAATATATTTTATCAGTGTGTTGTCTATAATGTACAACTTTTATTATGTTATGTTTATGTTTATATCTTGTACAATATATTGGGTTTAAGTATTGAGCAATTTTATTTGCTGTGTAGGGTAAAACGACAATAATATTGTAAAATATTTTTTTTTTAAGTTGAGCAATTTTATTGCAAGTGAATGGGCAGCTTTAGCCTTTTTTTTGCGTGTATATATGCGGAAAACAATAATTTGCTGACGATATGTTTATTTTGTTTTTATTTGTGATAAGTGTCGCTTCTTTTTAGTCTGTGGCCAAAGTGCCGATAACCAGATTTATAACTTTGCCGATAACACTCGATTGTGCCAACAATGGTACAATGTGTAACCTTTTCCCATCACTAATTCGTAATCGTGTGAAAATTTTTTTTGTGTAAAAGTGAAAAATTAGTTTTATGCAAGTTATTCTTATTGAAATTACAATAAAAGTGTAGTTATTTATAATTAATTTGTAGAGAATTTAAAAATATTGGTAAAAATAAGTTAAATTTATAAAAAAAATTAACAAACTCTGGGCTTCCGACATAATGCAAAATGGGAGCAAAGCTAATGTGCATATTATACTCAGCAGATAATCCATTCTAAGATTTTCCTAAGCTTTAGTTTATAATACAAAACGAAAACAAATTACAAAGACACAATAAATATTATTTTGTTCATTTACAAACAAAATTTTATTCAGAAATTAATTATTTTTTAATTATTAAAAAATATATATATATTTTTTAATAGTTGCAAATTTGTGTAGTGTCTCGTTTTTGTTGTTGTTGTGTGGTGAATTTTATTGCAGACTGCCGAATAGTAATAAAAAAAAAAAACAAGAATACAATTGCGTTTGTCACTTGAAAAATATTTGCATTGTGACTCACTTTCATTTAAACTGTAAAATTAATAATTTTCTAATTTTAATAATAAATAAACTCAGTTTTTATCGTGTGTGTGTGTGATTTGTACTCAAATAACATTTAATAAATGCGGTATAATACAAAAATATAGCCAACCAAAAAAAAATCCAAATCACCTTTTTCACTTACGTATATTGGTGTCTTTTGGTTGCTTGTGAGTCCTTCCTGCCTTTTTTTTTGTTATATCGGTGTATTTTTTTTTTTTTGTATCGTCAAGTGTCGTCGTTCTCGTAAAAAAAAAAATAAGAGCACAGACGCACCAGAACAGGAATGTATCTGGTGACAAAATTGTGTTGATTTACGACCAAAGTGCACATATCGAAAGAAATAATTATTGCAAAATAGCAAAGAAAATTAAAAAAGTTTTGCGAAAAAGAAAATATAATTAAAGTAAATTTTACAAATAAATCACAACTTGTGTGTCTCATCTGGTTTTAAAATGTGAAAAGTAACAAAATTTAACAAAAAAGAAATAAAGACACTAAATTGCCATTGTATGGTAAATGCAGACCTTGAAAATAATGTTGGCTGAATTACAGATTATGGGGCACACGGAAATTAAAAAAACTAAAAACTCCACCCGATCAAGAATTAATAAAGAAAAAAACCGAAATTAACGACTCGGGAAGTTCCTCTAAGCCCCCCATAAAGTGGCGAATTTAGCACTGATTTTAACCGGTCAAAAGGCTTGATACACAAAAAAAACCTTATTTAGCGAAGCCGCTAAACTAATTTATGGAGTTTGTAATACCTAAGCCCGGCCGAGGGCCGGCTACACAGACAAAAATTTTAAGACAAAAAAAAAATTTTTAAGATGTCTTTTCGCTGGATGGCCCTTTAAAGAGGACCCCAAAAAAAGTTCCCGGCGCCACTAATCAGTAATATTGGCTTTTTTCTTTTTAAATTTTAAAGCGGATGGCGTTTTTAGTTTTTTCGATTTCAATTGCCAATTGGTTGTTTATCGCTTTTCTTGAGTTAGAGCTTTCCCAGAGCAAGTACAGCGTGGCGGACGGCTAAAGTCGTTGGCACACATTTCTCTGATCAAGAAAACAAATTGCAGACAGAACTTTTAGTGCTGTGTCCAAAAAAGAAATTTTGGCACACAGGAGATGCCTCCTTCTAATGCAATGCATTGTGATGGTATAAGAAAAATAGGTTGTGGGGTGAAGAATAGAGCGAGGAAGTAGTGTTTGTGGACATTTATCCATAGTTTCCATAACTCGAACATCGTTCATCTGCGACGAATTTGCATGTATTTTGTTTCTGTTACAATTACAAAATACATCGGAATTCATCGCAGACAAATGACGGTCGTGTTACAATTTTTCCAAATTGTAGCTGACTGGGAAGAGGACTGCGGAAATTCATTTAAAATATGGCTAGTTCGACCGATAAAAGAATTTTCTCTGTAATGCATTGTGCGATACATTGGACAGTCTACAACGAACGGATTTGATCTGCCGGAATGGTACTACGAGTACTACAGGCAAAATTCCGTGTCTCAGGGATAAGTTCGCCTATCTTAGCTGAACACTTACCGTGGTAGTATCGGTAGATATCAGTAACAGTATGGCTTGGCATATGATTAAATAAAAAGAAGTGAAAAATGTTGCTGTGATCTGCAAAAGAATAGAAAGGATTGGAAGATTGGCTAAAGAGGTCGTTAAGAAAGAGAAAAAAAGTGTAGGAGAAGAAACAGAACCTTGCGGTGACCCTGAACAAATCGAAATTCATCCGATGAGAACCATCTATAACAACACGTATAGTACGGTCTATGATTAAGCTAGATATAAATCAAGAGAAACCACAACCGACACAAAACGCAATAATAAAAATAATTGTAAATAATTATATTTAAATAATTTTAAAGTATTATAAATATTACTTAATAAACCAAACTAAAGTTAACTTTTACCAAATTGGTAAATAGAACGAATCAAACGTTTTGACAGGAAATCTAACAGGTCTCCCGTAGAACGACTTCTACGAAAGCCATACTGTCGATCGGACGAAAGTAAATTGGACTCCAGATAATTAACAAGGTGGTGATTACCCATACTCTCCATCACCTTGGAGAACGTAGAGGAAATTACTATTGGGCGGTAATTCTCCTGCTTCGTAGCCTCGCATTTTTTGTGGACGTTGGCCACCTTCCAAGATGAGAGGAAAACTTCTTTCCGGTACGATAAGCAAAATAGGTTTGCCAAAGGACGAGAAAGCGATGATCCACACCATTTTAGCAACATTGCCGTAATACTATCCGGTACTCGAAACTTATTTATGTTAAGATCTTTAAGAACCTTTTTAACTGGACGTGTTCGAATAAATATTTTGGGCATAGTATAGAATACCCTTTCGAGTTCAGGCAGTGGTTGATTGCTTTCAGCAATTATGCGTTTCTTGCATATATTTCAGCGAATAGGTTGGCTTTGTTAACCGGATCCGTGAATATTTGGTCATTCATTATAACGGTTGGTATTATTCTTTACCCTTATAACGAATGAGCAAAAAGAAGCGCGGAGCAGCAAAGACCTTAGCAGTCAAACGTTCGTAAAGAAGCTTTTCACGGCTGAGTATTCTGGCACATTCGCTCCTTGCCTGTTTGCGTAACGCCTCAGTAACTGGGTTTTAGTTATTACGCTAATTACTAAACGTATCCTATCTGGATCTGACTGCAATTCAGCATGACTGATTAAAAAGCAAGGCATAAAAAATTTAAAATTTTTTAACCGAGCTTTTTCGAGAAAAAATTTTATACTTCAAAATTATGTCTTATTAAAGTGCGATTTTTTGGTTAACTTTATTAGGGGTTTTCTATGGGAATTACGATAAATTCAAAATTTTTGGTTTGAAGTTATCGAATTAATTATTACGGATAAGGTTAGTAACTTAAAAAAGCAAGAATCATACACCCATAAGGCATGTATTTATACAGCCAGCTTATATGGCATTCACACTAGCGACCTTAAACAAGTTGTTCAACAAAACACCAGTAGTAGAATAAAAACGTAATGGACACAGAACAAAGACTTTTTTAAACATCTCACTTTTGAACACTTCAAAACAGCAAGTGTGAACGCCGTATTAGATATTAAACTTTAATATCCAGAGCTATTGACTGTTTACCATTGACATGCACAAAAAACGTGATTTGGCTCGCAATGGGTTAACCGATTTTGACCAACGGACGGACGGAGATGTCAATGCGTTCACAACATATTTTTAAGTTTTTGTGTGTATGAAAATTTACTAAATTCCCTGATGAATTTATTGGAATGGAGTAAAAGAGTATTTATTAAAAACAAGTAAAAAAGTTAAATTCGGCCTTGCCGTATGTAGTGATACCCTCCACAATTTCTAAAAGATTTTTGCAAAAACTTTATTTAAAAGGAAATTACTTTTGAAAAAAAAAAATTTTTTTTGAAAAAAAAAAATTTTTTTTGAAAAAAAAATTTCCGCGAAAAAAAGATTTGGTAAAAAAATCCGCGATTTTTTCTTTTTTTGTCCAAAAATATGTTTGTACTTGTTACATTAGTCAACTAGCAGCCGAATTTAAGCATTTTGTATTTTTAGGTTATGTTGAATGTACTAAAATTTTTTAGGTGTCCTTACATTTTCGTTCATAACTTTTGAACCACTGAACCGATATCGCTCAAATGCAATACCAAACTTCTCGGGAGAACTTCCAATATATATGTTTAATAACAGTCTAGGGTTCTATAGTCGAAAAGTCGATTAATCGACTTTTTGTATGAAAAAGTCGAAAAGTCGAAATCGACTTTTTTGTTCATAAAAAGTCGAAAAGTCTACTTTTGCTTTCGACTTTTTCCGATTTTTTTTTTTTTTTTTTTTTGATTATTTTTTTACTTTTGCTAAATGAAAATAATTTCTTTCTTCTGAAAAAAATTTCAAATGAGAGCCGAGTTTAATACTGGTGTTTCCATGTAATTTGTATGTGAAGCAAAAATGTCAATGCCAAATTCATGAGTTAGAAAGTGTTAACTGCAATATTTACCAATATTTTTGATTATTGTAAACCCCTCAGTGATAGGGTTCTATAAATCGAAAGTCGACTCTTTTGCTTTCGATTTTTTTAACCTTTTCCACATTTTCGATTTCTTTGACTTTTTTATTTATTTATTTATTTATTTATTTATTTATTTATTTATTTATTTATTTATTTATTTATTTATTTATTTATTTATTTATTTATTTATTTATTTATTTATTTATTTATTTATTTATTTATTTATTTATTTATTAATTTATTTATTTATTTATTTATTTATTTATTTATTTATTTATTTATTTATTTATTTATTTATTTATTTATTTATTTATTTATTTATTTATTTATTTATTTATTTATTTATTTATTTATTTATTTATTTATTTATTTATTTATTTATTTATTTATTTATTTATTTATTTATTTATTTATTTATTTGTTTATTTATTTGCAATACAATAAGCCTTTAAGGCCAAAGACGTATTGCTGGATTACTTCATTAATTATAACAATAATTCACAAAAATTTCTTATATTAAATATAATAAGTAGATATAAAGAAATCCTCTAGTAGGATAAAAAATATTTAAATTGTACACTTTCGACTCTTGGATATGGTAAAGACAAGTCATAATCAGCGTTTATAAAATACAACCAAAAAAATAGCTCCTAAATGCTTACAACAAGTCAAAACTAAACTTTTATTTACAAAAAAAATCGACTTTTTAAAGTTGGAAAAGGTCGAAAAAAGTTAAAAAGTCGAAAAAAAGTCAAAAAGTTGAAAAAAGTCAAAAAGTCGACTTTTTAAAATTTGAAAAAAGTCGAAAAGTCGACTATTTGTTGCGACTATATAACCCTATAACAGTCACCTCTGTTTTGTATTTTGGACGTGATCACATTTTCCACAGACAGACGGACATCGCTAGAATGTCTTGAAATCGATCGGACATCATGAATATACATATATACTTTATGGGGTCCCAGACCGATATTTCGATGAGTTACAAACGGAATGACAAACTTATATATACCCTCTATCACTAAGTGGAGGGTATAAAAACTCTCCTCGAGCTCGAAGAATTTTTATTTAATTGATTTTGGGATATTATTTCTAAAAAGATATAATACTATAAAAACTCTGTTAATACGTTATTATTAAAAGTTCATATGTTTGTCTTATTTATTTCTTTTTTAGTGCGTATTAAAACAAGTCAACAGCAGTTAAACCACAACCATTGAATATAAGAGCAAAGTTGATGAGAACGAAAGTTAAAAAAAAAAAACACGGCCAATATACACAAGTAACTTACTCCACATATATCAACAACAACCAGTGAGCCAGCAAGAAAGCAAACAACCGACCGAACGACCAGCAAACAAACAAAAAATCCCAAGCAACATTTTAAGGCTTCATCACTAAATAAAAAGTTGAGGGTGTTGCCTGCCTGTATAGATTCTATAGTCATTTGTGTTGTGTGTGCATAAGGTGTGGAATAAAAATAAAAAGGAAGACGACAACAACAAAATACAATTTTCTATATACCAACAATAAAAGCAACAACTATTAATAATAACCAGAAAAAATAAAAGGAACACAACACACATCAACAACAACAAAAGACATCATCTTGTTCTTTTTCTTGAGATATTGGCCATTTCTTTTAAAATCATCTATCTAAAATAATCTTCTTACCTTACGATAAAGAACATTTTTTTTTTTGCATCAATCCCCTCAACTTCAGGCGAGACGCTACTACCACCTTCAAAACTTCACCTTTTCTGTAAAAGCTGTTAAACTTACCACCACCAATAACAACAACAAAAAGCACACATATTCATCAACTACCAATCCACCAACACAGTGTGTGTGTTGTATCTGCGCTGTGTATTGTTGTCGTTTCCATTGTGTTGTAGATCTCATCGTTACCGTAACATAAGAAAAGAATAAGCGAAAAATTGTCAAAAGATACCTGTTGTTGGTACGACGCAAGGCGTTACCCATAACTTGGATATATTCCTTTTTTGTGATTTTTTTTTTTTTGCTTTTCATCTTTCCAAAAAAAAGTATATCTTAAAAAAGTAAGGTAATTGTTTAAAAGACAACTACTAGAAGTCATCATCTATCTGTATTGATTAATTCGATATTTGTTGTTAATTGCATTGACATTTACTTCCTTGTCGTATTAAGAACAAATTATGGCAGAGGCCGCAGCACCAACTGCAGCAGGTGGTTCGTCCCAGCAACCCAACAATAATGGTGCTACAGCAGCAGTTGTGCATTCTGATAATCCTAATGCAGAAATAATTCGGGGTCAACTCTTTGAAGTTGGTCCCCGTTATCGCCATTTGGCCTACATTGGTGAAGGTGCCTACGGTATGGTGGTGTAAGTATTATTATTTATTTTGTTTTATCTTCTAATGGTGTTTTCTTTTCTGCCACAAAAAATGTGTTTTTTTTTTTCAGTTTGCCCCAAAATTGTGTTTTTAGGTTTTTTTCTAAAAAAAATGTCAACCCTTGTAAAGGGTATTGTGTGTGTTTTTTTTAATGTCTACCCTATAAGGTGCAAAAAGTTGCACTTTGAAACTGCCTTATAAAACAGCTGGCTTTTTCTGTTTTGTTTTGTAAGCCAGCTGTTAAGAAAACGGTAAAAAATAACATTCCCGAGTCTATTAGATTTTTTTAAATAAATTAATTCCCGTTTTTCGCAAAAATGCAAAAAAAAATATTTTATTGAATTGTGTTTAACGAAAGAATAGTGTTTCCAATTATTCGACCCTGCTGGTTAACCGGTTAGCACATTATTCGAAAAATGGCGGAAACTGATTAATCGGTTATTCTGATCGATTAATCGGAAAAATTGGCAATTAATCGATTAATCGTAAAAAATAAATACTTATTATTTTCAATTTTGGAGTTAAGTAAACGATTTATTTAAAGTAAAACAACAAAATATAAAAGTATTTGAAGTAAAATTTAATTTTCAGTCTTCATTACACTCTATTTCTAAATTTCAATTGGGATTTCTGAATTTTAAATGGATATTCTTAATTTTAATTGGGATTTTTGAATTTCAGTTGTCTATTCAGAATTTGTTGGTCTCTTTTAAATTTAAATTGTGATTTCTATATTTTAATTTAACTTTTTTAAATTTCAATTGGGAGATTTTTGAACTTTAATTGAGATTTCTGATCTTTAATTTGCTCTTCTGAATTTCAATTGAATTTTCTGAGTTTTATTTGGAATTTTCAATTGTGCTTTTCTTAATTTCAAATAAGATTTCTAAATTTTAGTTGGCGTTTCTCAATTTTGATTGGGATTTTAATTGGGGTTTTGAATTTAAATTAGCTTTTCTAAATTTCAATTGGGCTTTTCTGAATTTCAGTAGGGCTTTGCAATTGGGATTTTGAATAAAAAAGCGTTTCTAAATTTCAATTGGGATATCTGAATTTCAATTTAGATTTCTAAATTTCTAAACTGTTAATAGTTGGTTTCTGAACACTTACTTTTTAACTAACCCAGGAGGCAAAGTTTAACAATTTAGATATTTGTGTATGTTAATAAACTTACTTCCATTAAAAAAGACACAATTAAATTAATGGATATTATTAGTAACGATTACAAATTTGTTGAGAAATTCAATGACTATTTAAAATACATTTTTTGTGCCGAAATTATTAATTCAAATTAATAATTTCGGCACAAAAAATTAAAAAAAAGAATTATTTTGAAATTTCATAGCTTGTCGTCTTAAGTTTCGCTTTTATTTGCGGAAATATTTGTAAAATATTTTTTTTTTTGTAAAAAAATAAATAATAATATTAACCGGTTAAGCGAACCAATTTAACAGATTAATCGGGTCGAATAATTATTTGCGTTTTAAATTATTTGTTTCGACATTAACCGAAACAGCGGCGAGTAAAGAAGATAAACAAACAAATAATACAGTCAAGGATATTTCATCAGACGCACTAATTTTTGGAATTAAATTTAATGAAAGCGAAAATCTTAAAAGCATTTTTAATTAAAATACGATTAACCAAATTGGAAACACTACAAAAGAAGTGTGAAATAAGTCGAAAAATGTACTTAAAATACTTCTGAGATAAATAATTTTAATTTATATCTGCAGTTAATTTAATGGCGGTTCTTTTCTTTGAACAAATTAACCCTATTTCTCTTATTTTTAGGGGTAACTTTTGTTCCTTTTTCAAATATTCTCATAGAAAACCACTAAAACGTCCGTTTAAAAATTTTAAATGTTTTGCAAACATTTTCTAATTTAAATTTGACTAGGAGTTGTTAAAGTCCAATAGTTCATGCGATGTAAGCAAAATGCTTAAAAAGGTAAAATTGTACTATACGTATAGCAGAGCTTCGAAGGCTTTCATTCCTTAATTCGATTTGGCATTCCGATGCAAATTTAGTGATTGCATTCCCCAATCACTTATAAGCGAATTCAATGAATTCACTTAAGACTCATTCGATTTATATATGTATATCGAATGCACTCGATTCATTTTTTATTCGACTTTCAAAAATCGAATGCATTCGATTTTTTTTTCATTCGACTTTTAAAAATGCTGGTTAGCCTTTTCGGACCAAAATTGTGTTTTTATATTCTTTTAATATTTTTTTTTCTCAAAAGTTGAATAATGTTAAGTGTGTTATCTAAAAAATATTAAAAAATATAAAAACACGATTTTGGACAAAAAATGCTGATCAAAATCGCAGATCAGCATTTTTGGACCAAAATCGCGTTTTTATATTCTTTTAATATTCTTTAAATAACACACTTAACATTTTCCAACTTTTGAGACCAATTTGGGTAAAAAAATAATTTTTATGGTTAAAAATCAGCATCTGTAAATCAAAATAGCGTTTTTTTTTTTATTATATTTTATTTTTTCAATAAAGTGCGCAAAATTTCCGAATTTTTGAGCCGGATTTGGTCAAAAAATTCAGACATGAATTTTGGTCGAAATACGTATTTTTTTCAACTTTGACCGCTGGTTGCCGACTGAAGATGACCTTGCAAAATTTTTTCACAATTAACTCTAACGTGGCTTTCGTTTGGCAGGTATTACGACATGAAATTCGAAAATTTAAATTTGACGGGACACTCTAATGATCATATCGTTGGCTTAGTCGGCAAATCGGTCAAGTCAGTTTTTAAAAACATTGAGATTTTAATGTATTGTGTAGCTCAAATTTAAATCAGATGAACTAAAGAAGAAAACTGCGTTTATAAACTTAAAAATAGTCAACCTAAAAAAAAGTTTCAAACTTTTTTGTCCTTCCTATAATTAAAAATTAAAAAAGGACTTGACAGGTTTTCCGACTAAGCCAACGATATATGAAACGTTAGGTTTGTATCAAGTTATATATTGTTATATATGTTTATTTTTACTCGGGATAGTATTTTTTTGTTGTTTGAGAACCGGTACCAGAATCAGAACTGGGAATACCGGTAGTCCCGGGAATGTATCTAGAACCGGGAATACCGGTATACCGAGAACCGGGAAATGGAGGGCACTACTGCGGATTTTATCAAAATGTTCAGAGAGGGCGAATTTAATATTTAAATTGTTACCATTTAATGGTCAAGCATTTAACAAAATATTATTATTTATATTTATAGATCTGCCTGTGATACATTAACAAATACAAAAGTGGCAATAAAGAAAATATCACCATTCGAACATCAAACTTATTGTCAACGTACTTTACGTGAAATAAAAATTCTAACCCGTTTTAAACATGAAAATGTGAGTACAATATAAAGAAATTATTAAACCCAAAACAGTTTATTAAAACAAATTATTATATATTTATTTTCCAGATCATTGATATACGTGATATTTTGCGTGTAGACAGCATAGAACAAATGCGTGATGTATATATTGTACAGTGTTTAATGGAGACTGATCTATATAAATTACTTAAAACTCAGGTAATTGCTAGAATTAATAACAAAGTTTATTATATCATGAAATCCAGCAAAGATTTTATAAAATCTGACCGAGGGTCTTCAAATTTATCTAATTTTTTGTACACATGTGCTCTATAGATAATAATTAAACATATCCATTTTCAGTTTTTTATATTTAAAAAAAATCGCGATTTTTTCGCGAATTTAATTTTTTTCAAAAATTGAAAAAATCAAAAAAGTATGCTACTTTGAATAGCCATATCTTCGGAAGTATGTATCTATCGAATTTCTTCAATTCAAAAAGCATTCGATTCAGACGATAGTCTTATTTTATATTAATGTAATAAAAAAAATATTTTTAAAAAAAAGTGCATTTTTGATGCAAATGCATTTTTTGGATGCATTTTTTAAAACTTTCTCCCCCTTCAATTTTTTTTAAACCTACATAAATCGAAAATATAGCATTTTTTACACAAAATTGCGTACAGTTTTTTTTTGTGACGGAGTTTCGTAAAAATTTTGTAATTTTTTTAAAAATACCTTATTGGTTTTTCCATACAATTTTTTCATAAAATTCATAAAATAACAAAAAAAAATTTTAGTCTAAGGAAAAACTAAGTAAGCATTTAAAAAAAAAATCACTAAAATTTTGTGAAACGCCGTCACAAAAAAAAATGTACCCAATTTTATGTAAAAAATTCTATATTTTCGATTTATGCAGGTTTTAAACAAATTGAAGGGGGAGAAAGTTTTAAAAAATGCATCCAAAAATTGCATTTGCATCAAAAATGCATTTTTTTTAAAAAATATTTTTTGTTAGTGCATTGTTATAAAAACGGATAATCAGTTGAATCGAATGCTTTTTGAGGCGTAGAAATCCGATAGATACTTTCGAAGAAATGGCTTTTTAAACTTACATACTTTTTTGATAAAATTGCAAAATAAATATTAAATTGATTTTTTGTATGGAAAAAATCAAATAAGTAGTTTTAAAAAAATCACGAAAATTTTTTGAAACGCCGTCACAAAAAAAACGGTACTCAGTTTTGTGTAAAAAATGCCATATTTTCGAATTATGCAGGTTTCAAAAAAATTGAAGGGGGAGAAAGTTTTGAAAAATGCATCAAAAAATTGCATTTGCATCAAAAATGCACTTTTTTTGGAAAAACTTTTTTCTTATTGCATTGGTATAAAAAAGGACGAACGTTTGAATCAAATGCTTTTTGAATCGTAGAAATCCGATAGATACTTAAGCAGATATGGATCTTCAAATTAACATACTTTTTAGATTTTTTAAATTTTTGAAGAAAATTAAATTCGCGAAAAAATCGCGATTTTTTAAAAATTAAAAAAAACTGAAAATGAATATGTTTTATTAGCTTTATGGAGAATGCATACCGTTAATATAAAGAAAATCGAAAGACCTAAGGTCAGAAAATAGCATTTTTTATGTGTTTTTGGTGGATTTTGTGATATAAAGAATTGTTGTGAATTAAACTTTGATACGAGTTTTGCGAATAAACAATTTTTAACAAGCCTTTTTTAGTAATTTCTGTAAAAAAAAAAAAAAAAATTAAATTTAAAAATTATTTTGTGTGTAAAAATTGTTTTTGTGTGTAAAAAATATTTTGAGTGACAAAAACACTTTGTTACTCCATTTTTTTTTTCAAATTTTTCAAATCCCAAAAAAGTCTCGACATTAAAACTTTTTGGCGTTTTAGAATAAAAAAAATCATTCTTTTAGAAAAAACTGTTTTTTCTAAAACAGTTTTTAATTTTTTTTTTCGTTTTTAATTTTCTATGTCCTAAAAAATCTGAGATGAGTTCTGTGACACGTAACCATTGAACCGACACGTGTTGTGTTCCTAAAGGTCTGGTCCAGTGACAGGCCACAAGTGATGAGACATTTCCTTACCTTTGTAAGAAAATATCTCAACCCTTGATACATAACTTGTGACATGTCACTGTCCTTAAATCATTATTAAAAATGATTTTAGGAAAAAAAATAAATTTACTAAGTTTCGAAAAAAAAAAATTGTTAAATTTTAAGCGCCTGACACAAAAATTGTTTGTCATTTCTTTTGTTTACGTTTTGGAGTAAAAAAAAATTATTAAAAATAATTTTAGGAAAAGAAATAAAGTTCCAAAAAAAAATTTTGTAAAATTGGATTAAAAAAAGCTATTAAAAATGCTTTTAGGAAAAAAATATTTGACAACTTTAAAAATTTTTTTTGGGAAATTTTAAGTTCTAAAAATGTTTGAAGACTCAAGTATGTAATGAGAAATTTTGACAAAGCGTAGTATTTTTTGAATACCCAGTGCTTTACTAGTACATTTCTTGAATCACGACAGAGTTTTTTTACCCTTGCAACAGTGCAAGATTGCAATTTAAAAAAAAAGATTTTGAATCAACTTTTTCACTTTTCTTTTATATTTTAAAAGATGCCTTGTTGCAAATACAGATTTGCTTTTTATTTCAATAGTATTATAATTGCTACAGTTTACGAAATAACAAGCAAATAAAGTTGCAACTTTGACATTTCGCAATTTTGCTAGACTAAAATTGCTGACTTGAATTTCTTTATTATTTATTTTCCAAAGTTTTCTTGATTAACTTTAAAACACACAACTCAAAAAAGATTTATCAAAGTTTAATTTCCCCTAAAAAATATCGTTATATTATTTTGTAATGTTACCTATTTAACATATCTTTGTTTTTCTTAATATATTTTACAGAGGCTAAGCAATGATCACATTTGCTATTTTCTATATCAAATATTGCGTGGTTTAAAATACATACACTCGGCCAATGTATTACATAGAGATTTAAAACCTAGCAATTTGTTATTGAATACAACGTGTGATTTGAAGGTAAGCTAACTTATTTTCACCACTATCGTAATCAGTGTACATAGATCATTTGTTCCTTTTTTTCATTTTTTGTTTGTCAATTCAAATTATAGATATGCGATTTTGGTTTAGCTCGTGTTGCTGATCCCGAACATGATCATACTGGTTTTCTGACAGAATATGTAGCTACACGTTGGTATCGTGCACCAGAAATTATGCTCAACTCAAAGGGCTATACCAAATCAATAGACATTTGGTCAGTAGGTTGCATTTTGGCTGAAATGCTTAGCAATAGACCCATTTTTCCAGGCAAACATTATTTAGATCAATTAAATCATATATTAGGTGTATTAGGATCACCCTCAAAAGAGGATCTAGAATGTATTATAAATGAAAAGGTAAGTTTAGTTGTTATTAAATATATTCCAAAGCTTGTATTATATATGTATATTTTTTTTCATTTGACAGGCCCGTAACTATTTGGAGTCATTACCATTTAAACCAAAAGTGCCATGGTCACGGTTATTCCCTAATGCCGATCCTCTGGCCTTAGATTTATTGGGAAAAATGTTAACATTCAATCCGCACAACAGAATACCTGTCGAAGAAGCTTTAGCGCATCCTTATTTGGAACAGTATTACGATCCAGGAGATGAGGTAAATTTTAACTCGTACAAATAAAATTTTTTAAATGTTTCAGTTTTTTTTTTCAATTGCTAACCAGCAAAAAAAACATGTATATAAATTAAACTCGATTTAAACCAATTCAAGAATACCCTTTAAAGTTAAACATTTTTTTTTAATTGTAAAAGATCAATTGTAATTCGAAGATTCTACTAATTAAAAAAAAAAAACAATTGTAATTTAAATTAAGGGCCATGTCACAGACTCAATTCCATTCAGAAGTGGAATAAGTGGTTTACTCGCAAAACGCAAAGCGAAATTTTTTTTCGGAATGAAACCACTTTTATGCAATTTAATTCCACTTTGGTTTTTGAAAGTGATTTCATTCAAAAAAAAATATTCGTTCGTAAACCACTTATTCTAAATCCGAACGAAATTGAGTCTTTGACCCTAAATCATTTGAAGTTCAAAAAAGATCAATTGTAGTTTCAAAAGATAGAATAGATCGTGAAGGACCAATTTTAATTCGTAAAAGGTCAATGGTAATTTGAAAAGAAATCAATAGCAATTAAAAAAAGACCAATTGAAGGGCTTATTGTAAGAACTCTATAAGCAACATTTCATTTTATGGTGTTTTTTGCCTAAAAACTTTTGAAATTAAGTAGAAAATATTTCTTTTGAAGAACTTTCATACTTAAGATACTTACTTGTACGAAGGGTTTAAGCAAAAGGACCAATTTTAATTCGTAAAAGATCAATGGTAATTTGAAAAGAAATCAATAGTAATTCAAAAAAGACCAATTGAAGGGCTTATTGTAAGAACTCGATAAGCAACATTTCATTTTATGGTGTTTTTGCCTAAAATCTTTTGAAATTAAGTAGAAAATATTTCTTTTGAAAAACTTTCATACTTAAGATACTTACTTGTACGAAGGGCTTAAGCAAAAATTTTACCAAAAATCAGTTAATTAAACATCAGTAGAAGGCAAAAAACACCAAAAAATAAAATGTTGCTTATCTAGTTTTTGCAGTAAGCCCTTCAATTGTACTTCGAAAAGCCAACTATATAAAAATTTTATACAGACCGAAAGGTTTTTGAAGGTCGAAAGTTTTTTTGAATATCGATAGGTTTTTTGAAGGCCTATTTAATGGCGTATTGGTCGTGTCCGAATTCGGCTTCGTTAAGTTGTTACAGTAGAATCTCATAAATTAGAACTCTCATGTATTGGAAGCTCTAAAATTGAATCTCTGGTTCCAATTTCTGAAAGTCTAATTGTACCATGGGCTAGCTGTTTTTACCTCCTAATTTGTAAGAGGTTCTTAGGCTCTTGTTATCAATGACCATATGCCGGCATACGACCATTTAGATGTAAGGGTTACTTTCTGCAGTGCGTGGTACTACAGTTGTTCATTCGGCGTAGCCTTCGCGGTGCGTAGGTTCACAAACAGAAGTAACCAGGAGTGCTAGTAGTAACAAAAGAACAATCTATAAAGAGTACCACATATCGAGGGTCTATATTCAAAACCCTCTATCTAAAAAAACACAACTTTTCAGGAGAGCCAAAAAACTGTTTATTTCGCGTATTATTAGAGTAATTAAAATTCGATATTCTACAATATTTTTTTAAATCAACTACTGAATCTCACATATGATTCGTATTTAAAATTTTGCACTATTGGGGGTTTTAGAGGATAGATAGAGGGTTTTGTTTCTCAAAAATATTAAGTACATGAATGAAAATGATCAGATAGAGGGTTTTACATTTTAATAAAAATTGATTATTATGATTTCATTTACGACATCGTTAAATTTTTAACGTAATTTATTAATGATAACGGCTTATAAAAAATTCCGAAATCGCGGTTTTGGTCCACAGATGCGGATTTTTAAGACAAAAATTATTTTTTTACCGAATTCGTCTCAAAAGTTGACAAACTGTTGAGTATGTTATGTAAAAAATAGTAAAAAAATTAAAAACGCGATTTTGGTCCACAGATGCGGATCAGCATCGGGATTTTTAAGATTAAAATTTTTGTTTCATAATGTACACAAGACATCCAAATTTTGAGCCATATTTTTCAAAAAAGTCAAACAAGAATTTTCAGAAAAAATTAGCATCAGTGGACCAAAATCGTGGTTCTGGAATTTTGTTGACAAATTCATGTGCAGCATGCAAAAATTAGTATGAAAACATGTAATGCATGATGAAATTATTCAAAAAAAAATATTTATGAATTAATTATTTGAAAAGATAGAGGGTTTTGCATTCAGAAAAATTAATTGTGTAAGAGATAGAGAAAACCAAAAATGCAAATAAAATAGCAAAAAAAAATATTTTTGTTCTGAATTTTACACCATAGATGAGGGCCGTTTTACTGAATATTTTGGCATCAAAAAATCATTTTCGTGAAAATGGAAGATAGAGGGTTTTGAATATAGGCCCTCGATATGCACTTTACAACAATATATACACAATAAACTATTTCTGACTCAGATAAACTTCACACTAAAGTAGGGTATCCTGGTATTTATGGATACCGTGACCCACCCTTTGAGTTGTGACGTACAACTCCCGTATGGCTTCCATATTGAATTTTGCATGGATGCCCCTGAAAATTCGTTATGACACAAACTGACCCTCTACATTACCTTCTTTTAGGAATCTACTCAGAAATGAAAGTCATCTTCATTTACAAACAAAAATTCATTTTATTTCTTAAGATTATGATCTTAAGATAAGGGTCATATAAAATACGTGGTCTTATTTTACATATCCTCTTTTAGAGGGAAATAAACAAATAACACAAAAAAACTTAATTAATAACGAAGATCAATGTCGAACAAAAATAAATTTACGTTTAATTTAACCCAAGATAGGTTTCATAACCTAACCCACAAAATAATGAGGTACCATTTGCACCTGACGCAATTCAATAAAAATCTAACCTAGATGATTGAGCTCAATTAAACCAGGGATACACGTGGCCAAAAAGACGTTACAATATACGCGAGTGGGGCAGGCTAAACAATATCAAAAAAAAGTTGGACATTAATCCGCAAATGTTACGATTAGATAGGATTACAATACACAAATATAATGGTATTAAACCATACGATGCGAAAAATACAAAATTTATATAAAAATAACAAGGGTCTTAAATGGTGTTTTTAGCACAGTGTGGCTTTTCAAAAAAAAAAAACGGATTTATTAAACTTCATTCCCATGTGCTTTGGGGTCCTCAACCTCGTGCTTGGCTTAGGCCAGAGTGTCGTCTACCACGAGGAATAAATACACACACAGGAGGCTCTGTTTTACTAAATTGTACGGTTGAGTTTTCTTATTACAGACGGATTTGACGATGATTTGAAAGCCGGGATGATTACTTTAGTTTCCACTGCTTGGGATGGCATCCAAGTACCATTAAAACCAATATGGGCACACAAACGTGGATCAAAATCCACGAGGAAAACTGTACAAAAAAGAAGAGTCCCAGTAAGAATCACATTGCGGTAGGAAATGTAAAAAAATAATGCTTTACCTCTTGCCCTTGAGTCGTTGTTAAATCACAGGGATAATTTACGATATAATTTGATTTAAATTATGTTTCAATTAATATTTCCCAATTTGCACGTGTGGGTCTGCGGCGTTTGTAATCGTTTTACAATTTATATTTAATTTGTTTTACCAAGTGACCACGTTGTTTGACAAAAACTTTATGAATGCACAAAATTTATCTTTATGCATGACAAGAAGAGCAAATGAAATGTTAAAGAAAATAAATTACCGTTACTTGGCCAAAGGTTACCATCGATCATATTTTGTTAATGCACTGAGCAAAATAAACGGAGTCGGCACAGACTAAATACAGACTCGACAGTAGAGTTTTATAAGAAAAAATGGGGAAAAACTAAGCGATTTTAGGAGAAAACTCAGCGGTTTTTAGTCCGTTTTACGCTAACATGGCAACACTTTCTACGACTTAGGAGTGAGTGAAACAACAAAAACCGATCTAGCATCCATTTTTCTTATGGCGCGGTTTATCAGTTTTCTCTTTCTAACCTAATTCGTAGAATAATTTTAAAATATTAACCATATGGTTAAAGAATACTTTTTTGACACCTGTCACTTATGTCGAGTCTGTATTAGTCTGTGGAGTCGGTGTACCAAAATAAATAATGCTAATGTAGCCGAATAAAATCGCTTATTTATTTTGTGAATACGGCAGTTTAATAACGATATCAAAACGACATGTAACAAAAGTTTTTTAATCTCTTTTCAAAATAGTTCTTTTTTGCTTATTGAAGTTTTATTTTAGAAGATAAAACCCGAATTATACAGATTAAACGCTCTAATATACGAACTTGTACTAATTTTTAGATTTTTATTGTGCTCGATTCAGGAGTACTCTTTCACCATTCACCTTACTTTTATTGCTTTTTTCGAGACAAAATCTTAAGTTAAACAAAATTTTTAAATTTTGTTGTTGCTTTTTTGGTACGAAAGGAAATATGAAGAGAAAATAATCACGCAAAAAATCGACTCACGCGAAATCTTACTCACGCACACTAATTCACACAATCTCATTCACGCAATTTTATTCTCCACTCACAAACACGTGAGTAAAATTAAATTCAGTTAAAATTGAATTCAGAAATTGAATTCATGTGCCCATCCCTACACTGAATACATCAAAACACATTTTGAAGCTCAGACGTTTTTGACATTTTCTTAACGGCTTTGATAAAAAAGAATAAAAACTTCAGTGGTCCATAAAAAAGATCTCCGAAGTGACTTTTCATAGACTAGCACGCTACCAACTAACCTACAAGAGTCCCCTCACAAATTTTACACACATTTGTGAGATCTTACTAAATATAGATCCATTCGGTCCATGTTTTGACTGGGACCCATTTTGGCCGACTGTAATTTTATTACTTTTTTGTTTTTTGTAAATATGATGAATAAAACTATTTCATTTATTTTTTTTTTCAGCCCGTTGCTGAAGTGCCCTTCCGAATTGGCATGGAACTCGACGATCTTCCAAGAGAAACATTAAAAACTTTAATATTTGAAGAAACACTAAAGTTTAAAGAGCGACAACCCGATCAGCAAGCGGTATAAAGTTCTTAACGTTACAACTTTAACCAGGAGCCATGTGAAAATTAAAAAAAAAATACAACAACGTAACCTGCATTTTTATTTATACATACAAACAAAAACTCTAATGTTCTACATGGTGATTTATGATCGATCGTAAGCATATAATCACCAAACACACTACCTACTACTTGTATCATTCTTATTACAAAACTCAATCATAAAACTATAGAAAAATATGCAAAACAAAGTACATACACTTGTTTGAGTGATGATAAAGATGTAAAAGAATTGATGCTAACGCGCGCGTGCTCCAATTGCTGTTGATGCTGCTGCTGCTGATGATGATAATGTTAAAAAATATGAAGTGCTTCACCATCATTGTGATCTTAAACATATACAAAACAAAAACAAACAAACAAACCAACCAACAAAACATACATATTTAATTGTAATTTTTTTCCATCGTATTCAATCGTTCGTATTTCTTAATGTTATATAATAATCACTCTTTAAATTTTTACTCCCGATATAACTATAATTATTTGAAATAGTAACCGATTTTTATTTAACCTCCAGTTTCCAGCAACACAAAAGTATTATAAAAAAACAAATTCAAAATTTAAATTGATATTTAAATATTTAGTTTTACACCATTTACAGATGTCATTCGAAACAGATCAATTGAATGTAATTTAAAGATTTATACTTGTAGTTCGAATATTTCAAAAAGATTACAATTGTAATTCGAAAAATAACAATTGAAATTCAGTTGATATTTTTCGAATTACAATTGGAATCTTCGAATTACAATTGAAATCTTCAAATTACAAAATCTATTTTCAAATTTCAAGAAAAATCTACGAATTACAAATATAATTTGTAAAAAAATATCGATGCCCTTTTACGTAATCGTTGCTCGGTTCGTCTTTTAATTTTATAAATTTTAATTCTATATAAACATAAAATGAGAAGTGATTATATTTTTAATTCTTTTCTTAACAAATTTCATCCAAATTGCCCTATCTATATCTATCAGAATATTATTCCAGAAAGTTTTCATTTTATCACAGTTTTAAAAAAATTGTGGCAAAAAGTCAAAAATGCTATCTTAAAAACTTAAGAATTTGGCAGTCAAAATTTATTTATATTTAGTTTGTAGAGGGAGTATGCATGTAGAGTGGTGTAATTAAGATTTCTTTAATGTTATTATTATTTTTTTTTTAACTAACTGTAAGATCTAAAAAGTATTTCTTTTATTTTTGTGGTTAATGTTCAATCATTTTTGTGAGTGTAGTTAAATCAAAAAAAAAAACATGCAAATTATTATTAATTATTATAATTGTAATTATTGTCTCCATTTAAAACTAAAATCGAAAAAAACTATTTAAACAAAGAAGAAAAGTGCACACGATTTATTTGTATTTTTAGAATTTTAAAACTTAAAAAAAATATATTAAAATACATATTAAATTATAATAGCAAGCAGTTTTTAATGAATTGAAAAACAAACAAAAAGGAAAAAAACATCATAAAAATATATACAATTTACTATATTAATTAATATACATTTCAAATATTAAAAACAAAAAAAAAAAACATCTTTACATATTTTTTTTCTCTTTTTCTCACTCTAGATTGTTTAAAAGTTAAGCAAAGAAAAAATAAAAAAAATATAATTCATAAAAGTAGTACATTAAAGTCAAATTGAGTATGATCATGAGTGTTATAAATTTTAAATCAGGGTTCGAAAAAAAACTCTAACGTACGGTACGTTAGTGTTCTGTACGGAACTATGGAGCGACCGTACGTTATCGAAACGTACCGTTCCAAGAACACATTCACTAAAAAGTTTTTTAGTGGTTGTGAAGGTGTTCACAAACAGAATTCCGAACGTTATGCCTGCGAGTTGAAGAACAGAAACTTTACGATAACGTACCGAACTAGGTTAGAAACAAAATAAAGTTCTTTTAGTGTTCTGTTTGCGAACTTTTGAGACATTTTTTAAATTTAAAATGGCGATATCTTGAAAACTAAGCAAGATAGAGCAAAACGGAGCACATTTTTGGTTCTTGAGATCTCCATAGTATCGCTAGGCCTCTATACATGGGTAGACCCCATTGGGTCCTTATTTTGAATCTAAAAAAGTTAGCATTCCGGGAAATTTAAAAATGAACATATCTCGCTAAATACTGCCGACACGATGAAAAGCCTAAAAGCATTTTTGTGGATCTTGTCTCGTAGTACATGACCGCTTTTAGACTTTATGTCGTGTCAGCAGTATTTAGCGAGATATGTGCATTTTTAAATTTCCGGGAATGCTAACTTTTTTAAATTCAAAATATGGACCCAATGGGGTCCACCCATGTGTAGAGGCCTAGCGATACTATGGAGATCCCAAGAACCAAAAATGTGCTTAGTTTTGCTCTATCTTGCTTAGTTTTCGAGATATCGCCATTTTAAATTTAAAAAAAAAATGTCTCAAAAGTTCGCAAACAGAACACTAAAAGAACTTTATTTTGTTTCTAACCTAGTTCGGTACGTTATCGTAAAGTTTCTGTTCTTCAACTCACAGGCATAACGTACGGAATTCTGTTTGCGAACACCTTCACAACCACTTAAAAAAATTTTTAGTGAATGTGTTCTTGGAACGGAACGTTAAATAACGTACTGTTTTTTTTCGAACACTGTTTTAAATAGTGTTTCTATTTTATTTAAAAATTTTTTTTTAGAAGCTATGAAACTTGTTTTTAAACTGTCGTTAAAAAAAATATTTGTTTCACAACATACATGGGACTATTTAAATAAATAAACTAATTATTTGGCGATTTCATTGGCATTAAATTGAAACTATTGCCAATGAAATTTTTAGCATTGTTTCTGTTGTAGTGGAACACTTGCAACTTCTACTTATTAATAACACAGTGCAACAACCAAAATCGGATGAAACCAAAAGCAAATGAAATTTGACATATGTATTCCATAACAAAACTCTTAATGCTTTTTTTTAGTTCAGCGTTAGATTTATTTACACGCATTAGTAGTTGGTGAACTTAAATTATTTACGCACTTAAGCGGTTTACTGCACACAAACGCATCAGGGTGTACACCACCATTAGGGATGCCAAACGGGATTAACTTTTTAAAATCCCGAGATTCGGGATTTTGAAAATTAAAATTTCGGGATCCCGGGATTTTCGGAATTTTTTCGGGATCTCGGGTTTTTCGGGATTTTTTATTTCCTATATTAAAAAAAATAAGATTTTTTTAAACTTTAATATTTTTATTTGTAGCCCAGGAAAATAAGATGTCATCTGCGGAAAATCAGATAGGTTCTCTGAAAATTTGCACAGATCTTAGTTTTAGCAATCTAAATAAGGGAAAAAAAGTCCCAAGAAATCACCCGTGTCCTTGCTGAGATATTGAGGTCAAAGGTCACAAAAACCGGATTTTTTACATTTTTTTGCTAATATCGCTTGATATGCGTCATACGCTTTAAGAGTCTATTACAAAACTTGTAGAATATAAAATTATCTACAATATGCTTCTTAGTACTTTTTTCCTATCTCTCACCGTTTTTGAGATATTAAGGCCAAAACTCACAATAACCAGATTTTTTACAGTTTTTTGCTAATATCTCGCTTGATATGAGTCTTACGCTTTAAAAGTGTATTAAAGAACTTATAGAAAATAAAATTATGTACAAATTTCTCCCTCTAATTTTTTGTGTAGCCCTCACCGTTTTTAAGATATGGGTGAATTTATCTTTAATTTATGAATATAACTTTTAAAGCGTATCACTATCTATCACTATCTCAAAAACGGTGAGAGATACGAAAAAAGTATTAAGAAACATATTGTAGATAATTTTATACTCTACAAAATTTGTTATAGACTCTTAAAGCGTATGACGCATATCAGGCGAGATATTAGCAAAAAACTGTAAAAACCCCGGTTTTGTGACCTTTCGCCCGTGTCTCAGCAAGGACACGGGCGATTTCTTGGGACTTTTTTTTTCTTATCTAGATTGTCAAAACAAAGGTCTGTGCAAATTTTCAGAGAACCTATCCGATTTTCCGCAGATTGCCCTATTTTTCTCCTTATTTTCCTGGGCTATTGTCATATCTACTATTTCCCAGTATTCGAGGATAGCAATTGTCAAATTCAAATAATTTTTCATACAAAATTATTTAAACCCGGAAAACCGTATCACCAATACTGGGAAATAGTAGATAAGGGTGGTCAAGGGTACACCCAAAAAATTTCCCAGTTACTAGCTACTAAGAATTTAACTAAGTCCCAGTTGAAATACACCTAACTGAGCCCCAGTTGTTTTCACTCGGTTGATTGTAACTAATTTTATAAACAATTTCGAATTTAACTGAATTTCCAGTTACAGGCAACAGCATATTAATTAAATTTGTGAAATCTTTAAAAATAGTTGGTTATAACTGTTTTAAAAATTAAAATTGTCAATGGGGACTAAACATTTTTTTAATTTCACCATTAAAGAAAAGATTTTTTATTTTTAAAACTTTAATTTTATTATAATATTTAATTTGCATTCACTACACTGCACCAACCATAAAAAACACTATTTGAACTATAATGTATATCACATTCCAGGTCACCACTTACAAGGGAAGTATCTCAACCCTTATGAACCGATTTGCCTGAAACTTAAAATATACATTAAAGGGCCGATTTTAAGGTTGGGGTGTCTCGGCTTATCGGCCATATCGGTGTTAAAAAATTTTGTTGTCCCCTTATGAAACCATGTGGACCTTCGGGAAAATTTTGATAACTTCCGAACTAACAGGAATATTATCTAGGGCAAAAACACGGGTCGACTTAAATTTAATAAAGGTTATTTCTTATTCATAAGGATATCGTAGGTCTATGTCTTCACATAAGTACCCCCCAAAATTTACACATTTTCCTGAAAAAAATATTTAAAGAAGCCGAATTTTTACAAGGTTATGCTACCATTGGATAGACATTAAAAAAACCTTTCTTCTCATATGAAAACATCATATAGTTTCTTAAAAAGAAATGGCTGAAAAATCCAAAAAACGATTTTTTCGCCATTTTTGATCCATGTTTTGAACCCCTAAATCCCCGATATGGCCGATAAGCCGAGACACCCCAACCTTAGAATTGTCTCTTTTATATATATTTTAAGTATCAGGTAAATCGGTTCATAAGGGTTGAGATACTTCCCTTGTTAGCTCCTTTGCAGGTTGCTTTCATATTTATCTTTATTCTCCATCTGAAAATATATTATAATTTATTTTTTTAATAAAGTAAGACACAAATTAGCAAATAAAACTTACCATTACAAAATTAAAATCCATTTAGGTTTTTTAATTTTTATAAAATGATGTTGGGTTTTGATATTTGTAAATAAATAAATAAAATTGTATTAACAGGGTAACTGATAGATTGTTTTTATTAACTAAAACCCCAGTTGTTCGTTACCAGCCCAGTTATTTTAAATTTATTTCAAATCAACTAAGGATTTTCGTAACTATCTAACTGGGGAATTTTTTCGGTGTAGTTAACGTGTAAACTGCCCTTAAATATGTACATTAGAGTGTCCCTTATTTTGGAAATGTTGAGACGGTACCCACTAATTTTTTCCATTTGACTTAAAAATAACTCAGGAAAAATGTTACGCCCCTACGACCACGCCTTCCCTACGCGACGGGGCCTTAAAAATCATTTTTCCATACAAACCAAAAAAATTTTTTTTTTTGATTTTTAATTTTTTTGTTATTAATTATTAAATTACTTGGTTAGCTTATTCATTGATTTTGGTGGGATAAGGCCAAGGTAGATTTATATAAGGTAATATTTTAGTGACGTAAATGAAAACAATTTTCTTTCAAAATCATTTTAGTCGACAAAAACGACTTAAATGTTCAGTGCACACATTAACCAATTTAAACGCTTTTTAATACTTTAAAATATTAGAAAACAACTAAATTATAAAAAAATATTGAAACTCAAACGAAATTCTTTTATTTTTCACGACAAAAATTGAAAAAAATTAAAATATTTTTAAGCATAAAAAGTGTAGTGTAAACTGAAGTCATTTATGCCGAACAAAATATTTTTATTTCGTTTTGAAAATTTGTAAATATTAGTGGTTTTCACGTCATTTATCCAGCAAGTTTGCAACTTCAAAAATTATGCGGTGAAAATAAATTATTTATTACATTACGTGAGCATCCATTTTTTATACTTTGGATATTTCTTTTTTAATCAGCTGTTTTGGTAAAACGTAAAGTTTGCTTTTCCATTTTTATATCTCAATTTCATAAGAACAAACAAAAATACACGATTCAATGTTTTTTTTTGTAATAAATGTATTTTTTTAATTATTAATAAGTATGCAAACAATTATTGTGGCCGAAATGTCAAAATAAAAGCAACTCTGTTTCTTATTTGCACACAATTCCGTGTGCAAATGAAATATACTATTGGTTTTTTGTGAGGATATGAATAAATTTGTGAGGATAAATGCAAGTGCAAATGAAATGTCAAACCCATATAATTTGTTGTTGTGAGTTTGCACACTTTGCAAAAACTCCTAGTTTATCAAGTTTACACCGTTTATCACCCAAAAAGCAAATGATGTGAGCTCCACTATTATTGTTTTTAAATTTGTCAAAAAACTTACTTTGGAGGAAAAGTGAGGTTATTGGATCTTACCTTGTATAAATCTACCTTGGATAAGGCTTTCTGCTCTAAAAAATTTTTCGAAAAAAAAAATTAAGGCCGTTGGGGTCCTACGGTAAAAAATGTTTAAAAAAATATTTTTTTTAGTTTTGACAAGCAACGGTTTTAGTTGTTATGTTGCTTTTAATGATATATATTAAAAAAAATATTCATATCTGTGACATCTTTTTTCGAAAAAAAATTAGAGCCGTTGGGGTCCTACGGTAAAAAATTTTTAAAAAATATTTTTTTTTTAGTTTTGACAGGCAACGGTTTTAGTTGTTATGTTGCTTGGGGAAGTACCCCAAACGTTATACTCCGATTTGCCTAAAATTATATAAAAAAAACGATTTTAAGTTAGTGGTGTCCATAGATGGGAATTTGTCATTACCATTGTCATACTCAGTGGTATGATATAAACACAGCTTAAAGAGTACTCTAAACTGCGACTCACAGTGTGTCCTTTGTATAGAAAAGGCGCGCATCGAAGTTTTTTCATTATAACTTTTGAACGGATTGGGCTATTTCTAAAATTTTTACAGTTTTGGAAACTAGAAACTTAGGCCATGTTCACACTACAAGAACTTACCATGGTAAGTTGAGATGATTTTGCAATTTTTCTTTATGCTAGTACAATTTGAGATGATTTTGTAAATCACTATGTGATTTTGTTCAAAGGAAAATCACATAGTGATTTTAAAATCACGCTAGTCTGTATACAGTATTAGAGATATTTTTGGATGTCGTTTCAAAGATGTACTGTCAATACCCTACCTTAAACGGGAAGGTAAATATGGTCAACTAACCAACAAAAAAAAAAGTTAAAAAAATTCGATTTCCTCGAAAATTATACTTTATACCACCGAATTTTTGTGATATGCATTACAACTATATGGTTAAACCCAAAAATCGGAATTCACGACCAGCTTTTTGAAGAATATATTACAAATAGTCCAGAAAAAAATCAAACTACTTACGATTTAGAAATAACGATTTTATTATTCAATGTAGATCTCTTTAAAATATTTTTAAGAGGGATTATTTATCTGCACACAAATAATACACCCTACATTTAAAGAACCGGCAATTAAAACTTGTTTGCCTTCAGGAAACTCATTTAATACAAAAAAATTAACCAATAAAAATTGAATTATGAAAAAAGAAGAAAGTTCAATATAGATAACAAAATTAAATTAATTACTCCATCTCTAGCAATTCCAACACTTCCGGTGATAATTCGTTTTTTTTTTGGATTTAGTTCGTTATTTCGTTTTATTGACATTTTTGGGCCACTTCGAATCATTAAGATATGAAAAATATCCTCCAGATTGTTACATCTTGTGTTTTTACGACTGAAATTATTTCTAAAATTCTTAAAATGTTTATGTGTCCTCTCAAGTGTTTCCTCTGATAATTGTCCTAAAAATACACTTCTTTAATTTTCTAATAATTAAAATAATATAGTTACTAGCATTACCCACTGGTAAAATCGACTCTTGAATGATTTTTCCACCATGCAAAAGTATGTAATATTTTTGCTCTGAAGGTACCTTAATATTTGAATTGCCGTTTTTTAGACATTTTTGCAATTTTTGCAATTTAAAAACTTTGAGACAAAAAAACGCCGTGAAATATCTAAAATCATATTAAATGATAAGTTATTAAGTTAAGTTTCGTATATGTTTATGTAATTCTTTGTTTACCCATATCTACGCGATTTTTTTAATTATTTAAAAGAATAACGAGTAACAACTGATATTGTAAAAATCGATTTTTCGATTGAAAAAAAAAAGTTTTGATTGATTAAAATAAATCGGTATGCCTATTTAATATTTTATTTTTTTTTAACAAACAAAAAACACATTGATTTTGTATCCACTTTCTCGAGTCGCGAAATCGTGAAAAATGGATTCTGTGTACATTAGAGATTGAACCTGGCATACATCTTTTTAAGTAACGCCGGAGAATTAAAAATAATGTTATGTAAAACAATCATATTGTACAACTTTTAAACAAATTTAACAAATAATTTGAATATTTTTAACCTTAACTTTAACCTCGATTTGACAGAGCGCTGGCACTTCTTGGCAAAAGTTATAACATACGAAATGTTATGGAATACCTCTAGTATAACCCGCACTAGCGTTTTGCATTATCCATCATTATCTGCAGAAGTTGCAGTCTATGTTGTAATTGTATTTTTAAAGATATTTAAAAATAACATGGATTTTTACTCAATATAACTTTTTGTTGGGTTATTTTTTTTTGTTATAAAAAAAATTAATAATAAAATAACGGATCCTGGAAACATTTTGCAAAAAATTTGGATGGATTACTCCACAAGATGAATTTTTAAAATTTTTTCAAAAATGTCCTTTACAAAAAAAAATAAATTAAGAAAAATGTAAAAAACTCTATACTTTGGAGTTGTGCCCCAGCCAAACTAAGAGTCGCATTGATGTAACGTGAACTTATTTTTAGTCTCCAGAGTGTCAAAATTAAGTATGCACCTAAAAAAAAAATAATCGGAAATTTTTTTTTTTGACCCAAATGCGCACGAATATCACACCGTGGACTGGTTTGGATTCGCTCTTTGAATAACGTGTTGGAGGGTATAAAAGATTCGGCACAGCCGAATTTAACACTCTCATCTGTTTTATGTGTCTTTGTTTTAATAAGCAAAAAAATGTGTGATTGTATGAAAATAGAATGCTTTCACGAATTTCAAATACAATTTTTTAAAATTTTATTTTAAAAAAGAATTTTTTATTAAACTTTTAAAAATTTTATTTTAAAATCTTTTTTGAATTTCATCAAAAAAACAAAAATTTAAATAATTAAGATTTTAAATTGTAATCTTCTGATTAATTTTATTTAAAAAATAAAAATTGTTTTATTCGACCTTGTTTTCTTTCAAAAGGTAAGTAAGTTGCTCGGTTTTCACTTGAAAATCTGTCAAACTCCATATAAAAAAAAAAAACATAAATTTCACACCAGTAGCCCGTTTCTGTAATTAAAGTGAGAAGTTTTCGCATCGAAAAATATGAAATAAAAAATTCCACCGTTTCTCGACTCTGGAATAAAAACTGTTTCTGTATGTCAATGCGAAAAAGCCAGCGTTTGTATTGGAATATTCCAAGATAGCTGTCAAAAAAGTAATCACAGTGAGAAAATAGTAACAAAACAGAAAAAAAAAACACGGAGCAATTCAAATTATTGTTTATGGATCATTTAAAATCAATAAAATAAATATAAAAAAATAAAATTACATATTGTTGATGATAATGTATAGTGTTGTATTAATAACATCATTTTTGCATTTAGAAATTCTTTGATTTTTCTAAAATTTGTGAAAAAATATAATAAATTAGATATTTATACAAACACAAAACAAGTAATTTGTATTTTTCTTACTATTTTTCTCCATTTTTTTTAATTTATTATTATTTTTTTAATGTTTTTATTGGTTTTTGTCGAAGTCTCGCACCGTTTTAAAATGTGAGTTTTTTTGACACTTCAAATAGAAAAGTTTTCGACCAATTACTTTACAGAAACGGTTTTCTCGCATCATTCCAATAAGTTTAAAAGTTTTCGCACAACAAAGTTACAGAAACAGTAAAATGTGAAAAGTCAGTTTTTGTGCCGATTTACAGTGTTTTTGTTTCATTTCACATGTTTCATGCGAGAAATCTTTCGATTCGAGAGTTACAGAAATCAGCTACAGCTTTACAAAAGCGTAAAAATTTCGCTGAAGAGGTATTCTGTTCATTGGTGAAAAACCGGTCAAATAACCCGGTATTTGTTGCAGCAATACACATCAACACTATTCACAACATTTTTTTAAATTGTACAGTGTGATCATAGAAAAAAATAGAAATGAAACAGAGTCGTATTTAGCTTGAATAAGTATTAGTGACAGCACATTATGTAACTTTTGACGTTTAATAAAAACAATGCAAGATAAAGGAGAACAACAACAAAGCAAACAACAAAAGAGAAAAAAAAAGTTTTTAAACTATCAATAGTGCGTATTATCTTAAAAAAACGTTGAATACAGCAAAATAAATAATAAATTTAATTAAATGAAAGACAAATTCCATTTTTTATAAACAAAGAATCTAATTTGATTTTAAATACGTGTGAAATGAGGAAGAACAAGCATTTTGCCACCATATTGGAAAATACATCAAATACAACACTGCGTACCTTCTAATCTTTTCTATGAGTGTGATGCAGTTTTGTTTCCAGCTGAGGTAGCACTAGATATGTCCAGTGTTCAACAAAGGTCTGCTTCCTTTGTGATTGTATAGTTGTACACACGAAGTTGTTGACCCAATGTCGTTAGTACCGATGTGAGTGACTCACGAGTATAGGGCGCAGGTGAGTCGGTGAGACCGAACGTTAGTTGGTGTTCGGGGGTGTCAGGGAATCGGATGACGAAAGTAAATTAGAATATGTACGAAGTAACTCACGAGAATGGGGTGCAGGTGAGTCGTGTTAATACGAACGATAGGTGGCGTTCGGGGTTAGTGGGCGATCGGGTATTCTAACTACGGTAAGTAAAAATACTAAGTAACTCACGAGAATGGGGTGCAGGTGAGTCGTGTTAATACGAACGATAGGTGGCGTTCGGGTTTAGTGGGCGATCGGGTGCTAACTACGATAAGTAGAAATACTAAGTAACTCACGAGAATGGGGTGCAGGTAAGTCGGGTTAATACGAACGATAGGTGGCGTTCGGGTTTAGTGGGCGATCGGGTGGTAACTACGGTAAGTAAAAATACTAAGTAACTCACGAGAATGGGGTGCAGGTGAGTCGTGTTAATACGAACGATAGGTGGCGTTCGGGTTTAGTGGGCGATCGGGTGCTAACTACGATAAGTAAAAATACTAAGTAACTCACGAGAATACGGTGCAGGTGAGTCGGGTTAATACGAACGATAGGTGGCGTTCGGGTTTAGTGGGCGATCGGGTGCTAACTTCGATAAGTAAAAATGCTAAGTAACTCACGAGAAGGGGGTGCAGGTGAGTCGTGTTAATACGAACGATAGGTGGCGTTCGGATTTAGTGGACGATCGGGTATTCTAACTACGATAAGTAAAAATACTAAGTAACTCACGAGAAGGGGGTGCAGGTGAGTCGTGTTAATACGAACGATAGGTGGCGTTCGGGTTTAGTGGACGATCGGGTGCTAACTACGATAAGTAAAAATACTAAGTAACTCACGAGAATGGGGTGCAGGTGAGTCGTGTTAATACGAACGATAGGTGGCGTTCGGGTTTAGTGGGCGATCGGGTATTCTAACTACGATAAGTAAAAATACTAAGTAACTCACGAGAATGGGGTGCAGGTGAGCCGGGTTAATACGAACGATAGGTGGCGTTCGGGTTTAGTGGGCGATCGGGTGCTAACTACGATAAGTAAAAATACTAAGTAACTCACGAGAATGGGGTGCAGGTGAGTCGGGTTAATACGAACGATAGGTGGCGCTCGGGTTTAGTCGGATTTCTAACTACAGGGTTTTAACTACGGACCAACTACGGCTAAAGACGGAGTTGGGAACAGGAATCTGGTCGGCTTACGGTATACAGCGTATATTCTACGAGGTATATCACGAACTCCAACTGGTTTCTCGTTGTTCTGGTCAGCCAAACTTTGTCATTATAAATAACAATTTGACCAACTCAACGAGAATTGCGAGATAGTATTAACTGTTTCCTAGTAATAACTATCAAACAAACAACTCTATATTGGGTATGGGTACAAGTAGAGTGATGAGGTATATGGAAAAGTATTTTCCTTGTAACGGCACGTTACAACAGACAATTTAAAAAGCGGTGAAATTTGATATTCAGGAATAATATGAAGCATTTATAAGTTGTTGGCACTGTTTACATTAATTATATCAGATAAATAAACAAAAATTTTAAATTAAAGTTATTTTGCGTATGCCGATGCGCAAAACATAACCTAACATATGACTGTCAAATTTTCACTACAAATTAATTGATGTTTCGAAACATTTTTGTTCACCGGTGAACAACTTATACTAAATTCGCATTCATTGTTTCTAAACATGTTTAAGCATTTAAACATGTTTATGTACCTTAACAAGTTTAAATTTAAACATGTTTAAGTGGTTAAACATGTTTATGTACCTTTAACAAGTTTAAATTTAAACATGTTTAAGCACTTAAACATGTTTATGTACCTTAACAAGTTTAAATTTAAACATGTTTAAGTGGTTAAACATGTTTAAAAAAATGAATGCGAATTTGGTATTACGGGCCTAAAGCATAGAAAAGATTAGAAGGTACGCAGTGTTGTATTTGATGTATTTTCCAATATGGTGGCAAAATGCTTGTTCTTCCTCATCTCACACGTATTTAATATCAAATTAGATTCTTTGTTTTTAAAAAAATGGTATTCGTCTTTTATTTAATTAAATTAATTGTTTATTTTGCTTTATTCAACGTTTTTTTAAGATAATACGCACTATTGATAGTTTAAAAACTTTTTTTCTCTCTTTTGCTGTTTGCTTTGTTGTTCTTCTCCTTTATGTTGCATTGTTTTTATTAAACGTCAAAAGCATAGAAAAGATTAGAAGGTACACAGTGTTGTATTTGATGTATTTTCCAATATGGTGGCAAAATGCTTGTTCTATCTCATCTCACATGTATTTAATATCAAATTATATTCTTTGTTTATAAAAAATGGAATTTGTCTTTCATTTAATTAAATTTATTATTTATTTTGCTTTATTTAACGTTTTTTAAAGATAATACGCACTATTGATAGTTTAAAAACTTTTTTTTTCTCTTTGTTTGCTTTGTTGTTGTTCTCCTTTATGTTGCATTGTTTTCATTAAACGTCAAAAGTTACATAATGTACTGTCACTAATACTTATTCAAGCGAAATACGACTCTGTTTCATTTCTATTTTTTTCTATGGTCAAAAGTTACATAATGTGCTGTCACTAATACTTATTCAAGCGAAATACGACTCTGTTTCTTTTCTATGGCCTAAACTGTGTAAATAAATATGTTTGTGCTGGTTTGTGCTCAGCACAGTGCACTATGGGATAGAAATTTTTGGAAAATTCAAAAGGAAATATATGGCGCTTTATTCGAAATTGAAAAATTTTTTTTTACAAAAATTATTAATTTAAGGTAAGTAAGTTGCTCGGTTTTCACGTCAAAATCTGTCAAACTCCATATAAAAAAAACATAAATTTCACACAGCTTTACAAAAGCGTAAAAATTTCGCTGGGGAGGTATTCTGTTCACTGGTGAAAAACCGGTCACATAAACCGGTATTTGTTGCAGCAATACACATCAACACTATTCGCAACATTTTTTTAAATTGTAAAGCTAAGTAAGTTGTTCACCGGTGAAAAAAAATGTTTCGAAACATCAATTAATTTGTAGCGAAAATTTGACAGTCATATGTTTGGTTATGTTTTGCGCGTCAGAATACATAAAATAACTTTAAATAATATTTTTTGGTAAGTTATGTGATATTATTAATGTTTACAGTCCCAAACACTTATAATTACTTCATTTTAAATCTGAATGTTAAATTTCACTGCTTTTTAAATGGTCTGTACAATTTAAAAAAATGTTGCTTATAGTGTTGATGCGTATTGATGCAACATATACCGGGTTATTTTGCCGGTTTTTCACCAGTGAACAGAATACCTCTTCAGCGAAATTTTTACGCTTTTGTAAAGCCAGTGTGAAATTTATGTTTTTTTTATATGGAGTTTGACAGATTTTCACGTGAAAACCGAGCAACTTACCCACCTTAAAGCATAGAAAAGATTAGAAGGTACGCAGTGTTGTATTTGATGTATTTTCCAATATGGTGGCAAAATGCTTGTTCTTCCTCATCTCACACGTATTGAATATCAAATTAGATTCTTTGTTTATTAAAAATTGAATTGGTCTTTCATTTAATTAAATTTATTATTTATTTTGCCCTTTTTTTTAAGATAAAACGCACTATTGATAGTTTAAAAACTTTTTTTTTCTCTTTTGTTGTTTTCTTTTTGGTTGTTCTCCTTTATCTTGCATTGTTTTTATTAAACGTCAAAAGTTACATAATGTGCTGTCACTAATACTTATTCAAGCGAAATACGACTCTGTTTCATTTCTATTTTTTTCTATTTTGTAAAGCTAAGTAAGTTGTTCACCGGTGAAAAAAAATGTTTCGAAACATCAATTAATTTGTAGTGAAAATTTGACAGTCATATGTTTGGTTATGTTTTGCGCATCTGCATACACACAAAAAAAAATCAAGGTAATATTACCTAAATTCATAGTATAACTTTATCTAAGTGCACTCATAGAAATATCTTAGTAGAAAAATTAGTAAACCCATTGTAGATCAAGTTTTACAAAATATTGCCGTATTCAACATAAATTAATGTTGATATCGTTGAATAATCAGTAAAGCTGAATCAACTGTTTACTACGCTTATACAGAATTCAATAGATAAAACCAAAAAAGAAAAAACAACCCTGTTTGTTCATTTTTGTATTATCAAGTTGGTAGCAATGTGAAATTTTTTGTCTCTTATAAAATTATTTTATGTGTTTGTTTCTTATAAAAATATTTAATATTATAAAAATAAATAAAAATAGGATCTGATGATCAGATTCTGATCTGTAAATATTTGGTAAGTAATAAAATACAGTGATTACTTTATGTGTTTATACTATATTATATTTATTTTTGTTTTTGTAAAGGTTTTTGATTTGGTGTCATTAGAAAACTGGAGAATGGCTTACGAATGCATAACATAAAAAAACGAAGTGTGTGTGAAAATCTGGTGTTTAAATATTGCAGCTTAAAAAGCCGGTGATAATTCTAAAAATATTGTGATTTATACTTAATAAAAGAATATTTACAAATAGCAACAAGCTTTTTTTATTAATAAAATTTCTTATATCAACAAAAATATGAGCTGAGTTTACAAAAAATTCGAGTTGATTTACAAAAAAACGAGTTGATCAACTTTTACAAAAACTGACAATAATTTTTATTGAAATCAACATTATTATTTGTAGGGTCAAAATCAACAATGATTTCTGTTGAATTTACAACGATTTTCTTTGGGAATACAATGATTTTTGGTTGAGTGTGCCAAGATAATATAGAGCCTACAAAGTTTTTAGACAATATTACTTAAAAGCCAAGGTAATTTTTAAAAAATGATATGTTCGAAAAATTAACTATGTTTTTAGAAAATATTCCAAAAAAACTTTGTAAACTTTACAAAGTTCAGCCGAGTAAGGATTTATATATAAACTTTGGTAGTTTATCTAAATTTTTTGTTGATTAGCTACCTTTAAATACTTCCACCCATTAATAAATTAATAAAATTAAAAAAAATAATAGAATTTATTATGCTTTATAATTTTTTTATTATAAATTACAATTGTTGATTCTGAGACATTTATTCTATAGAAAAATTCTCAGATTCTAAGACATTTTTTCTCAGATTCTGAAACATTTTTTGTATAGAAAAATTTTCAGATTCTGAGACATTTTTTCTATAGAAAAATTCAAAGATTCTGAGACATTTTTTAATAGACAAATTCTCAGATTCTGAGACATTTTTCTATAGAAAAATTCTCAGATTCTAAAACATTTTTTCTATAGAAAAATTCTCAGATTTTGATACATTTTTTCTACAGAAAAATTCTCCGATTCTGAGACATTTTTTCTATCGAAAAAATCTCAGATTCTGAGACATTTTTTCTATAGAAAAATTCTCAGATTCTGAGATATTTTTTCTATAGAAAAATTCTCATATTCTAAGACATTTTTTCGATAGAAAAATTCTCAGATTCTGAGACATTTTCCTATAGACAAATTCTCAGATTCTCAGACATTTTTCTATAGAAAAATTCTCAGATTCTAAAACATATTTTCTATAGAAAAATTCTCATATTCTGACATTTTTTTAAAGAAAAATTCTCGGATTTTGAGAAATTTTTTCTATAGAAAAATTCTCAGATTCTGAGACTTTTTATATAGAAAAATTTTTAGACTGAGACATTTTTTCTACAGAAAAATTCTCCGACTCTGAGACATTTTTTCTATAGAAAAAATTCTCAGATTCTGAGACATTTTTTCTATAGAAAAAATTCTCAGATTCTGAGACATTTTTTCTATAGAAAAATTCTCAGATTCTGAGACATTTTTTCTATAGAAAAATTCTCAGATTCTGAGACATTTTTTCTATAGAAAAATTCTCAGATTCTGAGACATTTTTTCTATAAAAAATTCTCAGATTCTGAGACATTTTTTCTATAGAAAAATTCTCAGATTCTGAGACATTTTTTCTATAGAAAAATTCTCAGATTCTGAGACATTTTTTCTATAGAAAAATTCTCAGATTCTGAGACATTTTTTCTATAGAAAAATTCTCAGATTCTGAGATATTTTTTCTATAGAAAAATTCTCAGATTCTGAGATATTTTTTCTATAGAAAAATTCTCAGATTCTGAGACATTTTTTCTATAGAAAAATTCTCAGATTCTGAGACATTTTTTCTATAGAAAAATTCTCAGATTCTGAGACATTTTTTCTATAGAAAAATTCTCAGATTCTGAGACATTTTTTCTATAGAAAAATTCTCAGATTCTGAGACATTTTTTCTATAGAAAAATTCTCAGATTCTGAGACATTTTTCTATAGAAAAATTCTCAGATTCTGAGACATTTTTTCTATAGAAAAATTCTGATTCTGAGACATTTTTTCTATAGAAAAATTCTCAGATTCTGAGACATTTTTTCTATAGAAAAATTCTCAGATTCTGAGACATTTTTTCTATAGAAAAATTCTCAGATTCTGAGACATTTTTTTTATAGAAAAATTCTCAGATTCTGAGACATTTTTTCTATAGAAAAATTCTCAGATTCTGAGACATTTTTTCTATAGAAAAATTCTCAGATTCTGAGACATTTTTTCTATAGAAAAATTTGCAGTTTCTGAGACATTTTTTCTATAGAAAAATTCTCAAATTCTGAGACATTTTTTCTATAGAAAAATTCTCAGATTCCGAGACATTTTTTCTATAGAAAAATTCTCAGATTCTGAGAATTTTTTTCTATAAAAAATTCTCAGATTCTGAGACATTTTTTCTATAGAAAAATTCTCAGATTCTGAGACATTTTATCTATAGAATAATTCTCAGATTCTGAGACATTTTTTCTATAAAAAATTCTCAGGTTCTAAGAAATTTTTTCTATAGAAAAATTCTAAGATTCTGAGACATTTTTCTATAGAAAAATTTTCAGATTCTGAGACATTTTTCTATAGAAAAATTTTCAGATTCAGAGACATCTTTTCTATAGGAAAATTTTTTAGATTTTGAGACATTTTTTTCTGTAGAAAAATCCTCAGATTCTGAGATATTTTTCTATATTTATATTTTACAAAGTAAGTGCAAGAAGCAGTGGGCATTCATTCATTTTCTCTCTCCTCAAGGGCATTTAATTTGACTTTGCTGTAGAAGAAGCTGAAACTGGTAAATTTTATTACGTTGGTCTTATTTTTTCGGGTATCAAATGGGATTTAGTTCCCAATTCCATTGCCTTGATAACCTCAGAGTCAATTTGTATTTGAACAATATCACCATTCAATTAGAGATCACCTGACGGTACTATAGGAGACGTTTTTGGCCGTGAAATGTTCTTGTCAGCTGAAACTGATAGCAAAATATGATCCATTATAAAAAATCAGCACATGGAAAGAATCATTACATTTTTTTACATTTAAATAGCTACAAATATATTGAATTATGATTTCCAGACTCCATATTTATTTTCCTTGCTTTTCGAGTGCATCACTTGCAAATGTAAATCAAAATCCATCCATGTACCCGTTCTTCAAACCCCTTGCTAGTTCCAGTTAAATTCAAATTAAATACAAACATTTGTATTCAATTTCTAAAAATTTAATGTACAAATTGTCTTAGGTTAGGTTAGGTTGTAAGTGGCTGCTGACGTTTTTACGTCAACACACGTAGACTCTGAGGTCCATTGTGATACCACGGGACCGTAATAGGTTTCCCTATTAGTCCCTGTCGTTAAACCATTTTGAGCTTCTTATAAAACTCCTTAGATGTTGAATTTTGACATCCGACAAATCAGAAAGATCGTACAGCTCCCTAGATCCCAGTGAAGCAAGTCTCTGACCAGAAAGTGCCGGGCAATGGCAAATAAAGTGTTCGATAGTTTCCAACTCCTCTTCATCCATGCAACTTCGGCAAAAGTCATTCGACGGCACATTTAACCGCTCTGCGTGCTTCCCTATAAGACAGTGTCCGGTAATTATAGAAACCACCGTCGAAATCTCTCCTCTTGGAAGCGATATCAGCTCACTTGTGCGCCCCTGATTAAGAGAAGGCCAAATCAGTCGTGTTGTCTCACACGTCCATCCATTTGCCCATCTTTGATTAGTCTCCGTCGCAGAACAAAGCCGTAGGTTTTGCTTGCAAGTTTCTAGAGGCATACCAACACATTCCAATTCTGTTGGAACCTGTAAGGTAGTTCCTAGTCTTGCAAGCTCATCGGCTTTGCAATTCCCTGGAATGTCTCTGTGCCCTGGGACCCATATGAGTCGTATGTTAAACTGCTTGGCCATCTCATTTAAAGACGTGCGGCAGTTAAGGGCAGATCTTGTTTTCAGAAACATTGAATCCAGGGACTTGACCGCGGCTTGACTGTCAGTATAGATGTTGACTGCGGTTGTAGACAAGGCATTGCAGCTCAACCAGTCAGCCACTTCTTTTATTGCCAGCATCTCTGCCTGGTAAACACTGCAATGATCTGGCAATCTACGAGCCAGGCTCAACCCAAGCTCTTCCGAATAGACTCCAAAGCCCACTTGTTCGTGCAGCCTCGATCCATCTGTGTAAAAATTTATGGTAGCTCCACTACCCGGAGTATCCCCCATCCAAGACTCCCTGGATGGTATCATAGTGGTAAAGTGGCGCTCAAAGAGGCTCAAAGAGGGAGCACAGTCCACATTTTGTGGTATTGTTATCTTTTTCAAGATCGCGCTATGGCCACAATCACTGCTCCTCCATTGCAGCGTGCTATTAAGTCGAATTGCCGACGCAGCCGCATACTGCCTACCCAATATGTCCAAGGGTATCAGGTGAAGGAGGATTTCTAATGCAGCCGTAGGTGTAGTACGAAGAGCACCAGTGATGCACATTGACGCCATTCTCTGTACCTTCGTGATAAAGACAAAGTTTGCTTTTGTTTCTAAAGCAGGCCACCAGACAATGATTCCATACAGCAAAATTGGACGCACCACTGCTGTATAGATCCAATGAACGACTTGAGGGCTAAAACCCCATCGTTTTCCAATGGCCCTTTTACAGGAATACAAAGCAATCGTTGCTTTTCTCACCCGTTCCTCAATATTACGCCTGAAATTCAGCTTCCTATCTAGAAATACTCCAAGATACTTGGCTCCATCTGAGAAGGTGATTTCAGTACCGTCCAGAGAAATAGGATCAAAAGCAGGAATCTTATTTTTCCTTGTAAACAAAACAAGCTCTGTTTTACTAGGATTAACTCCTAGACCACAGTCTCTTGCCCATTTAGACAGATCTTTCAGAGAACCCTGAAGAATATCCCGCAATGTTGGCAGATGCTTCCCCTTTACCGCTATCGCGACATCGTCAGCATATGCGACAACATGACAACCACGTGCTTCTAGAGATAGTAGCATTGAATTCAGTGCCAGGTTCCAAAGAAGCGGCGAAAGAACACCTCCTTGTGGTGTGCCCCTATTGACAAATCGAGATATGACGGACGCTCCCAATTCAGACGTTATACGTCTATTGGCAAGTAGGTTTTCCACCATTAAAACGATTTCACGCTTTACTCCCAGACCAGACAATGCCAATATTATCGATTCTGGGATGACATTATTAAAAGCCCCCTCAATATCAAGAAAGGCCACCATAGTGTACTCCTTTACCGAAAGCGATCTCTCGATGGTACCAACGAGCTCATGAAGAGCTGTTTCCGTTGATCGTCCCTTGCTGTATGCATGTTGCTTTGTCGAAAGCAACCTCGGGTCAATCACTCTACGCAAATATGAGTCTATCATTCGTTCCATTGTCTTTAACAAAAAAGAAGACAGACTAATTGGTCTGAAATCCTTCGGAGCTGTGTGGGAACTTTTCCCAGCCTTCGGGATAAATACGACTCTGGTATCCCTCCATTTTAAAGGAATATAAGACCAGTTGATGCATGCTGTGTATAGATTATGCAGCAACGGGGCTATATAGTCCAACACTTGCTGCAACTCAGCCGGGATTATACCATCAGGTCCCGGGGATTTATAGGGCCTGAAGCTTTTTATCGCCCAAATTAATGTTGGCATATTTATTATTTCCGAAGCAATTTCAGATGCTTGGGCGTCAGAACGTTCCAAAGCTTGAAACGGCGTCATGGAATTGCCCGGAAAATGCATGTTTAAAAGGAGATCCAGCGACTCTCCACTGGAGGAAGACCACACCCCATTAGGATCTTTCAGGTATCCTAGGGTGCAAGGAGAAGAAGCCAGAACCTTGCGCAGCCTGGATGCCTCAGAGACGTCTTCTATGTTTCCACAGAAGTTTTTCCAAGAATCACATTTTGCATTTCTGATCATCTTCTTATAACTCTTAAGTTGCAGCCTGTATGCAGACCAGTCCTCGTCAGCTCTTGAAAATTTAGCCTTATTAAAGAGCTTTCTGCAGGAATCTCTGCTCGTCTGCAACTCATTTGACCACCAAGGTGGCTTTTTTTTCCCTCTGGGCTTTGCAGAAGGGCAAGACGCATCCAGGCACCTATTACAAACATTTGTTATATGGTCAACCAGACAGTCAATTTCCGCTAAACTATGCGGTTCAGATAGGGGTACTTCATCCAAAAGCAAAGAAAAAGTCTCCCTATATTTCACCCAGTTTGTTCTTCTCAGATTTCTAGAGACTGTCTCAACCGGGGCACGCTCCCTGAGTAAAAACTCAATGTAGCGATGATCTGAGAAAGAATGCTCTTCCAAAACTCTCCAGTCATCAATTCTATCAGACAATGTATCTGATACAAGTGTTACGTCAAGAACCTCTTGCCGCGTACTTGTAACGAAAGTTGGTTCACTACCCTTGTTACAAATAAACAGGTTAGTGCTTAACAAAAACTCCAAAAGTGATTCGCCTCTATCATTTGTGTCTGTACTTCCCCATATCGAATGATGTGCATTAGCATCACAGCACACAAGTAACTGGTGTCCCCTAGATTCAGACTCCCGAATCAGACCGCCAACCTTCTCCGGGGGTATTGGCCCCGGATTAGGAAAATACGCAGAGGCGAGCCAAATAGATTTCCCATGAAGCTCTAAGCTAGCCGCTGTAACATCCATATCACTAAAAGTTGATAAAAAGAATATATTTAAGCCATTTTTCGCCAAGATGCAGGCTCTTGGTGAACCCTCACCAAATTGTCTTAAATTTTGTTATTTTAAAATTAATTTATTTTTTGGACTTTTCTTTTCAAAATATTAAAATTGAAACTCATGGTACAATGACCAGGTACTATTATAAGAATTATTTGTCAAATGTCATATACCCCTTAAATTCAAAAGTATAAAAATAAAAACAAAAATATCAAAACAAAAGAAAAAATATCAAATGTACATCAAAAAAAAAAAATATATTTATTTATTTATTTAAAACAAAATACATATGTACATATTTAATTTATGGATATTTATGGACAACGAGGCCCATGAAAATGTTATGTAATGCGTTTGAACCGCGAATGCTGGTCTTGATTTTATTGTTTAAAAATTACTCCAAAAAGGCTATTAAATTATTTAATTAATCGATATTTATGGACAACGGGACCCGTGAAAATGTTATGTGTTTGAACCGCAGAATACTGGTATCGATTTTATTGTTTAACAATTACTCCATATATCCATTAAAAGCGGGATTTGTACAGAAAAATGATTTTATGTTATTAAAAATTCCGCAACCCCTCGTGAGAGAACAGCATTGGGCATCATTCTTGCTATTTAAGACACACCATGCTAGTTATTAAAATCAGTGTTTTTAAAATTTTTTTGGTCAAACGACCATTTTCTTTTCTTGGTAGCTTAAGTTATCTTCTTTGCCGTTCCACGAGATATTGTAAGACAGGAAGTCGAATTTGAATGTATCCACAACTAGTAAAAAAGGGACAAATATTTTGTACTCCTTCCTGCAAGAAATCTATGTATAAAGACATGATACATTAAATTGGCTGAAAGATTTCCAATCTCGAAACACATAATTTTTATTTCTTTTTTGTTTTTTTGTTTAAAAATATTTCATTACTTTTCAGTTTTCAAACAATTTTGATTTTTTTTTTGTATTTTGTTTTGTTTATTTTATTTTTGAAGCGAAGAGGTTTTGTTTATGTTTTTATTTTTTTTGACAACTTTTCTTATGATAGTACCGTTCTAGTTTTACAATGATTGAAACTGACAATAAAAAAATAAAAAAAGTAAATTCGAAATTTTACCTATTTTTATTAGTAAACCTTACATGGCCATTAGGTGAAAATGTAAAGTAAAATTATACTGGTGGCATAGGTAATAAGTCGTGGCTTTTAAGCTTCATACTAAAATAATTCACCTAAGCCAGCATAGATAACATTACCTCGACGTTTTTTTTTCTGTGTACATAAAATACCTTCAATTAAAATTTTGATGATAATTTTTGTCTATTTATGTGATATAATTAATGTTTACAGTGCCAAACACTTATAATTACTTCATTTTATTTCTGAATGTTAAATTTCACTGCTTTTTAAATGGTCTGTACAATTTAAAAAAATGTTGCTTATACACGCAAAAAAAAACTTGTGTCGGAGTGAGCAAAAATCTGGCATAATTTTACCAAAAATATGCTAAAACTACAACCGACGAAGTAGTTTTCGTAATTTAGCCAAAACACTTATGTAAAAAATTTTGAAGAAAATGCTAATGCTATTTAAGTAAAAACTTGGTAAAATATACCAAAAGAGATATGGTGAAATATTCCAAAATTATTAGAAAAGATGACTAAAAATAATGCTAAAAATTACCACATTTATGCTAAAATAAATTTTCAATCAATTTTTGTAAAAATTTGTATATTTGTTGAATTTAAAATTTTCACAGAATAAATCCATATTAATGTAATAAATGTTGTGTAGGATTTAATTTACCACCGACCAACTGACCCTTTTTGTACAATTTTCTCGAATGGCTGCTGCCTACGCTTCTTCTTGAAGTAAAGGATCCGCTATAGCTTCACGAATTTATTTAAAAGCATCCTGTAAAAATAGAAAATTATTACAAAACATATATTTTTAATTTAAAAAATTGGTAAACCCCATTGGTCTCTTGGTAAGGAGGAACACTTACTTTGTCATTCCATTTGTAACTCAAAACAGGTATGGACTCCCTTGGCTTTGGGTTTTTAGGTTTTAATTTTATACCTAAAGGCAGGATTGGTGACCACGCTCTTTTTTGTAGTGAAGGATTCGCCATAGCTTCAAAAATTTATTTAGCAGTACCCTGTAAAAATAGAAAATTATTACCAAACATTAATTTTTATAAGGGTTGAAAAAATGCAGAAGAAAAATTGAATTTCTAAAAATTATAGACATTTCTGGTATTTCCCATACCGGTTTCAAACACTAAAATTCTATTAAACCTTATTGGTGTCTTCGAAATGCGGGTATACTCACTTTATCATTCCATTTGTTATTCATCGAAACATACGTCTGGGACTCCATTGGTTTTTCTTAATGAATGGTGTTTTAAGTGATGAAAGCAAAATTATCTTTAACATTCTTTTATCTTGCATTTATTTATCTTTTAGAAAACTAATTATTTATTTTTATTTATTAATTTATTTTTATTTTATTTATCAATTTCCTTTTTACGTTTTTATAACACAAAAAATAAACAAACAACGCACACAAAAAAAATGAAAATGGCGGTCTGTATTTTTTTTTTGTTGTTTTCTTTCGATAAATTTTTGTGCAGGTAATTTGCGTTATTGTGCAAGCTACTTGGTTATTTTACATAAAAAATGAATTATGTTACTTTAACATCGACAAGCATAATATTAGCAAAAATTTGGTAAAAATTTTTTTTTGGTATGAAAAAAGTTTTACCAAGTAGGATTGCTCAATCTTACACAGATTTTTTTTTGCGTGTAGTGTTGTTGCGTATTGATGCAACATATACCGGGTTATTTTGCCGGTTTTTCACCAGTGAACAGAATACCTCTTCAGCGAAATTTTTACGCTTTTGTAAAGCTAGTGTGAAATTTATGTTTTTTTTATATGGAGTTTGACAGATTTTCACGTGAAAACCGAGCAACTTACCCACCTTAAAGCTAGGTAAGTTGTTCACCGGTGAAAAAAAATGTTTCGAAACATCAATTAATTTGTAGCGAAAATTTGACAGTCATATGTATGTTTGGTTATGTTTCGCGCATCAGCATACATAAAATAACTTTAATTAACATTTTTTTGGTAATTTATGTGATATAAATAATATTTACAGTCCCAAACACTTATAATTACTTCATTTTATATCTGAATGTTAAATTTCACAGCTTTTTAAATGGTCTGTACAATTTAAAAGAATGTTGCTTAAGGTGTGTTTATATCATCCCACCGAGTCTTTAGATTTTAAGAAAGTAAAATATTACCAAAGTCTTAATACTGCCAAAAAATCATAAACAAAATCAAAAGATATTTTTAAAAACAGCTGTTTGTATGCAAATCTAATAACACACAGCCATTTTTTGAAATGTTTCATTAAAGTTATTTTGTGTATGACGATGCGCAAAACATAACCTAACATATAGGAGCTGTTAAAATTTGAAACAAACTATTAAAAAACAAAGGTAAATGCAATCAATTTATTTTGTTTAACATTTTTTTAATATAATTTTTTTTTTCTTCTATAATTCCAGATAAATACAACAAAAAATTGTCATTAAATGTCAAAATTCTATACAACCAACTGAAATGTATTGCTTTTTAAATAAATAAAATAAAATTTCAGGCAATTGTAGTAAAAACAACTGTATAATATAATAATAAATAGTTTTGATCACATCACATGATCAATTATTTTTATTTATTCTCTCCATTTATTTACAACTCATTTTTAATAAATGCAACCTAACCGAGAACTGGTATCAATGACCGTCGTCTCGTAGTAGCGAAAAAAACCAAGGCACAGACTAAATACAGACTCGACAGTAGAGTTTTACAAGAAAAAATGAGGGGAAAAATAGCGATTTTAGGAGAAAACAGAGCGGTTTTTAGTCCGTTTTACGCTAACATGGCAACACTTTCTACGACTTAGGAGTGAGTGAAACAACAAAAACTGATCTGGCATCTATTTTTCTTATGGCGCGTTATATTAGTTTTCTCTTTCTAACCTAATTCGTAGAATAATTTGAAAATATTAACCATATGGTTCAGAATTACTTTTATGTCACTTATGTCGAGTCTGTATTAGTCTGTGACCAAGGGTTCTGGTGGGAATCGAACCCACGACCACAGACTAATACAGACTCGACATAAGTGACAGATGTCAAAAAAGTAGTCTTGAACCATATGGTTAATGTTTTCAAATTATTCTACGAATTAGGTTAGAAAGAGAAAGCTAATACAACGCGCCATTAGAAAAATGGATGCCAGATCGGTTTTTGTTGTTTCACTCACTCCTAAGTCGTAGAAAGTGTTGCCATGTTAGCGTAAAACGGACTAAAAATCGCTGTGTTTTCTCCTAAAATCGCTTAGTTTTTCCCCATTTTTTCTTTTAAAACTCTACTATCGAGTCTGTATTTAGTCTGTGCCACGACCCCCACGTTGAAAGGCTAGCACGCTACCAACTAGCCTACGGGGGCCCAACTGTACACGCAAAAAAAAAATCTGTGTAAGATTGAGCAATCCTACTTGGTAAAACTTTTTTCATACCAAAAAAAAATTTTTACCAAATTTTTGCTAATATTATGCTTGTCGATGTTAAAGTAACATAATTCATTTTTATGTAAAATAACCAAGTAGCTTGCACAATAACGCAAATTACCTGCACAAAAATTTATCGAAAGAAAACAACAAAAAAACAAATACAGACCGCCATTTTCATTTTTTTTTTGTGTGCGTTGTTTGTTTATTTTTTGTGTTATAAAAACGTAAAAAGGAAATTGATAAATAAAATAAAAATAAATTAATAAATAAAAATAAATAATTAGTTTTCTAAAAGATAAATAAATGTAAGATAAAAGAATGTTAAAGTTAATTTTGCTTTCATCACTTAAAACACCATTCATTAAGAAAAACCAATGGAGTCCCAGACGTATGTTTCGATGAATAACAAATGGAATGATAAAGTGAGTATACCCGCATTCCGAAGACACCAATAAGGTTTAATAGATTTTTAGTTAAAAATTAGTGTTTGGTAATAATTTTCTATTTTTACAGGGTACTGCTAAATAAATTTTTGAAGCTATGGCGAATCATTCACTACAATAAAGAGCGTGGACACCAATCCTGCCTTTAGGTATAAAATTAAAACCTAAAAACCCAAAGCCAAGGGAGTCCATACCTGTTTTGAGTTACAAATGGAATGACAAAGTAAGTGTTCCTCCTTACCAAGAGACCAATGGGGTTTACCAATTTTTTAAATTAAAAATTTATTTTTTGTAATAATTTTCTATTTTTACAGGATGCTTTTAAATAAATTCGTGAAGCTATAGCGGATCCTTTACTTCAAGAAGAAGCGTAGGCAGCAGTCACTCGAGAAAATTGTACAAAAAGGGTCAGTTGGTCGGTGGTAAATTAAATCCTACACAACATTTAATACATTAATATGGATTTATTCTGTGAACATTTTAAATTCAACAAATATAAAAATTTTTACAAAAATTTATTGAAAATTTATTTTAGCATAAATGTGGTAATTTTTAGCATTATTTTTAGTCACCTTTTCTAATAATTTTGGAATATTTCACCATATCTCTTTTGGTATATTTTACCAAGTTTTTACTTAAATAGCATTAGCATTTTCTTCAAAATTTTTTACATAAGTGTTTTGGCTAAATTACGAAAACTACTTCGTCGGTTGTAGTTTTAGCATATTTTTGGTAAAATTATGCCAGATTTTTGCTCACTCCGACACAAGTTTTTTTTTGCGTGTATATAAACAGTTGTTTTTATTGTATTATAGTGCATTCACATTGGCATCGAAAGCCCGTTTAACGAGGTTTCGCCCCAAACCTCATTTGAAAGTACGTATTTTCCCATACAAATTGAAAACTTTTTGTTATGAGTTTTCAACGAAAGTACGTTCGAAAGCTCTTAAATTTCATAAAGAAAATAAATTAAAGAAAGTGTCAAAAATAAAAAATAAAAATATTTAAATATTTTTATAAAAAATAGCATTAAATCAAAAGATTTAAATAAATTATTGTAAATTAGTGCGAAAATTAATTAATTGTGTGCGATTAATGTCGGTATGTTCGCAAATTTTATTCGGTAATTTTCGAAAACGTGATAACCGTCAAAAATTTCGGGTGTGAACGTTAGCATACACTCAAACAAAAATCATTGTATTCCCAAAGAAAATCGTTGTAAATTCAACCGAAATCATTGTTGATTTTGAGCCTACAAATATTTATGTTGATTTCAATAAAAATTATTGTCAGTTTTTGTACAAGTTGATTAACTCGTTTTTTTGTAAATCAACTCTTATTTTTTGTAAATTTACCCATTTTTTAACAAAATAGAGTAAATTTTAATCCGGTCTGCAAAAAAGATAATTAAATGATAAAACTGTATTAAATAAATGCAAGTCATTTAATTTATATATTTTTAAGCCTATATCACGAGGGGGGAGGTGTGCGCCAACGTCTCCCGCCGAAAAAAATTATAACTTCTGAAATACAATTTATAATTTCTGAAAGACAATTGGAAATGGTGTATTGTTGAATAATAGGTGTGTTCCAGAACTTTCCGGGTAAAGTTCGGTAAAATGAGAGAAAATCAAAAAAACCTCTCGCGATACCACAAAAATGCACAAAAGTACGGGAACGCAAAAAAAACCCCATTTCAAGCCCAAAATAATAGAAAATGTAAACAAACCAATAACGCTAAAATATTTTCGTAATAAAAATTACTTTAAACAAGAAAACAAATTGTAAAAGCTTATTTCAATAACAAATTATCTTTTTTTGTATTGAAATAACACATTTCCTTGATTTAGTTCTTTATTTTATTTAAATTTACAATTTAGCTTCACAAAAAAAAAACAGCTGTTTTTTCAATATCTGATTGTTACCAGTTTACCAGAAAAAAAGTGCGGGTAAGTTCGGTAAAATGAGAAACTAATTTATTCTCTCAAAAACTCTCTCATTTACCCAATTTTTGCGTACGGGAACGCTTTTCGGGCTGGTTTTGGTACCCGCGGGCACCCGCGGTAACGTTGTGGAACGAATCTAATTCCCGTACGCATATATTTTCGATTTTGACCGACTTTAATTTGTTTACTTTTTTATGTAAACGACTTGACATTATCCTTGAAATAAATTCAATTTTCGCAGCATTATTTCTTTAACACATTTATTATTAAACAATGAAATCCATTAATCCTAGAAAACATCAATTTGTTACACAGCATTTTAAATATAAATTTTTAATTCATTTTATTGTTTTAAGATTATGTATGTATTTCTGTTTTTAGATTCTTATGGACCGACAACGTGTCTGTGCAAAAAGTGATTGTTATTACAAACTAATAATTGGAGACCGATCGAAGAGTTTGGCAAAAAAACGGTATTTAGGGGGAATGAATGCCAGTGAAGTCAATTCCATTTTGGTTATCGAAAATGTTTATACAAACCACATTGACGCAGATATTCTGCAGTGGCAGTGCGCTGCCGTCATTTAGAAATAATTACATATAATGAAGGCAGTGCACTTATTGAATATAGTTTTAGCCAGTTTCGGCTTAAACTTTCAGTTCCCTCGATCTTAGATTAGATAAATCTGAAGCATTTATTTCAATTTTCCAAAATGCTTCCAAATATAGAATTCTGATAAATACCGTTTTTAGGTCAGACTGTTCGGTCGGGCTGTACTAATAATGATTAATAATACACTAAGGATAATGATAATATATACTTACTCGTAGTAGCAGTAATAGAAAAAAATATTGGATTACATGCACATAGAAAAAATAAAAATAAATTGTATAAAAACTTCAGTAGATGTTTGCCTGTTTATGTATAAACTAAACTTAATTAAAAACAAAAAAAAAAAAAAAACATGTAAAGTAAAGTTTATTTCGCGACCTTGGGACAACAAGGTTCTAACTGACATTTTTTTCAAAAATGAGTTATATATCGCATCGCACTAAAGCGACTACGCTCTTTCGATTGGCGCTCTCAGTTTTTGTCTATCTCTTACAGCTTCTGAGATATTCAATGCAACAAGGTTCTATCTACGTGTTTTTGGTTTGAGATTCAGTTAACAAGGTTCTATCTGGCTGATAGAACCTTGTTTACCAAAAAAGCCCATATTGTTTTGCAGATAGAACCATGTGGACACTTTAATTGGAAACAGAACCATATTGCACAAATTAAAAATTGCATATTGCACAAATACACTAAACAAAAAAACTTGTAAAATGATAAGAAAATCTTGTAATTTTTTTCTACCTCCTATTTTAATTAGTAAAAATTACAAACATTTTTTGTAACTTTGTAAGCTTTTTACCAATACAATTGTAAATTAACAGCTTTTTTGACGCGATAAAACTTAAAAGGAATTCTCGTGACTCAACTAAATTTTTTGGTACCTCCTATTTTACGAGAATTCCTTGTAGAAATTACGAGTTTTTTGTTTTTATTATAAAATTACTAGAATTCCTTGTGAAAAACAATATTTTCTTGTAAATTAAAATTTTGTTCGTAAATTTTGGCTGCGTATAACTAATGTTTTACCAATGAAATTGTAAATTTACAAACAAAATGTAAATTTCGATCAAGCAAAACACAAAACTTTTTGTTAAAAAACAGGGAAAACGGTTAAATATAGGTAAAATAGGATTACGAGAATTTTTCTAGTAACTTGACAGTGTTATTTTTAGTATACTCTTAGAAAATAAATCTTGTAAAGTTACCAAAAAAGCTTCGTAAAATAATTGATTGCTACGAGTACCTTCTATTTTAAGAGAGTTCCTAGTAAAAATTGCAATTTTAGTGGTAGTAAGCTTGTACAATTACAAACAATTTACAAAGTTTCTACCAATAAAATTGTAAATTTACAACTTTTTGACGCGATAAAAATTACAAGGACTTCTCGTAACTTAACTAGATTTTGTGCTACCTCCAATTTTACGAGAATTTTTAGTAAAAATTACGAGGTTTTTGTAATTTTACAAGTTTTTTACCAATAAAATTGGAAATTTACAACTTTTTTGATGCGATAATGCTTACAAGGAATTCTCGTGCCTTAACTAGTTTTTATTTTTGTAAAATTACCTTGGATATTTGTACATTTACAAAAAAAAAATGTAAAATTACAAAGAAAAATTTAAATATCGATCAAACATTTTTTGTTAAAAAACAAGAAAAACAAAAATATTTGTAAAATGGGTTTAAGGGACTTTTTCTAGTAATTTGACAAGAAGTTTTTTGGGTGTAGAACCAACTTTAATGATAAATGTGTGTTTAAAGTCACGTGAGCACAGTAGTGTCTTGAAACTTATTCAAAATAAAGAGTTTCTTCCCTAGTGGCTTCGCTTGGAGCTTTTGCTACTCCCAAAAAACAGTTTTAACGCACACGAGAAGAAAAAAAATTTAACTAGGGTAGCTAAAAGATGCGATAAGGAGTGAAAATCCGCAAAACGAATTCCTGAAGCAAGGTTTTTGAAGTAAAAACACATGAACTAAAAGGCTTTCGATAAAACTTCAGGTACTCCAACCACACACTTGTCAACAACAAAAAAATATACTGTTCTTTGCGGACTGAGTATACTGGCGGAAGAAGTGTAAACGATATTGCGTCAGCCTTCCAAAAAAAAATGTCGAAAAAGTATTCGAAGACAAGAATATCACAAACTGATAACATGGAGCGATTATTGTGCTACTAAAAAGCAAAAATTCCATTATGATGATGATGAAAGCATTACAATGAATACTCATTACCGGGACTATAAACTGACCGTCCTCTTCCTTTTATGTACCCCCTTAATTACGCGTGACATTATTTTTCCTGCTCTACAAAATAAAAAAAATATTATGAAGATCCCAGGTGGACGCTAGGGTGACTTACCTTGTAATTTGGTTTATTTTTGATTAACAAATGTTGTATTATTATATATAAATCCAAATAACACAAGGTTCTATCTGCAAAAAAATAATTTTTACAGAAACACAAGGTTCTATTTGGCAGTTAGAACCATGTTGTCCAAATTCATGTGCCTTATCGTTGAGCAACATAGTTCTATCTGCTTTTGGAGACTCAAATTGTGCAAAAACTAATATAGTAGCGCGAATATTTTCAAATACATAATAAAATTTAAGGACAAATTTCAAATTATTCAAAAACCGCTTTTAAATTTAGTCAAAACTGACTTAGTAAAGGGATTAACAATATTCAACCTTAGTTTTCTCAATAGTAGTGTTGGTGCAAATAGAACCTTGTTGTTCCAAGGTCGCGATTTACGTTAAATTTTAACTACCACCATGTTTTCTCGTATAGGGTTTAGCGGTTATAGTGGAAAATGGTATTCCAATTGCCTAAATAATTTTGAAATTTATTTCATATGAAACTGAAATAATATTTTAAATATGACCATCAAAATAATAAAAGCTAGTTTTTTTTTGTTTAGAATTTGCGTGAAAAAAAATTCGAAATAAAGGTGCATATTCTGTTCGTGTTCACGTGAAAAAATCGAACTATGCATTAATTTTAAAAATTTGAAATAAACATAAATTTGTTTTGACGTTAATTTAATAGACATTATATTGTAGTATTAAGTCTATTCGATTACAATCTACTATTTTTTACTCATTTTACTACAGCTGGAAATTTTCAATAGAAAAAGTAAACAAAACTTTCCAGTTGTTGCAAAAAATAGTAAGAAATTTGGGTAATCGAATAGACCTATTGCTTATAAAAATTATTCCAAAACTTTTTTTTTTTTAATTTTCCTATAATTCGTCGAGTTGCCAAATTTTTTATTTTTATATGGAGTTTGACAGATTTTTTTTCCGTGAAATGCTTTAAAAATTTGAAATAAACGGAAATTTGTTTTGACGTTTATTTAATAGACATTATATTGTAGTCACTATTATTGCTTATAAAATGTCCATTCAATTACCAAACTTTCAAACTATTTTAACTACAATTGGAAAGTTTTGTTTACTTTTTGTATTGAAAATTTCCAGCTGTAGTAAAAGTTGTAAAAAACAGTAGAAACAGTGTAGTAAGTTAATTGAACGGACCTAAAAATTATCATCTGAATTCAGAAAAGGAAAATAAACGAATTTTATTTTAAAGCCTAGTACTCTGTTCGATTTTACGAGAAAAAAAATTTTCAAACTCCATATAAAAAAAAAAATGTTGGCAACGAGAGGAATTATAGGGAAATTGTTAAAAAAGTTTTCACGCATTTTTATTATACAAGACAATTAAAATTGCAGTGAAAAAGTGACATTTCAGTTTTGTTTCTTTCTTATAATTGTCAAAAGTTATTGATTTTTAAATGTTTTATTTCGATTTGAGGCGTATAAAGTTTAAGTAAAATTTTCACCGTAAACAACAGAGTACTTATGTAGCTAAAAGCTGAATTCACAATGACAGAGTACTCTTAAGGCTCCGACACAATGTCGGAGTACTACAGAGAACCATTTCTTAAAATAGAGACGACATCATACAAAAAATGTGTAAGTGCGAAAGAGAAAGGAACACAATCCACTACACCGTCATTGTGAATTCAGATTTAAATATATAAAATATTTGAAAGCATGTTACAGACTCAATTCCGTTCGGAAAAATATAACGAAAAATATAACGCAAAGTGAATATTTTTTTTCGGAATGAAACCACTTTTATGCAATTCAATTCCACTTTGATTTTTGAAAGTGATTTGATTCCGAATATTATAATATTCGTTTTGTGTTTTACGAGCAAACAACTTTTTACAAATCCGATCGGAATTGAGTCTGTGACATGCCCCTTGAAATACAATTTTTGACTGATTTAATTTCCGAACATTTTTAAATTTATACCTTCAAAAAATAAAAAATCTTAAAGAATATTAATATATTTTTTTAAATACATATCGGGGGCCTATATTCAAAACCCTCTATCTTCCATTTTCACGGAAACTACTTTTTGATGGCAAAATATTTAGTAAAACTGCACTCATCTATGGTGTAAAATGCAGAACAAAAATATTTTTTGCAATTTTATTTGCATTTTTGGTTTTCTCTATCTTGCACAATTAATTTTTTCTGAATTCAAAACCCTCTATCTGTTTAAATAATTAATTTATACATAAATATTTTTTAGAATAAATTCATCTTGCAATACATGTTTTCATACTAATTTTTGCATGCTGAACATGAATTTGTCAACCAAATTCCAGAACCACGATTTTTTTCCACTTACGCTAATTTTTGCCGAAAATTCTTGTTTGACGTTTTTGAAAAATATGTTTCAAAATGTTGATGTCTTGTGTAAAAAAAAATTTTAATCTTAAAAATCGCGATGTTGATCAGCATCTGTGGATCAAAATCGCGTTTTTAATTTTTTTACTATTTTTTACATAACATACTCAACAGTTTGTCAACTTCTGAGATTAATGTGGTTAAAATTTTTTTTTTTGTCTATATATTTAGAGTTTTATTCTAGTTCAAGACCTACAAAAAAATCTAATTATGATATTCTCATAACAGATTATTTATTTATTTATTTATTGCTTTAAAAAAGTTGGTCATCTCATGGTTTATTGTATAGCTATTTCACCCGTACCAAGGGATTTTCAACAATATTTAGAGAATCATTCCTAATTGACTTGCACAAATATAAACCTTATATGCACCACAGTACCTCACAGCATGGTGATTCTCGTTAAGTATGAGGTACTGTGGTGCATATAAGGTTTATATTTGTGCAAGTCAATTAGGAATGATTCTCTAAATATTGTTGAAAATCCCTTGGTACGGGTGAAATAGCTATACAATAAACCATGAGATGACCAACTTTTTTAAAGCAATAAATAGATAAATAATCTGTTATGAGAATATCATAATTAGATTTTTTTGTTGGTCTTGAACTAGAATAAAACTCTAAATATATATGTAAATATATAAAGACCGAATAAAACATTTTTTGTATTTTTAATGCAAAAAATAAAAATATTTTTTTTTTTTGTCTTAAAAATCAGCACCTGTGGACCAAAACCCCGATTTCGGAATTTGTTATAAGCCGTTATCATTAATATATCATGTTAAAAATTTACCGATGCACAGTGGGTTCGATGGTACCCAAAATGGCGATTAATTCAGATAAGCAGTAGTTTTAGAATATTATATTTTTTTATTGATGACATAATATAAACACGTAAAAATACATATTTTGGAAAAAAAAAATTGGAAAAATTTTTTTTTTTTAACCTGTTAGGCGTTTTTTAGTTTTTCGGAAAAAAGGGTCATAGTTAAAAATTTTTGCTGTTACTTTGGAATGAAAAGCGATAAATTAATAAAAAAAATGGAAATTAAAGTGCACATAATGTGCTGTCAAAGTAATTAAAGCAAGAACGCATAATATGTATTTATATTATTATATATTTTTTTTTAAATCCAATTTTTGTTTTTCACAAAATCTCATAAATGTACAAATTTATCTGAAAAAAGTGATTTATGTGAATATTATAGTTTTTTATTAAGGAATTATCATAAATACATAAAAACACTGCATTTTAGAAAAAAAAAATTTAACAAAAAAATTTTTTTTTAATCTTTTAGTCGTTTTTTATGTTTTTGGAAAAAAGCACGAATCCCTTGAACATGTAATAAAGCTACAAAAAACAAATGGAGGAGACGTTTTTTTCGCGTAGGGGGGAGGGTTTACCGGGAGACTATGGGAGACACCTTCCCCTCGCGATAAACGTTGCCAAAAAAATATATGTCAGTTTTTGCACCTAATTAATACAAATTTATAATTATTTAAATTATTTTTTCTATACACGCCCCCAAAAAGGGGCGGACCGAAAAAATTGGCATTCCTGATCCCCTTGGTTCAAATTCAGGTCGATGAACTTCATATGGCATTAAAATGTTTCATTTATTGAACAAATATACAAATAAAACTTGTAAAAAAAATATTTTTCTGGGGTAGTTTTAGTTCTTCAAGGGGGAACTTTTTCCCCCCTGGTCCGATTTTGCTCGTTCAAGAACTTAACCAGCCTATGATCATTATACATATTTGTGACAAACTTCAGGATTCTAGCTGTTGTTTTATGTACTTTATGGTGTGCTCAACAACAGACGGACGGACGGACACACGGTTAGTCACAGAATGTCTTAGAATCGATCAGTGATCAATAATATACACTTTGTTGGGTACTAGACCCATATTTCGATGCGTTACATATGGAATGACAAAGTGAGTGTAAGCCCATACTGTAGTTGAAGGGTATAAACACACATATAATGGATTTGTTTAATAAATGATACCCAGACTTTTTACACAAAAATGGGAATAAAAAAAAAGGGCCGGGCATTGTCCGTACTTTTTTTTCTTTTAAATAAAAGCTGATATCCTATACTTTTTTGAAATCCACAAAACTAAATCCAACTATTACTAACTTAATATGTGTGGCCCATTAAATATGGAAAATATCCCAATTTTGGACCCTTTTTAAAAAAATTATTAAAAACATTGAGACACAATTTTTATAAACAAAAAAAATTTAAAAATTTAGCTTAATCCCTGCTGTTTAAGGTTCCATTATAAAAGATTTTCTTTTAAAAGACTTAATACCACTAATAATCGCTTAAATTGTAAAAAATTTAAATTTTTTTACTTTTTTCAAAAACTGCAATAATTTGTTAACTTTGACAGCTCACCGAAAAAAAAGTAAACAACTTCGTTGATTGATTTTGATAACTAGTATTGCAGAATTTTATCTACTTTTACCCCATACCAAATTTTATAACAAAAACTTCATTTATAAATTTCAATTAATCGCCACTGCTGTTTAAGGTTCCATTATAAAAGATTTTCTTTTAAAAGACTTAATACCACTAATAATCGCTTAAATTGTAAAAAATTTAAATTTTTTTACTTTTTTCAAAAACTGCAATAATTTGTTAACTTTGACAGCTCACCGAAAAAAAAGTAAACAACTTCGTTGATTGATTTTGATAACTAGTATTGCAGAATTTTATCTACTTTTACCCCATACCAAATTTTATAACAAAAACTTCATTTATAAATTTCAATTAATCGCCACTTTGGCATCATTTGAACCCAATGTGCGATGTCGTAAATAAAATCATAATTCATTTTTATAAAAATGCAAAACCCTCTATCTGATCATTTTCATTCATGTACTTAAATATTTTTGAGAAACAAAACCCTCTACCTATTATATAATCCCCAATAGTTAAACATTTTTCAAAACGAATTATATGTGAAATTCAGTAGTTGATTTAAAAAATATTGTAGAATATCGAATTTTTATGACTCTAACAACATTTAATTTTCGTGAAACGATAATTTTTGTGAAATCTTGAACACCAAAAAATATTGGTAATTTTAAATTTCACATTTTTATATATGAATTACTTTTTTGGAACAGCGGCCTTTTTTCGTTCCAAAAAAGTAATTCACATAGTGTTTTTGTAATTTGAGAGATGGTGGGCTGCGATTTTTTTTTTAGGGGACGTAAACTTGACTTGTTACGACCTTAGCTGAAAATTACATGTAAATCGAAACTTTACTTTACTTTGTTTTTTTAGTTTGCCACGAAATTAATAATAGTATGTATGTATGTATGTATGTATTTGTTTTTAAGGAGTTTACGTTGTTAGAATCTTAATATTGTTTTCTAGGATTTTCTTAAGCTCAAATCCTCTATTACTCTTTATATTTCCACAATCAATTTGATTTTTTTTTCTATTTATATGTACATCATTTCAGCCATTGATGACATCTTTTTAGGGATGTGTACGAATGTATCAAAATAACTGGCCAATTCATCAATAGTCACATCATCACATGCAGCAGCTGAATTGCCAGCCTGTTGCGAACAGGATGTGCTACACCGACCATGAATTGCTGCATGTTCCGCTGATAAACTATTAATGTTACGTTGTTCCTGCTGTAATGTGCTCGTAATACTGTTACCCGATGGGGCAGAAGGAAGCGACTGCAACAATTGTTCAAGATTTTGTTCACCATTTACAGTTTTTGACGCAGCAGTCGATGACGACGAAGCTGTGTCATCCGTACAATCTCCTCTATTGTTGTTGAGTATTTGTTGTCTTTTGTTGTTGCGTAATTTGTTATTGTGGTTGTTGCTGTTTTGTGTTTGAGGAGTTTGCATAGTGGTGAAATTCTTGGAATTTCGATTACTTAAACTCAATTGATTTAGTCTACCACTAAATTCAACATCTTCGGTTAGTAAATTACGGCATTCATCGATTAAATCACGAAAATCGGACATGCCTTTGGTAGTCAAGGGACCATTGTCGCCTTGATGAGTTCCAGTATTTGAGGCAGATGCTATTAATTTCCGGCGTACATTACTGTGTGGATGTAAACAAGTTTGCAGAGCTTTTAGTATAGGTTCTCGTAATAAAACTTTGCGGTTGCCTGGACCGCCCACTGATGATGTTGCAGACTTTTTGAGAATTTGTTTAAGGACCCCACCACTCGATGGAGTCCGTTGACATGAATTTGATGAATCTGAAATAGCACTGGATGAAGAATGTTTTAATTCGTCCAAAACACTTTCCGATGCACGACGAAAACGACATCGACGACAGTTTAGAAGATATCGTCTGTTAGTGGATAACGATGAAGTTGATGGCTGATCGTCAATAATTATCCTACCGTCTCTGCCGCTGCATGTGTTCTTAGTATCATTTTCAAAGAAAGGATTTAGAATCAATGGTAAATTACTATCCAGTAGTTTGACTTGTGGCAAAATTGGTGTAATTTCCAGTTTATCCAGTTCTTCAGGCAATTCATCCTCTGTGGCCATTGTAAATTGTAAAACACCGTATATTTAAAAACCTTTAATTATGAAAAACTTATCATTATTCCATATTTATATTGTTAAATTCTTTTTAATTCTTACAGATTCTATTTGATCTTGAGGCGAAATTTGTTCGTTCTTTCAATAAAAAGTTGGCGTCCTTGAAATATGTGACCAGGAAAAAACAATTCTTACACTTTAAGAATTTATTTGCTATTGCAAATTTTTTTTGCAAGATTTATGCTAATTTTTGCAAAACTTTAACCAAAATTCTTCTAAGAGAATTGTTTATTAATTTAAAAACAAATGTAGAAATTTTTTGCAGATTTTGTATTCAATTCTTTCGATGATTATTTTTTTCTATTTTTTTTGGTTTTCATTTTCAATTCTTTTGTTATTTGTGTTTCTCCTTTGCAAGTGACATTTACAGGGTCGCAACGAAATTCTAGTTTTTGCTACTTTACAATAGCTGGCGCTGATAAAGTTGCCTCTACTGACGCCTAGGTGGTGCATCGTCAAAGTAAAAACAAAGATCAAAGATATAAAAAGGAAAAGATAGGAAAAAATGCATTCTTATTTAGTGTGCAGGCAATAAAAGAGATGGCGCTATATTGAACATAAATTCCATTGGGATTATTGCATAAATTGGAAATATATTGGAAACTTGGAAATCCGGCATTCGACCGGAAGTTTCTGAACCGTATCGTATAAGAAAAATCGTGAAAATAAAATGTTTAAAATGTTGTTGTTTTTAGCATAAAATTAGTGCATTGAATCTTTTTTGTACAATTATCAAAGTTTGTCAACTTTTGAGATTAATTTGGTAAAAAAAAATAATTTTTGTCTTCAAAATCAGCACCTATGGGCCAAAACCGCGATTTCAGAATTTTTTATTTATGTCGTAAATGAAATCATAATAACTAATTTTTATTAAAATGCAAAACCCTCTATCTGATCATTTTCATTCATGTACTTTAAAATTCCCAATAGTGCAAAATTTTAAATACTAATAATGGCGTTTTCTTTTCTGAAACAAAATGTTGCACTCTTAAACAGTATCATTTGTAAAATGTAGCCACAACCCTTTTAATATGTTGCCAGTTTTGTGGTTACAAAAAAAAAAAAAAAATTTAGAAAATTTTTCTCAACCAAAACATTTTGTGCCAGAAAAGAAAACGCCATAATTATATGTGAGATTCAGTAGTTAATTTTAAAAAAATATTGTAGAATATCGAATTTTAATTACCATAACAATGCGCGAAATAAACAGTTTTTTGGCTCTCCTGAAAAGTTGTATTTTTTTAGATAAGGGGTTTTGAATATAGGCCCTCGATATTAAATATTTAACGCATTTAAGGCATTTAAATAATGAAAAGTAAACTGTTATTTTTTTAAACAATAGTAATAAAATTTTAATAGTTTCAAACAAGTTTTACAACAAAATGTAATTTTAAATAACGTTAGTTTTATGATAAAATTAAATAAAAAGCATGTAAAAAAATGTTTCGTAATTTCAAACAAGTTTTACAACCAAGTATAAATTAAAAATTAATTTAAAATTAAATAAAATAAAACACAATTTAAATTTTTTACAGTTAAAAAAAAATGGTTTAAGTGCATAAGTATTTAATTTAAACATCTGTGTACGATGAATCCATTATACTCCTTCAAAAGACAATACAATTAGGGAGATCAAAAAATAAATATATATCCATGGTTCTAATCTAATAAATTGGATTAAGATAAAAAAAATGATTTTCAAACGTTATTGGCAATCGACGTATTTGAATCCGTTATAGTTTTCAATAGGCAACAAACACACAATTAGTCTGTATAGGAAGAAAAAACATAAATATTAATTTCGAACATAAACAGTAAGAGGTTGACAGGACATAATGTTCACGGACATTACCCCCATAACGGAAATGGGGATTATGAAAGAATTCATCACGCTCATAATCCCCATAATAGTTGTGGGGACTATGACCGTTTCCAAAACGGTCACAATCCCAATGAGGATTATGTCCGTCCCCTGTTGGGATTACGACCGAAGGCCGGCTACGCAGAAAAACTTTTAAGACTAAAAAAAATACAATTGTTGGGATTATGACCAACTAGTATAGTGGACATTATACCGGGTCGAAAAAAAGTTCCCATTGGGCGCGCTTAATTTTAAAGATTACCTCGAAAAAAAAAAACCATAGCCAAAATATTATTTTATGTGTAAGATGAATCCATTATACCTCTTCAAGAGATAAAATAATTAGGGAGATAAAAAAAATAATTACTATCCATAGTTTCAATTAGTTAAATGTGATTAGTATAAAATAAATTGATTCTAAAACGTCCTTAAAAAATCGATGTTAGTTAAATTTATTCTAGTTTTCAATAGGCAATACTATTTGGTCTGAATAGGAAGAAAAAACAAATATTAATTTTGAAAATTAGACTGTGTAAGATTCCACTCATAATTTGGTGGACAAGCCTCAATATTTTTTGAGAAAATTCAACCCAAACTGTTCTATAACAGGATAGTCTTTTAGTAATGGAATAGTGAAGGAGTGCCAAAAAGTATTTCATTAGTTGTTTTCTTTTCAAGAGCATATTTTTACATATATAAATTAATTTATTTACTTACAGTAAAGTGTAGGAACAGCACAAGGACTTAATTTACCCTCACCGACATATTTTTCTTCGAAATGCCTTTCGCATATACGGACAGATGTGTTTGGTGTACTTAATAGGCCCAATTTTTTGGCCCAAACAAGTTTTTTGTTTTCATTATTTGGGAACTTGTGAAGCCTTACAGGCTCCTTACATTCCATTATGCACCGTTTGGACATTTTTTATTTTATTCTTTTTTTTTCAATTTAAAGGAATTTTTATTTTAAAATTTTCTTATGTTGTAGTTACAAAATTCAAGAACAACTGATTTTTTTATTTTTCTTATCTTTTCTATTTGACAAATTAGTCAGTTTTATTTTCAAAATTCAAATTCTGATTGGTTACTTAACGGCCATATTGTTTTAGTGAGAGAATTTTCAAATATTCAATAGTTTCAATGGAATATTTCAAAATATTCCATTGTAGTTTATATGAAACCGGAACGGAAACGTCCAATTTAAAATTATACGGTTTCGACCACATATAAACCGTCAAGTTTTTCTTAATATACCATTAAAATCTGCTGAAAGTCTAAATGATCGACGTGTTTATTTGATAATTGTACAAAAAAGATTCAATGCACTAATTTTATGCTAAAAACAACAACATTTTAAACATTTTATTTTCACGATTTTTCTTATACGATACGGTTCAGAAACTTCCGGTCGAATGCCGGATTTCCAAGTTTCCAATATATTTCCAATTTATGCAATAATCCCAATGGAATTTATGTTCAATATAGCGCCATCTCTTTTATTGCCTGCACACTAAATAAGAATGCATTTTTTCCTATCTTTATTATTTTACATCTTTGCTAGAGCTTGTATGCGCATTGTAAATATAGATGGCGTATGCTTATTTTTTCCAGTAAATTCCGGAAACGGAAGAGAAGAAAAAAATAATTATTATAGGAAAAATAAACAAATAAAAAACAAAGAAGTGCAAAAACGAATTGTTTTTATTTGCTTAATTGATTTTTATGTGGTAATCAAGATTTCAGTCATTAAAACATGAAATTAAGAACTTTTAATAAACTGCCGGAAACAGTTATAAAAAACGCCATCTAGTGAACAGTAAAAAGAAGAAGCATTTTCTGCATCTTTATTATATATGTCTTTGCTGTTTCCGGCAGTTTATTAAAAGTTCTTAATTTCATTTGTTAATGACTAAAATCTTGATTACCATATAAAAATCAATAAAGCAAATAAAAACAAATCGTTTTTGCACTTCTTTGGTTTTTATTTGTTTATTTTTCTAATAATAATTAGTTTTTTCTTCCCGTCCATTTAAGGAATTTAGTGGAAAAAATAAGCATACATACGTCCTCTATATTTACAATGCGCATACAAGCTGTAGGGGTCTGGCATCGTATTATAGTTCTAATGGAAAGTTGCATTAATCCATCGTCAAACGGTTACTACTTTTTGGAAAACACGTCAGCTCGGGGATGTTAAAGTTGGTACAATTGTACTTTTTTTTGGTACATTTTGATTTTCAAAAGTACCGTGGTACTACCGCGACTCATTTGGTACAATAAAATTTCCAATTTCTTTCTTTAGAACTCGTCAAAATATTGGTAAAAAATCCCAGCTTTTTTCTTTACTTTAAAAAATGTTAAAAAGGGAAATAACGCTAGACTGATTTCAGCCGGCCTTAGGGATAACAAACTCCATAAAATAATTTAGCGGCTTCGCTAAATATTTTTTTTTTTTTGTAGCAGGATTTTAGTGGAATTTTTTTCACATTTTCCCCTACACTTTCCGTAAAATAATGACGAATAGTTTTATAAATTTTCAAATGAGTAATAAAGCCATATATGGCTTCATTTCCAACAGTGGTTGGTAATAAGGTCATATGGCCTTATTTCTCAACTCATTGGGAAATAAGGTCATATGGCCTTATTTCTCAACTCATTGGGAAATAAGGCCATATGGCCTTATTGTCTATGGCTTTATTTCACCCCCCACATTTTTCTTGTCGAAAAAATTCTAGAATTCTGAGAATTTTTCCTATGGATAAAGTAACGGACAAAGACATTTGTCTGCAGAATAGATTTCAAGAAATTGTTTAAAATCGCTCCTGAAAAATGTTTTTTTTTTATGTTTGCATTTTTTTTTTTTTTCGGGGAGGAAGTCAAACCGAATTCTTTCAAAAATGGTACCGTGAGGGTCCAAAAAGTACAATTTTTTTTGACAGTTGGTACAAAATTGAAAAGCCTATTTAGCATCCTTGCGTCAGCTATCTCTTTCGAAAACTTTGGAAAGCAAAACCGTGAAAATAGAGAGAATTACTTTCAGAAAAAACTAAATAAACAAATTATAAACAAATATATAAACAAATAAATTATAAACAAATAAATTTATCTCTGCTTAAAACATATTCAAATTAAAGTTCAATTTTCAAATGATGTTTGTTACTCAAGTTATATTAAAAGTGCCCATGAACAAACTTTGTTGACTTTTATTACTGTTTTATTTTTACAATAAGATTGTTTTTGCTTAAATTAAGATTTTGTTTTTCTTAGTGTGTTGAGTGTACTTAACATGTTTCTTTGCTCTTATAATAAATTAATAAATAAAAAGCTTATATAAAAAATCTTTTTTTTTTTCTTTTAACACTTGATCCCGGGATTAAATAATTTTTTTAACATACTTGATGTGTTGTCTCTTTTTTATTTTCCGATTTTTTTAAATATCTTAAAAACTAAAATTTCCACAGCTGAGTGTTGCATACTGCAGATACATTTCTAATAGTTCTTCAAAATGAGTTTTATACCATGAGAAAACCTTTAATAGTTTTAGAATTATAAACCTTTGAATTTTTGTGGATCAAGTGTATTAAATTAGGGTCTGGTAACTTATCTAAAAAATAAAATTCATATAAAATTAGTCACTGATTTGTATTAATCATTGATTAATTTTTGATAAGTTACCAGAATCAGAGTCTTTTTAAAATGCTCTCCAACATATCCTGTCATTGGAGACTTGTGTTTTTCACATTCATTATATCTAAAGCAGGACACTTTAAACCTCAACAGCTGCTGGTCAAAGAGTTTTATACATTTCTTGTTTTACTTTAGTACCATCGGAACTTTGTTCTAACACGGTGCCCTGAAATTCTTCTTCCTCCTGTAATTCACTTTGTTGTAAGTGAACACCAAAATGTTCCTCTTCAACATTAGCTTCTTTTGGCAAATGGATAATTTCAAAAGTTATCTGAGATTCATCCAGTCGTACTTCATTGCATAACTCAGTATTACCATCAACAAAATGTTTATTTTTCATGTGCCTTTTAAGTTTTCCAATTGTCTTGCACTTGAAATTACAATGTTTACAAAAGTGAACAACACGCACCTTGTTGTCATTATGCATCAAATCTATATGCCTCTTTAAACTAAATAGGGAACCAAGTTTTTTACCACACGTTTTGCATTGATAAGCATTTGGACTCATGTGATTCTTTAGATGAATAGCAATATGAGAACGAGAAATCAGTTTTATGTTACAACAAGTTGTAAAACATTTTTCACTGGGATGATTTATATTAAAATGACCTTTTAACATACTAAAATCTAAAAAGGAATCTTGACATAAAGGACATTCTAAATCACCTTTCCATTTTGCTATGAGTTTATCATTTTCTGCGGCACGCCGTATTTTGTTAGTTGTCTGCACAATTGTTTTTATATATGATTTTATGGAGTTACTATGACCGTTATCATCTTCACCAATCAGACTTGCGTGTACTTTTTGAAAGTGACTTTCTAAGTTATGAATATGATTGTATGCTGCATAACATATTTGACATTGAAATATTTGCCGACCTATATGAGATTGTATGTGGTCAACTATGGCAATGGGCCAAACTAATTTCTGACGACAGCAAACTATATGACATTGATCTGTAGGATGTTCGGCAATAAAGTGGAATTTCAAAAGGGAATACTTTGCAAAAGAACTCTTGCACCATGTGCAATCAAATTCACCCTTCCAATTGCTGAGAAAGTCTTCACTATCAAGTTTGTTTAATGCATCATTAATTGCAATTTGTTTATCATCTTGATAAGGAACCTTCGTATTAATTGGATTTTGGTTAATTGTTTCTTCAATAGTGTCTACCGCAATTTTGGCACTCAAAATTACTTTATCTTCAATGAGTTTCTCTTCAAATTCCCCAAAAGTATGAGTCGTTAAATCAACTTTGGCCACTATGTCATTTGAAATGAGTTCATCATTGACATCTTCATCAGTCAAGTCGTAGCACACAATTTTGTCAATTTCAGTTGATTTTTCAACATCGATAATTTTGCGGTTATTGTTTAATTTAATACTAGTTGGTTTTCTTTTTTTAGATGATTTATCAACGGATTCATCAACATTGGTGACAATTAAACCAGTATCTAGTTCAATAATATCTGTTACACGTAGTTGATTTTTGTTGGTTGATTGTTCAAAAGAGACTATAGTGGAGGGATTCATAATATCTTCCTTGTGAACATAAGATTCTATTTGCTGCTCGCTATCAATATTGGTCGTCGTTGTATGTTTAACATGGCCAATTTCGTCAATCTCCTCTACATCCGTTTCCATTAAATTTGTTTGGCAAATGGGGTAAATCGGTATCATGTCGTGCTCCAAAATAAGTTGGTTTAAGTTATTACCACCAGCTAATAATTGTTCATGTGTATTTAGTATGTGTCTTTTTAAGTCAGAAATACCAGAAAGTGACACACCACATATTGTGCACTGGAGTAAGCTGAAATTTATATGCAATTCAAGATGATCCACTATATGACAGGGCGTATATAATTTTCGTCTACAACAAATTATATGACACTTTTCTTTAGCATGCTTGTCACGAAAGTGAGTTTTCAACAAGTGAAATTTTGCAAAAAAATTTTTACATATCGGACAAGTAAATTTACCTTTTGATTGTACTATTAGGTTTTCATCATTTGCAATTTGATTATCTTCTTGTTGGAGATCAGAGCCACGATCTAACAATTGCTTAAAATTACCAGTGGTAATGGGATTTGAAATTTCTTCACATCCTTTAATTTGAAAATACGACGACATTGTTGATGAGTTGGGTTGTGCGTTATTATTATTTATTGCGAAATAATTATCAAAATTGGCCATTTTATTAGTTAAAGTGTTTCCATTGGGAAATTCTTCTTCATCGGTTTCCATTATTAAGTTTGATTCATTCTGGTCGTAAATTTCTTCTTCAATTTCAATTGATTGTTGTTTATCAGTAGTGTCCATCTGTTCATTTAAGTAACAACTACTACTAGCTATTACTTTATCAATAAATTCAACATCTGGTTCCAGTGAGTTTCTTTTATGCTGTTCATAAGATTCTTCAATATCACTATTATCGGAGGTCAAATCAAAAAGCGTCACTGTATTTTGGCTTTGATTAGTATTTGTAGTAGTGGAGTTATTATCGGAGGTCAAATCACAATTTTTCATTGTAATTTGCCTTTGATTAGTACTCGTATTTTTAGAATTATAACTGGTTTCCATTATTTGATTTCCATCTTTTTGTTGCAGACAATCATCGTTGCTACTTTGATTTACAAGTAAATTTGCTTGATTTAAATCCTTTAAATGTTGATTTCGTATGTGTCTTTTTAAATATTCAGCACCAGAAAGTGAAACTCCACATATTACACATGTGAATGCGTTTGGATTTATATGAAATTTAAGATGATCAACTATATGACATGGATAAAATAATTTACGTTTACAGCATACAACATGGCATTTTTTATCGGGATGGTGGGTACAGAAGTGGGTATTTAACGAGCCATAATTTTTAAACAAATTCTTACATATTGGGCATTTCAAATCTCCATTCCATTTCGCTATGAAATTGTCATTTGATATAGCTTTCAATTTTGTTCCAGTTTTCATATTTATAGATTTTTGAATGGGTGTGCTATGAGCTGCAATTTGATAATCTTTTTGTTGTGGGTTACCATCAACAGGAATTTGTTTGTTTAATTGATCATTAACCGTGTCTGTGTTGGGCGGATACACAATTATTTTATTTTCGATATCCACAAACGATTCATTAACATTATGCGTGAAATCATTAATTTCAGTTGGTTCCGTTGCATCTTTATTAGAATTTATAATAATGGTATTGCTATGAGTTGCAATTTCTATAGTATCGAAAAAAATTTGTGTTGGTTTATTTAGTGGTTCAACAGTGCCCATAGTGGTATTCAAAATGACTTTATCTTCAATTTGAAGATACGATTCTATTACGCTCTCTGATTCAATATCTCCATCATCAACATTTTGCATGTCATGGTCAATTTCAATTTGGTTTTCTGTGTTCAATTCAGGTGGGTTGAGTTTATGCACTTTTATATGATCAACTATGTCAGCACTCGAATATAATGACAGTTCACAACAAATTATATGACATGGTATGCCTGGATGGTCTTTTATGAAATGATTTTCTAAAGTGGTATAATTCGAGAAAGTACCTTGACATACTGAACATACTAAATTACCATACCATTCTAATATGAACTGTTCGTTTTGCGTTAGTGTTCTTTGTTTATTATGACTCATTTTTATGTGATTAACTATTTGAAACCGATTTAATTTTCTATTGCAACAAATTATATGACATTTATCATCAGGATGCTCATTTTTAAAGTGAATTTTTAATAGGCTGAAGTTTAACGAGATAGAATTGCATAATGGGCATTCCCATTCATTTTTCCATTTTGCCATCAAGTCATCATTTTCAAATCTACGACGTATAATTTTATATTTATGACCATTAATGTGACTAACTATTTGACGAGGATTCAATAATTTTTTATTACAACAAATTACATGACACATATCATCGGGATGCTCATTCCTAAAGTGAGCTCTTAATAACTTAAAGGTTGAAAGCTTAGCTTGACATATTGTGCAATCCCACTCACTTTTCCATTTTGACATGATTTCATCACATTTAGCTTTTATAGATTGATTTTTGTTTTTTTTCTGTTGATGCATAGTTGAGGGTACAAAGCTAATTTGAAACTGGTCGCAATTCAAGGTATGTTTTCGTTTGACATGTCTATCTAAAACTACACTTGAATTAAACATGCGTTTACACATTCTACATTGAAACCCATTTCTTTTTTTATGATCCTGTATGTGTTGCTTAACTATTACTTTACGATCCATTGTTTTTTGTGATGGCCCAAAGCTAATTTGAAACTGGTCGCAATTAAGCGTATGTTTCCGTTTGACATGTCGATCTAAGATTAGGCTCGAATTAAACGCACGTTTACATATTTTACATTGAACCCCATTTTGTGTTGTATGATTCTGTATGTGTTTAACTAATAGTCGACGATTTATTAATTCTTTATTACAACATAGTACATGGCATTTTTCGCCAGGATGGTCATCTCTAAAGTGAAATCTTAAATTGGAAAATTTCGGAAAAGTGGCTTGGCATAGTGGACATTCTAATTCACCTTTTTCTTTTGCTATAAACTCGTCATAATTTTTAAAAAATTTCTTTCCATGGCGCTTAATGTGTGCAGCCAGTACAGAACGTGACTTCAATTTACTATCACAACAAACAACATGGGCTTCGTCATCGGGATGCTCCTGGCCAAAGTGAACTGTCAACGAAGAAAAGTTTGGAGAAGTTGCATAACATAATGGACACTCCAAATTACTTTTCCATTCTGCTATTAATTTATCAGCTATCGCCTTTTTTTGGTTGCAGTATTTAACAGAAGGACGTTGCCTTAAGGTTCGTTTGCATAAATGAGTTTTGAATTGAGCACGTTTTTTAAAGGCACGATTACATAATTTACAATCAAATGAATTTGGTTCATCTGACTCATTTTCAAATTGGTATGCCATCAAATCGAAACCAGAATTCATGTGGGTTTCATCATTTGAAATTTCAGGTTTTACAAGACTTAAAATGTTTGTGGAAATATCTGTATTTGCTAATTCTAGAGCAGAGTCGGGTAATATATATTCATCTTCTTTCTCAATATCTGTTTTCTCTGTTTTAATAGCAGTCATGATTGGTTCTTTAATGTTGTCTTCATTACATAAACTTTCCGCTATGGTTGTGGGAAATGCAATTTTATTTTTTACGTCCATATTTGTTGACTGTATTTTTATTGGATTCAACATTTATTGTTTTGTATTTAAATTGAGTAGAAAGTTTATCATTCATTAGTTTATGAGTGACCTTTTAAAAATCTTCCTATGCAGGCTTAATCATCTAAAAATAAAAAAAAATTCAAATTATTTTAAAGTTGTTTAAGCGGAGATAGTGTAAAAGGTCACTGTTAATGTATAGCGGCTTTTGTCTTATTTTATCCTTTGTTTCTATTTGGGGCCTAGGCGCTTTTTATGTATAACAAAGGAAAGCTTTATCCATAAAAAAAGTAGAAACAAAATTGAGATGTAGTTAAAGCAGGGTTGGCAACCGAAACTAATAACGGTATTGGAATTACATATTTTTTATATCGGTAACGGTAAAGGTAAAGGTATCGATACCGGTACGTACCGGTATTATGAATAAAATTTTCACATAATGCTAAAAAGTCACGAATTCGTTAAAAACGTAGAAAATCAAAAAAATATTTAAAAAAATTAAGAAACTGTAAAATTTAGTTCAATTATATAGCAGTATTTAATAATGTTTATTAACTCAGTATTTAATTAAAATATTCACGCAATATTGTAATTTTAAAAATGAATTTTTTAATTTTTTTACTGTTTGTTACATGTCTGTACAATCAGCAGAAAAATATGGGGGCTAATCACATAAAACGAAAACGATTGACGATGCATAAACGACCTCAAAATACATATCGTTTTGAAGGGAAATTTTTAAGTTTTTCTTTATTATATAATTAAAGAGTGTTGTTTAACCCAGAAACATTAAAAAAATTTAAAAGATTTTGTCAGAGTCATAGAGTAGGATAACAAATCGTCAGCTTATTATTGTTTTGCTCCATACGCCAACAACTCGGTTTCGAGAAAAACGATAAAATAGGTTTACCACAAATTTTCTCGAAAAGTAATCGATGGATTTTGTTTTAATGTTTACCATTTGTTGCTACATATATTGTAAACAAAGTTTTAATTTTTCAGACTTTTACATACAATAGATCAAAATATTTTAAGCTTTTAAGAAAATAAGATTTTATGGTATTATGCTCCATATCCAATTTTGCTTACACATTTGGCACTTTTGTGTGACATTGAGCAAATGAGTTCTCAGTGCCAAACAAAATAACATGCAAGATCCGGTTATTTTTAAATAATCTAGAGCCTTTTCTATAACGCAAATTTTCAAAAAACGTCATAATTGTGTGTTTTTTCTTAGGAATTGCTGGATATCTCAAATTTAAAAACATATTTTAAAAAACGGACTTCGGAATAAGAAAGAGGATATTTATATTATATATGTATTTCGTTTGTAGATTAGGAGAAAATAATTTTTGAACTGAAACAGTTTTACATTTATTGCATAAACTTGTAACATTTTCTTCAATTGAACTGAAACAAAAAAATTCAGCGACTTTTTTACATATTTTTAAAATATCAAAAAGTTTCTGTTTCGGCTAATATTCGGCCAAAATTTTGCCGAATACCGAATAGAGGCCGAAACCCCATTATTCGGCCGAAACCGAGGCCGAAACCGAATATTCGGTCGGACTCTAAAAATTGCACGTTATAATAAAAAAAAAATATAACCAAAATACACCAGAAAAAAAATTCGGCTTAACTTTGAACCTTAATAACATCGTTCCTAGAAGAGCTACGGGATCGAGAGTTGTTCCAAATGAAAGCTTATTTCCTTGGCTTTAATACTATGTAATAAAACTATGGTACTATATATTGGCAAAAATATTTTTTTGTTACTTTTTGATGGCACATTATTATCGTTTTGTACGATTATAAGCTGATACATAAACATGCGAAATATGTTATAGTAACTCACTTTCATCAATGCGCGCGAAAGTTATGGCGGTTTTAAGTTAGACGATTTTAAAAAAAATTTTAAAAATCCAGTTTTTGGTCGATTTTAAAAAATTTGGCAAATATTTATAGAACTTTATAGAACATACTTAGAGCTATAAATATAGTCCAAAATGTTTGTCCTATGTTTATTATTTTGCGAGATACACTGAAAAATAAATATTTTTAAATATTCTTTTTACCTTCATTAAGAGCAGCTAAGAACTCATTAGGTTCAATTTTTTTTTTTAAATATGGCAATATTATGCAAAAAAAAATCATTCAAATTCCTTCAACCTTTCAAAATTTACAACGGTTTAAAAATGGCTTACCATGTCATATTATTGCATTTTTTCTTTTTTAATAGTAAATACGCCAATTTTAACAAACTTAAAGTTGATTATTGATTGTATAGGCTAAATTTAGATAAGGAAGAGTTGTTTTAATAAAATAAAAGCAAAAAATAATAAAAAAAATTTAAAAAAATAATAAATCTTTGAGGATGCTTTTTAAGGTAAGGAAAATTTTTTTTTATCTGTAATTTTTACAATCTTCAAAATTTTTTAACGCCCATTTGATTTTGCAATAAGGCATTGAAAAAGCATTAGATTTTTTTTTTTTATTTCAAGTGATTTGATGCAGCGCTTTGGATGTGCCATCGCAAAATGTCTGGAGATAAAGGTGCAGATATTTCCGCTTACAATGACTTTTATAACAATGCTATGCACGAAATCAATTATTTGCATCGCCGCATTACTTTCTAGCAAGGTTGGCAATCGATACCCCGCCAGAGTAACGGTATTTGGCTATTGTACCGCAACCAACAAAGATATGGACATTTTTTAAAGCGATTATGAAAGTAAATGAAATTTCTAGTATTTTTAATGTGTTACTTTGTGTTTGTTCCGGTTGCTTTTCGAAATATAGGCCAATACCTTTATAATACCGTTTAAAACGGTATTTTAAAGGTATTGGACTATGTAACGAAAATGAACCGATACAAACTTGAAGTAACACATCAAAAATACTAGAAATTTCATCTACTTTCGCTTTTAAAAATGTCCATATCTTTATTGGTTGCTGTACTATAGCCAAATACCGTTTTTCTGGGTGCGTATCGATTGCCAACCTTGCTTTCTAGTCACTTAACATTAAATTTAAGCTTTGTTTGCTAATGCAAAATGCCAAAACAAAATTTGCGAATTTTGTAAATTTTTAAAATGTCCCCTAAAATTTTTGCAATTTAAAATTTTAAGATGCCCACTTGACTCGGACGTGTCAATAATCAAAATCTTTAACCCCAAAAAGCGCTGGCCAATTTGAAATAAAATTGCGTATGTGCCCGGCGAAAAACAGCTGTTTTCAAAAAAAAAAAAATCGCTCCTTCTCTTAATTTTTAAGGAGACGGTACAACGCCCCGAGCACATCAAGTTGTTCTTCCATAAGTAATTACAGCAGCTATCGACTACTTTGATCGGAATTCAATTATGTTAATGCGCACACATTCCATGGTTAAAAAACCACAAAAATTATAAACAAAGCTCAAATTTGGTTTCAATTTTGGACCCCCCTACATTTTTTGATTAAATGATATTCTGGCAGGTCTATTAATGTCAGATTTATCTTTAAGGTATAATCAGTCTATCGTATGCTGGTTGACATCTAAAACAAAAAACCAAGGACGCAAAAAAAAGAATGAAAAAACATTGGTTAGTTTCAAGCCGTTTTTACCCAATTTTAAGACTTTAAATGGCTACAAATTTTGCAGAAAAGAACTTTTGGGCAAAAAATTGGAACTAGTTTTTTTATATTAGGCATTTTTTGTTGGCATAATTATCAGTGTTCTACCACAGACTAATACAGACTCGACCAGGCAACCAAGCCGACACGAAATTTTCGGCTGCGGCGGCGCGACTAATTTTGCTTGACGGCGGCGGCTATTATACTTTTCGGTCGGCGGCGGCTCATTCATCGGCTCATTTTCCTTTTAATTTTTTTTTCGTTGTATTATTATTAATGACATATTCTTTAAAAGAACTTAGTCTATTCACATAAATCATAAAAATCATAAATATATTAATTAAATAATGCATAAATTATTAACATATAGCTTCCACAAATCTCTGTCACGTGCAATAGCTCTTAATTGACTAAAAGATTTCCTTGTTTCTTGCAGCACAGTTCTACGCCATGTTTGCTTAGGCCGACCTCGAAGTCTACGTCCTTGTGGATTCCACTCTAAAGCAGTGTGTGTTACATCATCGACATTTTTTCTTAGAGTGTGGCCCAACCATTGGTATTTCTTTTACGGATTTCAAGTTCAAGCTTTGTTTGACCGCATATTCTCCAAAGTTCTTCATTTCTAATAATATTTGGCCACCATATACCAAGTAAACGTCGTAAACATCGATTTATGAACGTCTGAAGTTTAGTTGTAATAGCTTCGGTTACTAGCCACGTCTCACTACCATACAACAATACAGATTTTACACAAGCGTTAAAAATTTTTACCTTGGTTTGCGTAGCAATGGTTTTAGATTTCCATACTTTCATTAAGGACCCATAAACATTTTTTGCTTTCCTCATTCGGTTTTCAACATCTGCAACAGCACCACCATCTGTTGTGAGCACACTTCCCAGATATTCAAATTTCTGCACATCCTCTAAAGCAAATCCATTAACAGTAAATGTGGCGTCATTATTGGTATTAATCCTCATGACTTTTGTTTTTCCCACATTGATTTTAAGACCGGCCTTTGCTGATTCGGAAACAATAGATGATATTTTGTTTTGCATATCGGTATATCTATGGGAGAAGAGTACGATGTCGTCTGCATATTCTAGGTCGTCTAACTTACGTCTAAAACCCCATTCTATGCCGCTTGGATGAATATTAACTGCAGCAAGAATAACATCGAGTGCAGTTATAAACAGTAATGGTGAAAGAGAGCAACCTTGCCTTACCCCACTACACGTTTGAAAAGGCTCAGTCAGCTGACCTTCATGAAGAACTCGGCTTGTAATACCGTTATAACTGTTCTCAATAATGTTTACCAGTTTGTCTGGAACACCTCTTACACGTAAGGATGTCCAAATATGGTTAAGTTTAATTGCATCAAATGCTTTTTCGAAATCAATAAATGTTAAATACAATGGCGCATTGTACTCTACTGATTGTTCGATTATCATTCTGGTTGTATTAATGTGATCTATACAAGATTGACCCGAACGAAAACCACCCAATAAACACCAAAAAATTAAAATTCAAGTGCTTGATATTTGACTTGAATTAAACTTTAATTTTAGTCTTTTTTCAAGCCTTAATCCAGTTCAAACAAAATGAGTTTGTTTGAAATTTTGTATTTTCGTTTTTTGTCAAATCTGAAAAATAACAAACAAAAAAATAAAATAAAAAACAATTGAACAATTGCTAAAAACGAAATAATTTTTCGCGTAAATAATAACAAAATGCACATACACAAAGGATTTTCGCTGACCAATTTTAGGAGAATCATATATGTTAAGGTAAGAAAACTAAAATTTTGCAAAAAAAAGAAAAATATCTTACAATTTTTTTTTTTTCATTTTAGCTATCCAAGGAAAAATACATCACCAGCTGACAATTATGTACATATTTAAGCTTTCTTCAATGGAATAATTTGAACGAAGATGCTGGAAAACAAATGTTCTCACAATTCTACAGATTTAGCAAATTTTAATTTTGTTATTGTCATTTTAAGTTATGTATTAAATTCGCTTTTTCTAATTTTTAGCTAATAAAAATAATTATTTATGCAAAAGCTTGTTTTTTTATATAAAGCAATGATGCTGATTGATTTAATTGAAACTGGAATTGTGCTTGAATTGCACTTGATTTATGCTTGAATTAAACTGGAATAGGGCTTGAATTCAACTATAATTCAAGCGATATTCAAGTAATTTTTCAAAAAATTAGTTTGGTTCGACTGGAATTACGCTTTTTTTAGGGCTTGAATTCAAGTGTTTTTACACTGTTTTGTTTGACTTGAATTCCAGTATCCGTTTCGCTGGTATATGCTATTGAATTACAGTGTAATTCAAGTATAATTCAAGGCTTGAAAATTGAAAATATGACTGGAATTACGCTTGATTTACACTTGAATTCCAGCAATTTGGCTTATTGGGCAGCTTGATTCTTGCTGATGACATTATTGAGGTGATCTGATATTCTATTTAAGATTAAACCAGAAAACCAGGGTTGTATTTTTGCGAGTTTGTGTTTGGTTTTTGTAATGATACAATCAAAATTTGCATTTTTTTGCAGTTTTATTGTGCATCAGAATTAAAATAAAGAAAATAATTAAAATAAAGAAAATTATGTTTTCGCTTGTAATTTGATTACAATTCTCATTAAATTTTGTACCGGTCATAAATCTGTTGCAATATTTTAAATTACACCTTGTGAAAAAAACATCTCTTATGAATATCTCGTTTTTATACCCTGTACTTACCCAGTGGGGCGAGAATCAAAGGTTGGGAACCATTGCCATAAAGTATATATATTCATGATCACCGATCGATTTTAAGACATTCTAGCGATGTCCGTCTGGCTCTCTGTGGAAATGGTGGTCCCGGCCAAAATATTACACGGAGATGACTGAAACTTAACGTATTTATTAGAAGTTCTGCATTTCAGTGATATCGGTTCAGCGGTTCAAAAGTTGTGAAAGAAAATGTTAATGTATTGTAAATGTAAAAAAAAAAATTGTCGGCGACCCATGGTTTCCGAGTTATGGGCCTCCAAAGTTCGGATATCGAATTTAATATATCTTCTCCAATAATGGTCCGATCAGACTAAAAAAAATTGGATTCATTTACCCATTTTGGCATAAACCTAAATTTTAGATTTTTTAATCGAAGTTTTTGAAGAAAGTGCTCAAAATTGTAAAATTATGCATTATTAAGGTATTTACTTATTTTAATAGCCTAGATATTAAGCTTTAATTTTAGCCTTCATTTGACCATTTAACCTTATATGACCGGAGTTATTAAAGTTTAAACTTTGGAAAACATATTTAGATATGTATACCAGACCCAGTGTTGCCATAACTGAATTTTGAAAAAATGCTAAATGGCAGAAAAAAGTGCTAAAATGCTCTACAGATCAAAAAAAAGTACCAGATTTTTTGTTTCGTTTATTAAATTAACAAATAATGATTTTTTACAATTACTCTACTCTACAACGATAATGCGCAATAACTATGTCTACATATTTTTTTGACCGCTAAACTTAAAAATTGTATCGAAAAAAATATTTCTAATAATTTTTTTAGCGGTTTTTGGAGTTATTTTCACCTATATCTTGAGTAATGTACCTCCGATCTACTCGTGATAAAAACCAAATTAAAGTTAATCAAATTTGCAACAAACTTTACACACGTTACTTTCAGATCAGTTCAAAAGTTTACGCCCGATAGACAAATATATTGTAAAAATACATTTTTCTGATCAAAAAACTAATTTTTTGTTTTTTAACGATTCGTTGTAAATTAACAAGTTTTTTTATTTACCTTAAAAGCCTGAACCTATACAAATATAACAAAATGGGTTTCATAAAAATCTATGGGCAATCACCAAAGTTATAATGAATTTTTTGAAACTACGCATAAAAATTTCCTTATTTTTTTTTTGTATTTAAAATACAAGAATAAAAACTTGGTTAAATACCATAGTTTTTTTGTGTGTATTTTTATATAATAAATCATAACTTTGGTGATAACCCATAGATTTTCATCAAACCGACTTTGTTATATTAGTTAAGGATCAGGCTTAAAAAAACCATAACAAATTTTTTTTGTTGCGGTTTCAATCAAATTCATATATTTATATTGCATTTATGTATGTCAATTCCACGTTATTTAATGTGTTGATTGGAAAATAATGTTTGTACGATTTGTTGCAAGTATGATTCTCTTTACAATGGTTTCAATTGCGAGTAGATCGGATATATACAACGCGATGTATAAGAAAAATTGACAGAAAAAGTAGAAAAGTTAAATTTGACTTTGTCGAATCTATGAATACTAGGGTGGTTCTTAAAAAACAAAAGTTGGATTTCTGCACCGGACGCCCCCTCAGTTTATTAAGATTCATGAATATTCTTAAGGTCGCACCGGGCTCTTGAAGTTCAAGCCCTGGAGCAAAATTGACCTTTTTTTAAAAGAAAAAAAATTGTAAAAAAAAATTAAAAAAATCATTATGAAACCGGTTTTGTTTAACAATTGACCCTTAGTATTTAATTAAAAATTTATAGATTTTTCGGACATAGTTAACCCTTTACTACGTAGGGTCAAAAAAATTTAGTTTTTTTGAGATCACGCCCAAAGACACAATTTCATGGATTTTAAAATTTTATTCCCATAAATTTAAATATCTCCAAGTTCTATTGCTCAATTTTGTTGAATACATCTTGCCAAGCTCTTTGTCTCCCGCTCTTAATATTTTGGAACTTTTTAACAGAAGGTACGAAAACTGTTAGACGAGGAAAATACGATAATGTTAAATTAACATTGTTGGTTTGACAAATAATGCTAACTTTTTATATCGAAAAAGCGCTTAATAAATTTAAAAAAAATGTATCAATTTATAATTTTTATGTTAATATTATTTAGGAAATACCTTTAAAAGTGTTTAAAACAAATTGTCAGTAAATAAAAAGTCATTGGATTTCCCGATAATCCACAAAAAAAACTTTTTTTAAAGCTAGATGAAAAAAAAACGCTAGCTTTAGTCTGAAAATCGCCAAACTGCAACACTTTTTTTTTGTTATATCGAACGTAAGGGATTTTTTTTGGTTTGATCAAACGTCCAGTTCGATGGCGGACTTAGGGAATTTAAGAGCGGCTTTAACAGAAGAAGAGCGAGTTCAGATCTCTTTAGTATTGATACTCCTTGATCTTGCAGAATTAACGTTCAATTTTGGGTATTTTTCGCTCTTTCCATTTAGCGCATGTAACGATTTAATTTTTAGCGATTTTCAAAAAAGGCGTTTTTTCAACCATTATTGTTTATTTTTTTGCTTTGGCCAAAATTTTGGGAACAATTAACTAAAGTTCAATTGAATATTGTTCCAATTGACCTTTATTACACAGATTTCAAATTTTACTAGTCCAGGACTTTTTTAACCCAATTTTACCGACGGCCAAGTGTCTAAAAACCGAAGTTTGTCTTTATTACAAAAACTTATTGAAAGTAACTAATACAAAGTTTTATTTCATCATAAAAGATTAGTATTGAATTATTTTTAAACAGAAAATCATAAACCCGTTTCTACCAAAGACCATAAAGGCTTATTTGGTCGCCAAGCCAAATGCCGTCTATTGTCGCTCAGACAAAAAAAATGGGTATTTTAACCTTTGGTAAACAAGGGTTAATGATTTTATGAGTAAAAATAATTAATTGCTCAGCTTTTATGATTAAATAAAACTTTGTATTAATTACTTTCAACAATTTTTTGTAATAAAATCAAATTTTGGCCACTTGGCCGTCGGTCAACATGGGTTAAAAACCCGTGGACTAGAAGCATTTGAAAACCGTGTAATTAAGGTCAAATTGAACAATATTCAATTCAATTTTAGTTATTTTTTCCCAAAATGTTGGTCAAAGCAAAAAAATAAACAATAATGGAAAGAGCGAAAAATACCCAAAATTGAACATTGATTCTCCCAGATGTATTTAATAAAATTGAGCAATAAAACTTAAAGATTTTAAATTTATGGGAATACAATTTTTAAAACCATGAAATTGTGTCTTTGGGCATGATCTTAAAAAAAGAAAATTTTTTTGGCCTTACGTAGTAAAGCGTTAACTATGTCCGAAAAATCTATAAATTTTTAATTAAATACTTAGGGTCAATTGTTAAACAAAACCGGCTTCCTAATGATTTATTTATTTTTTTTTTACAAAAATATTTTTTTTTTAAAAAAAGGTCTATTTTGCTCCAGGGCCCGAACTTCAAGAACCCGGTGCGACCTTAAGAACCTTATCGAAAATTTTGAAAAAATTTTGGTATAACTTTTTCATGAATCTTAATAAACTGAGGGGGCGTCCCGTGCAGAAATCCAACTTTTTGTTTTTAAGAACCACGCTATTGAATACCCTCCTGTAAGTGAGAGCGGGGTATAAGGCTACGTTCTCACAACAAGAACTTATACCCAATTCACACCTAAGGTGAAATCTCGTTTGAACGAGATTTCGATCATATGGTTGTGTATAATATGATACAGACCATATGATCGAAATCTCGTTTAAACGAGATTTCACCTCACGTGTGAATAGGCCTTTATAATGATAAGTTGAGATGATTTTATGTTTTTTTATGATAGTACAATTTAAGATGATTTTGTTTTGTTCAATGCAAAATCACGGCATAAATAAACCACCGCGCCGATTTATTTGACGGAGTCGATTGATTCGGCGGCTTGGTTTAAGCCGATGGGAGCCGACAAAATCGGCGGCGGCGTAAGATGTCAAAAATGGGTCGGCGGCGGCGCGCCGCCGATTTTGAGCCGATCGGCTTGGTTCCCTGGACTCGACATAAGTGACAGGTGTCAAAAAAGTAGTTCTGAACCATATGGTTAATATTTTCAAATTATTCTACGAATTAGGTTAGAAAGAGAAAACTGATATAACGCGCCATAAGAAAAATAGATGCCAGATCAGTTTTTGTTGTTTCACTCACTCCTAAGTCGTAGAAAGTGTTGCCATGTTAGCGTAAAACGGACTAAAAACAGCTCTGTTTTCTCCTAAAATCGCTTAGTTTTTCCCCATTTTTTCTCATAAAACTCTACCACAGACTAAATACAGACTCGACAGTAGAGTTTTATAAGAAAAAATGGGGGGAAACTAAGCGATTTTAGGAGAAAACACAACGGTTTTTAGTCCGTTTTACGCTAACATGGCAACACTTTCTACGACTTAGGAGTGAGTGAAACAACAAAAACCGATCTGGCATCCATTTTTCTTATGGCGCGTTATATCAGTTTTCTCTTTCTAACCTAATTCGTAGAATAATTTGAAAATATTAACCATATGGTTAAAGAATACTTTTTTGACACCTGTCACTTATGTCGAGTCTGTATTAGTCTGTGCTCTAGTTCTACCCATAGAAAAAAATAGAAATGAAACAGAGTCGTATTTCGCTTGAATAAGTATTAGTGACAGCACATTATGTAACTTTTGACGTTTAATAAAAACAATGCAACATAAAGGAGAACAACAACAAAGCAAACAACAAAAGAGAAAAAAAACTTTTTAAACTATCAATAGTACGTATTATCTTTAAAAAAACGATGAATAAAGTAAAATAAAGTAAAATAAATAATAAATTTAATTAATTAAATTAAAATTAAAAATAAATAATAAATTTAATTAAAAATTTATAAACAAAGAATCTAATTTTATATTAAATACGTGTGAGATGAGGAAGAACAAGCATTTTGCCACCATATTGGAAAATACATCAAATACAACACTGCGTACCTTCTAATCTTTTCTATGGTTCTACCACAGACTAAATACAGACTCGACAGTAGAGTTTTATAAGAAAAAATGGGGAAAAACTAAGCGATTTTAGGAGAAAACACAGCGGTTTTTAGTCCGTTTTATACGGCGTTCACACTTGCTGTTTTGAAGTGTTTAAAAGTGAGATGTTTAAAAAAGTCTTTGTTCTGTATCCATTACGTTTTTATTCTGTTACTGGTGTTTTGTTAAACAACTTGTTTAAAGTCGCTAGTGTGAACTCCATATTACGCTAACATGGCAACACTTTCTACGACTTAGGAGTGAGTGAAACAACAAAAACCAATCTGGCATCCATTTTTCTAATGGCGCGTTATATTAGCTTTCTCTTTCTAACCTAATTCGTAGAATAATTTGAAAACATTAACCATATGGTTCAAGACTACTTTTTTGACATCTGTCACTTATGTCGAATCTGTATTAGTCTGTGGTTCTACCATACAAATTTCACATTAGAGTAACGCACCATCTACACGTGGGAGAATTTTTTCATGAAAGCTGAGATAACGTCGGCAGAGAAGCAGTTGGGAAATTTCAATATTTATCTCAAAATCAAATGGTGTGGAAAACGAGCTGCAATTATTCTTATGAAATTTCATAATTTTCAATCAGCCGTGGAATAACTATGTATGTTTTTCATCATAAATATATGTACAATCTATTATTTAAGCACATACATTTGTTTATACACTTATTTTTTAATGATTTATTTTATTTTTCCTTTTTTCGACGCCATTTGCTCCAAAAAACAATTGTAAACATACAACTATAAGTGAATTTGACACTTGATCTCATCCAATCTCATCAGATTGTTGTTATGAGATATCTCATAACAACTATCTGATGAGATCAAATACTGAGACTAATATTTAGTCCACACCTGAGAGAAATTTCTTTGCGATTGATTTTGACGTTTCTTGATACAAATATCTCAGTATTTCTCCCAGGTGTAGACAGCGGGTTAACGCTCAAAATTCTTGAAGTTAAAAATTAACTTGCATACGTAGTGAATGACTCTCTTATTGTTAATGGCTCTCTTTGGTATTGATAAAAAAGATAAATGTTTTTGTGTTGCTTTCAAGCTAAATTGCGTCTAATAAACTAATTTTATCAATATTTCATCGAAAATGTGTAATCTTTTACAAAACTATTCCAAACGACGCTAAATTAAATTGAGAAATTTATGGAAGTTAAGGTGTCGTTTTTTTCGTTTTGAAGCATGGTGACAATCAAAGTTTGCCAAAAAAATGCCTATTATTGATCTTTCTGTATTCACAGATTCATGTAAATGTATGGACAAAAGAAATAATTGACAGCTAAACTCAGGTATCAAGAGGTGCAAAAGAAAAATATTCTTGCCCATATGCGTTTTTTAGATACATACATTTTTAATTTTTTTTACATTTTTCTTTTAAGAAAAACTTGATTTGGTTTACAACGGGTTAACCGATTTTAATGAAATTTGGATAGTTTAATACGTATTACCTTTCCAACGATACCCTATTTATTCCGATCGGACCATTTCAGGCCGAGATATTTCGCTTTTAACTTAAAAGCGACATATCTCGCGAAATATTTCTCGCCGATCCTCGATTTTTTTTAATCTGCTTGACGAGATCTATCAATGATATCAATTTAAGAGGTTTGGAAAAATGCCAGTTAACTAGAGTATAGCCAGACTTTATTTTGCGGAACAGGGGGAAAGCATGTGTCATATATTTTTTTTAAATTCTTGACGAGATCAATCAACGATATCAATTTTAAGAGGTTTGGAAAAATGCCAGTAAACTAGATTGACAAACTTTAGTTTGATGAAAAGCATGTGGCATACATTTTTTTTTTTTAATTTTACGTAAAGTGCACTTTTGGATTTTATTTTTTTGTGGTTCACTTTTTTAGTATAAGAAGAATGTAGAAAATAGGAATTTTGAAGGATTTTAATCATGATACTTATATTATGTTGAAGCACGTCTTCTGCCAAATATATATTTGAGAAAGTCTTTAACAAGGTGAAAAACATCAAAAATTAAATGTGGCTTATCAAGTTTTTTATAAAAAGCCCTTCAATTGAAGTAATTGACTCTTGAAATATGTAATACATACCGAAAAGCTTTTAAATGTTTCGTATTGTTATTTTTTCAACATACATATTACATTAATTATACAAAATATTTTAATTAAACACAACTCCTTCCTTTTTTATTTACATTCAGATACGACAGCAGAGAACTAGTGTTGTAAAAGAGTATTGGGCTTTTGCGCACTGAGTACTCGTTTTCGAGTACTCAGTACTCATGGTACAATAATACCAGGCACTGTTGCCAACTATTTTTAACCAAAAACCTCTAAATTTCACTAAAAAAGCGCTAGAAACCGCCAAAAATAAATTTAGCGGGGAAAATTTTAAATTCTCCCGCTAAATTACGAAAAAAAGCGCTAAAAACCGAAAAACTTAGCATTTTTGATTGACAAAAAAGAAAAATTAAAAAAAAAACCTCCAAATTATTTTTTCTACGAAAATTAACTTTTCACTAAAAACGCGCAAAAAACCGCCGAAAAAAATTTAGCGTGAAAATATAAAATTCTCCCGCTAAGTTACAAAAAAAAGCGCTAAAACTCGACAAATTTGGCGTTTTCGATTGAAAAAAAAGAAAAATTGGAAAAAAACCTCTAAATTTGTCCCACTAAATCCAAACAAAAAGCGCTAGATTTTCCCGCTAAAACACAGTTCCCGCTAAAACCAATTCTCCCCCGCTAAATCCAAACAAAAAGCGCTAGATTTAGCGGGAAAACCTCCAACTTGGCAACAGTGATACCAGGTCACAGACTAAATACAGACTCGACAGTAGAGTTTTATAAGAAAAAATGGGGAAAAACTAAGCGATTTTAGGAGAAAACACAGCGGTTTTTAGTCCGTTTTACGCTAACATGGCAACACTTTCTACGACTTAGTGTTTCTTCACAATACAGCAGCATGCTGCTGAGCAGCAAAATTTTTACATGTGTTTTGTTGTTGCGGCAACAACAAAATACATGTAAAAATTTTGCTGCTCAGCAGCATGCTGCTGTATTGTGAAGAAACACTTAGGAGTGAGTGAAACAACAAAAACCGATCTGGCATCCATTTTTCTAATGGCGCTTTATATTAGCTTTCTCTTTCTAACCTAATTCGTAGAATAATTTGAAAACATTAACCACACACAAAAAAATATTTTACCAATAACTTGGGAGGATATGCGTTTTTAAAGTTTTTTACATTAATTATGAAAAATTTTGTAACATTTTACCAAGTTTTTGCATAATTTTGGCTAAAGTTTGTAAAATTACACAAGGTTAAATACTTTTATGAATATTTTCTAAACTTTTATCAGAAACAAGCAAAAAATTGGTAAAATGATGATACTTTTTGCAAAATATATGCAAAAAACTTTAAAAACGCATATCCTCCCAAGTACTTGGTAAACATTTTTTTGTGTGCATATGGTTCAAGACTACTTTTTTGACATCTGTCACTTATGTCGAGTCTGTATTAGTCTGTGACCAGGTAGTCATGGCACAATAATACCAGGTAGTATTATTAGAATTTGTTGTCAATAACGTCCACCTATTAATTTCAAATTTTAAAAATAAAAATTCAAATAAATAAAAAAATCAAAACAAAAAAAATTATAAACAACAAAATAAACAAGAAATCCCAGCAGACAATTTGAAAATATATCCCAAAAAGTGGTTATGTTTATACCCGTATACAAAACTTTAAACCACGGTTTTAAACGAATCGGTTAATATTCACAATACGAACACAGTTTTTGCAACAATAGCCATTTTTCTCCAATGAAATGCGATTGGAAATCTTCCTTTTATTTCTTTGTTTGTTGGGTTGCTTTATTATTTGGAGTTGTTGAAGTCAAGGGGTTTTATGTTTGTTTACATATTTTTGATTACTTTTTCTAATGATAGTACCGTTATAGTTTTACAATGCCAGGTAGTATTATTAGAATTTGCTGTCAATAGCGTCCACCTCTTAAATTCAAAATTTTAAAAATATAAATTTAAATAAATAAAAAAATCAAAACATAAAAAATTATAAACAATAGCAAACAACAAAATAAACAAGAAATCCCAGCAGACAATTTGAAAATATCTTCCAAAAAGTGGTTATGTTTATGCCCGTAGACAAAACTTTAAGCCACGGTTTTAGACAAATGGGTTAGTTTCCACAATAGGAACACAGTTTTTGCAATAATAACCATTTTCGTCAATGAAAATCGATTGAAAATCTTCCTTTTATTTATTTGTTTGATGGGTTGGTTTATTATTTCAGGTTGTTGAAGCCAAGGGGTTTTATGTTTGTTTACATATTTTTGATTACTTTTTCTAATGATAGTACACGCAAAAAAAAACTTGTGTCGGAGTGAGCAAAAATCTGGCATAATTTTACCAAAAATATGCTAAAACTACAACCGACGAAGTAGTTTTCGTAATTTAGCCAAAACACTTATGTAAAAAATTTTGAAGAAAATGCTAATGCTATTTAAGCAAAAACTTGGTAAAATATTCCAAAAGAAATATGGTGAAATATACCAAAATGATTTGAAAAGCTGACTAAAAATAATGCTAAAAATTACCACATTTATGCTAAAATAAATTTTCAATAAATTTTTGTAAAAATTTTTATATTTGTTGAATTTAAAATTTTCACAGAATAAATCCATATTAATATAATAAATGTTGTGTAGGATTTAATTTACCACCGACCAACTGACCCTTTTTGTACAATTTTCTCGAGTGACTGCTGCCTACACTCATAGAAATATCTTAGTAGAAAAATTAGTAAACCCATTGTAGATCAAGTTTTACAGAATAATGCCGTATTCAACAAAAATTAATGTTGATATCGTTGAATAATCAGTATACTTGTTTCAACTATTACAATGGCGTCTACAGAATTCAATAGATAAAACAAAAAAGAAAAAACAACCCTGTTCGTTCGTTTTTTTTTTTATTATAACGAGTGAACGAGTGAGTTGGTAGCAATGTGAAATGTCTCTTATAAAATTATTTAATGTGTTTGTTTCTTATAAAATTATTTAATATTAGAAAAATAAATAAAAATAGGATCTGATCTGTAAATATTTGGTAAGTACACTCATAGAAATATCTTAGTAGAAAAATTAGTAAACCCATTGTAGATCAAATTTTACAGAATATTGCCGTATTCAACAAAAATTAATGTTGATATCGTTGAATAATCAGTAAATTTGAATCAACTATTTACAACGTTTATACAGAATTCAATAGATAAAACCAAAAAAGAAAAACAACCCTGTTCGTTCATTTTTGTATTATCAAGTTGGTAGCAATGCATTGCAATGTGAAATTTGTTTGTTTCTATAAAATTATTTTATGTGTTTGTTTCTTATAAAAATATTTAATATTATAAAAATAAATAAAAATGGGATCTGATGATCAGATTCTGATCTGTAAATATTTGGTAAAGGGCCATTTAGATTGGCAGACTTGTAAAACGACCTGTCAAAAATTCATGCGGAGAGAATTTTTTTCATCGTCTAAACACTCAACATACAAATACGGACAGACTTTTTGTCAATACGGAGAGGAAAATGTTGACATACGGATGTAATTTTTGTGTTTTGAAAAATTTCAAAAAATTACTATTTTCATTAGATCAGGGATGTTTTTTATGTAAACAAAAATACAAATAATAACAACAGCTGTTGTGAAGTGGTGGTAAAAATAAATAAAATTTTATATGGGCTAAATTTTCGGAACAAGTGTAATTGGCAGACATTGGTCCGATTTATTTTTTTCTATTTTTTGAAATAGGGATGATTTAGGTGAGTTCAACAAAGAAACAAAATTGTCGGCGGCCCGTGGTTCCAGAGTTATGGGTCTCCAAAGTTCGGATATCGAATTTAATATATCTTCATCAATAATGGTCCAATCAGACCAAGATTGGTTTCATTCGAAAGCTTATTCAAATACCTTTAATTTGACATTTTAAAAAATTTGGATTCATTAACCCATTGGGAAACAACTCTAAATTTTAGATTTTTCACCCCAAGTTTTTGAAGAAATGGGATAAAATTTTAAAATTATGCCCTATTAAGGTATTTATTTTTATAACTAGGCTTATAGCTTAGATATTAAGCTTTGATTTGAGCTTTCATTTGACCTTTTAACCCTTGTAGAACCGGAGTTATTTACGTTTAAACATTAGAAAACATATTTGAATATATATACCAGACCTCTGTGTAGTTTATTTTTTTTTTTTGCCTTAAAAGGTTTTCTGGGTTGCCGGCCTTCGGACGGGCTTAGGGATTTTAATTTTCATATATTAATTAAGCGGCTTCGCTAAATAAAGTTTTTTTTTTATTAATATATAAGCGGGGTCAATGGTTATGAGTCAATAACTTCGGTTCTATAAGGGTTAAAAGGTCCATTAAAAGCTCAAATGAAAGCTTAATATCTAAGCTTTAAATCTCGTCGTATAAATTCATGCCTTAATAACACACAATTTTGAAATATAACGCATTTTCTCTAAAAACTTTGGTTTAAAAATCTAAAATTTGGTTTTGTGCCACAATGGGTTAATGGAACCAAATTTTTTTTAAATTTCAAAATAAAGGTATTTGATTAAGCTTTCGAATGAAACCAATCTTGGTCTGATCGGACCAATTTTGATGAAGATATATCAAATTCTATATCCGAACTTTGGAGGCCCATAACTCGGAAACCATGGGCCGCCGACAATTTTTTTTTCTTTTTTGGACACAGCACTAAAAGTTCTACCTGTGATATTTTTTTTTTGGATCAGAGAAATGTCTGCCAACTATATATATATAATATAGAGTCGGTGGAGATGTTGGAATCAGAGATGTCGGAATCAGTGGAGATTTAGATTTATGCATCTTTTGGTTAAGGAACGCAAATTGAAGAAAATATTTTACCACAATTGTATGGTTGATTTGTAAATTTTACAATTGCAAAATGTTTTTTGGATGTGTGTTTGTAATGAACAGCTGTTTTTTTTCTACAATTTAATTTACGCGTATACGTCTAAATACACAAAAGACATTCAAGAGATTTTTTTTATACTTTTTGACAAGCGGTTTAAAATGAAAAGACTTTTTCATCTTGATAATCTTTTCAAAAAGTGTGCTAATCTAAATGGGCCTTAAGTAATAAAATACATTGGTTTCTTTATGTATTCATACTATATGATATTTTTTTTGTTTTTTTTTTTAGGTTTTTGATTTGGTGTCATTAGAATGAGAGAATGGCTTACGAATGCATAACATAAATAAACGAAGTGTGTGTGAAAATCTTGTTTAAATATTGCAGCCTTAAAAGTCGGTGATAATTCTAAAAAAAATATTGTGATTTATACTTAATAAAATAATATTTACAAATAACAACCAGCTTTTTTTTATTAATAAAATTTCTTATATCAACAAAAATATGAGTTGAGTTTACAAAAAATACGAGTTGATTTACAAAAAAACGAGTTGATCAACTTTTACAAAAACTGACAACAATTTTTATTAAAATCAACGTAAATATTTGTAGGGTCAAAATCAACAATGATTTCTGTTGAATTTACAGCGATTTTCTTTGAGAATACAATGATTTTTGGTTGAGTGTAATAAATTACATTGATAACTTTATGTATTCATACTATATTAAAACGTTTTTTGTTTTTTTTTAGGATTTTGTTTTGGTATCATCAGATAATTAGAGAATGGCTAATGGGTGCATAACATGAATAAACGAAGTGTGTGTGAAAATCTTTGTGAAAATCTTCAAATATTGCAGCTTAAAAGCCGGAAATAAAAAAAAATATTGTGATTTATACTTAATAAAAGAATATTTACAAATAACAACAAGCTTTTTTTTTAATAATAAAATTTCTTATATTAACAAAAATATGAGTTGAATTTACATAAAATACGAGTTGATTAACAAAAAAACGAGTTGATCAACTTTTACAAAAACTGACAACAATTTTTATTGAAATCAACATAAATATTTGTAGGGTCAAAATCATCAATGATTTCTGTTGAATTTACAACGATTTTCTTTGGGAATACAATGATTTTTGGTTGAGTGTACGCTTCTTCTTGAAGTAAAGGATCCGCTATAGCTTCACGAATTTATTTAAAGGCATCCTGTAAAACAGGTATGGACTCCCTTGGCTTTGGGTTTTTAGGTTTTAATTTTAAAACTAAAGGCAGGATTGGTGTCCACACTCTTTATTGTAGTGAAGGATTCTCCATAGCTTCAAAAAATTATTTAGCAGTACCCTGTAAAAATATAAAATTATTACCAAACACTAATTTTTAACTAAAAATCTATTAAACCTTATTGGTGTCTTCGGAATGCGGGTATACTCACTTTATCATTCCATTTGTTATTCATCGAAACATACGTCTGGGACTCCATTGGTTTTTCTTATTGAATGGTGTTTTAAGTGATGAAAGCAAAATTAACTTTAACATTCTTTTATCTTACATTTATTTATCTTTTAGAAAACTAATTATTTATTTTTATTTATGTATTAATTCATTTTTATTTTATTTATCAATTTCCTTTTTACGTTTTTATAACACAAAAAATAAACGAACAACGCACACAAAAATACAAAATGAAAATGGCGGTCTGTATTTGTTTTGTTTTTTTGTTGTTTTCTTTCGATAAATTTTTGTGCAGGTAATTTGCGTTTTTGAGCAAGCTACTTGGTTATTTTACATAAAAAATGAATTATGTTACTTTAACATCGACAAGCATAATATTAGCAAAAATTTGGTAAAAATTTTTTTTGGTATGAAAAAAGTTTTACCAAGTAGCATTGCTCAATCTTACACAGATTTTTTTTTTGCGTGTACCGTTATACACTCAACCAAAAATCATTGTATTCCCAAAGAAAATCGTTGTATATTCAACAGAAATCATTGTTGATTTTGACCCTACAAATATTTATGTTGATTTCAATAAAAATTGTTGTCAGTTTTTGTAAAAGTTGATCAACTCGTTCTTTTGTAAATCAACTCGTATTTTTTGTAAACTCAACTCATATTTTTGTTGATATAAGAAATTTTATTAATAAAAAAAAAGCTTGTTGTTATTTGTTAATATTCTTTTATTAAGTAAAAATCACAATATTTTTTAGAATTATCACCGGCTTTTTAAGCTGCACGAGATTTTCACACACACTTCGTTTATTTATGTTATGCACTCTTCAGCCATTCTCCAGTTTTCTAATGACACCAAATCAAAAACCTTAAAAAAAACAAAAAAATATTATAATATAGTATGAGTACATAAAGTAACCAATGTATTTTATTACTTACCAAATTTTTACAGATCAGAATCTGATCATCAGATCCTATTTTTTATTTATTTTTATAATATTAAATATTTTTATAAGAAACAAACACATAAAATAATTTTATAAGAGACAAACAAATTTCACATTGCAATGCATTGCTACCAACTTGATAATACAAAACTGAACGAACAGGGTTGTTTTTTCTTTTTTGGTTTTATCTATTGAATTCTGTATAAGCGTTGTAAAAAGTTGATTCAACTTAACTGATTATTCAACGATATCAACACTAATTTTTGTTGAATACGGCAATATTCTGTAAAACTTAATCTACAATGGGTTTACTAATTTTTCTACTAAGATATTTCTATGAGTGTAGTTTTACAATGCTCAGTACTTAAATCACAGTACATGAGTAGTAGTATCACAGAGTTGCATTTGATGGGTGTAAGTATTAAGCTGCCCATTCACTTGCAATATTATTGTTCAACTTTTCAAATTGTACAATAATATCGCTTGTGTGTATGTAATATTTACGGTTGTGCAATATATTGGAGAATATCAAAACACTTTTGATATTTATTGTACAAACAAGAATGCTGCAATATATTTTATCAGTGTGTTGTCTATATTGTACAGACCTTTGAAGAATTAATTCACTTTTTGATTTGATTCGCAAAAAGATTAATTCATATTAATAAATCAAGGAATTAATTCTTGATGATTTGATTCAAAAGAATTAATTTCAACTTTTTGTTGAAAGAATTAACTAATTTTTTGTTTAATTCCTTGTTTAAATAAAGATTCAAATCAACTTGATTCAAATCAACAAAGAATTAATTCACTTGATTCAAATCAATTGATTCAAATCAATTTGATTCAAATCAATTGATTCAAATCAATTTGATTCAAATCAATTGATTCAAATCAATTTGATTCAAATCAATTGATTCAAATCAAAAATGTTTTGATTCAGTTGATTTAAACATTTTTTTCTTAAATCAAAGTATTTACTTTACACACGCACACACATACTATAACATACACTCATAGAAATATCTTAGTAGAAAAATTAGTAAACCCATTGTAGATCAAGTTTTACAGAATATTGCCGTATTCAACATAAATTTATGTTGATATCGTTGAATAATCAGTAAATTTGAATCAACTATTTACAACGTTTATACAGAATTCAGTAGATAAAACCAAAAAAAGAAAACACAACCCTGTTCGTTCATTTTTGTATTATCAAGTTGGTAGCAATGTTTGAAATTTGTTTGTCTCTTATAAAATTATTTTATGTGTTTGTTTCTTATAAAAATATTTAATATGATCAGATTCTGATCTGTAAATATTTGGTAAGTAATAAAATACATTGATTACTTTGTGTATTCATACTACACCCAAAAAAAAACAATTGTGAAATTATTTAATTTTAGGGTATAATTTACCTAAGATTTTTCGCAGGAATCCAACTTGAAAAGTTTCTTTGCATATTACCCGAATCAACTTAGGTAAACTTACAAAATGCATTTAAGCATTATTTCAAATTTAATTTTGTTTATTTAGCCACTATATTTAAATAAATGGTACAGTTTGATTGGTCAAATAACGTATTTTTTTAGGTTGATTTAATAGTTTTATATATCCCTTTCCATACAAAATGCTCAATATTATAAATTTTAATTACATTTATTTTTAATATTTTTTTTAATATAAAGGACAATTTTATAATAAAATATAAATACTAACAAGCTTAAAATACATACTTAGCATGATCAGTGACAACTAATTTTTTCTATAGAAACTTTCTCAAAGACAATTTTTCTATAGAAATAAAAAGACAATTCTTATTTAGAAAATTCCTGACAGACAATTTTTCTATAGAAACTTTCTGAAAGACAATTCTTCTATAGAAAATTTCTGAAAGACTATTTTTCTATAAATAATTTCTAAATGACAGATTTACTATAGAAAATTTTTAACAGACAATTTTTTTAAAAAATTTCTCAAAGACAATTCTTCTATAGAAAATTTTTAATAGACAATTTTTCTATAGAAAATTTCCAAAGACAATTTTTTTATAAAAAATTTCTGAGAAATAATTTTTCTACCGAAAATTTCTGAAAGAAAATACTCCTATAGAAAATTTCTTAAAGTAAAATTTTCTATAGAAATTTTCTCAAAGACAATTCTTCTATAGCAAATTCCTGAAAGACAGTTTTTCTATAGAAACTTTTTGAACGCCAATTTTTCTCTAGAAAATTTCTGAAGGAAAATTTTTCGATAGAAAATTTCTGGTTTACAATTTTTCTATAGAAAATTTCTGATAGATAATTTTTCTACAGAAAGTTTTTGACGACAATTTTTCTATAGAAAACTTTTTCAAGCCAATTTAAAAAAAAAATTTCTATAAAAAATTTCTTAAAGACAATTTTTCTATAAAAAATTTCTCAAAGATAATTCTTTAATAGAAAATTTTCTAAAGATAATTTTTCTATAGAAAATTTCCCAAAGACAATTATTCTACAGAAAATTCCTCAAAGACAATTCTTTAATAGAAAATGTTTTAAAACCAATTTTTCTATAGAAAATTGGTTTTAAACCAATTAAAAAAGATAATTTTTCTATAGAAAATTTCACAAAGATAATTTTTCATAGAAAATTTCTGAAAGGCAATTTTTCTGTAGAAATTTTCTGAAAGACAATTCTTCTATAGAAAATTTTTCGATAGAAAATTTCTGGAAGACAATTTTTCTATAGAAAATTTCTGAAAGACAATTTTTCTAAAAAAAATTTTGAAAGTTAATTTTTCTATAGAAAATTTTTGAACAACAATTTTTCTATAGAAAATTTTTTATAGAAAGTTTCTGAAAGACAATTTTTCTATAGAATATTTCTCAAAGACAATTTTTCTATAAAATATTTCACTTTTTCAAAGACAGTTTTTCTATATAAAATTTCTGAAAGACAGGTTTTCTGTAGAAAATTTCTGAAAGACAATCTTTCTATGGAAACTTTCTCAAACACAATTTTTCCATAGAATACTTCTGAAAGGCAATTTTCATAGAAAAATTCTCAAAGACAATTATTCTATAGAAAATTTCTTAGACAATATTTCTATAGAAAATTTCTGAGAGAAATTTTTCTAGAGAATATTTTTGAAAAATAATTTTCCATAGAAAAATTCTCAAAGACAATTCCCAAGGACAATTTTTCTACAGAAAATTTCTCAAAGACAATTCTTCAATAGAAAATTTTTTAAAGATAATTTTTCTATAGAAAATTTCCCAAATATAATTTTTATATAGAAAACTTCTCAAAGATAATTTTTTAATAGAAATTTAAAAAAAAAGAAAATTCTATAGAAACTTTCTCAAAGACAATTTTTTATAGAAAATTGCTGAGAGACAATTTTTCTGCAGAAAATTTCTGAAAAACAATTTTCTATATAAAATTTCTAAAAGACAGGTTTTCTATAGAAAATTTCTAAAAAAAAATTTTTTTCTGAGAGACAATTTTTTTACAGAAAATTTCTGAAAGAAAATTTTTCTATAGAAAATTTCTGAAAGACAGGTTTTCAGAGAAAATTTCTAACAGAAAATTTTTCTGTAGAAAATTTTTTAAAAAATTTTCATAAAAAATTTCTCAAAGACAATTTGTTTATAGAAAATTTTTTATAGAAAATTTCTCAAGGACAATTTTTCTATAGAACATTTCTGAAAGTCAATTTTTCTATAGAAAATTTCTGAAAGACAATTTTTCTATAGAAAATTTCTTAAAGACAATTTTTCTATAAAAACTTTGTCAAAGACAATTTTTAAATAGAAAATTTTTCAAATACAATTTTTCTATAGAAAATGTCTTAAAGGCATTTTTTTCTATAGAAAATTTTTGAAAGACAATTTTTAATAGAAACTTTTTCAAAGGCAATTTTTGTAAAGAAAATTTCTTAAAAATAATTTTTCTATAGAAAAGACAGTTTTTCTATAGAAAATTATTCTGTAAAAAATTTCGTAAAAACAACTTTTCTTTAGATATTTTTTTGTTTTTTTTTTTAGAAAGTATCTATAGAAAAATTGTCTTTCAGAAATTTTCTGTAGAAAAATTGTCTTTCAGACATTTCTAGAGAAAAATTGTCTTTAAGAAATTTTCTATGGAAAAATTGACTTTGAGAAATTTTTAGAGAAAAATTGTCTTAATACATATTTTCTATAGAAAAATTGTATGAGAAATTTTTTATAAAAAATTGTATTTAAAAAAATTTTTATAGATAACTTGTCTTTAAGAAATTTTCTATAGAAGAATTGTCTTTCAGAAATTTTCTATAGAAAAATTGTCCTTGAGAAATTTTTATACAAAAATTGTTTTTAGAGATATTTTCTATGGAAATATTGCTTGAAAATTTTTTTATAAAAAAATTGTCTTTCAAAAAATTTTCTAAAGAAAAATTGTCTTTCAGAAATTTACTATTGAAAAAATTCTGTAATTCTTAGAATTTTTTTCTATAGAAAAATTCTCTATTTCTGAGAAATTTTTTCTATAGAAAAAGCCTTGCATTTTGAGACAATTTTTCTATAAAAAAAGTCGTAAATTCTTAAACAATTTTCCTATAGAAAAAAAACTCAGATTCTGACACAATTTTTCTACAGAACAAATTTTAGATTCTGTGACAATTTTTCTACAGAAAAAGTCTCAGGTTCTGATACAATTTTTCAATAGAAAAAATCATAGATTCTAAGACAATTTTTCTTTAGAACAATTTTCATATTCTGAGACAATTGTTCTATAGAAAGTACCATATTGTGAGACTATTTTTCTAAAGAATTTTTTCTGTAGATGCTGAATTATCACTAACCGGAATCTGCAATCAAAAACCTCAAGTCATTTTCTGGATCTGCTTTTGTGTCTACTATTGAACCAACACTGCGAACCGGAGACCAATTGTTTTATGTTTTTTATGGCCAAGTAATGTATTTTTACAAGTTGCGTGGCGGATGCCGCAAATGTTCGAATAAACCACCACCGTCTGCAACTGAAAGTTAATATTTTGGTTAATATACGTTTATCAAATATATAAACTCATTATTTTTGCTTACCTTTTTAATTAATTAAATAAATTTGTTCCTCATACATATATTTTATAAAAACATTAAAAACAATTTGTTGTCAATGTGTTGTTTACAATGTGGCATTAATATGTCGACTTTATCGAATTAAATTTATTTATATTTATAAAAAAAACTTAGGTAAAAGATTCAAGTTTGTGTATGTTAAATTTAATATTGTAAACAATGCTATTTTACAAAATAAATGTCATATACAATTTAGTTAAAACTTGAGCAATTTCTTGAACTCAATATAAAAAAAATTTACCTAAGTCACATTAGACTGTTTAACACTAGTTATTTTTTTGGGTGTATATTATAAATTTTTTTGTTTTTTTTTAAGGTTTTTGATTTGGTGTCATTAGAAAACTGGAGAATTGCTTACGAGTGCATAAATAAACGAAGAGTGTGTGAAAATCTCGTATTTAAATATTGCAGCTTTAAAAGCCGGTGATAATTCTAAAAAATAAAATTGTGATTTATACTTAATAAAAGAATATTTACAAATAACAACAAACAAGCTTTTTTTTATTAATAAAATTTCTTATATCAACAAAAATATGAGTTGAGTTTACAAAAAATACGAGTTGATTTACAAAAAAACGAGTTAATCAACTTTTACAAAAACTGACAACAATTTTTATTGAAATCAACATAAATATTTGTAGGGTCAAAATCAACAATGATTTCTGTTGAATTTACAACGATTTTCTTTGGGAATACAATGATTTTTGGTTGAGTGTATATTCTTGTGCGGTAGTAGCAAGCAAAAAGTCAAAGCAACAGAATTTTATAGTGTACATTTTATTGGCAGCATTTTTTAGCCTATGCATGCATAGGAATCACAAAAATGCAAGACATTGCCACAGACTAAATACAGACTCGACAGTAGAGTTTTATTAGAAAAAATGGGGAAAAACTAAGCGATTTTAGGAGAAAACACAGCGGTTTTTAGCCCGTTTTACGCTAACATGGCAACACTTTCTACGACTTAGGAGTGAGTGAAACAACAAAAACCGATCTGGCATCCATTTTTCTTATGGCGCGTTATATCAGTTTTCTCTTTCTAACCTAATTCGTAGAATAATTTGAAAATATCAACCATATGGTTAAAGAATACTTTTTTGACACCTGTCACTTATGTCGAGTCTGTATTAGTCTGTGACCAGTGTTTGCATACTAGTCTGTACTGTGATACAAGCAAAAAAAAGCTATGGTCATTTTGAGCAATCCTACACGCAAAAAAAAGCTAGGGTCAGATTGAGCAATTCTACTTGGTAATTTTTTTTTATACACGCAAAAAAAAAATCTGTGTCAGATTGAGCAATCCTACTTGGTAAAATTTTTTTCATACCAAAAAAAATTTTTTACCAAATTTTTGCTAAAGTTATGCTTGTCGATGTTAAAGTAACATAATTAGATTTTTATGTAAAATTACCAAGTAGCTTGCACAATAACGCAAATTACTTGCACAAAAATTTATCGAAAGAAAACAACAACAAAAACGAAAACAAATGCAGACCGCCATTTTCATTTTGTATTTTAGTGTGCGTCGTTCGTTTATTTTTTGTGTTATAAAACCGTGAAAAGGAAATAAATAAAATTAAAATAAATTAATAAATTAAAATAAAGAATTAGTTTTTAAAAGATAAATAAATGTAAGATACAAAAATGCTAAAGTTAATTTTGCTGTCATAACTTAAAACACCATCCATTCAGCAAAACCAATGGAGTCCCAGACGTATGTTTCGATGAATTACAAATGGAATGATAAAGTGAGTATACCCCCATTCCGAAGATACCAATAAAGTTTAATAGATTTTTAGTTAAAAATTAGTGCTTGGTAATAAATTTCTATTTTTACAGGGTACTGGTAAATAAACTTCTGAAGCTATGGCGAATCCTTCACTATAATAAAGAGCGTGGGCACCAGTCCTGCCTTTAGTTATAAAATTTAAAACGCAAAGCCAAGGGAGTCCTGACCTGTTTTGATGAGTTACAAATGGAATGACCAAGTAAGTGTTCCTCCATAACAAGAGACCAATGGGGTTTACCAGTTTTTTAAACTAAAAATTTATGTTTTGTAATAATTTTCTATTTTTACAGGATGCTTTTAAATAAATTCTTGAAGCTATAGCGGATCCTTCACTTCAAGAAAAAGCGTAGGCAGCAGTCACTGGAGAAAATTGTACATAAAGGGTCAGTTGGTCGGTGGTAAATTAAATCCTACACAACATTTATTATATTAATATGGATTTATTCTGTGAAAATTTTAAACTCAATAAATATACAAATTTTTACAAAAATTTACTAGAAAATTTATTTTAGCATAAATGTGGTAATTTTTAGCATTATTTTTAGTCACCTTTTCTAATCGTTTTAGTATATTTCACCATATCTCTTTTGGTATATTTTACCAAGTTTTTGCTTAAATAGCAATGGCATTTTCTTCAAAATTTTTTACATAAGTGTTTTGGCTAAATTACGAAAACTACTTCGTCGGTTGTAGTTTTAGCATATTTTTGGTAAAATTATGCCAGATTTTTGCTCACTCCGACACAAGTTTTTTTTTGCGTGTATGGAGCACGCAAAAAATTCTGTCAGATTGAGCAAGGCTAAACCACAGACTAAATACAGACTCGACAGTAGAGTTTTATAAGAAAAAATGGGGAAAAACTAAGCGATTTTAGGAGAAAACACAGCGGTTTTTAGTCCGTTTTACGCTAACATGGCAACACTTTCTACGACTTAGGAGTGAGTGAAACAGCAAAAACCGATCTGGCATCCATTTTTCTTATGGCGCGTTATATCAGTTTTCCCTTTCTAACCTAATTCGTAGAATAATTTGAAAATATTAACCATATGGTTAAAGAATACTTTTTTGACACCTGTCACTTATGTCGAGTCTGTATTAGTCTGTGGCTAAACCACAGACTAAATACAGACTCGACAGTAGAGTTTAATAAGAAAAAATGGGGAAAAACTAAGCGATTTTAGGAGAAAACACAGCGGTTTATAGTCCGTTTTACGCTAACATGGCAACACTTTCTACGATTTAGGAGTGAGTGAAACAAAAAAAACCGATCTGGCATCCATTTTTCTTATGGCGCGTTATATCAGTTTTCTCTATCTAACCTAATTCGTAGAATAATTTGAAAATATTAACCATATGGTTCAGAACTACTTTTTTGACACCTGTCACTTATGTCGAGTCTGTATTAGTCTGTGGCTAAACTGCAGTTTACGGGCCACACAAATATTACAAAAAAAAAAAATATGCCACCCCTTTTAGAATAAAAAAAGAAAAAAACAAAATTAAAATTTAAGGGGACTGAGCACATACAATTTTAAACATTTTAACACTTAAAAAATTAAACGCGGAAGTCCTGCTACCCAAAAAAAACTATATTTAGCGAAGCCGCTAAATTAATTTATGGAGTTTGTAAGCCCGACCGAAGGCCGGCTACGCAGAAAAACTTTTTATTTCGTAATTATCTTTAAATTAAATGCCCACACATGCCAGGAGCACCTGGACTCAGTGGGGCCTAGGAGCACCAGCCCCCTTAAATTTTAATTTCGGTTTTTTTCTGTTTTTGTTCTGAAGGGGGTGGCATTTTTTTTTTGTAATTTTTGTGTGCCCCGTAAACTGTAGTTTTACCTTGAGCAAATCTTTGCTTGTCGATGTTAAAGTAACAATTAATTTTTTATGTAAAATAACCAAGTAACTTGCACAATAACGCAAATTACTTGCACAAAAAAATTATCGAAAGAAAACAGTAAACGCACTTGGTGAGCTGTATTTTTACCAAAAACTTGGCTAATAAGTGTAACTGTTTTTGCGTGTACTGTATAAAAATAGTTTTCTGTTAAAGAAGTAAATTTATTTTATAAATACAATATTAATTTAAAAATAAACTTTACCCAATTCACACTTGAGGTGAAATCTCGTTCGAACGAGATTTTGATCATATGGTTGTGTATAAAATGATAAAGGCCTCGAAATCTCGTTCGAACGAGATTTCACCTCAGGTGTGAATGAATAGGCCCTTATACCCAATTCACACCGGAGTGAAATCTCGTTTGAACGAGATTTCGATCATAATGTTGTGTATAAAATAATAGACCATATGATCGAAATCTCGTTCGAACGAGATTTGCCCTCAGGTGTGAGTAGGTCTTTACTTAAAAAAATAAACCGCCAAAAGGTGGTATTGTTCATTACGTAGTTACAAATTATACATTAACTTCAGTTCAAAATAAACAATATATAAAACAAAAATAAAAAGAGGTTAACTTTTTAGTAAAAAATAGAGTCAATACAAAAAATATTAATTTAAAAATATACTAAAAAAATTAAACCGCCAAAAAGTGGTCTCGTTTATCCAGTAGTTACAAATTAATATTATTATGTTCAGTTCAAAAAAAAAAATATATAAAACAAATAAAGATAAAAATAGAAGGTTAATTTTTTAGTACATAAAAGTTACAAAAAAAATAAAGTCAATAGAGGTATTCAGAGTCTTGTTGCCACCCCTGGCAATGTAGCAAAAGAGTACTTCTTTCAAAAAATACATGTATTTTGAAAAGTAATTTTGAAAAGTGCTCTTTTACCACCAGTGCCAGGGCTGGCAAGCAAGACTCTGAATACCTCTAATATTTTGTTAATAAAAAATTATATTCTGGTATGCGATGAAATTAAAAAAAATTAACGTTCTTTAGAATTCTTTAAAATATTTTTTTGTTTATACCTGGTAGGGTTTAATATAGCTCCTTAGTTTCTTAATATGAGTGATTAAAAATTTGGAGACAGTCGAATAAAAAAAACTTAATCGGATAAAAAACAAAATTAATAAATAGTCATGGTTTTCAAAGACAACATTTTAAAATTTCAAAATATTTTAGCAAAGAAAAACAAAATGTTCCTCATGTTATAAATTTATGATATATTCGAGGCATGTCACAGACTCAATTCCGTGCGGATTTGGACAAAGTAGTTTACTTTTATTCGCACAGCGAATATTTTTTTCGGAATGAAAACACTTTTATGCAATTCAATTTCACTTTGATTTTTGAAAGTGATTTCATTCCGAAAATTATAATATTCATTTTGTGTTTTACGAGAAACCACTTTTTTCAAATCCGAATGGAATTGAGTCTGTGATATGCCTGTTCAGTAGAATTTTGGTAATCGAATGGACATATTATAATCTTATTTTAATCTTAACTTAGAATATACTATATATTAAAAATTCCAATATTTAATGCGTAAGTTCTTAGTATAAATTGCAATAAATAAAAAATAATATCAAATAATTTGATCACATTTATATTTTATTTTTTGTCATTTTAACCAAATTTTCAATTTTGATCTCTGCGGAGGTTCGTTAAGCTTATACAGCCTTTGACCGATTCAGTCTAAAAATATTACACTATTCCTTTGAAATGCTTTTCAGATTATTAAGACAGGTTATTTGTCGTTGGAAATATTATCCGTTACAACAACATAAAGAAATATTTTCTTGAAATTTAGTTTTTGAAAACAATGGTATGGTGTTTTCTAATTTAAACACCTTTTCTTGTCTTTTTGTCGGAGGTTTATACAAAAAAATTAATAATTTGTTTGAAATAATTTTCAATTTAGAAAAATTTTGTTGCTGCTTCTGACTTCAAGGAAGCGCATGTCTTAATAACAGCTTAGGAATATTCTTGAGCTAATACTAAGACTTCGTAAGGGCTCAAATAACTCAGGAAATACTGCACAGATAACTATGCAATACATATATACACCCGTAGTAATACTATACATAAATATAAAAATAAAATTTTAAAATTTTGCACGCAAAAGTTATTTACAGAGTTTTTAACATTTAGTGTGCTACTAAAGTCTCATTAGCAGGTGCTGCCATCTAGATACAAGTATACAACTCTTTTTTTTCGGTATAGCCATAGAAGCAATGCTCTGGTAAAAAACCCCTACAAAAATACAAGAAAAGGATTCTAAAAAAAGACAACACCATATAGACTAAAAGCTAATATTTTTATTCGATTGTCTCTAAATTTTTCATCACCAACAATTATAAGTGATTCAACTCTATTTGAAAATGGAATACGGGCCAACATGCCCATATTTTTATTCAATGGTCTCCAATTTACAAATCACTAATCTTTATGAGTGATTCAATTCTACTTTCATTTGGTTTTGAATGTTTCTCTTTTTAAAAACGTAAAACATTTTTTTTTTTCAAATAAGTCCGTTTTCAACGAAAGATATTTCATTCTTGATTTTAATTTGCAACACATACCAGATTATTTTCCTGTCCTAAAGATATCTCTTGTACAATCTATACAACTTTTATATGTTAAAATTGTTGTTTGCAGTTTTTCCAATTTTTTTATATATTGCAAATGAAGTTTAGATCGAACATTTTTATATGAGACACCATCAAGCATTTTTGTTATAATATATGAGATCCAAAATATGTTTGTTTTGGGTTCAAAAACTTCCCATTTATGGCTAAAAATAGACAAAAAATAAACCAAGTTAAACAAAGTTTCATGTTAGTGCTGAATATTATAGTCAGCCAGCAATGACAAGCAAACCTAAATTGCTTGAAAAAAATGCCCTTGTTGTTATTACATACTTTAATACGTCACGCATCATACGGTATATATCGAACTGATAGTCTCCTGTAGCGGTAAAAAGTTCCTCGTCGTTAGAAAGATCATTGTAAAAGCAATAATCATTTAAATTCAAGCGTGATAAAGTATAGTCAATAATTGTTGCTTGTACACCTTTAGTGGGTGTAGTCAAAACTTCGCCAGCAAGTTTATAGGATATGTATTGCTGATCAGTATTAACGATTAAAACATTGCCCCAGTGTAAATCACGATGCTCAAATTGATATTCATTTTCTCCAACGGCCAGCGTTAAAATAATCTGAAATGAAATTATATATATAAATATATATGATTAAGTGATATTGTAAATATTTTACTTGTTGCAAAACATAATAGGATTGTTCAGCATTTTTAAAGGCGAATCCCTCGAGATCTTGGCCACCAAAAGCTAATTCCAAAACGATATAATGTTGACTGTTTGTAAAACATTCAGGATGATCATTTTCCGATTCCTTTTTTAAATCATACTCTTCCCAAAGTTTTTTAAGATATGCCGGATACTCACCTTTAACACATCTAACCTTAAAAACAAGCAAAAATTATACAAAACAGAATATTTTTATAAATGCGGTTTTCTTACTCTCTGGAGATTTATATATCCTGATGTGACGTTTGTTTTTCGATTATCATTAAGAGCACAAAGTTCCATGGAAATGATTACTTCGGGTAAAATCTGTTCAAATGTTTTTTGTACCTCCCCGTTAACTAATTCCTTTCCCTCAATTGGTATAATTTTAAGAACTGTTTTATCCATGCCATCATTTTTATTTTGGCTTTTAGCCTTGGAGTATAAAAAAACTTCACCAAACGCTCCCTCGCCAATTTTACAACAATTTTTAAGATACTCTTCATTATATGCCTGCTCAAAAAGTAAAACTCTGCGTTGACCGCATCGCTGCAGTAATTGGCGTTTGAAATCGTTGCTTCCCAGACTATAAGTGGACCTTGATCCATTACGAATTGTTAAGTTTGGTCGTAGCACAATTGATTTACGTTTGCCAGCAACACTTGCTGCTGTTGTTATTGAAGATTTAGCGTTTTGTGCATCACCAGTTGTTCGTGATATCTTAGGATTTGCTACATTTTCTAAAACATATTAAAAAAGTTCGTTAGTGCATATCTTTGAATATATTGTTAAAAATTCATATTTTGCTATTATTTTGGGTCATATTTTCTATAAAATTTTAGTTTTAGCCTTTTTCGATATTTTAAAAACTTTTTTGGACATCGTTCATTTTTTTCGAGGTTAATTTTGGAACCGCAATACTTGTCTGACCAAAATTATTTTTTGTTTGTAAGATTTTTGTTCATAAAAATAAAAATGCACTATTTTTATAATTTTTAGTGCATATTTTTATAGTTTTTAATGCATATTTTAAAGTTTTTTTAATGCATATTTTATAAAATATGCAAAATTAAAAAAAAAATCTTAAGTTTTTATACCCTCCACTTAGTGATAGAGGGTCATTCCGTTTGTAACTCATCGAAATATCGATCTGGGACCCCATAAAGTATATATATTCATGATGCCCGATCGATTTTACGACACTCTAGCGATGTCCGTCTGTCTGTCTGTCTGTGGAAAATGCTGTCACGGACAAAATATTGCACAGAGACGACTCAAACTTAACATATTTATTGAAAGTTATCCCGAGAGGTTTGGTATTGCATTTGAGCGATATCGGTTCAGCGGTTCAAAAGTTATGAACGAAAATGTAAGCACACCTCAAAAATTTCAGTACATTCAACATAACCTAAAAATACAAAATGCTTTAATTCGGCTTCTGGTTGACATATGTGAACATAATTGAACATCAAATGGTATTTAAACAAGTACGAACATATTTTTGACAAAAAAAAAAAAAAAAATCGCGGATTTTTTTTACCAAAATTTTTTTTCGTGGAAATTTTTTTTCAAAAAAAATTTTTTTTTCAAAAGTAATTTCCTTTTAAATAATGTTTTTTGCAATAATCTTTTTGCAATTGTGGAGGGTATCACTACATTCGGCAAGGCCGAATTTAACTTTTTTACTTGTTTTTTTTTGCAATCATAATATTTTTTTTACTCCAGGCGATCATTTTTTTTTAAGTTTCGGTTTCGTCCGAACATTGCTTTTTAGGCCGAATATTCGGTTCGACTCGGCCTCGAAAAAGTGGTTTCGGTCGGACTCTACATGTAACATAACAAAACTCTCAAGTTTTTTTAGTTCATGAACTTTCATTATAATTATTGCTTTAAAACTGTATAAGTGGCGTATGCTTAATTTTGAAATTGATTTTAAATAACAATCATATGCAACGTTCTACAGTGGTTAATTTTTTATAATTTGGCTATTCAGTAAGTAGATATTAGACCGATTGCAGCGAAAATCATACCAGTTATAGCTAACGTAGTTTTAAGCTTAAGTTTGGACGCTGGACCCCACCTGTCCAAAAAGAGCACCAGCAGGGGCCCCTAAAGTAAGGCATGTTTAGTACACAAAAACTTTAAATGCTTTAAAATTACCAACTTGAAATGCGATTAAAATCTAGCGCATAACTAAAAAAAAGCTTTGAGAAAACCAACTTTCATTTGGTTTCATACCATTCCGATTTGGAAAGTTCGATTTTGTATCAGTGTGTTATTGATCCTTCTATATAAAAACTCGGCTTTGGACAATTAAAAAGTTTATGCCCTTAATTTGTAAAACGCAACGTGTCGCGTTGTCAAAATTTCAATACAATTTGTTGTAACAAAAACAAATTACACCGAAATTTTGAAAACGCGGCGCGTTTCGTTATACACATTAAGGGCATAAACTAAATCTAAATTAAGTCAAAGTATCTTCGACCTCTCTACAAATTTACTAAGGAAGGTATCACTCCCATTGTCCTGCACTTTTTATATGTTATAGAGGAACAAAATCTAAGATTTACCGGTTTTTTTATCGGCTATCGTGAAGGTTAAAGGGGGGAAATGGGCGGGTGAAAAACGAGTTTTTATTCGTTTTTTTCGATTTTTATCGCATTTTTTCTAAAGGAACTATATGAATATTATGGATATATGGATGGAAAATAAAAAAAAAAATTACCCAATTGTCGATTTTGTGTTCTACGCAATAAATGTAAAGATTTCCTCCATTTTCCAGGTTGTAGCGGTACTTCATGTGTAGCCGATAATTGCATAACGTTACCTACTTCTTTCTCTATTATGTTAATACTTTTATCATTGGGAGTGTTGGTGGCAAAGAGAACATGTTTTTGTTTGGATTTCCACTTGTTCCTAACCATTGTTAGTGGTGAGATAGAACATCTCGATTGCAATTGCGATATACGATCGGAAGGAAGCACATCCTCAACAATCTCAATAAGAGCGTTGCCATTAACCGACGTCGAATTGAATGGTACCTTATCGGAGGTTTTTCTTGTATTCTTCAGTTTATCGGCTTTTTCAAAATTCATCAATTTCCACGGCCCTATGGGAGACAAAGTGCATTTGAATGGATCGGCTGCTAAAGTTGTTTTTACTGGGGTGGATACAATATCTAAGTTCAAGCACGCCTTCTTTACTTTTTTTCCTAAATTAACTTTAGGCACCTCGAGATGTTGGATTTTGGGAAACTCTGACACCGGCAGATTAGTTCTTTCATCTCGTTCATTGACGATTCTACTAATTGTATTTGTATTTTCGCAACTGCTATTTTCATAGCTGGAATTCAAATTAAATGAAGCTCGTATATCTCGTTTTATAACATTTAATTCGCGCAAAATGCTAAATAAAAAAATAACATTAAAACTCGTAATGTTTTGAAATTCTTAGTTGTTTTAAAATAACTTACGGCCTTTGATCCAACAATTTGTCAAATGAATCTTTCCACGCATCATCGGGCAATGTATAATCGTCCAAATTTGTACTATCCATATTTAAAAAATATAATTATTACATTAATAATACTATAAAATCGTCTAAAAAAATAGATTGTTTAAAATGTTTTAAATATTTTGCGTTGTGTCCGTTTTTACACTACGGTAGTGCTGTAAAACCATTTTATAGCGTAGTAGTACCAACTACTCAATATTGCCTGATTTGTGGAAGCCACACTGTTACCAAGTTGGTGTTTTTCCCATCTAACTACACGCAAAAAAAATCTGTGTCAGATTGAGCAATCCTACACCCAAAAAATTTCGTAGTTGATTACAACTTAAATATCAACTATTTTGTAGGTGAATTACCACTAACTAAAGTTTAGTTGATTTTCTTAAGTTGCTGATAACTACAAATAAACCAAAATATAAAATCAACTACATAAGTCGTTACTATTACCAATATTTAGTTGATTTCAACTTATATTTGACATATTTTAAAAAAATAGCTGAAAACAACTATATGTACAGTTGAAAACAACTAAAAATAGCTAAATATAACGATAAAATAAATATTTTATCTTTAACTACATTTTTAGTTAATAATAATTATTAAATTGCTGTATTTTGGTTGCTTGCTAATTAGAATAAGGTAAATATTTTTTAATTTAAAATAAAAGACGACCTGGAAGTTTTAAGAGATTTTATTAAAGTTAATTAAAGGTCGTACTACACTAATTTAGCATCTGATAATTTTAATATAGAAAAACTATTTTAGAACCTTAGAATTTTCTTATAGAAAAATGTCTCAGAAATTTTTCTATAGAAAAGAAAATTCAGAATCCGAGAATTTTTCTATTGAAAAAACGTCTTACGTTTAAAATTTTAATATAGAAAAAATGCCTCAGTATTTGAGAAGTTTTCTATAGAAAAATATTTCTGAGAATTTTTTTTTACAGAAAAAATGTCTTAGAATCTGAGAAATTTCATATAGAATAAATGTCTTAAAATCTGAGAATTTTCTATAGAAATATGTCTCAGAATCTCAGAATTTTTTTTTTGAAAAAATGTCTCAGAATCTGAGAATTTTTCTATAGAAAAAATGTCTCAGAATCTAAAAATTTTTCTATAGAAAAGATGTCTCCGAATCTGAGAATTTTTCTATAGAAAAAATGTCTCAGAATCTAAGAATTTTTTTTTCGAAAAAATATCTCAGAATCTGAGAATTTTTCTATAGAAAAAATGTCTCAGAATCTGAGAATTTTTCTTTAGAAAAAATGTCTTAGTATCTGAGAATTTTTCTATAGACAAAATGTCTCAGAAACTGACAATTTTCTATAGAAAAAATGTCTCAGAATCTGGGAATTTTTCTATACATTTTATTTTTAGAAAAATTCTCAGATTCTGAGAAATTGTTTCTATAGAAAAATTCTCAGATTCAGAGACATTTTTCTATAGAAAAATTCTTAGATTCTGAGACATTTTTTCTAAAGAAAAATTCTCAGATTCTAAGACAGTTTTTCTATACAAAAATTCTCAGATTCTGAGACAGTTTTTCTATAGAAAAATTTTCAGATTTTGAGAGTTTTTCTATTAAAAAATCTCTCAGATTCTGAGACAGTTTTCTATAGAAAAATTCTCAGATTCTGACAGTTTTTCTATAAAAAAATTATCAGATTCTGAGACAGTTTTTCTATAGAAAAATTCTCAGATTCTGAGACAGATTTTCTATAGAAAAATTCTCAGATTCTGAAACCGTTTTTCTATAGAAAAATTCTCAGATTCTAAGACAGTTTTTCTATAGAAAAATTCTCAGATTCTGAGACAGTTTTTCTATAGAAAAATTCTCAGATTCTGAGACATTTTTTCTATAGAAAAATTCTCAGACTCTGAGACCTTTTTTCTATAGAAAAATTTTCAGATTCTAAGACATTTTTTTATAGAAAAATTCTCAGATTCTGCGACATTTTTTTTTATAGAAATATTCTCAGATTCTGAGACAGTTTTTCTATAGAAAAATTCTCAGATTCTGAGACAGTTTTCTATAGAAAAATTCTCAGATTCTGATACATTGTTCCTATAGAAAAATTCTCAGAATCTGAGACTTTTTTTCTATAGAAAAATTCTCAGAATCTGAGACTTTTTTTCTATAGAAAAATTCTCAGATTCTGAGACATTTTTTCTATAAAAAATTCTCAGATTCTGAGACATTTTTTCTATAAAAAATTCTCAGATTCTGAGACATTTTTTCTACAGAAAAATTCTAAGATTCTGAGACATTTTTTCTATAGAAAAATTCTCAGATTCTGAGACATTTTTTCTATAGAAAAATTCTCAGATTCTGAGACATTTTTTCTATAGAAAAATTCTCAGATTCTGAGACATTTTTTCTATAGAAAAAGTCTCAGATTCTGAGACATTTTTTCTATAGAAAAATTCTCAGATTCTGAGACATTTTATCTATAGAAAAATTCTCAGATTCTGAGACATGTTTTCTATAGAAAAATTCTCAGATTCTGAGACATTTTTTCTATAGAAAAATTCTCAGATTCTGAGACATTTTTTCTATAGAAAAATTCTCAGATTCTGAGACATTTTTTCTATAGAAAAATGACTCAGATTCTGAGACATTTTTCTATAGAAAAATTCTCAGATTGTAAGACATTTTTTGTATAGAAAAATTCTTGGATTCTGAGACATTTTTTCTATAGAAAATTTCTCAGATTCTAAACATTTTTTCTATAGAAAAATTCTAAGATTCTGAGACATTTTTTCTATAGAAAAATTTTCAGATTCTAAGACATTTTTTCTATACAAAAATTCTCAGATTCTGAGACATTTTTTCTGTAAAAAATTCTCAGATTCTGATACATTTTTTCTTTAAAAAAATTCTCAGATTCTGAGACATTTTTTCTGTAGAAAAATTCTTAGATTCTGACACATTTTTTCTATAGAAAAATTCTCAGATTCTGAGATATTTTTTCCATAAAAAAATTCTCAGATTCTGAGACATTTTTTCTATAGAAAATTTCTCAGATTCTAAACATTTCAGTAATTTACAAATCAGGATAATGAAATAAAAAGAATTGGTTTAAAAGCTTGACTTCCAGTTTTTATTGCCTGATGAAAACAAAAGCTCTTCCATCTAAAAAAGAAAAAAACAATACATTATAAAAATGAAATAAATAAAGACTATTTTATGTGTTCATCAATGTCAATTTTGTAGGGGACCCCTCTTAGGGAGTAGTGATAGGCATGTTTAAAAAAATGTTGGGGAGAAAAAACTAATTTGAGTTTGTCATGCATTTCGCCCATCTGATAGGCACCATTGAGCAACGGTTGGAGTAAATTTTATGGACTTGTCAATTTTTATAGGAGCCTTTCTAAGGAAGTAAAGTAAGGATGTATTTTTATACAATGGTAGCTAATTTCATAAAAAATTACAAAAAATAAATGAATTGCACGAGGATTACATAAAGGGTTGAAGATCGAGGGAGGGTGCTCTGAAAAAATATTGGTGTAAAAAATAGTCGGTCATAAATTTGACACCTTTTACATTTTGCCACACCAGGGGCGATTTCGGGGCAGTTATGAGACTTTTTGTATATTATTAACTTGTCCTATTTACTGCACCCTCTCCACATACAAAATCATTTCCATTATGACCACACATAACTTAATTCCACATTACTTACCGAATAATAAATCATCGTTTTACATCCAGCAACATATTGAAAACTCCTGTAGCACCACACAGAAAAAAAAAGTCGAGGTAATGTTATCTAAGCTGGCTTAGGTGAATTATTTTTGTATGAATATTAAAAGCCACGACTTATTACCTATGCCACAAGTATAATTTTACTTTACATTTTCATCTAATGGCCATGTAAGGTTTACTAATGAAAATAGGTAAAATTTCGAAATTATTTTTGTTATTTTTTATTGTCATGACAATAATTTGAAATTAAATAAAAATACAACAAACATCAAAATTTTTTTAACATATATTTTCATAATTTTTCAACGCAATAAAGCCGATGGAAATTAACAACTCGCAACAAATTATGTAAGCAAAGGTAATTTTATTATTTAATTTATTGGTAAAAATAGTAAATTCAATAATTTTTATTTTTTTTTTAGATAACGCGAATTTCTGAAATTCTAGGAAAATTATGATGGGAAAAAGTCAACAAGAATTAGAGAAAAAGGAATCTTAAAGCTGTTTTAAAGATTAAAACAAGTGCTTACATGGAATTTCTAAGTTTTAACGCGCAATTTTCGAAATTAGCTTGTTTCTAAATTATAATGATATAATGGTACAAAATTTCTTAGAATCTGAGACAATTATTTATAGAGAAGTTCTCAAATTGAATGATACTTTTTCTAAATCTGAAAACTTTTCTATAGCAAAATATTTTAGAATCTGATAATTTTTCTATAGAAAAAATGTCTCAGAATCTGATAATTTTTCTATAGAAAAAATGTCTCAGAATCAGTGAATATTTCTATAGAAAAAATGTCTCAGAATCTGAGAATTTTTCTAAAGAAAAAATGTCTCAGAATCTGAGAATTTTTCTATAGAAAAGATGTCACAGAATCTGAGAGTTTTTCTATAGAAAAAATGTCTCAGAATCTGAGAATTTTTCTATAGAAAAAATGTCTCAGAATCTGAGAATTTTTCTATAGAAAAAATGTCTCAGAATCTGAGAATTTTTCTATAGAAAAAATGTCTCAGAATCTGAGAATTTTTCTATAGAAAAAATGTCTCAGAATCTGAGAATTTTTCTATAGAAAAAATGTCTCAGAATCTGAGAATTTTTCTATAGAAAAAATGTCTCAGAATCTGAGAATTTTTCTATAGAAAAAATGTCTCAGAATCTGAGAATTTTTCTATAGAAAAAATGTCTCAGTATCTGAAAACTTTTCTATAGCAAAATATCTCAGAATATGATAATTTTTCTATAGAAAAAATGTCTCAGAATCTGAAAATTTTTCTATAGAAAAAATGTGTCAGAATCTGTAAATATTTCTATAGAAAAAATGTCTCAGAATCTGAGAATTTTTCTAAAGAAAAAATGTCTCAGAATCTGAGAATTTTTCTATAGAAAAGATGTCACAGAATCTGAGAGCTTTTCTATAGAAAAAATGTCTCAGAATCTGAGAATTTTTCTATAGAAAAAATGTCTCAGAATCTGAGAATTTTTCTATAGAAAAAATGTCTCAGAATCTGAGAATTTTTCTATAGAAAAAATGTCTCAGTATCTGAAAACTTTTCTATAGCAAAATATCTCAGAATCTGATAATTTTTCTATAGAAAAAATGTCTCAGAATCTGATAATTTTTCTATAGAAAAAATGTCTCAGAATCTGATAATTATTCTATAGAAAAAATGTCTCAGAATCTGATAATTTTTCTATAGAAAAAATGTCTCAGAATCTGAGAATTTTTCTATAGAAAAAATGTCTCAGAATCTGAGAATTTTTCTATAGAAAAAGGTCTCAGAACCTGAGAATTTTTCTATAGAAAAAATGTCTCAGAATCTGTGAATATTTCTATAGAAAAAATGTTTCAGAACCTGAGAATTTTTCTATAGAAAAAATGTCTCAGAATCTGAGAATTTTTCTATCGAAAAAATGTCACAGAATCTGAGAATTGTTCTATAGAAAAAATGTCTCAGAATCTGAGAATTTTTCTATAGAAAAAATGTCTCAGAATCTTAAATTTTTTTTATGTAGAAGAAATGTCTCAGAATCTGAGAATTTTTCTATAGAAAAAATGTCTCAGAATCTGTAAATTTTTCTATAGAAAAAATGTCTCAGAATCTGTAAATTTTTCTATAGAAAAAATGTCTCAGAATCTGAGAATTTTTGTATAGAAAAAATGTCTCAGAATCTTAAAATTTTTTTATGTAGAAGAAATGTCTCAGAATCTGAGAACTTTTCTATAGAAAAAATGTCTCAGAATCTGTAAATTTTTCTTCATAAAAAATGTCTCAGAATCTGAGAATTTTTCAAAAAATGTCTCAGAATGTGAAAATTTTTCTATAGAAAAAATGTGAATCTGAGAATTTTTCTATAGAAAAAATGTCTCAGAATCTAAGAATTTTTCTATGGAAAAAATGTCTCAGAATCTAAGAATTTTTCTATAGAAAAAATGTCTCAGAATCTGAGAATTTTTCTATTAAAAAAACTGTCTTAGAATCTAAGAATTTTTCTATAACAAAAAACTGTTTTAGAATCTGAGAATTTTTCTATAGAAAAAATATTTCAGAATCTATGAAGATTTCTACAGAAAAAATGTATCAGAATCTCATAATTTTTCTACAGAAAAATTATTTTAGAATCAGAATTTTTCTATAGAAAAATGTTTCAGAATCTGAGGAATTTTTTAAATATATTAAAAATTTTAAAAATCTGAGAATTATCTATAAAAAAAAACAATTTTCTATAGAAAAAATGTCACAGAATCTGATAATTTATTGTATCGAAAATATGTCTCAGAATCGGAGAATTTTTCTATAAAAAAATTATCTTGGAGACTGAGAATTTTTCTATAGGAAAAATGTCTGAGAATCTGAGAATTTTTCTATAAAAAAATGTTTTAGAATCTGTGAATTTTTCTATAGAAAAAATGTCTCAGAATCTGAGAATTTATTTTTTGAAAAATATTTCTTAAAATCTTTTTATAACAACAATAATTGTAATTCATGATTAAATTTATTTATAAAACATAATAAAATCAAATAATTTTTTAATTTATTTAATTTAGTAAAGTGTGTAATTATTTATACCTAGCGTATTAACAAAATAATTTAGATAAATTACCAAAATTTATATATAAATTTTTACTCGGCTAACTTTGAAAAGTTTACAAAGTTTCCTAGGAATATTTCCTAAAAGCATAGATAATTTTTCGAACATATCATTTTTTAAAAATCACCTTGGCTTTTTAGTAATATTGTCTAAAAACTTTGTAGGCTCTATGTTATCTTGGCACTTAGATAAAGTTATACCACAGACTAAATACAGACTCGACAGTAGAGTTTTATAAGAAAAAATGGGGAAAAACTAAGCGATTTTAGGAGAAAACACAGCGGTTTTTAGTCCGTTTTACGCTAACATGGCAACACTTTCTACGACTTAGGAGTGAGTGAAACAACAAAAACCGATCTGGCATCCATTTTTCTTATGGCGCGTTATATCAGTTTTCTCTTTCTAACCTAATTCGTAGAATAATTTGAAAATATTAACCATATGGTTCAATAATACTTTTTTGACACCTGTCACTTATGTCGAGTCTGTATTAGTCTGTGGTTATACCATTAATTTAGGTAATATTACCTCGATTTTTTTTTGTGTGCAGTCCGTATCCTCCCTAGGAATATCTTATTACCCAATACTGCAAAGCCACCAATTATCCTTCCCGCACTCCGGCTGTAATGCCCATCCAATCTTGTGTACATTTTCAAACTATTTTTCAATGAAAGTTTCTCATCAAATTGACAATATATTTTCAATTTTTTTTTTGACACTTTAACAAATATTTATGTTGATTTCAATAAAAATTGTTGTCAGTTTTTGTTAAAGTTGATCAACTCGTTTTTTTGTAAATCAACTTGTATTTTTGTAAACTCAACTCATATTTTTGTTGATATAAGAAATTTTATTTAAAAAAAAAGCTTGTTGTTATTTGTAAATATTCTTTTATTAAGTATAAATCACAATATTTTTTAGAATTATCACCGGCTTTTTAAGCTGCAATATTTAAACAAGATTTTCACACACACTTCGTTTATTTATGTTATGCACTCGTAAGCCATTCTCCAGTTTTCTAATGACACCAAATCAAAAACCTTGAAAAAAAAAAACAAAAAAAAAATATAATATAGTATGAATACATAAAGTAACCAATGTATTTTATTATTTACCAAATATTTACAGATCAGAATCTGATCATCAGATCCTATTTTAATTTATTTTTATAATATTTTTATAAGAAACAAACACCTAAAATAATTTTATAAGAGACAAACAAATTTCACATTGCAATGCATTGCTACCAACTTGATAATACAAAAATGAACGAACAGGGTTGTTTTTTCTTTTTTGGTTTTATCTATTGAATTCTGTATAAGCGATGTAAAGAGTTGATTCAACTTTATTGATTATTCAACGATATCAACATTAATTTTTGTTGAATACGGCAATATTCTGTAAAACTTGATCTACAACGGGTTTACTAATTTTTCTACTAAGATATTTCTATGAGTGTATTAGCATATTTTTGGTGAATTTATGCCAAATGCTCACTCCGACACAGATTTTTTTTTTGTGTATAAAACGCGCTTAAAAAATTTTTAGTTAAAACAAAGTTGGCATCATTCCAAAAGTTCCTTTTTCACATTTATAAGTACGTTTTATACACAACTCTGTTCATGAACCTCATTTCTACTACTATTTTTTTGCAACATTGTCAGTGAATAAAGAATTTTTTCTGTGCTGGTAAAATTTTTTTCCAATTCGAAAATTTGTGAAATCGTGCTCTGAAAAAAGTATTTAAGAAACGTGTGATATATATACATATTCCAGAAAAATTAATATTCATTGTTTAATAAAAATTCAATACGCAATTAAATTAAATTGGGTGAAAAAACGATTTTCTTGAAGCAACCAAAATCGATGGTCTGCTAAAAGTCCACATAAGGAAAAATAGAAGAAACCCTATTATACATTTTCTTTTTGCGTTCAATTTTTGACACAAAATAGTAAAGAAATCAAAAAAATTAACAAAGAAAATGTTACAAAAACAATAAACATAGGTGAGTAATTTTAATTTAATTGTTGTAAAAAAAAAAAAACGAAAAATGCGATGAAAATTTATTGATAAAATAAATTGCTATAGAAAAAAAGAAACTGTTTTTTAGATAATGCCTTCCCGTTCATTTCGTGGCCAGAAATTTTTTATGTCTAGAGAGAATAAAAAGACTTGATCCCCACCCACAAATGTATTTTCAGCATTTTTCTTGTAGAAGTTTTATCAATAATGGAATATTTAAACACTTCGCACGTACTTTACGCTTTAATTGTTTTTGGTTTGTTTTTCTATAACTCTGATGACAATAGTAAACTAAAAATTAGGTTAGTTTTTGTATAAACGCATTCAGGAAATTGCTCATGTGTTAAAGACACGGCTAAACTACAATTTAAGAGTCACACAAAAAATATACATATGTGAAGCCTTCCACATCAAATGTCCAGTAAAAAAACCATGTGTCGAGCTTCGAAGAATGAAATCCTTTTCGAATGAATTCTCCAAAAAAATCCATTCAATTTTCATAGTCAGTGAATGTATTCGATTTTATAAATCAACATTGAATGCAGTCCTTGGAATACATTCGATTGAATGGAAAAAATAAATGCTTTCGAATTCTTTTTCATTCGTATGCATTCGATATTTTATTACTCCTCTGCGAATGCAATCGATTACAGGGCCCTTTAATTCACGTACCTCGAAAACAAAGGAAGTAGGGCAAAACATAAAAATTTTGGGAACTCATCAAGAATTCCGAACTTTAATTTTAATTAAATTAAATTTAATTGCCTTTGATCGAACTTGCTTAAAATTACAAAAAATAAATATGACCTTGACTTTTGACCTCTAAAAAGTCGAATGTGGTGTTCAAACCCGTGGGGACGTACCCCGTTTGGGAGGGGCAGGCGTTTAAAGTTAAAGTGGTTTTTCTTACATATTTTTATTATGCGATCAAGACGGTTATGATATCATTAGAAAGGGTAATTAAATACCTTTCCAACGGTGTATAACATGACGTAGCTAATTAACCCTTTAAGCGGCAAAAATTGTATTAAGGCGCGTTTAGACGGGAAAGAAAACCCTCAGATTTAAAGTTAATAATTTGTAGATTGGAAACCGAAAATGTTCCCCTTGAAGAACTAAAACGCCATCAGAAAAACACAATTTTTTTACAAGTGTTTTTTTTTTGTATATTTTTTCAAAAAAATTAAATATTTTATTGACCTCCATTTGGACCAACATTAGGAAATGCTATTTTTTTGGCGCGCCCTTTTAAGGGCGAGGTTATAGAAAACAATACAGAATAATGATAAGTGTTTTTAGGCGTATATATCGTAAAAATAAATTTGTTAACATTTATGAAGAGGGAAAAGGTGTCCCGTCCCCCAACGACATCCACCAACTTAAAATTATTAAAATTTAAGTTTTTTTATGCATTTTTTTACATAAAAAAGTAAATTTATAAGTTTTTAATTTATTTTTTGTTAATAAAATACACCGCTCAACACTCATTTTCCGGTTTAAATTCTGATGATCAATTTTAGTAGACTTTGATCTCCTGATTCCAAATCTGTTTTCCAAATTTTCCCATCATGTCCAGATTTTTAGTTATTCACGGTTGAAAATGCGAAAAATTAAGTTTTTTGCATTATTTGAAAGCCTGCACAGCAGCCATTCAGTGGAATACAAATCTGGTATAAAGCGCAAAAGTATAATTTGTCTATGGTCTCCAACAATTTTTTTAAATTATTACGTTTGGTTGGGCTTTACTTGCGTTTTAAAATGATACTGTTAAAATTACCATTTTTGTAAAATTTACATTAGTTTTTTGATATTTTTCAAAGAAAAACTCAAAAAAAAAATAATATTTTACAAAATTTTGTTTTCTTAAAAACCAGATGATCATAATTTATCATCTGGTTTTTGTTGTAGAGCCTTTTAAAAATGGTGCTTTTTCTATTTTTTTTTTGACAGTGTTTTGTTCAAATGCATGTTTGGCCAATAATAGTGCAACAACTTCAAATTTTTTTGATCATATTTTTGAGATCATAGTTCAATTCTACTCTCACGCTTTATACGAGATTTTTATTAAACCCAGCGGCAGCTGTTCAGGCTTTCAAAAAAGGGAAAAAACGCATTTTTCGCATTTTCAACCGCGAATAGTTAAAATTCTAGACGTGATGGGAAAATTTGGAGCACGAATTTGGAATCAGCGAGTCAAAATCTTTAAAAATTTTATATGAAACTTCAAACCGGAGCCAAAAACCTTCGATTTGTTGAGCGGTGATATTAATTATTTTATTATAAAGTTTTTTGTATGAATTACATATTTATTTGTTTGTTAATAAAAATATTTTTTAATAACCAATTTTTTATTCGTTATTCTCATCGATTAATCGAATAATTTTTTAGATTTAATCGTTTGATCGAACGAACAAAAACAATTATTTGAATTATTCGAACAAAGTTAAAAAGCGAATAATTGACAACTCTAGTATTTGGCGAGATACGTGCATTTAAAATTTTTCGGATTTTGAAAAAATAACTGGACCCAGTTAATTGGACGTCTCTATTGGCCACGGATAAATGTGCCTTTTTTAGACATTTCTATTACTTTAAAATATTCTAGACGTTCGATATCAAAAAAGGGCGACAATAACTGACCCTCATTTGCAGATTTGATCCCTCCAGACTTATTTTTTGGGGGTTATTTGAAAAGTAAAACTTACGAAATAGTCCAGATCATCGACGAACTCAAGGAAGACATTCGTGTCGAAATCAACGCTAGACTACCCGAGATGTTCAAAAAAGTAATGAAAAAAGAAATCAAAATGCAGCAAAAAGAAAAGGCGCATTAGTTATTTTGGCTATCGGTGTAATCCTCCCAACTTTCCATAGTTTCGGAAAGGTAGATGTAGTAATACATATTTTTAATCATTGTATTACTACATCTACCTTTCCGAAACTATGGAAAGTTGGGAGGATTACACCGATAGCCAAAATAACTAATGCGTCTGTCCCTGAAGATTTTAGGCCGATTAGTATTCTTTCTGTTTTATCAAAAGTATTTGAGTGTTTGATGTCCCGTCAAATAACGGATTATCTTAGTGAGAATAATTTACTATCTCCGCTACAATCAGGGTTTCGATTGGGTCACAGCTGCTCAACTGCAGCGTTGAAGGTGCTCGATGACATTAGATCAGAGTATGACATGGGAAACCTGTCATTAATGTGCTTATTGGATTTTTCAAAAGCCTTTGATAAGGTGGATCACTCGATACTGTGTTGGAAACTAAGAAATTTGTTTGGGTTTGAACTAGCATCTGTTGGTCTTATTAGGGATTACTTATCTGAGCGTCTTCAGAAGGTCATAGTTGATGGAAGAGAGTCTTATCTTAAAGAAGTAACTTCTGGTGTTCCGCAAGGTTCTGTACTTGGTCCTCTTTTATTTAGTATTTTTGTAAATGATGTGTTCAGTGTATGTAATTATGTTAAGATGCATGCATACGCAGATGACATTCAACTGTATATATCAAATCGGATTGGTCTTTTAGAAGATACGTGCTATAGACTAAACGAGGACTTAAGATCGATTAGCAGATGGGCTGAGGTAAATAATCTGACACTAAATCCCTGTAAATCTTTAGTTTTGCCTATCAGTAAGTATGAATATGATTTTATACATTTTCCTACAATAAGCCTGGGGAATACTTCTCTTAACTATGTTAAGAAAGCTAAATATTTAGGCTTTTATATAAACTCCTCGTTATCCTGTGGTGACCATATCAATAATGTGATTCGTAAAGTCTACCTGACATTACGTAATCTACGAATGTCGTCAAACTTTACACCGATTGAGTTAAAAAGGCGTCTTGTTGTCCAACTGATTCTTCCACTAATAACCTACTCTGCGGAGGTCTACAGTAAACTTGATTCACACTCCCTTCATAAATTGGAGGTCTCTTTTAATAACGCAACTCGCTATGTCTATGGTCTGCGCCGTTTTAGTAGTATGACTACGTGGAGAACTATGATTCTTGGCTGTGACATTGTTAATTACCTTGACATGAGAAACTTGCTATTCTTACATAGACTTATATACCAAAAAACCCCACCCTACCTTTATGAGAAAATTACCTTTGGTCAATCAACAAGAAACATGACTCTAATTGTGCCCAGACATAATTTTTTAAACACTAGTAGACTTTTTTTCATTAACGCCATAAAACTCTGGAATGATTTGCCCAACGATACTAAATTCATTTCATCAAAAAATTTGTTTAAAAATGAACTCTTTTATCATCTGACAAATACAAATAGAAATGCATAAACTTAAACTTATATTTATTTGTTTCGATAAAAAAAAAAAAAAAAAAAAAAAAAAAAAAAAAAAAAAAAAAAAAAAAAAAAAAAAACTATATTATAAACTATAGCTTCTTTACTTTATTTTGTCTTGACTTAATATATTGTTATTGCAATCATTTTATATTTTAATTACTGTTTTATTATTATTACTATTTTACTGCTTTTTTTTAATTATTTATTGTACTAATTAATTATGTCAATCTTTATGTAATACCCGTTGAACTATAAAAGAATTTATTCTTATTGTTCTAATAATGAAAAAACTAAATAAATCTAAATCTAAATCTACATTTTATTTTTTTTTATAAATTTGGCCGTAACCAAAAAAATAAAAAAATACGTTTTATTCATGATGTGTTTTATTCAAAAAGTAGTCAAAAAACTGTATAACATATTTAATAAAAAAACAAGTAAGAGTGTTAAATTCGGCTGTGCCGAATCTTTTATACCCTCCAACATGCAAAAAAAAAAAAATGCAGGGGCGTTTTATTTTTTTTTGGGGGGGGGGGTCAGGGGGTTGCTAGTTGTAATTGAGGGGGGCAAATTTTCCCTCGAATATGTGTTTAAAAATTCATTCTTATGCTTTTTGCACTAAAGAAATACAAGATTATCATTATTAAAAAAAAAAATGTTTTATTCCACGCCCATAAAAGGGGGGCGGGCCGAAAAAACGACATTTTCTAATTCTCTGGGTCCAAATGCAGGACTTTGACCTTTTTGTGGCAGAAACATGGTGCATTTGTTAAACAAAAACACAAAAAATCATGGTAAAATATGGTATTTTTCAGAGGTTGGTTTAGTTCTTCAAGGGGGAACTTTTTTCCCCCTGGTCCGATTATGCTCATTTACGAACTTAACCTGCCTATGAACATAAGACATATTCGTGCCAAATGTCGGGAGTCTAGCTCTTTTATTTTGGACTGCATCGTGTTAACTACAGACGGACAGACGGACAGACGGACGGACGGACATCGCTAGAATGTCTTAGAATCGATCACTGATCATAAATATATATACTTTATGGCAGGGTTTGTTTTGCTGCTGGCAGTAGTCAAAAATTGCATAGAATATAATAATTTTCTAGTATTACTACAGAAAATATTAGAATACTAAAGCAATTTTTTTAAATTGCTAATTTATAAATTCAAACTTGAACATATTTTCAAAATGAATATATTCAAATTTTAAAATTTCTGAAGAAAATATTTTAGCAAATTTAAAAATTTGAAAATGAAAAAAAACTGGTGACAGCAAATTTAAAAATTTTAAAATTAAAAAAAAAACTGGCCACAGCAAATTTTAAAATTTTAAAATTGCAATTTTAGCAAATTTCAAAACATTTAAAATGCTTAAATTGTAAATTTCAAATTCCGAAAATTGCAATTTGGTAAATTTGAAAATATTTAACATGCTTGTTTAGAAAACTTAAAAACTGAATATATTACAATTTGAAAACAATACAAATTGAATACACATACATACGTACATATGTGTGTATAGAAAAAAATGAATACATAAATATTAGAAAATAAAAATGTTACACGGTTTTTGTGCAGACTTCTTAAATACATTTTCTAAAGTATTTTTGCCTCCTAAACATAAATCTGTCATCAGAATAAGTTGTATCGCCTTCTCGAGATATAGGCATTTTAGTTTTTTGTGGACCAATACCTCAAAACCAACAATTATTTTAGTATTGGAAAAATGTATTTTAAATTTTTATATGAGGGTTTCTGCGTCAACCAAGCCATCCCTCTCTCCAAAATTGGTATGAGTTTAAAATTTTTTAAAAAATTTTTAAATTACTTAAAAAATATTTACTTTTGAATGCCGAGTGACGCCTTTTAAATTTCTATTGGCTGATCCAATGTGGCGCCCAATTTGTTAAAAATATTACAGATTCGCTTAAAACTCTTTATATATGGGTTCTTGTGGTCGCTTAAAAAGAACTTGCAGTTGGATTTTTAAAATTCAAAATGGCGGACCCAACATGGCGACCAATATTTTTAAAAATAAACCGATTTGCTTGAAATATTGTATGCACTGGTTTTTTGGGTCGCTAAGGAAGAATCTGAAGTTAGATTTTCTAACTTCAAAATGGCGGATCCAACATGGCGATACTTTTTAAAAATAATTGACTTAAAACTTTTTACGCATTTTGGGTTGCTAATTTAGAATCTGAAGTAGAATTTCCCAAATTTAAAATGATGGATCCAACATGGCGACCATTTTTTTTTTATGTAACCTGATTTGCTTGAAATTTTTCATAAACGAGTTTGGTGCATTTTTCAACACGTGACTACAATATCTTATAATTATTCTTTATTCGGCCAAAAATGTGGCAGAATATTCGCCTCGGCTTTTTAGCCGAACCGAATATTAGGTCGGATCAGGGGTGTATCCAGGATTTTATTTCGGTGGGGGCCCTATATTTTTTGTCAATTTTTTTTTTACAAAAAATTTTCATAACAGCACATGTTTTAGAATTTGTCTTGATCTTTTCCTTGAACTCAATCACAGAGTAAAGAAGAATAAGAGATATTACGGATGAAACCGCACTTCTTTTGTTATTTTTTTTTTAGCCGTGAACTCCGATTATCTCGGGCTAGAACCCAGAATACTTACAAAAGGAAATTGAAAAAAAGAGAAACCCCAAAAACCTTTCAAAAGGAAATCGAAGAAAAAAGTGAAACCCTAAATACATTTCAAAAGGAAATAAAGAAATATAAACGAATGCATTTAAAAGGAAAATGAAAACAAAACAAAACAATTTATCTATTCTTAAAAGAGCCCGCCTTGAGATAATCGCAGTTCTCAATTTGGGTTCCACGAAGTTTTCACTAATCGTACCTCTGTTCCTTTCTTTACTCTATGACTGAATGTAACACAATCAGATTCTTAATTTTTTTGTAAGTTTAAAACTGTTGGGGAAAAATTAAATTAAATTTTTTAATATGTATTTTAAAATTTTTTGAGAGACTTAAGTCTTTTTTTAATGTGTGAATTGTATCAGATGCTGATACATTTTTCCAATGAAGATTATAAGAATCTGAATTTTTTTTCAAAGAAAAGTCTAAGATTCTATGACAATTTCCAGTTAAGACAGTTTTTGTTATAGAAAAAGTGAAAGACTCTAAATCATATTTCCAATGAAAAACGTTTCTCGGGGAAAAGTCACTTTAGAAAATGATTCTATAAATATATTCATAAAATACTTTTCTAAAAGAAAAGACTCCAATTGTAAGACATTTTCCCAGAATCTGAGATATTTCTAGTCTAGCAGATTTTCTTAGATTCTGAAACATTCTACACAAAAAGTTTTAGATTCTGAGAAAATCTTCGTCTTTTCTTTAAGAAAAATTATTCAGATTCTGAGACCTTTTTAAAAAGAAAACAGTATACAAAAAGTCTTAGATTCTAAAACATTTTTCCAAAAGAAAAACTCTCGGATTCTGAGAAAATTTTCCTATAGAAAAAGTCTAAGATTCTTAGACATTTTTCCTATAGAAAAAGTTTATAATTCTGAAATAATTTCCTATAGAAAGTCTCAGATTCTTTTAAAAAAAAGTCTCAGATTCTTAGACATTTTTCCTATAGAAAATGTCTCAGATTCTCAAACATTTTTTCTACAGAAAATTTCTTAGATTCTGAGACATTTTTCCAATCGAAAAAGTCTCAGATGCTTAAACACTTTTCCTATAGACAAAGTTTCAAATTCTTAGACATTTTCTTATAGAACAAGTCTCAGATTCTCAGACATTTTGCCAATAGGAAATTGTCAGATTCTGAAACATTTTTAATATAGAAAAAGACTCAGATTCTGAGACATTTTTCATAAAGAGAAAGTCTCAGATTCTGAATTATTTTTCCCATAGAAAAAGATATTTTTACAATCCCGAGTAAAAAAAATGATATGACGCAATATATAATTTAATATGGGTTCGTGTCTATTTTGATATAAACTTATACGAAAAATGGTTTCATAAGATTTGATCGAAAATTATATAATACTATCAGTTTATATAACTTTATATCGACTTTGATACGAGTTTTGGTCTAATCCAATGATATAAAATTTTATCCAATTATATTAAAATTTATACAATTTTATAAATCGGATGTCTTTTTTTTAGTTTTTAATAAAAAGTTAAAAAATAAAAAATAAAAATAAGTTGTTTTTGAAAAAAACTTCGAAAAATTTCAAAAATGGGGTCATTTTAAACTTTATATAAAACACTTTGAAAATATTCTCATAAATATTTGTCCTTGGAAAAACTTAGAAAAATTTTAAAAAATTAAGTCACATAAAATTTTATATAAAACACTTAGACAATATTTGCGATAAATTTTTTTTTTTCTTAAAGAAAACTTAGAAAAATTTTAAAAAATGGAGTCATATAAAATTTTATATAAAACACTTAGAAAATATTCTCATAAATATTTGTCCTTGGAAAAACTTAGAAAAATTTTAAAAAATTAAGTCACATAAAATTTTATATAAAACACTTAGACAATATTTGCGATAAATTTTTTTTTTTCTTAAAGAAAACTTAGAAAAATTTTAAAAAATGAAGTCATATAAAATTTTATATAAAACACTTAGAAAATATTTGTGATAAAAGATTTTTTCTTGAAAAAAACTTAGAAAAATTTAAAAAAATGGAGTCATATAAAATTTTATACAAAACACTTAGAAAATATTCGTGATAAAAAAGTTGTGCTTGGAAAAAACTTAGAAAAATTAAAAAATAATGGAGGCATATAAAATTTTATATAAAACACTTATGGCGTTTTCTTTTCTGGCAAAAAATGTAGCATTTTGTAACATTTTTTTTATTCTACGAATTTTTTGTGTTCTTTTCTAAAAAAAATGCACACTTATAAAAAAATATTATGTTCTTTTCTTAAAATATTGCCTGCATTTGAGGTAAAAAATGCATATTTTCCACCCCGAAATCAAATGACGGGGTGAAAAATTGCCCTGATATTCTCTCATGTAGCAAAACTCAAATTAAGCGAACAAGTTAACTGGTGCTGTTGTGGTGCAGAGGATGTGTCGTGGCATGTGACACCGGAGGTCCGGGGTTCAAATCCCGGTATGGACAAATTTTTTTTTTTTTTTTTTATTCTGGTATTTTTTTTTTATTCCATTACGTATTATTTTTTATTTAATAATGTTTTTTTTTTTAATAATTTAATCATTTTTTAAAAAAAAAAAGTAAATTTTCATATAAAATCGACAAAATTTGTTAATTTTTTGGGGTTTTTTTTTTTAAAGTTTAAATAATTAAAAAAAAATAATTTAAAGCAAAAAAAAAAAAATAAAAAAATATGTAATGGCCATCGCCGGGATTCGAACCTGAGCTGCCAGCAATATAAGCGAAACACACATCCATCGAACCAGCAAATCAGGGCAATTTGCGTACAAAACAGCATTTTTTGTGTTCTTTTCTGAGTGAAAAAAATGCAACATCGTTTCAGGGCCATGTCAACATTTTAAAAGTAAACATTTTAACAATGCAAAATTTTTTGTTCAGAAAAGAAAACACCATTAGAAATTTGGAATGATGCATGGAACCAGATGTTACAACATAAAGTTATGTATGACATTATCTTAAAAAAATCGCACATCAAAATGTATTATATAAATTGATCTCGCAAGATATAGTGTCACACATGATCATATATGAAATAATATGACTATATAAAAGTATATAAGATCATATTAAATTATTTTTACTCGGGATAGAAAAGTCTCAGATTTTTAGCGTTTTTCTACACAAAAAGTCCCAGCTTGTGTCTCTGAAACATTTTTTTTAAAACATTTTTCATATAGAAAAGCCTCAGATTCTTAGATTTTTTTATAGAAAAAATCTCAGATTTTGAGACATTTTTCAGATTCAGAGACATTATTCCTATAGAAAGTTCTCAGATTCTGAAACATTTTTCATGTAGAAAAGCCTCAGATTCTGAGAATTTTTTATAGAATTCTGAGATATTTTTCCTATAGAAAAAGTCTTAGATTCTGAGAATAAGGCTAATATTTTAAGACATTATTTCTATAAAAAAAGTCTTAGATTCTCAGACATTTTTCTTATAGAAAGGTTTAGATTCTGAGACATTTTTTTTAGAAGAGTGTAAGATTCCGACACATTTTTTTTTAAGAAATAGTCTTTTTCTGAGGCATTTTTCTCAAAGACAAAGTCGCATTTTAAGATTTGACTACATTTTACTTACAATTAGGTTCATTTTTTGATGAACCTAATTGTAATTGAACCTAATACGCCGCTGGGTCGGATCATTTATCGCCATGTTGGATCCACCACCTTGAAGAAGAAAATCTAACTTCAGATTCTTCTTTAGCGACCCCAAAACCCAGAGCATATAAAGTTTCAAGCAAATCGGGTTATTTTTTAAAAATATTGGTCCCTATGTTAAGTCCGCCATATTGAATTTTAAAAATCCAACTGCAGGTTCTTGTTAAGCGACCCCAAGAACCCATATATAAAACGTTTTAAGCGAATCTGCAATATTTTTAAAAAATTGGGCGCCATATTGGATCAGCCATATAGAAATTCAAAAGGCGTCACTCGGCATTTAAAAGTAAATATTTTTAAGTAATTTTAAAATTTTTTAAAAATTTTAAACTCATGCCAATTTTTAACATACATTTTTCCAATACTAAAAGAATTGTTGGCTTTGAGGTATTGGCCCACAAAAAACTAAAATGCCTATATCTCGAGAAGGCGATACAACTTTTCTGATGACAGATTTGTGTTTAGGAGGCAAAAATACTTTAGAAAATATATTCTAGAAGTCTGCACAAAAACCGTGTAACATTTTTATCTTCTAATATTTATGTATTCGTTTAATAAATGTCGTTCATCAATTTTTTTTTAGTCCAAACACACATACGTATGTATGTATGTGTATTCAATTTGTATTGTTTTCAAATTGTAATATATTCAGTTTTTAAGTTTTCTAAACAAGCATGTTAAATATTTTCAAATTTACCAAATTGCAATTTTCGGAATTTGAAATTTACAATTTAAGCATTTTAAATGTTTTGAAATTTGCTAAAATTGCAATTTTAAAATTTTAAAATTTGCTGTGGCCAGTTTTTTTTTTAATTTTAAAATTTTTAAATTTGCTGTCACCAGTTTTTTTTCATTTTCAAATTTTTAAATTTGCTAAAATATTTTCTTCAGAAATTTTAAAATTTGAATATATTCATTTTGAAAATATGCTCAAGTTTGAATTTATAAATTAGCAATTTAAAAAAATTGCTTTAGTATTCTAATTTTTAAATTAGCAATAAAGAAAAATATTGAAGGCGTGAAATATTTGTAGTATTATATTGTTTAAAAAATTTTTTGTGTATGCTAATTGTAAACCCTGCTTTATGGGGTCCTAGACCGATATTTTGATGCGTTACACACGGAATGACAAAGTGAGTATACCCCCATACTGTAGTTGGAGGGTATAAAAATAGGTTAAAATTAAAGAAACTTGTTTTTAACTGGACAATTATATTTTAGCTGGAAACAGGACCAGACTTAAAATAACTGGAAAATCCAGGCCATTCCAGGCCGTCTGGCAACCACAAAGTCAACACATTTGAAGAGTGTCGGCGATACTATGGACAAAAAATTTGCTTCGTTTTGCAATATGTTGGTTAGTTTTTTAAAGTTTTTTATGCAATGCATGAATAAGGCATTAGATTTTTCAAATTAAATGAAAAGATAATCTATTGCATTCGCAATGGAATTGATTCGATTTTTAAAGTCGAATGAAAAAAAAATCGAATGCATTCGATTTTTGAAAGTTAAATGAAAAATAAATCAAATGCATTCGATATTTATAAATCGAATGAGTCTAAAGTGAATTCATTCAATTCGCTTAAATGTGATTGGGGAATGCCATCACTAAATTTTCATTCAGAATGCCAAATCGAATTAAGGAATGTAATCCTTAGAAGCTCTGAAGGTAAGGTAAAAGGTAGCGGAGTTCGGCTATACTCTAGTTTACAGGCATAACTCAAAATTTTTAAATATTAACATTATTGATAGATCTTATCAAACAGATTTTAATGAAATAAAAATTGAAGATTAGCGATAAATATTTTGAGATATATCGCTTAAAAGTTTAAAACTTAATCGCTTATATCTGCGCTTGTAATGATCCGCTTTTTAATTTCTATTGAACTATCGGATAGATCCGAACAAAGTGAAAACATTTTTTTAAAACTTTTTTTTGCTTAAAATATTAGTATATATTCAGACATTACTGAAAAAGTTTTTTATGGTCTGTATTTTTATTTTTTTTTGTTTATTTTTCTGCAAAAAAAATATTTTTTATTAGTTTTTTGCTGAAAATATAACGTAGTAATAGCTCAGTGTTGAGAATACCCAGTCAGAAATATACAATCGTACAAGCGTTGTGAAAGCGTTGTGGACGGTTATACGAGCGTTCTGTATACCAACTTCAAAGCGCCTTCAGATGATCCGAATGTTAACATCGATCTACGCTAGGTTTAAAGTGTTTTAAAAGCGATGTAAAAAAATTTCTTTGAGAACGTTTTTTTAAAGTCATCAAAGCGCTTTAAAAACCCAAAGTAAAGAATTTCTGTTTTATAGTGCATTCACATTGGCGTCGAAACCCCGTTTAACGAGGTTTCGAGCCAAACCTCATTTGAAAATACGTAATTTCCAACATAAATTGAAACCTTTTTGTATTGAGGTTTCAACGAATGTACAATTGAAACCTTTTAAATTCCATAGTTCAACTCTTTTTTACAACTGTTATAATTTGGGTTGCCAGACGGCCTGGAATGGCCTGGATTTGCCAGTTATTGTAGGTCTGGTCCAGTTTCCAGGTAAAATATAATTTTTCCAGTTAGAAAAGAATCTTAAATTTAACATTTTCTTATTTAATTAATTTTACAGTTTTTTTTGACTTCTTATTGAATAAAACATAAATCATGAATAAAACATAAATGTCTCTTTTGGCTACAGTTTTTTTGAACATCTCGGGCAGTCTACCGTTGATTTCATCACGAATGTTTTCCTTGAGCTCGTCGATGATCTGAGGATTGTTTCGAACATTTTGCTTTTCAAATAACCCCAACAAAATAAGTCTGGAGGGGTCAAATCTGCAAATAAGGGTAATTTATTGTCGCCCTTTTTTGGCATCGTACTTCCAGGGAATTTAAACTGGCCACCTAGATTTACAGATTTGACCACTCCGGACTTATTTTTGTGGGGTTATTTAAAAGGAAAACGAGCTCAACATTTCGAGATGCTCGGAAAATGCTTAAAAAGCCACATTGTGATGTGGCCAATAGAGACGGCCACTTAATTGATTTTATATTTAAAAAGTATTCCAAAATAAAAATATATATCTCACATATGAAAATCGTTTTTTTTTTAATTATTCTAAAAAAAATATGTATAAATCCAGTTATTTTCTCAAAATCCAGCTGAAAATTTTCCATTTTCCAGTTATTTAACTTTTGGTATCTGGCAACCCTAGTTATAATAGAAGAAAATAAATTAAAGAAAGTGTCAAAAATAAAAAAAATAAAAATATTTAAATATTTACATAAAAAACCAATATTAACAAAATATTTCGATAAATTATTTTAAAACATAGCGTAAATTAATTAATTGTGTGTTTTTAAAGCCAATATAATCGCGAATTTTGTTCGGTAAATTTCGAAAACTTGATAAGTGTCAAATTTTTCGGGTGTGAACGGTTAAGTTTTCAAAATGAAAATAAGTATTTTCAACGAGGTTTCAAGGTCAGTCTGAATGTGCTATTAGTTCGGTTATAATAATTTGTTTGATACAAAGTGAAATCCGAAAAAAAGTTTTTGTACTCAAAAAAACTTAGAAAATTTTTCAAAAAAATTTTCGAAGCTTAGAAAATTAAAAAAAAAAATCTAAAAACATTTTTATGATTTTTTTTACTTAAAAAAACAAAAAAAAATTGACAAAAAATTGTTATTCAAAAATAGTTTCGGAACTTAGAAATTTAAAAAAAAAAAAAAAAATAAATATAAAGAACTCTTAAAACGCTTTTCGAATACGCTCGCAAAGCGTTCCAAAAAAACGTTTTGAGATTGCTTGTTTTTTATTATAGAGCTTTCAGAACACTTTTCAAAAACGCTCGCAAAGCGTTTGAAAATAGCGTTTTGAGAATGCAAAAAAATTGTTTTACCATTGTTGTACTTTCCGGAATAATTATACACGCTTTTTTTATTATTATTACTAGAGATGGGCGCTGGTCATGTGATTTCCGTGATTCACGTGAATTACGCGTGAGTGTTAGTGATTTTCATTTCAATCACGTGATTGTGAGTGAGTGGGAGTTGAAAAAAAAATCTGAGTGAGTGAGTCATTTATTTTTTGCGTGAGTTTGCGTGATTAGATTTTTTGATTTGCCCAATTTTTTTTTCATATTTTATAAAAATTTTTTTGGAGTTTTTTTTTTTTGGTAAGAAAATTTTATTGCGTGAGTGGATTTTGAGTGACTCACAAGTGAGCGTGATTGAATCTGGCGTGAGTCACGCGTGAGTAAGTTTTTTATTACTCACATGAATGTGAGTGAGCGTGAGTAAAAAAAAATTGCGTGAGTGATTCGATTATTTTTTGCGTGAGCGTGAGTGAGTGTTAGTCAAAATCGCGTAGTCCATCTCTAATTATTATGTTTATTAATATTTAAAAAACTAATTAAACTATTAAAAGAAAGCACGTTGATGTTAAAGAGAACAAAGATAATCAAATAATTAAAAAGAATGATGATACAAAATTTATATAAACTAAAGTTTTAAGCAAAAAAAAATTTAAAAATTTTTATTTTCACTTGTTCAAAACTTTCCGATTTTCAAGTTAAAAAATGAACCCAAAGCCATTGTCCTAGAGGTCCATTTTAATATCGACTAGAGTTTCTGTTTCGGTTAAAACCGTAACCGAAACCGCGGTTATTAAAGCCGAACCCGAATCCGACCCATTTATGTTCTGTTATCGTCTTTTTATTAATATTATGGATTTTTATATTCTTTTGGCATTAAAAAAAAGTAATTTAAATTGGCAACTATTTACATATACGTTTTTAGAACGGACCAATTTTTTTTTGAAACTCGGCATGATAAAAATACGCATGGAGGCTAACACAATAACTTATATGCTGTTTTGTTTGGTTTGGCTTTGAAAAGTCGTTAATTTTTCCGAGGGCGTATTAAGCAACGTGTGAATTTTCAAGTTTGTATGATTTTGTAGCCTTGTGTTATGTTTTCTAGCATTATGTATTATTTTCTGTTTAACAGAGTTTATTTTAAGATCCCGATGAAGGTCTTTATTTCTGATGTACCACGTAGGGTTATATAGTCGCAACAAAATGTCGACTTTTCGATTTTTCGACTTTTTTCAATTTCTAAAAAGTCGATTTTTCGACCTTTTTCAAATTTTAAAAAGTCGACTTTTCGACCTTTCGACTTTTTAAAAAGTCGATTTTTTCGACTTTTCAACTTTTTTACTTTTTTCGACTTAGATTTTTTACTATTTTTCGACCTTTCGATTTTTTTGTAAATAAAAGTTTAGTTTTGACTTGTTTTAAGCATTTAGGTGCTATTTTTTTTATTTATCAATGTTGGGTACCAAATTAATGAAGGTGAAAAAAAGTCGAGGAAATCGAAAATGTGGAAAAGGTTGAAAAAATCGAGAGCAAAAGAGTCGACTTTCGATTTATAGAACCCTATCACTGAGGTGTTTACTAATCAAAAATATTGGTAAATATTACACCTAACACTTTCAAACTCATGAATTTGGCTTTGACATTTTTGCTTCTCACATAAAATACATGGAAATATCAATAGCTTCAGTTGTTTTATTTCGGCTCTCATTTGAAATTTTTTTCAGAAGAAAGAACCCAGGCAGAAAAATACGAACGGGAGAGCGCTGGCAAAGTACCTTTTATGGTCGCTTGTGTGCTGGGAAAGCATCACAGTTTAGTACTCTCCCAGCGTCCAAAATGATAACCACGGTAAACGGTATGCCGTTGCTATTTTAAAGCGCTTTGAAAGCGCTTTAAAAACAAAAAATATGCCCGAGTAAAAATAATTTAATATGATCTTATATACTTTTATATAGTCATATTATTTGATATATGATCATGTATGACACTATGTATTGCAAGATAAATTTATATAATAAATTTTGATGTGGGATTTTATTAAGATATCGCCATACATAACTATATGTTGCAACATCTGGTCCCATGCATCATTTTAAATTTCTAAGTGTTTTATAGAAAATTTTATATGCCTCCATTATTTTTTAATATTTTCAAAGTGTTTTATATAAAATTTCATATGACTTCATATTTTTTTATTTTTCTAAGATTTTTCCAAGCACCACTTTTTTATCACGAATATTTTCTAAGTGTTTTATATAAAACTTTATATGACTCCATCTTTTAAATTTTTTCTAAGTGTTTGATGAGTTTATTTTGGCTTGAGGTTATGGGGTTTTATATATAAAATAAAAACCCGAGTAAAAATAATTTAATATGATCTTATATACTTTTATATAGTCATATTATTTGATATATGATCATGTGTGACACTATGTATTGCAAGATAAATTTATATAATAAATTTTGATGTGGGATTTTTTTAAGATATCGCCATACATAACTATATGTTGTAACATCTGGTCCCATGCATCATTTTAAATTTCTAAGTGTTTTATATAAAATTTTATATGCCTCCATTATTTTTTAATTTTTTTAAGTGTTTTCCAAGAACATATTTTTATCGCAAATATTTTCAAAGTGTTTTATATAAAATTTCATATGACTTCATATTTTTTTATTTTTCTAAGATTTTTCCAAGCACCGCTTTTTTATCACGAATATTTTCTAAGTGTTTTATCCCGAGTAAAAATAAACATATATTACAATATATAACTTGATACAAACATAATAAATTATATATGATTATACATCCGTGAGATATTTTCTAAATTTTTTTAATGCAGTCATATGTAGTAATATATAATTGAATCATGATTCGGATTAAAAGGTGTACGGTTGATATAATTATATAAAATTACATGAGGGTCAATACAAAATTTGTTTTTCTGTATAATTTAATATAAAATTATATATATCCTATTCTGTTCCATATATAACACTATATGTTTCCATTTAACCAACAATTTTCTAAGTTTTTAAGGCAAAGTATAAGAAACTTTTTAAAATGTTCCTAAACATTTCCTTGTTAGGGTTATGTATATCACCTATCTGGTTCGAAGCGTACCCGAACATTTTTTTGTTTAAGAAAATTATATGTTTGGTGAATGTATCGTTGACCTGTGGTGTAACTCAACCCAAACCAAAAAACACCAGGATTTTACATGATTTTATGCAATTAGATCTAATTAGATCCACCAATATATGGCAATGTCTGGTCAAAACTCGGATGAAATCAAATCATATTTTATACAAATTGATCTTTTTTAATGCAAAAACATCCACCATTTTTCGGATCAAATTGCGTTTAATTATATATTGTATTACATATCAATATATATTGCATCATATAAAAATTTTTACTCGGGATATAAAATTTTATATGACTCCATCTTTTAAATTTTTTCAAAGTTTTTTTCAAGGAACATTTTTTTTTATCGAAAATATTTTCTAAGTGTTTTATATAAAATTTTATATAACTCCATTTTTTCAAATTTTTCTAAGTTTTTTCCAAGGACAAATTTTTTTGAAAATATTTTCTAAGTGTTTTATATAAAATTTAACATGACTCCATTTTTTGAAATTTTTCTAAGTTTTTTTCAAAGAACAACTTATTTTTATTATTTTAATTTTTCAACTTTTTATTAAAAACTAAAAAAAAAACATCCGATTTCTAAAATTGTATAAATTTTAATATAATTGGATATAATTTTATATCATTGGATTAGACCAAAACTCGTATCAAAGTCGATATAAAGTTATATAAACTGATATTATTAGATATTATTCGATCAAATCTTATGAAACCATTTTTCGTATAAGATTATATCAAAATAGACACGAACCCATATTAAATTATATATTGTGTCATATCAATTTTTTTACTCGGGAATTCAAAAAAATTTTTTTTTTTTTTTTTATGAAGTTTTTATTTAAATATATTTATTTTTTTCCAATATTTCTATCAGCATCGCTGATCATCTTCAGGGATCTGACAAAGATATACATATAACAATAATTAAATTTTATAATTTTATAAACAAAAATATTAACACAAATATCACACAGTCTTTGTTTGACCATCATCGCAAACAGAAGTGCATGTGACAAATTTAAAATTATTAAAATTAACAACAAAAAAACATTATTAATTTCTAAAAACAATTCAAAAACAACGGAATTATAAAATTCTGTTTAGAATTGTTAATCCCCCAAAAACAATATAAGTGCATTTTATGCACAAACAAAAAAAAAAAACTAAAAAAAAAGAAAAGACTTTAACGTACATTTTACAACAATAGTATCCACTACTGTTGTTGTGAAACACCAGTATGGATACTGGTGAAGTAAACTTGAGTGAAGAAAGTAGTGCTGATGACAATGATATAATTTGGCAAAGTGTACCAACAAAACGTAAACTAAGTGAATCCCCAAAACTATACCAACAAAAACGCATTAACTTTTCAAACGAACCTAGTACATCATCTAGCAACAAATTTGCAGCCCTTGATGTCGAAGACAAAGAATGTGAAGATGAAGAAACAACACAAAAGCCGCCACCAATTTACATACCAAATGTAGAAAATATATGTGCTATGGTTAAAAAAATAAGTTCTGTAATATCTAATGATGAATTTAATTATAAGTCTTTAAGGCATGGTGAGGTCCGTTTAATGATAAAAAGTGTAGATTCTTATAGAACAGTAATTAAAAGTTTAGAAAGTTGGAATATAAGCTTCCATACGTATCAGTTAAAAAAAGAAAAAGCATTTAGAGTTGTTATAAAAGGCCTTCACCATTCAACACCAGTAGTGGACATTAAAGCTGAATTAATACTATTAGGGCATAAAGTAAGATCAGTGACCAATGCTAAAAGTCGTTTTACAAAAGAGCCCCTTTCAATGTTCTTTGTGGATTTAGATCCAAATACTAACAATAAAAGCGTTTACGACATAATATCAATAAATAACGGTCTAGTTAAAATTGAACCACCAAAAAGAAACAATGATTTAGTACAATGTCATCGCTGTCAGTTATTTGGACACACAAAATCATACTGCAAAAGACCCTTCAGATGTGTTAAGTGTGGAATGGATCACTCCACTTCTGAATGTAAAAAACCAATTGATACTCCACCTCGTTGTATGCATTGCTTAAGCAATCACACTGCTAGTTATAAAGGTTGCAAAGTATACCAAGATCTCGTTTCAAAAAGACCTAATAGGCAAAGAGTTATTTCAAATAGTCAAAGAAATACAAGTTTCGCTATGAATTCTGTGGAATATCCCCAATTAAGTGGCACGCAAAACAATAATCATAGTCAAAACCGATATAATGTATCTTATTCTGAAACATTAAAATCACCCGATTCCAATTATAACTCCCGTTTAGCAAGACTGGAAAATTTAATGGAAAATCTAATGAACATGATGACAATGTTAATGACTAAGCTATGCAAGTAAATTTAAGAATAGCAATATGGAATGCCAATGGTCTTTCTAACCACAAAAACGAAGTAGAAATCTTTCTTAAAAATAATCATATTGATATCTTTTTAATCTCCGAATCTCACTTTACAAGTAAAACCTTTTTTAAAATACAGGACTACGATACTGTTGCCGCTAATCACCCAGATGATAAAGCACACGCTGGGGCATGTATATTAATAAAATCAAAAATAAAATATGATGTTCTAGCTCCCATTGAGAAAAATTTTTTACAAGCTGCTGGAATTAAAGTTACGTGCGAAAATAGTAATGTTAACATTTTTTCAATATATTTTCCACCAAGACACAATGTAAAATGTGGTCAATATGAAGATTTTTTTAAGGAACTTGGAACAAAATTCATTGTTGGAGGAGATTTTAACGCTAAGCATCCCTGGTGGGGATCACGTTTAGCAAACCCTAAAGGAAAAGAGCTTTTCAAATGTATGAATCAAAACCACTATTTACCTTTATCAACTGGTAAACCCACATACTGGCCAAGTGATCCTACCAAAATACCTGATCTACTGGATTTTGTTGTTTTTAATGGAATACCAAGAACTTATTTAGATATTTTAGAGTCAGACGATTTAAGTTCGGATCATAGCGCCTTAATTATAACATATAGCACAGTTTTACAAACTATTGCAAAACAGTACAATATTATTAATAATAAAACTGACACTAAATATTTTGGGTATTGGATAGAAAAGAATCTTAATTTAAAAATTTCAATTAAAACCGAATACGAATTGGAAGATGCCGTTGAAAATTTTTCGAATCTTATACATGAGGCAGCTTTTGTATCTACGCCACAGCAAGTTGAAACAGTAGGTAGTAACGTGAAAATCTCGGGTGAAATAAGAGAGCTTATTAAAAACAAACGTATTTTAAGAAGAATATACCAAAGCAGCAGAAGCCAACTCGATAAGACTAACTGGAATAGAGCATCAAATTATCTAAAGAAACGTTTAAAAGAATACAAAAATGAATCTGTAAAAGATTTTTTAAGAAGCTTAGATGTGACTAGAAATAATGATCACAGCCTTTGGAATGCTACTAAGTACCTTAAAAGGCCGGTCAAAAGAAACATACCAATTAAAAATGCTTCTGGTGAATGGTGCAGGACTAATCTTAGCAAAGCTAATGAATTTAAAGACCACTTGGAGAAAACATTTATATCATTTAACCTAAGTAATACGTTAGAATTAGAAAACATACTAAGTTTTCTTGATGTTCCTTGTCAAATGGATCGTCCAATTAGACATACATCACCTTCAGAAGTTTTAAGCATTGTAAACAAACTTAATAACATGAAATCTCCAGGATATGACTGCATTGATTCAAAAATTGTAAAAATTTTGCCCAAAAAAGGAATTATCTTCCTATCAACAATTTTTAATTCGATTGTCAGACTAAATCATTTTCCGACGCAATGGAAATATGCAAAAATCATAATGATTCCAAAGCCAAATAAACCAGAATACCAAGTTACGTCATATAGACCAATTAGCTTATTACCAGTTTTTTCTAAAATTTTTGAAAGGCTCTTATTAAAAAGATTACTTCCCATACTAGAAAATAAAAACATAATTCCTGACCATCAATTCGGTTTTAGGCACAAACATGGTACTCCTGAACAATGCCACCGAATTGTTGAAGAGATCACTACAACCCTGGAAAGTAAATTATATTGCTCAGCTGTATTTTTGGATGTCCAACAGGCTTTTGATAGAGTGTGGCATAGTGGCCTACTTTATAAGCTAAAACAACTTCTTCCTGCACCATTTTACTTTTTATTAAAATCATATCTACATGAGAGATCTTTCTATGTAAACGTTAATGATGAAGATTCTGCTATTGGAGCTATAAAGGCTGGTGTCCCTCAGGGAAGTGTTCTCGGGCCAGTACTCTACACAATTTTTACTTCTGATATGCCAACTGTGGATGGTTTGATCACCGCAACGTATGCAGATGACACTGCTATTCTTTCTTCTAGAAAGTCTCCAGATGATGCGTCAGCAATGGTACAAAGACAGCTTGAGATGATGGAATATTGGTTACAAAAATGGAACATAAAAGTTAATACAGAGAAGTCGGTTCATGTAACTTTTACTTTGAGGAAAGGAGAATGTCCAACACTATATTTAAATGGATCTGCAATTCCGAAATCAAATAATGTCAAATATTTGGGGCTCCATTTAGATAGAAGGCTTACATGGAAAAATCATGTAAAAGCGAAACGTGAACATTTAAACATTAAAACAAAGAAAATGTATTGGCTTTTAGGACCAAAATCAGAGTTGAGTTTAGAGAATAAGGTCATATTATATAAAACAATTCTTAAGCCTGTTTGGACTTATGGTGTTCAACTTTGGGGAACTACCAGTAATTCAAACATAGAAATTTTACAGAGATATCAGTCGAAAACTTTAAGATTATTAGCAAACGCTCCCTGGTACTTAAACAATAACTGTATACACAATGATCTTGGAATACCCACAGTAAGAGAAGAAATAAATTGTTACAGTGAAAGATATTTAAACAGACTTAGCAATCATTCAAATATATTAGCAATTAACCTTTTAGATGATAGTAATGAGATACGAAGACTGAAAAGATATCATATACTTGACCTGCCTTTTAGAAAATAGTTATATAAATATGTGTACACTATTTTAATACTAATACAAAATTGTATTACATTTTTAATTGAGCTCGCTGGAACTCGATTTAATAAGTTATTTTTTATAAATTATTATAAGTTTTGCTAAATGTTTCTTGTAAAATAGATCGCAAATAAAATGAATTAAAAAAAAAAAAAAAAAAAAAAAAAAAAAAAATATCACACAAAAAAATAAATAAAACACAATAAAACATAAAAAACAATAATTACATTTAAAATATTTTTAAACCGACGTTGAGTTGAGGACTTCCTTACTCCTTTGTAAATTTTTGTCAACTAATTTTTGTTTTGTTTGTCTGTGCTTGTCAACTATGTGTCTATATATTGGAGCTATTCTCTCTGTATCTGTTTTAAAATTCAATCTCATATTAATAGGGGTATTGATGATGTGGAGCATCTCCAGCGTGTATCTTTTGGTGTAATGCCTTTCTTCTTGTAAAACTTTTACGCCTTCAAAATTTGGTTTATGACCAGTTTTTACACTGTGTGCAGCTAGAGCCGTTTTTTGTTCCAAAGGTTTGTCTACTGCTTTATGATCTGACTTATGCGAAGAAATTCTTGTCTTTAATTTTGTTTTTGTTGTTCCAACATATACTTTGTTGCATATGTTGGATCCGTCTCCGTTACAATTTATCTGGTATACCAGATTCGACTTGTCCTCATTATTTATTTTGGATTTAGTATTGCTAAATAGTTGATTTAACGAATTATTAGTTTTAAGCGCCATCACAAACTTTTCGTTGTCATAAATATTTGAATTTTTAAGTCTCTCAGACAATCCAGGTATATATGTTACCGATTTATAAATTTTCTGCTGATCTTGTTTTTCAATCGGATTTTGCGCTCTCGTTGTGACATGTTCAATCAAATCGTTAATTGTCTTTTTAGGGAAATCATTTTTAATTAAAGTATTTGTTATTTTATTTATGTTTTCCTTGTGAAACATCGAGTCGCTTATACCTAAAACTCTTCTAATAAAATTCGTCGCTGTATTTATGATTATACGTCTGGGATGTTTAGATTGAAAATTGATTAGTCTACCAGAAGCTGTGGGCTTTTGGTACCAATCCAATTTTAAAACATCATTTTGTCTTGTTACGATCGCGTCCAAGTATGGTAACTTTTTGTCTTTTTCCTCTTCTTTGGTAAATTGTATTTGTTTATTAAAAGAATTAAGAATTTTTAGTGTGTCATCCACAGCTCCTATTTTAATTATTCCGAAGAGATCGTCAACATATTTAGTCAAAATTTTTGGTTTTGTTTCCATCATCTCTGTTGAGAAGTCCAGTAACTCCTCCATCACAATATCAGCGATGACTGGAGAAGCAGGTGACCCCATCGGCATTCCTTTTCTCTGTTCGTATACTTTGTCATCATATTTAAAGTACCTTGTATCTTTGATGCAGAAATTTATGATATCCATGAAGAGTTGTCGAGGTATCTTCGTGTGTTTTTCCAAAATACCCCATTTACTGTCAATTATCTTAAGGGCTAAATTTACTGGAATGCTAGGGAAAAGTGATATAACGTCAAAAGATATAAGGATTTCATCTCTAAGTTTTCATTTTCTAAGTTTTTTTCAAGGAACATTTTTTTTATCGAAAATATTTTCTAAGTGTTTTATTATATAAAATTTTATATAACTCAATTTTTTCAAATTTTTCTAAGTTTTTTCCAAGGACAAATTTTTTTGAAAATATTTTCTAAGTGTTTTATATAAAATTTAACATGACTTCATTTTTTTAAATTTGTCTAAGTTTTTTTCAAAGAACAACTTATTTTTATTATTTTAATTTTTCAACTTTTTATTAAAAACTAAAAAAAAAACATCCGATTTCTAAAATTGTATAAATTTTAATATAATTGGATATAATTTTAAATCATTGGATTAGACCAAAACTCGTATCAAAGTCGATATAAAGTTATATAAACTGATATTATTAGATATTATTCGATCAAATCTTATGAAACCATTTTTCGTGTAAGATTATATCAAAATAGACACGAACCCATATTAAATTATATATTGTGTCATATCAATTTTTTTACTCGGGATGGTACTATTATAGCACTTTTAGGACAAAAAACTTTCAGTTGATTTTACTAACATAATTTTTTGAGTGTGTTAATAAGTACAATTAAAACTGTATACTCAGTTTTTGAAGATTTCCAAATTAAAAAAAAAAATACAAAAACACTAATTTCGCGATATCTCGCGAATGCGAGAAGACAAGATTTCGCTCTTACCAATTTTGTGACAATTAATTATGTAGAAATCAAACTGCATTTACTATTTTCATCCACACTAATGTTCAACCTAAAAATGGCTGAGGTTCACCTTGGAAAAATGGACCTCCTAATTCCAAAACTGTAATTAAAATTTTTGTAGCATGTTCTGCTTTCGAGATATTTGCATTTATTTTTTTTTTACGCAAATTGCTAGAAAAATTTAGATTGCAGTTTCGGAATCAGGAGGTCCAACGTAAGAATATGTAACAGCGGACCCTCAAAAGTGATAAATAAAGTGTTTCATTAAAAAATTTTATGTTTTGTTTTTTTTTTCTTTGTCCTTTTGTTCTTTAAGGATTTGTACTTTACAATTTTTTATAAACAATGAATCTATATTTAATAAAAACATATCATCTTATTTTTAAACTAATAATGAAAAAAATATTTTTTATTTTTTTTTTACAGATAAACTAAAGAACTCGATTTGATTTTCATATCATAAGATTGCAATAAACCGATACCAAGTTAAATACAAACGGTGAGTTTCTAGAATTCTATTTAAGTGGTGCCAACAGAAAAAAGGCAACGTTTTTTTTAATTGAAATGGTGTCAGCAGAAAAAATTAAGTTTTTTTTTTACAATGAATGAATAAATAATTCATAAAATGAAATAACTCATTAAATCGACATTAACTCCACAACTTTGTAAAACGCAACACACCGCGTTGTCAAATTTTCTGTGTAAATTGTTTTTGTTACAACAATAAATTACATTACAGTTTTTACAACGCGGCGCGTTGCGTTTTACAAAATTAGGGCATAAGTCTGTTTGCGTACTTTCCCAGTAAAAATGATCAAGCAAGAAAATTTCAGAGAGTAAGAAAGAAATCGCGAACAGAAATCAGCAAGAATAAGCAAGTTAGTTAAAACAGTTTGTTAAAAACTTTGCCTTTATTTATATTTTTTTAGTTCGTTGGTATTTATTATTTTAAATATTAAAGCAAACATTTTAATTTTGGGATGTATTTATTTTATTAATTTGTTAATATCATACATGGGAATTTTTACTTGGCATTGAATTTTCATTGGCATTAGTTGGAATGATTTTTTTTGGCATTGGCATCCCAGCAAAAAATAAACGAAGTGGTTCAAAAAGAATTAGTAGTTTCACTACATACAAAGTAGCGATAGGTGTCGAACTTCATATTCCGTAGGAAGTACTTTTAAAATCACTTCCAAAAATGCTACAAAATAACAATAAAAACATCTTTTAGCAGTTCTTTGCTTAATGATTTTGAAGTACCTCTTTCATATGTACTTAGGAATTAAATCAAATTAAATCAAATCACCATAACATACATTCTACGCCCAGCTTCGAATAGATTTGGGTTTTGCAAAAATGGTGAAAAAATTTTGTAATGGCATTTCATTTCTATTTACAAACTATAAAAATCGAAAAGACGAAAATCGATTATTGATAAATTTTTCACATTTCATACAAGCAATTTGGGGGCCCTTGTAGGTTAGTTGGGGGGCCCTTGTAGGTTAGTTGGTAGCGTGCTAGCCTATGAAACAGGGGGTCGTGGGTTTGATTCCCACAAAAACCCTTGGTCGATTTCGCTACAACGAGACGACGGTCATTGTTACCAGTTCTCGTTTAGGTTTAAATTATTAAAAATGATTTAGGTTAGGTTATGTTATGGTGGATGGCATTGGCAAAAAAAACCAATGCCCATAGAGGCCGACTTGTGGCCCATTATGATTCCAGTTTCCCCTTCTTCTTCGATAAAAAGCAATAGTGTGCAATTACAATTCTAGCGTTGGCTTTGAATTTTGTGTAAAGAGAGGGCGTTTGATTTAAACAAAGGCTTTGGCTTTGAATTTTGTTCTGGCGTTTGTTTGTATACACACACACAAAGAAGAAGAGAAATATAATTATTTGGTGGATGAAAAATAAATTTTACCTGAAATTTTTTTTTTCGGTGAAACATAAAACTCCTTTGGTTTTTTTATTGATATTTTTTTGATACTTGTTTTTTTTTTTTACTTTTCTTATAATTTTCCAATACACAGATGTGTTTCATAAACAAGATGTGTTTCATAAACAAAATCAACCCTTTTTTTGTAACGACTGGCAATACCAAAGCAAAAAAAAAATACTCACGAGAGAGCAAAGCCAAGAAAATAGAATTGATTCTATTCTGGCTTTGAAACGCTAGCGTTGGCTTTGAATTTTGTTCTACATACAAAATGTATAGGAACAAGCAAAATTCAAGGCCAACGCCAGAATTGTAATTGCACACATAGTTGCATCTGTGCATTCCACTTCGATAATTTGATAAACGCCAGTAAGGTCCATGGATTTATTCCTCGGATTTCATGTAAATTCTGAAAGAAGAAAGAGCCAAATAATTTAAATTGATTTGTAATTAAATTGGAAAAAAATAAATAAAAAAAAAAAGTTTGTTACAAGTACAAGCAATTTGACGTTGAACTACCATTCTATATCGTCGCTGCGCCTAAAAATGGAGTCATGTGTTTTGGGGCAAGTGTTCAGGAGAGCAAAAAAACTGTTTATTTTCGTCCCTTCGCGATATTTTTTAAAAGTTTGTTCTACAAAAAACTCTTTTACCGATATGCTATCCACATACTGCAAAAAAAAATTATGAAACATTTAGCGGTTTTCCAATGGTGCAGAAATTTTCAAAAAACATACACATAACTCCATTTTTAAGTACTTTTTGGAACAAAATTTAAATAAATGGAAATATTTTGTACACATAACTCCTTTTGCTTATGAAACCATTTTTATTGTTAATTTCTTTTCGAGAGGGACAAAGACTAAAAATAGTTTGTTGGCGGTTTAAAGCGACATTAGTTAGACAAGGTCCTTAAAATTTTGATATTTAAAAGCTCTTCACTAAACAGCGAACAACAGATTTTTCGCAAAACTGGTGCTGATTTTTTGTTTTTTCTTGTAAATATTTAAGAGCTTTGACATAAATTGACATCTGCGAAAGATGCTGTACTTTAGATACTAAAATTTACCGCCATCAATGATTTAATTGCTTTCACAAGGCTTTATTACCCGCCATTTAGGATTTAGATAACAGGATGAAAATTTGCAAATATTTTCCAAAAAATCTTGACAAATTCATTCAAAATACTTGGATGCAATGTGTGAACCTCATATTACTGAAATAGTAGTCCATTTTGTCACGTGCTGTTACTTTTTTATCAAAAAAAGTTATGTGTAGCTTAACACATAACTCTTTTTTAGACCTTTTTTTAGTACGACGAACACATAGCTCCTTTTACTAACTTTTGAACCAATAAAGATATCAAAAAACGGTTTAGTGAGTAAACGTGTGACCAATAGGGGATCAGAAAGATGTAATAAAAAAAAATTTAAAAAACTACACATGACTCCATTTTTAGGCGCAGCGACGATATCTTATATCGAAAAAAGTTGGTCATAAATTAAATACATTTACAAATAAATTAAATACATTACAAGATTGTTGAAGCTTTTTAGAAAATTGAGGTCTAGGCTTGTAGTCAGAAAAACCTGGTGAATCGATTCGCCGTGAATTTTTATAGTTTTGTGATGTTTATAATTACTCCTTTTTTAATTCGAAGTATATACGTTTGATTACACAGGGTAACACTTTGTTTTGCCCCAGGGCAACACTTTTTTTGCCCAGGGCAACTCTTTTTTTTGCGATTTGCTCGCGAACGCGAGCTGATGGAAACAATCGGATAACAGATTCGGAATCAGCACACTAAAATCCATATAAATCAGTTGTCAAAGGTCAGGCAAATTGAAAAAGTTCAAATTTTGTGAACCTGTGTTATCAATGAAATTAATTTTTCTATCACGTAAGGTTTTTAAGATATTCGCGTTTGAATATTGAAATATTTGGGTCTCCTCTGTAACGTATTCTTAAGTTGCTCAAACACAATAGTACTAGGGTTCTATAGTCGAAAAGTCGAAAATTCGATTAATCGACTTTTTGTATGAAAAAGTCGAAAAGTCGAAATCGACTTTTTTGTTCTTAAAAAGTCGAAAAGTCGACTTTTGCTTTCGACTTTTTTTCGACTTTTTTCGATTTTTTTTTGTTGATTTTTTTTACTTTTGCTAAATGAAAATAATTTCTTTCTTCTGAAAAAAATTTCAAGTGAGAACCGAGTTTAATAACAACTGAAGCTATTGGTGTTTCCATGTATTTTTTATGTGAAGCAAAAATGTCAATGCCAAATTCATGACTTATAAAGTGTTAACTGCAATATTTACCAATATTTTTGATTATTGTAAAAACCTCAGTGAAAGGGTTCTATAAATCGAAAGTCGACTCTTTTGCTTTCGATTTTTTCAACCTTTTCCACATTTTCGATTTTTTCGACTTTTTTGATAAATAAAATACAACAAAAAAAAATAGCACCTAAATGCTTACAACAAGTCAAAACTAAACTTTTATTTACAAAAAATCGACTTTTTAAAGTTGGAAAAGGTCGAAAAAAGTTAAAAAGTCGAAGAAAGTCGAAAAAAGTCGAAAAAAGTTAAAAAAAGTCGAAAAAAGTCGAAAAGTCGAAAAAAGTCGAAAGGTCGAAAAGTCGACTTTTTAAAATTTGAAAAAAGTCGAAAAGTCGAAAAATCGACTTTTTAGAAATTGAAAAAAGTCGAAAAGTCGACTTTTTGTTGCGACTATATAACCCTAAATTGTACTCGATTTAGTTAAAATAAGACATCTTTATTCCAAATCTGGTATCCAAATTTTTCTATCGCGTACTGTTTTTGAAATATTGGCGTTTGAAAAACTCAAACTCCACTGTTGCGCACTTTTATATTCTTTATAAATCACACTAAAATTTTCAAACGCGAATATCTCAAAAACGGAACATGCTTAAAAAAATTGGATTGCAGTTTTGGAATCAGGAAGTCCATTTTATATGAAATCAAATCCGTTTTGGTGGGATCAACGTAAGAATACGTAACAGTGGACCCCAAAAAGTGCTAAAATATTGTTTATTTTTTTTTACTTTTTAACAGCGAATATCTCAAAAACGGTACTTGCAAAATCTACAAGGACCAGTTAGAAATTTCAATGGGAGGTTTTTGCTGTCGAACAGTGTTTTTAGTGTAAATATTACAAAAAAATACTCTTTCAATCAATCTAACAAAAATAAGTGAAAAAAGAACTTCTAATTTAGAAGTTCTAAATCACCAAATAAAAATGACATAATCACATCCAAAATGCCAAGAAATATGTACTTCTAAAGAAGTGATGAAAAAAGCGCTTTCAAAAAGTCAAGTTATATTAACATCCGGATCACTACTTCAGAAGTTGTGATAAAAATGTTAATATATATGAGTCATTCCACACCAAATTTCCCGCTACAGAAAAACATGTGTCCCGTAAATTTCTGAATAGGTTGTTTGGATAGCCCTATATGTAGATTTAGATTTAGATTTAGATTTATTTAGTTTTTTCATTATTAGAACAATAAGAATAAATTCTTTTATAGTTCAACGGGTATTACATAAAGATTGACATAATTAATTAGTACAATAAATAATTAAAAAAAAGCAGTAAAATAGCAATAATAATAAAACAGTAATTAAAATATAAAATGATTGCAATAACAATATATTAAGTCAAGACAAAATAAAGTAAAGAAGCTATAGTTTATAATATAGTTTTTTTTTTTTTTTTTTTTTTTATTTTTTAACATAATAGTTTATTTATCGAAACAAATATAAGTTTAAGTTTATGCATTTCTATTTGTATTTGTCAGATGATAAAAGAGTTCATTTTTAAACAAATTTTTTGATGAAATGAATTTAGTATCGTTGGGCAAATCATTCCAGAGTTTTATGGCGTTAATGAAAAAAAGTCTACTAGTGTTTAAAAAATTATGTCTGGGCACAATTAGAGTCATGTTTCTTGTTGATTGACCAAAGGTAATTTTCTCATAAAGGTAGGGTGGGGTTTTTTGGTATATAAGTCTATGTAAGAATAGCAAATTTCTCTTGTCAAGGTAATTAACAATGTCACAGCCAAGAATCATAGTTCTCCACGTAGTCATACTACTAAAACGGCGCAGACCATAGACATAGCGAGTTGCGTTATTAAAAGAGACCTCCAATTTATGAAGGGAGTGTGAATCAAGTTTACTGTAGACCTCCGCAGAGTAGGTTATTAGTGGAAGAATCAGTTGGACAACAAGACGCCTTTTTAACTCAATCGGTGTAAAGTTTGACGACATTCGTAGATTACGTAATGTCAGGTAGACTTTACGAATCACATTATTGATATGGTCACCACAGGATAACGAGGAGTTTATATAAAAGCCTAAATATTTAGCTTTCTTAACATAGTTAAGAGAAGTATTCCCCAGGCTTATTGTAGGAAAATGTATAAAATCATATTCATACTTACTGATAGGCAAAACTAAAGATTTACAGGGATTTAGTGTCAGATTATTTACCTCAGCCCATCTGCTAATCGATCTTAAGTCCTCGTTTAGTCTATAGCACGTATCTTCTAAAAGACCAATCCGATTTGATATATACAGTTGAATGTCATCTGCGTATGCATGCATCTTAACATAATTACATACACTGAACACATCATTTACAAAAATACTAAATAAAAGAGGACCAAGTACAGAACCTTGCGGAACACCAGAAGTTACTTCTTTAAGATAAGACTCTCTTCCATCAACTATGACCTTCTGAAGACGCTCAGATAAGTAATCCCTAACAAGACCAACAGATGCTAGTTCAAACCCAAACAAATTTCTTAGTTTCCAACACAGTATCGAGTGATCCACCTTATCAAAGGCTTTTGAAAAATCCAATAAGCACATTAATGACAAGTTTCCCATGTCATACTCTGATCTAATGTCATCGAGCACCTTCAACGCTGCAGTTGAGCAGCTGTGACCCAATCGAAACCCTGATTGTAGCGGAGATAGTAAATTATTCTCACTAAGATAATCCGTTATTTGACGGGACATCAAACACTCAAATACTTTTGATAAAACAGAAAGAATACTAATCGGCCTAAAATCTTCAGGGACAGACGCATTAGTTATTTTGGCTATCGGTGTAATCCTCCCAACTTTCCATAGTTTCGGAAAGGTAGATGTAGTAATACAATGATTAAAAATATGGGTAAGAGGACCAATTAAATATGGCAATACTATTTTCAAAAATTTTATACAAACACCATCCTCACCTACAGCATTTGATCTAATGTTCATCACAGCCAAAGATACATCAACTTCAGAAACTGCACAAAACTGAAAGGTACTACGACAGACAGCCGAAGGCTGGAGGCTAGGTAAATCTGAGTTTGCCATCCCTTCTCCACAAAAAAATTCGATTAGCGCGTTAGGATCTAAACAGCAGTTAGATACCAGACATGAGATCAAATGTATTCCCTTCTTCGCTTACACCAAATCATTCGCTTCAGAGTACACTACTTTTAGAGTACAGTGCTTGCGAATGAGAATGTTTACTATGATGCTAAACAACAAATTAAAAAATTTGCTCTACTTGTTTAAACGAACACGACAAATGTCGTGTTTGAACGATTAGAATGAAACAAACGTTCGTTTTTAGAATAACAAACATAGTAGAGATTATAAAAATTACACCGTGTTCTAGAATATTTTTAACATACACTGATCGCTTAGAATGTTTTTGTAAAAAAATATTAAAAAAAAAATTGTTGGAAAACTTATTAAAAATATGGGGGTAGTAAAAAAAAAACGTTTTGATGAAAAAAAAATATGCTTTGTGATAAAATGTATTAGGATGTATGTATAAAAAAATATGCAAATTATGCAGTTAGTTTTCTGGTCGTCATTTGACACTTGCTCGTACACGCACACTCACAATCTTACGGTGTCATTGAAACAAATCATAAACATTGTGTTTTTTTATTTTTAGCTAAAAGTAAGAGAAACAACATTATTCCCAACAACAATAAGTACCGCTTTAAATTTTTTTAAATTACAAATATGTTAGAGTGAAGAGAAATATAAAAAAGATTAAATAGTACCGTAGGGAAAAATGTTCATATATATACATTAGGGTGGAGCTAATTATATCTTTTTCGAAAACGTTGGGTCGGTAAAGTTGCCTTTTAGGGTTGATATTAACACATTAAAATATTGATCCTTTGATACAATGGCCTTGGCTTCAAAATCGGAAAGTTACTAACAAAGTAAAAAAAAATATTTTTTTTTTTCTTAAATTATTTAATATTCGGACATTACTTAAAAAGTGTTTTTATGGTAAACAATTTTTTTTGTCCGTAAAAATTTGTTTTTGTCTGTAAATTTTTTTTCTTGTTTTGCAAAAAAATATTTTATTGTGCTCGATTCTGGAATACGATTTCACCATTCACCTAATTTTTAAAAATTTGATATTCTTTCGAATTTTAGATTTTTAAACTTGTTCTTAAGATATTAGGCTTGTTTTTTGCAGACCGGATTAAGATTAACTCCATTTAGTTAAAAAATGGGTCAAATCAAGTTCAGACATATTTTTTTTAATTTTTTTTTCTGGATCTACATACAATTAGTAAATATAAACAGGTAAAAAAATTAAGCGTTGCTCAAAATGTAAAATGGTATAAATAAATCTAAGTTAATCCTAGGATTTAACTTATTTATTTTTCATTCTTAAAATTTTGGTCAAAGCTTAATTTGTTTTCCTGTTTATATTTACTAATTGCGTATAATTTCAGAAAAAAAAAATACAAAAAAAAAAATCTGGACCTGATTTGACCCATTTTTTAATAAAATAAAGTTAATCCTAATCTTAATCCGGTCTGCAAAAAACAAGGCTATTAACTAGATCTTTAATTTTTACAAGAAAAAAATTTTAAAATCCTTAAATTCGAAAGAATATCAAATTTTTAAAAATTTGTTGAATGTGAAATCGTATTTCAGAATCGAGCACATTATTTCTTGTTTTGCAAAAAATATTTTTAATTCGTTTTTTGCTGAAAATATAACCTCATTTTGGCTCAGTTTTGAGAAGATGTATATTTTTATTTGTCGTTTTATTTAATTTGGCCTTTAATGCAATTTGAAATTAATTAAAAAAAAAAAATAAGTTGTTTTTAAAGAACATTTTTTTTTAATTTCTTTACAGAAAAAAAAAGTTTATCATAAAAACACATTTCAGTAATGTCCGAATATAAACTAAAGGCTGGGTTAGCTACCCGTTAGACTGACATTTTTCTGTATGGCCAAAAATATTTTTCTCCAATTTTCAAAGTCCGGTCATTTTTTTATTCTACTAGGACAAAAACGGATGTTGTACAAATTTGAGGTCAATCGGATTAAATTAACCCGTGGCGCCCGGCAGTCAAAGTTTTGGATTTTTGAAAAATTAAAAAATAAATAAAAAATGTAAATTTTTTTCGACACATCATATTTGTTAATTTTGTTTTCGAGAAATCGCCATTTGAAATTTGAAAAAATGGCGGGTTTTTTCTACATTCAAGAAATTTTTTAAAAAACATCAGAATTTTTTTTCCTCGGCCATTTATAGAGCTTAAGACAATCTTTCATTTAAATCTAATTTGAGCCAAAACCGATCATTTTATCCAGTGGCGCCCTTCGGTCAAAGTTTTGGATTTTTGAAAAATTTCCACCAAAAATCCAAAAATTTGACCGAAGGGCGCCACGGGATAAAATGATCGGATTTGGCTCAAATTAGATTTAAATGAAAGATTGTGTTAAGCTTTATGAAATGGCCGAGGGAAAAAAAATTGTGATGTTTTTTAAAAAATTTCTTGAACGTAGGAAAAAACCACCATTTTGGGCATTTTTTTGAAAATTTCAAATGGGGATATCTCGAAAACCGTTTGACCGATTCAAGAAATTTTATGACATTCGTTTTCAGCATGCCAAAATTAATTAAAATAATGTATCAAAAACATTTTTTTTTAATTTTTTTAATTTTTAAAAAATCTAATTTTTTGGTGGAAATTTTTCAAAAATCCAAAAGTTTGACCGAAGGGCGCCACGGGATAAAATGATCGGATTTGGCTCAAATTAGATTTAAATGAAAGATTGTCTTAAGCTCTATGAAATGGCCGAGGGGCAAAAAAAATTGTGATGTTTTTTAAAAAATTTCTTGAACGTAGGAAAAAACCGCCATTTTTTGCAAATTTCAAATGGCGATATCTCGAAAACCGTTCGACCGATTTTAATTTTTTTTGATAGTCGTGCTCACCGCATCAAAATTAACAAATATGATGTGTCGAAAGAAATTTAAATTTTTTATTTATTTTTTTTTAAATTTTTCAAAAATCCAAAACTTTGACCGTCGGGCGCCACGGGTTAATTTAATCCGATTGACCTCAAATTTGTACCACATAAGTTTTAGACCTTGGACAATAAAAATTTGCCCGGACACTTGGGAAAATCGAAAGTTGAGAAAAAGTGCCAGTCTACTACCCGTAACTGTCCCCTTAAGTAGCGTAGTGATCAAAATCAAATAGAAAATCACGGTCTGAAAGAAGAATAATTGCACTCATTTGTTCTCATATAACGGAAATCTCTCTACGCTAGTTTACGGTTGAGGGTGCATAATATTTTATTCAGCCTTAATATTTTGAACAAAAAAAAATATTTTTTTTTCACCGACGTTTTCCAAATTCGGAAAAAGCATAATTTGCTCCACCCTAATGCACATACAAAAAAATAGACAAACTTTTGCTACATAAATTTGTTTGGTTTCACAAAAAATCGAATTAAAAAAAATCGTCTTCGGTATTAGCAGAATAGTTGAAAATTTTGTGAAAAAAATTGTATTTGGTCACACTACATATTTCATCATTATAGGTATTAACATTTTCTGCCATAAAGCAAAACAATTTTTTTACCAAATTGAACATTATTTTTCGAAATAGAAAAATAATTTTTCAATCCACCCTAATATTTATTTTTTTGTATAAAAATTTTTTTATCCACTCTTATTTATAAATTAATTTTCCCCATAATTATTTTTTATTTACCTCTTCATTTATTCTACATAACAAAATGTTTATTTTAATTAGCATACATATATTTTTTTTATAAAAGAATTCCCCCAAATAGCCAAACAATATTTTTTTTTTTTATAAAAATCATTCTATTCACACGCTTCAGAGTATAGTATTTTCAAATTATTGGCTGTCTATGTACTCCCTAATTGGTTCATTCGTGTTACGAATGTCGTTACACTAGTGTGTGTAGCTTTCTCTTGCACTGTGAGCATAGAATGAAAAACTCATTCGCTTTGAACGATAAGAATAGAATATTGTCCACATTCTAAATTTTTTAGAATGTCTCTAAACGCATTTTAACACCATCCGTGCACATGTCTGTTAGATACTTGACGAGAATGAACACCTAAGCTCCTAATATTCTTCCATAACTGCCCAGAAGTCAGGGACGTATTCAATTTCCGAGCAAAGTACGTTTTCTTGGCTTCTCGGGTTACTAGACTGGCACGATTTCTAGCTCTTGTATACAGGACCCGATTAAAAGTAGTACGCCGCTTTTTCCATACATTATAACACCTATTACGTTCCTGAATTGATTGCTTTACATGCGAAGTATACCATGGACATGAGCTGTTCCTAATTTGAAAGCTACGCACGGGAACATTCCGATTATAAACATCTTGCACTGAGGATAGAAAAACATTAAGTTTACCATCCACTGTAGGCTCATACCAACAATCAGATAAATTGAGATTGGAAACAGGGATGTTAAAGTTGGTACAATTGTACTTTTTTTGGTACATTTTAACCTTCAAAAGTACCGTGGTACTACCGCGACTCATTTGGTACAATTTAATAATTTCCAATTTTATCGAAATATCGTTGAAGGACCCAAAATTTTTTTTCACTAATTAAAAAAAAGGCTCAAAATAAAATTTCAAGTCTAAATTGGGAAACTTTTTTTTAGAAAAATTTTCAGATGTTAAAAACTTGTTTTTATAGAAAATGCCTCAGAATTTGACACTTGATCAGTTCATGCGAATAAGGCCGAAAAGACCATTTGTAGAATTTTACAAGGGACAATAAAAACACAGGAAACAGTTAAAAATTAATATTTTTCTCAACTTGTTTGCATTAGCTTTAAGATTTAACTCGCTTCTACCCATATACAAAATTTTTGTAAGGTATTTGAAAGAGAACATGCCTAAACGGACTTAAATTTTTTCCTTAAATGAATTGCACTTTTAAAGCCTTTTTTGAGGCTAAAAAGTCAAAATGTTGCCAAAATTTTTTGCAGAGGATTGTAGAGCTCTATTAAAACATCCATTTATGCAGAAAAATTTATTTTCGAAAAAGTGGTCTATTCGCCCTTATTCGTATGAACTGTTCAGTTGATGAAATTCTTACTTAATTTTATCAAAGAAAAAGTCTCCGAATTTTTTACAGAAGTTTCACTCAACTTCCCATTGATAAAAACTTCATACAGAAAAAGTAAGATAGTACTAATTGCAGATTCTGAGACATTTTATCGTTAGAGAAATTTTGGATCTCGATGCATTTATCGTGTTCACACACTCAGGTACATTTTTCGTGTTCATACACTCACAATCAGATTATTATATCTGTCGAAAAATTCTGGGATTTTGAGAGTTATTCTTCTAGAAAAAGTATCGAACACTGAGACATTTTTTGCAGACTAGATTTTAAGAAATTGTTTAAAAACGCCTCTGGCGCCCAGGGTATAAAATATTAAGCAAAACCGAATTTAACAGTTTTATGTGTTTTTAATTAAGTTTGTATAAAAAAAAAAAAATTGGTACCGTGAGGGTCCAAAAAGTACAATTTATTTTGAAAATTGGTACAAAATTGAAAACCCCATTTAACATCCCTGATTGGAAATATCAAAAAACAGTGCAGAGTAGTCAATTGAATTATAATCTCGATAAGTTATTATCTGTGGAGTTTCATCTCTATTGAGGTTTACATTTACAGAGCAAAATAAAAGGTCATGATCAGATACAAATGACATTTGGTCAAATAAGAGAAGAGATCTCGTATCTGACAATAAGAACAAATCTAGTAGACTAGGATTGTCGTTAGGGGAAACAAGCTTGTATTTCTTTGTTTTAAAGTTGCGAATGAGTAATATTAATTGCATAAATATTCGTCATACGCTCTGTTGACACAAGAAAATACAAGCAAATTACAAAATTGTTATGAAATTTAAAATTCAAATGCGATTTTATCGAAAAAAACGAAAAATACATTTCTGATTTTTTTTGTGTGGATGGACAAACATCTAAACTTAAAAAAAAAAATTAAAAAATAGAAAAAAAAGTGGCCGGATTTTTGATAAATTGACTTTTTTAAAAAATGGAAAATTTCAGAACGGGTTCTGAAAATTTTTCTTGGAAAAAAATTTTATTCGATAGCCCATACGAAACTATATAAGAATGCAAATTTTTAAGATTGTGGTGCATTTCGTTTTAATGTGATAAATATTTAATCAAGGTAACTCGCCACAAATTTGACCATTTTTCCAATATTTGACCACGCCTCCTAAGCCCAGTTTTTGAAAAATTGAAAAACCGAAAACGCAATTTTCTAAGTTCCATATAGGGCTATCCATACAAGCTATTCAGAAGTTTATGGTACACGTGTTTTTTTTCGCTGGACATTTGGTGTGGAATGCCTCATATGTATGTACATAATAAACACTAGTGATATATGTTATACTTAAGTGTCAATCTTTCGCCACTGAAAAGTGGCGAAAAAAAGAACATACTTTGTGTGTCACGCCCATATTAAATTCATCAATGTTTCAGTTGAAGAAGAAGTACATCTGGTTCATAAGTTGTGGTGAATTTTGTAGTGAATGGTAAGCTCTTTTTTTGCTGGGATTAGTTGTACTAATGCCAACGAAACGGCACAAATGCCTAAAAAACTATTTACAATTGATTAAAAGATCATTTTTTACAATAAATATAAATTTTTTTAAAAACTTAAAATGGCGATATCTCGAAAACTAAGCCATTTGGAGGAAAATGTAGGGCATTTTTGGGTTATTGGATCTGCTTAGTTTCGCTGGTCCTCTTCACATGTATGGACCCCAATGGGTCCTAACTTTGAATCCAAGTAATTTGGGATTCCCGGTAAATATTGCCGACACAACAAAAAGTCCAAAAGCATTTTTGTAGCTCTTAGTTTCGAAAACCCTCAGAGCAATAATTTTTTAGTTATTCAGTTTCTAAAATTCTCAAGACCCTATTGGGCCCCTAAAGATAATGTTAAGGGTATGTGAATTTTCGGGAGTGCCAATTTTTTAGATTCAAAATTTGGACCAATTAGGGTCCACACATGTGAAGAGGACCGTCGAAACTATGGCGATTTGAAGAACCAAAAATGCCCTCCATTTTGCTCTGTCTGGCTTAATTTTCAAAATATAGCCATTTTAAGTTTTAAGCATAGTTTCGCGGGAAAAAAATCTGTTAAACTCCATATAAAAACAAATGAAATTTTGGTGAAAAAGTGAGATTTCAGTTTTGTTATGATTGTTTCTTTCTTATAATTGTCAAAAGTTGTTGATTTTTCAATGTTTTATTGCGATCTGAGGAGTTTAAAGTTTAAGTGAAATTTTCACCGTAAAAAACAGAGTACTTAGCTTTAACAAAAATAAAAAAAATAATATTGCTAATGCTTTGTTTTCATTAAGGCATTTATTAATGCCAATAAAATTTTTCATAATTGGCATTACTAATGCTAATAATTCCATAACGGGCATTGATTGAAACAATGTCAATGCTAAAAATTTCATTAGCATTAGTTTCAATATAATGCCAATGAAATCGTCAATTAATTAGTCCATTTATTTAAATAGCCCCATGTATGGTTAATATTTTCCATATGTTATACACAAAAATATAATTTTTTGTATTTTGCTTTTAAAAAAACAATCATATCACTCAAAATATTTTGTAGGCAAAAATAAATGAAAAACACATTTAAAACCAGTGAATAAACAATTGAAAACCATCCCAGTAATTATTCATTTGTTTTAACAAACATCAACATTTATTTTTTATTGTTGACCAAATTTTTTAAAATAAATAACATTAACCATTAAAAAATTACGTTTTTTAAATTATTTTTTACCAACAAATTTGAAAAAAATAACCTACGAAAACATTAACAAGTGAGAGTGTTAAATTCGGCTGTGCTGAATCTTTTATACCCTTCAACACGTAAAAAAAAAAAAAAATTGATAAGGGAGTTGTTTTTGGATGGGTGGGGGCAAGGTGGGGAGGGGTCAGTGAGCTAGGGGGACTCCTTGGCCCTCGCGGTATATGTTTACAAGTTAATTTTTGTGTGCTTTGTGCACTAAAGTATTATAGTTTTGTTATTATTTAAATTATTTTTTTATTCACGGCCTTAAAAGAGGGGCGGTCCAAAAAAAGCGAAATTTTTTAATCCCCTCACGGTGCCCTGGATAGGATTTAAATAAAGTTTTGGTGTTACTCCGATTTTTAAGTGGATTATGTTTTTAGACGATAAAAAAAAAATGAACCAAAAAAGCAAAAGAAGAATTTCTAAAAAACAAAAAATAATTTATTCTGTTGAATGCATTAAAATTTATTTATACAGTTGTAAATTCATCACATATTTACTTATCAGTAGGGATGAGATTTTCTTGCACTAAAAAATCGAAAATATGCGCTTAAAATATGCGCTAAAAAATTCAAAATATGCAATAAAAAACCTAAAAATATGCACTAAAAAATAAAATGTGTGCAATAAAAATCATGTTTTCATAGGAAAAACTACTTAAAAAGTAAAAATTAAGGCCGTGTTTAAAAAGTACCGTTTAAAACTTAATATAAGAAACATTTTTTAGAAATTAAAAATATCTTTAAAAAAAAAATTAAAAGAAAAAAAATATTTTTTTTTTATTTTCAAAATAAATTTTTAAAATTTTAAATAGTTTTTGAAACAGATTAATTTCAATATGGGTTTTTGCTAATTTATGCTAAAATATGCAAAAATATGCACTTAAAAGTTAGAAATATGCACAAAATATGCATTTAAAACCAAAATATGCAAAAATATGCATTTTCACCAAAATATGCAAAAACAAATCGATGCCATTTTAACGCAAATTTCATGATTCGAAAAGATAATTGGTCCATATCGTTTTTAGACTGTCGACAAAAAACATGCATTTGCATGGAAATCTCATCCCTACTTATCAGTGATATTTAAATATATATGTAACATATTTTTCCAGATATGAGACTTAAAAGAATAATTTCACTATTAATTGAAACTAAATGAAATATGTCCTTGTAAATTATTTAAAAATGTAAGTTCTTAAAAGTTTTCAGTGTACTACTCAGACGGACAGCAAAACTCAAAGTTCCCTCAATATAGACATTAGTGATTCATATCATTTTAAAAGAATTTATTCTTTTTTGTTAAAAATGTTTTTTCAAAACTAAAAAAGATCAGAAAATGATTGAAATAACTCCAAGAGTTAAAATTTTCATTAAATTAAAGAAGAAATTTCATTTAGTATCACTAAATAGTGAAATTATTCTTTTAGGTCTCATATCTGAAAAAATATGTCACATATTTAAATATAAATCTCAGTGATAAGTGAATATGTGATGAATTTACATCTGTATAAATGTTAATGCATTTGAAAGAATAAATTCTTTTTTCTCTTTTTGTAATTCTTTTTTTTTTCGCCAAAAAAAAAGCGCCTAGTACTTTTTTTTCTTTTTTGGCTCATTCTCCGTCTTTTATAGTCTAAAAACATAGTCCGCCTAAAAATTGGAGTAACACCAAAATTTTATATTAATCCTCTCCAGGGCACCGTGCCCTGGGTCCAGGTCTATAAACTTCTGCGATCATAAAAATGTTTCATTTCACAAAAATACAAAAAAAAGCCTAAAAAATTTACATTTTTAAGAGGTTGGTTTAGTTCTTCAAGGCGGAACTTTTTTCGCCTGGTCCGATTTGGCCCATTTCCGAACTTAAACTGCCTAGGAGCATAAGACATATTTATGCCAAATTTGAGGGGTCTTTCTTGTTTATTTTGGACTGCATCGTGTTAACTACAGACGGACGGACAGACAGACGGACGGACATGGTCCGCTTATAATCTGGACGACTTATGTGCCTTATAAATTTTGAATGAAAAGTCACATTTTTATATTTTATTTATCAAATTAAAGGAAATTTTTCCACCTTTTTATTGGTACCGGTTTCAAGTTTGTAGGTTAAATATTTTTTCGTACAGACGCCATTAAGCAAAATTAAGATTAAGAAATTTTGCACACTTTCACGTTTTTTGACAAATACAGTTGTTCAGAAATTGCTTAAACTTTTAATATTCTAAAATTTACAGTGCTTAGTGTTTTGAATCATTACGGGGCTATAGCAAGCATAAATTTAAAACCATAAACGCGTAAAAAAAATATCGTTTTAGCCCAAGTTTGAAAAAAAAACATATCAAGTTGAAAAAAACATACCTCCCTCGAGTGAATCCTGTAGGATTAAAGTTCTACGGAGCGATAAATGACTAAACCCTTCGCTTTTTAAACACCAATGTTTAAACGAAGTTTAAAGGTTGCCACATGAAACCTGCGTCAAATTTGATGTTAGAAATCACATGGAGTAAACAATGAGTTTTGCCCACAATTTTAACCAATCGAAAAAAATTTGCCATATGTAAAAAAATAAATTGAAGGAGAGTATAAAGAAGCAAAAAAAATTATAATACTGTTAATGTTAAGTATGATGCAGAGGTAGCACCGAAGGATGTGCAAAATTTCTTCATATTTTTTTCGGTTAATGACGTCTGTACTAAAGAATATTTAACCTACAAACTTGAAACCTGTACCAAAAAAAAGTGGAAAAATTTCCTTTAATTTGATACATAAATTATAAAAGTGTGACTTTTCATTCAAAAGTTTTAAGGCACATAAGTCGTCCAGATTATAACCGGGCCATTCTTTATGTTTCATAATTATAAGGTCATTTTAGTTTTTCAATTTTCTCTTTTACTAATGAACCGATCCCAGTCTGCACAGTTTCGATAAAAAATCGAATCGAATCCTGCACCAATACTCGATTCTATATCACCTTGCATGCCACATAGGAAAACACGCTTTATATCGACATTATATCGAACTCGATATCGATGAAATTCTTAGAGAAAACGATTCTTTTTCGAATCGATATCGACTCATTTTGCATACTGGGATCATTTTGGTGTCCTGGGATGATTAATTCATATTTCCATAAGCTATTAATTGGTGTGCATTGGAAAGTTGTTGTTGTAGCTTGTTGTTGTATTTTTTGTAATAATTAGTTCTGCAGTGTTTCATAAATAAAAGGTCACTTTGCTAAAAATGTACGAAAACCATTTTAAATGACAAACATGGCCTGTAGAGCGATATGAATGTTACTTCTGGGAATATATAGATTCATGTATCGTTAAATAGCGATATTGAGTGTAGCGAAAAATATTAGTTTTTCGGCCAAAAAGCACTATTCGGCTTTGGCCACATTTTTGGCCGAATATGACCGAATACCGAATAATTGTATAAAAGGTGTACTCAAGTGTTAAAAAACGCACTAAACACACTTTGAATCACATAAGTAAGCCACAGAAACATTTTATTAAGTGTTTTTAAAGTTAAAACAAGATTTTACACTCAAAAAAAATTTTCGATCGAAAAAAATTACACTCAAAAAAATTTTTATTTACAAAAATGTCTAAAAAAAGTTTTTTGTTCAAAATAAATCGTTCTAGACAACATTTTTATACATTTGTGTATTCCTCCGAGTCGAGTTTTACTTTTTTTCTTGTTTTTACTACAAAAATATTTTTTTTTTTTAATATTCGGCTTCGGTTTTGGCCGAATAGTGAAAATTGGGTCGAATATTCGGCTTCGGCCAAAAAGGTGTATTCGGTCGGACACTAATAATAAGCGAAAAAGTGAATTTTTAAACTAATTTTCAAAAATTTTACAAAATTAATGTATAGGCCCAATTTTTTTTTTAATATGTATAATATTTACGAGCCCGAGTAAAAATAAACATATATTACAATATATAACTTGATACAAACATAATAAATTATATATGATTATACATCCGTGAGATATTTTTTAAATTTTTTTAATGCAGTCATATGTAGTAATATATAATTTAATCATGATTCGGATTAAAAGGGATACGGTTGATATAATTAAATAAATTAATATGAGGGTCAATACAAAATCTGTTTTTCTGTATAATTTAACATCAAATTATATATAGCTTATTCTGTTCCATATAAAACTTTTTATGTTTCCAATTAACCAACAATTTTCTAAGTTTTTTAGGCAAAGTATAAGAAACTTTTTAAAATGTTCCTAAACATTTCCTTATTAGGGTTATGTATATCACCTATCTGGTTCGAAGCGTACCCAAACATTTTTTTTTGTTTTAGAAAATTATATGTTTGGTGAATGTATCGTTGACCTGTGGTGTATCTCAACCCAAACCAAAAAACACCAGGATTTTATATGTTTTTATGCAATTAGATCTAATTAGATCCACCAATATATAGCAATGTCTGGTCAAAACTCGGATGAAATCAAATCATATTTTATACAAGTTGATCTTTTTTAATGCAAAAACATCCACCATTATTCGGATCAAATTGCGTATAAATATATATTGTGTTACATATCATTATATATTGCATCTTATAAAAATTTTTACTCGGGAGAAAATAAAACAAAATTGTCTGAAAAAAGTTGTCTCTTGGCGATAAATATCGCCTTCTACCAGATTTGTTAGCACTTTTGCTTCGTTCCCAGTTGGCAACGTCCTCGAGCCATCCTCAGTGACGGAGCGATGACATGTCAGAGTCACACCTGACATCCACAAGACATCTCTATGTACTGGGTTGAGGACAGTTTCATACAAATTTTCAAAATGTCCTCACTCAAAGTCAGCAGTGGTCAGGGATGACCTTCTGGGGACATTTCACCTAAGACTTCCTTGCGGAAATGTCTGACATAGGTCATGCGAAAATACAAAAAATTTTCGCATTTCCTTTAGTTTTTACTTTTATCCATTTTCCTTTATAAAGTATCTTTCTCATATTTAGAAAAAACTTTTCGCCTTTTTTAGTCCCAACTGGATTTGAACCTGGAACCTCCAGTTTACTAGTCCCACACCTAACCACTTGTTCCAAACTTTATTTTTAAAATTGTTTGTCTATTTATTACTTTTATTCTACTTGTTAGATTTTGATTTTATTTTAATTAAGTCGATAATATTGCCATCTTTTTCTTGGAAATTGAAGAGTTGCCCAGATTTAAAATTCTAATTTAATATACTGCTATTCTGAAGACATTTCCTTTTAGACGTCTTAGAGGAATTGTCCACACTCTTAAAGCAAACATTCAGTGCTGACAATGTTAGGACATGTTATCAAGGATTGCCTATGATTTGTCAGAACCTGAAGACATTTCCCCAAGGAATCACTGTGGAAATTTCCTCAGTGACACATTTTCCAACTGGGTTCCTCATGGACATTATATCCAAATGGTTGATTTGAATCAGCCAAGAAATGCGAGTTATTTTAGATTGTTTACATCAGTTGTTATCTGAAACTACTTAATTGGTTAGGTTAAAGCTGCGAAAAGTCCATCGATTTGTCGTTATATTCATAGAAATTATCGTACGGACTTACAACAATTTTTAAGCAGTTATTAATCCTACATTTTTATCTAAAAAGTTAAATTCAAGTGTTGTTTGGCCTTGTGTACACATGTATATTAAATTCAGTATGAGTCATGATTGCTTCCAGCTTGGCGACATATTGCTTTGGTCAATTTATGCCCAGGCGTCGAAAAAAACTGTAATGGCTATTTTTTTTTTATTTTGAAGAAAACTAAAAATAGAACTTCTCATTTAATGGCTTTTCTCGATGTTTGTGAAACCATATTAAAAATATTTAATAAAAAGACAACTCGATTTAAGTAAAACCGCTTAAGCCCACTTCAGACTATAATACTGAGTCGTAAGAAAATACGTATCTTAAATAATACGAAATTTTCTCCGCTTGTCAAAAAATCTTTTAAAAAATCCTTTGCGTATTTACACCATCACATCTTAAATATTATCAAAATAAATACAACCCTGATCTTATGAAAAACGTATACGTTTTCTCATTTTTAGAGAAATTTCTAAAAATGAGAATACGTATCCGCTTGTCATTTTTCAATCCGTATTTCTCTTGGTTTTATACCGATTTGTGTTTACACCATACTATTTTATAGGTTTTGCAAAAAATTTTGACAGATATTATTACAAATATTATAGTCTGAAGCCACATTTAGCAGCAAGTTAAAATGCGACATTTATCGCCGTGAGACAAGTATTTCAGTCAATTTTGTTTTATTTTCTCGTAATTTATAAATATAAAAAAAAATTTGGACCCATACATTATTTTTGTAAAATTTTTGAGAGTTACTTTAAAAATTCACTTTCTCGCTTATTATTGCTAAAAACTAATATTTTTCGCTACATTCGATATCGCTATTTCACGTTACATGAATCTATATATTCCCAGAAGTAACATTCATATCGCTCTACAGGCCATGTTTGTCATTTAAAATGGGTTTCGTACATTTTTATCAAAATGACCTTATATTTATGAAACACTGCTGAACTAATTATTACAAAGAATACAACAACAAACTACAACAACAACTTTCTAATGCACACCAATTAATAGCTTATGGAAATATGAATTAATCATCCAAGGACACCAAAGTGATCGGTTCATTAGTAAAAAAGAAAATTGAAAAACTAAAATGACCTTATAATTATGAAACATACTATATACTTTAGGGGTCCCGGTCCGATATTTCGATGCTTTACACACGGAATGACAAAATGAGTATACCCCCATACTGTAGTTAGAGGGGTATAAAAATTATTGATAGTTCTGTTATTTTTACCAACAAATTCCAAAATATTCCAAATATATTTTTAAAAATTGTTAATTAAATTTTGGGGAATCGATCGCGCAATCAACTGCATTCTGGTCAGACACTCTTCCCATCGTTGCAAAGTCACGTGATACAAACATGTTTTTATATTTCTATAAATAATTTTTTGAATTTTTTTTCTACAAAAAAAATTACCAACAATTTAAAAAAAAATTACACAAATCATTAAAAATTTAAAGAATAATCAGTAGTTTTTACTTGCAGAACAAAAATAAATGAAATGTTAATGAAAGTCTTTATTCTTTAGTGTTATTTTTGAAACAAGACAGAAGTAGTGATTAAAAAAAACTGAACATCAAACAAATGTTTTTTCTTTTAAAAACGACTAAACGTAAAACTTTTTAAATAAACTACAAACAGTTAATGATAATTAATAATTTTTTGTGTGATGTTTTTTTCTGCTTGATATCAGCTCACTTGTGCGCCCCTGATAAAGAGAAGGCCAAATCAGTCGTTGTCTCACACGTCCATCCATTTGCCCATCTTTGATTAGCCTCCGTCTAGAGGCATACCAACACATTCCAATTCTGTTGGAACCTGTAAGGTAGTTCCTAGTCTTGCAAGCTCATCGGATTTGCAATTCCCTGGAATGTCTCTGTGCCCTGGGACCCATATGTGTCGTATGTTCAACTGCTTGGCCATCTCATTTAAAGACGTACGGCAGTTAAGGGCAGATCTTGTTTTCAGAAACATTGAATCCAGGGACTTGACCGCGGCTTGACTGTCAGTATAGATGTTGACTGCGGTTGTAGACAAAACATTGCAGCTCAACCAGTCAGCCACTTCCTTTATTGCCAGCATCTCTGCCTGGTAAACACTGCAATGATCTGGCAATCTTCGAGCCAGGCTCAATCCAAGCTCTTCCGAATGGACTCCAAAGCCCACTTGTTCGTGCAGCCTCGATCCATCTGTGTAAAAATTTATGGTGGCTCCACTACCCGAAATGTCCCCCATCCAAGATTCCCTGGATGGTATCATAGGGGTAAAGTGGCGCTGCTCCTCCATTGCAGCGTACAATTAAGTCGAATTGCCGACGCAGCCGCATACTGCCTACCCAATATGTCCAATGGTATCAGGTCAAGGAGGATTTCTAATGCAGCCGTAGGTGTAGTACGAAGAGCACCAGTGATGCACATCGACGCCATTCTATGTACCTTCGTGATACAAAGTTCGCTTTTGTTTCTAAAGCAGGCCACCAGACAATGATTCCATACAGCAAAATTGGACGCATCACTGCTGTATAGATCCAATGAACGACTTGAGGGCTTAAACCCCATCGTTTTCCAATGGCCCTTTTACAGGAGTATAAAGCAATCGTTGCTTTTCTCACCCGTTCCTCAATATTACGCCTGAAATTCAACTTCCTATCTAGAAATACCCCAAGATACTTGGATCCATCTGAGAAGGTTATTTCAGAGCCGTCCAGAGAAATAGGATCAAAAGCAGGAATCTCTGTTTTACTTGGATTAAGCTCTGTTTTATTTGGATTAACTCCTAGACCACAGTCTCTTGCCCATTTAGACAGATCTTTCAGAGAACCCTGAAGAATGCCCCTTAATGTTGGCAGATGCTTCCCCTTTACCGCTATCGCGACATCGTCAGCATATGCGACAACATGACAACCACGTGCTTCTAGAGATAGCAGTATTGAATTCAGTGCCAGGTTCCAAAGAGCGGCGAAAGAACACCTCCTTGTGGTGTGCCCCTATTGACAAATCGAGATATGACGGACGCTCCCAATTCAGACGTTATACGTCTTTGGGCAAGTAGGTTTTCCACCATTAAAACGATCCCACGCTTTACTCCCGGACCACTCAATGCCAAAATTATCGAGTTTGGGATGACATTATTAAAAGCCCCCTCTATATCAAGAAAGGCCACCATAGTGTACTCCCTTACCAAAAGCGATCTCTCGATGGTACCAACGAGCTCATGAAGAGCTGTTTCCGTTGATATACCCTTGCTGTATGCATGTTGCTTTGTCGAAAGCAACCTCGGGTCAATCACTACGCAAATGTGAGTCTATCATTCGTTCCATTGTCTTTAACAAAAAAGAAGACTGACTAATTGGTCTGAAATCCTTCGGAGCTGTGTGGGAACTTTTCCCAGCCTTCGGGATAAATACGACTCTGGTATCCCTCCATTTTAATGGAATATACGACCAGTTAATGCATGCTGTGTATAGATTATACAGCAACGGGGCTATATAGTCCGACACTTGCTGCATCTCAGCCGGGATTATACCATTAGGTCCCGGGGATTTATACGGCCTGAAGCTTTTTATCGCCCAGATTAATGTTTGCATATTTATTATTTAGCAATTTCAAATGCTTGGGCGTCAGAACGTTCCAAAACTTGAAACGGCGTCATAGAATTGCACGGAAAATCCGTGTTCAAAAGGAGATCCAGCGACTCTCCACTGGAGGAAGACCACACCCCATTAGGATCTTTTAGGTATACCAGGGTGCAAGGAGAAGAAGCCAGAACCTTGCGCAGCCTGGATGCCTCAGAAACGTCTTCTATGTTTCCACAGAAGTTTTTCCAAGAATCACATTTTGCATTTCTAATCATCTTCTTATAACTCTTAAGTTGCAGCCTGTATGCAGACCAGTCCTCGTCCGCTCTTAAAAATTTAGCCTTATTAAAGAGCTTTCTGCAGGAATCTCTGCTCGTCTGCAACTTATTTGACCACCAAGGTGGCTTTTTTTCCCTCTAGGCTTTGCAGAAGGGCAAGACGCATCCAGGCACCTATTACAAACACTTGTTATATGGTCAACCAGACAGTCCATTTCCGTCAAACTATGCGGTTCAGATAAGGGTACTTCACCCAAAAGCAAAGAAAGTCTCCCTATATTTCACCCAGTTTGTTCTCCTCAGATTTCTAGAGACTGTCTCAACCGGTACACGCTCCCTGAGTAAAAACTCAACGTAGCGATGATCTGAGAAAGAATGGTCTTCCAAAACTCTCCAGTCATCAATTCTATCAGACAATGTATCTGATACAAGTGTTACGTCAAGAACCTCTTGCCGCGTACTTGTAACGAAAGCTGGTTCACTACCCTTGTTCCAAATATACAGGTTAGTGCTTAACAAAACCCCAAAAGTGATTCGCCTCTATCATTTGTGTCTGTACTTCCCCATATCGAATGATGTGCATTAGCATCACATCACACTACTAACTGGTGTCCCCTAGATTCAGACTCCCGAATCAGACCGCCAAACTTCTCCGGGGGTATTGGCCCCGGATTAGGAAAATACGCATAGGCGAGCCAAATAGACTTCACATGAAGCTCTAAGCTAGCCGCTGTAACATCCATATCACTAAAAGTTGATAAAAATAATATATTTAAGCCATTTTACGCCAAGATGCAGGCTCTTGGTGAGCCCTCACCTTGGGCAACCATCAACTTAAACCCATGGGTTTTCAATCCGCAAACCCTGCCACCCCGCACCCAGGGCTCTTGGATAAAAACCAAGTCAACTGCTCCTGTCGTCAGGCGCAGCAATAGTGCAACTGAGGCTGCCTTACAGTGATGGAGATTTATTTGTAGGAACAGCAACATCTTGCTTTTTTTCCACCATCTTTTCCAACACCGTGTTATTGGTAGTGTCCGACCGAATACACCTTTTTTGGCCGAAGCCGAATATTCGGCCAAATTTTCACTATTCGGCCAAACCGAAGCCGAATATTAAAAAAAAAAAATAACAATTATGTAGTAAAAACAAGAAAAAAATAAAAGTCGACTCGGCGGGATACTCAAATGCATGAGAATGGTGTCTAGAATGATTTTATTTTAAGCAAAGATTTTTTTGGACATTTTTGTAAAAAAATATATTTTAGAGTGTAAATTTTTTTCGACCGAAAATTTTTTTTGAATGTAAAAAATATTTTTAGTTGCAAAAACACTTAGTAAAATGTTTTTGTGGCTTACTAATGTGATTGAAAGTTAGTTTAGTATGTTTTTCAACACGTGAGCACAAATATTATACAATTATTCGGTATTCGGCCTATTCGGCCAAAATTGTGGCCGAAGCCGAATAGTGCTTTTTGGCCGAATCCGTAGCCGAATATTCGGTCGGTCACTAGTTATTGGCTTCATCCTCCGTGTTATCAAAGAGGTCGCATTCGTCCCCAGATTCGGTTTCGAATAAGCCAGATGTGTGTTCCATCTGTTCTGAATCGGAGGCAACAGAACTCTCCGAATTCCTCACTGCATGGGCCTCGTCCTGTATGTCACCCATCGTGGCATCAGCTTTATCCTTCGTGCCACCACAGAGGTCGCATTCGTTACCAGATTCGGTTCCGAAAATGCCAGATGCATCTCCCATCAGCCTAGAATCGGTCAGCTGAATATCAACCTTTTCCAGATTCTCCTCCCCAGCCGACTCTGCCACTGGCTTGGCTGCGTCCAAAATAGGCTTCTGGTCGCCCTTGTAGACATTAACTCTTATATGAAAAAAGCCAAATCTAATAATGCCGTCAGTCCTGGCTAAAAGCGGAAGCGATTCCTCATTAACCAAGACCACTGCTTGACGACGAGCGCCCTCCATCTCACTTAATCTGGCAATTTGCCAATTCTGAGTTGGAGGGTCAGGATTGCAGACTTTTATCATCTTTAGAATCACCTCAGTGTCACTTGAAGCCATTGGTATCCATGCATGAGCTCTGGGTTGCGAGGGGATATCATGTTTTTCCACAACGTCCAGTCTGGCTCCAGGCCATAACTCTCCCACTTGGCTAATGGCAACCTTAAACACGGCTGCGGATGTTTCGTTCCCAAAAGCAACAAGTTTTACTCGCCCCTGATACCAACCTGCGTTGACAGTAGTAGGGAGAAAATCAGACATACTCTCAAGTAGCCTAAAGTAGATTTCATTTAATTTAGTTTCAACTAAACTCCACTTGTCCCTTGGAATACTAAAATCCCCATTTTGCCTGTTTATCAAAGCCCTAACGAAGTTACCTTTCACCACTTCACTAAAAGACTGAGCCCAGACGTTGCCGGTCACCTTAGATCTCTTAGGTAAAGGTTTCTTGTCGGCGAGCGCAACCTTTTACCAGACTTCGATGACGAGGCCGAAACAGCGCTCTGTTTGTCAGATGCTCGCATTGCCGAAAGTTTGTCCTGTTCTTCAATGACTCCTTTCGCCCATGATAGCGACGCCCTCACGTTCGGAGAGCTTCGTTCCATCGAGTTGGCTTAGTCTGTTAATTATTTTCAAACAAAGCCTTCTCTTGTTGTGCCTGACGTTTGATGGCTTAAGTTTCTTTTTCTTTTTACCACCAATATTAGGCTGAGCACCCCTACCAGAATCAAGGCGGGACTTCGAGGTCGCAGCTCTAAGACCAGTGCTAGGACCAGCACCAGTCGGTGAGGCAGAGCCTCGAATTAAATCGGTATCACTTATGTCCATTAGGGTTATGACTTTTTTTTTGCAACATCCTCCATTCACGGAATCGTGTAGGGCATGGAAAAATACTAAGAAATATGCTTATGATTTTTCCCGATCGTGAAAAAAGTTCACGCACCAAACGCATTGAAGTTTTATGTAAACATTTTTTTTTTTAAATTAATAAAAGTGATAACTAACTAAAATTTTTGTTGTTTTTTATTATAATCCTACATACAAATGTGTTTCACACCATTTTGTTACGAAAGTTTCGATAATTCGCGATGTAAGTGATTTTTTTAGCGATTAAAATATTCTGTAAGAAAATTACAAAAATCATACTTATTTTGAGTTAATTTGCTTACACTTAAGTGACATTTTTTTTTTTGCAGAAAAATGCAATAATAGCGCGAATTGGTCAAACTTTCATCTCCAAAATTGTGGGTAACGGTTTTGTAAGCAGTGAACCACAAAAACTTGGTTATTAAGAGAAAAGTGAAACTTTAATAAAAAAAATAAAAAAATCGTATTGTATACAAAACTTCAATGCATTTGGTGCGTGAAGTTTTTTCACGATCGCGAAAAACTAAACTAACAGTTTTTAGTTATTTTCCATGCCCTACACGATTCCGAGGATGGAGGTTGCATATTTGCAAAAAATGCAAAAAGTACTAACCCTAATGTCCATATTTTAATTTTCCTTGATGTGATAATGAAAATATCACAAAAATACCTATTACGAACAAACCTATTACGAACAATTTCAGTAATTCAATTAATAGCACGGAGTTAAATTAAAACACGTCCACACTTGTCAACAGTTGAACGAATCGCTTCTAGAGATAGCAGCATTGAATTCAGTGCCAGGTTCCAAAGAAGCGGCGAAAGAACACCTCCTTGTGGTGTGCCCCTATTAACAAATCGAGATATGACGGACGCTCCCAATTTAGACGTTATACGTCTATTGGCAAGTAGGTTTTCCACCATTAAAACGATCCCACGCTTTACTCCCAGACCAGACAATGCCAAAATTATCGAGTTTGGGATGACATTATTAAAAGCCCCTTCTATATCAAGAAAGGCCACCATAGTGCACTTCTTTACCGAAAGCGATCTCTCGATGGTACCAACGAGCTCATGAAGAGCTGTTTCCGTTGATCTACCCTTGCTGTATGCATGTTGCTTTGTCGAAAGCAACATCGGGTCAATCATTCTACGCAAATATGAGTCTATCATTCGTTCCATTGTCTTTAAAAAAAAATAAGACAGACTAATTGGTCTGAAATCCTTCGGAGTGAGAACTTTTCCCAGCCTTCGGGATAAATACGACTCCGGTATCCCTCCATTTTAAAGGAATATACGACCAGTTGATACATGCTGTGTATAGATTATACAGCAACGGGGCTATATAGTGCGACACTTGCTGCATCTCAGCCGGGATTATACCATCAGGTCCCGGGGATTTATAGGAGCTGAAGATTTTTATCGCCCAGATTAATGTTGGCATATTAATTATTTCCGAAGCAATTTCAGATGCTTGGGCGTCAGAACGTTCCAAAACTCGAAACTGCGTCATGGAATTGCCCGGAAAATGCGTGTTTAAAAGGAGATCCAGCGACTCTCCACTGGAGGAAGACCACACCCCATTAGGATCTTTCAGGTATCCCAGGGTGCAAGGAGAAGAAGCCAGAACCTTGCGCAGCATGAATGTCTCAGAAACGTCTTCTATGTTTCCACAGAAGTTTTTCCAAGAATCACATTTTGCATTTCTGATCACCTTCTTATAACTCTTAAGTTGCAGCCTGTATGCGGACCAGTCCTCGTCCGCTCTTGAAAATTTAGCCTTATTAAAGAGCTTTCTGCAGGAATCTCTGCTCGTCTGCAACTCATTTGACCACCAAGGCGGCTTTTTTTTCCCTCTAGGTTTTGCAGAAGGGCAAGACGCATCTAGGCACCTATTACAAACAATTGTTATATGATCAACCAGACAGTCTGCTGCGTGCTTGTAACGAAAGTTGGTTCACTACTCTTGTTACAAATATGCTCTAGGTTTTGCAGAAGGGCAAGACGCATCCAGGCACCTATTACAAACAATTGTTATATGATCAACCAGACAGTCTGCCGCGTGCTTGTAACGAAAGTTGGTTCACTACCCTTGTTACAAATATGCAGGTTAGTGCTTAACAAAAACTCCAAAAGTGATTCGCCTCTATCATTTGTGTCTGTACTTCCCCATATCGAATGATATGCATTAGCATCACAGCACACTACTAACTGGTGTCCCCTAGATTCAGACTCCCGATTCGCCAACCTTCTCCGGGGGTATTGGCCCCGGATTAGGAAAATAGGCAGAGGCGAGCCAAATAGACTTCCCAATTTAAGCCGTTTTTCGCCAAGATGCAGGCTCTTGGTGAGCCCTCACCTTTGGCAACCATCAACTTAAACCCAGGGGTTTTCAATCCGCAAACCCTGCCACCCCGCACCCAGGGCTCTTGGATAAAAACCAATTCAACTGCTCCTGTCGTCAGGCGCAGCAAGAGTGCAACTGAGGCTGCCTTACAGTGATGGAGGTTTATTTGTAGGAACCGCAAAATCTTGCTTTTTTTCCACCAACCTTTCCACCACCGTGCAGAGGTCCAAGTCGTGTGGCTCGAAGCCGGATTTGCGCCGCCGCCGACTTTATTTTTGACTTCAAGCCGCCGCCGAATGATGCGACTTATTTCGGCTAACGGCTTAGCCGATATTTTTAGAAAAAAAAATATTTTTTGTACAAAATATATTAAAATTATAATTTTTTCTATATATTTGTTCATTTAATACCTATTCAACTGATTATAACTTCACTTTTAAACAAATCAAACGTATTTTGAAATCGGCTTTAAAATCGTAGCTAATCAATTTAGAGGTTGAACCACAAAAAATAAAACGTTCAAAATAAGTCGAATAAATCCAGTTACATTACAAAACTAAATAAAAACAATTAAAGAATTGTGTCTTTTTAGTGTTTTTAGTCCAGTTTATAGTACTTTTGTAATTTTTTAAGAAATCATCGGCTTCAGCCGGCTTTAAGCCGCCGCCGACAATTTTTGCCTTAGCCGCCGCCGACGACAATTTCACTACGACTTGGACCTCTGCCACCGTGTTATTGGCTTCATCCTTCGTGTTTTCATAGAGGTCGCATTCGTCCCCAGATTCGGTTTCGAATAAGCCAGATGTGTGTCCCATCTGTTCTGAATCGGAGGCAACAGATCTCTCCGAATTCCTCACTGCATGGGCCCCGTCCTGAATGTCACCCATCGTGGCATCAGCTTTATCCTCCGTGCCATCACAGAGGTCGCATTCGTTACCAGATTCGGTTTCGAAAATGCCAGATGCATCTCGTTTTTAGATAGTCGTTTTTCTGTTCCAGTTCCTTGCCGTCCACTTAAGCATTTGCAACTCTCTTAGCCTGAGAGCCGATTTTGCTGCTGTGCTCTTAATGTAGATATCCATGAGTTCAATGTTTAGCATCACTTCCAGGCCGGCCTGGTGTGCCGATTTAATACCACCAGTGATACCCACACACGTACATTCTGTAGGTTACAAAGATGTGATTTTTATCCACTGCTCTCCACCACACAAGAGCCCCATATTTAAGTATTGGTCGAATTATGACACCATGCATCCAATGGATAATGTACGGTTTTAGACCCCACCTTCTTCTGAAAGTTCTTCTGCAGGCGATAAAAGCACATTACAACTTTTACATCCATTCCTCTGTATTCCTTTTCCAAGAAAGCTTCGAGGATTGTGACCAGGTATTTCGCCTTATTAGATTGTTCCAGGGGTATTTCATCTAATTTGGAAAGAAGAATCCTGTCTACCTTGGTCCTTTTTGTGAACATGACGAGTTCGGTTTTGGCGGGATTAACTCCCAGACAGTTGTCCTTTGCCCAATCGTTGGTAAAAACTTACCTTCGATTAGGATCACAACGTCATCAGCGTAGGCAATATCCTTTATACTAATTCCGTTGAGTGCCTCGAGGGTATGATTTATTACAAAATTCCACAGAAGAGGAAAGATCACTCCCTCTTGTGGAGTGGCCCTTGTAACTACTACTCGTTTCACCATCACCTATCTTCCCCCATCACCTATCTTCCCCCAGTTTCTGTAATAGAACGTCATTCGTCTGCAACGAATTAGCATGTATTTTGTTACAATAACAAAATACATGCAAATTCGTCGCGAACGATTGACGTTCATGTTACAGAAACTGGGGGTAAGAGTTAATTGCCCTGCTTTTCAGCATGCTGCCCGTCCATATAATAATCTGTGTGTCCGTCCCTGTATTATGTAGGGCATTAAGAATTTATGATATTTTGACATTGTTGAAGGCACCTTCCACGTCCAAGAATGATGCCAAAACATACTCTTTTTATACCCTACACCACTCTGTGGTACAGGGTATAATGACTTTGTGCTGATGTTTGTAGCTACCCAAAATATTGTTCCTATACCCACTCAAGTATACCGATCGACTCAGAATAACTTTTTAAGTCATTCTAACGATGTCCGTCCGTCCGTCTGTCCGTCCATCTAAACGTTGTAAACACGATACAGGTCGTAATTATCAACCGATTTGGCTGAAACTTAAAATTTAAGCTTCCTTTGGTATAAGGACGAAGCTTATTGAAATTTAAAAAAAAAAATCGGTCCATGTTCAGACCTATCTCCCATAATAACCCCATAATAACATAAACCAATTTAATAATACTCGGACCATTTTTGGACTCCATTTTTGAACCCCATATGAAAATTTCGCCCGATATTCAGTTAAAGCGGTTTATTGACCTATTTTACTCAAATTTGGTTTGTGAGTGTTTTTTACGCTAATTAAAGATTTGACAAAAGATAGATAAAATCGGTACATGTTTGAACTTGGGACCCATTTTCAGTTAAACACAGGTGTAGAGTATTATATGGTCGGTCTTGACCGACTATAATTTTCTTACTTGTTTTTTTTTTTTTGAAGATTATCCTCAATGAACCCGACAACATCACTTAAGGACATCTCAACAGACCTACCCATAAGATAGAAGGGTTGGACCTTGCTGAAGTTGTCTAATGTAAGGGTATTTCTCACATAGACATCTACCAGTCTTTCCAGTATTTTCAATAAAAACGATGACAATAGGTTTGTAATCCTTTGCGGTATTGTTGTTTATCTTTCCTGCTTTGGGAATAAATACCATTTTTATGTCGTTCCATTCGGAGGGTATGTACCCTAATGCAAGATACGTAGAAACCATGGCGTGATTATCCCGAGGGACTCCAGCAAGAGTGCCGGAAAAATACCGTCAGACCCTGCCGATTTGTAGGGCACTTTATCTTGCATTCGTCCACCATTGTTCTGATGAATTCATTTATCGGAATTGTAGCTGGTGAAAGTGTACCCAAGAGATTGTCTCTCTTCACCTATTCTTTACAGCCCGGGAAATGTGTATCCATCAGAAGTTCGATAGTTTCCTGACTGCTTTCTGCAAAGGATCCATCTGGCTTATTAAGACATCCTGGTACACTGGGATCCTTGGAAAGAACCAATTGGTTTTTTAAAAGCAGGTTTCTCCATTTCTGGAGGCGGTTAAGCTTTTACAAGACTTCTCAATTTAAATCAGTTCGGTTTCTTGGGGTTTCTATAAGGAATCCTATTCTCTACTGAGAGATCAATGCTGAAAAGTATCCAGTAATGGTTTGAGAAGTATCATTTGTTAGATACCCTAATAGTTCGAGCCAGTAATGGTCCGAGAAGTATCATTCGTTAGATACCTTCCAGTCTGAAATTGTAACCTGTTCTCTAATTTTATTATAGAAAGTCAGCCTATTTCCCTTGTTACATATAACTAAATTTGTGGATAGAAGGTAGTTAAAAAGGGACTTACCTCGCCTATTGATGTCAGTGCTTCCCCACAATGTATTGTGAGCATTATCATCTCCACCTTGGTTTTACAAACCTCGGCATGCTACTTCGGTTTACCGTCTTCATTTTTGCTTTTGGCGGTTAGACCCCCGCAAATCTTAGTACTTCCCACAGCAGGACAACGAGATGTGGAGGGGCGTGTGTCCAGTACTTCTAATTTAGCGGATCGGAGTTGATATGGCGCACAGACTGATCTAAGATCGTCATAGCTTGGCACCGACCTTGTGCTTGGACGTTTGGCGTGTCCTCCTTGCCGAGGGTATTCACCCTTTCGTACAGCCGTGTATTGAATTCATTCTCTGCTTTAGACGATTGTGCTTTGTACTTAGGGTAGCTGGATCGCGTTGAGCCAACTTTTTCAAGTACCTGAGAGAGCGCCTAAAGCCTGCCAAACGTTTTGTGTCATCCTTCACCTGGGTGGCTACAGTAACTGTGGTTTAATTTGCTGCACTTTGACCCCTTTTTCAGTCCCGGAATCGACACTCTCCTTGCAAATTGGTGTCACAGTCTAAAGCCATGTTAGCCTGCCTGGTGAGAGATGACGTTTTTTGTTTCTCTACCTCAGCAGCATGTCCGCCATCAAAGCCTGAGGTAGACGCCTGGACAGTAGTTGGGGCTGACGTGTGTGGGACCTGCACATATTGCGCTTTGGTCATAGAATCCTTATGTGTGGATTCTATGGGTGGATTAGCGTATATAGTCCGTGTACCACTTGCTGATATAATATGTATAGGTGCACTCATCATAGGGGGGGTGGTTGGTAACCTTCAGTTGTGCCATTCGCAATTTTCGGTGTTGGACGTAAGACATTGTTAAACAAAAAAGTTGTAAAATTCCATGAAATTTGTCCCATAGAAAAATTGTCAGATTCTAAAACATTTTTCGTATAGAAAAATTTTAAGATCTAGAGAAATTTTTCAAACAGAAAAATTCTTTAGTTTTAAGAAATTTATCGTATTTGAGATGCTCAGACATTTTTTTTGTAATCTCAGATTTAGAAAAATTCATAATTTCTATGATATTTTTCGTATAAAAAATTTCAGGTTCTGGCACATTTTTTGAATAGAACAAATTTTATATTGTTTGACATTTTTCGAAAAGAAAAATTCTCAGATGTATAAAATTTTTTGGTTAGGGTGGCGGTTTTCGATTGACCTCTTAGTCCATAGCGATACGACAAAACTTTTTCCGCTAGCGGTTAATATCCTAATATCGATTCGCGTTATATCCTGCAAAGTACCGAAACTTGTCTGACCGGTAGTGGATCGGCGACTCCTTGCCACCAATGAGCATTGCCAACGTATGTGTTCCATTGTTTCATCCACTCCTAGTGCGCATGTTTTACAACTAGCGTCTGCAATAAGTCCAAAATTCTTGGCATGAAAGCCGATAAGACAATGACCAGCTATTATCCCAGTCAGAGCTCAACATTCCCTTCTCGTAAGTGATAGTAGAGATTTAGTTTTCCCTTGGTCATAAATTGGCCACAAAGTTCTGCTGATTTTGCATGTTGTTACTCCACTTCCTGTTCGCCTTTGTTTAGTTTAAGTGTTGAAGCGGTGGCAAAACTGGCACCATGGTACATATACCATCAGCTCCAAGGTTTGCGAGATTAGATTCTAAAACATTTTCGATATAGAAAAATTCTCAGAATTGGAGACTATTTCGTAGAGAAAAACTCTTTAACACTGAGAATTTTTTTAGTAGAAAACTTCTCGGATTCTGAGACATTCTTATAGTGCGTTTACACTGGTCCTCTAAGCTAGCTTAAAGAAGATTGTGGCTCCAATCCAGTTTCAATCTATTAGATTGCCCATACAAATTAATTTTTTTCAATCTAGTAGTTTAGGCTCTAATCGGCAAACGCAATCTGGTAAAGTTAAATACAACTCTGTATTTCTATTATTTGCATTTTCCAACACTGAAAAACACCGACACAAAGCCTGCCGTTTTGATGACGCCGCCAAGTATGATTATGCCGCCGTCATTGTTATTTGTAAACGCCGTCACTGTCCTTGTTAGTCATGCGACGACTAATTACCGGCGCTGTCTTTTGACGCAGTCACACACATTTATTACCAACTTGTTGTTAAAAATGCCAATCTTAATCTTCTCAAATGTAAAAAATGCCAATGTAAACGGTACAGTTTGCAAAGTAGATTAAAATCGGAATTTACTAGATTAGAAATCCAATGTAAACGCACTATTAGATTCTATGACGTATATTTTTTTTGTTTTTTTAAACTTTTACTAACTTTAACACGTTGGTAAGAAAAGAAGAATGTATAAATCAAAAAAGTAAAAATGCAGTGAAGCGTAGAAAAGTATAAGCTTTCGATATAAACAAGAAAATTAACAAAATCGCTTTTTTAAAAATTCGATTGTTGCCAAGAAGCCCCATATAGCTGCCCCTATGTGGATTGTGAGACATTTTTCGTATAAAAAAATTCTCAGATATTTAGACATTTTTCGTATAAAAAATTTCTTAGATTCTGAAATATTTTACGTATAAAAAATTTATCAGATTCTGAGACATTTTTCGTAGAGAAAATTTTTTGTATAGAAAAATTTTCAGTTTCGTAGACATTTTTCGTATAGAAAAATTCTCAGATTCTGAGACGATTTTTGTATAGAAAAATTCTTAGATTCTGAAACATTTTTCGTATAAAAAATTCTCAGATTCTAAGACATTTTTCTATGTACTTTAAAATCATTAGGTAAAGAACTGGGAAAAGTTGGTGTAATTTTATTTTCGTATCATTTTTGGAAGTGCACTCAAGAAGAGCATGCTCATAAAAATAGTTTCTGCGGAAGGTAAAGTTCGGCACCTATCGCTATGTAGTGAAACCACTTACCTTTCTCTTTGAACTACTTGTTATTTTTTTGCTGGATTGTAATAAAAAAATGTAAAATAAACACCAACTACTACTTTTTTAATATAATAAGTTAGAATATTAAAATTTTTTGTTTATAATTTCATAAATTTACCACAAAAACAATATTTATTGCTTAATAGTGCATTTCTCTCTATTTACATAATTATTTCAAGATGGGGGACGTTGATCCTGAGACACTTTTGGAATGGCTGTCTATGGGCCAAGGAGATGAGCGAGACATGCAACTAATTGCCTTAGAGCAACTTTGTATGCTGCTTTTGATGTCTGATAATGTGGACAGATGTTTTGAAAGGTAAGAAATAAATCATCTTTAACAGGAAAGATTGTGAGATTGTCTTTTTTTTTACATATAACGTATTTTTATTTACAGTTGTCCACCACGAACTTTTTTACCAGCTCTTTGTAAAATTTTTCTTGATGAATTGGCACCCGAAAACGTCCTTGAAGTAACAGCTCGTGCGATTACATATTATTTGGATGTATCTGCCGAGTGTACTCGCCGTATTGTAGCCATTGATGGCGCTATCAAAGCCATTTGTAATCGTTTAGTAGTGGCCGATTTGTCATCACGTACGTCTCGTGATTTAGCTGAACAATGCATTAAAGTCTTGGAATTGATATGTACACGGGAAGCTGGCGCTGTCTTTGATGGTGGCGGTCTTAACTGTGTTCTCACTTTTATACGGGATTGTGGCTCACAAGTGCACAAGGATACTTTACATTCTGCCATGGCTGTGGTATCGCGTCTTTGCACAAAAGTTGAACCCAATACTCCATGCATTCAAAACTGTGTTGAAAGTCTGAGTACATTGTTGCAACATGAAGATCCCATGGTATCCGATGGAGCATTGAAATGTTTTGCTTCAGTAGCCGATCGATTTACACGAAAATGGGTTGATCCTGCACCTCTGGCCGAATATGGACTGGTAAATGAATTGCTAAAACGTTTAAGTAACGCTGCCGGTCCAGTTGGTAACAGTGGCTTAACTGTAGCCGCTGGTGGTGGTGGTACAACTCCAACAACTGGTGCACCTTCCACATCAGCAGGAGGTACCCAGGGTGAACCACTAGCTGCTCCCGTTCCTGCACCCATCCAAAAAGCTACAACTTCTGATACAAGCCGTTCATCGCAATCGATATCTACAACTATTTCACTATTATCCACTTTGTGTCGTGGCTCATCTTTAATAACACATGATTTATTGCGTTCTCAGCTTCCAGATGCAATAGAACGAGCTCTCAAAGGCGACGAACGTTGTGTATTAGATTGTATGAGACTAGCAGACTTACTGCTTCTTTTACTCTTTGAAGGTCGCCAAGCATTAAATCGAGTAGGTGCTGCCGGTGGACAAGGTCAACTGACTGCTCGTGCCCGTCGCAATGATTCTACGGTAGAGAGAACTCATCGTCAATTAATTGATTGTATTCGCTCAAAAGATACTGAAGCTTTGCAAGAAGCCATCGAATCGGGTGGAATCGATGTAAATTGTATGGATGATGTTGGACAAACTCTTTTGAATTGGGCCTCTGCATTTGGCACATTAGAAATGGTTGAATACTTGTGCGAGAAAGGTGCCGATGTCAATAAGGGTCAGCGCAGTTCCTCTCTACACTATGCTGCTTGCTTTGGAAGACCCGGCATAGCAAAAGTACTACTTAAATATGGCGCCTATCCTGATTTACGTGATGAGGATGGGAAAACACCTTTGGATAAAGCACGAGAACGTAATGACGATGGTCATCGTGAAGTAGCTGCAATTCTACAATCACCTGGTGAATGGATGGCAGCTGGACATAGTCTTGCCAATAAAGATGGCACTGACGATAATGCAACTATTGAGCCACGCGGAGATCCCGAAATGGCTCCAGTCTATTTGAAATTATTTTTACCGATGTTTTGTCGTACCTTTCAAGGCACAATGTTGAGCAGCGTACGTCGCGCTAGTTTGGGTTTAATTAAGAAAATGGTTCAATATGCACAACCGACTGTCCTTAAAGGACTCTGCGACACACAGCAGCAGCAAGAATCAAATGTTCCAGAAGTCTCAGTTGTTGTTACAATTAACACTAGTGGCAATTTGGGAACTCTATTGGTTGAAGTAGTGGCCAGCGTTTTGGATAATGAGGTAAGACCATTTAACATACGAAATAGCTCAGTGTGAAATTCGGTTCATTTACACTTTATGTTTGTTGATCGAAAAAAAGAAGGAAAATCAAAAACGTTGCACTCATTTCATAAATTATTTTACTTTTTTTTCGTTACACAATTAATTTTTAAACTAAATCAATTATTACTATATAGATAAGCTACAGTTGGCCAACGATAAGACCGACTTTAACGTGCAACGGCATGTTGAAACCTGCTCGTAATACAACAGGGCCAGCGGATCCACGCTATATTGTGCCCTTGGAACCAAAAACTGAATATAGGGTAACGAACGTTTTGTTGTGTTTAGGGTTATAAACTCTCATCATGGTTACACATTAATTTACTGTATGCCAAATTTTTTTTGTTTGTTTTTGAAATCCATGTTGATATCCAGTGTTAAAAATGTAATTTGCGATACAAGTTTTAAATAACAATATTGCGCATTAATCAAAATCACTTGTTTAATGGCCCAAAAACCTAATGCTTTTAATATGCCTGTCTTTAAAAAAAAAAAAAAAACGTTTTTATTTATTTTTGTATTCTAACACTGAGTAACATTTCTAAAATTTTACATAAAAATATTGAAGTGTTTCATTTATAATTGATTTAATTGGCAATTTACTTAAACATTCGTTTTGAGCTATGTATGTTTGTCAATTATAGCACTGTGCTACAGTGGAAAAATACCTTTGATAGGTTGTTGGTTTCGAGTAGATCACAAAAGTGTCCAATAACCTTGCCAGACATCATCACATTTTAGAGTTATTTTCAAAAAAAAATTTTTTGGGAATTTTCTCACGTGCAATTAAGAAACTTTTCAACCGATTTTCAACTTTTTAACTGTTTTGGATAGAAGAAGTGTAATACTTTCCATGTGTGTAAAATGGTTAGAAACAAATTTATTGATTTTTTTTTTCAATAATATCAATTTTTTTAACTTTTCCGAGTTTATTTATTTATTAAATTTTACAATCGAGCCTAGTATATTAGGCCTTATATGATTGCTTATTCGATTTTATCGATTTTTTTCTGCTACAGTTCATTTAACAATCTTCATATTTCTAAAATTATTCTTAAAGAAAATTTAATTCTGAATACGAGCTTTATGCTGAAATATAATATATATTTTTAAAGCTTTTTGGCTAGATGAATTCGAATCTGGCATCAAAATTGCTTTATCGCGTCATGTTTTTGAGATATCAAACATATCTTGCTATCTCAAAAACCTAATGAGATAAAGATAGATAGATAAAAACTTTAAAATTATGGTATTATATTTTTTTAAATTTGTAGATTGTTGAATGGACTATGGCAGAAAAACATCGATAAGTTTCAAAATATAACAAAAAAAATAAATATTATTGAAAAATCCATACATATCTTTCTTATAAAGGGTGTCCAAAATTGAGGTATCATTTTAATTTTGATGCCATTTTTTTCCACTTGAAATTTTTATTCTAAATTTTAATTTTCAGATTCTAAATCAGCGATGCGCACACATATACTATAACATTTATGCTTGTGTGGGTAGTAGCAAGCGAAAAGTCAACAAATTTGCTCAAGCAACAGAATTTTATAGTGTATGTGTGTTGACAGCGCACAAGCAGCGCCTATTCCCGCGGGAATAGGAATTACAAAAATGCGTATGACTGTTCTAAATACATTCCGGCTACCCGAGTAAAAATTTTTATATGATACAATATATAATGATATGTAACACAATGTATATTTATACGCAATTTGATCCGAATAATTTTTTATTTTTTTTTATTTTATTTATTTATTAAAACAGCTACAAATATAACAGCTGAGTAAAAATAATGCTTAATGCTAATACTTTTTACAAAAGAAAATTAGTTATTATTGATAGTTATTAGAATTAAGGTAATCACTAAGTCTCCTCTTGACAACGTCTACTGGATCGCTGAAATCAATAAGATGATAAAATTTATTAGCTTCAGCACAAACTTTACGAAGTGGATCGAAGTCAGCATAGTTGGAGCGGTAAAATTGTAGATGCAGAGGAGTATAGTACCTTGAAAGTCGATGTGGAACATTCATGCATACATTTCCCAGCAGAAATACGGAATCAATATTGCCATTAACAAGATTTAAAACAAAAGAAACGTTTAATACAATTCTTCTACTCTTTAGCGTAGGAAGTTTTATAAGAGCCAAGCGACTACGATATGGAGGAAGTGACAATTCAGGATTCCAATCAAGATTACGAAGGCAAAATATAAGGAACTGCTTTTGGACTGACTCTAATTTTGTAATATAAATATTGTATTGAGGATCCCAAATTACTGACGCATATTCAAGAATTGGCCTTACTAAAGATGTGAACAGCTGTTTTGTAACATATGGATCATTAAATTCTTTTGCCCAACGCTTAATAAAACTCAGCACGCCAGTTGCTTTATTTACTGTCATTATAATATGAGCATTAAAGCTTAATTTCTTATCAAATAGTACTCCTAAATCAATGAAGGAGTCTACGGCATCAAGTTTATAATCACCAAGATAATAATCAACTGTAATAGGAGAGTATCTAGAGAAAGTCATATATTGACATTTTTTCAAGTTTAACTCCATTAAATTGACATTACACCAATTGAAAAAACAATTTAAATCTGATTGTAGAAGTAAGTGATCATCATAACTGGAAAATGTAGCAAAAATTTTAACATCATCGGCATACATCAAAATTTTGCTATGATGAATGGACTTCGGCAGATCGTTGATAAATAATAAGAATAAGAGAGGACCAAGATGACTTCCTTGAGGAACTCCAGAAATAACTTCAATGTGTCTAGATTTTGCATTATTGAAAATTACGCATTGTTGACGGCCTATTAGATAAGAACTAATCCATTTAAGAAATCTACTGGAAAATCCAATACTATCAAGTTTTGACAAGAGTAGATTATGGTTAACTTTATCGAACGCCTTGCTAAAATCCGTATATACTACATCAGTCTGTTTACTGTTACAAAAACCAGAGTTAATGTACGATGATAATTCCATGAGATTAGAACACGTTGAACGACCTTTGCAAAAACCATGTTGTACGGGAGATATAATGGAGGACATTTGGTGAGAAAGAATATCAGTCAAGATTTTTTCGAACATTTTAGGGATAACGCTAAGTTTAGCTATAGCTCTATAGTTGTTAACATCACTGCGACTACCAGATTTATGAAGAGGAATTATAAAAGAGTCTTTCCAACTTGAAGGAAAATATCCATACTTAAGTGAGTAATTATACAATTTAGTTAACGGGGATGATAAAACTTCGGCACAGTTCTTTAAAATGTAACTGGGAATACCATCTGGGCCAGGTTTAAATGAGGTTTTTAAGCATTTTAGATTTTTGAGCACAGTTATAACATCCAAAGAAGAAACCTTTATTGAAGAAGTTTGAAGAATGTCATAAGGGTATTGAGTAGTAGAAAACGGTCTTGTTGAAAATGTTGAGGCAAAGAAATCAGCAAATGTGTTAGCAATATCGATATCATTAGAAAATACTAGTCCATTCATTTTCATAGTTGTTGGATACGACGAAACTTTTCGTTTGGAGTTGACGAAGTTATAAAACATTTTTGGATTGCTTATTAAGTTTGACTTCATATTATTTAAATAGGCGTCATAACATTTTTTATTTTCTAAGTTGAAATGGCTTCTGGCAATGAGATATAAACTCTTGTTAGTTGGATTATTATTTTTCTTAAACTTTTTAAACAGCCGATTTTTACGATTCTTCAGCCATGCTAAAGTGCCAGAATTCCAAGGAGGTCCGCTAACATTAACAGTTTTGACTAATGGAACACATTCAGAAATGACATTGGAAAGAATTTTATAAAATTCTTGTAAAATTCGATCAAAGTTACTACCATCATCATTAAAAGATAAAACTTCTTGCCAGTTTATGTTAGATAGAATTAAATTAATTTTATGGAAGTCTGTACGTTTATAGCATAAAGTGTGAACAATGCTTGAGACTTTACGATTTAGTTGAATTGGAGTAGATATTAGAAGAGTTGGGTGATGACGATCTTCAGGAACACTAATTGGATCAGTTCGTACAGCGTCTAGAACGGATGGATTATTTACAAATACTAAGTCAAGTATCCTATCATTTAAGTTTGCAACACCGTTTATTTGATAAAGACTCATGTTGGAAATAGATTCCAGGAAATCATGAGTATAATCCGTTGGAGTAATTGGAGTTAGGAAGTCCGCATCAACTAATGGAACCCAGGAAACAGCTGGTAGATTAAAATCACCGAGAGAAATCAATAAGTCCTCAGGATTAAGTTTATCCGCAACATAATGGTGGATGTTTTTGCATTAAAAAGATCAACTTGTATAAAATATGATTTGATTTCATCCGAGTTTTGACCAGACATTGCCATATATTAGTGGATCTAATTAGATCTAATTGCATAAAAACATGTAAAATCCTGGTGTTTTTTGGTTTGGGTTGAGTTACACCACAGGTCAACGATACATTCACCAAACATATAATTTTCTTAAACAAAAAAATGTTCGGGTACGCTTCGAACCAGATAGGTGATATACATAACCCTAACAAGGAAATGTTTATGAACATTTTAAAAAGTTTCTTATACTTTGCCTTAAAAACTTAGAAAATTGTTGGTTAAATGGAAACATATAGTGTTATATCGCGACCTTGGAACAACAAGGTTCTATTTGCACCAACACTACTATTGAGAAAACTAAGGTTGAATATTGTTAATCGCTTTACTAAGTCAGTTTTGCCTAAATTTAAAAACGGTTTTTGAATAATTTAAAATTAGTCCTTAAATTTTATAATGTATTTGAAAATATTCGCGCTACTATATTAGTTTTTGCGCAATTTGAGTCCCAAAAAGCAGATAGAACTATGTTGCTCAACGATGAGGCACATGAATTTGGACAACATGGTTCTAACTGCCAAATAGAACCTTGTGTTTCTGTAAGAAATAGTTTTTTGCAGATAGAACCTTGTGTTATTTGGATTTACATATAATAAAAAAATATAAATAAACCGACTTACAAGGTAAGTCTCCCTAGCGTCCACCTGGGATCTTCATAATACTTTTTTTTTATTTTGTAGAGCAGGAAAAATAATGCCACAAGTTATTTAGGGGGTACATAAAAGGAAGATAACGGTCAGTTTTTAGTCCCAGTAATGAGTATTTCATTGTAATGCTTTCATCATCGGGATGAGTTTTAATAAAATACTTCATTGCTAGGGCACAAGAATCGCTCCATGTTAACAGTTTTGTGATATTCTTGTTTCGAATACTTTTTTGGAAGGCTGATTATATCGTTCACACTTCTTCCGCCAGTATACTCAGTCCACAAAGCACAGTATTTTTTTTTTGTTGTTGACAAGTGTGCTGTACCTGAAGTTTTATTGAAAGCCTTTTATTTCATGTGTTTTTACTTCAAAAACCTTGCTTCAGGAATTCGTTTTTGGATTTTAACTCCTAATCGCATCTTTTAGCTACCCCAGTAACATTATTTTTCTTCTCGTGTGCGTTGAAACGGTTTTTTGGGAGTCGCAAAAGCTCCAAGCTAAGCCACTAGGGAAGAAACTCTTTATCTTAAATAAGTTTCAAGATAATGCTGTGCTCACGTGACTTTAAACACATATTTCTCTTTACAGTTGGTTCTGCACTAAAAAAAACCTTTAAACATTCTTTGTAATTTCAGAATTTTTTTCGTAAATGTAAAATTTCCAAGGTAATTTAACTAAAAAAATTTAGTTAAGGCACGAGAATTCCTTGTAAGCATTATCGCATCAAAAAAGTTGTAAATTTCCAATTTTATTGGTAAAAAACTTGTAAAATTACAAAAAAGCTCGTAATTTTTACTACCAATTCTCGTAAAATATGAGGTAGCACAAAATCTAATTAAGTTACGAGAAGTCCTTGTAGTAGTAAATTTACAATTTTGTTGGTGAAAACCTTGTAAATTGTTTGAAATTTTACAAGCTTAACTAGGAACTCTCTTAAAATAGGAGGTACTCGTATGAAACAATAATTTTACGATACTTTTTTGGTAAATTTACAAGATTTAATTTTTACACTGTGCACTCAAAAAAAACCTTGTCAAATTACTAGAAAAAGTCTCGTAATCCTATTTTAATTTGTGTTTTGTTTGATCAAAAATTTTTTTTTTTGTAAATTTACAATTTCATTGGTAAAACGTTAGTTATCCTTGCCAAAATTTACGAAAAAATTTTAAATTTACAAGAAAAAATTGTTTTTCACAAGGAATTTTAGTAATTTTATAATAAAAACATAAAATTCGTAATTTTTACAAGGTATTCTCGTAAAATAGGAGGTACCAAAAAATTTAGTTGAGTCACGAGAATTCCTTTTAAATTTTATCGCGTCAAAAAAGCTGTAAATTTACAATTCTATTGGTAAAAAGCTTACAAAATTACAAAACAATTTTGTAATTTTTACTAGGAATTCTCGTAAAATAGGAGGTAGAAAAAAAATTACAAGCTTTTCTTATCATTTAACAAGTTCTTTTGTTTAGTGTATTTGTGCAATATGCAATTTTTAATCTGTGCTACATGGTTCTGTTTCCAATTAATGTGTCCACATGGTTCTATCTGCAAAATAATATGGGCTTTATTGGTAAACAAGGTTCTATCTGCCAGTTAGAACCTTGTTAACTGAATCTCAAACCAGAAACACGTAGATAGAACCTTGTTGAATTGAATATCTCAGATGCTGTAAGAGATAGACAAAAACTGAGAACGCCAATCGAAAGAGCGTAGTCGCTTTAGTGCGATGCGATATATAACTCATTTTTGAAAAAAATGTCAGTTAGAACCTTGTTGTCCCAAGGTCGCGATATATGGAACAGAATAGCATATCGAGGGCCTATATTCAAAACCCTCTATCTTCCATTTTCACGAAAATGGCTTTTTGATGGCTAAATATTCAGTAAAACGGCCCTCATCTATGGTGTAAAATTCAGAACAAATATATTTTTTTTTGCTATTTTATTTGCATTTTTGGTTTTCTCTATCTCTTACACAATTAATTTTTCTGAATGCAAAACCCTCTATCTTTTCAAATAATTAATTTATAAATATTTTTTTTGAATAATTTCATCATGCATTACATGTTTTCATACTAATTTTTGCATGCTGAACATGAATTTGTCAACAAAATTCCAGAATCACGATTTTGGTCCACTGATGCTAATTTTTTCTCAAAATTCTTGTTTGACTTTTTTGAAAAATATGGCTCAAAATTTAGATGTCTTGTGTACATTATGAAACAAAAATTTTAATCTTAAAAATCGCGATGGTGAGCAGCATCTGTGGACCAAAATCGCGTTTTTAATTTTTTACTATTTTTTATATAACATACTCAACAGTTTGTCATCTTTTAAGATGAATTCGGCAAAAAAAATATTTTTTGTCTCAAAAATCAGCACCTGTGGACCAAAACCGCGATTTCGGAACTCTTTATAAGCCGTAATCATTAATAAATCACGTTAAAATTTTACCGATGAGTAAATGAAATCACAATAATTCATTTTTATTAAAATGCAAAACCCACTATCTGATCATTTTCATTCACGTACTTTATATTTTTGAGAAACTAAACCCTCTATCTTTCATAATATCCCCAATAGTGCAAAATTTTAAAAACGAATTATATGTGAGATTCAGTAGTTGATTTAAAAAAATATTGTAGAATATCGAATTTTAATTACTCTAACAATACGCGAAATAAACAGTTTTTTGGCTCTCCTGAAAAGTTGTGTTTTTTAAGATAGAGGGTTTTGAATATAGGCCCTCGATATATATAATATTATATTAAATTATACAGAAAAACAAATTTTGTATTGACCCTCATATAATTTTATATAATTATATCAACCGTACACCTTTTAATCCGAATCATGATTCAATTATTTATAACTACATATGACTGCATTTGAAAAATTTTGGAAATATCTCACGCGATGTATAATCATATATGATTTATTATGTTTGCATCAAGTTATATATTGTTATATATGTTTATTGTTACTCGGGTAGTTAATATGGAACGATACACGAAGGAACAACGTGTTTTATTATTATTTTTTTTTTGAAAAAGGAAAGAAGAAAATTAGAATTTTTTAGCAATATAATCTTCACCGACGAATCCCATTTCCAGCTCAATGGCGACGACAACAAGCAGAATTGTCGCACTTGGGGTGAAGAGAATCTAAGAGTTATCTTAGAGCAACCATTACATTAACAAAAAGTTACGGTTTGGTGTGGTTTGTTGTCCGGAGGAATCATCAGACCATATTTTTTGAAAACGAAAATGGAAATGGAATTACGGTCAATGGAAATCGCTACAGACAGATGATCCGAAGGTTCTTGTGGCGGAAAATTGATAACTTAGACGTAGATAATATGTGGTTTCAACAGAGTGGTGTCACTTGTCACACAGCAAGAGAAACAATGGATCCTTTGAAAGACAAGTTCGAAAACCGGCTTATTTCTCGCAGAGGAGGAGTAAATTGGCCATCAAGATCGGGTGATTTAACACATTTAGATATTTTTTATGGGGTTTTTTGAAACCGAAAGTGTACTGCAGTAATCCCACAACAGTTCAAGAGCTTAAAACCAAAATTATCAAGCATATATCAACCATTGACAACAGTTTATTGAAAAACGTGTCTAATAATTTTGGTAAAATATTGGGAGCCTGCCGAGCCAGTAAGGGGGGTCACTTGACCCACATGATTTTTTATTTTTAACCGGAACCTATTTGTAATAAACTGGAATAAAAATATTTTTTATATCTGAAAAAAACTATTTTTTTTCATTAAAATTAAAATGATACCTCAATTTTGGACACCCTTTATGTTCACAAACATGGAAGCTCTATTCGTCTTCTATCTAAAAAAGTTATAAAAGTGAAAATCGTGTGAAAAGTTTCTTAGTTACAAGTGGTTTAGTGAGAAAAGACGCAAGAAAATGTTTTTTGAAAATAACTTTAAAATTTGAGGATGTTAGGGCAAGTTTGGTCATTTGTTCTAAAATTATTTTAAAAAACTCAACGTAAGTACCCGGGCAGAATTGTAACAAATACATAAATTTAACATTATAACAAAAAAGTGATTCCACAACAAAAATACAATTATTAGTTAATTGTATTTGAGATTTAATGAATTTAAAAAGGGGAATTGTTTTTAGAGTTCCAACTGTCCTTAGATTTTTTTTTAATTACGATAACGTCATAAAATCGTTACTATTACCAATATTTAGTTGATGCCCACTTATATTTGACACATTTTAACAAAATAGTTAAAAATAACTACAAGAACAGTTGAAAACAACATAAAATAGCTAAATCTAACGATTAAATAAATGATTTTATCTTTGACCACCTCTTTAGTTTATGATAATTATTAAATTTTAGTTGCTTGCTAATTAAATAATGTAAATATTTTTTTTTTTAATTTAAAATAAAAGTCAAATAAGAAGTTTTAAGAGATTTTATTAAAGTTAAAGCTAGATAATTGTACGTAAGTGAGTGTGTGTGAGAGTTAAATTCCTGTAGTGAGCGTGTGTGAGTCAAAAGTCACTCACGCGCCCATCTCTACTTTCAAGTCTGTCCGTCCATCCGCCCATGATAGCGTTGTAAACACGACCTAGCCCCCATACAAACGCCAACTTTAAATTTGGATCAAATGACTAATTACTGCAATTTAAAAGAGATACTTTCTTAATTCAGCAGGTAAACGCATTCCAAATTTTAAAGAAATTGGGCCAGTACTACATGTATTCCCCATACAAACCACTCTCCCGATATTCTCATAAATCACAATTCATAAAAACACAAGGTGACAAAAGCTGAACTTTTTAAATTTGCCTGACCTTTGACGTCTGTTTTATATGGAGTTACGTGTGCTGATTCCGAATCTGTTTTCCAATTTTTTCTATTAGCTCGCGTTCAGAAGTAAATCGCTGTTAATAAGTCGAAAAAGTGCGATCTTCAGCACCTTTGCTAGGCTATAATTTCCAACACTATTTTAAGATCCGAAGTTTTAAACCCAAACTTAACTATATTGGATAGGAGGATTTTAAAACTGGTATTAATTTTTTCTCTGGCAGCTTTAGTTTTCGAGTTATAACGAAAGAAAAATTATTTGCAATATTTTGTTGTGACATTTCTCGTGAAATAGAAACGAAAATTAAGGAAATGTTTGCTTTTTTATTCTGCAAAATAAAACTTATATAGCATTTTTTTGGAAAAACGCATATTTTAAGAGTTATGTCACTTTAAAGCTTTGTAGTGTTTTTAGGTCACTTTTAGGGTCAAAAGTTCAAATCGACTGGCCTGTATGCAACCGAGAGATCCAGTACTTGCACAGATATTATTTTTTATGGCCAATCTACCAGAAACTGCCGGTGGAGCGAACAAAAAATATTTTTGCGAATCCCATACATTTTTTGGGTGGTCTAATGTTTATGCAAGAAAAACTTCAGAGTCCTGGACTAGGACCGGGGGGACAAAAAGGGGGGGCATCCCCCACCGAAGCCCCCCACCCCCGAAACAAAAAGACGTCCCTGGATTTTTTTAGCATGTTGGAGGGTATAAAAGATTTTTTTTTTTGTTTCAAATAATCTTTGTGACCTTTTGGATGGTATCCATACATTCGGCAAGTCCGAATTTAACTTTTTTACTTGTTTATATTGATTTTTAAACCGACTTAAATGGCATTTGATTTGAAAGTAAACTGAATGAACTCAGTTTACTTTCTAAGCTTCGAGCACACTTTGGCATTCATATCGCCTAGTATTATCTTAATAACTCTTCGACTCGAATCGTTGTTGGTAAAAATGTTCTCTTTCTGATGATGCGGCAGTTTCTGTAGGTGCGTAGCACTGAATTGATGTTATATTTGCAAAAACAATTGTTTTTAATTTTTGCCGAATTATGAACTCACTTGACTTTTAATAATAGCTGACTACGAATTTTAAAACAGAATATTAGGGCGGGTTTAATTTGTATGGCTCAAAAAAATTTTAAAATCGTATGGTAAAAAGAATTTACAATAGTGGTATTCAGAGTCTTACTTGCCAGCTCTGGCACTGGTGGTAAAAGAGCACTTTTTAAAATTACCTTTCAAAACACATGTATTTTTTGAAAGAAGTGCTCTTTTGCTATATTTCCAGGCCTGGCAACAAGACTCTGAATACCTCTAATAATTTTTTTTTTATAAAAAGCAAAATTGAAATTGTAAAAAAAGTTTGCCTGGGTATGTTTGATGATGATAATCTTTTTACCATATAAAATTCATAATATGAATAGTACTCCCATAGAAACAGAATCATGTAGAGGATTGTGTCATTATATTAATATTTAAGTGTTAATCCGTAACAGCAGTACGTTTGGTGACATAATTCAATAATATTAATTATTTTTAGACTTTTCATTAATGAATGTGTTGAAAAATTTATTGATAGTTTATTTTCTGACTGCTTGATTTGTGCTTTTATAATACACCTCCTCTATCTACTCCTTCAGTGTTAAATGTATTTTTTTTTTTTGATTTTCCTTTGTCAATAATATAAAATTATAATGCGTTTTCAAAATTTTCTATTTGTTTTATACATTTATTCGCAGGATGATGACGATGGACACCTTGTTGTACTTACAATAATTGAAGAACTTATGAGTAAAACTCAAGATGAGTTCTTAGATCATTTTGCACGTTTGGGAGTATTTTCCAAAGTTCAAGCTCTAATTGATCCCGAAAATGATAATGAAACAATTAAAACTACAAATGCAACTATTACTGCTGTGTCGTTGAGCACAAATGATGAGCAACCCACAACAGGTGGTGGAAGTGGAGGAGCTACGGGACAACAACCGCAGCAACCAACAGGTAGGCAAATATTTATTTTTAGTTTAGACTTTACTTAACTTTAAAATTTTTGCTAACTACTTATGTATACGGTTCCATTATATATATTTTGATACTTATAATATTTATATATTATATTTTAATTATGATTTTAGATGATGCTATGGAAGATGCTAAGGAAATTTTACAAGGCAAAGCCTATCATTGGCATGAATGGAGTATTTGTCGTGGTCGTGATTGTTTATATGTTTGGTCTGATTCAGCTGCTTTAGAACTATCGAATGGTTCAAATGGCTGGTTTCGTTTTATACTTGATGGTAAATTGGCTACCATGTATTCAAGTGGTAGTCCTGAAAATGGTAATGATAGCTCAGGTATGTCATATTTATGCTTTACATGTTCCTTAATAATGTGATCATAAAATAAATAAATATTATACACAATTGCAATTTGAAATTGAAGAACCTGATTTGGTTTTGAAACAATTCTAAGAGAAAATTAGAAGAAGTATGTTCTTATTTTTTCGCCACTCATTATTTAAGATTGGCACTTAAGTATAACTGTAAATATTACAAAAAAAAAACACTTAAAATCAATCCCAAAGTGTGATGAAATGTGTGCGTAACCAGAAGTGAAGAAAAATCACTTCTAAATAACCAAATAAAAACAAGTAGGAAAATTATAGTCGGTTAAGACCGACCATGTTATACCCTACACCAGTGTTTTCCGGAAAATGGGTCCCAATTCCAAGCATAGACCGATTGAATCTTTTTTTTATACATCTTTAATTAGTGTAGAAAGCATAGAGAAACCAAATTTTAGTGGAGTTGTCTAATTGTTGTTGTGAACAGACTGATTTCACTGAATATCGCTCAAAAATTTTAAATGGGGACTAAGTCCAAAAATGGTCCAATTTTCCATTAATTTGGATTGATTTATGTGAATATCGGGAGGAAGGTTTCCAACTCTTTACCATAAAAATAGTCAGATTTTAATAAAAAAAAAAATCGGTAGAAATCGCTAAACTATCAAAACAACGTAGATTTACCTTGTTTTTGACTAAAACTAATGGCTAGAAATAGTTAAATTATCAGAATAACGTAAATTTACATTATTTTAATTGAAAGTTATAGAAGTTTTCACGATCTCTGGCTTTTAAGTGTGGTAATTGGTAAAATTGCCAAACGTCAATAAAATTTACTTAACGTCAATAAAATTTACGTAACGTAATAATTTGCTAATTTGAGTTTTTCTTACCCCCATGTTTCCGTATGACGAACGAACGACGTGCTTAAAAATAAATTTGGGCACATTTGTTATAAACTTCAATGCAATTAATATTTATTTATTTTACTGTTCACATGTTAATAAATTTAAATTATCGCAAAAATTAAGACTAGCTTCGAAATCATTGAAATATAATTGGTTTATTATCACATTTTTATACTGTACATATTTGTCTTGTTTGGAATCGTGTAAAAGGGGTTTTAAAAAACTTTATTAAATGTGTGCGTGTGTTTTAAATTTAGTTTAAATCAAGATTCGGTAAAGTTTCTTTCTATTATATTACAGAAAATAAAAATTAGAACATAAATATAAAGTTTTTTTAGATTTTGAGACACCCGAGTAAAAATTTTTATATGATACAATATATAATGACATGTAACACAATATATATTTATACGCAATTTGATCCGAATAATGGTGGATGTTTTTGCATTAAAAAAGATCAACTTGTATAAAATATGATTTGATTTCATCCGAGTTTTGACCAGACATTGCCATATATTAGTGGATCTAATTAGATCTAATTGCATAAAAACATGTAAAATCCTGGTGTTTTTTGGTTTGGGTTGAGTTACACCACAGGTCAACGATACATTCACCAAACATATAATTTTCTTAAACAAAAAAATGTTCGGGTACGCTTCGAACCAGATAGGTGATATACATAACCCTAACAAGGAAATGTTTAGGAACATTTTAAAAAGTTTCTTATACTTTGCCTTAAAAACTTAGAAAATTGTTGGTTTAATGGAAACATATAGTGTTATATATGGAACAGAATAGGATATATATAATTTTATATTAAATTATACAGAAAAACAAATTTTGTGTTGACCCTAATATAATTTTATATAATTATATCAACCGTACACCTTTTAATCCGAATCATGATTAAATTATATATTACTACATATGACTGCATTTAAAAAATTTAGAAAATATCTCACGCGATGTATAATCATATATGATTTATTATGTTTGCATCAAGTTATATATTGTTATATATGATTATTTTTACTCGGGCATATTTTTTTTGTGAAAAACTCAGTTTCTGCACCATATACTGATGTAATTCGAAAAAGATTAATTGTAGTTCTATAGAACTACACACATCTTATAAGATCCGACTAGTATTTTGAGGATTCCAATTGTTATTCGAAGATTCTACTTGTTATTCGAAGGTGCCGTGACATAGCCCCCACAGACATTATCCCCATTACCTATCGGGTAAAATAACATTGAAAATTATATTTACCTAATAGTTAAATTTACGAAATTTTACTTACACGGCAGATATCTATGCACTGATAGGTATCTGCTCGTAGAAATTACGGCTATAAGTCCGAAATGAATTCGGCCATAACGGTGGTGGGGACTATGACCGAAAATAATTTGGACATTGTCCCAATAAAAAGTGGACATAACTCCCAGAAATCACGGGGACCGCGTAACAAATAATCCCCATTTCAGGGTTCTGATTTCAGTAGTTCCTGGTATGTGTGGGTTTTTTTATTAAAAGATAGTTAAACAAAAACAATTCTTCTGCGTAGATTACAAACTCCATAAATTAATTTAGCGGCTTCGCGAAATAATTTTTTTTATTGGGTAGCAGGATTTACGTTAAAATATATTTCCACATTTTCAACTGATATGGCTTTATTTCCACTTTGGAACACGTATAGCAGAGCAATACGCGTTCAGTTTTTTTATGGGGATTATGACCGATCCTATTTCGGTCATATTCTCCATAAAAAACGGACATAATCCCCATGGGTATTATTACCGTTTTGAAAGTGGTCATAGTCCCCATAACATATATGGGGGTTATGACTGCGATCTGTTCGGTCATAATCCCTTTTTCCGTTATGGGGGCTATGTCCGGCCACCTAATTCGAATACTCCATTTGAGGGTCGGAGATTTCAATTTGTAATACTACTTAAATTCGTAATAAGAAAATTCTAATAGTAATTCAAAAATTCCAATTGTAATTCGAAAAATATCAACTAAATTTCAATTGATCCTTTTCGAATTAGAATTGGAATCTCCGAATTACTATTGGAATCTTCGAATTACAATTGCAAATCTTTGAATTGTAAATGCAATCTTTGAATTACAATTGATATTTTACGAATTACAATTGATTTTTCTTTGAATCAACTGTTATTATAATTGAATCTTTTATTTAGTTCGGGTTGAGTTGATATAAATTATTACTTAGAAATAATATTTTTTTTGTACAATAAGAAATATGAAAAAAAAATTAACTGACAACACAGGCTAAGTGTAGATGTTGACAGCTTTCGGAAGAAGCCACCTTTCCTTCGTCAGCACTCTTCAGTTTGTCAGACTCAAAGTGTATCAGATTAAAATCAGCTATTCAACCGAACTTTGAGAAAAAATTTATTTCACATTAGTCAGATTTTTTTACGTTGAACCAACACTGTGTGCTCCTAGTAATGCAGTGCATTGTGTTGATATCAGAAAAATAGTACGTGGAAACTGGAAGACCTGTGCGGGGATATTATTCCACATACGGCTAGTTTGACTAATAAACGTACCTTCTCTGTAATGCGCTGTGTGATCAATCGACAACATCGGATGTGATCTACTAGACAAGCGAGTGTTAAGACAAAAACTCAGGATAAGTTCACTTATCACTGATGAACACTTTTCGTGGTAATATCAACCGAATAGATTCACACAACCCACATTCGGATGATGCTCCAATGAGTTAATTGAGTTGGCTAACCTATTGCCATTAATAAGCATCAACGCCCTCTTTTTCACACGGTCCAAGAGCTTCAAAATAGACTTTGAAGCCCCTGCCCATATATGGAAGTTGTATTCCATCTTCGGTCCGGATGAGGTGAAGTACTTCTTACATCGGTTTAAAAAACCGAGACACTTGTATGTTCTTTAGACACTTGAAAAACGTGCTTCTTCCAATGGACATCACATGCCCAGAACATCAAGTGTGTCAGATTCCTCGATACTTATACCTCCTATATGTACAGATGTCGCTGTTGGTTCCACATTCCTGTGGGTCAACATACAACATTGAGTCTTGCGTGCATTAAACTTGGACCTATTCGTAAGACCCCACTCGGAGATTGTCAACAGGTCCGGATTATGTGTGTCATTCATAATCTTCCTTTTGCCCTCATCCTTAACAAGGCTTGGCCTACAATTAAAGGAAAATGAATGACAAATGTTACTGTCATCTGCAAAAATGGTATATATGATTTGAAGTTTGACTTAGAAGGTCGTTAAAAAAAATAAGAAAAAGGGTAAGAGAAATAGAAAAAACAGAACCTTGCGGTACCCCTGATTAAAGCTGAAACTTATTTCATGAGAACCCATCTATAAAATTACGTATAGAACGATCTCTGAGGAAATACGAAATAAATTGAGAGGTTATTACCGATTCCAAAGGCATTAAGCTTAGATATGAGCGTACCGTGCCACACACAATCAAATGCCATGGAAATATCTAGAGCAGCCCCCTTACTCTCAACAAAATCGTGGATCGAACGACTCTAACCTTCCGAAAGGAACGCCAACAAATCCCCAGTAGAACAAGTTCTCCGAATACTGTCGATCGTTTAAAATTAAGTTACCTAAAAAGACGAGATACCTTATCGATTTCGGGAAGTGGTTGATTGCTTTCCGGCAAGAAAGAATTTCCGGTTCGTCTTTTATAAGAGTCGGGATAGAAGGTTTTTCCCCTAAATCTTAACGAACGACCAAAAGCTCTTGCTAACCGAAGGAACTTAAGCACGAAGTCGCTGTTTGTAAAGAACCTTTTCGCGACTAAGTACTCCTGCACAATCGGATCTCACCCTTTTGCGTAGCAGATTAGTATTAAAAATTTTTGTCGTACGCCAATTTCTGGTAAAACCAAAATTTATCTTTTGGTTTATCCGCAATACGCTATGATGAAATGAATGACTTCATTCCAAGCACTACACCTACCATTTTCGCCGCATCATCGCCGTTACCGTCGAGGAAACAAAGTTTACAATTGAAATGCCGGAAAAGTCATTAAGCTCTACCCAATGAGCCTCTCATAAATAAAGACTGAACGCTTCGTAGCTGTTGAAATGTTACGAAGTTTGGAGTACGAGAAGGATGCGGAAATGGTGGAGTGATCCGAATTACTAAGGGGTGCAAATGTCTTACTTCATATTTGTCAGGATGTGAAATAAGAAAATGGTCGAAAGTATTCCGATGCTCTTGTCCAACGTCCGTTAAACGCGTTGCTTCGTTCACTAGTTGCGAAATGTGGTTATGCTCGGCGAATAACTAAATGTAGTCGCCAACGGATGTCGAATGGTTGGATTGGAGGATCCAGGAGGAGTGATGAACATTAAAAACGCCTGCCACGACAATTTCTCAAGGATCCTCGAAATAGAATTGGAAAAGGTGTCTAAATCACCTAAGGAAGACACCCTTCCAGCGTTGGGACTCCTATATAGAACCCCGAAATATTGGTGTGTGCCCTGATTACGAATTTAAACCATAAGGAGTTCAATTCGGGATCAGTCGTGCCCAAATAAGGCAGGCACTGGTACCCAACATCATTGTGGAAGAAAACATCCGGCCGATAGAAGCGAATCGGCAGTATGGCTTTCTATTGGGACCTGTTGTTAGAACACTGGAGTCGTTGTATTCACCAATTTGGTGAATGCAAAGTGGTTGCTCTAGATATTCCCAAGGCGTTTGATCGTGTGTGGTACGGTGCACTCGCTTGGAAGCTTATTGCTTTTGGTGTCGGTAGTGATTTTTCACTGGTACACAACATCATTGTGGAAGAAAACATCCGGCCGATAGAAGCGAATTTAAGCATAGACAGAACTTTTATGCGATCGGCAGTATGGCTTTCTATTGGGACCTGTTGTTAGACCGCTGGAGTCGTTGTATTCACCAATTTGGTGAATGCAAAGTGGTTGCTCTAGATATTCCCAAGGCGTTTGATCGTGTGTGGTACGGTGCACTTGTTTGGAAGCTTATTGCTTTTGGTGTGGGCAGTGATTTTTCTCAATTTATATCAAGCTTTCTCAGAGATGAGAGAGTTTCATTTATCTTATTTTTTCTTAACGACCTTCTGGGTCTAACAATCCTATCTATTTTTTCGCAGATGACGGCAACATTTGTCATTCATTTTCTGCCATCATAGACAAAACCTTACTGAGGTTGATGTTATGAGGGAGACCATGAATGGCTCACTCAATTATGCCCTTACGACGATCTCCGAGTGGGGTCTTGTGAACAAGGTCGATTTTAAAGCTCGTAAGACTCCAATGTTGTATGCTGACCCACAGACGGCTTGTGTAATCAGCGTTATCTGTATCCATTAAGGGTACTTTCCACTATCACACTTTTCCATTATACACATCAAAATTGACCAACTTCCTAAAGATTTTTGGATTCTTTTTTGATTGAAACCTAGTCGTATCTAATAAGTGAACAATTTCTGGCCAAATTTTTTAAAAAAATATTTCGCTAACAATGTGAATTTACGCTTGTATAATGGAAATGTGTGATAGTGAAAAGTACCCTTAAGTGATAAAGCTATTGGAAATGAGTCACTCTTGATGTTCTAGGCATGAAAATCCAATGTGATGTTTGTTGGAACCAACACGTTTTTCAAGTGTCTTGGTTTCTTAAAACGGTGCAAGAATTACTTCACTCCGTCTGATCTCCTCACTATTTATACCGCCTATATCCAACCGAAAATGGAATACAACTCCCATATCTGGGCAGGTACTTCAAGGTCTATCTTGAAGCTTCTGGATGGGGTGTAAAGGAGTGCGTTGAATAACATCAATGACAGTAGGGTATCCAACTCTATTAACTCATTGGAGCATCGTCGTAATGTGGGTGGTGCTTCATTATTCTATCGAGGGTACTACGGTAAGTGTTCAGCTAATATGAGCGAACTCATCCCTGAGACGCATACATGCCCGTAGTACTCGCCTTTCCAGCAGCACATATCCGTTCGTTGTCGACTGTCCAATATATCGCACAACACATTACAGAGAAAATTCGTTTCTCGGTCGAACTAACCGTATGTGAAATTAACTTTCCACAGGAGTCTTCCCAGTCGGTTGTAATTTAAAAAATTCATATTAAATAAACCTCTTTCCTTCTCCTCATACCCTATTTTCCTAATGCCAACACAATGTATTGCATTGGTAGAGGGGTAAAGGGCCCCTAAGTGTTGGCTCAAAGTAAAAAAACAATGTACCAAATAGTAGGTTTGATGCTAGAATTCACTGGTCTATGATCATTGTTATTATATTATGTCTCTTCGTTTACCATACTACAATCTACTAAATTTTACTACTTTTACTACAGCTGGAAATTTTCAATACAAAAATAAACAAAACTTTCCAGTTGTAGTAAAAATAGTAACGAATTTAGGTAAACAAACAGACCAATTACACCGCTCTACAAATCTGAGGTTTGTCGCTGCGTTTTGGATGAAACCAAAAAAAGTTGATAGGGTTTGGTGCCCCGATTCCAAAACGGTCGCTTAAATTTTTCTATCACGTCACAATTTTGAGAAAATCGCGGTTGAAGTGTCAAAAAATGCCCATTTTGACCATTTTTGAACGCCTATAATATAAGATCTTGACATGCAAATAACTTGGTATCAAGCTCATTCGAAAGTGTGTAATTTTCTCTTTCAGACAAGATCAAATCTTCTTGAAATTTAATTTTCTAAAATGGTAAAAAAATCATTAGCCACAAGTGCTTTAAATCTAAAATGTCCGTATGAACTTGTATGGAAATTTATTAAAAAACACTGTGTAAATAAACTAAATATTGAAAAAATGGAAGGTTTTTTGCTAATGATTTTTTTACCATTTTAGAAAATTAAATTTTTAGAACAAGGTGCTCGATTCTGGAATACGATTTCACCATTCACCTAATTTTTTAAAATTTGATATTCTTTCGAGTTTTAATATTTTTAATTTTGTTTTTGTAATTATTAAAGTTATTAACTAGATCTTTAATTGTTACAAGAAAAAAATTTAAAATCTTAAAATTCGAAAGAATATCAAATTTTTAAAAATTGGGTGAATGGTGAAGTCGTATTCGAGAATCGAGCACCTTATCTTTAAGAGAAAATTACAGGCTTTCGAATGAGCTTGATACCAAGTCATTTTCATATCAGGATATTATTTTATAAGCTTTTAAAAAGGGTCAAAAATGCCCTTTTTCGGCACTTTAACCGCGAATTACTCAAAATCCTGACGTGATAGACAAATTTGGGCTCCGGATTTAGAATCAGCGCAACAGACACTATCCAAATCACTAACCAGTAGCCCGTTTCTGTAATTAAAGTGAGAAGTTTTCGCATCGAAAAATATGAAACAAAAAATCCCACAGTTTTTCGACTCCGGAATAAAAACTGTTTCTGTATGTCAATGCGAAAACGCCAGCGTTTGTATTGGAATATTCCAAGATAGCTGTCAAAAAAGTAATCAAAGTGAGAAAATAGTAAGAAAACAAAAAAAAAAATACACGGAGCAATTCAAATTATTGTTTACGGATCATTTAAAAGCAATAAAATAAATATAAAAAAATTAAAATTATATATTGTTGTTAATAATGTACAGTGTTGTATTGATAACAGCATTTTTGCATTTAGAGAATCTTTGATTTTTCTAAAACTTGTGAAAAAATATAATAAATTAGATATTTATACAAACACAAAACAAGTAATTTGTATTTTTCTTACTATTTTTCTCAATTTTTTTATTTTTTATCTTTTTTTTAATGTTTTTATTTCTTTTTGTCGAAGACTCGCACCGTTTTAAAATGTGAGTTTTTTTGACACTTCAAATACAAAAGTTTTCGACCAATTACTTTACAGAAACAGTTTTCTCGCATCATTCCAATGAGTTTAAAAGTTTTCGCACAACAAAGTTACAGAAACAGTAAAATGTGAAAAGTCACTTTTTGTGCCGATTTACAATGTTTTCGTTTCATTTCACATGTTTCATGCGAGAAATCTTTCGATTCGAGAGTTACAGAAATCAGCTACAGAATCCAATACGCATTTTCTTGTTGAGCTGTGTTATTTCTTTTACGAATTACAATTCATCTTTTTCGAATAACAATTAATCTTTTACGAATTACAACTGGAATCTTCTAATTGCAATTGGAATATTCGAATTAAAAAAAAAAACTTCGAATTATCACTGTAAATGGTGTAGTGAAAATATTTTTAGATTCAGTACATGAGTTTATATATAGAAATTGAATTGAAAATATTATACACAAAAACATTAGATAACTAAACTAATTTCGCTTAAATATATAACGAAACTATGCCGTATCTAAATTTTGTAATATTAATTCTTTAACTTTTCTTTTTTTATGTTAAAAGTATTTGGTTTGGTAAATTTTATGTTTTTGTTTATTTGAATTTTTCCTTTCTAATTATTTTTTCTTATCATTAATTTTACCTTATACTATGCAATGCCTATCTTTATAATCTTAGGGAGGGGACGTGGCATGGATTCGTCAAATAGTGAAGGTGAGAGATTTTAATTTGGTTTCTTTGGTTTAATATATTTTCTTTTTTTTAAAATAATTTTTCATCTATGTTTTATGTTTGTTTAATCATTTATAAATATTTATTTATTTTTAAATTATATTGATAACCATATAGTAATTGGCTTTGATTAACACTCTAAATGTAGTTTATAATACAATATTGAAAAACTAAAACATAACACAGTAAACTAAAGTTGAAATTAATCTGAATTTTTAATGTTGATGCCACTGTGCAGTGTTTAACCACCAAGTAGTTGTTAATATAAACTAATCCAAGCTGAACAATAAAAATCATTTTCAAAAACAAAAATTAAAAAATTACACGAAATAACATTTTTTTGACAAAAAAGAAGCTAGCCCATAAAATTGTATTATTTATAAGTTATTTTATAATGGACCATATAAACATATTACTTGCAGGGTTTTGTTTGATTATAACTGAGCAGATTTACATAATTTGAATTACTTTCCCAGCAAAAAAGGGCGGAGTACTTCTTTTTGGAGTGCTTTAAACCTATAACAAATGTAATGAAATATACCAAAAAATACAAGAAAATAACGCAAAGGCATTCTTTCCTACTCCATAAAAAGTTGATATTCAGCTCTTAACTCATTACCTTCCGCGACACTCCCATACAAAAGTAAGTAGATATTCAGTAGATAAGAAGTACTCCGAGCTTTCAAACAACTTCCAACTACTTCCCCGGAGTAGTTCTTTTCTACTGAATATCTACTTACTTTTGTATGGAGGTGTCGCAGCAGGTAATGAGTTAAGAGCTGAATATCTATGGATTCTGGAGTAGAAAAGAATGTTTGTGTGTTTTTGTCTTGTGTTTTTTGTTATTTTTGTTTATTTCATTACATTTGTTATAGTTTTAAAGCACTCCACTGGGAAGTGGTAATGACTTTTTTTGCAGGGTTATTATAAAAAAAGTTATTCCAGTTACAAAAAATAAAAAAAAACGGTAAAGTAAAAATTTAGTAGTTAAGATTTATTTTGTCCGTTCGATAGTTCACTTTAATCTTGTAACTGCAATACGTATATATATTTGGTTACCATTTTGTACATTAGGTTTTATAAGTCCAAGAACGATTTTTTTTTAATTGATTAAAATTTATATTTATAATTTAAAAATTTCCAATTATATTTTATAATTGAGTTAAAATTTTTCAACATGAACCCCTGATTTCCTTCGATGTCACCGAATTTGATGAAACTTTGTGTTTATGTTGGGACATATAAGAATTATACTCAGACAAAATTTGAGACCATTAACTTTCGTGGTTCCAGAAATATGGCGTGTCAAAAGTCAAGAAAATCTTTTAAAGGATGAAATATAAACATTTATATCTTCAAAAGTATTTGATCTATATTACTCCCTGATAGCTTGTTTTAAAGGCAAAACCATGACCTTTCAAATAACATTTTGCAAAAATTTTTATTTTGGGAATTTTTTTTTATTTCTGCAAAATTCGCGATTCGCGAAAATATATCTGAAAAAGCGACATTTTTAAAAATCTGAAAAAAATATATGTTATTGGCTACTATCTTAGCTACAAGCTGTATAAATTTTAAGTTGGTGAACGTATTAAGACCAGAGATATGAATAAAAATGTGTTGCCAAGTAGTAAATTTTTATCAAATCTGATGAATATTATTTTTTTTTTTGAATATTTTTGCAAATACACATAATAAAACGGTGAAAAAAGTAAAGTAAATGGTACATACGGGTACTACACATAGCTACAATATAACATGAATATTTATCATTTACACTACTCTACAAAAATCATTTTTTTTTTGCACAGACTCTTACATTACATTTGCTAAAGTATTTTGGTCTCATTCAATCAACCAATCTGTCATCATAAAAATTTGATCAAATCGCCTTTTCGAGAAAAGACCTCTTTTGCGGTCCCTGCCCATAAAAACCAACGAATGACTTTATATTAGAAAAATTATTAAAAATGCATATTATTTCAAAATTCATTGAGTTTATGCGAAAATATTTGCAAAAAAATCTAAATTTTATTACGTTTCTTTCTAGGGTATGAGGGCTTACTCTGTAAAATAGGCCTATATGTCCAGAAGACAATTTGATAAAATGTTTATGATGACAGATTCGTGTAGGCCAAATACTTTTTAAAATGTGTTCTAGAAGTCTCTGCAAAAAAAGTTGACTTTTGTTAAGAAGTGTAATCGATAAAAAGTTATGTTACAATATATTCATGTGTAATACTCGTGTGTACCATCAACTTTACTTTTTTCACCGTTTTATTTTATGTATGTATTTGCAAAAATATTCAAAAATAGAAATTAAATATTCATCAGATTTTAAAAAAAAATTCCTACTTGTCAATACATTTTTATTAATATCTCTGGACTTAATACGTTCACCAACGCGAAATTTTTAGAGCTTGTAGCTAAGACTCATACCATTAACATATATTTTTTTCAGATTTTTAAAAATGTCGCTTTTTTTGATATGTTTTTGCGAATCGCGAATTGTGCAGAAACACAAAAAAGATCCCAAAATAAAAATTTTTGCAAAATGATATTTTGAAGGTGATGATTTTGCCTTTAAAAAAAGCTATCTGGGAGTGATTTACCTCAAATACTTTTCGAGATATAAATATTTGTAATTTACCTTTTAAAGGATTTTCTTGACTTTTGAAACGTCATATTTCCAAAACTACGGAAGTCAAAAGTCTTAAATTTTGTTTGAGTATAAGTGGAGTAAGTCCCAATATATATACCGAGTTTCATGAAATTTGGGTCGATAGACGTCAAAAATTCAATTTTTTTTGCTATGTTGATATGGATTTACTCAATTGTTTAAATATAATTCAAAAATATTTAATTATCTATATAAATAAAAATCAATTGTCGTTCGTTGGTAACAGCATCAGTTGAGAACGGCTGGACCGATTTGGACAATTTTTTTTTTGAAATGTTCGTCATAGTCCAACTTAGGTTTTTACGTAAAGAAAAATTGACCACGCCCACTTTTACGCCCACTTGATTTATCTAAAATCGGAAAACGGCTGCACCGATTTGGGTAATTTTTTATTTAAATGTTCGTAGTAATCCAATTTAAGTTTTTACTGAAAGAAAAATCGACCACGCCCACTTTTACACCCACTTTTCCAATTTATCTAAAATCTGAGAATGGCTGGGCCGATTTGACAAAATTTTTTTAAATGAATTTTCATCATATTCCAACTTTTGTTTTTACGAAAAAAGAAATAGACCACGCACACTTTGGCTAATTTTTGATGAAAATGTTCGTCATAATTCAACTAGGGTATTTACGGATAGTAAAATTTCCCACGCCCACTTTTTTTCTATGTATCGAAAGAACTATATCTGCTAGACCGATATGGTTATAGTCCACAAAAGATTTTTATGGAATGAAAAATTGTCCACGCCTATTTACGCCCACTTTTCCCATTATATATATTATAAATCATGTAATGGCTGGATCAATTTGTCTAATTTTGTTTTAAGTGTTCGTCATAGTCCAACTAAGGTTTTTCGGAAAGAACAATTTTCCAATGGATGGACCGAGTTGGTTAAATTTAAATAAGTTATTTACGGTAAGAAAAGTTGTCGACCCACTCTTTTTTTTCGAATATATAAAATGTGCTCTATAGAAAAATAAGATTTATAATTAATTATTTGAGATTCTAGAATAATAAAATATAAATAAAAATAAAATGTAGTTCGTTGGTAACTGATCCTTCAGAACTGAGCGATTTGTTAAATATTTTTTTTTTTAATGTTCGTCTTATTTTTTTTTTAAATGTTTGACTTAGGTTTTTTCATAAATAAATAAATCACGCCCACTTTGCGCCTCCTTTTTTTGATATATCTAACATCGGAGAACGGCTCGATCGATTTGGCTAAACTTTTTTTCCAATGCTCGCCATAGACCAACTTAGGTTTAAACGAAAATAAAAATTGTTCACGCCCACTTTTATTTCGATATATCTAAAATTGAAGAACGGCGGGACCGATTTGGCTATTAGTAGAATTTGTTGACGTTCGTGATAGTACAACTAAGGTTTTTACGGAAAGAAAAAATTGTCCACACCAACTTTTTTCAATACATCTAAAATCGGAGAACGACTTGCCTGATTTGGTATTTTTTTTCTTTAATGATCATTATAGTCCAAGTACGGATTTTACGGAAATAATTATTGTCCTCCACCACTTCAAAGCCAACATTTTTCAATATACTTAAAATTTGCAACACTTGAGAACGCCTGGACCGATTTGGCTATTTTTTTTTTAATGTAAGTAATAGTCCATATAATTGTTCGGAAATAAAAATTTTCGTCGTCCACTTTTTTCGATATATCTAAAATTAATTTTTACTCTAATTCGATTAAAAAAAATTGTTCTTAATAGATTCCGCTTAAGCTTGGTAAAAATGATTTTAAATCCTTGGGTATTGTTAACATATGTACAAGTTTAACTTAGCACACCGGACCGATTTTTTTATGTTCCAATTCCAATTAGGTTTTTAAGGAAATATAAATGAGAAAAGTGTCCCGGGAAAATTGAAAATTCGGGAAAACTATAAAGGTTTGTTTGAACTCCAGACAATAGCTCACGATAAGAACGAAGGATATGCGTAATTTATTTTTGTGTTGTTCGTAATAATACTAAAGAAGTTTTAAATATGTACAGATCGCAAAGTCTAAGACCTGGTAATTTTTTTTAGTTCCTAAAATATAATTTCAAGATGATTATCTGCGTAATCGGGTCTTTAAAACCACGCCCACAAATTTTTCTAAGCCAAGAAATTCATTACATTTTTTGCAGGGCTATATATATGATGCGAGACATAATCTTATATTTGGGCCAGCAACGCGGACCGGGCCAGCTAGTACTTCATAAATTTCAATTTATAATTCAAAAATTTCAATTTAAAATTTAAAAATTTTAGAAATTAATTATTGTTGTGTATCGTTGACCTGTTGTTGTTACTTAGTGTTGTTTTAGTTCGGCTTAAGGTCATATAATTAAAATAAAACTAAAGTTTTTTAATTTTATTATTTATTTTGTTGTCCAATATTTCGGCCAGACTTTCTGGTCTTCATCAGGGTACTATTTAAATAAATAACGCGACTTTAAAAATTAACTTCTTTACTGGTGCACTTGTACACATTAAGTAAGAACAAGTGAACCAGTAAAGAAGTTAATTTTTAAAGTCGCGTTATTTATTTAAATAGTACCCTGATGAAGACCAGAAAGTCTGGCCAAAATATTGGACAACAAAATAAATAAAAAAAATAAAAAAATAAAAAACTTTAGTTTTATTTTAATTATATGACCTTAAGCCGAACTAAAACAACACTAAATTTTAATTTCATATATTTCCATTTATGTTTCAGAAATTTTCAATTGTATTTCAGAAATTTCCAAATTTTTGTAAATGCTTTTCAGAAAATTCCATTTTTATTTAAAAAATTTCCATTTGCATTTAAAAAAATTCTAAATGCTTTAAAAAAAATCCAAATTCAAAAATTTCTATTTCAAAAATTTGCATTTGTATTTCAAAACTTTTCAAAATGAAATAGAAAGTACAAAAAAAGTAAATAAAACATTTTGAAATACAAATGGAATTTTCTGAAAAGCATTTGGAAAATTTTTAAATATAAACGGACATTTTTTAAATATAAATAAATATTTTTTAATTGCATTAAGATTTGTTTTTAATTTTAATGAAAATTTTTTAAATAAAATTGTTATAGTATAGTTAGTAAGGTGTATCTTATTTTGTTTCCTTTTAGATTTTAACTAATCGGAGCTCAGTTTTGTGTGAGGTTAGGGTAAAAAAAATGTCGCAAAAATATAAGCTCGATTGGTTGAAAATTGCCGTGCCGCACGTACATTGAAGTTTGTAAGAACGCAATTCTGCAAAACGGAAACAAAAAATTAATAATGGAATTCACGTCAGAAATTTTAGTCTTGCAAAATTGCGCAATGTCAAAATTGCAACTTTTTTTGCTTGTTTGTTTGTGAATAAAAGCAATTGTATTTATATTAAAATAAATTACAAATCTTTTCTTGCAACTACCCCAGCAAAACTTTTCGGAGTCATTCAAAAATAACTAGTTCTAGAAGTACTTCAAAGCTTGTCACGATAGGTTCTCAAAGAGCATCCTGGAACTAGTGATGTCACAACTAGTTCTAGAAGTGATCCAAAAGGGTAATTTTGTGATTCCAAAGAGCTTTTTTGGAGTAGTTTGGGAACTAGTGATTTGGAACTAGTCGTACATGACTTCTGCACCACTTCCATGAAACAAATACTGGTTCTCAAATAACATCTTAGAAGCTGTTTCAAAAACTTATAATTTAAAAAAAAAATATATATATTTGATTACGTATTTCTCTGTTGCATCTTCTATTTGGAAAAAGTCAAACCTTTTGAAATATGTACAGAGGGGCTAAAAATGGTATTAAGTATTGGGTAATTTGTTTGGTATTATTAAGTATTGGGCACAGTACACGAGTAGTAGTATCACAGAGTTGCATCTGATGGGTGTAAGTATTAGTGACAGCACACGGTGTAACTTTTGACGTTTCATACAAAACGTAAACAAACATCATAAATACATGCACAAAAGCTCACACGTACAGGCACACATATACTAGGCAGCGATGATCATTCTGTACTAAAAACCATACCAGCATATTGGAAAGTACGCAATTAGCACCAGTGTTTGCATACTAGTCTGTACTGTGGTATTGGGGCATTAGTGCAAATAGGTTTTTATAGATCCATTCAATTACCTTACAACAATCTGCAATAAACTACTTTATTTACTACAGCTGGAATTTTTTATTACAAAAAGTAAACAAAACTTTCCAATTATAGCAAAAATAGTAAGCAATTTGAGTAATCCAACTAAGCATATAATCGTATATTTTTTGGTCCCTACAATTTTTTTTTTTTTTTTCAAAAATCCCTTATTCTCCTTCTAGATAATTTCTAATTGCATTAATGACTAAAAAAAACAAAAAATACTGCTAATTTTGTTTAGTAAAATGCTGATAATATCAGCAATATTATTGCGTTATATTTTCAACAAAAAATAATTCAAAAATGTTTTTTTTGCAAAAAAAAAATGTACAAAATGTTCCTAGACTGCTTCCCTAGAACTAGTTCTGATGGTGACAATTTCAAACAAAAGTCATGGGATAAAGAATTGGTTCTAGAATGACTTAAAGAACCGTTCCATACATGGGTTCCTAGACTACTTCCCTAGAACTAGTTCTGAGGGTTACAATCTCAAACAAAAATCATGACTCTGAGAACGAGATAGAGAACTAGTCGAGCAAAAAAGAAGTACTCCAGCACTAGTTCTGGAAGTCATGCAAGTTTTGCTGGAATTATATTATAATTTTGATGAAGTTTATTTATGTTTTTAATGATTTCTTCTCAATAAGTAGTTTATTTACGAAAAAAACATCAAATAAAACAAAATGGACCTATTTTTTTGGAAATAAAACTAGGTTGATAAAAAATTTACCCCGCTTATAGCGAACTTCGCTTATAACGAACTAATTTTACTGGTCCCTCGGAGTTCGTTATAACCGTGTTCGACTGTATTTCTAAATTTCCATTAATGTTTCAACAATTGTATTTCAGAGGTTTCTATTTGTGCAAATTGCAATGCAAATGAAAATTTCTGAAATACAAATAGTCTGAAAACTATGTAGAAAATTTTGAAACATAAACGAAAAATACAAATAGTCTGAAAACTATGTAGAAAATTTTGAAACATAAACGAAAAATTTTAAAAAAATTGAATTTTCTGAAAAGCATTTCGTCGGTGCTCTGACCAAAACCGCTATGTGTATTTCGAATTTCTCTTTGTATTTCAAACTTTCTAAAGGCTTTTCACAAAATTTAATTTTTATTTAAGAATTTTCTTTTGTGTTTCAAAGATTTCCAAATCGTCGCTGCTCCGACCGAAACCGCTATGTGTATTTCAAAGTTTTTTGAAGAGACTTTAAAACAGCTTAAGTTGGTCCTTTCGGGGTGCTTTAATATAATATTTCGTACATAAATATTTGAATAATATTGCAAATTTTCTATTTCCATAAATTTTACTCAAAAAAACAGCGTAGAAGTACCAAATTCAGCTGTTCTTAAAGTCTCTTCAAAAAACTTTAAAATACACATAGCGGTTTCGGTCGGAGCAGCGACGATTTGGAAATCTTTGAAACACAAAAGAAAATTTTTAAATACAAATTAAATTTTGTGAAAAGCCAATTTTGAAATACAAAGGGAAATTTTTGATATACATACAATTGGAATTTTATGAAAAGTATTTAGAAAATTTTTAAATTTAAATGGAAAATGTTCTACTTCAACTTTTTTATTTCTAAACAAAAATAACCCGGGTTAAACCGGTTTCCAAAAACCGGGGTAATCATCCTACTAGGACCCCATAAAGTATATATATTCATGATCCTCGATCGATTTTAAGACGATCTAGCGCTGCCCGTCTGTCTGTCTGTTGAAAACACGCTAACTTTTGAAAGAATTTACTATAGATGCTGAAATTTGGCATATATATTGGCCATTTACCTCGTCAGGTTGGTGTTGCAATTTATTGCGAAATCGGTCCAGTGTTTCAAAGGTTATAAGCAAGGGAATGAATTTCGGCAAAGGTTTTTCGCTAATTTATGAGATACACGCTAACTTTGGAAAGACTATTCTGAGGCTGCTAAAGCTTATTTTTCGTTCCCCTGGTCTGGTTGGTGTTCAATTTCAGCATTGCACTATAGGAAATTTTACCCATTTTTTTGGCCAAAAGTCAAAATTAAAATTTTTCCAAACATTATTTTTTTTTTACATTAATATAAAAAAAACTTAACAAAGTAAACAATTCTTTCTCAATTTTTCGACAGAATTGATGTACTGTCACTTTATCAGTAGTTTTTCTTGCAATTTCTTACTTAGTTATAAAATAACGATTGAGTGCAGTGAATTTTGTGATAGCTTCTGACAAAAGTTTTTATATTAAGAATTTATAGTTTTTAAAAACTAAAAAATGGAAAATAATGTCGAAGGTGAGTACTTTAATGATAAATAGTGAAATGTTGGTGAACTCATCTATTAGATCGATTTAATTGGAAAAATTGAAGTGACCATAAAATGAACTTATTGAAGTATTGGAATTTTATTTTGACTTTAAAAAAAATGATAGCATATGTTAGCTATAAAACCATAAAAGTTCTCTAGGACAATCAATTACCTTCCGAATTTAATAAATTTCAAGGTCGGATATGTGCAAACTTTTTTTAAAAACGCATTTTTTCAGGTGACTACTGAGTGCCAAATTCAGAGTTATTTAATACATGGCGTGAGAAATAAATCAGAGGTGGATAAAGAGCTGCTATTTCTGGCCATTTCTTTTCATACATTGCTGAGAGTGAATGTTTCGAAAACTTTAAACAATATATAAAGGAGGAATTAAGAATATTTTGTTCATATATAAATATGAAAAGGATTAAAAGTTGAAGGAGTTTGAAAGTTTTTGAAAGACAGCATGCTGTTTGGCTTAAAGGCAATACTTGGCTAAGAAAACTTGAAACGCAGCCTGCCTCCACTAAATCGAAACCTGGGCGGCCGCAATTAACTTTTTTGTCAAAATCTACGAGAACAAAAATACGAGTTACAGCAGAAATCTCTAAAGATCTAATTAGGGAAGTTTAGCCCCTAGCTCTTGCTTCATCTACGGCTGCCCGTAGTGGCATTTTGAAATGTAGTTGACGACTTGGAACTCAAAAATCAAATTTTTGAATAAAATCCTTATTAAAAAGTAGATATGTTTGACACTTCTTAAAATTGTTAAAATAAATTTCTACTGTTATCTTCGAAAGTTAGTATACACTCAAAAAAAAAAGAAATAGTAAAAACAGTTTAGAAAACCATATAATCTATCAAGGATCTAAAAAATCTTAGATGCGGAAACTTATAACCCGGGAACCCTGTTTGGAACTAATTATTAGTTAATTTTTTAAGTAACTTTACTAAATTTTTTTTTGAGTGTATGAAAAACTTAAAGAGTCACTCCCTCCCTCTAAAGAGTCTTCCAAAAGTCAAATAAAAAAAAATCATTGAAATCGGTCCAGCCGTTTGGCTGTAAATAATTTTGGCCAAAAAAAAGGTAAAATTTCCTATAGTGCATTGGTTCAAATGTTGATTGTCAAAACCCTGAATTTCAGATTAGTTTCACCTTGAATTCATAAGTTTTAAAGCAATGCTTTTTAAACTTGTTTAGTTTTAAAAGCATTGGTAACTTAAAAATTAAACTAGAAAAAAAATTTTACACTCAAAAAAAATTTACACTAAAAAAAAATTTGTTTTTTTTTTTTTTACAAAAATGCCTATATTTTGTGTACATACGTACGTGCATTCACTCAGAAATATTTTTACAGTAAAAAAAAAAAACATTACACTCGAAAAAGGTTTTACACTCAAAAAGAAAATTAGTAATTTTTCTTAACACACTGTTTTTACAGAAAACTCTGTTTTTAACCATGAAATTAAGATTACATAATAATAAGTAAAATTACAGATAAAACTTACAGTTAGTTTTTTGGTTACAAAAAAAAAAAAAATACAGTCAAACCAGTAAAAATAGTTCGTTATAAGCGAAGTTCTCTAAAAGCGGGGTATATCAACCTAGGATTTTCCGTTAAAAGTTAAGTCCAAATATTCCAGGGTCCATATCCATATTGGTTTGCGCGTTCGTATACCACATCATGAAATTCGTTTCTGAGTCCTAAGTCATATTTGCCCACATGCACCTTTTAAGGATTTTTGTATCGAAGTTCTAGAAGTACTAATTTAACCGATGTACGGCCTACTGTAATACACTTGATTAGGTTAGGTTGGTAGTGGCTGCTGACGTTTAACGACAACACACGTAGACTCTGATACACTTGATTCCATTTCAGTATTATAGGCAGTCATAAATGAGTAATTTTTTTAAAGTAAGAATTTAATGCACACAAGATAATTCAATGAATAGTATTTCATTGAATTTATTTGAATTTATGAACAAATTTATAAAATGTATTAACCTTTTCATAAAACTTATAAACTTTTTCATTGTATTCATGAATAAATCATAATATGTGAAATTTAAGAACTATTTAACATTTTTTTCATAAATACTATGAAAAGTTTTTATGTATTTATTTATAAATACTATGAATTTTGTTCATTGGCAAATATTTTTTTTCTGTGTGGCATCTCTGAAATCTCTGAAATCTCTTCAAATCATTATTTTACATTCTGTTTAGTGTACCACTGCTTTTTATATTATCAAACAAAAACTGGGTAATTTTTTTGTTAGCAAAATCTGCAATTTTAAGCTTTATCCAATAAAGTAATTGTAATTTTGTTTTTAATGACATAAACGGTCCATTGTAATTAACGATATCAATTCTTTCAATTGAATTAATAATTTGGAAATATAATTTGATATTCTTTTAGAAAATCGTGGAGAATTTTTGGAAAAACTTTTACGTGCACGCTCAGCTGTACGCCCGGGTACTCCGTCACAACCCATTTTACCGACTGTCAGCGTATTACGTCTGGTTGTTGGCAATTGGGTCTTGCAATCCCAAAAACCAAATCAATTACAAATACACAATACCGAAGGTCACCAGGTGACAATTTTACAAGATGATTTACCCGGTTTTATATTCGAGAGCAATCGCGGTACAAAGCACACTTTCACAGCAGAAACCACATTGGGACCAGACTTTGCTACAGGCTGGTCAACCAATAAAAAGAAAAAAATCAAAACTAAAACTGAAGTTCAAAAGACTCAGGTTAAAAATATGGCTCGTGATATTTACAATAAATACTTTAAGGCTGCACAGGCAGTACCACGCGGAGCCGTGGCTAAATTAACTAGTATAGTGAAAAGAATTGAGGCTTCCCTGGAAGAACAACGTATGCCGGGCCAGTCGGTTTGGCAAGATAAATTGCGTGAAGCTCTCAATGAGCTGTCTCAACTATTGCAAGAAGATGGAGTTGTAAGCGCTTATGAAATGCACTCATCGGGCTTAGTACAAGCGTTGGTAGCAGTCCTTTCTAAGAACTACTGGGACAATGGTTTGTCACGTAGTAAAATGAACAAATTGCAAAAACAACGCGTTGCTATATTCAAACACTGCATTCTTGATAGAAATGATTGCAATGTGAAAAGTAATAACACTGCCTCAATTTTGGTGCAGAAATTGGTGGCTGTTCTTGAGAGCACGGAAAAACTTCCTGTCTTTTTGTATGATGCTCCTGGTCCCGGTTATGGCTTACAAATTCTCACAAAACGACTACGTTTCCGTTTAGAACGTGCCGCCTGTGAAACAACACTTTTTGATCGCACCGGTAGAACCCTAAAAATGGAACCTTTGTCCACGGTGGGTCAGTTATCTAAATATTTACTTAAAATGGTAGCCAAACAGTGGTATGATATGGAACGTAGCACCTTCTTGTATTTGAAAAAGTTAAGGGAACACAAGCAGGGCATGGTGTTCAAGCATCATTTCGATTTTGACGAAGAGGGTCTTATCTATTACATTGGCTCGAATGGCAAGACATGTGAATGGGTAAATCCTGCCCAATATGGTCTCGTACAGGTCACCTGCTCGGAGGGCAAATCTTTGCCATATGGAAAATTAGAGGATATTCTCTCTCGTGACAGCATTTCAGTTAATTGCCATACAAAAGACAATAAGAAAGCCTGGTTTGCTATCGATTTGGGCGTTTTTGTTATACCAAATGCCTATACATTGCGTCACGCTCGTGGATATGGTCGTTCTGCTTTGCGTAATTGGATGTTGCAAGGTTCAAAAGACGGGGTTAACTGGACCACATTAGTCACACATACCGACGATAAGAGTCTCGTTGAACCTGGAAGTACATCAACATGGCCCATAGTGTGCGCTCCTGATGAAAATCAGGGATTCCGACACATACGCATTCAACAAAACGGTCGCAATGCCTCAGGTCAGACACATTATTTGAGTTTAAGTGGATTTGAAATCTATGGTCGCATAGTCAGCGTATGTGATGACATAGGTAAAGGCTCTAAAGAAGCTGAGGCCAAGATACGCCGAGAACGTCGTCAAATTCGAGCTCAGCTGAAACACATCACCACAGGCGCACGAGTTGTACGAGGTGTCGATTGGCGTTGGGAAGATCAAGATGGTTGTTGTGAAGGAACTGTTACTGGTGAAATACACAACGGATGGATTGACGTCAAATGGGATCATGGTGTACGAAACTCATATCGCATGGGTGCCGAGGGAAAATATGATTTGAAACTGGCTAATAGTGAGAATATTTCAATGTTTGAAGGTGGTTCAGCTATAGCTCCCAGTACAAACACCAGTGGTGGTAGTAAGAAGGGAATATCATTAACTTCTAGAAAATCAAGTTCAACGCCTTCACTGCCCGAAGCCACTGAAATAAATCGTAATTCTGAAGGTCCACCGGATCAGGCCGCATCTGCCGATAATCTTGCTTGGAAGCAAACAGTCGAGGCCATTACTGAAGATGTCTTTTCATCTGCCAAGTCACAAATGTTGGCTGGTGCTTCAGGAGGGTCAGGTATTTCTGGAGATGAAAACCAATGTAGTCAAAATAAGAGTATATCCTCTGGTGCTGGGGGAGTGTCAGTTGGAACTTCTTCGACATTGTTGCGAGAACGTGACAACATTACAGATCTATCCACCATTAACAATTCAATGCAGGCCATTAACGCTAATCTAGCCTCTGATCTTGCTACAATTACAGAAAACTTAGCTTTGAGCGATAATCCACCGCCCAGTGGATTGGCTACGATTACAAGTGCAGCTACAGGTTTTGGCACATCAAATGCAATTAGCAAGAATGCTTTGGCCGCAATTTTCAACAATGTCGGATCTACTTCAGGCGGAGCATCAACTTCATCATCATCTTCGTGTGAGGCTAACAACAAGATGAACGCCAACAATTCGGCTGCAAGTGGAGGAAGTATTAGTAAAGGCCTTTTAGTTAATTTACGCTCTGGCTCGTCGGCTGGTCAACGTGTTTCCCAATTCTCATCGGAGGCCCTAGAAATGATCGATAAAATGCGCGATGGTGTTGATATGTTACGCAACAACACGAATAATATTCTTGCATCTGATATTTTATCATTGCCAGGCACTAACTTACTTGCAGCAGCCGCAAGTGTCAAGTCATCTAATCCTAGAGCCAGCGATATTGGCGACAATATGAGCAATCTAAGTGTTGAGTGTCCAGGAGGCACAACTGGCATTGATGCTACAGTAATCGTTGACAAGTCATGTGGTGGTAATGAGTCACAAGTTGAAAATGTAATTTATAGTGAACAACGTGGCGTTGATGTTGGTGCTGTTGCTGATTCGCAAGCATCTACCCAAAATAGTGAGAACAATGAAAGTGTAGTTTCTGTATCAGTTTCCAATCAAATGAGTGTCAGCGTGCCGAATTTAACAACAACATCGGCTTCAGAAACTCAATCGCAATCAGAAACTTCAACTCATACCGGTTTGTTGGAAACTTTTGCGGCTATGGCACGTCGTCGTACATCTCAAGGTACAAATTTGCAAAATAATCAAATAATGAATTCAACAAATACAAATTCTAACGAACGCAACAATCAGAATTCGGGTGGGGGTTCTAACTCCTTCTTTCCACGCGGACCGAACTCTGTTACAAGTTTGGTTAAACTTGCACTTTCGTCAAATTTCCACTCTGGTCTACTGAGTACTGCACAGAGCTATCCGAGTTTGTCCTCAAACAATGCTGCCAATACAGCTGGATCGAATGTCAGTTCTGGCACTGGCAATACATCATCGGGTCAGCAGGGTCAAGCTTCTATTAATCCCGCACTAACCATGAGTCTAACATCGACTTCAAGTGATAGTGAACAGGTTTCGTTAGAAGATTTTCTTGAGAGTTGTCGTGCCCCGGCTTTGTTGGGAGACATGGACGATGACGACGATATGGATGAAGACAACGATGATGAAGAAAATGAGGATGAATACGAAGAAGTTGGCAACACACTGTTGCAAGTTATGGTATCACGCAACCTTTTGACTTTTATGGATGACGAAACTTTAGAAAATCGTTTGGCTGGTGTTACGAAGCGTAAATCTTGGGATGATGAATTTGTATTAAAACGTCAATTCTCTGCATTGATACCAGCATTTGATCCTAGACCCGGTCGTACAAATGTCAATCAGACATCTGAACTGGAAATACCTACACCTGGCACCAGTGCCGAAGCAATGCGTACCAATGAGCAAGAACCATTGCAACAACCCATTTTAGCTTTATCTCTTCGAGGCCCCAGCATTGGTGGAGTGCCAGATGTAGAGATTGAACTGGCCAATAATGATTGGACTATTTTCCGAGCAGTTCAAGAGCTTTTACAAGCTTCCCAATTGAGCAAGAACGATAAATTCCGTAAAGCCTGGGAGCCCACATACACCATTGTGTACCGTGAGGTGCCACCATCTCATAACCCGGATGCTACAGATGCTGATGAAGGAAACAATACTCCAGTTATCTCGTCAAAAAGTGGAGCATCCACATTGTCACCCAACTCGCCAGTGCGCGGAGACTTTATTACATCCGAGAATGTCAACTGTACCGTAGAAGATGTTCTGCAACTATTAAGTCAATTGAATTCATTAAATCAAACGGTGAAAGAAGCGGGCGATTTAAATGAAACCGCCACTAGTAACACAACGACCCTCCCAGTTGAGATATTCATGAGTAAGAAAATCACAAATAAACTTCAACAGCAGATACAAGATCCTCTTGTTTTGTCTAGCAATTCCTTGCCTATATGGTGTGAAGATCTAAATCAATCATGCCCATTCTTGTTTCCATTTGAAACTCGACAATTGTATTTTAATTGTACCGCATTCGGAGCTTCACGCAGTATTGTTTGCCTACAATCCCAAAGAGACGCGACTCTTGAGAGACAGCGTATGCCTGGTATAAGTCCTCGTCGTGATGATCAACACGAATTCCGTGTGGGACGACTTAAACATGAACGCGTCAAAGTATCCAGAGATGAAAATCTGCTAGAATGGGCCATGCAAGTGATGAAAGTGCATTGCAATCGTAAATCCGTGCTCGAAGTTGGTTTTACGGGTGAAGAAGGTACTGGTTTAGGACCTACATTAGAATTCTTCGCTCTTGTAAGTAAAATTATAAAAAAAAAAAAACAATTTATGCGCGTTGATCATAAAAATTTATTTTATTTTTTTAGGTGGCTTCTGAATTACAACGATCCGATTTGTGTATGTGGTTGTGCGATGATGAAACCACCATCGAACAAACAACCGACGTCAACGAAATGGAAGTAGAAGAAACATCAACAATTTCTATCAAAGAGGCAACTAAGCCCTTGGGCTATTATGTAAATCGTCGTGAAAGTGGTCTATTCCCTGCCCCATTACCACAAGACTCTGATGTTTGTGAAAAAGCTTCCAAACACTTTTGGTTTTTGGGTGTATTTATTGCTAAAGTATTGCAAGATATGCGTTTGGTTGATTTACCCCTATCAGATTCATTCCTTCAGTTGTTGTGTCACAACAAAATGCTGCTGTCGACAACCCACACTACACCCCATAAACGTTTAACAACGGGATCTGACGATTTAATGGCTTCGTCCATAATGTCAGAGGATTCCGAGTTAGCAGATACATGTTCGAAACTACTCGGTGCCGACTATCAATCTGAAGCCCGATGGTATGACGGCATTTTGTCATATGAAAATCTTGCCGAAATCGATCCTATACGTTATGAATTCATCAAAGAACTGCAAGATCTTCTGGCACGAAAACAAACTATTGAATCTGACTTGAATATCTCAACTGAACAGCGCCAGGTTGCAATTGCTGATCTTAAACTGCACTCTAGAAATGGTACTGAAGTTAAACTTGAAGATTTAGCATTAAGTTTCACATATTTGCCAAGCTCGGCGGTATATGGTTATGAGTATGCCGAGTTAATACCGAATGGTGGGGACATTGATGTGACTATTAACAACTTGGAGGAATATTGTGATTCGTTGATTAGCTTTTCTCTACAAGATGGAATTGCCAAACAATTGGATGCATTCCATCGTGGTTTCTGTGAAGTTTTTCCACTGCAAAAGTTAGCAGCATTTAGTCCATCCGAAGCTCGTATGATGATATGTGGCGAACAGCATCCCCAATGGACTAGAGAAGATCTCATCAATTATACAGAACCGAAATTGGGCTATTCAAAGGATAGGTAAGTTATTTATTTTTTTTTTACATATATATATATTTATTCCTGGGGTTCCATGGAGGAACATAGGGCCACTTTTATTTGTTGTGGTTTCATTAATAAAAGAAGTTTAAGATGGACCGGGAATTAGCCGATCGCATCCGAGTCTAGTAAAGGGGCTGCCGATTAAAGTATCCAGACATACTGTGGGTTATTGGTTTTATGGCGCCAAATACTCGCCATGACATTTCAAGGATCATCGGCATACTCGGAATTTGTGGGAACTTGAAAGACCCTTCGAGACTCTCATCTTGAAATCGCTGACTGTCCGCGACTACTACAAATATCAGCTATTCCGTATATCTACGGAACGTATCACTATCCGCAGCCTGTGGCTTCCGGTAGCACTCAGCTATGCTCCCCATAAGAAGATAGCAACGCACACAACGTCATTAAAAAAGCATCGTGTGCCTTGTTATCCACAGTTTTTTTAACATACCCTGCAGGAAAAGTGACCGGTCCTTGATAGGTCACGGGACATGTCACACGAACCCGAAAAAGCATATCACAAACTTGACACCTTTAATATAAATGGTGTCTAAATATATGATATATAACTTGTGACATGTCACTGGACCTGGCTCTTAGGAACACAACGCGTGCCGGTTGTGGGTATACTTAGGTTAGGTTAGGTTGAAAGTGGCTGCTGGCGTTTTACGTCAACACACGTAGACTCTGAGGTCCATTGTGATACCACGGGACCGTAATAGGTTTCCCTACTAGTACCTGTCGTTAAACCAGTTTGAGCTTCTTATAAAACTCCTTAGATATTGAATTTTGACATCCGACAAATCAGAAAGATCGTACAGCTCCCCAGATCCCAGTGAAGCAAGTCTCTGACCAGAAAGTGCCGGGCAATGGCAAATAAAGTGTTCGATAGTTTCCAACTCCTCTTCATCCATGCAACTTCGGCAAAAGTCATTCGACGGCACATTTAACCGCTCTGCGTGCTTCCCTATAAGACAGTGTCCGGTAATTATAGAAAATCTCTCCTCTTGGAAGCGATATTAGCTCTCTTGTGCGCCCCTGATTAAGAGAAGGCCAAATCAGTCGTGTTGTCTCACACGTCCATCCATTTGCCCATCTTTGATTAGTATCCGTCGCAGAACAAAGCCGTAGGTTTTGCTTGCAAGTTTCTAGAGGCATACCACATTCCAATTCTGTTGGAACCTGTAAGGTAGTTTCTAGTCTTGCAAGCTCATCGGCTTTGCAATTCCCTGGAATGTCTCTGTGCCCTGGGACCCATATGAGTCGTATGTTAAACTGCTTGGCCATCTCATTTAAAGACGTGCGGCAGTTAAGGACAGATCTTGTTTTCAGAAACATTGAATCCAGGAACTTGACCGCGGCTTTACTGTCAGTATAGATGTTGACTGCGGTTGTAGACAAGACATTGCAGCTCAACCAGTCAGCCACTTCCTTTATTGCCAGCATCTCTGCCTGGTAAACACTGCAATGATCTGGCAATCTTCGAGCCAGGCTCAATCCAAGCTCTTCTGAATAGACTCCAAAGCCCACTTGTTCGTGCAGCCTCGATCCATCTGTGTAAACATTTATGGTGGCTCCACTACCCGGAATGTCCCCCATCCAAGACTCCCTGGATGGTATCATAGTGGTAAAGTGGCGCTCAAAGAGGGAGCACAGTCCACATTTTGTGGTTTGTTATCTTCTTCAAGATCGCGCTATGGCCACAATCGCTGCTCCTCCATTGCAGCGTGCTATTAAGTCGAATTGCCGACGCAGCCGCATACTGCCTACCACAGTACAGACTAGTATGCAAACACTGGTGCTAATTGCGTACTTTCCAATATGGTGGTATGGTTTTTAGTACATAATGATCATCGCTGCCTAGTATATGTGTGCCTGTACGTGTGAGCTTTTGTGCATGTATTTATGATGTTTGTTTACGTTTTGTATGAAGCGTCAAAAGTTACACCGTGTGCTGTCACTAATACTTACACCCATCAGATGCAACTCTGTGACACTACTACTCATGTACTGTGCTGCCTACCCAATATGTCCAATAGTATCAGGTGAAGGAGAACTATTTAAACAAGTACAAACATATTTTTACCCCGGAATTTTTTTGCGGATATTTTTTTTCACCAAAATTTTTTCAGCTGATTTTTATACCCTCCACTTTCGATGAGTTACAAACGGAATGACAAACTTATATATTTGTCATTCCGTTTGTAACTCATCGAAATATCGGTCTGGGACCCCATAAAGTATATATATTCATGATGCCCGATCGATTTTAAGACATTCTAGCGATGTCCGTCTGTCTGTCTGTGGAGAATGCTATCACGGACAAAATATTGCACAGAGATGACTGAAACTTAACATATTTATTGGAAGTTCTACCGAGAAGTTTGGTATTGCATTTGAGCGATATCGGTTCAGCGGTTCAAAAGTTATGAACGAAAATGTAAGCACACCTAAAAATTTCAGTACATTCAACATAACCTTAAAATACAAAATGCTTTAATTCGGCTTCTGATTGACATATGTGAACATAATTGAACACCAAATGGTATTTAAACAAGTACGAACATGTTTTTTGACAAAAAAAAAAATCCCGGATTTTTTTTTTACCAAAATTTTTTTTCGCGGAAATTTTTTTTTTAAAAGTAATTTCCTTTTAAATAAAGTTTTGGCAAAAGTGCACTTTACGGGGCACAAATATTTTAGGAGAGAAAAAAATTGGAACCCCTCTGGAATTAAAAAAGAATAAAACCGAAATTAAAATTTAAGGGGGCTGGGTCCCGGGGACCCCCTGCCCTTCCCACCTACAGGTTTGTGTGGGTACTTAAATTAAAGGTAATTAAAAAAGAAAAAACAAAAAAAATTGGATCTAGGTCCCTGGGCCCCTCTAGGTCCTAAAAACCGTCCTGATGGGATTTTTTTTTAAAGTCCACCAAAAAAAAAAATTTTTTTTGCTTAAAATTTGTTTCTGCGTGCCGGCCTTCGGCCGGGCTTAGGGATTACAAACTCCATAAATTAATTTAGCGGCTTCGCTAAATAAAGTTTTTTTGTGTATCAAGCCTTTTACGTTGTTAATTACTGAATGGCTTAATTACACAGTGATACAAAATCGAACTTTCGGAATCGGAATGGGATGAAACCAAAAGCAAATGAAAGCTAACGTTTTCCATAACAAAACCCACAAGACCTTTTTTTTAGGTCAGAGCTAGATTTTATTTTACACGCATTTAAAGTTGATGATTTTAAAGCATTTAAAGTTTGTGTGTACTAAACATATCCTACTTTAAAGGCCCCTGGTTGTGCCCTTATTGAACATGTAGGGTCCAGTTTCCAAACTTAAGCTGAAAATTACTTCAGCTATGACTGGTATGAATTTTGCTGCAATCGGTCCAGTACCTATTTACTGAATAGCCAAATTATTCAAATAAACCACTAAACACCGTTGCGTATGATTGTTATTTAAAGGCAATTATTAATATAAAACACTGGACACCGTTGCGTATGATTGTTATTTAAAGGCAATTACAATATTAATCATTCGCCACTAATACAATTTTCAAGCATTTATTATTATAATTATAATAAAAGTGCACTAACTTTAAATGCGTGTAACTGGAAAAAAGCCTTGAGGGGTTTGTTATGGAATATGTCATCTTTCATTTGCTTTTGGTTTCATCCCATTCCGATTTTGGGTGTTGCACAGTGTTATTGAACTGAAACTTACTAAAATGGATTTAGGGGTTACAATATTGTTAAAATACATACAAAAAAATACATATTTGCATTCGTGAGCAAATTACCTTTCATTTGAGTACCCATACGCACATGTTTGTGGGTGGGGCGTTTTTTTGGCTCCAGGGGGTCCACCGGGGCCCAGCCCCCTTAAATTTTAATTTCGGTTTTTTTTTTTAATTCTAAAGGGGGTTAAATATTTTTTTTGCCAAAATATTTGTGCCCCGTAAAGTGCACTTTAGCCAAAGTTTTTTGCAATAATCTTTTTGAAATTGTGGAGGGTATCACTACATTCGGCAAGGCCGAATTTAACTTTTTTACTTGTTTTTTTTTTAATTTATTTTTACAATTTTTTTGTACAAAAATTCTTTTTTAACAATTTTTTCAAATAAATTTTATTTTAATCATTTTTTTACTTTGTGGATGGACATTTTTATACATTCGGATAAGCCGAATTCAACTTTTTTACATGTTTTTTTTTAAATCACTCTGGGGTGTACCCAGAGTGCTGATGTTTGTAACTACCCGAAATATTGGTCCTAAACCTAACTTTAAGTATACCGATCAACTCAGAATTACTTTTTGAGTCGATTTAGCGATGTCCGTCCGTCCGTCTGTCCATCTATCGGTTTAAGCACGATACAGGTCGCAATTGTCAATCAATTGACTTGAAATTTGAAACTTAAGCATCTTTTGGCCCGATGACCTATTGAAATTGGAAAAAAATCGGTCCATGTTAAGACCTAGCCCCCATACAAACGCCCCCTTTGGATTTGGCTTAAATGACTCTAATAACTGTATTTTAATAGATATCACTTTGAAATTTAGCAGGTAATCCAATTTTGTATGCACGAATCATCATTCCAGATCAAAGGAATCGGGTCAGTCCTTCTGGTAGTCCCCATACAATCCACCCTCCCGATATTCATATAATTCCCTCAAAATTCATAAAAATGGAAATATTTGATAAAAATTTTATTTTTAGGTGTTAAACATGTACTTTAGTAACCTAATCAAATTGGAATATAATTGGACAATTTTTGGACTTAGTCCCCCATATAAAAATTTCGACCGATATTCAGTTAAATCGGTCTATTGGCAAAAAAAAATATACTAATTCCAATAAAATTTGATCTGTGTGTGTTTTCTACACTAAATAAAGATCTAACAAAAGATATATCCAATCGGTCAATGTTGGGATTTGGAACCCATTTTCCAGAAAACAGGTGTAGGGTATCATATGGTCGGTCTTAATCGACTATAACTTTCTTACTTGTTATCTGTGACGTGATAAGAATTTTTACACATTTAAGTGATATGTCCAGTTTTCCTCAGTCACGGAAAAGGTGATTTCGTTCTTTTTCCTGTAAATTAAATACTTGATTAAAATATCGTGTTTTAGGAGCTAATTTGCTAAGAAAAGTCATTAAAAAGATAAAACATTGCTAAAAACCATTAAGTAAATAAATAATCAGAACTGGCCTTGAGCTCGATTATTTATTTACTTAATTACAATTTGAAAGGTCGAATAATTACAACTACAATTGCTAAAAACCTTTTTTTAAATTATATGTTTAAATAATTTTTATTTTTGTTAAATTTTCAGTCCCGGCTTTTTGCGCTTTGTTAACGTTCTAATGAGTATGACGGGTCCAGAACGTAAAGCATTCCTGCAATTTACAACTGGATGCAGTAGTTTACCTCCAGGAGGCTTAGCAAATTTACATCCAAGATTAACAGTCGTTCGTAAAGTAGATGCTGGTGATGGTAGCTATCCATCGGTAAACACCTGTGTCCACTATCTAAAATTGCCTGATTATCAAACGGAAGAAATTATGAAGGAACGTCTACTAACAGCAACAAAAGAAAAAGGATTCCATTTGAATTAAAATGTGAACTATTTTTCTAATTTGATTGTATTTTACTTCTAATAATGATAATGATATTAATAGGAGAGATGGTGTTGTAATAACAAAAAAAAAATGCTGCTGCTTATGATGCATATTGTGGCACACCAAAAAAACAAATTAAGAATGTTAAGTTAATACAACATACTACTATTTTGGGAACATACACTTTTTTAATTATAACTATTTGCTTTATTGATTGATATTTGTGAATTAGATGATCATATTCATTCATGTTTTTTCTTCTTCTTCTGCTCTATAAAATTTGATTTAAGTTGTGTTGGTTTTTTTGTTACATTGAATTTGTGTAAATTTATTAAAAATTATGGAAAACAAATTTATAACTGCGATTCACTGTAAAAAGGAAATGAATATTATAGGTCTGTTTGTTTACCCATTTTTTTTTTTTACTATTTGTACTACAGCTGGAAACATTCCAGTGGAAAGTTTTGTTTACTTTTTGTATTGAACATTTCCAGCTGTAGTAAAAGTAGTAAAAAATAGTAAATTGTAGTAAGGTAAACAGGCATTATATGTATGTGTAAGTGTCGTTTTGTTTTTCCCCATCCCTAAATTAACAGTTAATTGGCTGGTTAGAAAATTTAATTAACACCATTTTTAATTGTTTGATCAAAAATTTTATTTAAGAATTTTTTTTATATCAATAGGAAATTAATAAAAACTATATTTTAATTAGAACTGAAAGTTTTTCAAAAACTTGAAACTTTGCTCTTAAAATGTTCCAAGTCGAATAGAAAAGTCTATAAAACAGGAAGTGGTGTACTTAATAGATATGATGGTGGTTTATAGTATGATATTTTTTTCTAATAACTAGGATTTTCCTTGTTTTTTTTTTCTTTTAATTCCTGGGAATCTAGACACAATTTACGGAAATTGATAACCTTAGAGTTAGGTGTTTGGAAATAAATTAGCTAACCGTTGAGCTCTACGGGCAATAATTGTTAGCAAAATCGAAATTATTTAAATAACCTCAAACTATTTTTAAAAGTAATTAAATTTTAAAAAATTCTCAAAAATCTAATAAGAATCACACAAGCTTCTTTTTGAGTAAAATTTTGCTTTGCAAACACAAATTTTAAATTTTGGAAAAATCTTTACTGGTTCGGAAGATATTGTGAGAGCTTTAAGTTTGTTATGTATCCATGCTAAAATGCACAGTAGACTAAATAAATCAGTTTTTCTTAAGGGGAGTTCACACTTTAGATTTTTTTTTTTTTTTAAATTTCGATTGTATGATTTTTGGAGAGCCAAATATTTAATTTTTTTTTCAAAATATTTAAAAAAAATCAAGTATTTGGCTCAAGTCAGTGTTTTTTATGTTTATTTTTACTCGAAACCTCTTAGTTAGTTGTACGAAAAAACTTTCAATGGCAACATTTTTGAAAAAAATATGGAGATTTAAAGTTTAGAAAAAAATTGTTAATGAAAATTTTTGAAAAAAAAAATATTAGAATATTTTTTTCCTGGCAGAATATCATGAATTTTAAAAATTAAATTTTCTATTAAAGTTTGGAACGTCCTCTTAAGTAATGTTAAAAACACGTTTTTTACAATTTATTAAGCTCTATAAAAAAAGCTAAAAATAAACAAAATTGGTGATCTAATGGACTTGCCCCAATGTGTTTTTTCAATATTTTTTAAAGAGATTTAAAAAATTAGCTACATTTTTTTCAATTGGCGGTACTTTTAAAAATATGGTATAAATATTTTAACAATAATGTATTTTTTTTATTTACATGAAATTGACTTAAGGGGGTTGAAACTAAAAAAACAGTCTTAATGATAACAATTTTTTATCAGTTATAACAAAATAAATAAGAAATATTTTTAATTTCTATTTTTTTTTTTCTTATTTAAAAGATAAACTATTAAGATATTTTTAAAATTTTATAAAACAAAATTTGGTTAACTAGAATAGTCAGGGTAGCCACTAAATTTTGGGATGATTTTTTTAAAGGACAAAATCGGCTGCAGTTGTACAGCAAAAACTACTGCAGCGATTTTGATGATTTTTTTTATTTGTAGATTATTAAATTCTCTAGTACTTATCGTGGACATTTTTTAAAAATATTGATTTTTGTTAAAGTTATGTTAGTATAAACTTAAAAAATGGAAAACATTTCAAAAATTGGCCACGACAAGTACTAGAGAATTTAATAATCTACAAATTAAAATTCATCAAAATCGGTTCAGTAGTTTTTGCTGTAAAACTGGAGTCGATTTTTTCCTTTAAAAAATGAATCCCGCAATTGAGTGGCAACCATGGCAAATTTTAGTTGACCAAATTTCGCGGATTAAAATTTTAAAAATATCTTTTAATTAAAAAAAAATTAATGAAAAAATATTGCATATTTATTTCTTTTATATCTGTTTAAAAATTGTTATCATTACGGCTGTTTTTTTGGGGTCTCTTCTAACATATCGTGAACCTATATTCAAAATATGCCAACTCAAATTTGACCGAAATGAGTTTCCGATGGCAAATAGCTCCCCTATGCAATACCCATCTGTGGTAAAAATTTCAGAGCAAAAAAATAATTTTTTGTCGTTTTACATCCATTTTTGTTATTCTGGTAACTCACAAGTACATATTTTTTTTGGTGAAAATAAATGCCAACTCCCATTGTAAATTTCCAAAAAATTTTCAAAAAAAATTTTTAAAAAAAATTAGACTACGTATCTCATTGCATTTGTCATGCTAAACACGAATCTGGTAAAGATTTTGATATCTAATGGCTAGTTTTCGAGACATTGATATTTTGAAAATATCGGTAAATAGTGCTTGCGAAAAAAAAAAATGCTTATATATATGTAACTTTTAAACTATTTATCAGATTGGAACATTATGAGTGGGGCAAATAAAGTCAATGACATAAGCTTTCAAAATAGCTAGTTTGGAGTGACCCTTATACAATACAGTGTGAGTTACAGAGTGCCAAAGTTGACCACCCTGAAATTAAAAGGCTTTCGGAGCTAGTAACTTTTAAAAATATGCAAAGATTTTTAATTTTTTTTAATTTTTGCAATTACCGTACTAAGGATAACAGAATCCAAAAAAAAATAATAAAAATTTTTCAAAAAAAATTATTTTTATTTTCCGACAAAATATGCCAACTCTAAAAAAATATTTGTTTTTGATATAGTAATAAATGCCATCTCTGAAAAATACGCAAACAATTGCAAAATATGAAATTTTTGGCATAGGTAAAAATTATTTAGAATATTTAAACCATCTTATGGAAGGTACATTGTTTATTTTTACAATAATATGCGAAATAACTAGTTTTTTAGCTCTCCTGAAAAGTAAGCTTTTTCGAGTTGGCATTTATTGAATATAGTTCGACGATATATGTAGGCGATTTTGTTGAAGCAGCAACCCTATAAGGGAATTTTTATTTTAAGTGCTTCAAACAATTTAACAACACCACTATACGGTTAAATGTAAATATTTAAAATATACTTAATTTAATCTTATATCACAAGGATAGAAAAAAGAAGTAAAATAGAGTTGTATTTTGCGTGAAAAGTATTAGTGACAGCCATCGGCGTATTCAGAAGGGGGGTGGGGGGCCCAACGACAACAACAAAAATATTTTTTATATGCATTGGAAAACACAAATCTCACGAAAAGAACAAAAAAAATGTTATTGTTGTTAGGCCCTGACAGCACATAATATAGCTTTGGACATTTCATAAAAACAACAACATATTATAGAACAAAACAACAAAACACAAAAAAAAGTTTTTAAACAATCAATCGTGCGTATTGTTAAAAAAGTTAAATAAACAATAAATTTATTTAATTAAAAGACAAATACCACTATTTTATAAACAAAGAATCTAATTTGATAGTAAATATGTGTGAGCTGAGGAAGAACAAGCATTTTGCCACCAACATGAAATACAACACTGCTTGGCTTCTACTCTTTTCAATAATCACAAGCTTATATTAAATGAAAATTTATGAAAAATATATAAAAATAAAAAACAGTTTTTAATGAAATGCATACTATTTTATTCAAAGTTTAAAGCAAAATAACTAATATAATTAAATTACAAGAGCAACTATCACTTTGTAGACTTACCCTCAGTTTCTGTAACACGAACGTCATTCGTCAGCGAGAAATTTGCATGTATTTTGTTATTGTAACAAAAACAAAATACGTGCAAATTCGTCGCAAACGAATGGCGTTCGTGTTAAAGAAATTGGGGGTTAATTTTGCAAATGCATACATAATACATTTAAAATTTTCATGGAAACTAATAAAAATGAGAGTTAAAGAAGTAGGATACATAACGACCAGTCTGCTAATGAAATTTCTGCTTTTGTCAAAATCATTATTTATCATTATTGAAGGTATTGCATTAACAAAAATCATGTAATCTCATTAATAATATTGCAATTTTATTACATTTCCTTTCCTTTCCATCAGTTAGGTCTTCGTTAAATGTCTGAAATATATTATGCATAATATTTATTAATCATAATATTTCATCATTATCAAAATGTATCTGTCTCTTTCACACTTTAAAAACTTTTAATTTCATTCAATATCATATTTAAATTATCTTAAATGTTCTGTATTCACATAAAAAATTTAAAAAAAATATATAAAAAACATCGACTTTTTCTTGTACGTTTGTTTTGTTAACATATTTTCGCTTTGAATTGAATTGATTTTTTTATATTAACTGAAATTAGCTTTAGATTAAATGGCAACAAAAGCTTTGCTTTTCTTCTTTTGATTATTCACCATGTTATCGTATTTAAATAATTTTAGTTGATAAGACTATTTTTTAAGAGTTACATGAACATGAATCGTATAAATAAATATTATTAAAATCTCTAAAATTGTAGTAAAATTTATTAATATAATAAAATAAAAAAATGTTTTATGTCCATTAACCCGCCCATTCACAGTTATAACTGTCATAAGTCAATTTTTGTTTGTTGTAAGCACAATCATAAAGTCTCAAAATTCTTTATTTTTTTTTTTTTTTAGTTTTCAACAAAATTTTGAATTTTTATGACTGTTCTACAACAACCATATGAAAAAAAATTGACTTATGATTGAGTTATGACTGTTTTCTATGAATGGGCTCCTAAGTTTGGATTGTAGTCGGTTTAAAATTCCTATGTATAATAGCGCGTTTATAGTGCGTTTACATTGGAATTCTAATCTTGTAAATTGCGATTTTAATCTACTTTGTAATCTAACCCGTTTACATTGGCATATTTTAAATTCAAGTAGATTTAAATAAAGAATTAATTCAAAAATGAATTAATTCAAAAAATGAATTAATTCAAAAAATTAATTAATTCAAAAAATTAATTAATTTAAAAAATGAATTAATTCAAAATGAATTAATACAAAAAGAATTAATTCATGCTTGAATTAATTATTTTTTAAATAATTCATAGAATTAATTCAAGCATGAATTAATTCATTAATTAAAAAAATAATTAAAAATAGGCCGCTGTTCTAAAAAAAGTAATTCACATAAAAAATGTGAAAATGAAAATTTCCGAATTTTTTTGGTGTTCTAGATTTCACATCCGAATTTCTTTTTCGTTTTGTTTCACATAAATAAAATTTAGTTTTTTCCTTATAATTTTTTAACTTTTAATTATTCGATTTCAACTTCGAATAAAAACGTGATCAATAAAACACTAAACTTGATTTCATGCGATTCGGAAATTTTCATGTGAATTGAAAAGTTGTGAAAGACAGAACAGAGGCCATAATGTCAATTAATTCACAGATTGAATTAATTCTTCAAAGGTCGTATTATAAGTTTGGCATTTAAATTAAGTTGGTAATAAATGTGAGTGACTGCGTCAAAAGACAGCGACGGTAATTAGTTGCCGTATGATTAACAAGGACAGTGACGGCGCACAGTGCTTCGTTCCCATGTAACGAAGGGACAAAATTAGAAGGAGTTGTCAGATATTTTTAAGATTTGGTACACTAAAATTTGATGACGACCATTAGGACCCCATAAAGTATATATATTCATGATCCTTGATCGATTCTAAGTCTATCTAGCGATGTCCGTCTGTCTGTCTGTCTGTCCGTCCGTCTGTCTGTCTGTTGAAATCACGTTTTTGGCTATAATCCAGAACCGATTTAAACGCCTGGGGTACCAAAAGTTGCGTAATTCTCCTAGGCAGAATCTGATGGGTCTTTTTTTTAAATCGGTTAAGTATTTTAAAAGTTATGAGTGAAAATGTAAATTTTGATGAGTGAAAATGTGAATTTTACACAAAATAAATGCTATAACTTGACACCTGTTGAATGAATGTAAACGAAACTTTGAATTTAATGTAATTTTATCATTCCTAACACTCACAAAAAATTTGGGCCGAATCGCACAATGGGGCGAGGCACCAGCAATTTAACCCAAAATTTTAAAATGATTTATCTTGGCTCATGGTTGACATATTCAAATAAAATTTTAAATAGGTTCATATTTTATTGTTCTCAACGTTTTTCTGGTTATTTTGGTACCAATTATAGCAAAATCAGTCTAGGGGTTAAGAAGCTATGAGCAATTGAGATGAGTTTCAATACAAACCTGCATGATATGGCGTGGCAGCGCGCCATTTGTATTAATAGAAGTAAAAAAATACGTAGTATGTGTAATACACGTGGTTGCTTTTATACAATTTTCATAATTTTTATATAATTTTCATACATACTTATAAAATATTTCTTTTTTTTTGCTTTTTAAATATTTACATTGCACTATGGTTCCGTTCAACACTTTTCTTGGCCAAAATTTCAAAAATGGAAAAATTTTTGGTTTGAAATAGGTTTTGTGTTAAAAACTTTTATAGTTTTTTTTTCCATGTATAATATTATAAGAAATTTTTTGTATTTAAACTCAAAAAAATAATTGAAATTTAAAAAAATACTTTTTCTTATTTTTATCTAAATTTGTTTTTGAACGGTAAATGAGTATACAAAAACAAAATATGTTTTCTGTTGTTTGTAAGTGTTAACGATTTTCTATAAAATCAATTTTGAGAAAATTGAATTTTGGCCAAGAAAGGTCGTCTGCGAAACATTGTGCATTGGTTAACATTGTGGAGGGTATTTAAAGATTCGGCACAGCCGAATATAGCTTTCTTACTTGTTTTAGAATACATTAACCCCCTATCTCCCATTTTGAGGGTCATTTTTGTCCTTTTTTAACATATCCTCATAGAACAACACTAAAATGTGCGTTTTAATAGTTCAAATATTCTACAAAAATGTTAAGCATCAAATTTCACTAGGGGTTTTCAAATACCAAAACATCGTGCGATATAATCAAAATGCTTTAAAAAGTAAAATTGTAAAATATATATTGTTAAATAGCTTTTACCAAAATAGACTGAAATAGGTCGAAAAAAATGTACTAAAAATACTACTGATATAAAAAATGTCCTAAGATGTCTTCAGTGAAATTTAATGGCGGTTCTTTTGTTAGAACATATTAACCCTCCATCTCCCATTTGAAGGGGTCATTTTAGTCCTTATTTCAAATATTTTTATAAAATTTAATAAAACGAGCGTTTAAGGGTTAAATCGTAATACTAAATTACTTTTTAATGTTTCTTGAATATAATTTATAATTTAAGAGTTATTTAACATAACTTAAAGCTTCAATAGAATACACTGTGCAACAAATTTGAGGTTACAGAGTGTATCTTAAATTGGACAAAACAAAAAATGAAGGTATACCATTTGTAAACCAAAAACGAATTGTTTTGAAAATTTAGCTCGAGTTCTTTTTATGGCCCATTGAAGTCTTTACTTTTTTTTTAAATGGGTTTGGAATGAAAAAAGATATATATTAACTGGGCTATTCATAATGAGTAAATTAAATCTAATGTAGGTTTATTTGACTGATATTGCATGAATATTTGTCAAATAAACCTACTTTAAGTACACTTTAAGTATTATGAATAAAGGCCTAAATGTTTGTAGAACGTTTTAACACTATAAACGCACGTTTAAGTGTTTTTTTATAAGAATATTTTAAAAAGGGACTAAAATGACCCCCAATGGAAATGACCCCATGGGAGATAGAGGGTTTATATATATTTTAAGAAAAAAGAAACATTAAATTTTACCGAAGACATCTATTAACAGTATTAAGCTCAGAAGTAAATTTGTTATGTTTTGTCGAATTATTTCACATGACTTTGGTGAATCACAATTTAACAATATATGATAATTACATGTTTTACTTTTTTAAGCATTTTGCTTATATCTAACGAATTTTTGGTCTTTTACAACTAACAATGAAATTCTATGCAGAAAAAATTTGTAGAACATGTTAACCCTAAGTGTAAGTGGTGTTCTACGACGATATTTGGAAAAGGTACTAAAGTGACCCCTAAAAATGGGAGACAGAGGGTTAATATCACCGTCATCAAATTTCGTTCATATCTATTAACCTCATTTAGCTCAAAATTAAATTTAAGATTTTTTTTTGACTTATTCTGAACTCCTTTGAAAAAAATTAAAAACTTCAGTGGGCCATAAAAAAAACTCGAGCTAAATTTTCAAAATTCTGCGGGGGTTTCGATCTAATATTAATAAACATTTGTTTTGCTTTTTTACCCTTTCAAAACATAAAATCGTGTTGCACAATGATATTAAACACTCCTAAATTCCTGATATATGAACAAAAATCATGAATTTAGGCATTTAAAAAAACGCATTTTTTCTAACTTGTGGTAAAAAATAGGCGCTAATTTTTGAATACGCTGTTAGATAAGAGTTTAAACTTACAAAAAAAAGAAAAAAAATATCTATTTTTTTATATTTTTTTTTAAACTCCATCAAACTTTAGTTATTTTTGGGTTTTCAACAAAAACAACTTGTTTTTTTTGCGCAATAAAAAATATTTTTTTTGTAAATATATACAAAATTCTATATTTTAACTTCACTACAAATATATCAAAGTACTTTAAAACAAAATTTCGAACCATTTTATTCAAAAATGGATTTTTGAGAATTATTTTTGTGAAACAGCTAAAAAATATTTTCTTGTTAAGTCATTTTTGCATAAAATTCTCTGAGCTTAGCGCCCTCTTGTGGTGGCAAAAGCAATCAGAAAAAATTTTTTTCTTAATATTTATTTGACTTTTATCCATGGGTCGAAGCATAGTGCGGCGTCTTCAATTAACAATGTCGGCGGCATAAACATTCTTGGCGGCGTCATCAAAACGGCAGGCTTTGTGTCAGTGTTTTTAGTGTTGTAAAATGCAAATAATAGAAATACAGAAATGTATCGAACTTTGCCGATTAGAGCAGGGTTGGCAACCGATACCCACCTAGAATAACGGTATTTGGCTATTGTACCGCAATTAATAAAGATATGGGCATTTTCAAAAACGATTATGAAAGCTGATGAAATTTCTAGTATTTTAAATGTGTCACTTCGTGTTTCTACCGTTTAGTTTTAGTTATATAGGCCAATACCGTTATAATACCGTTTCAAACGGTATTATAAAGGTATTGACCTATATTTCGAAAACGAACCGGTAGAAACACGAAGTGACACATTTAAAATACTAGAAATTTCATCAGCTTTTATAATAGTTTTTGAAAATGTCCATATTTTTACTGGTTGCGGTACAATAGCCAAATACCGTTATTCTAGGTGGGTATCGGTTGCCAACCCTGGATTAGAGTCTAAACTACTAGATTGAAAAAAAAAAAAATAATTTGTATGGGCAATCTAATAGATTGAAACTGGATTGGAGCCATAATCTACTTTAAGCTAGCTTAGAGGACCAGTGTAAATGCACTATAAATGCACTATAAACTATAATCTACTTTTAGCTAGCTTAGAGGACCAGTGTAAATGCACTATACACGCAAAAAAAAATCTGTGTCAGATTGAGCAATCCTACTTGGTAAAACTTTTTTCATACCAAAAAAAAATGTTTACCAAATTTTTGCTAAAATTATGCTTGTCGATGTTAAAGTAACATAATTACTTTTTTATGTAAAATAACCAAGTAGCTTGCACAATAACGCAAATTACTTGCACAAAAATTTATCGAAAGAAAACAACAAAAACAAATACAGACCGCCATTTTCATTTTGTATTTTTGTGTGCGTCGTTCGTTTATTTTTTGTGTTATAAAAACGTAAAAAGGAAATTGATATAATTTTGAATAAATTAAAATAAATTAATAAATAAAAATAAACAATTAGTTTTTTAAAAGATAAATAAATATAAGATAATAAAATGCTAAAGTTAATTTTGCTGTCATAACTTAAAACACCATTCATTTTGCAAAACCAATGGTGTCCCAGACGTATGTTTCGATGAATTACAAATTGAATGATAAAGTGACTATACCCTTATTCCAAAGACACCAATAAGGTTTAATAGATTTTTAGTTAAAAATTAGTGTTTGGTAATAATTTTCTATTTTTACAGGGTACTGGTAAATAAATGTTTGAAACCATTGTGAATCCTTCACTGCAATAAAGAGCGTAGGCACCAGTCCTGCCTTTAGTTATAAAATTAAAACCTAAAAACTCATTTATATAGCAAAGCCAATGGAGTCTAGACCTGTTTTGATGAGTTACAAATGGAATCACAAAGTAAGTGTTTCTCCTAACCAAAAGACCAATGGGGTTTACTAAATTAAATTAAAAATTTATGTTTTGTAATAATTTTCTATTTTTACAGGATGCTTTAAATAAATTCGTGAAGCTAAAGCGGATCCTTCACTTCAAGAAAAAGCGTAGGCAGCAGTCACTGGAGAAAATTCTACATAAAGGGTCAGTTGGTCGGTGGTAAATAAAATCCTACACAACATTTATTATATAAAATTTATTCTGTGAAAATTTTAAATTCAAATAAATATACAAATTTTTACAAAAATTTTATAGAAAATTTATTTTAGCATAAATGTGTTAATTTTTAGCATTATTTTTAGTCAGCTTTTCTAATAATGTTGGTATATTTCACCATATTTCTTTTGGTATATTTTACCAAGTTTTTGCTTAAATAGCATTAGCATTTTCTTCAAAATTTTTTACATAAGTGTTTTGGCTAATTTACGAAAACTACTTCGTCGGTTGTAGTTTTAGCATATTCTTGGTAAAATTATGTCAGATTTTTGCTCACTCCGACACAGATTTTTTTTTGCGTGTAAGCTACTAGATTGAAAAAAAATATGTATGGGCAATCTAATAGATTATGGCTCCAATCTTGTTTCAATCTATTATAGTGTGTTTACAGTGGTTTTCTAATCTAGCTTAAAGTAGATTGTGGCTCCAATCTAGTTTCAATCTATTAGATTGCCCATACAAATTTATTTTTTTCAATCTAATAGTTTAGGCTCTAATCGGCAAACGCAATCTTGTAAAGTTAAATACAAGTGTATTTCTATTTTTCCATTTTCCAACATTGAAAAACACCGACACAAAGCCTGCCGTTTTGAAAACGCCGCCAAGTATGTTTATGCCGCCGACATTATTACTTGTAAACGCCGTCACCGTCCTTGTTAATCATACGACGACTAATTACCGTCGCTGTCTTTTGACGCAGTCACACACATTTATTACCAACTTGTTGTTATAAATGCCAATCCTAATCTTCTCAAATGTAAAAAATGCCAATGTAAACTGTACAGGTTGTAAAGTATATTAAAATCGTAATTTACTAAATTAGAAATCCAATGTAAACGCACTATAATAGTGCTAGTGCTCTAAGCTAGCTTAAAGTAGATTGTGGCTCCAATCCAGTTTCAATCTATTATAGTGCGTTTACATTGGATTTCTAATCTAGTAAATTGCGATTTTAATCTACTTTGCAATCTGTACCGTTTATATTGGCATTTTTACATTTGAGAAGATTAGGATTGGCATTTATAACAACAAGTTGGTAATAAATGTGTGTGACTGCGTCAAAAGCATAGAAAAGATTAGAAGGTACGCAGTGTTGTATTTGATGTATTTTCCAATATGGTGGCAAAATGCTTGTTCTTCCTCATCTCACACGTATTTAATATCAAATTAGATTCTTTGTTTATAAAAAATGGAATTTGTCTTTCATTTAATTAAATTTATTATTTATTTTGCTTTACTTAACGTTTTTTTAAAGAAAATACGCACTATTGATAGTTTAAAAACTTTTTTTCTCTTTTGTTTTTTGCTTTGTTGTTGTTCTCCTTTATGTTGCATTGTTTTTATTAAACGTCAAAAGTTACATAATGTGCTGTCACTAATACTTATTCAAGCGAAATACGACTCTGTTACACTTCTATTTTTTTCTATGGTCAAAAGACAGCGACGGTAATTAGTCGTCGTATGATTAACAAGGACAGTGACGGCGTTTACAAATAACAGTGACGGCGGCATTCACATACATGGCGGCGTCATCAAAACGACAGGCTTTGTGTCGGTGTTTTTCAGTGTTGGAAAATGCAAATAATAGAAATACAGAGTTGTATCTAACTTTACCAGATTGCGTTTGCCGATTAGAGTCTAAACCATAGTGACATTGTAGTCCATCGACCGTTTTGTAGATCTGGCATCACCAAAGATAATTGGAAAATTCTGGCAATGCCAAACTAAAGTTCAAACGCAAAGCAAAGAGAGACAAAAAACAATCTGCATTCTCACTGTAAAACTGGTATCTTCCATCTCGCTCACATTTCGATTTGTGATAAAATTTCGTAAACAATACCATATGGTTTTTGTTTACTACTTTTTCAAACGCCATTTGTTGGACTACTCTATGACTCTGGTCTAAACTACTAGCACAGACTAAATACATAACTACTAGCACAGACTAAATACTGTCGAGTCTGTATTTAGTCTGTGCTACTAGATTGAAAAAAAATAAATTTGTATGGGCAATCTAATAGATTAAAACTGGATTGGAGCCACAATCTACTTTAAGCTAGCTTAGAGAACCAGTGTAAACGCACTATTAGATTGCCCATACAAATTTATTTTTTTCAATCTAGTAGTTTATAGTGCGTTTACACTGGTCCTCTAAGCTAGCTTAAAGTAGATTGTGGCTCCAATCCAGTTTCAATCTATTAGATTGCGCATACAAATTAATTTTTTTCAATCTAGTAGTTTAGACTCTAATCGGCAAACGCAATCTGGTAAAGTTAGATACAACTCTGTATTTCTATTATTTGCATTTTCCAACACTGAAAAACACCGACACAAAGCCTGCCGTTTTGATGACGCCGCTAAGTATGTGTATGCCGCCGTCATTGTTATTTGTAAACGCCGTCACTGTCCTTGTTAATCATACGACGACTTATAACCGTCGCTGTCTTTTGACGCAGTCACACACATTTATTACCAACTTGTTGTTATAAATGCCAATCCTAATCTTCTCAAATGTAAAAAATGCCAATGTAAACGGTACAGATTGCAAAGTAGATTAAAATCGCAATTTACTAGATTAGAAATCCAATGTAAACGCACTATTAGACTCTAATCGGCAAACGCAATCTGGTAAAGTTAGATACAACTCTGTATTTCTATTATTTGCATTTTCCAACACTGAAAAACACCGACACAAAGCCTGCCGTTTTGATGACGCCGCCAAGTATGTTTATGTCGCCGTCATTATTATTTATAAACGCCGTCACTGTCCTTGTTAATCATACGACGACTAATTACCGTCGCTATCTTTTGACGCAGTCACACACATTTATTACCAACTTGTTGTTATAAACAGAGTCATAGAGTAGTCCAACAAATGGCGTTTGAAAAAGTAGTAAACAAAAACCATATGGTATTGTTTACGAAATTTTATCACAAATCGAAATGTGAGCGAGATGGAAGATACCAGTTTTACAGTGAGAATGCAGATTGTTTTTTGTCTCTCTTTGCTTTGCGTTTGAACTTTAGTTTGGCATTGCCAGAATTTTCCAATTATCTTTGGTGATGCCAGATCTACAAAACGGTCGATGGACTACTATGTCACTATGGTTATAAATGCCAATCTTAATCTTCTCAAATTTAAAAAATGCCAATGTAAACGGTACAGATTGCAAAGTATATTAAAATCGCAATTTACTAGATTAGAAATCCAATGTAAACGCAATATAACCGGCAAACGCAATCTGGTAAAGTTAGATACAACTCTGTATTTCTATTATTTGCATTTTCCAACACTGAAAAACACCGACACAAAGCCTGCCGTTTTGATGACGCCGCCAAGTATGTTTATGCCGCCGTCATTGTTATTTGTAAACGCCGTCACTGTCCTTGTTAATAATACGACGACTAATTACCGTCGCTGTCTTTTGACGCAGTCACACACATTTATTAGCAACTTGTTGTTATAAATGCCAATCTTAATCTTCTCAAATGTAAAAAATGCCAGATTTGAAAGTAAAAATATAGATTACAAAGTAGATTAAAATCGCACTTTACTAGATTAGAATTCCAATGTATACAAACGCACTATTAGAAGTGCGGAAAATTTTTAAATGCCGCCGACTGGTCAGCCGACCTTAATCTCTGGTCGCAGTTAATCAATTCCAGGGTTGCCAAGTTTTTGGCTATTTCAAAAATCGTATTTGTTTGGCAAAAATCGCCAAATTAGCATTTTGTTATTTAGGTGGTAGTCTACCACTGGTAGATCTGGCAATAGTAGTCGGCTCCATAATATTTTTTAATTAATAATTTTATTTTTTTGCAACGCACAAAAGTGTCTGGATCGTTAGCCCTTATTCCACCAATAAGACGGTATTTTATATAATTTTATTTTTGTAAAACGTTGTCGAAATTAGAGCAAAACTACAAAAATGGTAAGTAAAATAATATTTTGGTTTTTTATATGATTTTGGAAAAATATTTAATAATTTCGGTCGGTATAAAATTCTTATGGAGAAATAACTTTCATTTGACCTTTGTTTTGTGACGATATTATTCTAAAGTACCATTTTTAAAAAAATTCCATTAAATTTTATTCCAGTTTTTTATTTTATTTTGGAATTTAAGAATATATGCATGTATATGACATTCATTTAATTTAATTAAAAACGAGTTGCAATTACATACATATATACAGATTTTGTGAATTCGGTATATGCATTGAATATGATTGCAATTTATGATTCCTCTTTAACCGTGGCTATATTTCTTTATTTACTCTTGTTTCATGTAGATGATTTGCATAAATGATGATAAAGGTGGGGGAATAAATTTACATGTGTGTATGGTTCTTTTACTTTGCAGAGCTCCGAAAGAATTTATTAAATTTGAATTGTAATTATGACGTTATGTTGCATTTTTTCCCGGCTTATGTCAAGTTTACCTCCACCCCATACAAATCTGATAATGAGGTTCACTAAACACTTCATCCTTCAAATTTTTTAAAAAGTTTGTAATTCCTAAGCCCGACCATAGGCCGGCTACCCGTAATAATTTTTTTAGGCAGACGTATACTTGACTTAACAATTGTTCCGACATTAACCCATTTCGGACCAATATTCAATTTTATTTAAAAAAAAGGTACCTTTTTAGGGTCATTAGCACCCGCTGATTTCAAAAATCTTGTCAATGTTCCGTTATTCCAGAAAAGCCTGCGTTTCAATATTTGAATTTAATTGCTATTTTAATAATTTATTTCATTATTTTTAAAATACATAAATAGTTTGAAAATGATTCAAATTAGTGGAATTAAATAATAAATTAAATCTAAAAAAATTAAAAATTAATTTAAAAAATTAAAGGTAAATTTTAATTTTTTGCAGATTCTTGCAAAAGTTAGGTACTTTTATTGGGAATTCGAATAAAAAAAAGATGAATAACTTTAACATACACTTTTCCAATATTAAAAAAATTTGTTTGTTTTGAGGGCTTGGTCCACAAAACATGAAAATGCTGATATCTCGAGAAGGCGATTTGATACAACTTTTCTGATGACAGATTCGTGTTTAGGAGGCCAAATTACTTTAGAAAATGTATTAAATATATCTGTACAAAAACCGTGTAGAGTAGTGTAATTAAAACCTAACCGAGAGTTTTAAAACCTAGCCGAGAGAGAACTGGTAGCAATGACCGTCGTCTTGTTGTAGCGAAATCGACCAAGGGTTCTGGTGGGAATCGAACCAACGACCACCTGTTTTGTAGGCTAGCACGCTACCAACTAACCTACAGGAGCCTAAACCCCTCTGCGCCTTAAGAAGTCTTAAAAAAGTTGTTTTATGCCCTGCAACCACAGTATGGGTTATACTCACTTTGATATTCCATGTGTAACGCATCTCACCCTATATAGTATATTAAAAATTGTCTAGTTTTTCTGTCAATAGACGAATGTAAATAAATATTACGCGAAAATTTTATAGGGGTACTAAGTCCAAAAATGTTCCAATTATATTAAGATTTGATTAACATAATCAATAACCAAAGTACACATTTATCACCTACAGACAAAATGTTAATAAAATATTTTCTTTTTCATGAATTTTGATAAATTTATTTAAATATTGGGAAGGTGGTTTGTATGGGGGCTACAAGAAGAACTAGTCCGATTCCTTTAAAATTCGGAATGGTGATTATTGAATACAAAATACGTCTACCTGTATCGATATCGAAAGGATATCTATTAAAATACTTTTATTAGTCATTTGAGCCAAATTAAAGCGGAACTTTGTATGGGGGCTAGGTCTTAACATGGACCGATTTTTTTCCAATTTTAATAGGCTTCGTCCTTGGTCAAATTTCAACACACGTTTCTGTATGACGAACGAACGTCACGAATTTTCATGTATTTTGTTAATGTACCAAAAACAAAATACATGTAAAATCGTGACGTTCGTCATACAGAATTTATGGGTTAATTTATGATGAAATTGTATTAATTAAACGCAAAAATCATAATAAATCTATTTGTCAACTTTTATCGCGAAAAGGAAGGAATCCCCAACGTTTTCCGCCAAACCAGAATCGATTCACTGACTATGCTTTTTTTAGTGTAGGTGTATTTGTCAATCTCTCTTGCGATAAAAACAATTCAGTAGCAGTTTAATTTATGAACGCCTGCTTTCCCATGCGTTTTTACACTTATTTTGTATCATATGGGGCATTTCATGTCAAATGAGGGCAGTGACGGTCCGTGAAGTTGTCACTGGGTGTTCTCTAATTTTTAAAAACAGCAAATTTAAGTATAAAATTCATGTTTTCCTGGACCTAACGCGTTCCCGAGATAGATAAAGATACGATGTTATTAGTTTTGTATATTTTTGAATAATATGCAGCCCAAATTCTATTTTATTGTCATTTTGTTCCCTCACCACATCGACAATTAACAAAAAGCATTATTTCGCAAATAAATGGAACACAAAAACGAATTTTGGCTGCGTGTTAATAAAAAATAATAAAACTGAACTTTGTCTATCACGGGAACGTGTTACATCCAGAAAAACATATCGTTGGCTTAGTCGGCAAACCTGTCAAGTCGGTTTTTTTCAATTTTTCAGGAGAGACAAAAAACTGTCTAACTTTTTTTTGTGTTAACTTTTTTTAAATCTGTAAACGCAGTTTTTTTCTTAAGTTCATCTTGTTTAACCCCAAAAAATCATGGAACTCTAAAATTTAAGAAAGGAACACTTATAGGCTCTTTTTGGACTTGGCACATTTGCTCTTTATAATTTTCTATTTTAAATGTGGACTTAGCACATTTTCTTTCCATTTTGTGGACTTAACAGATTTTCTTGTATTTTTTTTTTTTTTTATTTTTATTGATTTTTTTTTATTTTTATTGATTTTTTTTGTGTTTTTTGTAGTAAAAAATACTACATACTTTTTCATTGTTGTTGACAAAAAAAAGTAATTATTTATAACCTAAACCGTAGGGTGGGTCGATGATATGGATATTTGCGAATCTCGTGCACTAATAGCAAAAAGTCGGTGCGCATTTTAGAGCTGATAACGGGAAAAATTATAAAAAAAAAAATTTGCAGGCTACTTTTAGTCCTCTACAAGCGGTTTTAGTTCGCGGTTTTTGAAAAAAAATATTTTTTTTTTAATATTTGAAAAATTTTGGGTTGACAAAAGTTTTCAGCTGAACAACAGCTCCAGAAAGTGAATTTTTTTCTTTTTTTGTTTTTTTTTTATTTAATTTTTAAATATCCCTCTGAAGATGGCCAGCAATGTTGACTGAAATATTGGGACAATAAAAGAAACATTTAAAATAAAATATATTTAATTTTTTTTAATTAATTTTTAACTCATGACCTAATGCCGAACAAAATCAACAAACTACTATACTAAAGGTCAACTATTCGCAACTTTAAACAATTTTGTGAAATAAAAAATTAAAAAAAAAAAAAAAATTTGCTGATCAATTTTGGTCCGTGGAAGCACATCAAAAGCCAAATTTTCTTTTCTTAGTACGCTTTATTTTACAAAATTTTTGATTCCCATTTTGATTTTTTTTTTGCAAATTGCTAATTTTTTGCACTTAAATACCCGCCATTTTTTTTTATTTTTGCTGTACTTAAGTCGGCCTTATGTACCATTTGAATAAAATTTTGAAAAAAAAATATATTTTTGATATAAAAAAAATTTACCTTTTCTGGCTTTGAAAATGCCATCATGTACAAAAATTTATCAGCTAAAATTTTTTGGAACTTTTGCCTTTATAAGTTTTATTTTGCAAAAAAAAAAAACAAGCAGGTTTTTTCATACGAGCTCTCTTTAAAAAAAAAAAAAAAAAATCGGACACTTTGAACATTTTTTTTTTTTAGATTTTCCCAATTTGTTTACAGTTTTTCGTACCCTTCAAAAACTCTTTCGTACCTACTTAGGGAGTGGAGATAGGGCTGTGGTATGTTTTACAAAAATGTTGAAGGGTAAAAATAAATGGGGGTCGGTCTTACTAATGACCCCTCTCGGACGCACCAATTGACCGGTAGAAGCTGATTAAATAAAACAAATTTAAAAAAAAATGTAACCGCCTTAACAGAATGTATGGGACCGCCTAAGAGAAAATGTTTGGATTAAAAAAATAGTGTGGGTCGGTCCTACATTTTGTTACTCTAAGGGCACTATTAGGGCAGTTAAAGCGGTTGGAGCAAATTTAAAAAAATGTCGTTTTGTGTTGGAGCCCCTTAGAAATTGGAGATAGGGTATTAGTTTGTTCCAAAGAAATGTTAAGACGTAAAAATTAATGTCAGTCTTATAAATGACCCCTCTATGACGCACCATTGGAGCAGTAGAAATGATTTTAAGATTGAAAAATTACAATAATTTTTTTTTTTTTTTAATTTAAAAAAATGGTAATAATCGTTATCCCACGATCCTCCTGGGCAAAAAATTTGTAGAATCGATAGAAGTTTTACACAAAAAAATTCAAAGAGTACAAACATTTTCAAAAATGAGATTTAAAACTTTAAAATCGCATACTAGAGCGCTTTTACGAATTTTTTGGGATTTTTTTTAAAAAGTACGTAAAAAAAACAAAAATTTTGAAAAAAAAAATGAAATTTGGGCCATTATTGAAGAAGTTATGAGTAAAAGAAGTGTAAAGGAACAAACTACCAATTTTTAAAAATTCGATATCTTTTGAACGGTTCATCAAAAAAATCTGAAAATTTACTACGAAGGAGTTTTCAAAGCGTACTAAAAACTGTAAACAAATTGGGAAAATCTAAAAAAATTTTTTTTTCAAAGTGTCCGATTTGACATGGAATGCCCCATATGTATATAAATTATTATTATGTACATACGTATATGTTAACTGTAGTATATTTTTGGTGGAGGCTTGTCATATGCTCTATTTTTTTAAAATAGCAACAAAAATATTAAAATACATATTAATAAAATAAGTTGTTTGGTGGCATGTGTTTTTATTATTGCTTAATATTGAACTTTACATTTTTAAAGAAAAATACACGGTCTAGTCCAAAGTTTCGCCTTGATAAAGTGGATGTTCGCCTGTATACGTCTTTATCATTTTGTTTTTATTTGTATGTTTATCATTCTTTTGATTGTATATGGGGAAAACAATTTTTTTATGAAAAGCGATTAATTCTACATTATTTATGTTGTTAATGAAACAAACGGATGGGAATTATAAAAACTTAATAGAAATAAATATCCATTCATCAAAAAGTCTTATTCTCCACAGTAGGCGAACATACATGCCCCATATAAAATTTATCTTCAAAAAATTATTCTAATAATACAAATAAACTATTACAGGTATTCACTTCCAGAAACCTTAACCCTCCTGCTACACCTTCCATAATTATGTAGACATAAAGCAACAAACACACACAAAACAATAACAAATTTTTAATTGTTGTTGTTGTTTTGTGTGTGTTTGTTGTTTTATGTTTACATAATTATGGAAGGTGTGGCAGGAGGATAAAATTCACAATTGAAAATATATGGCATACAGTACTGGCCATAGGGTTGCCAGATACTAAAAGTCAAATAACTGGACAATGGAAAATTTTTAGCTGGATTTTGAAAAAGTAACTGGACCCATAAATATTTTTTTTTTTTTAATAATTTGAAAAAAAAAAAATCAACCGATTTTCATATGCGTGAAAAACATATTTTTATTTTGAACAAAATGGCCGTCTCATTTGCCACGGCAAAATGTGCCTTTTTTAAGCATTTCTATTTCTTTTTCGAGCATCCTGAAATGCTGATGTTTAGCTCGCTATTGTACTGAGGATTGTTAGAGTATATTTTTCTTTTTAAATAGCACAAAATTAAAGCCAAAGTGGACAAATCTGGAAATCTAGGAGGACCGTTAAAATTTCCCGGACGTGCGAAGTCAAAAAGGGCGACAACAACTGACTATCATTTGCAGATTTGACCCATCCAGACACATTTTTGTGGGGTTATTTTAAAAGAAAAATGTACGCCAAGAAACCTTAAATCATCGACAAGCTCAAAGAAAACATTCGTGCCGAAATTAACGATAGACTGGCAAAGATGCTCGAAGAAGTTGTAAAAAAAATTAGTGAAAATGCAGCAAAAAGAGCACATTTACCGTATTTAAAAGAGACATTTATGTTCTATTTATGATTAATGTTTTATTAAAAAAATAGTCCCAAAAAATTGTAAAAAAATATTTAATAAAAAAAATAATTGTTAAAGAAAGAAATCCTTTTTCAACTGGATAAATTATGTTTTAACTGGAAACTGGACCAGACTTCAAATAACTGGAAAATCCAGGCCATTCCAGGCCGTCTGGCAACCCTAACTGGCCATAACTAAAGCACCCCCTACTCTGTAGTCAGGCCTTCAAACATTGGGGTGTGTTTTGGATCGTTATTCATTTGGAACCTTCATTGTTGCGGCATCTCTTCGTCCGCAAAATTAAGGAAGTGATGTGGCCATATGCGGACGAGATTCCACACAGAATAAAGATTCAAAACAAACCTCCAAAGTTTGTTAGGCCTAGCTACAGAGCTATAATATTAAAGTTCTTAATAATATTATAGCTTAATCCCCTGATCTTAATCCTACTGAGAACTTGTCCATGTAAACTATGTTAACACGATACAGATCATAATTATTAATCAATTGACCTGTAATTTAAAATTCAATCTTATATTGGCCAAGGACAAAGCCAATTTAAATTGGAAAAAAACTGGTCCATGTTTAGACCTAGCCCCATACAAACGTAAACTTCCAATTTGGTATTAATCCCCCCTGTAATCATTTAGGTGCTATTTTTTGGTTGTATTTTATTTATCAATGTTTGGTACCAAAGTAATGAAGGCAAAAAAAGTCAAAGAAATCGAAAAAGTGGAAAAGGTTGAAAAAATCGAAAGCAAAAGTCGACTTTCGATTTATAGTACCATATTACTGAGGTTTTTACAATAATCAAAAATATTGGCAAATATTGCACTTAACACTTTATAACTCATAAATTTGGCATTTTTGATTCACATACAAAACACATGGTAACATCGAAAAAGTCTACTTTTCGACTTTTTAACAGCAAAAAAGTCGATTTCGACTTTTTCATACAAAAAGTCGACATTTCGACTATAAAACCCTAAATCACCATAACAACTGTATAATAACAGCTGGTTAAGGAGTTTTACTGGTGATTGTACTTCGCCTTCATAAATCATCGTTCCAAATGTGAATCGGACAATTTTTACTTTTAGTGTGCCCATACAAACCACCCTCCGAATGTTTACATTTATCTCTCTAAATATATTAAAATAGGAGATATTTGATTAAAATTTTTTTGTTGGTGCTAAAAGCGTATAAATGGCACATTTTTAGGCATATTTCGAAATAGTTGAACTTATGCAGATTTTCAATTTTGTACCAAAGCCGATTATTTGGCCGGACACTAACAATAAAGGTTTTCATAATCATATTAATATAAGAAATAATCTAATCTGTAGAGATTCGTGATTTCTGTTTTTTTTTTTTTTCAATAAAATACAAACGTGCTAATATTACGCAACGGTTAAAAAATATAAAAAGGCTTTTATTTTAACTTAAACACTTGCATATATTCCATGCAATTTGACATAAAGCTTTTACAATCTAAATAATAAGGCAGTCCCTTATTTATTAAAGTCGATATTCATGATATTGAGAGTATACAAATTTGATGTTTGGACAACAACAGCATTGCCACAATTTCCTAAAACTCCACCCACTGCGACCCTGTCCGCCATACGCGAACCGACACCTATTAACTTATTCACTGTAATTTGTTTCGAAAAATGTTTAAAAATAGTTATAAGCAATTACCAGTCGAAATTTTTATATTAAGACCTAATAAACCATTTTAAAATACGAGTGCAATTTAAATATAAATTAAGTGTAAATCAAGTCGAAATTTCCGGTGCAAGAGCATTCTCTAGCAAAAGTGATACTTGAATTCAAGTCCTGATTTTTCACCGTATATATTAAGCAGGAACTGGAAATTAGGGCTTGATTTACACATGGTTTATGCTTGAATCTTTAAATGGTTTTTTTGGGAAGTATAATATAATTTTTCTCTTTATCTTTTATTCAAAAACTGTTTTGTTTAAAAATATATGCTGATACTTTATTTTTAAATTTACAGTGATTAAATAACTGTAAAACCAATTATTTTTATTAAATATAGATGTTCAATTTTTAAATAAAATAAATGTTCCTTTTATCTTGCATTAGGATTGGATTAGGATTCACCATACAAAATGTGGACTTAATAAATATTATTCGCATTTACGGATCTTCCTGCATTTGTAAATATTTTATACAGTACTATAACTTAAGGAGCAAACAATTACTGACCCATCACATCATACTGCGAGTAACAGTCCCATCTATTGTGTTTTATTTGAAACTTTCGTTATATATTTTTTTTTACAATTTTCAAAGCACACTTTTAGGATAATGTAATAAGAAATTTACTTAACCCTGCTGTTAGGTTAGAAAAAACTTACGGATGTTAGGTTAGTGGACCATTTGGTCCATACTTAATATTCAAACAAAATAACGATTTAATATTATATTTGTATATATTTTGGATCATTTCTACCTAAATACGATTATTTTAAGCTTAACTCAACGTCAGAGATGGGTGCGTGAGTGAATTTTGGGTCACGCTCACGCAAGAAATGTTATAATCGCTCATGAATCACTCACTCGATTTTTTTCTTTACTCACGCTCACTTACTACTCACGTCAGTAAAACTAAAATAAGTTACGATCATGCGTGACTCACGTGACTCATAATTACGCTCACCCCAATTCACGCAATATTCACTTATAAATACACAATTTTAGGGAAATTAAAAAAAAAAAAAAAATCATATATTAGCAGACCGTTAATTTGAATTTTTACTGATTGCTAAACGAAAAAAAAAAAAATAAAACTATAAATAAAACTGAAAACAATACAAAAAAATTATATTGAATCACGCAAGAAAAATGACACTCACGCAAAAATTAGGCTCGATTTCTAATCACTCACACATAAAAGTTTTGGAAGCACACTCACTCAAGCATGATTCTCGTAATTAACTAGACTTTCGCTCGAGCGTGAGTCACGCGTGATTCACGAGAACCACGCAAATCACGTGACCAGCACCCATCTCTACTCAACACAGCTAATGTAAACATTTGTTGAAGGATTCCCTTTTTTCATATTCTTTACTTTAGAGATTGTTTTGTATTACAATTTAACAAAAGGTACATATGTTAGTTTTGTTTTTTCCTATAATTTCTAATGATTCATCTCATTTAGGTGGCGTGGATATTGCTGATCAAATGGTTGGTTTCTACAGCACGAAACGCGCAATAAATCGATGGCCTAACGTTATATTTGCAAACATACTTGATATCCCAGCAAAACCTTAAACATGGTAACGGTTATGTAATGTATTACCATGTAATGCATAGCCCAATAAAAATTAAAAAATGTGTATTAATTTTCGCCTACCGCTTACCATAGGCATTCAATACATTTATTTTTCATGCATTATGTAAAACTCATGCATTACTTTGAGTGACATCCCAAACAAAAAGAATCAATCGAGTATAGGGTATTGTAAGGTTGTCTTATTCTATACTGGATAAATGATTTTTTTTTGGGATAAGACTCAAAGTAGCGCATGAGTTTTACATAATGCGTGAAAAATACAAAAAAGTTATGCCTATGGTAAGCGATAGGGGAAAAAATGCAATTTTTTTTTTTTTTTGCTATGCATTACATGGTAATGCATTACATGGCCGTCACTATTTTAAAAGTGTTGCTGGAATACCCGCTTTGAATGCGTGCATCCTATTTTCTAAAAGCGACGTTTCATGGGCTCCGGCTATCGAAATCGCAGGAGAAAATATACTATGGACCAAATGGTCCCTTAACCTAAGATACGTAACTTTTTATTTTTCTCAGTCCTGGTTTAAGTCAGAACCTAGATTTTTTGTAAATAACATCGTTTTATAAAAAAGACCCCATGAGCAAAAAATCTAAGCCAGTATATATCACCGTTCAAAAGGAAACAATCCAAAAATTGGACCAAATGGGCTTAACCTAACAGCAGGGTTAATAAATCCAAATGCATGCATAATTAAAAAGCGCAACAAAGCGCTGAGGTAAAATCCGGCCAAAACATTTTTTTTAAATGTAATACCAAATGAGAGCTAAAAATTGGGGAACGATCATGTTTAGACTCAGCCCCATACAAACGTCCCCTTTACATTTGGCTTAAGTGACTAATTACCGTACTATAATAGGCATCCTTTTTAAATTTGGCAAGTTTTCGTATTTTGTATAAATCATCATTAACATTTTTTAAGAAATCGGACCAGTTCTATAGTAGTTATACAAAGTTTGTATTACAAACCACCCTACCGATATTTACATAAACCTGTAAAACTCGTAAAAATAAGCAAATATTTGATTAAAATTTTGTTTGTAGCTGTTAAATATGGCAATACTTTAAGCGTGACCCTCCGATCGTCATAAAATTTGGATATGTTGATCATAAAAAAAATCATTAAACACGTATTTTTTTAGCGGCCCAAACAACACATTTCCAGGGGGGTAGGTTTGTACGGGGGAATGTTTCCTTAGATTCACCCTCCGATCTTAATGAAATTTGGATATGTTGATCATAAAAAAAATCATTAGACACGTATTTTTTTAGCGGCCCGAACAACTCATTTTAAGGGGGTCGATTTGTACGGGGTAATGTTGACCTTTTTCCGTTTTTTACGATAAAAAAATACAATACTTTTCGAGTTAATAGCAAAAATGTCACAAAATTTTGGTATTTTACTCAATATAACGAAAAGTTGTGCTCAATTCGACAAAAAGTTGTGCTCAATACGAGGAAAGTTGTGCATGTTTAGACACATTCTTTGCATTTAGATAGGATTTCTAAAAAACGTTCGTATGCTATGCAAAATATGTAGGTTAATTTACATAGTATAGGAGACAATCGAACAAAAAACTGACAAATTTATGTTTCTTCCCCTCCTTATTTCACCACCTAAATATGAATTCGGACCGCTTAAAAATACGTATCCCTTTTATTTTTCCTGCTTCTGTTTATTCTACGAAAGAAATTGATGAAATTTTCTAGTTATTACTCGGATTTTATTTAATTTTTTTTAACATTAATTAACATTAACTTTTTTATTTTCAGGCTGAACCAATTCGTGTTGTTGTCACTGGTGCTGCTGGTCAAATTACCTATTCACTTCTATACATGATTGCTCGTGGTGAAGTTTTTGGCAAGGATCAACCTTTGATTTTACATTTATTGGACATTCCACCAATGGTTGGTGTTTTGGAGGGCGTTGTTATGGAGTTGGCCGATTGTGCTTTACCTTTGCTACATGAAGTTATTCCAACTACCGATCCGGCTGTTGCTTTTAAAGATGTTTCTGCTGCTTTCTTAGTTGGTGCTATGCCACGCAAAGAAGGTATGGAACGCAAGGATTTGTTGTCTGCCAATGTTAAAATCTTCAAGGCACAAGGTCAAGCCTTGGATCAATTTGCTCGCAAGGATGTTAAGGTTTTAGTTGTTGGCAATCCTGCCAATACCAATGCGGTGGTCTGCTCATTCTATGCTCCATCGATTCCCCGTGAAAACTTCAGTGCTATGACACGTTTGGATCAAAATCGTGCAACCGCTCAAATAGCTGCCAAAGCTAAGGTTCCCGTCGTCAATGTCAAAAATGTTATTATTTGGGGTAATCACTCGTCTACTCAATTCCCCGATGCCAGCAACGCTGTCGTTACTGTAGGAGGTGCTGATAAGTCTGCCGCAGAAGCTGTGGGTGATGCTGAGTTCTTAAAGGGTTCCTTTGTTGAAACAGTCCAAAAACGCGGTGCCGCCGTGATAGCTGCTCGCAAAATGTCTTCTGCCATGTCAGCTGCCAAGGCTGCTTGTGATCATATGCATGATTGGTGGAATGGCACTGCTCCCGGTCAATTTGTTTCAATGGGTGTTATTTCCGATGGCAGTTACGATGCTCCCAAGGATGTCATCTACTCTTTCCCCGTTGAAATTAAAAATAAACAATGGAAAATCGTACAAGGTTTGTCCCTTGACGATTTTGCCAAATCAAAAATGGCTATTACCGGCAAAGAATTGTTGGAGGAGAAAAATGAAGCTATGGCTGTCTGTAATGCAGATTGACTAGCCGGTCTAGCGGACTCAAAATTGTAAGTGATTGCTCAAGCTTATTTGCTTTGTTGCAATTGCTGTTACACTACAGTTTTAGAGGTAGGCCCGTGTAACTTTCCCTATTCGACCACTTTTAGCACTTCAATTGGATACTCCCTTTTAGTCATATTGTCCTGTTTATGATAAGTCACTCATAAATGTTTATCTCGTTTTGGAGATGATTATTAGTTTTCTCCAACAAAATTTGTTTACTTAAATTTAGTGATATTCGTTTTAAGAACAACGCATTTAGAATACGAAATTAAATCCCAACATAAAATGTCACTGTTATTGATTTACCGTTTTTTACATCACAAATAAAATTTGTGTATTTTGAAGTTAATACCATTAACAGAATATTTTTAAAATTGTGTTTTATTCGTTTATTTTAGGTTTAGGCCTCTGTTCTGTCTTCCACAACTTTTCAATTCACATGAAAATTTCCGAATCACATAAAATCAAGTTTAGTGTTTTGTTGATCACGATTTCATTCGAACTTAAAATCGAATAATTAAAATTTAAAAAACTATACGGGAAAATGTGCATTCGTTTTACATTCACCAAATTTTATTTATGTGAAAGAAAACGAAAAAGAAATTCGGATGTGAAATCTAGAACACCAAAAAAATTCGGAAGTTTTCATTTTCACATTTTTTATGTGAATTACTTTTTTTGGAACAGCGGCCTTAGAAATAAATTTACTGCTGATGTTATTTATAACAAGAAAAAAAGTTAAAATCGGCCTTGCCGAATGTATGGCTACCCTCCACAATGTAAAACAGATTATAGCAAAAAACTTTATTTGAACAAGAAATTGTATTGAAAAAAAAAAAATATTAAAAAAAGAATTAATTCTGTCCGGAGTTTTTTTCGTGTTTAACATCAGTAAATGCGAGAAAACCCGTTAATACGGCGTTCACACTTGTTGTTTTGAAGTGTTCAAGAGTGAGATGTTTAAAAAAGTCTTTGTTCTGTGTTCATAATATGGAGTTCACACTAGCGACTTTAAACAAGTTGTTTAACAAAACACCAGTAACAGAATAAAAACGTAATGGATACAGAACAAAGACTTTTTTAAACATCTCACTCTTAAACACTTCAAAACAGCAAGTGTGAACGCCGTATTACGTTTTTATTCTGCTACTGGTGTTTTGTTGAACAACTTGTTTAAGGTCGCTAGTGTGAATGCCATATAAAGGGGGTATAAAGATGCAAGTCGAAAAATCATGAAATCACTGTTTTGTTTTTTCGGAATCCTTTTAAAAGTTTCAAGATTTGTTTAATATTACTATCACCCCCAACCACAGTATGAGGGTATACTCTTTCATTCCTTTTGTAACCCATCGAAATTTCGGATTCTATTAAAAGCCCATAAGGGCTCGATTAATTTAAATAAATAAATGAATAAAGAGTGAGAGAGTGAATTTTTAATTTATTTTTTGGTGTTAAAATAAAACTAAAATATACTACATTTATGAAAATAATTTTATACCTAAACAGGTGTTGATTTTAATCTACAAAGGTCCTCTTAAAATTTGGCTCAAATGACTCTATGGACCGTTTTTAAATAGGTATCCTTTCGAAATTTAGCAAGCAAACTTATATTTTATTCACAAATCATCATACCAAGTTATAACGAAAACGGACCAGTTCTACTTGTAATCCCCATACAAATCACCCTCCCGGTATTCACATAAAGGGGCTCCCGTAGGCTAGTTGGTAGCGTGCTAGCCTTTCAACGTGGGGGTCATGGGTTCGATTCCCACCAGAACCCTTGGTTTTTTTAGCTACAACGGGACGACGGTCATTGTTACCAATTCTCGGTTAGGTTGAATTTATTAAAAATGAGTTGTAAATAAATATGTAGGAAGAATAAATAAAAATAATTGATCATGTGATCAAAACTAACTGTTCACATAAATCTATCAAAATTCATGAAAACTAGAAAAATTTACTTACATTTATGTTTATAGGTGACTTTTGTGTACTTATGTTTATAGGTGACTTTTGTGTACTCTGGTTACATAAGTAATACTCTATTCACACTTGCAGCTAAAACCCGTTTTTGGCAACAATTTGTTTAGCACTTTCTATATTCTATTACAGCAGCGGTTACCAACCTTTTTGGCTCGCGTACCTCTTATTTAAAGTTTTATCAGTCGCGTACCCCCACATATAAATATTACAGTTAATTTTGAAATTTTTGATCTGCGGTATTATCAGATTTTTAAGGGATTTAGGGGAGATCAAAACAATGGTGGTATTTTTTTGGAAAAATGTTGGCTCCTTGGGGTGGTTTAATGCATATGAATACGCGGATTTTGAGCTGATTTTTCTGCAGAGCAAAAACAGCTGAAAATGTTGCAAATCTGATTCCACCAGTCGATTCTACACAAAAATTAAAACAACGGACGTTTTTTGAACTCTTAAAAAAAGTTCCAAAAATCCATCACAGGGTGTGGAAAAATAATGTTTTTAATCTATTTTTAAATGTTTTTTTTTAAATACGAGTGCAGAACAATAATTCCGTGACTTTTCGAATGAAACACCCTCGTATATGCAATGAAAGGGCATTTTGAGCTTAACAAATGGTACCATAATTTCCGCTCTATCACAACCCGTCTCAAAAATGCCCAAAAACACATAAATTTTCTCAAAAATCTGACATCATAAAAAAATTTGGTAACAATATTCGGAATCAGTTTCAAAAGGTTGGTCAAAAACAAGTGGTCAGATCTCAAAATATCATCCAAAAATATCGCATAAAATGCTCTTTAAATTGCACAAAAGTTCGTTTTTGTGAACTTTGACCTCAACTTTCTTATGGAAAACTTTGGAAGCCAGATGTGGATCCAGCATTAAAAGCTTAATCTAAACCGAATGTCCATATTAAAGATGGGCTCATGAGTAATTTTTGACTCACACTCACTCACGCTCACGACAAGAATTTTTGAATCTCGCACACTCACGAACATATTTTTTCTACTCACAATCACGTGAGTTAATTTAATACAACTCACACTCACGTGCACTCAGGCAAGCTTCACTCACGCTCGCGTTGACTCCCACTCACAAAACTCTTATTTATACAAAAAATATTTCAAAAACTAAAATTTCAGCAAAATTTAAAGTTCAGCGTTTTTTTTTTTTTTTTCGGGACGAAAAGTTAAATTTTACAATTTTTTTGTTGCTTTTTTTGGTATGAAAGGAAATATGAAGAGAAAATAAATCACGCACACTCACTTACGCAATTTTTTCCCCCACTCACACTAACTTACAATACGTGAGTAAAACTGAATTCAGTTACATTCACGCGTGTTCACGCATAAATCACATGAATCACGATCTAGTCTGCTCATGTGACTATCTCTAGTCCAAATTACTACAATTTTGCGTACCCCTGCGGACAGTTTCGCGTACCCCCTAGTGGTACGCGTACCATAGGTTGGTAACCGCTGTATTACAGTATATTGACAGAAAATGGTGCTAAAAAAAACGGTTTTTAGCACCATTTTCTGTCAATATACTGTAATACAGCTGTACGTATGAATAGAATATAAGGCCATTTTTGGACTTTTTCTGATACTTCTGTTACTCCACCTGCCGCAATGCGAATAAGTGAAGATTTATTTGGCCAGTACTAGACTTTTGCGCCACCACCAATTAATCACGGTTGCCGTGCTATAGGATTACTCCTACCTCCTTAAGAAATTCGGTTACCTGATTGTAGTCATCGACTTTTTCGTTCTGGAAAAATTCCGTAATCGTCGCATATTTATAAAGCGAAGGATATTTCACCCTTGCTAATTCGTATCTTACACACCTAGACAGTATATGTGAGTCGTCCTCCACTTCATTACAGAGCTTACATTCGTCTCCATCAAAGACCTTCATCCTCGCCAAAGATGCCTTGCTAAAGGAGTGGCCACACATCAAACGATTTATCGTCTTTATCTCATTGGGCAACAAATTCGTACACTTGGCAAACCAGGGTTTCCTCACCACCCGAGGATAAATCCTGGCATATGTTGTCCCCTTAGTTATGGATTGCAGAGCGTATTCCTCCGACCATTCGTTCCATAGCGTTTCCTCAATTATGTTCATCGCATCCATCACACTCAGAGGAATGAGAAGCTCTTCCCCCCGAGCACTTTTGGACTTGGTTCCCATATAAAAATTTAGCCCGATATTCAGTTAAATCTTCCTATTACCAACAAAAAGAAGCCTATTTCATTCTTATTTGGTTAGTGTGTATTTTCTCAACTAATTAAATATTTAACAAGACATATTAAATGGTGCATGTTTAAACTTGGGGCCCATTTTTCGAAGCCCTTTGTATAAAACTTTCACATAAGTTTTAATAAATAAATTCAGCATTATACGGCCTTAAGCATAGTACTCTGTTCGATTTCACGGGAAAAAATCTGTCAAAATCCATAAAAAAAAAATTTTTGGTAACGCGATTAATTATAGGGAAATTGATAAAAAAAAGTTTTCACGCATTTAAACAAGACAATTTAAATTGCCGTAAAAAAGTGAAAAGTGCCAAAATTTATTTTTTTATATGGAGTTTGACAGATTTTTTCCCGTTAAATCGAACAGAGTACTATGCCTTAACTAAAAACACATGTGGAAAACAGCCATTTTGATCTCATTGTAAAAAGTACTTTACACAATTCCAAAATATTTCAATACTTACTTTTTAGGCTGATTAAGAATTAGTTGGTTATAGTAAACTGATAGTTTTATTATTGTTTAAAATTACAAACAACGAGGTTTATTTAAAATTCATAGAGATTTAAAAATCGATTTAATCGAGAATTTTGCCAAAAGAAATAATGAAATTCAAAACCTCATTTTAACATGCTGACAATGTTGGGCTTAACTCTAGAATACGTGCATAACTCCAAATTTTAAAAAATTAAAATCATTGATAGATCTTATCAAGGAGATTCCAACGAAACAAAAAACGTGGATAGGCAAGAAATATTTCGCGAGCCATATCGCTTTGAAGTTTAAAACAAAATCGATAGTATCTCCGCTTGCTGTAATCTGATCGAAACTGGTTCCAAATGAAAGTTTGTTTTCTTGGCTTTTAAATTATGTAAACAAACTATAGTACTATTAATGCGTTAATTTTAGATACATAAATAGATTTTTCAGTTTTTATTTAAAAAAAAAACTTGATTTGGCTTGCAAAGTGTTAATTAATTTTTATCAAATAGGTATTAAAATTACCTTTCTAACGGTACCACATTTATCCAGATCGGATTATTACAAGCAGATATGTTAGCAATTTAGTTTTAAACGATATATCTCGCAAAACATTTCTCGCCAATTCTCGATTTTTGTTTCCTAGCATGATCCTTAAAAAAGGATTTTTTACAAAAATAAATAAAAAATAATAATGGGGCAATGCAAGTAAAATAGAGTTGTACCCAATGTTGTTAAAATAATATTAATTAAAAAATGTTTCAACATCAAAATTTTTCATTATCATAGACATCGTTTTCGTTAGAATTGATTAAAATCGTTACAATCTGATTATTTAGGATATAGAATGTCATAGTGACCTGGCCGATAGATCAAAAATACCTTAGGTGTTGTTCCTTCAGGAAAATCATGAGCCTTTACAATGCCACCTTCTCCTCGATCCATATACTCCACACGCACCCCCACTCCCAAAGCGGAGCACAGGGCAATAATATGAATATGATCCGATTCTTTGTACATAGGCTCAACCTCTTGATGACGAAATTCTTCAATAGTAAAATTACCCTCGATAAAGTTTTGGTAAAAGTCTGCTTCCTCTTGAAGTTTTCCTGATGTTAACAGTCGCAAATACACGACAACATAGTCAGAGTATCCCTGATCATTGAATACTTTGTGCAATTGTTTGCTTATCTCTTCTGGTGTACCACCTCCTGTGGGATCAACACGTTTAACAACCTCCATAAACTAAAATTTAAAAAGAATTGAATAAAAAATGATTCTAGATACCATTGCGAAATTTTCATTACTGTTTCATGAAAATCTTCCAGAGTGAAACTTGGAAATCCTAATTGTACCAATTTATCTTTGGAGTTTTCAGCCAATTGACGAAATTGTACGTAGTCTTCTTTGTTTGAGATCAGATGTTCCAAATAAGCATAGGCAAAAGCTCGGAAAAAACAATTGCCGTCAGGTCTTGTACGACGCATAAACTTGTATTTGCCAGCCAAATCTTGTATTTTGGAGGTGAATACAACATCGCCTAAGTACTCAGCATTTAAACAAGTCACCGGTAGTTGTTCACTAACCAGTGGTATCGACTCACTTATCTATGGAAAGACACATACAATATACATATAAAAATGAACAAGAAAAACAAATAAAAAAATTAGCGGCTTGAATGATTTGCGTAAATAAAAAGGCTAGCAATCTGGGTAACAAATTTCAGACAAACCTCTTTTTCTATTTCCCTTTGCTGCTGCATAATCAGTTCATCCCTATTGACCGTTTCATTCTTTTCTACTTTTTCCATATTTTTATTTGTATTTAAAGTGATTTGCTAAACAAATTGCAAATTTTTACAAATTTTTCTTGTTTTTTTTTTACAGATTTGCGAATTAAAGTAAATTTGGACTAAAAACATGGTTGTATCATTACGGACAATGTAAATTTTGTTTTATTTACAGGGTTCGGAAACTAACTAGACTCAACCAAAAGTCTTTCCATTCCCAAAGAAAATCGTACACGCAAAAAAAAAATGTGTCAGATTAATATGGAGTTCACACTACACGCAAAAAAAAAATCTGTGTAAGATTGAGCAAACCTACTTGGTAAAACTTTTTTCATACCAAAAATTTTTTTTTAATAAATTTTTGCTAAAATTATGCTTGTCGATGTTAAAGTAACATAATTCATTTTTTATGTAAAATAACCAAGCAGCTTGCACAATAACGCAAATTACTTGCACAAAAATTTATCGAAAGAAAACAACAACAAAAAAACAAAAACCGCCATATTCATTTTGTATTTTTGTGTGCGTGCTTCGTTTATTTTTTGTGTTATAAAACTAAAAAGGAAATTGATAAATAAAATTTAAATAAATTAATAAATAAATATAAATAATTAGTGTTTTAATAGATAAATAAATGTAAGATAAAAAAAGCTAAAGTTAATTTTGCTGTCATAACTTAAAACACCATTCATTAAGAAAAACCAATGGAGTCCCAGACGTATGTTTCGATGAATAACAAATCGAATGATAAAGTGAGTATACCCGCATTCCGAAGACACCAATAAGGTTTAATAGATTTTTAGTTAAAAATTAGTGTTTGGTAATAATTTTCTATTTTTACAGGGTACTGCTAAATAAATGTTTGAAGCTATGGGAATCCTTCACTACAATAAAGAGCGTGTACACCAATCCTGCCTTTAGTTATAAAATTAAAACCTAAAAACCCAAAGCCAAGGGAGTCCAGACCTGTTTTGATGAGTTACAAATGGAATGACAAAGTAAGTGTTCCTCCTTACCAATAGACCAATGGGGTTTACCAATTTTTTAAATTAAAAATTTATGTTTTGTAATAATTTTCTATTTTTACAGGATGCTTTTAAATAAATTCGTGAAGCTATAGCGGATCCTTTACTTCAAGAAGAAGCGTAGGCAGCAGTCATTCGAGAAAATTGTACAAAAAGGGTCAGTTGGTCAGTGATAAATTAAATCCTACACAACATTTATTATATTAATATGCATTTATTCTGTGAAAATTTTAAATTCAACAAATATACAAATTTTTATAAAAATTTATTGAAAATTTATTTTAGCATGAATGTAGTAATTTTTATCATTATTTTTAGTCATCTTTTCTAATAATTTAGGTATATTTCACCATATCTCTTTTGGCATATTTTACCAAGTTTTTACTTAAATAGCATTAGCATTTTCTTCAAAATTTTTTACATAAGCGTTTTGGCTAAATTGCGAAAACTACTTCGTCGGTTGTAGTTTTAGCATATTTTTGGTAAAATTATGCCAGATTTTTGCTCACTCCGACACAAGTTTTTTTTTGCGTGTACCGACTTTAAACATCTCATGAGTGTTTAAGCGCTAAACAATCAAAATTTGACTTGTTCCCCATACATTTGGTTGTTTAGCTAAACAATCAAATTCGACTTGTTTCCCTGTTGAACATTTCGCTAAACATTTCAAAGGCAGGGTTCGGTATATTTCCTTTTAATTTTTCTTTATTCTATGCCAAAAAAAAAGATTTCATAGCAACCAGAGGGCCAATTCTGTTTCTGTGATAAATTTATCACTGAAAAAATAATGTCACTTTACCTATTAGTTTTCAATGAAGTAAACTGACATATTTTTTCATTCATACGTTTTTCACAGAACCAGAATCGACCACCAGCTTCTGTATAGGTCAGCCATTTTCGTAGCAAAACCACAGACTAAATACAGACTCGACAGTAGAGTTTTTGAAGAAAAAATGGGGAAAAACTAAGCGATTTTAGGAGAAAACACAGCGGTTTTTAGTGACAATGACAACACTTTCTACGACTTAGGAGTGAGTGAAACAACAAAAACCGATCTGGCATCCACTTTTCTAATGGCGCGTTTTATCAGTTTTCTCTTTCTAACCTAATTCGTAGAATAATTTGAAAATATTAACCATATGGTAAAAGAATACCTTTTTGACACCTGTCAGTTATGTCGAGTCTGTATTAGTCTGTGGCAAAACCTTGGAAAATTGAGAAATTATAAATATTTAAAAAACTAATAAAAACTACTGAAAAATCAGAAAAAAGTGTGTGTTTTATTTATAATTATATTGGAAAAGCTGTACTAATGTGAATTTTGCCTTCCATCGAAGTATAAATATGCAAACAGCTTCGGAGAGGTCCGGAACAAAAAACAGAAAAATCTTCCTATTTACTTGGAATGAGACAATAAAAAGGTGTTCCGTGTAGTGGTGTTATGTAAATGTTATAAAAAAATTAAATATGTTGTCTTCCGCCAAAGTTTAAAAGGATTTTAGAAATATTTTTGCAATTTTTTTCAGAATTAGGTTATGTGCGTTTGTTTACAAACGTTAAACACTCAGCGTTAAACGAGCAAAATGTAGTGTGAACGACTTTGTTTACTTTTTTAAACAAGTGGCTTAAACGAGTACAAATTCTCTAGTGTGAACTCCGTATTAGCGCTTAAACACTCATGAGATGTTTAAAGTCGGTAGTGTGAACTCCATATTAAACTCGTTAATAATACCAAATTCGCATTCATTTTTTTAAACATGTTTAGCCACTTAAACATGTTTAAATTTAAACTTGTTAAGGTACATAAACATGTTTAAGTGCTTAAACATGTTTAAAAAAATGAATGCGAATGTGGTATAAGGTACATAAACATGTTTAAGTGCTTAAACATGATTAAAAATATGAATGCGAATTTGGTATAAATTATGCCAGATTTGTGATCACCCCGACAAAGATTTTTTTTGCGTGTACCAAGGTACTTTTTTCAACAAATGTACAATTATACAAACTTTTCCAACACTATTTCGAAAACTCGCTGAAAAAAAATGTATCGAGTTCTTCATTTTGATGTCACCCTGTTCGTCATTATTTTTATTTTTCATTATAGTTGTGTAAAAATAAAAACAAAGACGAAAAAAGATAAAAAAATAACATCAATTGAATCGTATTATTTTATTAAAAAAATATAAAACAAATTAGCAGCAGAAAAATATTAAAAAATGGACTGCGAAGATATGCAAATGATAATATCAGAAGAACCAAATTTATCGGTACGTACATGCAAGAATTTAAAATTCCTAATAAATCTATTGTATATTAGTAAATATGTGCGTATTTTTTAACCTTGAATTATGTCCATATGAATGTGAACTATGAAAATTTTCCAAGTTTTATAATGAAATATTTTATTAATTTATTTTAAAAGATTTTAATTATACCATTTTAATGTAATCGATCTGTGTATTATTCAATTTTAATAAATGTACAGTAACAAAGATTTTCCAAAAAATTTTAACTACGCGTTATTTTTTTAATTCATAGGGGTTGTATGTATTTTATCCTTAAGTTTGTTCAGCATCTTCTTAAAAACTTACATATTATAAGGGTTGGTCTAAACAAAAGCAGTTATAAATAGAAAAAATTCCAAACAATTGTTAAACTATTTGTAAGCTTAAGATTGTTGCCTTGTGATGATAATTTCTTGGTTTAACTCTACACCATTTACAGATGTAATCGGAATAGATCAATTGTAAATCAAGGATCCCACCAAAAAATACTGCTTGCATATAAGCAGGTTTGTAAGGGAGTGATTTTTGTTGTCTGCTTACAAACCTGCTTACGTATGGCGTGATATTTGTTCGCAATGTCCCACTTTAGAGCATTTCTTTCGAGCGCTTATATCGGCGCAATGAATATGAATTGAAATCATGCCTTTTCCTAAATATTTTTAGTATTTTTTTAAGTCATTGCCATACTTTACTGCAACCGGTATGCAGGTTGGTATGCCAACAAAATCTCTCCCTTACACTACTGCATATGGTATGCAGCTGTGTAAGCGAATATCATAAAAAAACAACAACATCAAAAATCATTCGCTTACACAAGTGCATTCTAGTATGCACTGCTTCCAAAATCTCGATTATTTTTTGCTGGGATTCTACTGGTCATTTGAAGAGTTCATTTGTAATTCAAAGATCCTACTTGGAACTTGAAGATTTTACTTGTAATTAGAAAATTTTAAATGTATTTCGAAAAAGATCAGTTATATTCCAATCGGATCAGTTGAAGTGGAAGATATAAGCCATATCGCTTATATTTAAAGCAATATATCTAGCGAAATATTTCTTGTTAATCCCTAATATTTATTTAGTTTCATTCTCCTCAAAAAGATCTGCATTTTGTTTTGTCTGTATTCAAGTTTTGTTCACTTACAAGGGAAGTCTGGTGTCACCCTCCGATCTTCATGAAATTTGGATATGTTGTTTATGTATATGTTTAGGACAAAAATTAATTCGTATTTTTTTTAGTGGCACAAACTCAGTTTTTTTACGATTTACGCCTATTTAGATAAAATTAACAGTTAAAATTAACAAAAATTTCCTAAAATTTTGGTATTTTACTCTTTTACTCATTGTACGTTCTTAAAACAATTACAAGGGAAGTATAACAACCCTTATGAACCGATTTGCCTAAAACTTAAAATATATATAAAAGAGACGATTTTAAAGTTGGGGTATCTCGGCTTATCAGCCATATCAGTGTTTCAAAATTTCGTTGTCCCCATTATGAAACAATGTGGACCTTCGGGAAAATTACGATATGGATATCGTAGGTCTATGTCTTCATATAAATACCCCGAAAATTAACACATTTTCCTGAAAAAAATATTTAACGAAGCTGAATTTTTGAAAGTTTAAGCCGCCGTTATATAGTCAAAAAAAAACATTTCTTCTCATATATAAACATCATATAGTTTCTTAAAAAGAAATGGCTGAAAAATCCAAAAAACAATTTTTCGTCATGCTTTTAACCCCCAAACCCCGATATAGCCAATATGCAGAGACACCCCAACCTTAGAATTGTAATGTATATATATATATATGTATTAAGTTTCATGCAAATCGGTTCATAAGGGTTAATACTTCCCTTGTTAGATAGGTTTTCCAAAGACCTTTCATTTGGTACATAACATATAAAAAAAACGAAAAAAATGAAAAATAATTGTTTCTCCCCAATTAGCGGCCCCCAAATTTTGTGTCCCTTAATTTTCCTGCTTTACAAAATAAAACCAATTCCATAAAGATCCGTGGGTGAAACTTGGGAGACTTCCCTTTATTAATTTTTCTATAAAGAATAGACAATTTCTACATCTTTTTTTTATTCCTTAAACTTTTGTATGCCAATTTATTAGATTTCTGGGCTGGTAACTTATCAAAAGCTAATCAGTGATTAATACTAATCATTAGGATGAGATTTCCAAGCAAATGCATGTTTTTTGACGATGTCTATAACCGATATCGACCAATTATCTTTCCGAATCAAGAAATTTTTTTAAGTAGTTTTTTCTATGAAAACAAGATTTTTATTGTACGCATTTTATTTTTTAGTGCATATTTTTAGGTTTTTTAGTGCATATTTTGAGTTTTTTAGAGTATATTTTAAGCGCATATTTTCGATTTTTTAGTGCATGCAAATCTCATCCCTACTAATCATTGATCAATTTCATATAAATTTGACGTTTGCAAACATTGATTAGCCCTAATCATTGATTATATTGTGATAAGTTACTAGCCCTCTGAATCATTATATTAGACTTCGAAAATATTAATTATACTTTTATTTGAACATCCATTTATTTTCATTATTTTAGGAACGTAAAGAAGGTGGCAAGCGAGGACGTAAACCAGGTCGTAAGGCATCCAATGAAAAAATTGACATCAAAGCTAAATTAGGTAACTTTAAATATTTCTAAATTTAATTACACCCATTAGCATAGATACCATTATTGGGGGGGGGGGGGGGGGGGGAGAGGGTGAAAGTTATCAAAATCTAAAGGTTTTTTCAGTAGTAAAAACTTTACAGAATCTTAGAGGGTTTATATACAGGGAAACGATTTTACAGTCTTACACCCAAATCACATCTGAGATGAAATCTCGTTCAAACACACCTTAGGTGAAATCTCGAACGAGATTTCGATCATACGGTTTTGTATTAAATGATACAGAACCATGTGATCGAAATCTTGTTCGAACAGGATTTAGGGATTTCTTCAAAATCTTATAAACATATCGCTCATTTACTTGTATAGAATCATAACTCAAAAAACTTGATTTTTAAGTTAATGTTACATAATTATTCGTTACATCATGCTTTATATTGTTTTTAAAGTATTCAATGAAAAACCATTTTCAATTGTAAACTTTAAACTCGTTTTAGTAATGAAATATTTTGAGTTATGGCACTATACAAGTAAATGAGCGATATGTACATTTTTCAATAAAAATTTCCGAATCTGAGAGTTTTGGTCAATAATCTTTATATTTCATCAGAAATTTTTCTTGAAAAAAATTAAAAAATGTTTTGCTTTTTCTATAAGAAAAGTCTTCTAATTCTAAATCAGTGGTGCGCACACACATACTATAACATTTATGCTTTTTTAGCCTATTTCCGCGGGAATAGGAATTACAAAAATGACCAACACACACATACTATAACATTTATGCTTGTGTGGGTAGTAGCAAGCGAAAAGTCAACAAATTTGCTCAAGCAACAGAATTTTATAGTGTACGTGTGTCGACAGCGCACAAGCAGCATTTTTTAGCCTAATCCCGCGGGAATAGGTATTAAAAAATGCCCATCACTGTTCTTAATCTTATAAAAGATTTTCAAAATCATTATAAAAATAAAATATTTGAGCTCGAGGCCTGGATTTTTCTTTAATTATTCTTCTTTATGGATTTTAAATTGCATTATACTCTCTGAGGATGCTACTCCGTGAGAATGTTTCTCAATGAGTTTAATAAAGAAAAATCCAGACTTCGAGCTCAAACATTTTATTTTTATAATTAAATTGGAAAGGTCGAATAAAAAACAACTGTAAGATTTTCAAAATCCCTTTCAATTTCAACAAAATTTTAACACATTTTTTAACAAATTTATAAATTCTAATCTTAAAGAATACAAAAGTCCCTCTAAAAAGAATTTGTCATTTTATCGTAATTAACGCATCGTTTTAGTCTCGTATATTATTAGTTTCAATTGATCTTTTTTAATGCAGAGATAAAGTAAGAATACGATTCTTAATATTTTTTTATGGCCTTTTTGGTGAATGCATGTAAAATTTGATATTTGCAAAAAAATAAAAAGTCATAACCCAAATTTACAAGTTTTGTAATTAAAAATTTAGTCATAAAATTCTGCAAAGATTTTCAGTTCTAAATTTTAATGGAAAAAGGTACTCATTCCCAGAATATAACTGGGAGCACTCAATTAATAAAAAATTCTCATAATTACTTTTTTTTAAATAAAGTAAATTAATTTTAAAACCACTTTAGGAGGAATTTTATTTTTAGGGCACCACAACCTAAAAATTGAATGCATGTTTTGTGGAAAGCCCTTTTAAAAATTTAGTCAACAAAAAACTCAACAAAACCTTGGGTTTATAGCCCGTCCCAGAATGTTCTTCCTACGCCAATGATTACACATCGTCACCTAAAATGCAAAACGCCCTAACTAACACAAAATTCAAAATAGCGTTTTTAATTGATTCTTATATATTGGATTAAAATACATGTCCACAAAAAAATTGAGGCTCCTTTGATCAAAAATGGAGATTTTATTAACAAAATTCAAAAAGCCCTAACTACGTGCTTTGATATATGTTAAACCAAAAAGCCCCAACTACACATTTGCATACATAAAATTGCCGACGCAACTGTTATTTTTTAAGATTTAACATTTTTTTGATGCTTCTTCTTCCACAATGTCCACCAATAGGAAAAATATCAAAAAATAAAGTTTAGAAATTTACCAATTAACCCCTTCAGGCCCGTACTCTCACGAGAATTGTTGCTATTTCAGCTATAGAAATCGCAATTTATGCAGTACAATTAGTCTTAAGTAAGATATAAATTCTACATAAAATTTAATAACAAGATAATTAATGGCGAAAAAACATGATTGGAAGTTCTTCGTTCCGATTGATCAAAATTCAAAGTAAATTTTTCGTTAAATAAGTAAAAAAAAATGTTTTTAATTATAAATTTTGGCTATTACTACAAAAAAAAAACAGTATATAACAAAAAACGTTAGCTTCATTGGAAATCTTATAATTTCTTCATAAAAAGGGACAAAAATAAAAAACAAGTTGATGTCTAATACCGCTAACATTAAATACAGGGCTTAGGAAAGATAAAAATAACAGCCTGTGTCAAATTTCATCATTTACATATGGGCGGTTTCATCTCAAGTGGCCCGAGAGTTTTAGATAGCTATTTCTTTAATCTTTAAAAAAAATTAAAAACCTTTTTTTACTTTTTTTTTTGCAAAATCAAAAACTTGTTTGACATTTTTTTAAAACCGGCCCGTTTTTAACTCAAAATAAAGCTAAGGTATTTTCCTTTAACTGCTTTGTGGGATGCGAGTGAAATATCTATCAAATGCCCAATATTTACTGTAGATCTTAAGAAATTTTCCAGAAGCCGGGTAAACCCTTTAACGACCATACATTTTTGGCCGAAGTGTTTTTGATTTTCTTTCCATTTTCGTAATCACTTTAAGAAATGCAACTAAATAATAGTTATTATAGAAGAATTTTTATTTCTGAACCCCCTTCTTGACCCTTATTTCACCTGTCAAGTAAAGATAATTTTGTCCCTTACACATTTATTACTTCGCAAACTTTGAGATCTTATAGTGAGTAAGTGGACCCAGTTAGAGACTTACTGAAAACAAAACTTTTGTTTCTCTAAAACTCTTCTATAATTCAACTTTTAGCATATTTATCCTATCTTGTACTTGAACAAAAAAAAAATCGCAAAAAATCATTTGGGAAATATAGTTGCCTGTGGTCGTTAAAAGGTTAAAGCATTTTGATGCATTAGGCTTTTCGGGTCATACCCCTTGTCCTGTTCCACACTCATTTGACATGGAGCTTTAAAATGGTAAATTGACATTCTGTATCGAATTAAGTTAGCATGTTATTAACAGAGTACGAAATGAGACATTTTGCAGTGTTAGGTTATATAGCAGGTGCCACGCCCCTTTTTTTAATACCGCCCACATTTTGTTAGAGTTCTATATGATAAAACAACATTCAGTATAAAATTGTGTTAGCATGTTGTTTCATTTTATAGCACATCTGCTTGGTGTTTTTAAACATCTTTAGTGCAGTTAGGGCTTTTTGTGTTTCTGAAAATCACAAGACAAAAGGGCGTTACTAACATAACTTTTCAAATATTAAAAATTTATAATTTTTTTTAACAGAAACGAATTTGTTTGTGTGTTTTTACTAATATTTAAGAAATTTGTAATAAAAACTTTTATAGTTTTTATATAAATACGTTTTTTGCTTCTCCTGTAAAATTTATAAAATGTTAGATAGGGCGTTTTGCATTTTAGGTGACGACATGTATTTAAAATTGCACCTTTAAAATAAATTAATATATATTTTTTTTTTTTACATAGAACGCAGTCGTCAAAGTGCACGAGAATGCCGTGCTCGTAAAAAATTGCGCTATCAATATTTAGAAGAACTGGTGGCTGATCGCGAAAAGGCTGTTTTGGCATTACGTGCTGAACTGGAGCGTGTAAGTTAGTATAAAACAATTTTTTTTTCATCACAGTTTGTATTTTTATCGGTATTTAAGGTATTGAAATTTTATTGGTATTAGTAGTCGAATAACAGTATTTTTTGTCGGTATTTGTATCACAATAATAACAGTTTAGTTTTTATAGTAGCGGCTTTAAAGATATTGTTTAATAAAGCCGAGTTAGTAGTTCTCGGTCGGATAGATCTGGCGCATAGCCCGGTTTATAAAAGATCCTCTGTAGAAGAAGCTTTAAAAAATTTCAAATTTATCTAAAAATAAAATTCTAGATATATAAATTCACTTATTCCATCCACCATCATTTATATTATTAGTTTTGCATTTTTTTTTGATATTTTATTAATTTCAATTATTCTTTTACTTTTTTAGTACAGACAATGGACTGTTGAATTAAATGAAGGACGTATACCGAATGGATTTCAACAATTGTTGGAGGAAGCTGGAATTCTTAAACAAGAAGTTGTTGTTTAATTACACACACACATATTACTCGGCTATTTTTTGTTTTTAATACTTTAATGGAACTAATTAATAATTATTTGTCTTTTTATTATTTTTTTTTTAATTATTCACAATAAGTACAAATATCAATTTTAACTAATTATGTAAATTACGTGTAAAATATGTTATATCGTATATTTTCATATTCATATAAATTTGTAATATTTTTAATACAACCTTTACATAGATTAGAAAAGGCCCTATGCACTGCGACCAATATGATCTTTTGTGCAGCAAACCTTTACATATCGTTGGGTGAAATGCAAAACCACTTAACTACGTTTTAGTAAAAGAGAAGTAAAATAAACATTTATTTTAAATTTTGTAAATAAAGTCGCTATTTTTAATCGTATTATGCTAAAATTTTGTAAGACACTCACTTTGAATCTTAATAAATTAATGTTTAGTTACTTCCATTGGCGTTTACGCTTACCCAGTACTTTTAAATATCTATAATCAAGGCCTCTGTTCTGTCTTTCACAACTTTTCAAATCACATGAAAATTTCCGAATCACATGAATTCAAGTTTAGTGTTTTTGTTAATTACGTTTTCATTCGAAGTTGAAATCAAATAATTTAAATTTAGAAAATTATAAGAAAAAAAGTGCATTCGTTTTACTTTCACCAAATTTTATTTTTGTGAAATAAAACGAATAAAAATTTCGGATGTAAAATCTAGAACACCAAAAAAATTCGGAAATTTTAATTTTCACATTTTTTATGTGAATTACTTTTTTTTGGAACGGCGGCCCAAATCTCTTTTTAATCGAATTATCAATTACACAATCGATTTTGGTATTATTCGTTGTTTTATGTTTTTGCATTTCAGTCAACGATAAACATACATACAATTATAAATGTTAAAAAAATAAATATTTTTAAAAATGTTTTAAAATTTAAAAAATTGTTTTCGCCTGTTCTAAAATTTAAACATTTTGAGGATTATACTAGCGAACCCCCTGCACACTTCGCAGTCTCAAAAAATTTTAATTTTTACTTTAAAAGTTTTAAATTTCAAAATATGTCCTTTTCTTGGATGTTAATTGTGCTGGAGGATCCTACATACATTCCTTTATGTAAAATTTTGAGATTCTGAGGTTTTAAACAAGAAGATAAAAATTTGAATGATCGGAAAAAATAGAAATCATGGAAAATTAGTTTGTTTTTTATTTGCATTAAAAGTCTGAACCCTAACGAAGATAACAAAGTTAGTGTGATGAAAATATATTGGTTAAATCCAAAGTTATGACCAGGGAAACCAAAAATATGCAGTATCATGTTTTTTCCTGTGCATTTTATTGATAAATGGGTAAGGTATTTATCCGTTTCAGAAGTTTTTAAGAAATCTGGCATCGATTTGTTAGATCATATTTTTGCATATTTTAGCCTTAAGAGCATATTTTTGCATATTTTAGGTTTAAAAGCATATTTGAACATAAGAGCATATTTTTCATTTCATTTCATTTATTAAGTCAATGGAAATATAAATTCCTTACAGACTACGATTAAAACTAGTTAAAAATAAATAACAAATTATTTTAAAAATTGTTAAAAATAAAAAAAAAAATAACAAATTATTTTAAAACTTGTTGCAAAAAAGTTTTAAAGCAATTTTTAGACGTGCTAAACTCTATTTGAGGATTACCTTTTTTTTGTTGATCTAAATTAATGGCATTGAGATGGACAAATGTACGAGTCAACGTACTATTGAGACGATAATTCGTGCGGTGGCAAGGCACCTCAAAAAGTTCATTGAACCTAAGAGTTCGTGGTTGAACGTAAAATGGAATTAAAGAAAGCAAATCAGGGCAGTCAATACCGCCACTAATAATATCAAAAACAAAAACGGCAGACTGGAATTTTCTACGAAATTCCAAAGATTGTAAACCTAACCATGAACATTTAATTTCATAAGTAGGTAATGGATTATTTAATGTTACTAATGAAAGTACAAATTTCAAAAATTTCTTCTGAACTCTCTCCAAACGAGAGACATGAATTTCACAATGTGGAGACCAAACAACGGCAGCATACTCTAACTTTGACCTGACAAAAGCGGTGTAAATTAATTTCAAAGTATTAGGATCTGTAAATTCAGAACAGCTCCTTCTTATAAATGCTAAAACTTTATACGCTTTGGGAACAATATAATTTATATGTTCGCCAAAGTGCAAAGAAAAATCAAATACAACTCCAAGATCTAATTTAGACTTAATAGACTTTAAGCTATGGCTACCGATATTAAAAACCGAAACAATTGGGTTGTTACATCTAAAAAATGAAATATGAACACATTTGGAAAGATTTAATTGGAGGTTATTTAACGTACACCATGCAAAAAGATTGTTTAAATCAGTTTGCAGATCCATGACATCAAGTAATGAATCTGTCTGTAAAAATATTTTAAGATCATCCGCATATAAAAGAAACCTTGATTTTGTAAAGCAAGATGAAATGTCATTTATAAACAAATTGAATAAGAGCGGACCCAAAATACTACCTTGAGGTACACCCGATGTTTGCAAATAAGGCATTGATTGGAAACCTTCAATAGCTACCACACATACCCTATCAGATAAATAAGATTTTAACCATCCCGGGTGAAAATGACCATGTATGTTCATATATGATGCATACATGGATGTCCATACATGTGCATATCCGTAATTTGAGGGTACATGTACATTAATGATCATACATTGTCATACATGAATTTGTATGTAAAATTTTTTTTATGTATTTTTTTCCATAAAACGTCTATTAATTGAAATTTTTTCAAATAGAAATAATTTGTACTAATTTATGACACTGATTTCTTAATAAAAACTAACGAATATTTTAAAAATATACTTTGGACTTTATGATAATCAAAGCTTCGAAGAATTAACCACTTTTCGAATGAATTCACAAATAAAATACATTCGATTTTTATAGTCACTGAATACAATTATCTTTAAATATCAATATTTCTTGGAATGGATTCGATTTTTGCCATTAAATAGAATTCTTGTTTATGAGAATTTTAAAAACTGAATGCATTCTTTATTTCATTTATTTATTATTCATGAGATTTTTAAAAATCGAATTTACAAAAACTTACGCATTCGATTTCAAAGTCGAATGAAAAAGAAACCGAATTCATTCTATATTTTAAAATCAAATGTACACTCTAATTAAAATGATTTCAGTTTCCTACTATAAATTGGGTAAATTTACACAAATTGCGTAATTCTACTAAAACATATGGGAAATTTACTCAATTTATAGTATTTTTTGAATTTGTTGAAATTTACCCAATTTATAGTAGGAAACTGGACTCATTTTTTTAGGTTGTAAATTCATTCGATAAATTGTGATTGGGAAATGCAATCTTTAAAGTTTAATTCAGAACACAAAATCTTATTAAGGGATGAAATCCTTCGCAGCTCTGACAGTAATACCGTCAGAGTGTTCGAATTTTCTTCTAAATTTGGTTGTTTACGTTAGTGCCGTTCATATTCGCCTATAGAATACAAAAATTATAACCAATCCTGATGATGTATGATCATTATTGTCCAACCGAACGACTTTTTTAGACTGAACCCATACATGAACTTCGTCCAATTTTGCAAAGTTCTGCCGAACCAAACCTTAAAAATTTTTTTTTTAAGACATGTATGCTATGCAGATGCATAGCATATATGAAGGAGTATGACTTATACCTATCCACACATAGTTGCATACATTTACATATATGGAATATTTCATTACTTGTGTATGTTCATATATGTTCCCATATATGACATACATTTCCATACATTGCTCATATACTATCATACATGGAATCATGTATGAGCATGTATGAACATACATGGTCATTTTCACCCGGGATATTAAAAAATTTGAATGAAAACCCATATTCTCTAACTTAGAAAACAGAATAACATGAGATACTCTGTCAAAAGCCTTAGAAAAATCTGTATAAATTGCTTCGACTTGGCTACCTTGTTCAAAGGCCGCCAAACAATATTCGCTAAAAATTGTTAAATTTGTAATGGTAGATCTACCAGAAAAAAAACCATGTTGATTAGGAGAAATCAACGTTTTGGTTACGAAAAATAAACGGTTATAAATCACATGCTCAAATACTTTTGAAACAGAAGATAACTTGGAGATCGGTCTGTAACAAGTTACATCATCCCTTTTACCATCCTTGAAAACAGGTGTTATTGTTGCCGACTTCCATCGGTCAATGAAAACACCTTCTCGAAGAGACAAATTAAAAATAAAAGTTAGCGCTCTTGTAATTGCAGATGCAGAGTTCTTCAACAAGTGAGCACACAGACCATCGACATCAGATTTGAAACTATTTTTGATTTGCATAATTCCATTAAAAACTTCTTCTTCATGAATTACCATATTACCAATGTCTAGAATTGATAAAGAGCTAGAAAAATTTGCATTATGCCCTATTATTGAAGAGTCAAAGTTAGATTTAAAAAAGTCTGCAAACATATTAACGGCATCCTCACAAGATTGCGAAATGATGTTATTATATTTTACGGTAGACGGGATATCTGACGCCTGTTTTTTAGACTTGATAAAAGTCCAAAATGATTTTGGATTGGATTTTATTTCCTCCTCTTTCTCAATAAGATATTGTTTGTAAAGAAACTTGTTCAAAAAATTAAACTCACGTTGATATTGAGCAAATTTAGCTTGATCATCCGGATTACCGGATAAAGCATAACGCTTATGAAATTTATTTCTCAGATTTTTAAGTTTTTTAAGACCCTTGGTATACCAAGGCAATTTATATGGCTTAGCTTGTTTATAGGGAATACATTGACTAGAAATATTTAAAAATGTATTTAAAAACACTTCATAGCATACGGAAGTAATTTGACCAGAAAACATTGTCATCCAATCAACATTATCCAACATAGAGTTTAGCACATTAAAATCACAAAATTTAAAATTAAAATCAAAGGGATTAAAACATTTTGATAATTTAAAAAGATTATATGATTCGATTTCTACGATTAAAGGTAAATGATGAACGTTACGTAAAGATATTGGCATTAAACACTCATACACTGTAAATTTTTAGAGCATATTTTCAATTTTTAGAGCATTTTTCCACTTTTTAAAGCATATTTTTACATTTTTATAACATTTTTTTTTTTTATTTTTGGAGCATTCTTTTCCAATTTTTTTTATGATAACATGTATTTTCAAATTTTTTATCCAACAAGAATGTTTTTTTTCAACAATTACGGAATTGTGACGATTGATTCCCATTTGGTCTGTTCTTGCTTCATATCGGTATATGAAACTATAGCGGTATTCGCTCTTGGTAGCAAACTACCCTTGCAGACCTTTCAAAGCTTGCAGATCTTGTATAAATGCAAGAGTATGCAAGACCACAACAACAAAATACATGAAATAAAAATAAACAAGACTTTCATTTATATGCAAGACAAAATTCCATAGCATATTCTGGTCTTTCAAACCTTTCAAGCTTACAATACTTAACATCTTTTAGTTTTTCCGGAAAACAATAAGAAAAATTAACAAACTTTCATATTTTGTGTAAAAAAAATAACAATAGATTTTTAGAACGAATTATAACAAAAAATAACCAAAAATTAGAACAACACAAATGAAAAAATTAAATTATTTTATCTTCTTCTTGAACGCAGCACTGATGCCAATTATTATTCAAACAGAAAGTCGCTAAATACTACTAAAAAAATCGCTAGAAAAGCGATTTTCGATAGAAAAATAGCTATTTTGACAACAGCATAATATAATAACAGCTGTTTGAAAACTCACAATAAAAACGAAAAAAAGACACTCACGCTTTGTAGCATAAAATCATAGCATTTATACTACCCTAGCAAAAATGCTATCAAGAGCGAATACCGCTTATGTTTTCTTTAGATTCAGCAACTTGCAGAAAACATTAAGGAAAATATTTTTTTAGAACATATTTAACCCTTTTACTTACGGTATTTGGAGGGTCTATTCTCTAACAAATTGTAAAAAACACAACAACAAAGGGGACATAATTTTTTTAAGAGCATATTTTTATTGTTTTTAGAGCATATTTTCCGTTTTTAAGGGCATTTTTTAAGCGCATAAAACGTGTTTTTTAGAGCATATTTTTGGTTTCCCTGGCTATAACTAATTGCATTTTTGTGAAAGTAAAATACATCAACTAAAAGTAAATATTCTGTACTCTACAAATGCTTAAAAAAATTAAATAAAAACCATGGTATATTCGAAAAAAAATGCATCTTAAAATTGCATTTGCATAGGAAATGCATTTTGGGATACAAATTTAAATTTCCATACACTCACCCAAAAAAATAACTAGTGTTAAACAGTCTAATGTGACTTAGGTAAATTTTTTTTATATTGAGTTCAAGAAATTGCTCAAGTTTTAACTAAATTGTATATGACATTTATTTTGTAAAATAGCGTTGTTTACAATATTAAATTTAACATACACAAACTTGAATCTTTTACCTAAGTTTTTTTTTATAAATATAAATAAATTTAATTCGATAAAGTCGACATATTAATGCCACATTGTAAACAACAAATTGACAACAAATTGTCTTTAATTTTTTATAAAATATATGTATGTATGAGGAACTAATTTATTTAATTAATTAATTAAAAAGGTAAGCAAAATAATGTGTTTATATATTTTTTGGCTAATTATTATTAGTCAATATTAAAATTTATTATTAAAAATCAAAACTTAAAAACTAATCTTTACAAAAGGCGTGTTAACAATTCATGGAAAAACAATCAACTGAAACTTAAATTTAAATAAACAGAGTTGTAATAAATGTGAGTGTTAAAAGTACTTTAAAGAAAAATATACACGGTTGTATATGAGGGATGGTGCCACAGGGCTCCGCCCCTAATGACGAGCTACAAGTAGCGAGCTGGAAAACGGACATGTCGGCCCGACCGAGTGGTGTTATTTATTGGTTGATCCATTTGTCGGTTCAAGTCGACTTGTAAATTTTCCTCTAATGGGTCGTCAGGTTGATCAGATGATGTCACTGGCATATCATGATGATCTGGAAAGTCATCAAGGTCTTCTAGACTATGGCGGTTTGTGTGTGCGATGTTGTCGTTAGGCAGAAACGCAGGCTTGAGACGATCGATAGATACATTTACAATACGATGACGCATTTTCAATTTAAAAAACTTTTCTTCCTTGTTGAGTACTTCAAAAGGCCCCTCGTAGGGTGCCTCAAGGGGAGCACGAACATGATCAACTCGGACGAAAACATATCGACAATCTTTGAGACCAGGTTGTATGAAAATTTTGTTGTTGGCGTGATTAGAAGCAGATGTTGGTTTTAAAGATTGCATTTTATGACGAAGATCTTTGATAAATTCTGTGTTGCTGTGATGAATTTCTGTTTGTTTAAAAAATTCACCTGGTATACGAAGTTGCGACCCGAATAGCATTTCGGCTGTGCTAGCATTCATATCCTCTTTTACGGTAGTACGCAGCCCGAGCAGAACGAAAGGCAATATGAAAGTCCAGTCGTTAGTTTCATGGCATTTTATGGCAGCTTTAAGCGTACGGTGCCACCTTTCCACCATGCCGTTTGCTTGTGGGTGGTACGCTGTTGTCTTTAAATGATGCACTCCAAGCATTTGCATTAGCTCTTTGAAAATTTGGGACTCAAATTGCCTACCTAAATCGCTCGTAATCCGTATCGGTACACCAAACAAGGCTATCCAGCCGTTTATTAAAGCGAAGGCGATAGTCTCGGTCGTTATGTCCGGTATTGGAATTGCGACGGGCCACCTGGAAAAACGGTCGATGCATGTAAGGCAATAGCGTTGGCCACGAGATGGTGGAAGCGGGCCGATAATATCGATATGAACTTGATCAAAGCGGTAGTCCGCGGGTCCAAAATTACCAAGAGGGGCTTTTGTGTGACGATTAATTTTACTCTTCTGACATACTACACACGTGCGAACAAAATTTGAAATGTCCTTGGACATCGATGGCCACACAAAACGCTTCGATACCAATGATTTTGTCGCCTTGTTTCCAGGGTGTGATAGACAATGTAATTTGCTGATAATTTGTTGTCGGTATCGTTCTGGCACAAAAGGACGCAACATGCCATGACTTACATCACAATAAAGTGAGCTTGTGGAACCTGGAATGGAAAGTTTTTTTAAAGATAATGAATGTTTGTTACCATCATTTAAAAGTGACTGCAGTTCCGGGTCGTCTTCTTGTTCCGTTGCCAAATCATCAAAACATACAGCTTTATCGATTACGTTAATTCGAGAGAGTAAGTCGGCTACATTGTTGTTAACGCCTTCTAAGTAGCGTATATCTGTAGAAAATTGGCTTATGTAATCTAGTTGACGGATTCTTCGAGGTGATGTTTTGTCTTTATTTTGCAGAAAGGCGTAAGTCAGGGGCTTATGGTCTGTAAAAATTACAAACTCTCTTCCCTCTAGTAGATGTTGGAAATGTTGTATTCCCTGATAGATGGCAAGCAGCTCTCTGTCGTACGTACTGTATTTTTGTTGAGTTGGAGTCAGCTTTTTTGAATAAAAACCCAATGGCTGGCTTTCAGTCCCAACAATTTGATGAACGACAGCTCCCACGGCTTCGTTTGACGCATCCGCTGTGATTGTTAATGGGGCGTCATTTACGTAGTGGTTCAACAAAGTTGCGTTTACTAGCTCATCTTTACACGATTGAAATGCGTTAAGTGCCACATCGGTCCAATTTATTGGTGTGGTATCGTTTTTCTTATTTCCCGAAATTAGCTTCTGTAGTTCCTTTTGACTACATACAGCATGAGGGATAAAAGAACGATAAAAGTTTATCATTCCGAGAAACCTTTTTAACTCGTTGGCTGTTTTGGGTGTCGCGAAGTCACTTACGGCTTGAACTTTCCGTTGCGTTGGTTTAAGTCCCTCTGAAGAAATCGTGTGTCCCAAAAAATCTACTTGAGATTGACCAAGTTGACATTTGGAAAAATTTACGGTCAAATTGTGTTGACGGAGTCGATCAAAAATTTTACGTAAATGCATCTCGTGCTCTGTTTCATCTTTAGAAACAATGAGGATGTCATCGATGTATATGAATACATAGTCGAAATCTCTAAAAATGTCGTTCATGTGCCGCTGGAACGTTTGGGCAGCATTCCGTAGGCCAAACGTCATTCGCTTAAATTCAAAAAGACCGAAGGGAGTCACAATCGCGGTTTTAGGAATGTCGTCTGGTTCTATAGGTATCTGGTGGTATGCACGCTGTAAATCGATGACGGAGAATACGTTCTTACCATACAAAATTGACCTTATGTCCTGTATAAATGGTATTGGGTAACGATCCGGGACTGTAATAGTGTTCAATGCACGGTAGTCCCCGCAGGGTCTCCAATCCCCATTCGATTTTCTGACCAGATGTAATGGACTTGACCAACAGCTATTCGAAGGCTGGCAGATGTCGTTTTCGATCATATATTGAAACTCTGCCTTTGCCGCTTGTAGTTTTGCCCCAGTCAATTTTCGTGGCCGTGCAAAAACGGGATTACCATTTGTTACTATATGGTGAGTAACATTTGTACGTACTGGGTTCTGCTTAGAATTGAATGTTGCCAAGTCTTTATATTCAGACAAAAGATTAGAAAATTTACCATTTACGTCGTATGACAAAATCGAAGAAATATCCGATTGAAGAGAGTCGCATTTAACTTCTAATAACGTTTTACGATCTACTAGTAGCTTGCGTTTAACATCCACTAGCAAATCGAATTTTTGCAGAAAATCAATACCAATTATTGGTGCCGTGACATCCGCGATTATGAAATTCCATTCGAACACACGCCGTAGACCTAACGATAATTTTATTCGCCGTTCACCATATGTTTTTATTGACGATCCATTTGCTGCAAATAATTTTGTAGAATGAGGTTGTTTGCGTTTGTCAATATTACGTGGTGGAAGAGCAGAAATGTCCGCCCCGGTGTCGATTAAAAATTTGGAGTTTGTGTTATTATCGAAAATCATTAAACGGGATATGCTTTTGTGAGGCACGTCTGACCTATTCGGTGAAGGGTCAGACGGCGTATTTAGTTTTTTGAATCCGATTTGAATTTACATGGATTTCGGCAGTTGCGGGATATATCCCCAAATTTTCGGTGGAACCAACATATTTCCTGATCAGAATTGTTTTTAGGTGTATTCGATCGACTATTTCCGCGAACAGGGCGTCTGGAGGATGAACGACCACGTTGGTTTCTAAAAAGTTGTTGAAAATTATCTTCTAAACGTGCCATACGCTGATTGATTTCCGCAATTGAGGCGGTTGGTTGTGCGGTGGCAACAGAACACACCTGCTGAAAATCGCCCACCTCGATGATTTTGTCGGCGAGTTTTGCCTGTTCGGTTAAACTTACATTCGTTGTCTGAAGAATCGCTCTTACATTTGGCGGCAGACGTTTTAGCCACAAGGATTTTAAAAAATCCTCGCTTACCTTACCCTTGCCTAAATTACTCAACTCGCTAAGCAGCTGAGTCGGTCGCCGGTCACCTAAATCAATATCGGAGAGTAACTTTTGCGTTTTTTTCTGCTCGCTGTCACAAAAACGTTCGATCATAGCATTTTTGAGATTCTCGTATTTACCCTCTTTGGGTGGATCAAGTATTGCGTCAGCAATTTGTGACAAAACATTTGAGTCGATTGCGGCCACGACGGTATTGAATTGCATTAGATCGGTGGTAATTCCGGCAATTCCGAATTGCGCTTCTACCTGTGCAAACCATATTTCAGGTCGTTCAGACCAAAACGGTGGAACTTTGACGGACACACGATTTACCACCCTTTCAGTTGGTATTGGTGGTGCAACGCCTGCAGCGCCTACATTGTCTGCAGCACCTGACCCTCCGGCTTTAGCATCTTCGTTAACCATTTTCGTTGAAAAATGTTCTTAGAACACGGGGTCACCACTTTGGCTAATTATTATTAGTCAATATTAAAATTTATTATTAAAAATCAAAACTTAAAAACTAATCTTTACAAAAGGCGTGTTAACAATTCATGGAAAAACAATCAACTGAAACTTAAATTTAAATAAACAGAGTTGTAATAAATGTGAGTGTTAAAAGTACTTTAAAGAAAAATATACACGGTTGTATATGAGGGATGGTGCCACAATTTGATAAACGTATATTAACCAAAATATTAACTTTCAGTTGCAGACGGTGGTGGTGTATCCGAACATTTGCGGCATCCGCCACGCAACTTGTAAAAATACATTACTTGGAATCTCCACCCAATGTAGGCTGTTTAAATTTTAAGGAACTCCACAAAAAAACATAAAACAATTGGTCTCCGGTTCGCAGTGTTGGTCAATAGTAGACACAAAAGCAGATCCAGAAAATGACTTGAGGTTTTTGATTGCAGATTCCGGTTAGTGATAATTCAGCATCTACAGAAAAAATTCTTTAGAAAAATAGTCTATAGAACAATTGTCTCAGAATCTGAAAATTGTTCTAAAGAAAAATTGTCTTAGAATCTATGATTTTTTCTATTGAAAAATTGTATCAGAACCTGAGACTTTTTCTGTAGAAAAATTGTCACAGAATCTAAAATTTGTTCTGTAGAAAAATTGTGTCAGAATCTGAGCTTTTTCTATGGGAAAATTGTTTAAGAATTTACGACTTTTTTATAGAAAAATTGTCTCAAAATGCAAGACTTTTTCTATAGAAAAAATTTCTCAGAAATAGAGAATTTTTCTATAGAAAAAAATTCTCAGAATTACAGAATTTTTTCTATAGTAAATTTCTGAAAGACAATTTTTATTTAGAATATTTTTTGAAAGACAATTTTTTTATAAAAAAATTTTCAAGCAATATTTCCATAGAAAATATCTCTAAAAACAATTTTTGTATAAAAATTTCTCAAGGACAATTTTTCTATAGAAAATTTCTGAAAGACAATTCTTCTATAGAAAATTTCTTAAAGACAAGTTTTCTATAAAAATTTTTTTAAATACAATTTTTTATAAAAAATTTCTCATACAATTTTTCTATAGAAAATATGTATTAAGACAATTTTTCTTTAAAAATTTCTCAAAGTCAATTTTTCCATAGAAAATTTCTTAAAGACAATTTTTCTCTAGAAATGTCTGAAAGACAATTTTTCTACAGAAAATTTCTGAAAGACAATTTTTCTATACATACTTTCTAAAAAAAAAAAAAATATCTAAAGAAAAGTTGTTTTTACGAAATTTTTTACAGAATAATTTTCTATAGAAAAACTGTGTTTTCTATAGAAAAATTATCTTTAAGAAATTTTCTTTACAAAAATTGTCTTTGAAAAAGTTTCTATTAAAAATTGTCTTTCAAAAATTTTCTATAGAAAAAAATGCCTTTAAGACATTTTCTATAGAAAAATTGTATTTGAAAAATTTTCTATTTAAAAATGCCTTTAAGACATTTTCTATAGAAAAATTGTATTTGAAAAATTTTCTATTTAAAAATTGTCTTTGACAAAGTTTTTATAGAAAAATTGTCTTTAAGAAATTTTCTATAGAAAAATTGTCATTCAGAAATTTTCTATAGAAAAATTGACTTTCAGAAATGTTCTATAGAAAAATTGTCCTTGAGAAATTTTCTATAAAAATTTTTTATGAAAATTTTTTCAAAAATTTTCTACAGAAAAATTTTCTTTAAGAAATTTTCTCTGAAAACCTGTCTTTCAGAAATTTTCTATAGAAAAATTTTCTTTCAGAAATTTTCTGTAAAAAAATTGTCTCTCAGAAAAAACTTTTTTTTCAGAAATTTTCTATAGAAAACCTGTCTTTTAGAAATTTTATATAGAAAAATTGTTTTTCAGAAATTTTCTGCAGAAAAATTGTCTCTCAGCATTTTTCTTTAAAAAATTGTCTTTGAGAAAGTTTCTATAGATTTTTTTTTTTTTTTAAATTTCTATTAAAAAATTATCTTTGAGAAGTTTTCTATATAAAAATTATATTTGGAAAATTTTCTATAGAAAAATTATCTTTAAAAAAGTTTCTATTGAAGAATTGTCTTTGAGAAATTTTCTGTAGAAAAATTGTCCTTGGGAATTGTCTTTGAGAATTTTTCTATGGAAAATTATTTTTCAAAAATATTCTCTAGAAAAATTTCTCTCAGAAATTTTCTATAGAAATATTGTCTAAGAAATTTTCTATAGAATAATTGTCTTTGAGAATTTTTCTGTGAAAATTGCCTTTCAGAAGTATTCTATGGAAAAATTGTGTTTGAGAAAGTTTCCATAGAAAGATTGTCTTTCAGAAATTTTCTACAGAAAACCTGTCTTTCAGAAATTTTATATAGAAAAACTGTCTTTGAAAAAGTTTCTGTAGAAAAATTGTCTTTGAGAAATATTTTATAGAAAAATTGTCTTTGAGAAATATTCTATAGAAAAATTGTCTTTCAGAAAATTTCTATAAAAAATTTTCTATAGAAAAATTGTTGTTCAAAAATTTTCTATAGAAAAATTAACTTTCAAAATTTTTTTTAGAAAAATTGTCTTTCAGAAATTTTCTATAGAAAAATTGTCTTCCAGAAATTTTCTATCGAAAAATTTTCTATAGAAGAATTGTCTTTCAGAAAATTTCTACAGAAAAATTGCCTTTCAGAAATTTTCTATGAAAAATTATCTTTGTGAAATTTTCTATAGAAAAATTATCTTTTTTAATTGGTTTAAAACCAATTTTCTATAGAAAAATTGGTTTTAAAACATTTTCTATTAAAGAATTGTCTTTGAGGAATTTTCTGTAGAATAATTGTCTTTGGGAAATTTTCTATAGAAAAATTATGTTTAAAAAATTTTCTATTAAAGAATTATCTTTGAGAAATTTTTTATAGAAAAATTGTCTTTGAGAAATTTTTTATAGAATTTTTTTTTTAAAAATTGGCTTGAAAAAGTTTTCTATAGAAAAATTGTCGTCAAAAACTTTCTATAGAAAAATTATCTTTCAGAAATTTTCTATAGAAAAATTGTCAACCAGAAATTTTCTATCGAAAAATTTTCTTTCGGAAATTTTTTATAGAAAAATTGGCGTTCAGAAAGTTTCTATAGAAAAACTGTCTTTCAGGAATTTGCTATAGAAGAATTGTTTTTTAGAAAATTTCTATAGAAAATTTTACTTTAAGAAATTTTCTATAGGAGTATTTTCTTTCAGAAATTTTCTGTAGAAAAATTATTTCTCAGAAATTTTCTATAAAAAAATTGTCTTTGAAAAATTTTCTATAGAAAAATTGTCTATTAAAAATTTTCTATAGAAGAATTGTCTTTGAGAAATTTTTTAAAAAAATTGTATGTTAAAAATTTTCTATAGTAAATCTGTCTTTTAGAAATTTTTTATAGAAAAATAGTCTTTCAGAAATTTTCTATAGAAGAATTGTCTTTCAGAAAGTTTCTATAGAAAAATTGTCTGTCAGAAATTTTCTAAAGAAGAATTGTCTTTTTATTTCTATAGAAAAATTGTCTTTGAGAAAGTTTCTATAGAAAAATTTAATTGTCACTGATCATGCTAAGTATGTATTTTAAGCTTGTTAGTATTTATATTTTATTATAAAATTGTCCTTTATATTAAAAAAATATTAAAAATAAATGAAATTAAAATTTATAATATTGAGCATTTTGTATGGAAGGGGATATATAAAACTATTAAATCAACCTAAAAAAAATACGTTATTTGACCAATCAAACTGTACCATTTATTTAAATATATTGGCTAAATAAACAAAATTAAATTTGAAATAATGCTTAAATGCATTTTGTAAGTTTACCTAAGTTGATTCGGGTAATATGCAAAGAAACTTTTCAAGTTGGATTCCTGCGAAAAATCTTAGGTAAATTATACGCTAAAATTAAATAATCTCACAATTGTTTTTTTTTGGGTGCTGAATACAAATTAATATTAACAAAGCATTCAAATAAGATTTTGATTGTCAAAATACTCGAAATATTAACAGAAATATTGGAAATACAATTTTTTCATTAATTTTTTTTTTCAGGAGTTAAGCTAACTAGCCTCTGAAAAAATTTTTCTTTGAAATAAATTTTTGCATTTTCTTATAAAAATTTATAATAAGAAGATTTTGAAAAAAATTTAAAAAAGAGTGCAAATGCATTTTTGTGAATGTAAAGTATATCAGATGAAAGTAGAAATTCTGAACATTACAAATGTGTAAAAAAATTAAATAAAAATCATGAGTATACACAGAAAAAATGCATCTTAGAATTTGCATAGGAAATGCATTTTGGGATTAAAATTAACATTTTCATATTCAGAATACGATTCCATATTAACAAAGCATTCCAATTAGCTTTTGATCGTCAAAATACGAATATTGCAAATCAAAGTTTTTCATTAACATTTTTTTGTGGAGTTATGCAAACTAGCCTCTGAAAATACTTAAAAAATTTTTATAGAAATGAATTTTTCTAAAGTTTGAAACAAAATTTTTACTTGGAAGATTTAAAAAAAAATAAAAAATGTTTGAAACGAAACTCAAAAATAATAGAAATTTCATAATCGCTTTTAAAAATGTTCGTATCTTTATTGGTTGCGGTACTATAGCCAAATATCATTATTCTAGGAGGGTATCGATTGCCAACCTTGTTTGTAACCCTTTCGGTACTTTAAGTATACACGTTTTAAGGATTGCAAGGACATGCAAAAAAACTTTTTTTTCTTAATACATATTTGTTTTTTATTCCTGCCATTTGACGCAGTAGTAATACAATATTACACAAAATAAGTTTTTAAGAATTATAATATAAACCGTTAACTGCAAAAAAGTTTTTTTTTCTAAATTTTAGTTTCTTATTCCTGACCATGTATACTAGGGTGGTTTTTTTCTTGCATGTAATATTTTTTTATTTGAATTTCGAGGAGCGCACATTGGGTTCAAATGGTACCAAAGTGGCGATTAATTGAAATTTATAAATGAAGTTTTTGTTATAAGTTTTGGTATGGGGTAAAAGTAGATAAAATTCTGCAACGCTAGTTATCAAAATCAATAAACTAAGTTGTTTACTTTTTTTTTTGGTGAGCTGTCAAAGTTGGCAAATTATTGCAGTCTTTGAAAAAAGTAAAAAAAATAAAATTTTTTACAATCCAAGCGATTACACTGTGCTACAAAAAACATAAAATCAAATATACTTTTAAATTGAGGTAGTTAAGGTTGTAGGTCTCGTCGAAAAGATCACAAAAATGCCCATCAAACTTGCCAGACACCCTCAAATTTTAAAGTTATTATCAAAAAACGATTTTTTGGGACTTTTGTCACTAAACCACGTGTAACTTAAACATTTTTTAAACGATTTACAATTTATCAACTGTTTTGGATAGAAGAAGAGTAGGGCTTTTCATGTGCGTGAATTGGTCCATACATATAAGAAAGATATGCATTGATTTTTTCAACAATATCTAATTTTTTGTTATTTTTTGAAAATTTTTTGAGTTTATCAATTTTTTTCTGTTATAGTTCGTTCAACAACATTTATATTTATAAACGTATTCTTAAAGAAAATTTAATTGTGAATACGATGAGCTTTATTTCGAAAAAATCGGATAACAATTGACAGAGTTGTGATAATTTTTCTAAAAAAGAAAATTAAGATTTTGCTTGAAATTGCCGTTCGGATAACCCAGGCAAAAAAAATAAAAAAATAAACGAACATACTAAGCGGTCGCGTATCATTATTTTAAAGGTTTTTGCCCTCCTGAATTCGAATTTGACCTTTAAATTGCGCTATCTTATTATGTTTTTGATATATCAGTTTATGTTAAATATCTCAAAAACCTGACAAGATAGAACAATTTAAAGGCCAGATTCTGATTCAGAGCGCCAAAAACCTTTAAAAATATTGTACATGACCTCTCATGATAATTTTTTTTTTTTGCCTGGGATATCTGAACGGCGATTTCCTGCAAAATCTAAATTTTCTTTTTTAGAAAAATTATCACAACTCTGTCAATTGTTATCCGATTTCTTCAGGATAAAGCTTATCGTATTCAGAATCAAATTTTCTTTAAAAATACGTTTATAAATATAAAGGTTGTTAAACGAACTATAGCAGAAAAAAATCGATAAACTCGAAAAATTTTCAAAAAATGACCAAAAAATTAGATTTTATAGAAAAAATCAATAAATATCTTTCTTATATGTATAGACCAATTTACACACATGGAAAGCCCCATCCTTCTTCTATCAAAAACAGTTAAAAAATTTAAAATCGGTTGAAAATTTTCTGAATTACAAAAGGTTTAGTGAGAAAAGTCCCAAAAAAACGTTTTTTGACAATAACTCTAAAATTTGAGGGTGTCTGGCAACTTTAATGGGCATTTTTGTGATCTACTCGACAAGACCAACAACCTATACTATGTCACATCAGAAGTATTTTTTCACTGTAGCACAGTGTTATTAGTAGTATTAAATCTTTTAAAAGAAAATCTTTTATAATGGAACCTTAAACAACAGGTATTAAACTAAATTGCAATTTTTTTTTTTGTTTATAAAAATTGGGTCTTAACATTTTTAATAATTTTTTTAAAAAGGACCCGAAATTGGGATATTTCCCCCATTTAATGGGCCACACATATTAAGTTAGTAATAGTTGGATTTGGTTTTGTGGATTTTAAAAAAGTATAGGATATCAGCTTTTTTTTAAAATAAAAAAAAGTACAGACAATGCCCGGCCCTTTTTTTTTATTCCCGTTTTTGTGTAAAAAGTCTGGGTATCGTTTATTAAACAAGGCCATTATATGTGTGTTTATACCCTTCAACTACGGTATGGGTTTACACTCACTTTGTCATTCCATAAGTAACGCATCGAAATATGGGTTTAGGACCCCATAAAGTGTATATTATTGATCACTGATCGGTTCTAAGCAATGATGGGTACCAATACCTTTTCGATACCAATACCCGTTAATACCAATTCAAATTGAAAACCAATACCAATTAAAAACCAATACCTTTATTTGTGCGATACCAATACCGATAAAAAACCAATACCGATTCCCCACTACCAATACCAATTAAAAACCAATACTTTTATTCTTCAAAACCAATACCAATAAAAAACCAATACCAATTCATTTTTTTCTACTTTCGTATCGGTTTTGTTTCGGTTTTTTGTATTCTTATTTTCGTTTGTTTAAATTGTGACGTCAAACATTTTTTTCCATCACGTTATTAGGTTTTACCTGACTAACGAATTGCAAAAGATGTTACATCGATCAGTAATCGTTTGCATGCAATGTCACATAACAAAAAGGAGTTAGCTACTTGAATTTTAAAAGCCATAAAAACATAAAAGAAATATTTTTTGTCACGGTTTTTATGACCCCTAATAAAAGTAGATCTTAAAAAATTTAAACCTTTTCTGTGATGAAATTTTTTTTTTTGCAAACATTGCTAATATTTGATATATGTACATTGAATGTCACTGCACTCTTCTTTGCGTTGTAAAAAAAAATACTAATGTCCTTTTTTGGAAATTCCAAAATTTTAATCAAGCAGACGTTACAAAATTTTATGTCACAACACCAGAATCCAGAAAAAAATTTTTATTGTTTTATTAGAGGCACAGTCATGTTATATAAGAATTTAAGAACGCATAATGTGCAGTTCACACTTGCTATTTTTGAGAGTTTAAGGGCTACGTGTTTAAAAAATTATTTTTTCTGTATCCATTACGTTTTTATTCTGTTACTGGTGTTTTGTTAAACAACTTGTTTAAGGTCGTTAGTGTGAACCCCATATAAGAAAAAAATTTACCCGTGTAATCGCAATTGGCAAAAGATCTACAATCGAAAAAGGGGCCCCCTGCATGATAACCCATTTCGATCACCTTTTTCAAAAAAATATGAAAAGGATGAAGTTAAGGTATATTTTGTTACAAATGTTAAGTCTCATCTTTCTGCAATTAAAAAATATCTCCCCTTGACCACCGGAATTTATATGTGCATTAAATGCAATGTGCATCAGCACAGAAATTGTTTCAAGCAAAAACGAAAAATTTGCATTTTTTTAGTTTAGGCTTTTAAATTTTTTATTAATTAATATTACTTTTTTTAAGATTTAATTTATTATCAAATTCCACTAATTGAAACATTTTGAAACTATTTATTTTGAAAATAACGAAATAAATTAATACACTCAGAAAATTATGTAAGTTACTACATGTTAGTTGTTTGTATATTTTACATTAGTTAGTTGTTTTCAACTACAAAGTCAGTTGTTTTTCTATGAAAAATATCAAACAACTATTTCTGTTAGTTAAAATAAGTCGTTTTTTTTAATAACTAACAAAAAAGTACTGTTATGTAGTAACAGTTATTTAAAGTAGCTAATTTTATTTTTTTTTATCTCTGAAAAATTTTTAAAGTTTTTTTCCAAAAAATAAAAATAAATTTTCTTTTTTGTTATTTTTCACAACTTTAAAAAAAAAAAAAAAAAAACACTTTGAAAAAATTTGGTCTTCAAATTTTTTTTTCTGAAAAATTTTGAAAAAAAAAATTATATATTGATTATTTTATTTTTACTACATGTTAGTTGCTTTGACTACAAATGTAAGTAGTTTTTACTACATAAGTCAGTTGTTTTTTGTCAGTTAAAATAACTAACATTGTTAGTTGATTTAACTAAAAAAGTAGTTGACCCCAAAATAACTTCCAAAGTAGTTATTTTAACTGACATTTTCAGTTGATTTTACTAACATAATTTTTTGAGTGTAAAATAGCAAATAAATCCAAATATTAAAATTGCATAAAAAGTTGAAATACAGGCTTTTCTGGAATAACGGAACATTACAATTTTTTTTACAAGAGTTTTGAGATCTGCCGGTGCTAATTTTACTAAAAGGTACCTTTTTCCAAAAAAAAAAATAATCTTTGTCCACAATGGGTTAAGCATGTACTATTTAGTTTAAAGTTTGACTTAATTCTGAATGCAAATACTGCTAAAAAATATTTTATTTTTAAAAGGGGTTTTTCAAAAAAAACATCCCTCACGCAAAAATTCGACTCACTCTCTACACTCAGAAAATTATTGCAGTTACTACATGACGGTCGTTTGTGTAGTAAGTAGTAGCTGTTGTTTTTAACTACAATTTCGGTCGTTTTTGTATGAAAAAATCTCAAACAACTTTTTTTGTAGTAGTTTCAAAAAATAACTACAAAAAATATACTACACTGTAGCAATAGTTGATTTATGTAGTTGTTTTTAGTTTTTTTTCTAAAACTCGTTTTTTTCTAGAAATTTTTATTGCAAACGAATGTGTCGAGCGAGTTGGTCGTGCGGGATGCGGAAGGAATTATTTTTATACCAAATAAATAATATCTAAATAAATTAAATTACAATTTATTAAATTTAATTATAACAAAAAATATGTTTTTGGAAAAATATTCTTGAGCGAAAGAAAATAAGTGGATAAATGAGATAACAAGTGTGTATAATATAGCGCTCACATAAGCGTGCGTAAAAACCAATCGGAAAAAAACAAAATAAAATGTGTGCAGTGTTTTGTTTTCTTATGAGCGCGCCATCTTTCTTTTCTTTGTATACACAACAGAGCAGGTACATACTTTTTTGAAACATTGGAAATTAATTCTTTTTTTTTATAAATCAATTTTGCCAAAGCATTTCGTTTTTTTTTATTCCAGACAAATTTTGATCAGTAGCGGTGAAAATTTGAAATGAACTATTAAAAAAACAATCAATTTATTTTGTTTAACATTTTATTAATATAATTTTTTTCTTCTATAATTCCAGATAAATTCATCAAAAAATTGTCATCATGTCGAAATTCTATACAACCAACTGAAATGTATTGCTTTTTAAATAAATATCAATCATTTAAACGTTTAAGAAATTTTTTAAATAAAATTTCAGGCAACTGTAGAAAAAACAACTGTATTAAACAGTTTTGTAGTAGTTTTTACTACATTTTGTAGTTGAAAATCAATAGTTAAAAACAACAACATGTTCAGTTGTTTTTACCGTAATATGTAGTGGACGCCTTTTCAACAACAAAATGTAGTCAAAACAACTGTCTTTTGTAGTAGATTTTACCGACATACTTTTTTGAGTGTAGACACTCACTCAGAATTTTTCAACTCACAATCACGAGATTTAAATGAAAATCACTTTTTTGAGTCACGCAAATCACGGGACCAGCGACCATCTCCAATTCAAATACATAAACAAGAGACAAGTGTCTTTTCGTTTGTTTAATCTATAACATCTGTAAATTTTATTTAAAATGAAGTGTCCACCCTTGAAAAAGTTTCCTTGTAGGTCTGAATCCAAAAAGTTTCAAGGCACTTATTTATTACCTTAATATAGGCTTATATTCTGAATTTCAAAAAAATCGGTTAACATTTACGACCTGTAGAGACTTTTGGCCAAAAAACCTACCATCTCGCCCCAGTGTGCACTGTGGGGCGGGCAGAAGGACGACTTACGTTAAATTAATTAATATTAACGACAAAACCTTTTGCATACAAATACCAAAACCGATATAAGATAAATACCAATACTTATTAAAAACCGATACCGATTCGAGGCTAAAACCAATACCAATACCCAATACCTAAATAACTCAAAACCAATACCGAAACCTATACCAATTCAACAAAAAATGAAAACCAATACCTATACCAATACTAATATAATTTTAAAAACCAATACCAATACCAATACTTTTATCGAATTGGTACCCATCCTTGGTTCTAAGACATTCTGTGACTAACAGTGTGTCCGTCCGTCCGTCTGTTGTTGAAAACACCATAAAGTACATAAAACAAGAGCTAGAATCCTGAAGTTTGCCACAAATATGTATAATGGTCATAGGCTGGTTAAGTTCTTGAACGAGCAAAATCGGACCAGGGGGGGAAAAAGTTCCCCCTTGAAGAACTAAAACTACCCCAGAAAAATATTTTTTTCCAAGTTTTATTTGTATATTTGTTCAATAAATGAAACATTTTAATGCCATATGAAGTTCATCGACCTGAATTTGAACCAAGGGGGATCAGGAAAGCGAATTTTTTCGGTCCGCCCCTTTGTGGGGGCGTGTATAGAAAAAATAATTTAAATAATGATAAATTTTTATTAATTAGGTGCAAAAAATGACATAATTTTTTTTGGCAAGGTTTATCGCGAGAGGAAGGTGTCCCCCATAGTCTCCCGATAAACCCCCCACCCCCATACGCCAAAAAAACGTCCCCTCCATTTGTTTTTTGTAGCTTTATTACATGTTTAAGGGTTTCGTGTTTTTTTCCAAAAACAAAAAAACGACTAAAAGATTAAAAAAAAAAACATTTTGTTAAATTTTTTTTTCTCAAATGCTGTGTTTTTATGTATTTTTGATAATTCGTTAATAAAAAACTACAATATTCCCATAAATCACTTTTTCAGATAAATTTGTACATTTATGAGATTTTGTGAAAAACAAAAATTGGATTTTAAATAAAATGTAAAATAATATAAATACATATTGTGCGCTCTTTCTTTGATTACTTTGATAGCACATTATGTACACTTTAATTTCCATTTTTTTTTATTAATTTATCGCTTTTCATTCCAAAGTTACAGCAAAAATTGTGAACTATAACCCTTTTTTCCGAAAAACAAAAAAACGCCTAACAGGTTAAAAAAAAATTTTTTTCCAAATTTTTTTTTTTCCAAAATGTGTATTTTTACGTGTTTATATTAGTTCATCAATAAAAAAATATAATATTCTAAAACTACTGCTTATCTGAATTAATCGCCATTTTGGGTACCATCGAACCCAATGTGGAGCGTGCAGCGGGTTTTTGTGCCATTGGATGTTAGAATAATTGTGTAAAAATTTGAGGTAAATCGAAGAAAATTAACCCGAGGCGCACGGAGGTCAAAGTTTCGAGACAAAGCCAAAATGGCCAAATTTTGAAAAAACTTAAAAAAATGTAAATTTAAAAAAAAAAAAATATTTGTTATTTAAAGTTGGATTTTTTTGCTAACGTGTATAAATTATCCCATACAAATTTGACATAGTTTTGCCATATATAACTAAAAAACGTCAAATTTGTATGGGATAATTTATACACGTTAGCAAAAAAATCCACCTTAACTTTCACCCAATAATACTCAGAAACAAGTAAAAAAGTTAAATTCGGCATTGTCGAATGTAGTGATACCCTCCACAATTTCAAAAAGATTATTGCAAAAAACTTTTTTTTAAAGGAAATTACTTTTAAAAAAAAAATTTTTTTTTGAAAAAATCCGCGAAAAAAAAATCCGCGATTTTTTATTTTTTTTGCAAAAAATATGTTCGTACTTGTTTAAATACCATTTGGTGTTCAATTCAGTTCACATATGTCAACCAGCAGTCGAATTAAAACATTTTGTATTTTTAGGTTATGTTGAATGTACTAAAATTTTTTAGGTGTCCTTACATTTTCGTTTATAACTTTTGAACCGCTGAACCGATATCGCTCAAATTCAATACCAAACTTCTCGGGAGAACTTCCAATAAATATGTTAAGTTTCAGTCATCTCCGTGTAATATTTTGACCGTGATCACCATTTCCACAGACAGACGGACAGACGGACATCGCTAGAATGTCTTAGAATCGATCGGGGATCATGAATATATATACTTTATGGGGTCCCAGACCGATATTTCGATGAGTTACAAACGGAATGACAAACTTTTGTATACTCTCTATCACTAAGTGGAGGGTATAAAAATTATCTTAACTTTTTATGACACTACCCAGGTAGAAAAATACAACCGTAAAAACGCTTTAAAATCGCTCTTCATGGTAGTACGAATGCTTTCAGACCATACGGAAACCATCCTCAGAGCGCTTTCAGATAATCCTAATGATAACACCGTTAAACGGTTTATATAAAGCGTTTTTAAAGGCATTTATAATAGTGATTTGAGAACGCTTCGTTGAAAATACTTTGTAATTTTAAAATTATGATTGCAAACCCAATTTTTTTATCAAATCAAGCCAAAAACAATTTTGACAGTTCTTATTAATTGAAAGAAATCTTAATATAGCAGAAGTTAAGGGTAATATTTCTAGATTTTGTAACTAAACATTTGCTTTAACTCGTTTATGTAATGATTGTAATATTTAAGCTTATTTAAAATAAAAAATGAATGATTTTTTTATGAAAAATCATAAATTGCAAAGTACTGCAAAAACGGTATTTGAAAACGGTTTTAGTCGTTTAAAACCAGGTTTTAAAGGTTGTGTAAAAAAAATTATTTAAAAAAAATCATAGGTTTGGTTAAAAAGTATTCTCAAAACGCTTTTACGAATCGTTCGAAAAGCGTTATGAAGTTATGCTTTAAAATTGAGTTATTTTTGACAAGTCTTGATTTTATTTTATAACCATCATGAATTTATACTTGGTGGTGTTTCAAAAATGCTTTTTCTTATTACCGACATGAATTTCTACTTAAGAGTGCTTTAAAGACGCTTTATTTTTATAACCGTCATGAATTTCTACTTGGGTACTAACACTTTCAAACATGCACACTCAGAAAATTATGTAAGTTACTACATGTTAGTTATTTGTATATTTTACAGTAGTTAGTTGTTTTCAACTACAAAGTCAGTTGTTTTTGTATGAAAAATATGAAACAACTATTTCTGTTAGTTATTTTAAGTCGATTTTTTGATCAACTAACAAAAAAGTACTGTGATGTAGTAACAGTTATTTAAAGTAGTTAATTTTATTTTTTTTGTCTCTGAAAAATTTTCAAACTTTTTTTCCAAAAAATAAATTTTTGTTTTTTTATTTTTCACAACTTAAAAAAAAAAAAAAAAAGAAAACTTGTAAAAAATTTGGTCTTCAATTTTTTTTTCTGAAAATTAAAAAAAAAAAAGTTATATTTTGATTATTCTATTTTTACTACATTTTAGTTGTTTTAACTACAAATGTAAGTAGTTTTTACTACATAAGTCAGTTGTTTTTTGTTAGTTAAAATAACTAACATTGTTAGTTGATTTAACTGAAAAAGTAGTTGACCCCAAAACAACTTACAAAGTAGTTATTTTAACTGACATTTTCAGTTGATTTTACTAACATAATTTTTTGAGTGCAATACAAAAATTACCATGCATTTGGTGGGGTACCTGAAATGAGTATTTTCGATTTTTTGAAAGTTTTCTTAGACAAAAAAATTAAATCTTGCTATTCTATAGCAATGAATTATTAAATACATCCTAAGGCTTAAATATTTAAAAAATTGGGGATATCCATCTACTCAATTTTTTTTGGAGTCATATGAGTTTTGCGGATTTCAAGGAAATTTTTTTTTTGTCTATCAATTTTTACTTTAAACTGAATTTTGGTTAAAATTTACAAATTTTGTTTTGTAAACTGATTCATTTGATAAAAATAACTAAGTTACGTTATAGTTTTGAACATCATTAACCCATTTTGGCAGGGGTTCAAATATGCCCCAGGCAGAAAATTTACTGTTTTATCTCAATTTTGCTTAATTGATCTCCTCAATAATATTTTTGGACGTCTTTAACCCATATTGGATGGGGGCCCCCGCACATTTTACACTAAAAAAATTATGTTAATAAAATCAACTAAAAATGTCAGTTAAAATAACTACTTTGTAAGTTGTTTTGGGGTCATCTAACAATGTTAGTTATTTCATCTGACAAAAAACAACTGACTTATTTGTTGTTCAAAAAAACGACTCAAAATAACTAACAGAAATAGTTGTTTGATATTTTTCATACAAAAACAATTGACTTTGTAGTTGAAAACATTTTCGAACTGGGTCACTATCTGAACTTAGAATATCAATGCAAGTTTCTTTAATATACTCCAAAATTTATAAATTTTAAATAAATTATTATATTACACAGAAGGTCTCAAGGTTCTATCTCATACTTTTGTAACCTGTTTGTTATCCACTTTCAAATATATAAAATAATAATTACACTGTGCTACACCAAAAATATGCAGGGGTTCTCATATGAAAATTCGGGTTGGTTGGAGTCCAAAGAGTACTGATATACTCATAGTTTTTCTGGATCACTTCGTTAAGTACGTTTTTTATTGGCAAATGTGTTGAAAAACGGCAATTCTTAAATTACAACTTTAAAAAATTATTACTTTGTTAGTTTGCAACCGATTTTCAATTTTATGGATTTTTTTGAAAGGTATAAGCCTTACCTTTTAAACAAAACAAAAATATTAAAAATCGATCAAGAATTGGCTGAGCTACGATCGTTTAAGTTATAAAAAATCCAATTTTTTGAAAAATTTTTCATGTTCTTTATACTCTAAGTTGAAAGTGCATCATTAAACAATTTTTTTTTTTTAATTTTTGTATAAAAGTATAGTAAAGTAGCTTTCCAAAACACCAAAAAACATAACAATCGGCTAAAAAATGAATGAGTTATGCTAAGTTTTGTGATAGGACATTTTTAATTTTTTTCAGAAATGCTTGTAATTCAGGTATTATTCATAAATCTTATTGCTAGTAGTAATTTTATGTGCCTATGCATATAAACAAGAGATGGTAACATAATTAGATTTGTGCGTGATTGACACATGATCACAAGTGAGCGTGATTGAAAATCAATTTTACTCACGTCGTTGTGAGTGAGTGTCAGTGGAATAAAAAAGTGTGAGTGAAATAAAAAAAAATTTCAGAACCCGTTCTGAAATTTTCCATTTTTTAAAAAAGTCAATTTATAAAAATCCGGCCACATTTGTTTTTTTTTTGTAAATTTTTTTTTAAAGATTAGATGTTTGTCTAAGAGATGGTCACGTGAGTGAATTTTAACTTTCACTCAATCACGAGCATAATTTTTCTTCTAACACTCACTCACAATCACGTGTGTAAATTTAATACAACTCACACTCACGTACGCCGATGCAAGAGTCACTCACGCTAACGTTGACTCACACTCACGATATTCTTATTTATACTAAAAATAATTTCAAAAATCTTTCAAAATTTTCAGCAAAATCTAAAATTTTACGTTTGTTTTGATTTTTTCGGGACGAAATCTGAAGTTAAGCAAAATTTTACATTTTTTTTGTTGCTTTTTTTGGAATGAAAGGAAATATGAAGAGAAAATAAATCACGCAAACTCACGCCAAAAATCAACTCACGCTCACTCTTTCACGCAATAATCTTTCTCACACTCACTCACAATCACGTGAGTAAAATTGAATTCAGTCACACTCACGCTCTTATCTGCTCATGTTCTCATCTCTAGTTTGTCTATCCACACAAAAAAATTGTAATATGTTTTTTTCGTTATTTTCGAGAAATCGCATTTGAATTTTGAATTTCATGACAATTTGGTAATTTGCTTGGTTCATCGTAGCGTATGACTAATGCAAATATTTAATAGTCATTCGCTACGTTGAAACAAGAAAATTACAAAATTGTTATGAAAATTAATATTCAAATGCGATTTTCTCAAAAAAAACATATGTCTGAATTTATTTGTGTGGATAGACAAATATCTAAACTTAAAAAAAAGTGGCCGGGTTTTTGATTAATTGACTTTTTTTAAAAATGCAAAAATTTCAGAACTAATTCTGAAAATTTTCCAAAAAAAAAAAAAAAAATTTAATCGATGTTTGAGATTGTGGTGCATTCCGTTTTAATTTAATAAATATTTAAACAAGGTAACTCAACACAAATTTGACCATTTTTCCAATATTTGACCTCCCAGCAAAAAATAATCGAGATTGTGGAAGCAGTTCATAATTTTTCTGGCATACACAAGCGCTTCGTCTTCAGCACATAGATATTTCTGCCTTACAGTAGTGCATACTAGATGCACTACTGTAAGGCAGAGATAGAAATATAAATTTTTCGATAAATTACGAATGTAAACAGACATTTTTAAATACATTCGCTTACAGTAGTGCATCTAGTATGCACTACCGTAAGGCAGAGAGAAAAAACTATGAATTATACGACGACTTACGAGCATCAAACAGCAAAACGAAAATTTGGATGACGCAATAAAAAAATACAATTTTAATTCAGTTGATGTTTTGTGTTTTTGTGAACGGACGTGTACGCATGTGCAAAAGTGAAAACAAAAGTTTCGACTACACACTATTCAGACATTAAAACTGTAGTGTTATTTGTGTGCCTACAAGGAGCACTTCCTTCATACAAACTTTTCAGGCATGAAGACTTTAGTGATGGTAACACATTATTTTTGTGCTTTATTGGAGCAATGATTTCTGAGCATCCATTATGCTTACAAAAATGCACCTAGTAAGCTTCTAAGAAGGTATGATTTCATTACATTTTTATTGCGCTGAAATAAGCGCTCGGATGAAATGCTCTAAAGTGGGACATTGCGACCAAATATCATGCCATACGTAAGCAGGTTTGTAAGGGAATATCAACTCAACATTCCCTTACAAACCTGCTTACGGCGAAGCATTAGTTTTTGGTGGGCTCAAGTTTTTGAAAAATTTTAAAACCAAAAACGCAATTTCCTTAGCTCTATATAGGGCTATTCATACAACCTGTTCAGAAATTTACGGTACACATGTTTTTTTTTGCTGGATATTTGGTGTGGAATGCCTCATACGTTTATTTATAAATAGGTAAAATTTCCATCAAATGATCCTACAATTTTACCAATTTCGTTTCAAAAATGTTTGCAAACGTACAACTTTTTCTGTCATAAAAATGTTGCAGGTATAACTTTTCAAAAAAGATTTTTTACTTAAACGAGCCTATTTTCAATCTATTCTCAATATTTTTGTTTTTAAGAAGTACCCAGCAAAACTTAGATTACTAAATAAGGTATATAGGACCTCTTATTTTATACATTGCAGCATTGATGATTTTAACAGGCGATGAGACTCAAAGTAATGCATCTACATTATCACAAAGAATACCAGTAAGGTATAAAATAAGTCATAAATTTATAACGAAGAATACGAGTAATACTATGTTCAGATTGGCCTCGAAACCCCCTTGAAACCTCGTATTTTCAAATTTAAAACTTACCTGTTCACACACAACAATTTTGACACATATATAGGTTTCCGAAACTTCCACTAAAAAATTATTTTTATAATCTAATTTAATTACGCGGAAATTATTTTTTTATACGTTTTTATTTTTTTTCTATTCCAAATATGTAAATATTTTGTAGAATTTTATATAAATATTGATTTATTTATTTTTTGATATTTGGCATTTTCCCATTTTCTCTAATTCTTGTTGTCGCACAGTGGTAAAAATATGGGGGTTTTCGTGTCAACTGACACAACTTTTGAAACCGATGTCTTCCGATCGGGATGAAATTTGCACCAAGGTTAGTCCTATTGGATAGTAGTTCAGACACAATTTTTCAACGAGATCGGTCAAGAACTCTCTGAGTTAGAGGGGGTCGAAATTTGACATTTTGGCCAAAGAGGTGTTTATTCTCATCCATGTAACTTCTTACCTATTGTTTTTAGCAAAATGTGTCCCAAAGAGTTTAGATAGCTATTTCTTCAGTCTTTCGAAAAAAAAATATAAAAAAAATAAAAAAAAAAATTTTGATTTTTTTTCTTAAAAATCCAAAACTTTTTTGACTTTTTCCTCAAATTGGGCCCTTTTTAGGAAGTGGAAATAGGGGTAAGGTATGTTCAAGAAAAATATTGGGGGCAGAAAATTATTGGAGGTTGGTCTCACATTGCACCCCTCCAGGGGCGTTTCTAGGGGAGTTTTTGGGCTTTTTGAGGATTTTAACCTCTTTACGCCCAACTTTGACTCCAATGAGGGGCCATATGGCCCCTCCCCACCGCCCCCATTTTTTGGCTCGTGCTTTCTTTTTCGAACCTAAAAAAAATAAAAGGGTATCGCGGCTCGAAATCGAAAACTGGTTAGCTATCCCACGCCTAATAGTGCAAATTGAAAAACGGTTTTTTGTGTTCCAAAGTTAAAAAAAAATTTTTTTCATAGATATCCCACTCGCATCCCACTAAGCGACCCCACAGCTCTTAAAGGAAATCACCTAAGCTTTCTTTTGAATCAAAAAAAAAAAAAAAAAAAAAGGGCCCAATTTGAGGAAAAAGTCAAAAAAGTTTTGGATTTTTAAAAAAAAAAATCAAAAAAATTTTTTTTATTTTTTTTATAGTTATTTTTCGAAAGACTGAAGAAATAGCTATCTAAACTCTTTGGGACACATTTTGCTAAAAACAATAGGTAAGAAGTTACATGGATGAGAATAAACACCTCTTTGGCCAAAATGTCAAATTTCGACCCCCTCTAACTCAGAGAGTTCTTGACCGATCTCGTTGAAAAATTGTGTCTGAACTACTATCCAATAGGACTAACCTTGGTGCAAATTTCATCCCGATCGGAAGACATCGGTTTCAAAAGTTGTGTCAGTTGACACGAAAACCCCCATATGTATAATTATGAAATTTAAGAGGTTTCGATCGTACTTTCGGTGAAACCTTACTACAAAAAGGTTTCAATTTGTGAGGGAAAATACGTATTTTCAAACGAGGTTTGGCACGAAACCCCGTTTAACGAGGTTTCGAGTCCAATCTGAACGTACTATAAGGTGTAAAATATATGATATTTTATAGGTTACGAGAAATGAAATAATATAGCATACCGGAAGATAATATATAAGGTGTTACGAGTAGTGAAAAAGTAATTTTGTATTAAATTTACTCACGTGATTGTAAGTGAGTGTAAGTAGATAAAATATGCTCGTGAGTGTGTGTCGTTAGAAATTTCCTGTCGTGAGCCCATCTCTAGTTTAAACTTATGCATTTTTTATAAAATAATTATTTTTTATGTTATTGTAATGCATTATGCATCCAATTATAAATAATGCATTATTTCAAACTTTGAAATAATACATAATGTAACCAAATATAAGTCATCCATGATTTAATGTTTAGAAATACATTTTTTTCAATAATCATGCATTACGTAGCAAATTATTAGTAATGCATTATTTTTCAATTTAAAATAATACGTTGTGGAACAAATGTTTGGTAAGACATCCTAAAATAATGCTAAAAATAAGGTATATACATTACCTGGTAATGTGTTATATAATCACTAACCATAACCAAAGTTTTGCTGGGAACACTCATATTTTTCAAACAAAACCAAAAAATTATAAATGGGATTTAGAAGCAACTGACATGCCCATTTTTATACCCTACACCACACTGTGGTACAGGGTATAATGAGTTTGTGCTGATGTTTGTAACTACCCGAAATATTGGTCCTAGACCCACCTTTAAGTATACCGATCGACTCAGAATCACTTTTTGAGTCGATTTAGCGATGTCCGTCCGTCTGTCCGTCCGTCCGTCCGTCCGTCTGTCTGTCTGTCCATGTAAACGGTGTAAACACGATACAGGTCGCAATTTTTAATCAATTGACTTGAAATTTGAAACTTAAGTCTCTCTTGGCCCAAGGACGAAGCCTATTGAAATTGGAAAAAATCGGTCCATATTTAGACCTAGCCCCCATACAAAGGTCCTCTTTAGTTTTGGCTCAAATGACTCTAATAACCGTATTATAGAAGGTATCGCTTTGAAATTTGGATGGTAAACATGTTTTGTCTTCACATATCATCATTCCGAATTTCAAAGAAATCGGACCAGTTCTTCTTGTAGCCCCCATACAAACCACCTTCTCGATTTTCACATAAATGTCTCAAATTTCATGAAAATAGAAAATATTTAATTAAAATTTTGTTTGTGTATGTTAAACGCGTACTTAAATAACCTTATCAAACCTGATAATCATCGGACCAGTTTTGGACTCAGGCCCCTTGTGAAAATTTCGCCCGATATTCAGTTAAAGCGGTTTATTGTCAACAAATAGAAGCCTATTTCACTCAAATTTGATTTGTGAGTGTTTTCTTCACTTATTAAAGGTTTTACAACATATAGATCTAATCGATCCATGGGACCCATTTTCCGGGAAAAATTGGTGTAGGGTATTATATGGTCGGTCTTGACCGACTATAATTTTCTTACTTGTTTTTATTCCACTCACTCACAACCACGTGAGTAAAATTGATTTTCAATCACGCTCACTTGTGATCATGTTTCAATCACGCACAAATCTAATTATGTTACCATCCCTTGTTTATATGCATAGGCACATAAAATTACTACTAGCAATAAGATTTATGAATAATACCTGAATTACAAGCATTTCTGAAAAAAATTAAAAATATCCTATCACAAAACTTAGCATAACTCATTCATTTTTTAACCGATTGTTATGTTTTTTGGTGTTTTGGAAAGCTACTTTACTATACTTTTATAAAAAAATAAAAAAAAAAATTGTTTAATGATGCACTTTCAACTTAGAGTATAAAGAATATGACAAATTTTTCAAAAAATTGGATTTTTTTTAACTTAAACGATCGTATCTCAGCCAATTCTTGATCGATTTTTAATATTTTTGTTTTGTTTAAAAGGCAAGACTTATACCTTTCAAAAAAATCCATAAAATCGAAAATCGGTTGCAAACTAACAAAGTAATAATTTTTTAAAGTTGTAATTTAAGAATTGCCGTTTTTCAACACATTTGCCAATAAAAAACGTACTTAACGAAGTGATCCAGAAAAACTATGAGTATATCAGTACTCTATGGACTCCAACCAACCCGAATTTTCATATGAGAACCCCTGCATATTTTATTTTTGGTCATTTGTAGCACAGTGTTATCGAGTACTAATTTTCAGATTGTCATAAATTATTAGTTCAATTTAAATAACTTTTCGTTCAGTTCTATTTTCATTTTCAATAAATATTGTTTGAACTTTTTATAATTCGTGTGTTTTTCTTTTACCAAGACCTCTATAACATTTGGCGACGAATAACCCTTCTACACTACTTGGGTCAATTTGACCCACTTTTGGTATTTTTTTTTAATAATTGCTCAAAAAGTTTTGGATCCGCCATTTCGAATTTTGAAATTTTTTTCAAGAATCGTGATCAGCGATCCTTCAACACCCATATGTGATACTTTTTTTACATATAGGTTCAGCGATCTATTTATGGTCAAAATTCATGGATGCTGGGCCACAGTGCAGTGTATTGAATGTAAATTAAATCTTAAAATAAAATTAAAGTGTTAAAAATAAAAAATCTTTTCATTATTGGTGAAATTAAAAAAAAATGTTTAGTCCCTATTGACAATTTCTATTTTTTAACCAGTTATTACCAACTATTTTCAACGATTTCATAAATTTAATCAATATGCTGTTGCCAGTAACTGGAAATTCAGTTAAATTCAAAATTGTTTATAAAATTAGTTACCATCAACCGAATGAAAACAACTGGGGCTCAGTTAGGTGTATTTCAACTGGGACTTACAATTAGTTAAATTCTTAGTAGACAGTAACTGGGAATTTTTTTGGGTGCGACTATCTCAAAACTAGCTTTTTGGACTTAGCATGCACTCAAAAAATTATGCTAGTAAAATCAACTGAAAATGTCAGTTAAAATAACTACTTTGTAAGTTGTTTGGGGTCAACTACTTTTTCAGTAAAGTCAACTAACAATGTTAGTTATTTTAACTGACAAAAAACAACTGACTTATGTAGTAAAAACTACTTACATTTGTAGTCAAAACAACTAAAATGTATAAAAAATAAAATAATCAATATATATTTTTTTTTCCAAAAAATTTTCAGAAAAAAAAATCGAAGACCACACAGTAAAAAGTTTTTGGCTAATTTTAATTCCTAGCTGGTGTGTATATATAACAATGCCAAAAATAATTTAATTTATTCCATAAAAAGTTTGCTTTTAAAGAGATAAAAAGAGAGTGAGAGAATGGATTTTGAATTTATTTTTGGGTGTTATAATAAAACCAAAATATGGAAATAATTTTACTCCTAAACAGGTGTTTATTTGAACAAGACAGGACTTAAATTTCTCCAAAAATAAATAAAACAAATGTAAGGTTATGTTTTTTAATATTTTTGTGTATTGAATACAAATACAGACCAAATACATGAATAAAGTTAACATCCAGAGGACTGTTGATTTGTCACCCAAACTCAGCACAACTCTGCATAAAATAAACTGCTACTGCTTCTATATTAAGAAATTATTCCTGGGGGTAGGCACCGTCGTGATCTAAAAATTCCATCTCCCTGCATTCTGCTTCAAGATTCAGCTGGCCTAAAAGTAAAGTTAACCAAAAATCAATTAAAATGATTGATAAACGTTTGTAGTCAATACTTACTTGATATTTATATTTCGGTCGGAGTAAAATCTTCACTTTCTGGATCACAAATTTTGATAATATAAAAATTTTACTTTTGTGTACATTGCTAACCTCTTTTCCCACTTTCATTGAATGAATAAACATTTTTTGTTCACTCAATATGACAGCTGTTTTGAATTCCTTGTTAAGTGTTTATCTTAAACTTGATGATCTACAATTTTTTGATGACGTTTGACGTTTATTTTTTATAAGTTTTTCAAGAGAGAAATTTAATTATTTTTTGGCATCAAAATAAAACTAAAAAAAATGACATAAAGATAATCAAATTTTTAATCCCTTTGTGGTTTAGCATATAACCCATTTCGGATTTAACTTTGAGTTTAATTCCAAAGTAGTTTAAAATGTGCTCCGCTAGGTTTTAAATATAACCCAAAACTTTTTACTGTGCAAAAGTTTTTTTTTAAAAAAGTTGTGAAAAATAAAAAAATAAAATTTTATTTATTTTTTTTTTTTTTGAAAAAAATTGTGAAAATTTTTCAGAGATAAAAAAATAAAACTAACTACTTTAAATAACTGTTACTACATTACAGTACTTTTTTGTTAGTTATTCAAAAAAACGACTTAAAATAACTAACAGAAATAGTTGTTTGATATTTTTCATACAAAAACAACTGACTTTGTAGTTGAAAACAACTAACTACTGCAAAAACATCTCGTTACGCTACTAGAGGAACACCACAAGGTGGGGTTCTGTCACCACTGCTCTGGCTCCTGGTGTTGGACCCCATTTTAAAGGAACTAAAAACTTTAGGAACCACAACAATAGCATACGCGGATGATGTGGCTATTCTATCATGTGGAAAATATCTAGATACTGTATCCGAGATTTTAGAGGGCTCACTTAAGGCTATGTGGAAGTGGGCTTCAGGAAATGGATTTAATGTCAACCCGCAGAAAACGGAAATGGTCCTTTTTACTAGAAAATACAAAATCCCGGATTTTAGAAAGGTTCGAGGGGGAGGAGTTGAAATTCCAATATCACCGCATGCCAAATTTTTTGGAGTGTTCTTGGCAGTACACACAGAAAAATGTTTAGTTGGAATTCCATTATGAAAACGGAATTTTGATAAATCTTATAAATTTTTAGTTGTTATTGCAATTTTTTATCACCATATCAAATAAATAACAGCAGTAATAATTAATTATGAATCGTGACCGAATGGATGTATCAACAACTAATAATTTGGTTAATATACCCAAACAAAAAACTAATAAAGTTTTTGAAAAATATTTAGTAAGTACAACCGTTTCTTTTAGTCTTTATTTTCCCTCTCGACCAATAACACTGTGTCACAAATTTTCAACAAAGTCGTGACCAAATGAATCTGACACCTAATCTTTATGTAAATCCGAACGCTGAATCCGAATATGAAGTCAGAACGGTCAAAAGTAGAACAGTTTTCGAGATATTTACGAGAAAATCGAGAAAATTACCGTTATTTGCTCTTTTCAATTTATTTTTTTAAAACCAAACAATAAAATTTTTTTAAATTTTATCACTTAAAACGTTAGCTTATTTCAATACGAACATTTTGTGCCCAATAGGATCCAGATCGGTGCAAAAATGACAAAGTTACAGTAGATTTATTAAATTATCCCATTTTTCGATTTTTTTTTAAAAAACACAAGTAAATATACAAAGCTAAATGTTAGTAATGAAAAGTGGGTTAATTCACTAAATCTTCTGTAGCTTTGTCATTTTTGCATCAAACTGGGTCTTGTTGGGCACAAAATGTTTGTATTGAAATAGAATAATGTCCTATGTAATAAAACATTATATTTTTTAATATTTTGGTTTAAAAAAAATAACTTGAAAAGAGCAAAATTGCAAAAAATCATCAAATTTTTCATGAAGTTTGAACTTTTGTCCACTGTAATTCTGTCATTTCTTGACTAATCTTCACAAGCGACCCATGGTTATTTTAGTAATTTTATTATCTTTCATTAAAAAAATAGAAATACACAAATTGACGAATAGTTTTGAAGATATTTTGATTTAAGTGACATCATCTTTTTTAAAAACACAAATAACGCTTATTTTCGAATATCTCGTACATATTTATTTCACTTTTTAAATTATAAAATTTTTGCAATCAAATAAATAAGTAAAATTGCTTGAAAAAAATATTAAAAATTTTTATTTTAAAAGAAACAGCTTAAAAAAATATTGATTGGTACAACTATATAACGCTTTTTAAAATTCGATCACTCTAACCAATGTCAATTTTAACACAAAAATATTTGGTTCTTATGATAGATATTTACCGGTAGAGACAACTGAATTGTGAGTAGAGGCAACTGAATATTCTGATAGTTGGTGCAACCGCAAAAATTCAGTTGGCAAACAATTCAGTTGCAACAACTGAATCTGTTTTCTGTGTGGAAGCTCTTCTGGAACAACACACAGAAAAATAAATTTCCAACTGAATTTTTCAGTTGCATCAACTCAAAATTTGGTTACTGCTACTATATTCTGCTGTGACAACCGAATTTTATAGTTTGTACAATTAAAAGTTAGTTATATCAACCTTATTCAGTTGTGACTGCCGATATTCAATTGTGACAACCTTTATTTAAGTGTTTCAACCGATTTTTTATTGCATCAAGTGACTTTCAGTTGGCAAATGCCAAATTTGTTTTCTGTGTGAAGAACTCTGAAGAAAGAGTAAAAAAGGCAAACAACGCGTATTACGCGTGTAAGATGATGTTCGGCAGTACCTGTGGCCTAGAACCTAAAGTCACTTACTGGATTTATACTTCAAAAGACCAATCTTAATCTATGGAGTTTTAGTCTGGCATATGGCACTCGAAAAGGATTTGACGCTTAAAATGTTTCAGAAGCTTCAACGGCAAATGGGACGGAGTATTACTGGCGCTTTGAGAACAACATCAGCCAACTCTATCGACACTTTATTGCACTTATTACCAATTGATCTCTTTGCTAAGGGCGAGGCTTACAAAGCTTGCCTCAGACTCAAAGAGTCAAATTGGTTCAAGTATCGCAACTTTGGACACAGCAACATTGCTAATATGGACCGTATTGACTCTGATTACACAGTGCCCAAACTATTTTTCGACCGGAAATATGAAGTTAGATTTCCGGATCGAGAATTCTGGTCGATCTGGCAGGGCCCTCCTGCGAACTCAATAAATATCTTTACTGATGGATTGAAGCAATCGCATGGTGTGGGAGCTGGTTTCACGATACTGGAACTAGACCAACACTTATCTTTTAAATTACTGAGATAGCTGCTATATCAAAAGGTGTGGAATATATACACTCAGAAAATTATGTAAGTTACTAAATGCTAGTTATTTGTATATTTTACAGTAGTCAGTTGTTTTCAACTATAAAGTCAGTTGTTTTTGTATGAAAAATATCAAACAACTATTTCTGTTAGTTATTTTAAGTCGTTTTTTTGAACAACTAACAAAAAAGTACTGTGATGTAGTAACAGTTATTTAAAGTAGTTAATTTAATTTTTTTTTATATCTGAAAAATTTTTAAAGTTTTTTTTCCAAAAAATAAAAATAAATTTTCGTTTTTTTTTATTTTCACAACTTTTTGAAAAAAAAAATTTGGTCTTCAAGTTTTTTTTGAAAAATTTTTGGAAAAAAAAAAATATATATTGATTATTTAATTTTTACTACATTTTAGTTGTTTTGACTACAAATGTTAGTAGTTTTTACTACATAAGTCAGTTATTTTTTGTCAGTTAAAATAACTAACATTGTTAGTTGATTTAACTGAAAAAGTAGTTGACCCCAAAACAACTTACAAAGTAGTTATTTTAACTGACATTTTCAGTTGATTTTACTAACATAATTTTTTGAGTGTATATACCCTTACTCTCGCCAAGGCAAATCGAAGATGGAAGGAACTTGGGACAAGTCGTATAAGCAGAATTTTATGTTGACAGGTTTAATAACGGGACACTGTCTTGTCCTAAAACATGCCAAGAACATGAATCTTATTACGGGCGCAAGCTGTAAAAGGTGCGAGACACCAGACGTCGAGGAGACCATTGAACACATCCTATGTCACTGCCCGGCTTTGGCACGAACTCGACTATCAGTTATAGGAAGTTCACAGTTCGAGACTTTGGAGGAAATTACGAGGATAGACCTGAAGAGTTTGAAACAATTCGCAATGAAGGTCAATGTATTTATTTTAAATCGATAAGCGGAAAAAGTTTTGTGGTATCGTTATGGACCAATAGGTCTATGCGGAGTGCCCATCTGGCACCGTCACCCTAACCTAACACAGAAAATAAAATCGTCAAATTTAAATCAACAAACAGCAATTGTAAATCAACCAAATATGATATCAACCAAACATTTATTAAAAACGGTCGCATGTTAGTCTATAATACAAAACATCAATTTTGTTTTTAACAAACTCAGTCAAGTAATTTTATTTCAAATTATTTTATCATGTCAACAAATAGTTTTTGTGTTTGTTGAATTTCTATGTTGAAAAAAAAAATAAGATTTTTTACGTTTGTCAGATCAACTAAATGTGTTTGTTGAATTTCTTTGTTGAAAAAAAATTTAAGATTTTGTACGTTTGTCAATACAAATAATAATTTAAGAGAACTATTACAAACTCGTTTATAAATTTTTTTTACATTTTTTTTCAACAATCAATATTTACAAACGTTAGTTGATATCACAAATTTCCGTATAGGAGCACTTTCAGTGAAAAAGTTAATTGTATTCACAAATATGGGGGTCAATATAACAATTCGTTTTTTTCTGTGAACCTAACATGTAGTAACTTACATAATGAGTGCATTCTAGAATGAAGCCGTCGATTGATCTTTTACGAATTACAATTGGAATCTTCGAATTACAAAAATAAACTTTGAACTACAAGTAGAATCTTCGAATTACAAATGGAATCTTCGAATTACAAATAGAATCTTCGAATTTACATCTGTAAATGGCGTAGATATTTTTTAAAAAATCCCAAAAACACCGATTTTTGTTTGTTATAAGGGTCATGTATCTGGCAACATTAACAAAACACGATCGATCTTTTGCAAATTAAGAGAAACATAAAAAGGCATGATTAAGAGAAAACAAATACATGTGTAATGAAGAAGTACGGTTGCACTGTTAACAATGAGTATTTTTTTATTCATAAGAAGAATATCGGCGAACAACACAAAAAAATAAAATGGCATGAAAACAATGAATGAGTCATAAAATTATTACTTCATTCATGTGAATTATTTAGAATATTAGGAGGTAAAGCAAAAAATAACAAACATAAAAGCGATTAAATAATAAACATTTCGTAAGTATTAAAACAATAGAGAAATGAAGCGCAATTGTATATGATGAGTGTATAACAGCGACAGGCAAAAGCACTACGCGGCGTTTTTACTCTCACACCTACATGCTCTCACTCATTAAACAAAATCAAAAAAACACAATTTTTCTCCTCTCTTCTTGTTAAAAATATACTTAGAGAAATAATCAATACAGAATTTTAATGTCAAATTCTTATTTAAGGAAAATTTTTTGGTAAACCATAATGATTAGTTTGTCACTATTCACTAAATATTACATTGCTAGACATTTTAACCAATGTCATTTATTATCTTTTTTATTTTTTAAATGGTTAAATGTATTATTATTTTTACTATAAGTTTCTTTAAGTGCATTGAGTATGAGAGTGCTACATGTTACACACACAAAGATAAAATATAATAGTATGTGTTTGCCTGTCGCTGGTGTATAACTTGTTAGTACAATTCAAAACTAACGAATTTCGATTAGTCTGGCATAGAATTAACAAAAAAAAAAAATCTTCATTGGATAAAAATGTAGAACAGTGAAATCCAAAAATTCATTTTCTATACACAATTGTGCCACAACAACAATAAAAAAAACTCACACCGACACTTGTTCTCTTCTATTTCAGTCGTTAATTGAGTGTTAACGAGTATACATGTGCGGATGCTTACTGCTTTTTTTTTCAGCTTTATTGTTTTTTCAGCTTTGATTTAATTTCAAAATAAACCAGCAAACAAAATAGTATAATGGAAGACAGAAATTTTTTTTTGCCATTAAAAATGCTTTTGGTAACATGCAATGCATTTTATGTTACCAAACATTTAAAACAAAGAAAACATTTTCAATTAAAAGGCATTTTGACCTTTTTCACAAAGAAATAAATTATTTAAAAGAGGAAAAAAAGGAAAATGTTTTTTCTTGAGCAAAAAAACTTTTATATGCAAAAAATTAAAGAACGGGTTCTGCAAGAAGAGCAAAATGATGAAATTTTGCAAAATAAAAAATTAAAAATGGAGATTTCAAGCCAAATAAGCTTGGAAATCGCTCAGCAAGACAGACCATTTATAGATGGAATGCTAGCAAAAAATATTTTACAAAAAACTTTTCAAACATTAAATTATAGAACAGATTTCATAAAGTCAATTCCCTTGTCACCCCAAACTGTGGCGAGGCGTATTGCCGAAATAGGAAATTCGGTGGATTCTTCTATTAAAGAAAAATTTAATAATTATTTAATTTATTTAATAATAATTTCTCTCAATTTGTTTTTTCTCTCTTACTCACAACCAAAAATTTTTTGGGCATCACTGTTTTAAAAGTAAAATTCATAACATTTCTAATGCTTAGTTTTTTGTTTGCTGGGCAATATTATCTTATCCAATACAGACGCATTTCATTTATTGAGAGTTTTGGTTACCTCTGATGTAGAAATACATAATGTTGACAACAAAATGCTCTTTTGTGTCGATTATTAAATTAAAAAAAAGAGTAAAAGATTATGCTCGTATTTTAATGATTCTTTTTTTTCAGCTTTGAGCAATGAGCAAAATTCAAACAAAAAGACACAATTTTTGTTCAGCCATTGCGAAACAATTGACAAAATTTCTAATTCAGTCTATCTCTGATCGCCCAATGATTAAATTTAAATATTTTTAAGTACGAAGAGTTTTTTTTTATCTAAAAAATCAAAACGTTCAATTGATTGAATATTTTTGTTCGCTAAATAAGGAAAACAGAAATTAATTTAAAAAAAGATAAATATCGCAAAATCTATATGTAAATTGAAAATAAAAAAAAAATAACGAAACGAATTACGTCAATTTAAAGGTACAAGAAAACGGATACGAAAATTTAATATATTTAAAGTGTATTATAATAATAAAAAACGCGGTTATTTAATTTAATAAAAAATAAGTGAAATATATATATAATTTTTTTAATAAACTAAAAATATATTAAAACGATTTCTAGTTGTTCTTACCACATACATACAAGCACATATTTATAAATACAGTGATCGACAAGTATTTAAGTGCAAAGAAATTATAACATCTTTAATTTTGGATTATGCTAAATTTGTAACAAAAAATAATGTCAGCAGATCATGTATACGACCCCGTATACAAATGAAAGTTAATTCGTACGGGGGCGTATGAACTACTTCCTTATAGCATTTCCTAGATCGAGCCATATCGACGGCTCCATTCTAAAACATGCTAAGTCTAAAAAGCTAGTTTTGAGATAATCGCCTTCAAAGTTTTTTGACGATATCTCGGGAACGGTATGAGATAGAACCTTGAGACCTACTATGTACGAATCACAATTGTAATAGAATTTATTTAAAATTTATAAATTTGTAGTAGATTAAAGTAACTTGCAATGATATTCTAAGTTCAGATAGCATGTTTTAATTTGGAAAAAAATTGAATATTGAAATTCTTTTTTACTACTAAGAAAGAACACTTACAAGGGAAGTCTCCCTGGTGTCACCCTCCGATCTTCATGAAATTTGGATATGTTGTTAAGATCGAAAATTAATTCGACACATATTTTTTTTTAGCGGCCCAAATCCATTTTTAGGGGGGGTCGATTTGTATGGGGGATATTGACCTTTTTCAGTTTTTTACGATTTACGCATATTTAAACAAAATTAATATACACGCAGAAAAAAAACATGGTTGCGGTGATCATGATTTAAGAGCGTCATATTATGATTGGAAATATGATTGTAGCAATAATGTTAATATGATTGAAGGCAACAAGGAATGTTAATCGTTATATGATTGCGGCAATAATGACTTAAATTTTATATAATTATAATATGATTCCAGTTTATTATACATATATTTTTTTTTTAATTGAGAAAATATATTATGCTTTAATACCACACGTTTATAGAAATTCTTCATTACTTTTTTTTTTTTTTGATAAAGAGCACACCAATAATTTATTTTTTGTTTTTAAATGTTGTTTTTATAAATATGAAACCATTTTTATTAATTTTGGTTCAATTTAGTGGCAACCTGCGTTTTACATCAATGATGTGCAATAAACTTATGGAATTTTTCTAAAAAATTTCATCAACTATAACATTTTTGTCAGCTAACATTGAATGATTGTATAAATCATTAAGTTATTGACAAAATCATAACATATTTGCTGCAATCATAACGTATTTGTTACAAAATTAAAATTTTTTTCTGCAATTATAACACATTCAGTAAACAAAAAATGCACAAAAAACACTTTAATATTTTCGATTTGAAGTTTTTATTTAAAATGGAAAGTTATTTTTAAACCGCACAATAAATAAATTATATAAAGTAGCTTTTTGTATTTCATTTCCTTCTGCGTTGATCCAATTTTTTAACTCAAATTGCCTTAAATTTTTTAAAGTACTAATTGTAAGTGGCGTCTTTGCGACTAACTGCTTGCTGGCAAAACACTAAACTGATGAATAAACCTGACAATGTTTGCAAAAATCAATTTTCATTAAGTTGTGATTATCTAATGATTGTTATAATCATGTTATGTTCAAATTTTTGGTGTGTCGAGAATATAATTAACTATAACATTGTTACAACAACCATGTTGTACTTTTGGATATTGCAATTATTTTATCATGGTTGAAGCAACCATTATATGTCTAAAACAACCATATAAATGATTAAATACAATTTTAAAAACAATAACTTGATTGCTGCAATCATAACTGGGTTTAGAGATCATAGTATAGTTGCTGCGATCATGTCGCAACCATATTTTTTCTCTGCGTGTAGGCATGTGTGGTATCAGATTAAAGATATTAAAAATACTTATCTCGTGGTGCTACCAACGGGCCAAAAAAGTTAATATTTTTCGACTTATTAACAAAAATGTCCTAAAATTTTTGGCATTTTACTCAATATGACTAAAAGTTGTGCACGTTTGGACACGTTCTTAGCACACATAGATAGGTTTTTCAAAGACCTTTCATTTGGTATGTAACATGACTACCCAGGCAGAAAAATACAAACGGGAGAGCGCTGGCAAAGTACCTTTTATGGTCGCTTGTGTGCTGGGAAAGCATCACAGTTTGGTACTCTCCCAGCGTCCAAAATGATAACCACGGTAAACGGTATGCCGTTGCTATTTTAAAGCGCTTGGAAAGCGCTTTAAAAACAAAAAATATGGTACTGTTATAGCACTTTTAGAACAAAAAAATGGGACGTATCTAAATTGTATACATAAGTCCATAAGACACAACTTTTTTTGGTGTTTATTTGAATAAAGAAATTTATTAAATTAGGATAAAAAAATTATTGACTCATTTATTAGGATAAAACAATTTTTAACAACTTTTTAAGTCCCGGAAAAAATTTGTTTGCAGTTTTCTTTGCGTTTTGGAATAAAAAAATTACTAAAAATACTTTTAGGAAAAAAAATTGGAAAGTCCCGAAAAAAAGTGGCGTATTGAACCGAAACGTCTATATATCCGGAGCTTAAGGGTGATGTATCCGGAGTTTAAGACACTTCCTCACGAAAGAAACAGGTGTTTTTATATAAAAGGTGTCAAGTTTGTAATATGTAGGTCATTGTGTATAAGTGACATCATGAGAACTATCAAGGACCGGTCACTTATCCTGCAGGGAAATAAAAAAATATTCCAATTGTTATGAAAATTAATAAATTTTAATAAAAAATGTATACTTTGAACGGATTTAAATAGGAAAACATTGGCAAAGCGCTTGTAAAAGCACTTTTTCGAATTCATACTATTTTCTACACAAAAAATAAAGTGCTTTGCCGAGACTTTTTCTTTGGAACGGTTGGCAGTTTCTGTCTGGGTAGGTTTCTTTGCATCATATAAGAGATAAACGAAAAAAACTGAAAAATGGCCTTGTCTTCCGCCCTCCTTTTTACCCCCTAAATATGAATTTGGGCCCCCTAGTAAAAATCATTTCGTATATAGCCATGTATAAATTTATACAAATATATATTTTTATGCATATTGAGATCTTATTATATTTAATTATATAAAAAATCCATCAGATAAGACCAAATTTCGTATCAAATTATATAAAATTTGATATAACTCCCGATAGAATTTTATAAAATTTGATACGAATTTTGGTCTTATCTGAGAAATTTTTTATATAATTTTATATAATTAGATCATTTTATGTAAAATTAGATATATTTGTATCAATTTATACATGGATATATACAAAACCATTTTTACTAGGGCCGCTAAAAAAAATACCTGTGCCTTTATTTTTTGTGATCTACAAAATAAAACCAATTCCATAAAGATCCGCGGGTGACACTAGGGAGACTTCCCTTGTTAGCATAAAACAAAAAAAAAATTAAAAATCTAAACATATCATGCTAAGTATACTTAAAACATTTACAAAGGAAGTTTTTTTAAACTTTTTAAATTATACATAGTACATTTGTGCTTATAACTTTTGATAGGATAGTCCGATCAATACCAAAATTTTACAGAATCTAAGTTAAGAAATGGCGAGTTTAGAAATGCTACTCCCAGCAAAACATGTTATGTCGACTTAGCATGTTATGGAATGGGGCCGTCGATATAAGTACACACAAAAAACCCTTGTCAAATTACTAGAAAAAGTCTCGTAATTGCATTTTTTTTGTTTTTATATTTTTTTTGTAATTTTATAAATTTCCAAGAATATTTTACAAAAAAAATCTAGTTAATTCACGAGAATTCCTTGTAAGTTTTATTGTGCCTGAAAATTTGTAAATTTATAATTTTATTGGTAAAAAGCTAGTGAAATTACGAAAAAGCTCGGTTTTTTTACTGGGAATTTAATAGGAGATAGTAAAGTAAAGTCACGAGGATTCCTTGTTAGTTTTATCGCATCAAAAAACTTGTAAATTTACAATTTTATTGGTACAAATCTTGTAAAATTATAAAATTATCTGTAAAAAGTTTGTAAAATTATCGTCAAATAGCAGGTAGCAAAAAAAAAAGATATGATTTCGATTAGGGCTTCCAATCGGAAAATCCTGAATTTTCCAATCCAGGGATTGAAAATTCTGATTTTCAATCCCGGGATTTTCAGGATCCCTATTTTTTTTTAATATTTTTTATTATTTTTAGTTTATGAAATGTACGTTTGCGAAATGTAAAGCTTGCCAGAAATTCCAAAAACTAGTGGTGGTTCGACAAAAGAGCTTTTATATTTGTTCCTTTTACTTCTACAAGGAGCATAGGGCCGTAAATGGCTTTGGACACATCTTAACTCCTTAAGTTATAAACTTTTTTTATTTTTATGTTTTACTAAAACATTTTTTTAAAGGCGTGAGTGGATTTTGACTCACACTCAGTCACGCTCACGCAAATAATAATGGAATCACTCTCTAATCACTTTTTTACTCACGTATTAGAAAGTACAAAAAAAAAATCCCATCCGTACGCCGGATGATTTACGCTGGATTCAATTATGCTCACGCATAAGACATGCAAACTCTACTCTCGTTATACAAATTTTTTACCAAAAAAGAAAACATTGCTAAAAAATATTTTTTTTCCAAGAAATGAAAAAAAAAACAAAAATTTGAAAATTCATGTAATTTTTTTTTAGCTCCCGCTCACTAAAAGTTGATAACGATGAGCCACGATGAAAGAACGATAACTGAATACGGATACCCTTAACAGGAGGAACCTTTTTTGAAGTTCACAACTTCAACAGAGCTTTGCTAATCTTTACGAACGCGTGGATTTGTCAAAGTGGTAGAAAATACTGAACATTTTTGAAAATCTCGAAAACTAAAAAAAAAAATCCCGCTAATTCCGGGATTCAAAAAATCCCGAAAATCCCGGGATCCCGAAATGGGGATCCCGAAAATTTTTCTTTAACCCCGAATCCCGGGATTAAGAAAAACCAATCCCGATTGGCAGCCATAATTTCGATATCAACCGCTTTGTGATCTGTAAATAAATACACTTAAAACTGTATACTCAGTTTTTGTCAAAATTTTAGAAAATACAAAAACACTGTTAACAGTTTTGTGACATTTAATCATGTAGAAATCGGACTGCGTTTACACTTTTCGTCGACACTAAAGTTTAACCTAAACATCGCTGATCTCACCGTGAGCAATGATGCATTGTTAAACTGTAGTAGCAAACTTCGTATGTAGATTTATTCGTTAAATCTTAATCCAAACGCGCAAAAAAAACAATTTTTTGAAACTTTTGGCTAGTGCGCTTAAGCGTACATTTTTCACTGTATTTATATATGTAGATAAAAATACGTATGTTAAAGATCTATTAAAAAATATGTGTATATGAGTAATAGGGTGGGTCAGTTTAGTTGTAAATAGGCGTATAACAAAAACAAAATCTACAATAAATTCTAAGAAAATTTGCCTTAGAAACTAGAGGTCTAAAATCAAAACCTAGCTCCTGCCGAGAGACATAATGCTATCTTGTAAATCATGGAAAATCGATGAAAGTCGATGCAATTTGACAAGAGTGTTTTGACATAAATGCTGTTGTCTCAAAAATTACTTAAGAGATCTCATTTAGGTTTCAAATACATGGCAATAAGACCGCCTTCTATATCTCTACTATATCTCAAAAGCGCTATTTTTAAAATTTTGGAAAAAAACGTTAAACTTAAGTAGTATATGACATCTGCATTAACATATGTTTTTTTCAAAAGTTTTAAAAATAGCAGTTTTTAAGACAAAGCTATCGAAAAATGAAGGTTTTAAAAATGATTTTTTACCTACAAACATTTAAAAAAATTTGTTGAATGCCATTTTATAGACGTTCTCATTATATATTATTTAAAACCTGGATGAGATTTGTATCTTGAGTACTTTTTGAGATAACAATATTTTTGTCAGAACACTATTTATATGCTCATATTCGATATTATCGGCCGGATGTTTCCCTTATGTGAAACCTAGGCAGGAGAAGATGTTGATCCACAGGATTTTCAAATACCGGGGTATCACTTTCTACCCAGCAGAAATAAATCGAGATTTTGGCGACACAGCATCTATTTATAGCATACCGAAGCGCATCCCAAGAGCGCTCTTAAGGATGCAGTAAAAGTAAGGGGAAAAAAGTTTAATTTTTTGTTAAGACTTTTTATATAAAACTTACAATTTAAAATTATTTTTTGATAAAATTTCACACTTGCTTTCCTTTTTAATATTTTTAATACTTTTTGAATAAAAAAGTTTGAGTTTTGGACGAAGACAGATGATTTCACTGCATCATTATTGCGCATTTATCAGCGCTGCAAAGAGTGCTTCAATTATAACATCTTTAACACATTTTGAATGATGATAAATAGGCTAACCAAAAAAGAGCAAATGCTTTTTTGTTATTTCAAAGACGGTATTTACACACAGCGTTTTTTCATGCACGCCTTTTTTATCTGAGTTTTTTCTGAAGGCAATCGGGGGTGAGAAGCATAGAAGAAGGAAAACAGAATTCGTGATTTTTTTTCTACCCCGTTTTCTTTTCACCCCCGTTTGCCTACAAAAAAAAGTTGCAAGACTTTATTGCAAGCAAAAAAAAGGCTGTGTATAAATACCCTCAAAGAATAAACCGATTTGGATTAAATTAAAATACATTTGTTTTAACTTTTTTTGCATATTTTTTCATTTATTGGTATCCACTCCACTCTAGTGATAGAGGGTATATATAAGTTTGTCATTCCGTTTGTAACACCTCGAAATATTGGTCTAGGACCCCACAAAGTATATATTTTCATGATCCTCGATCGATTTTAAGACGATCTAGCGATGTCCGTCCATCCGTCCGTCTGTCGTCTGTCTGTCTGTCTGTTGAAAACACGCTAACTTTTGAAAGACTTTACGGAGGCTCCTGAAGTTTGGCATATATGTTGGACATTTACCTGGTCAGGTTGGTATTGCAATCTAGTGAAATCGGTCTAGTGGTTCAAAAGTTTTAAGCAAATGAGTGAATTTCGGCAAGGGTTTTTCTGGAATTTATGAGATAAAACACATGGTAACTTTCGAACGGCAATTCTGAGGATGCTGAAGTGTGGCATATATATTTACCGTTCCTCTGGTCCGGTTTGTTTTAAATTTCAGCCAAATCGGTTCAGTGGTTCAAAAGTTATTAGCAAAACCGTAAATTTCAGATTAGTTTCACCTTAAATTCACGTGTTGAAAACCCGTTAAACATGTTTTAAAAACATTTGAAAGTCAGAAAAATATTTTAAAAGGTATTTTTGTCACACAAAAATATTTTTACACTAAAACAAAAAAAAAATACACTCAAAAAAAAGTTTACACTCAAAAAAAATTTTACACTCAAAAAAAATTGGTAAATTTTTTTTTTCAAAAATTAATAAAAAAAAGTTTTTTTTACACTAAAACAAAAAAAAAAAAATACACTCAAAAAAAATTTTACGCTCAAAAAAAAAAAATTAGTAAATTTTTTTTTTCAAAAATTGATAAAAAAAAAGATTTTTTTACAGAAAATAAAATATTTCTAACCAAAAACTTTATTTTTTTCACGTTAGAAAATTTACTATCACTTAAAAAGACATTGTGGAGGGTATTCATAGATTCGGCCAAGTCGAATTTAACTTTTCTACTTGTTTTATCTAATTTTACATTTTTTTCTCTTTCTTACAACTTTTTTCTTGTAATTTATCTAGATTATTATTTTTTTTTTAAATCAAAAAAATGTTGCTAAAATTTTTACAAATACATATGGGGCATTCCATGTGAAATCGGACACTTTGAAAAACTTTTTTTTTAGATTTTCCCAATTTGTTTACAGTTTTTAGTACCCTTCGAAAACTCCTTCGTGGTAAATTTTCATATTTTTTTGATGACCCGTTCAAAAGATATCGAATTTTTAAAAATTGGTAGTTTGTTCCTTTACTCAAACTTCTTTTAATCATAACTTCTTCAATAATGGTCCGAATTTCAATTTTTTTTTTTCAAAACTTTTGTTTTTTTACGTACTTTCTAAAAAAAAATCCAAAAAAATTCTTAAAAGCGCTGTAGTATGCGATTTTTAAGTTTTAAAATTTAAATCTCATTTTTGAAAATGTTTGTACTCTTCGATTTTTTTGAAATTTTTTTGTGTAAAACTTCTATCAATTCTACAAATTTTTTGCCCTGGAAGATCGTGGGATAACGATTATTACTATTTTTAAAATTTTTTGAAAAAATTTTATTGTAATTTTTCAATCTTAAAATCATTTCTACTGCTCCAATGGTGCGTCATAGAGGGGTCCTTTATAAGACCGACCCCCATTAATTTTTACGTCTTAACATTTCTTTGGAACAAACTAATAACCTATCTCCAATTTCTAAGGGGGCTCCCACACAAAACGACATTTTTTAAAATTTGTTCCAACCGCTCTAACTGCCCTAATAGTGCCCTTAGAGCAACAAAATGTATGACCGACCCACAATATTTTTTTAGTCCAAACATTTTCTCTGAACACACCTACCCTCTATCTTTAACTGTTGGCGGTCCCCATACAATTTTTTTTATTTTTTGTAAATTTGGTTTATTTAATCAGCTTCTACCGGTCCAATGGTGCGTCCGAGAGGGGTCATTAGTGAGACCGACCCCCATTTATTTTTACCCTCCAACATTTTTTCAAAACATACCTACGCCCTATCTCCACTCCCTAAATAGGCTCCAATACAAATAACAGTTGGAGCAAATTTTATAAAAATGTAATTTTGTATGGGAGCCTACTTAGGGAGTGGAGATAGGGCGTAGGTATGTTTTAAAAAAATGTTGTAGGGTAAAAATAAATGGGGGTCGGTCTCAATAATGACCCCTCTCGGACGCACCATTGGACCGGTAGAAGCTGATTAAATAAAACAAATTTACAAAAAATAAAAAAAATTGTATGGGGACCGCCTTAACAGTTAAAGATAGAGGGTAGGTATGTTCAGAGAAAATGTTTGGACTAAAAAAATATTGTGGGTCGGTCATACATTTTGTTGCTCTAAGAGCACTATTAGGGCAGTTAGAGCGGTTGGAACAAATTTTAAAAAATGTAGTTTTGTGTGGGAGCCCCCTTAGAAATTGGAGATAGGGTATTAGTTTTTTCCAAAGAAATGTTAAGACGTAAAAATTAATGGGGGTCGGTCTTATAAAGGACCCCTCTATGACGCACCATTGGAGCAGTAGAAATGATTTTAAGATTGAAAAATTACAATAAAATTTTTTAAAAAAATTTTAAAAAATAGTAATAATCGTTATCCCACGATCTTCCAGGGCAAAAAATTTGTAGAATTGATAGAAGTTTTACACAAAAAAATTTCAAAAAAATCGAAGAGTACAAACATTTTCAAAAATGAGATTTAAATTTTAAAACTTAAAAATCGCATACTAGAACGCTTTTAAGAATTTTTTGGGATTTTTTTTTTAGAAAGTACGTAAAAAACAAAAATTTTGAAAAAAAAAAATTTGAAATTCGGACCAATATTGAAGAAGTTATGATTAAAAGAAGTTTGAGTAAAGGAACAAACTACCAATTTTTAAAAATTCGATATCTTTTGAACGGGTCATCAAAAAAATATGAAAATTTACCACGAAGGAGTTTTCGAAGGGTACTAAAAACTGTAAACAAATTGGGAAAATCTAAAAAAAAAGTTTTTCAAAGTGTCCGATTTCACATGGAATGCCCCATATGTATTTCAAAAAAATGTTTGCAGATTTTAAAATATTTTTCAGTATTTTTAAAAACAATTTTTGACTACACAATTTCCACTTTTATTTTAAATAATACAAATTATATTACGAAAAACTTACAATCATATTTTAGAAACTTAAATTATATTTATAAAATTTGCAATTATATTTCAAAAATTTCCAATTATTTTTCAGAAATTTTAATTTATAACTCAAAAATTTACAATTATATTTCAAAAATTTTCCAATTATATTTCCTAAATTTCTATTTCAGAAACTTCCACTTATATTTCAGAAATTTCCATTTATATTACAAAAATTTCCAATTGTATTTAAGAAATTTACATTTGTATTTCCAAAATTTTCTAAATACTTTTCAGAAAATTCCATTTGTATTTTAAAAATTTCCATTTTGATTTCAAAATTTTCAATTTTTTTTTTTATTCTGCTTAAATCAGCTCTGAAAAGATATAGACTTTAAAGATCTGAAAAGATATAGACTGAAAAGATATAGACTTTAAAAGATATAGACTCTGAAAAGATATAGACTTTAAAGAAAAGATATAGATATAGAATACGAAATAATCTTTATTAAATTTAAGTCGACACGTATTTTTGCTCTAGATGATATTCCTGTTAGTTCCGGAGTTATCGAAATTTTCCCGGATAGACTTGCCACCTTTTGAAATTTCCAAAACGGGACACCACTAAAAAACATAAAAAAATTTCAAAAAAAAATCGAAATCTCAAAAATTCTATAACGTCTCAAAAGGACTTAGATTTAGGACATCAACCTTTATTTATCATACTTTAACACAAGTTGCACTGTTTTTCTGTACACTAAGAAAATTATGTCATTAACTGTTTGTAGGTTATTTTAAAAAGTAATCAGTAAAGTTATTTTAAAAGAAAAATCATTAATTTTATTATGGACTTCTTATTTTCTACTGTTTCTGTGGTTTAAAAAAAATAATTTACTGTATTAAAAACGAATTTTCAGTTACATTTAATTTCGGCAGTAAAAAATTTCTTCTATAGTTTTACTGTTTTTCAATACAAAATAACTGAATATTCACTAGTTTTTTAATGTTTTGGTTAGTCATTAAATTAACATTTAAAATTGACTGTATTGTGTTTTTATTTTAAAAGAAAAAACACTGGAATGGTTTTTAAATAAAAGTTCATTTGTTTTAAGTGAATATTCACTGGAATTTACCTACATAATTTTTTGAGTGTAGCATCCAATAAGATGAAAATCTTATTATCTCAAAAACCCCACTAACGATTTTTTTCAAATTGGGCTTAAAATGTTTGTACGGGTGCCAACTAACATAATCTGCAATAAAATTTCATATGCAGCGAACTTTTAATTAAATTTGTTCAACCACACCGTGATCTGGTTGAAATTTGCAATACCTTTTCGTTCTATTTTCATCCTTTTCCTGTGTTGCTGCCGATTCATTTATATCTGCAGCTCTTTTTCTGTTCATTTTCCTGTGAAAAATTTAATAGTTTAACATTTGTGTAAATTTATTGGAAAGAATATTTACTAAAATAATAAAAAATACCTCTACAAAAAATCACGCTCTGTTAAAAATTTATTTCATTTGAAAGTTGACAAATGAAATATAAAATATATTTAAAAAAATGCCAGTGTTGCTAATAAAAATAAGTACTAAGTTTACGATTTTTTTTTTGTGACAATGAAAAAATTGGTTTTTTCTCAAAACGGGACAAATGGCGTCCCGTTCAGGGTATCGTCGGGACACAGGACACTCCACTCTAAAACTGGTCTATCCCGACGAAAGCTGGACGGTTGGTAAGTCTATTCCCGGAGGCCCTTTTTATTTTATAAGGGGACAGCGAAATTTTGAAACACTGATATGGCCGATAAGCCGAGACACCCCAACCTTAAAATCGTCTTTTTTTATATATATTTTAAGTTTCAGGCAAATCGGTTCATAAGGGTTGAGATACTTCCCTTGTCTAGGGTTGCCATCCGTCCTCTTTTCCCCGGACACCGTCCTCTTTTTTAGTGCGTCCGGGGCAGTCCTACTTCTTTTTTAGAAAGTGTCCGGGGTTGTCCTACTTTTTGCACTTTCCCAATACATTTTTTTTATAACTTCTTAACTTTTAAATAATTGGCTTCGCTGTATTTTCGCTAACCAGCAGTAATGTCAACTTTTTGAGAGTAAAACGCGCACAAAAATAAAAAAAAACACTTTAAAGTGCGAAAATAATAACGTTCACTTACCACTTATTATCAGCTGTTGTGTGTCTTAAAGTTTGCTCTCCGAAAAAGATTTTGTATCAAAAATTTCCATTTCAAAATTTTCTAAATGATTTTAAGCAAATTCCTCTTGAATTTCCAAAAATTGTATATCAAAAATTCCCAATTGTATTTCAAAAGTTTCCATTTTAAAATTTTCTAAATGCTTTTTAAAAATTCCATTTCATAAATTTCCAATTGTATTTCAAAAATTTTCATTTACATACATATATTTCAAAATTTTCTAAATACTTTTCAGAAAATTCCAAATAAGTACCCAGGAAAATTTTTCAGAACCGATTCTGACAACACTTGTTCTAGAACAGGTTCTTCGGTAACCGTACACTATTACACTTTAATTATTCAGAACAAGTTAAGTGAAAATTATTGTGAAGCTTGTTCTCTGCAATCAAAGTTTCATAACATTTTGGTTCTCAGGAATTAAAAAAAAATTATGTGTCAAAAAAATTAAAAAATAAATATAATTTTTTTTTGTGTTCACCAAGAAAATCACGAAATTCTATGAAAATATCAGGATATTATCGTGAAAATTGTTGATACGAAGGTAAGTAAATTAAATTTTGATTGTCTGGGTCGGGACAAATACTAATAAAATAATGTTTTTAATTTTTGTTTGCAGAAAGTTCATGTTCTGTTGTATCTTTATTGCAAGGCCCAAAATGCAATTTTGGAGGCGATAAAGGATGTATGTGTGTTAAAAAAAATTAATATACTATGTCATATAGGATTATCTTTATCTTTTTTGAATAAATTAATGCAATTCAAAATATTTCTTTAATTCTCATTTCTGTTCTAAATTTTACTTCTAGAACCGGTTCCAAACAACAAAAATATGTTCCAATTTTGCTTACAAACACCTGTTGCTTTTGGGACAATCCCTTTGTAAAAAGAATCGGTGTTGCACAAGAATTAGAACAGGTTCTAGGGAAGTATAAGTTGTTCCACAATCGGTTCTTTGCAACCGAAAATTTTGCTGGGTATATATCAAAAATTTCCATTTGCATTTCAAAATTTTTCAAATGCTTTTCAGAAAATTTTGAAATACAAATGAAATTTTTTGAAAAATATTTTCATAAATTTTAAATCAAAATGGAAATTTTTGAAATACAATTAAAATATCTGAATTTATTTCAATTCAAAAGTAATTTTCTTAAAATTATTTAGAAAATTTTGAAGTGAAAACGGAAATTTTTGAAAAAGAAGTGCAATTTTCTGAAAATCATTTAGAAAATTTTGAAATGCAATTAGAAAACTGTCAAACATTGAACATTTTCAATATTTGACTTATGTTTAGAATTTTTTTAAATATAACTGGAAATTTTTGAATTATAAAAAGATATTTCCAAAATATAATTGAATGGATATTGATATAAAATTTGATTTTTTTTAGTAGAAAAAAATTGTTTTTTCTCAATAAAAATCATGTTTTTTGCATTGTATTTAGAGTTTTTCTTTTCCCGGACTTTTTCATTTCCCGGGAAAGCGGGATTCGTTTTTAAATTTCCCGGGATCCCGGGAATTCCCGCAAAAACTAAAAACCCAAATTTTTTGTCAAAAAAATGTATAAAAACCTTATGAATGCGATTACACTATTTAAAATATTTGTTAACACCATAAAAATCTTATTTATTACCTCTAAAACAAACAAAAAAAAGGTTTCGAGAAAAAGAACAATTTTTGTTACACAGTTTTTATATAAAAAAACGGTCAAAATATGTCGTCTTTAAAAAGTATTTTTAAGGGAATATGTTCTTTCATATTAATCATTAAGTTCATTTTTACAATTGGTTCTCAAAGCTTTGCCTCTAAAACACAATAGTGGTATTCAGAGTCTTACTTGGTAGCCATGGCACTGGTGGTAAAACAGCACTTTTTAAAATTACCTTTCAAAATACATGTATTTTTTTGAAAGAAGTAGTCTTTTGCTACATTGCCAGGGCTGGCAGAAAGACTCTGAATACCTCTAATGAACCTGATTCAGAGGAATTTCTCAATTATGTCTCTGAAACTGCCATCAATTATCGAGAATTCTGATAAAATCTCTAAAAAATCACATACAAAATAATCAATAGAAGTCGAAAAATCAATAATTTCAAAGAAATTAAAATTCCCGGGAATTCCCGCTCTATTTCCCGGGATTTCGGGATTGAAAATTTACGGGAATTCCCGTGAAAAACTCTAATTGTATTGCGTTATTGATTTTTTAAAAATTAATTTATTAAAAAATATTGTCCTCTTTTTTGGATCAAATGTCCTCCTTTTTTGAGGCTGACGTCCTCTTTTTCTCAAAATGCAAATGGCAACCCTACCCTTGTCAGACGCGAAAAGCTTGTGTACGAACAGCGTTTGCATGCTAATGTCCTTGCTGGTCCGCGGGACAGCAAAACCTTTTGGCCATTTATTAAAAGGGTAATCAATGTGATATTTCTTTTCAAAAGAAGCATTCAAGTGTCTTGGTTTTTTAAAACTGTGCAAGAATTACTGCACTACGCCTGATCTCCTTACTATATATACCTCCTATATCCGAACGAAAATGGAATACAACTTCTATATATGGGCAGAAGCCTTAAGGTCTATCTTGGAGCTTCTGGACCGGGTGAAAAAGTTTGCTATGAAGCTCACCAGGGTATCTAGCTCTATTTCCTCATTCCTCCTTATCATAACCTTTTTTCCTAATACCAACAGGTTAGGCTGTAAGTGGCTGCTCACGTTTAACGTCAGCACACGTAGACTCTGAGGTCCATTGTGATACCACGTGACCGTAATAGTTTTCCCTACTGGGGTCCCTGCCGTTAAACCAATTTAAGCTTCTTAAGAAACTCCTAAGACATTGAATTTTGACGGCACCTTAAACGGCTCTGCGTGCTTCCCTATAAGACAATGTCCGGTAATTACAGCAACCACTGTCGAAATTTCTCCTCTTGGAAGCGATATCAGCTCACTTGTGCGTCTCTGATTAAGAGAAGGCCAAATCTGTCGGGTTGTCTCACACGTCAATCCATTTGCCTATCTCTGATTAGATTTTGCTTGCAAGTTTCTAGAGGCATACCAACACATTGCAATTCTGTTGGAACCTGTAAGATAGTTCCTAGTCTTGCAAGCTCATCGGCTTTGCAATTCCCTGAAATGTCTCTGTGTCCTCGGACCCGTATACCAATACAATGCACTGCATTATTGCATAAAAAATAATATCCAAGGTCGTATTGTGTTTCTCGGCGGGAGCTAGGTTTTGATTTTATGCAGCGTTTACACTTGCTGTTTTGAAGTGTTCAAGAGTGAGATGTTTAAAAAAGTCTTTGTTCTGTGTCCATTACGTTTTTATTCTGCTACTGGTGTTTTGTTAAACAACTTGTTTAAGGTCGCTAGTGTGAATGCCATATTAGACCCATAGTTTCTCATGGAAATTTTCCTAAAATTTCGTGAAGATTTTGTTTTTGCTATACGTCTTTTACATTCTTCTCACCCGAACAAGTGGATCCACCCTAATGAGTATGTATGTAAAGTGCAAAATAATTATAAAAAAAACTAAACAGTATCAAGACTGATTCATGGTTCTGTGCCACAATATATAAAATTAATTGTAATTAACGGAAATTATCTATTTTTTTTATATATTAAAATCGCAAAAGTCAAACGAAGAGCTAGCCAAAAAAGAAAATAAACAACAAAAAATATTAAAAAAAAAAAAAATTGTGTGAAATAATTTAAAAAGTACGTCACCATCACTAGCAAATCAACAGAATCGTAAATTAACGGAAGGAAGATTTTTTTTTTTTGAACAAATTTAAAAACGATCACAACTTATCATCACCAAAAACCATAGTTGGTGGAAGTGAAGAGAGCCAACAAAAAAAAAAAAATAAATAAAATATAACAAAAATTTTAAATATCTATTTTTGTAATTGTACTTTGCAGATATATTTTCTACAACACAATAATTCATACAAATAGAAAAATACAAGTTGATACAACAATAAAATAAAAAATACACAAATAAAAAAAATTGTTTGCAAAGAACAGAAACAGTGGAGACAATAAACTAAACGAAACAAAACCGCCTACATATATGTATAACAACTAAGAGAACGATCGATATATAAATATATAAGAGAACGACACAACATCCCAATAAAAGAGATACGTAAAAGTTGTTAAACTTTTTATTGTTTGCCGAAGAGAAAGCAAGATAATTGAGTAAAGAGCACAAAAATTGAATTTACTGCAATTTTGAGTAAAAATAAAAGAAAACTTCTTTATCGAACGAAAACTAAACAATTTTTTTAAAAAATTTGCAGAGCGATCATACGAACGAAATTTAAAAGCATTAAGAAGAACAAAAATTACTCTAAAATAAGGAAAACAAAAAATAAACATCAACAAAACAGAAATCATCAACAACAACTACATCGTCAAGAACGAAAAGAAAGAAAATAAAACGTGTGTTATTTAGGCGATTTTCAACTTATACACCATAATCCAGATAAAAACGTCATTCTACTAAAAGAAAAAAGTAAAATATCAAGAAATAGCTGCCAACAAATCAATTAAACAAATACAAAAGATTATTTTTTTTATTATAATTAAAAGATTTCATGGGAGAATCCATATTTATACTCTAAAAAAAAAACCACAACCAACAAACACTCATTCTAAAATACCCAGAATTGCATCACGATTTTATTATATCAAAATTTCAAAAAAAAAAAATATACAATAATAAATATATGAGTTAATAACACACTCACAACGACAAACAAAGCAAACTAAATTAAACAAAAAAAAAAAAAAAATAAATCGCCTAAACAGCTGCCGGTACACATATTAATTTATCTTGTTTTGATCAATTTTATACAAATTTGTTGAGAATTTTTGCTTCTTTTTTTTTATCGAAATAACAATTAATAATAATTAAAAATAATACGAATACATTTTTCTTATAATAAAGCAACGATTTAAGAAAAAATTAAACCAATAAACGCACAAAAAATAATTTTTATTTATTAAATTCAATTAAAATTCAACAAATGTATTGAAATCCCTTTTATGTAATAAAACAAAACATTAAGAATTAAACAAAAAAAATAAAACTAACCTGACAACAACGACGATCATAACGACGACGAAATCATAGAAATCAGAGAGCTTGAATAACGACAAAGCGGAAGATTATCGGCAAGCAATCATCACAAGTCCAAACAATAAAAGGTTAGTTAAACAGTTTTTTTTTTGTCAATTTAAAGTCTTTTCATGTTAATTTTAAATTTATTCTCTACAATTTAATTGTAATACCATTACGAGGCGTATGCGCAACATTGAATGTGTTTATGTTTAATATTACGTATACGATACAGGATTTCAATATAAATGTGCACAGTGTTGCCAATTAATTTTAATAATGCATGATCTACAATTTACTTCCAATGCCATTACGGGGCGTATGCGCAACATTGATTGTGAGTATTTTCTATATTACGCATACGTATCAGGATTTTACAAGGATGGGTACCAATTCGATAAAAGTATTGGTATTGGTATTGGTTTTTAAAATTATATTAGTATTGGTATAGGTATTGGTTTTCATTTTTTGTTGAATTGGTATAGGTTTCGGTATTGGTTTTGAATTATTTAGGTATTGGGTATTGGTATTGGTTTTAGCCTCGAATCGGTATCGGTTTTAAATAAGTATTGGTATTTATCTTATATCGGTTTTGGTATTTGTATGCAAAAGGTTTTGTCGTTAATATTAATTAATTTAACGTTAGTCGTCCTTTTGTCCGCCCCACAGTGAACACTGGGGCGAGATGGTAGGTTTTATGGCCAAAAGTCTCTACAGGTCGTAACAATTAACAGATTTTTTGGAAATTCAGAATATAAGCCTATATTAAGGTAATAAATAAGTGCCTTGAAAGTTTTTGAAATCGGACCTACAAGGAAACTATTTCAGGGTGGACACTTCATTTTTAATAAAATTTACAGTTGTTATAGATAAGGGTGGACACTTCATTTTTAATAAAATTTACAGTTGTTATAGATAAGACAAAGACAAATAAGACAAAGAGAAACTTGTCTTTTGTTTATGTATTTGAATTAGAGATGGTCTGTGGTCCCGTAATTTGCGTGACTCAAAAAACCACGTGATTCAGGCGTGAGCGATTTTTATTTAAATAGAGTGATTTTCATTTAAATTAAGTACTATATTAGGGTAATAAATAAGTGACTTGAAAGTTTTTGAAATCGGACCTACAAGGAAACTATTTCAGGGTGGACACTTCATTTTTAACAAAATTTACAGATGTTATAGATGAATCAAATGAAGAGACACTTGCCTTTTGTTTAAGTATTTGAATTGGAGATGGTCTTTGGCCCCGTGATTCACGCGTGAGCGTGAGTGATTTTCATTTAAATCATTTGGTTATAGAGTGATTTTCATTTAAGTCAAGTGACTATATTAAGCTAATAAATAAGTGCCTTGAAACTTTTTGGATTCAGACCTACAAGGAAACTTTTTCAAGGGTGGACACTTCATTTTAAATAAAATTTACAGATGTTATAGATTAAACAAATGAAAAGACACTTGTCTTTTGTTTATGTATTTGAATTAGAGATGGTCGCTGGTCCCGTGATTTGCGTGACTCAAAAAAGTGACTTTCATTTAAATCACGTGATTGTGAGTTGAAAAATTCTAAGTGAGTGTCTAGAGAGTGAGTCGAATTTTTGCGTGAGGGATGTTTTTTTTTTTTGAAAGACCCCTCTTAAAAAAAAAATATTTTTTAGCAGTATTTGCATTCAGAATTAAGTCAAACTTTAAACTAAATAGTACATGCTTAACCCATTTTGGACAATGATTTATTTTTTTTTTTTTTGGAAAAAGGTACCTATTTAGTAAAATTAGCACCGGTTGATCTCAAAACTCTTGTAAAAAAAATTTTAGTGTTCCGTTATTCCAGAAAAGCCTGTATTTCAACTTTTTATGCAATTTTAATATTTGGATTTATTTGCTATTTTATTAATTTATTTCGTTATTTTCAAAATAAAAAGTTTCAAAATGTTTCAATTAGTGGAATTTGATAATAAATTAAATCTAAAAAAAATTAATATTAATTAATAAAAAAATTAAAAGCCTAAACTAAAAAAATGATTGATTGAAACAATTTCTATGCTGATGCACATATAAATTCCGGTGGTCAAGCGGAGATATTTTTTAATTGCAGAAAGATGAGACTTAACATTTGTAACAAAATATACCTGAACTTCATCCTTTTCATACATAAATATTTTTTTGAAAAAGGTGATCGAAATGGGTTATCATGCAGGGGGCCCTTTTACGATTTTAGATCTTTTGCCAATTGCGATTACACGGGTCAATTTTTTTCTTATATGGGGTTCACACTTACGACCTTAAACAAGTTGTTTAACAAAACACCAGTAACAGAATAAAAATGTAATGGATACAGAAAAAATAATTTTTTAAACACGTAGCCCATAAACTCTCAAAAATAGCAAGTGTGAACTGCACAGTATGCGTTCTTAAATTCTTATATAATATGACTGTGCCCCTAATAAAACAATAAATTTTTTTTCTAAATTCTGGTGTTGTGACATAAAATTTTGTAACGTCTGCTTGATTAAAATTTTGGAATTTCCAAAAAAGGACATTAGTATTTTTTTTTTACAACGCAAAGAAGAGTGCAGTGACATTCAATGTACATATATCAAATATTAACAATGTTTGCAAAAGAAAAAATTTCATCACAGAAAAGGTCTAAATTTTTTAAGATCACTTTTATTAGGGGTCATAAAAACCGTGACAAAAAATATTTCTTTTATGTTTTTATGGCTTTTAAAATTCAAGTAGCTAACTCCTTTTTGTTATGTGACATTGCATGCAAACGATTACTGATCGATGTAACATCTTTTGCAATTCGTTAGACAGGTAAAACCTAATAATGTGATGGAAAGAAAATGTTTTACGTCACAATTAAAACAAACGAAATAAGAATACAAAAAACCGAAACAAAACCGATACGAAAGAAGAAACAAATGAATTGGTATTGGTTTTTTATTGGTATTGGTTTTGAAGAATAAAAGTATTGGTTTTTAATTGGTATTGGTAGTGGGGAATCGGTATTGGTTTTTTATCGGTATTGGTATCGCACAAATAAAGGTATTGGTTTTTAATTGGTATTGGTTTTCAATTTGAATTGGTATTAACGGGTATTGGTATCGAAAAGGTATTGGTACCCATCATTGGGATTTTATTAAAAATTTACGAAGTGCACAGTGTGAGATTTTTAATTTTAGGGGTACACAATTTCAGTTTTGCAAATATGGGCTGGGAAGTTGGTAGAGACAATTTGTATTAGATATTTTAGGTTTTTGCATCAGATATGCGTGATTGGACTAACACCACGACCACATTTCGTAGAAAAATATTATATTATAGAGATTTTGAACTGAAACGTCGAGAAATATTGGACCTATACCTACCTTCAAGTATACCGATCGACTCAGAATTACTTTTTGAGTCGATTTATATAATTGGACCATTTTTGGACTTAGTCTCCCATGTACAAATTTCGACCGATATTCAGTTAAATCGGTCTATTGGCAAAAAAAAAATAATGATATGTGTGTGTTTTCTACACTAAATACAGTTCTAACAAAATATAGATCCAATCTATGTTTGGACTTTAGATTAGATTGAAGAGGCCCTATGCACTGCGACCAGAAAGATCTATTGTGCAGCCTATAAAGGGTGCCCTAAATCAGGCACGTACGCAGGGGGGCCCTGGGGGCCCGGTCCCCCCAAAATGATTTGGCCATATACAAATTTTAAGACTTTGCACTACAAAATATACGTTTGTTAACAAAAAAAAAAAGGCTGAGTATAATTTTTTTTATTTATCTCTAATCTAACAAGGGGTTTTTATGAAAATTTCAATATCCTGAAAAAATACAAAAAAAAATTTTGAAAAAAAAAAATGTAAAAAATTCGTAAACTTTTGCGGTAGTGAATAGGACACATTTAAAAGGAATTGCGACTGACCATAAGTTGTGCATCATTAGCTTTTCTCTCGACTTTATTTAAAGCCGCTGCCACATTTGACTAGATTTGTGATATAGAAAAATTTACTATCGAAAATTTTCGATAGAAAAATCTACTATGGAAAATTTTCTATAGAAAAATTTACCATAAAAATTTTCTACAGAAAAATTTACCATAAAAATTTTCTACAGAAAAATTTACCATCGCAAATTTTCTATACACTCAAAAAAATACGTTAGTAGATTTACTATTTTTTTTTGCTAATGCTAGTTAGCAAACTTTTAGCAAATTTTTAGTTGAGATTAGCATGTCAGCAAAAAATTCTTGTAAACTTCATTTAGCACATTAACAATTTTAAACAAGCTTTGAACTAATTTCTTTTGCTAAATTTGAAATTGAGTTGACAACATTTTTACAAGATTTTTTGCTAATATTAGCAAAATAAATGGTAAATTTTTTTTTATTTTCAGAAAACTTAAAATGGCGCTATCTCGGAAACTAAGCCAGATAGAGCAAAATGGAGGCCATTTTTGGTTTTTAGAATCTCCATAGTATCGCCGGTCCTCTTCACATGTGTGGACCCTAATGGGGTTTGAAGCTTTTGTAATTCCAAGTTTAACCAAATTTGACAATTTTTAAATCGAAATATCTCCTCTGAATCTGGAACTTTTTTACACGAAATATTAATCAAAGTGTTAGTTTTTTTTAAATATCTAAATAAAACTGGAACATTTTTATTTTGGATCCAAAAAAGTTAGCATTCCCAAAAATTTTTAAATGCTCATATCTCGGTAAATATTGCCGACACAACAAAAGTCCAAAACCATTTTTGTAGCACTCAACATGTAGAACAAGACAAGAACAAAACAGTCAAAAGCTCTCCGAGTAATATTTTTTAAGTTATCGAGTTTTTTAATTCTCAAGACCCCAGTGGTCCCCTATAATCACGTATCTTAAAAACTAAGCAAGGTAGAGCGAAACGGACACAATTTTTGGATCAAAAATTATGACGATTTTTAAGGAACCCAACTAGGTCTATGCCCATCGGGGTCTGGACCTATGGGGTCCGAACCCAATGGGGTCCTCAGATGTGTATGAACTAAGTTAAAAAAATAAAAATTTTGTTAACTAATTATTGGCAAAACATTTTTGCTAACTTTAGCAAAAAAATTGTGGGTTCAAAATCAGCAAATTTTCTTGTAGGTTTACAAGCTTTTTTTGCTAACATTACAGATTTATTTTTTTGAGTGTAGAAAAATTTACTTTCAAAAATTTTCTATAGAAAAATTTACTATCAAAAATTTTTCTATAGAAAAATTTCCTATCGAAAATTTTCTATAGAAAAATTTACTATCAAAAAATTTTGGATAGTATTTTTTTCCGGAAAAATTTTGATATTTAGAAATATATTTTGTGTCTTTAGAAATACAAATGATAACTTCTAAAATATAATTTAAAATGGTACAATTTTGGTGAAAACGGAATTTTTTTTACGAAATTTTTCAAAGGGCTTGAGAATTTTTTTGGAAAATAATGTTTTAAAACATATGCATTGAAAATTGTGTCGTCTACACTAATCTGAAGCTTTTGTAATTCCAAGTTTAACCAAATTTGACAATTTTTAAATCGAAATATCTCCTCTGAATCTGGAACTTTTTTACACGAAAAATTAATCAAAGTGTTAGTTTTTTTTTGTAAATATCTAAATAAAACTGGAACATTTTTATCGACAAAAAATATTTCGAGTTTAAAAAATTTTCTTTACAAAAATGTCTCAGAATTTGTTAATTTTTTTATTCAATAAATGGATAAGAGATATTTTAAGATTATAATAATTTTTTTCAGACTTTTTCTAAACGAAAAATATTTTCCAATCAAAAAATTTGTCTATACAAAAAAACGTCTTATAATCTGAGTTTTTTCTTTGAGAAAAATTACTCAGAGTCGAAAAAAGTCTATAGTGGTATTTAGAATCTTGCTTGCCAGCTCTGGTACTGGTGGTAAAAGAGCCCATTTTCAAAATACATGTATTTTTCAAAGAAGAAGTACTCTTTTGCTACATTGCCAGGGCTGGCAACAAGACTCTGAATACCTTTTGTATGAAAAATGTATTAGAATCGGTGAATTTTTCTATACCAATTTAAGACATTTTTCTTACAAGAAATTTTTCTTCTATGCAAAAATGTTTCAGGATCTTAGAATTTTTCTTTACAAATCTCAGATTTTTCGTATAGAAAAATTCACTATACGAAAAATTTCACAGAATCTGAGAATTTTTCAATACGAAAAATGTTTCCAATCTGAGAACTTTTCAATACGAAAAATGTCTCAGAGAATATCAGATTTTTCAATACGAGTCTGAAATTTTTTTAATAAAAAGTGTCTCAAAAGCTGAGAACTTTTTCTCTACGATAAATGATTTAGAATCTCAGAGTACTGTACTAAAAATGACTCAGAATCTAAGAATTTTTCTGTAAGAAAAATGTTTAAGACATTGAGAATTTTTCTATAAACAAAATGTCTCAAAATCAAACAACTTTTTCTTAGAACCAGAGAGTTTTTCTAAACGAAAAATGTCTCAGAATCTAAGAAATTTTCTATACGAATCTTATTATCTAAGAATTGTTTTACACGAAAAATTTCTCAGAGTTTTAGAGTTTTTCTATTCAAAAAATGTCCCAAATTTGAGAATTTTCTACGCAAATGTTTTTAATCGTAAGTATAGTAAAAATCTTTCTATGGCTAAAATATCTTGGAATTAAAATTTTTTTATTTAAAAACTGTAAAACTAAACAAATTTCCAGCAATTTATGGAGTCTTTCAAAAAATGTCTTAAAATCATTGATTTTATTACGATAATATGTTTTATTTATTGTAATAATATGTATCTAAGAATCGGAGACTTTTCTATACCAAAAATGCTCTTAGAAGTTTTCTGCATAAATATGGTTAATAACATCGCTCAACAAATCGAAGGTCTTTGGCTCCGGTTTCAAGTTCCATATAAAATTTTTAAAGATTTTGACTCGCTGATTTCAAATCCGTGCTCCAAATTTTTCCATCACGTCTAGAATTTTAATTATTCGCGGTTGAAAATGCGAAAAAACGCGATTTTTGCCTTTTTTGAAAGCCTGCATAGCAGCCGCTGAGTGGAATAAAAATCTGGTATAAAGCGTGAGAGTAGAATTGAACTATGATCTCAAAAATATGATCAAAAAAAATTTAAGTTGTTGCACTATAATTGGCCAAACATGCATTTTAAAAAAACACTGTCAAAAAAATTAGAAAAAGCACCATTTTTAAAAGGCTCTAAAACAAAAACCAAATGCTCAATCTTTACTGCGATGAGCTCAAAATTTAGGCAAAAGTTCATTCTTTCTTATAGACTTTTAAACCCATTCAAGATATCTTCCGGTTTATACAAAAAATAACACAGAAAGCTTAATTTTGTAAAATATTTATTTTTTTGGAGTTTTTCTTTGAAAAATATCAAAAAACTAAGGTAAATTTTAGAAAAATGGTAATTTTAACGGTATCATTTTAAAGCGCAAGTAAAGCCCAACCAAACGTAATAATTAAAAAAAAAAATTGTGTTCTATGTTGGAGACCATAGACAAATTATACTTTTGCGCATAATACCAGATTTGTATTCCACTGAATGGCTGCTGTGCAAGCTTTCAAATAATGATAAAATCGTAATTTTTCGCATTTTTAACCGTGAATAACTAAAAATCTGGACGTGATGGGCAAATTTGGAGAACATATTTGGAATCAGGAGATCAAAGTCTAATAAAATTGATCATCAGAATTCAAACCGGAAAATGAATGTTGAGCGGTGTAATCCAAAAACTTTGAAAAAATATATCAACAATTTAAAAATGTGTCCCACAGTTTTGAGCGTTTTACGCGTAAAGTATATTTGAGCATTTTAAAAGGAAAAGTTGCATAAATTAAAATTTTTTTTAAATAATTCGACTTTTTTCTAAAAATGCACAAAAAATTAGGCTCAAAAACATTGAGGCGAAAAAACGAAATTAAAAAAAAAAAAAATTTTGGACCCCCCCCCCCCCCCCCCCAAAATAAATTCCTGCGGACGTGCCTGCCCTAAATATTCAGGCTTTTAATAAAGCCGACAATACTATTTGGCAGAGAGTTCCACACGTCGGTCGGAGATGTTAAGTGTCCCCCTAGATGTTGAAGTCTTCTACCAGTCAGTCTTGGGCATGTACAAAGTATATGTTCTGCTGTCTCCTCCTCTATCTCGCAGAATCTGCGCGTGTCCGTGTCAGATAGGACGTTAGGATTCGAAGATCCTTTTTGTCTAAAGACAGTAATCGTTTAGATACAGTGTTGGATGGAATTATGAATCTTTTTGCCTGCCGCTGCCCAGCGAAATAGCTCCAATGTTCCATGAACTTAGATTCACTCCATATTTTGAGTTTTTACCTAACATGTCCCGATGGCAAAATAAAGAATGGTTCAGGGCCAATAAAGGGTCGCCTGGCAGCGCAATTTGCCGTGTGACCCTCATGTCCCGGAATCCATGCGAGTTTCAGGTCGTTATGTCGTCCTAGTTCGTTAAGTTTGGACTTGGGACCCATTTTCCGAAAACCACTGGTGTAGGGTATCATATGGTCGGTCTTGACCGACTAAAACTTTCTTGTTTTATTTTGTTTTAAATATTGAAAAAATATCTTACTAAAACGTAAAATATATTTAAAAATTACCATTTACCGGCACATATGGTGCAATTTGTCAATTTTAATTCTTAGAGTAGACATGTCAGTCGTTATTGTGTATGTGGTCCCATGTCGGATCTTTTCGGATCTTTAATAGATTTAATCTAATGAAAATCGATATTTTGTACCCCTAAAATAAACAATCTTGTTGGTGAAGTCTTTTCCCTCGCGATAATTCGTCGCCTTAGAATTGTTTTGCTCTATAGGATGGTAAAAACCCCATCCTATGGAGCAAACCAATTCTCAGGTGACGAATTGTTAACAAATTTAATTATTATGTTTTTTGCTCTTAAGTAATACAATTTTTTTAATAAATTTTTGATATCCACGCCCACATAAGGGGCGAGCTAAAAAAAATACATTTCCAATCCCCTGGGTCCAAGTGCAGGTCTTTGAGTTGGTTCTGACATAAAATTGATTCATCTGTTGAACAAAAATACAAAAAAAAAACTTGTAAAAAATGGAGCTTTTTAGAGATTGGTTAGTTTATTAAGTGGAAACTTTTTTCCCTCTGGCCCGATTTTGACAATTTATGAATTAAATCTGCCTAGGACCATAAGACATACTCAAGAGAGTAGCTCTTTTATTTATGACTGAATTGTGACTTATACAGACAGACGGACATTCGAAGAATGTCTTAGAATCGATCATAGATCAATAACACTGAGCAACACGATTTTTGAGATATAGTAGACTAAAAGCCCCAAAGGGTTTTGAAAACTTAGCTCGAGTTATTTTTTTATGGCCCACTGAAGTTTTCAATATTTTTTAAAAGCGTTCTAAATAAGTCAAAAAAAGGATTATAATCTGAGGTAAATAATGTTAAAAGATGTATTCAGTGAAATTTGATGGCGGTTCTTTTCTTAGAACATGTTAACCCTCTATCTTCCATTTTTCGCGAAGATTTTATGTCCCATAATTTTAGTCCTTTCTCAAATACCCCCATAGAACCACTAAAACGTGCATTTAAAGGGTTAAACTGTTCTACAAAAATGTTTTATCAAATTTCACTACGGGTTGTCACATACCAAAAGTTAGTACGAAAAGTACAAAATGCTTAAAAAACTAAAATTGTAAATTATAACTGGGCTATTCATAATGAGTAAATTAAATCTAATGTAGGTTTATTTGACTGATATTGCATGAATATTTGTCAAATAAACCTACTTTAAGTACACTTTAAGTATTATGAATAAAGGCCTAATAATTTAATTATCACTTTTTGTAAAATTGTTTTTCACCAAAGTCGTGTGAATTGAACCACCAAAGCGTTCGTTTAAAGGGTTAAAATGTTCTACAAATATTTTCTGCATCAAATGCAGAAAGCTTAAAAAAGTAAAACTCTAAAGTATCTTAGTGAAACACAATTTAACAAATTATGATTATAATTTCCTTTTTTAAACATTTTACTTATATCGCGCGAACTTCTCGCATTTTATAACCCCTATTAAAATTTTATGCAGAAAATGTTTGTAGAAAATTTTAACCCATCAAACGTCTTAGTGGTGTCCTATGTGGATTAGGGTGGCACAAATAATGATTTTTTTTCGAATTTCGTCTAGCGCCGGAAAAATTATGGTTCGTTTTGGTCTAAAAACTCTATGTTTAAGTTTTCAGCCAAAACGGACAAACCCGTTCCTTTGGGTGTTAAAGTTTTGCACAAAAAAAATGTTATCATACAAACCAAAAACCTTTTTTCGATTTTTTATTATTATTATTTTACTTGATTAGCTTATTAACGACACAAAATTTCATTTTGTTGGGATAAACCCTTCCGCTTCAAAATTGACTTCGAAAAAAAAATAGGGCCGTTGGGGTCCTACCTTAAAAAGCCGATTTGGCTTAAAATTTAATCATTGAATTTTTAGACCAAAACGAACAATATTTTGCCAGCCAATCTTCAAACGTAATTTTGTGATAATACAGAATATTTGAAATTAAAAAAAAAACGCATTTTTTGCTGTTTTTTTTGATACATTTCAGAACACGATAAAGATGTCACGGAAAGGAATAATATTCTTTTGGGGATATGTATCATTAAAATCAACATCCCACCTTTCGTTTCAAGTCGAAACTAAAAAAAAAAATTAAAAAATTTTTAGAGTAGGACCCCAACGCACAGTGCCACATTTAGCCAATCTAGGACGACAAAATTCCAATTTTGTTCTAGCCTACGGGGGGCCCCCGTAGGCTAGTTGGTAGCGTGCAAGCCTTTCAACGTGGGGGTCGTGGATTCGATTCCCTTGGTTTTTTTCGTTACAACGAGACGACGGTCATTGTTACCAGTTCTCGGTTAGGTGGAATTTATAAAAAATGAGTTGTAAATAAATAGAAAGAATAAATAAATAATTGATCATATTGACTTGAAATTCGGTATACATGTTCGTTTTAACTTCCAAAATAACATTATGAAAAATATGAGAGGCCAGTTATCGGCTACGCCCACTTTTTTAAAAATTTGTAATTCGTTTTTTTTTCTAGAAAATTGCATGTGAATAACAAATTTCATAACAATTTTGTAATTTGCTTGTATTTTCTTGTTTCAGCGAATGACTATTAAATATTTGCATAAATGTTACTCATACGCTCCGTTGAAACAAGAAAATAAGAGCAAAATTCAAAGTTCAAATGCGATTTGCTCGAAAAAAAAAACGAAAAACACATGTCTGAATTTTTTTGTGAGGATAATAGACAAACATCTAAGCTCCAATAAATTAAAAAAAAAACAAAAGTGGCCGAATTTTTTATAAATTGACTTTTTTAAAAAATGGAAAATTTCAGAACGCTTTCTGAAAATTTTGCAAAAAAAAAAAATTTTAGTCGATTGCCTATACAAAATTATACAAGAATGTAAATTTTTGAGGGCTACACAGCTCAACAAGAAAATGCGTATGGGATTCTGGTTGGTGATCTGGATAGTGTCTGTTGCGCTGATTCCAAATCCGGAGCCCAAATTTGTCTATCACGTCAGGATTTTGAGTAAAGGGCATTTTTGACCCTTTTTGAAAGCTTATAAAATAAGATCCTGACATGCAAATGACTTGGTATTAAGCTCATTCGAAAGCCTGTAATTTTTTCTTAAAGATAGGATAAAATAATAAAAAAAATTAATTTTCTAAAGTTGTAAAAAAATCATTAGCAAAAAACCTTCCATTTTTTCAATATTTAGTTTATTTACACAGTGTTTTTTAACAAATTTCCATACAAATTCATACGTAAATTTTAGATTTAAAGCACTTGTGGCAAATGATTTTTTTACCATTTTAGAAAATTAAATTCCAAGAAAATTTGATCTTGTCTGAAAGAGAAAATTACACACTTTCGAATGAGATTAATACCAAATCATTTGCATGTCAGGATCTTATTTTATAGGCGTTCAAAAATGGTCAAAATGGGCATTTTTTGACACTTTAACCGCGATTTTCTCAAAATTGTGACGTGATAGAAAAATTTGAGTGACCGTTTTGGAATCGAGGCACCAGACTCTATCAACTTTTTTTGGTTTCACCCAAAACGCAGCGACAAACCTCAGATTTGTAGAGCGGTGCTATCCATACAACCTATTCCGACATTTACGGTACACATTTTTCGCTGGACATTTGTTGCGGGATGCCTCATATGTGCCAAACTTCAGGAGCCTACGTAAAGTATTTCAAAAGTTAGTGTATTTTCCGCAGACAGACGGACGGACGGACTGACATCGCTAGGTCGTCTTAAAATCGATTGAGGATCATAAATATATTTACTTTATGGAGCCCTAGACCAATATTTCGACAAATTTATATATACCCTCTATAATAAATTCGTATACCGTATAAACGTACCAGACATACACGGTATACGAAGTGTTTTACACAGAAAAATACGAATTATTATATTGACCCTCATATTTGTGAATACAATTAATTTTTTTCACTGAAAGTGCTCCTATACGGAATTTTGTAATATCAACAAACGTTTGTAAATTTTGATTGTTGAAAAAAGAATCTGTTTTTTGCAGCAAAGAAATTACACCAACAGGAACACAATTTGTTGATCTAACAAAAGTAAAAACATCTTAATTTTTTTTCAACAACGAAATTTTACAAACACAAACACAATTTGTTTATCTGACATATGATTCTTTTTTTAACAAAGAAATTTTGCAAAAAAAAAGAATTTTGAAATAAAATTACTTGACTGAGTTTGTTGAAAACAGACACCCCGAGTAAAAAAGAGTTTTATATAGCCGTGACAAATTAGATCCCAAATATGGTGGACACAATTGTTTCAAATATTATCTTCGGTTATCCTACAAGATCTGAACAGATAGTGTTATATATAATATGATACGTAAAATGGGTCTATCTGGTTTTATCAGTTTGATCCGGATTGATACAATATAAAATAAATTGAGACTATAAGACATAAATATGTATGGTAAGATATTGCTCTACATAAAGAACATATTTTTGTATACAACATTATATAAAGTGCATATGATTATATATAATGTTATCCAACTTATATGACGTTATAAGGAGCAATGTATGATCAGTTATAATGGTTTTAAATTATATTTAATCGTATCAGTTTTCGCCAACTGATATAATTATATAGACCCAATTCACGTATCACATTATATATAAGGTTATCCCTCTAGATCATAAAATATACCCGTAGATAATTATTAAAGTAATTGTATCCGCCATATTTGGGATATAATTAGTCATGAACTTTTTTCCTTTTTTTACTAGGGACATTCAATTTCAACTGCTGATAAAATAAAAATCTTTAAATCTTAAAAAAAAAATTCTTACATTTATTTTTACTACAGAAAACAAACTGCAAAATCATTAAAAAGAAGTTGAATTTATTTTAAAACTTTTAGAACGTTATTTGTTTTGAGAGGTAGAATTTTGTATATCAGAGGGGAGTAGGAAAACAACTTTAAGGGAATCACAATGGGCCTTATGGCCTCCGAGTGAATTCACCAAATTGGCGGACACCCATCCAACCTAACCTAACCCATTATGGGTTCGCCCATTATGCTAGAAATTCGGGTATTTATGGATACGGCAAAGTCGAATTTTTATTTTTTATTTATTAATTTTCTTAATTTGCTTAGCAAATACGAGATGGTATATAATTAATAATTTGCTGCAAAAAATTTCGGAAACTAATTAACTTGCAAATCAAAAATGGTTTTCTGAACTTTTAAAAGTCATTTAATTTGTTATCTGATGTCATAGCACTGTGTAATAAAAACACTGCAAAGTAAACACCTACGCTCAAAAGCATCTTAACCATTCCAGTGTGTCTATTGATGTCTAGATGTTTACTTAAATTATTTGTTTGATTTTTTAATACACAAAAACATAAATACGTTGACCATACATACATACAAACATATTGATGAATAATAAAAATAATAAATAAACGAAAAATCGGAATAACTACACTTAACCAATTATTTAAGTAAAATTAACTGAATTTAACAGTTAAAACAACTACCATGGTTTATATTAGAGTTTGCAAATAATCGAGATATTTCATAATCGCGATTACGATTAAAAAAATGCCGTTAACCGCGATTAATCGAATTTTTAAATAATTTGAATTGCAATAGCTTCATTAAAAAACTTTTGTGGAAATTTACATTTCAGAACGTACGAAAATTCAAATACTAATATTTTTAAGAAATAAAATTATAAAGTTCCGAATTTCCATAGCAAAAATAAATCGAGATTTAGGTACAGAATCTTTTTTTTATACCATATCATAGCGCATTCAAACTGCGCTCTTGATGCAGTATAGGAACAATTTTTTATATTTTTTGTTAAGATATTTTTTTTAAAAAACTTATAATACCTTCCGATAGCCAATATTAAACATGATCCGGATGATATACGTCTGAAAGTAGAGATCAAATGTAGTAAAACTGCACTTACAGTTTTTCATTTCGTGATCCTCTTTCCTTTTAAAAGGACTTTAACATTTTTAATTTTTTTTATAAATTATTTCTGAAATATTTGAATTTGTCCTAGGATGCCACTGGTGATGGCAAATGAAAGAGAACGATCTCCCCTATTTTTTTTTATTTTGCCATATCAGGACAAAAGGATTTGAATAAAGTCTTTTTTAAACTTTATCAAAATATTTTGTTGAAAATTTCGAATGATATTGAAGGATAAAGTTTTAAAACGTTGTAACTTACCTCCTTTTTCCTGATATCTAAAAAATATAAAATAGGGAAAATATGGGAGATCCTGCTCTTTAATTTGCCATCACCAGTGGCATCCTAGGACAAATGCAAATATTTCCGAAATATTTTACAAAATATATCCTTAAAAATTTTGAAGTCCTTTTAAAAGGAAACAGGATCACGAAATGAAAAACTGTAAATGCAGTTTTACTAACTTAAGCCTCTAGTTTAAAGTTTGAAAAAATTACGTTATTTGACAAAATTGTATGTCGAATTTTTTACCAAATCCGGTCAAAGAAATTATTTGCATATATTTTTAAAACAAAATTGAGGGGTTACTAAGATTAGAATTAAATTTTTGCTGGAAGTTTTAATGACTTTTACAAGAAAACAGGAAAAAAAAATTGCAAAGAAGTTAAATGAATCATGGGCCAAGATTGTACATGTTTTAAATTCGTCGTAAAAACAGTGTATTTCACTGACAATGATTAATCGTAATCGAGTTATTTTTTTTTTCGATTACGATTACGATTAATTGGCACGATTAATCGCGATTACGATTACGATTTTAATCGTTTTGCAAACTCTAGTTTATATGTAAGGCCTTTTTTGTTGGCATAATTATCAGTGTTCCACCATACAAAGTTCACATTAGTGTTAACGCTCAAAATTCTAGAAGTTAAAAATTAACTTGCATACATTGTGAATGATTCTCTTATTGTTAATGGCTCTCTTTGGTATTAATTAAAAAGATAAATGTTTTTGTGTTGCTTTCAAGCTAAATTGCATTTAATAAACTAATTTTATCAATATTTCATCGAAAATGTGTAATATTTTACAAAACTATTCCAAACGACGCTAAATTAAATTAAGAAATTTATGGATGTTAACGTTTTGTTTTTTTCGTTTTGATGCATGTTAACAATCTGAGTTTGCCAACAAAAAAGGCCTGTAGTTAAATCAACAGACATGTGTACATGTGTAATAGGGTGGGTCGTATTCCAACAAAGTACTTAGATCAAATATTAATAGTGCGGAAAAGTTGGTACAAGATAATACAATAATTTTTAAACCAAAATGATCAGAATCGGTCTATATCTTCTGTTTGCACATCGCGGGTCAAAATTGGGGTTTTTGAAAAATGGACATAATTTAAAAAAATATTAAAAAAAAATATAAAAAAAAAATCATTTGAAAACAAACAATTTTTTTTTTGTAATGCATTGATTCATAAATGCTCAGATAAAAATTTTTAAGTTTGTCGAATATCGATAACTCGCCCAAACGTGAGGCCCAAAAAAACACAAATTTTTAGCATGGAGCTCAAAACTACTTTTTAGAACTTTCAAATTTTTAAGAAACAAAATCCCGAAATGTATTAGTTTATCTACTTGATTTCATTGAATACATTCCAGGATTGTACAAAAAAAATGTTCCTTCCTTCGTTCAACTGTTGACAAGTGTGGACGTGTTTTTAGAGTTACTCCGTGCTAAGTATTAATTAAATAAATAAAATAGGTTCTGTGATATTTTCATGAACACATCAAGGAAAATGAAAATATGGACACAAATGATACCGATTTAATTCGACTGGTGCTAGTCTAAAGGTTGGGACCTTGGAGTCCGGACTTGAATCTGGTAAGGGTGCTCACCCCATTATTGGTGACAAAAAGAGAAAGAAACTTAAGCCATCAATGGTAAGGCACAACCAGACAAGGCTTTGTTTGAAAATAATTAACATATTTAGCCAACGCGATGGAGCGACGCTCTCCGAACGTTACAAGCAAGAGGTTCTTGACGTAACAATTGTATCAGCTACATTATCTGCACTCAGAAAATTATGTAAGTTACTACATGTTAGTTATTTGTATATTTTACAGTAGTTAGTTGTTTTCAACTACAAAGTCAGTTGTTTTTGTATGAAAAATATCAAACAACTATTTCTGTTAGTTACTTTAATTCGTTTTTTTGAACAACTAACAAAAAAGTACTGTGATGTAGTAACAGTTATTTAAAGTAGTTAATTTTATTTTTTTTTGTATATCTGAAAAATTTTCAAGGTTTTTTTCAAAAAATAAAAATAAATTTTCGTTTTTTTATTTTTCACAACTTAAAAAAAAAATTGGTTTTCAATTTTTTTTGAAAAAAAAAAAATATATATATTGATTATTTTATTTTTACTACATTTTAGTTGTTTTGACTACAAATGTTAGTGCTTTTTACTACATGAGTCAGTTGTTTTTTTGTCAGTTAAAATAACTAACATTGTTAGTTGATTTAACTGAAAAAGTAGTTGACCCCAAAACAACTTACAAAGTAGTTATTTTAACTGACATTTTCAGTTGATTTTACTAACATAATTTTTTGAGTGTGACAGAATTGAATTTTTTTTGGACGAACATTTTTTCTCACATCATCGCTACATTGAGTTTTTACTCAGGGAGCGTGGCCCGGTTGAGACAGTCTCTAGAAATCTGAGGAGAATAAACTGGGTGAAATATAGGGAGACTTTTTCTTTGCTTTTAGATGAAGTACCCTTATCTGAACCACATATTTTGGCGGGAATTGACTCTCTGGTTGACCATATAACAAATGTTTGTAATGGGTTCCTGGATGCGTCGTGCCCTTCTGCAAAGCCTAAGGGCAAAAAAAAAACGCCTTGGTGGTCAAATTCGTTGCAGGCAAGCAGAGATTCCTGCAGAAAACTCTTTAATAAGGCTAAATCTTCAAAAGGGGGCGAGGACTGGTCTGCACACAGGCTGCAACTTACACTCAAAAAAATACGTTAGTAGATTTACTAATTTTTTTTTGCTAATGCTAGTTAGCTAACTTTTAGCAAATTTTTAGTTGAGATTAGCATGTTAGCAAAAAATTCTTGTAAACTTCATTTAGCACATTAGCAATCTTAAACAAACTTTGAACTAATTTCTTTTGCTAAATTTGAAATTGAGTTGACAACATTTTTACAAGATTTTTTGCTAACATTAGCAAAAATAAATGGTAAATTTTTTTTTTATTTTCAGAAAACTTAAAATGACGCTATCTCGGAAACTAAGCCAGATAGAGCAAAACGGAGGGCATTTTTGGTTCTTAGAATCTCCATACTTTCGCGGGTCCTCTTCACATGTGTGGACCCTAATGGGACCTAACTTTGGATCCAAAAAAGTTTGCATTCCCGAAAATTTTAAAATGCTTATATCTCGGTAAATATTGCCGACACAACAAAAAGTCCAAAAGAATTTTTGTAGCTCTCAACACGTAAAACAAGACCCCAAAATAACCAAAAGCTCTCCGAGTAATATTTTTGAAGTTATCGAGTTTTTTAATTCTCAAGACCCCAGTGATCCCCTATAATCACGTATCTCAAAAACTAAGCAAGGTAGAGCGAAACGGACACAAATTTTGGATCAAAAACTATGACGATTTTTAAGGAACCCAACTAGGTCTAGGCCCATCGGGGTCTGGACCTATTGGGTCCGAACCCATTGGGGTCCTCAAATGTGTATGAACTAAGTTCAAAAAAAAAATCAGTTAACTAATTACACAGTGATACAAAATCGAACTTTCGGAATCGGAATGGGATGAAACCAAAAGCAAATGAAAGCTGACGTTTTCCATAACAAAACCCTCAAGGCCTTTTTTTTTAGGTCAGAGCTAGATTTTATTTTACACACATTTAAAGTTGGTGATTTTAAAGCATTTAAAGTTTTTGTGTACTAAACATGTCCTACTTTTAAGGCCCCTGGTGGTGCCCTTATTGGACATGTAGGGTCCAGTTTCCAAACTTAAGCTCAAAATTACTTCAGCTATGACTGGTATGAATTTTTCTGCAATCGCTCCAGTACCTATTTACTGAATAGCCAAATTATTAAAATAAATTACTGTACACCGTTGCGTATGATTGTTATTTAAAGGCAATTATTAAAATAAACTACTGGACACCGTTGCGTATGATTGTTATTTAAAGGCAATTACAATATTAATCATTCGCCACTAATACAATTTTCAAGCATTTTTATACCCTCCAACCACAGTATGAACGCATTGAAATATCGGTCTAGGACCCTATAAAGTATATATATTATTGATCAGTGATCGATTCTAAGACATTCTAGCGATGTCTGTCCGTCTGTAGAGGACACGATACAGTCCAAAATAAAATAGCTAGACTTCCGAAGTTTGGCACGAATATGTCTTATATTCCTAGGCAGGTTAAGTTCGGAAATGGGCAAAATCGGACCAAGGGGGAAAAAGTTACCCCTTAGAGAACTAAAGCAACCCATGCAAAATACCACTTTTTTATATGATTTTTTGTGTTTTTGTTTTACAAATGCAACATTTTTATGCTACAGGAAGTTCAAAGTCCTGCATTTGGACCCAGAGAATTAGATAATGTCGTTTTTTCGGTCCGACCCCCCTTTTATGGGCGTGAAATAATTTTTTTTAAAATAATAATAAACTTGTATTTCTTTAGTGCATAAAGCATAATAATGAATTTTTAAACACATTTTAGAGAGGAAATTTGCCCCCCCCCCAATTACCACTTTCGACCCCCCCCCCAAAAAAAAAAACGTCCCTGCAATTTTTTTTATAAAAGATTCGGCACTGCCGAATTTAACACTCTTACTTGTTTATTATAATTATAATAAAAGTACACTAATTTCAAATGCGTGTAAAAAAAAATCTAGCTCTGAACTAGAAAAAATCCTTGAGGGGTTTGTTATGGGATATGTCAACTTTCATTTGCTTTTGGTTTCATCCCATTCCGATTTTGGGTGTTGCATTGTGTTATTGGCAAAACGTTTTTGCTAACTTTAGCAAAAAAATTGTGGGTTCAAAATCAGCAAATTTTCTTGTAGGTTTACAAGCTTTTTTTGCTAACATTACAGTTTTTTTTTTTTTGAGTGTAGGAGTTATAAGAAGATGATCAGAATTGCCAAATGTGATTCTTCGAAAAACTTCTGTGGATACATAGAAGACGTTTCTAAGCCATCCAGGCTGCGCAAAGTTCTGGCTTCTTCTGCTTGCACCCTGGGATATCTGAAAGATCCTAATTGGGTGTGGTCTTCCTCCAGTGGAGAGTCGCTGGATCTCCTTCGTGTTTGGAATTGCCATGACGCCATTTCAAGCTTTGGAACGTTCTGACGCCCAAGCCTCTGAAATTGCTTCGGAAATACTAAAAATATGCCAACATTAATCTGGGCGATTAAATGCTTCAGGCTTTATAAATCCACTGGACCTGATGGTATAATCCAGGCTGAGATGTAGCAAGTGTCGGACTATATAGCCCCTTGGCTCTATAATCTATACACAGCATGCATTAGCTGGTCGTATATTCCTTTAAAATGAAGGGATACCAGGGTCGTCTATATCCCGAAGGCTGAAAAAAAAAACACAGCTCCGAAGGATTTCAGACCAATTAGTCTGTCTTCTTTTTTGTGTAAGACAATGGAGCGAATTAGAGCTGCAAAACTATCGATAGTCGTCCCATTCGATATTTTCGATAGTTTGTTTTTAAACTATCGATAGTATCGGATACTTTAAAGAATTGTAAGATTTAGTGTAAAATTACGTTTTTTTTTCATTGCAACTTGGTACTTCTGAACACACAAATGACAGTTTTTGCCGTTCACAGCCATTCCAGTATATTTTACATCAATTCGGCGATCTTCCACCATACCGTGCTTGTTCTGTTCGGACCTTAAATTTCGCAATAACATTAACACGAGATTACTATCATTGCTTCAATACTTTAAAAAGTAGAATTATTCCAAAATGATATCATTGCTTCAATACTTTAAAAAGTAGAATTATTCCAAAATGATATAAAGATTTAAAAAACTGTTCACTTTTTGATTAATTTTTCAGCAAGTGACAATCTTTTTGAAGCTAATGTTTTTTCGACGATAGTATCGCTATCGGGTAAAAACTATCGATAGTCCTTTTAAAGTAAAACTATCGATACTATCGATAGTACCATCGATAGTTTTGCAGCTCTAGAGCGAATGAAACTCATATTTGCGTAGAGTGATTGACCCGAGGTTGCTTTCGACAGGCAACATGCAAACAGCAAGGGTAGATCAACGGAAACAGCTCTTCATGGGCTCGTCGGTACCATCGAGAGATCGCTTTCGGTAAAGGAGTAGACTATGGTGGCCTTTCTTGATATATAGGAGGCTTTTAATAATGTCATCCCAGACTCCATAATTGTGGCATTGTCTGGTCTGGGAGTGAAGCGTGAGATCGTTTTAATGGTGGAAAATCTACTTGCCAATAGACGCATAACGTCTGAATTGGAGCGTCTGTCATATCTCGATTTGAGATATGACAGACGCTCATATGATATGACAGAACACCTCTACAGGGAGGTGTTCTTTCGCCACATCTTTAGAACCTGGCACTGAATTCAATGCACATGGTTGTCATGTTGTAGCATGTGCTGCCGATGTCGCGATAACGGTAAAGGGAAACCATCTGCCAACATTGAGGGAAATTCTTCAGGGTTCTCTGATAGATCTGAAGAGGAGCTTGGGTTGAGTCTGGCTCGAAGATTGCCGGATCATTGCAGTGTTTACCAGGCAGAGATGCTCGCAATAAAGGAAGTGGCTGACTGGTTGAGCTGCAATATATTGTGTTATTGTTCATTAATTAAGCATGTAAACGATTTAAGGGTGGGGAATTTTCCAAAATGTTAGTAGTAGTCTCTAAACGTTGGAGACGTTGAAATCCCCTTTTTATTAACATTTTTTTCACCACACAATGTGGAATTAATTAACCCTTAACCGCATAATTAACCCTTAACTGCATAATTAACCCTTAACTGCACAAAAGGTAAAATACAAATAAAATAAAGTTTTAAATAATTATATAAAATAGTTAATAGAAATGTCTTCTTCTTGTTATTTGAAATTTATATTTATTAATTTTTTTTTTACATTATTCCTTTTTCAGGATAATCTGCAATACTCTTCGAAAATAAATACGACAACTAAATAAAGGAAATACAAGTTAAACAAAAAAATATATTAGCATAAAGAAACAAAAACAAAAAACATATACTGTGTATATTAAAAAAAAAAAGAACTAAATACTTGTTTAGTTTTATAATGAAACATTGAATGTGATATTTGAAATTATTATTTTACACAAACAACAAAATCAAAAAAAAAGAGGACAACTTTTTAAATAAAAAAGCAAAACACATTTATACCAAAGAACTGGGAATCTAAAAAAAATCAACTTTGACAACAACAAATATAAACAAAAATGGCTGAAAAAATGGAACATTCTTTACAGATGAATAGTCAGAATGATGGTCGTAAAATTCGTAAGTCACCGGAATATCAACCCCAAGTTGTTGTACCAGCCAGCATAACAAGAGAAAGGAGTTTTGTGCGTACTTCTAATCATCAGGTAAATACATAATTCAATTTTTATAATACAGTTTAAGCTAGATTAGATGCCCAGTGTCAGTTAAATAGCTTGTTATCCTACACTAAAAAAAAACTTCGTAAAAATGAAAATTGACATAAGCTTAATGAAAAATGACTCATGTTTTCATTCGAAGACAGGTTTAATTTTATCAATGAAACTGGTTTCATTAAAGTTCCATTCAATGAAAACTTACATGGAAATAATGAAAATATTTGTAGCACTTGTTTAAAACGTTTAATGAAGTTTTTCATTAAATGTATGAAAGTATGCACTAATTAAATGTGGAATAGCAGTAGGTAATACCATATTTGCATTCATTTAAACTAGTTTAATTATTCGTTTTTCCCCTGCAATTCATCTGTCAAAATTAAACGCCGTTTAAAATTGACATTTAAATTGTGTGGGGAAAACGAAAAATTAACTAAATCATTTATAACAATTTTTTATAAGTCACGTGTAACCGTCACTGAAACTATTTAATTTACGTGATTATGAGGTAGAAAAAACACTTTCACATTTTATTTATAGTTTGCACTTACAATTAGTTTTCTAACACAACATTTTACTCCAATTGTAATACATTAGTAAAACCACGAAGTAATATAAAACAGCGCGAGTTTTATTAAATGCGAAATTAATAATGTACGTTTCATTTTAAATTTCGTGTAACAAGTCTGGGCTTAAGTCAAGTTTACGTCCACCCTTCCATTTGCAACTTTAAAGTCCCACCCACTCCCTCGTGGGCGTTTGCCCCCGAGAAAAGTGGTACCACAGGACTCAGGATGAGGTCCTTAGTCGATACACAAAGTTTCATCTGATTTGAAGGTGTAAAACTAGATTTAAGCCACAAAATAAACAACACACTTTCACATATTTTTTTATATTTATATTTCACTCAGCTTTCTCACACTATATCCTTAAGCCGCATTCACAATGTTGGAGTACTCCAATCTGTGGAAAATTTTATATCTTTCCCTTTTGCACTTTCACATTTTTGAATTCGACTATCCCTTTTCAATCCACTCCAGAGTCAAACATGTTCTACTCTGGAGTTTCCAATCTGAGTTAACAGGCCTATGTTAACCGTTAACAGAGAAAAAATACTCCTCTGAAATTGGCAATTCAAAAAATGTCATTAAGAAAAAAATAAAAAAACAAACAAATATGTAGAATTTTCATGATATTTAGAAAAAAAAGATTCAAAAACTTTAAATTTAAATAAATGAATAAAATACACAAAATTTAAAGGCAAAATTTTACAATGTGACAGAACTCCACTCTACATTTTGAACAGTTAACATTTCAATCTGTGATTGAGAGTGGATTGACTCCGACATTGTGAACGTAGCTTTAAATTTTAATACATATGTAAGTAAAATCACAAAATAATATAAATCAACTCGAATTTTAGTAAATATCAGAGTATTTGCTCACGAAAGAAGCTTTCATTTGTGCACACTCATTCATTTTTTGCAATGTTGGCAATTGATACCTTTTCAATACCGTTATCCGTTTCAATACCCTTTAAATTGAATACCGGTACCAATACCAATACCGAAACTCAGTTTTGGTATCGGATACCGGTATCCAAAAACCTTTTCCTTCGGTACCGGTACGTACCGGTATTGAATCGGTTTTCCTAAAAAAACATGTTGTTTTTACAAAAAAACATTAATAAATAATTTTTATTTTTTTTTTGTTTTTAAAAATGAAAAATCGTACTCCAAATGCCTCCCCGAAGTCTTGAAAAATTAAAAAAATCTTTGGGCACCCACATCGTGGATAAAGTAAAAATTTCCAAAAAAAAGTCATACTTCAACCGCTTTGCAGAAGAAAATTATTGATTTTCACGAAATTTTTTTGGAGTCATTTAGACTCTCAGTAGAAACTTTCTGAACCCCTTAGTATAGTTTAGTTTTTTGGAGGTTTTTATTTAATCCGCGATGCGGGTGCCCAAGGATTTTTTTGATATTTATAGGACTTCGTGGTTCAAAAACTATTAGCATTTTTTTTTTCAAAAATTTCTAAAAACAAGTTTTTTACTCAAAATTAAATATTTCTTATCAAAATTGTTAATTTTGTTTCACGTTAGAAAACTATCACTTTAAAAGGGCAATGTGGAGGGTATTCATGGATTCGGCTAACAAGGAATGTCTTCCTGGTGTCACCAGCCGATCTTTATGTAATTGGTTTTATTTTGTAGAGCAGCAAAAATAAACTGACACTTTTTTTTTTAGCGGCCCAAATTCATATTTAGGGGGTGAAAATGAGGGGGGAAAAACGGTAATTCAGTTTTTTGCGCTTATCTCCAATGCTATGCAAATAAACCTAGCCATGTTGCATACCAAATGAAAGGTCTTTTGAAAACCTATCTTCTTGTGCAAGGAACGTGTCCAAACATGCACAACTTTTCGTCATATTGAGTAAAATATGTACCAAAATTTTAGGAAATTTTTGATTATAAGTCAAAAAATATTATTTTTTTTACACGTTGTTAGCATCACAAAATAGGTATTTTAAATACCTTTAATCTGATACCAAATATGCCTATATTAAATTTGAATAAATAGGCATAAATCGTAAAAAACTGAAAAAGGTCAATTTCCCCCCATACAAATCGACCCCCCTAAAAATAAGCTTGGGCCCCTAAAAAAAATATGTGTCGAATTTTTTTTCGTTCTGAACACCATATCCAAATTTCATGAAGATCGGAGGGGGACACCAATGAGACTCTCCATGTAAGTCAAATTTAACTTTTCTACTTTTTTTTACATATATTCTTTAATTTTTCTTAAACAAATGAAACAAATGAAAAATGCTAAAAATAAATATGTACGTAAATACATGTTTAGTATTAAAATTGAAAAAAAAATATTTTTTTGTAAAGTTTTTATGCGTTTTTTATACTTTAACATTTTTTCCAATAATACCGGTACGTACCGGTATCGACGTTTCGGTATCGGTAATACCGTAACCGATTCAACTCAAATACCGTAACCGATACCGAAATAAAAAAAAACGATAACAATACCGATATCGAGACCGTTATTCGTTTCGATTGCCAACCTTGATTTTTTGTGAAAATGAAAACTACGCTGTTTGCGCTCGTATCATTTTATGTGCAATGAAAGAATGAAAGAAGAAAAAATACGTGTGCTGGTGAATGAATGAAAATCCTCATGAGAATTCTCATGAGCATTTTCAAAGTAGGATTTAAGATTTTCACTCACTTACCGAATGAAAATTTTCATTAAAAAAAAAGAAACGTTTACTCACGGCATAACGAAAATTTAAAATTGAATATCTCGAAAACTAAGCAAGATAGAGCAAAACTGAGCAAAATTTCGGATCAGCATAGGGAAAGTTGGCTTTTGAGAAAATTTAGGTTTTGGGCATTTTTGACAACTAATAGCGGATGAACCCGATGTGATAGCGATTTAAAAATAAGTCGAAGGTAAAGCTTAAACATTGCTCTTAAGGATGCGAAACTTATTTGGTCATTCGCCTTAACACTAATAGTATGTTTCCAGTGGCATGATTTGGGCAAATCAGAGTGTTTTGAGGAAATCATGTCATTTTCAACATGTTTTCCCATACATTTTTCAAATGCGCAAAACATCTCAAATTGGGTGTTTTGATACAAAACATGTCGACTTTTTAAACTCACCACTTGTTTTGGTCAGTGCAACACTGTATTTTATATTCGAAAATGAAAGCTACTCATTCGTAGTGAGTGTTTGCTAGAAGAAGAAGACATTTTATTTTTTTTATTATTAAAATAATTTACAATTAGTTGTTAAAGATCTTTATTTAATTATAATAAACTACAAAATTAATTGTTTTTGGTAATTATTTTCTTAATTTTGTTGTTTTAATTATTTTGTAGAGGAAACGTCAAATTAATTACGAAAATTCGTAATTAATTTGACGTTGCAAATCACTTCAACTTGAGTGGAAATAGCTCGAAGTGTTTTGCTCAAATGAAGTGTTTTTGATCTCGATGGAAACATGGTTTAACTTAGTTTATCAACACTCAAAAAAAACCTTGTAAAATTACAAGAAAAACTTGTAACTTTTTTTTGTTTGTTACCCCCTATTTGACAAAAATTCCAAGTCATTTTACAAGCATTTTACCAATAATTTTGTAATTTTACAAGATTTTCACCAATAAAATTTTAAATTTCGTACTTACTTGTTTCGTAAAGATACGAAAATTTACTTTATATTACGAAAAATAAATTAGTTCGAACTTTCGTAAATTTACGAAGCATACGAAAATATTTCGTAATCATGAAACTGTTTAAACCCAAATGACCTATTCCAGACTTTGACACCTTTCATATAAAAAGGGGAGAAAAATTTTCAAAGTTTTTTCGGAACTTGTTTTTTGTGAATTTACAAAAATATATATTTAACTAACTTTCTTAAAAAATATACAAATCTTATATGTAAGAATTTATTTTTGTAATTTACGAAAAATTTACGAAATAATTTCGTAAGCAAAAAGTACGAAACTTTTCGTACAATGTACGAAACATTTCGTTTATATAAGGCATTATTTTTTTCGGTAAATATTTAAATAAATGCATTACTATTTTTTAGGAAAAAAATATACTTGGACTAAAAAGTATTTTCTTTGGAGCCCTTGCAATTTTTTTTTAGTTTTTACTGCAATTTTTTTAATTTTTGATACATATCTTTAGCGCTAAAAACGCGATATTTAGTGCATAAAGTTCCTTATCTGAAGTAATAGTTTTTGGTGTAAAATTTGTTTTATTTATTTCAATCAAAAAATATTTACACTTAAAAAAATTATTCATAGCAAAAGAAAATTTTGCTATTACTCAGAAAAATTTATTGTTTTTTGCTGTCAAATTTGCTAAATTTAGCAATATAAATCTGCGTAACATTCTGATTTTTTTTTTTAATTCCAATATGAAAATATTGGTTTTATTTTTGAATCTCCTTTATTTATTAAAACATTCATATGTGGATAAAAAAATATTTAAAATAGATTTAAATAGTTTTTGTAGCAATGAGAAACTCTGTTTATTATTAGTGCAATTATAGTTAAGTACATTGCTAGGTAAAATAAAAATATATAACTAGTGATAGTGTTAATTTTGGCTGTGCCGAATCTTATTTACCCACCAACACGTTAAAAAAAAATAAAAAATAAAAAAAGGGGCGTCTTTTATGTGGTTTCCCGAGTAAAAATTTTTATATGATGCAATATATAATGATATGTAACACAATATATATTTATACGCAATTTGATCCGAATAATGGTGGATGTTTTTGCATTAAAAAAGATCAACTTGTATAAAATATGATTTGATTTCATCCGAGTTTTGACCAGACATTGATCTAATTGCATAAAAACATGTAAAATCCTAGTGTTTTTTGGTTTGGGTTGAGATATATCACAGGTCAACGATACATTCACCAAACATATAATTTTCTTAAACAAACAAATGTTCGGGTACGCTTCGAACCAGATAGGTGATATACATAACCCTAACAAGGAAATGTTTAGGAACATTTTAAAAAGTTTCTTATACTTTGCCTTAAAAACTTAGAAAATTGTTGGTTAAATGGAAACATATATGTATATTAGAGTGACTCAAAAAAAAAAGTTGCTGATGTACCCCCCTCAAAATGAACTTTGACATGTTTTATGAAGATTCCCAAAATATTTGGGCTCTAGCGATAATCTCCCGTGAGCTAAACCGCGTCAAAAAAGGGTCCAAAAATGGTATTTTTCATGAATATAAAATTCAGTAAATTTTTTTTTGTCCAATGAATGACCAAATATAATAGATATTTAGTAATTCTATGATTCTGCATTAAAACATTTTAAAAATCTAACCACAGACTCGAGATAACGAGATGTTTATGTCAGTTTTTTGATGCTTTTCAATTCGAATTTACTGAAAACTTAAATAACTTTGGTATTTTTTATCTGATTTTCACTTCTAATACATCGTTAGAAAGGTGTTGACCACCGCTTGGGATTTTAGTCAAAAATTACCCCTTAACTGCACTGTCTTACTTTTTTATAACATTTACTTCGACATCATTAAAAACCCATTTTATAACCACAAAAATCGTATCTTTGTGCAGGAAACCCGTTTAATTAATATATTTGGCCACAACTAATTTAACCCATGCATGATCAAAATATTTTGGCAAACATTTTTAAAAAAGTTTTTGCGGAAATTATTGAAAGCTAGTTAAAATACTTTAAAAAAATTATATAATTGATATTTCAATTTATTTGATGCGTTTTTTGCACGAATATATGCGATTAAGACAAAATTTGTTTATATTTTATTTTTAAATTAATTTGCACATACAAATTTCGAAAAAAAAAATTTGACCGGGAATGTGGTACACGTAATAATTATTTGATATTAATAAGCACGTCTAGATAAACAAAAACCCTATTTAATTATATTTTTTTAAAGTATTACAACTAGCTTTCAATAATTTCCGCAAAAACTTTTTTAAAAATGTTTGCCAAAATATTTTGATCATGCATGGGTTAAATTAATTGTGGCCAAATATAATAATAAAACGTGATTCCTGCACAAAGATATGCTTTTTGTTGTTATAAAATGGGTTTTTAATGATGTCGAAGTAAATGTTATAAAAAAGTAAGAAAGTGCAGTTAAGGGTTAATTTTTGACTAAAATAAACAAAACCTTATTTAATTTTATTTTTTAAAAGTATTACAACTAGCTTTCAATAGTTTCCGCAAAAACTTTTTTAAAAATGTTTGCCAAAATATTTCGATCATGCATGGGTTAAATTAATTGTGGACAAATATATTAATTAAACGTGCTTCCTGCACAAAGATATGCTTTTTGTGGTTATAAAACGGTTTTAAATGATGTCGAAGTAAATGTTATAAAAAAGTTAGACAGTGCTGTTAAGGGTTAATTTTTGACTAAAATCCCAAGCGGTGGTCAACACCTTTCTAACAATGTATTATAAGTGAAAATCGGACAAAAAATAAAAAAGTTATTTAAGTTTTCATTAAAATCGATTTGAAAAGCATCAAAAAACTGACGTAAACATCTCGTTATCTCGAGTCTGTTGATAGATTTTTAAAATGTTTTAATGCAGAATCAAAGAATTCCTAAATATCTATTATATTTGGTCATTCATTGGACAAAAAAAAATTTACTGATTTTTTTATTCATGAAAAATACCATTTTTGGACCCTTTTTTGACGCGGTTAAGCTCACGGGAGATTATCGCTGGAGCCCAAATATTTTGGGAATCTTCATAAAACATGTCAAAGTTAATTTTGAGGGGGGTACAACTTTAACTTTTTTTTTGCCCATATAAGGTGAGTCGGTCTAATGTATATACATATGTTTCCATTTAACCAACACTATAGTGTTATACGGTGGCTCGCAGCTTATTTCGCGTGAAAGATATTAGTTAGAAATCAATTCAAGACAAAGTTAACGAAAATAGACCTAATTATTATCAAATAAGTATTTTTGTAAAAAGTCCTTAGTATGTAATTGATCAAGCTTTAATTAAAGATTAATGGCGTTCAGATTGTGTAAATATTGAATGTGCTACGAGGGTCGAAATGGAAATTGAAATTATTGAAAGACCTTTTTTAGAAATTTTTTATTAAAAATATTTCTAGGTCGATTTTATCCAAGCTGAAACATTAAAAATTTTAAAAATAGTCCAATAGTTAATATTCATTTATTAAATAATTTTCCCAAAGACCGAAATAAAACCCAAAATTTTTAAAACACAGTAGACATTCGAATTTTTTGACCTCCAATTCTTTTGGCCACCAATTTTTGGTAAACAAAGAAACGTTGTTTAATAATTTAGTACACCTTAGTGTATAGTAGAGATGCGCGCGTGACACGAATTTTTCGTGATTCACGCGTGAATCACGCGTGATCGTGAGTGAAATTTATTTTTACTCACGTGATCGTGAGTGCGCGTGATTGGAAAAAATAGTTTCGTGCGTGAGCGTGCGTGAGTAATTTTTGTTTCGTGAGTTTGCGTGATTGTTTTGTGCTGTTTGAAACAGAAAACAAGTAAAAGAAATCGTCATTATATTGATTTTAGAGGGAAATTTATACTAAATTGTGATTTAAATTAATTTTTATTATTGTTTTAAGGAAAATCAATACTTTTTGTGCAAGAAATCGAAAAAAGTAAAAAGAAAATTTGCGTGATTATTTCGTGAGCGTGAGAAAAATTTAAGTTACTCACGTGAGCGTGCGTGAACGTAAGCAGAAAAAATAATTTCGTGCGTGATCGTGCGTGAGCAATATTTTTATTTCGTGAGCGTGAGCGTGCGTGAGTCAAAATTCACTCACGCGCCCATCTCTAGTGTATAGGAATGAGATATAAAAATAATGTAACATTTCCTTTGTTTACAAAAAATGGTGGTCAAAAGAATTGAAGGTCAAAAAATTCGGATTTCTTCGACTGCATTTTAAAAATTTTGATTTTTGTTTGGGTCATTGGAAAAATTACTTGATAAATGAATATATTCTTTAAATTTTTAATGTTTCATCTTGGAAAAAATCTACCTAAAACTATTTTTAAGAAATTTTCTAAAAAATGTCTTTCAATAATTTCAATTTCTATTTCGACCCTCGTAGCACGTTTAGTATTTACTCAATCTGGAAGCCATTAAGCTTAAATTAAAGCTCGACAAATTACCTACACAACACTTTTAACAAAATTACTCGTGTGATAATAATTAGGTGTATAATTGTTATCTTTTACTTAAATGGATTGCTAACTGATATCTAACATACGAAATAAGCTGCGAGCCACTGTATATGGAACAGAATAGGATATATATAATTTTATATTAAATTATACAGACAAACATATTTTGTATTGACCCTCATATAATTTTATATCATTATATCAACCGTACACCTTTTAATCGCAATCATGATTTAATTATATATAACTACATATGACTCCATTTAAAAAATTTTGAAAATATCTCACGCGATGTATAATCATATATGATTTATTATGTTTGCATCAAGTTATATATTGGTAGTTCCCAAATAAGGACTGTTAAAACAAATCTTCTTCTATATATATAATTCCCTATTTGTGTGTTCCTCTTTTTTTGTCTATCCAGAGCTTTTTGAAGCCCACTGATGAGCTACAAAGCTGAAAATTGGCATGCATATAGTAAAACACCTGGAGCAGATCCTAACGTAGCCGGATTTTCGATTTTTTGCCTGTGGGCGGAGAAATAATCGAAAAAGTAGGCGTGGCAAAATTAAATTTTTTGACATTTTTGCTTAATTTAAAGCCCCCTAATGACTTAGGAAGCTGAAAATTTCCTAGAATATAGTCCTAACGATGGCGCATATCCCCAAGTAGTCGGATTTAAAATTTTCGCAATGTGGGTGGATAATTGAGGGGAAAAGTGGCGTGGCAAAATTGGGTTTTTTTAACATTTTTACTTCTTTTGAAGCCCCCAAATGACTTAGGAGGCGGAAAATTGCATAGCATTTAGTTCTAATAATAAAGCATATCCTGAAGTAATCGGATAAAAATTTTTTAGATTGTGGAAGGAGAATTAAGAAAAAAATGGGGCGTGGCAAAATTGTGTTTTTTAATATTTTAACTAATTTGAAGACCCCCAATGACCTATGAAGATGAAAATTTACATTTTTGTTTATTTTAAAGTCCTCTAATGACTTAGGATATAGTCCTATCGATGAAGCATATCCTGAAGTAGTCGAATTTTAAGTTTTTGGACTGTAGGCGGAGAATTGAAAGAAAATTGGGAGTGACAAAATTGGGATTTTTAACATTTTAACTTCTTTTGAAGCCCCCAAAGGAAGCGGAAAATGCATAGCATATAGTCCTAACGATGTTGTATATCATAAAGTAATCGGATTTAAGATTTCTCGGCCGTGGACGGAGAATTAAAAGATGAAAGAGCATCAAAAAATTGGGTTTTTAATATCTTAACTAATTTAAAGACCCCGAATGACTTAGGAAGATGAAAATTGGCATGTATATTAGGGTGGGGCGATTTGAACATCTTAATGGGCGCTTCGCGTTTCTGATTCTTGGGATTGTACTGAGCAAAAAAGTCAACTAGACCATACGTCTACGGTGAAAATCGAGCCTCCCGATTTTGACTTGAAGTTTTTTCTCAGACTTTATTTTTTTGGAAAATTTGCAAATATTCTTGGGCTCATATTTCGTAAACTATTTGAAATTTTGACTTATTTTCAAAAGTAAAGTTGTAGCTATTGTCTGGGGCTACAATTTCTCTGAACATATTACTTAGAAAAAACTTCGTTTTCATGGTCAAAATGTAGAAAATTCACCACTTTTTGTAATATTTTTTTTGATATTTTGGCCTATAACAGCCAAACTATTAAGATTTTCGATCCAATATTAAGACAAAAATTGTAGCCAAGACAATAGTTAAGAACTCTCTAGTACATCGCAAAAGCATTAGAATGCTCCTTAAGGCAGTTTTGGCTTTGTGAAAGTGCAAATTTTTTGTGAAAATATTGATAAATTACCATTTTCAGTTGTTCATAGCGCAAAATCATAAAAATGTTCTATTTCTTATTTTTTCCACTTTTTTTTATCCAAAAATATAATGTTTTTTCTTTGTTTTGTTCAATATTTATTTTGAAAATTCATTTAAAGTACAAAGTAATTGTATTGGTAGAGACAAGGTATGAATCAAGAAGAATTACAATTTAGTGTATTTTTCATTCAAAGATTGCCTTCCAAATCTTTTCGAGATTCCATACGAGGCGCTTTCTTTCGGCCTTCAGATACAGATGCCATTATACCTTCACGGTTTTTGTCGATTGAGCGCTCAGCGAAGCTCAGTTAAATCGCATACGTTGTCGCGAATATACAATATTTTTTTGAGTGCCAATGTACGAATTTCTTTACAATCATTGTATAACATGCTCAACAAAACATTTTCACTATGTGCGAAATAGGAATTATTCTGTATTACGGGATTTATGATGTTACGTAAGTTGTCTGGTAAATATTGCGTCCACTGGATGAATTTTCCAAGCAGAGCACTACCGTATACAGCCGAATTGTAGTATTTGACATTGAAATACATGGGAACATACACTTTCATGATGTACCTTGCCAAAATTTGTAAATTTTGTGATGGATTTTCTGTCGCAATATACACACGGAGCAATCTACTAGCTTTTGTTATCCATCTCGAATGTCCTACTGTTCCAGGTTTGATGTTTGCAAGATTAATTGAGCAACTACCATTTGAAACGGCTTGGGCAATTTGGTATAGATATTTAACGTCCGTAGAAAGTTGATTTTCAGCATCTGTACTCATTGGAGGAATGTGTTCAAGTGGAATAAGTTGAAAATTTTCGATAACCTGAAAAATGTTTAGATTATTTAAATAAAAAAATTACAAAACTATATCGTATGCGAAGGCTTATGTTCTAGATTTGATGATGACGCTGATGATTCTGGCTGCATCTCCATCTCCACATTCTCTGTATTATCAGAATCCACTGGATTATCCATATTTTTTATATCTTAAATTTTGTAGTAGCACTGCACAGTTTATACACGAAACAATTATTTCTAAAACTTACATTCAAAAACTATAATAAGTAAAGACTAATTATGGGACCGTTCCTTTTGACGTTTATAGGTGGGGTTAGTTGTTTATATGGTATCTGGGAAAGCTGGATGTTTTGTTTACCTTTTATTTTTCGCTATGAACAACTGAAAATGGTAATTTATCAATATTTTCACAAAAAATTTGCACTTTCACAAGGCCAAAACTGCCTGAAGGAGCCTTCAAATGCTTTTGCGATGTACTAGAGAGTACTTAACTATTGTCTTAGCTACAATTTTTGTTTTAGTATTGGATCGAAAATCTCAAGGCTTTGGCTGTTATAGGCCAAAATATCAAAAAAAAATTACAAAAAGTGGTGAATTTTCAACATTTTCGACTTTTTGGCCATGAAACCGAAGTTTTTTCTAAGTAATATGTTCAGTGAAATTGTAGCCCGAGACAATAGCTACAACTTTACTTTTCAAAATAAGTCAGAATTTCAAATAGTATACGAAATATGAGCCCAAGAAAATTTGCAAATTTTCCAAAAAAAAATAAAGTCTGAGAAAAAACTTCAAGTCAAAATCGGGAGGCTCGGTTTTCACCGTAGACGTATGGTCTAGTTGACTTTTTTGCTCAGTACAATCCCAAGAATCAGAAACGCGATGCGCCTATTATGATTTTTTTCCTTCCTTACTAATCGCCCCACCCTAATGTATATAGTAGGTTTCATGGGGAAGATCAACACGAACCTGGATTTTTGATATCCAGTGTATGGGTGGAGAATAAGAAAGGCAAAGGGGCGTGGTAAATTTTTTTCCATCTATTTTCGTACATATAATTTTTTTTTCTTATTTTTTGTGTATCCAGCGCTTTTTGAATTTCATTAATGGACTTATAAGCTTAAAATTGGCATGTACTTATATAGTAAAACACCAGGGGCAGATTCTTACGAAGCCGGATTTTTTGCCTGTGTGGCAAAAAAAAATTTTTTTGTAACATTTTAGAGTATTTTTAAGCTCCGCCCCTATGAATTAGGAAGCTGAAGTCCCTAACATGTAGTCCTAACTATGAAGTATATTCTAAAGTAGTCCGATTTAACATTTTTGGACTGTGGACGGAGAATTAAGAGGGAAACGGGCGTATAGTACGAGTATAGTACTAACGATGGAGCTTATCCTAAAGTAGTCAGATTTAAAAGTTTTTAAATATGGACGGAGAATTAAGAGAAGAAATGGGCATGGAAAAATTATATTTTCACATCTTACCTAATTTTGAAGACACCTTATGACATTGAAAGATAAAAATGGGGATGCATATGGTACGGACTATGGCAAAGATGGATATCCAGTGAAAGGGCGGAGATACAAAAAAAAAATCCGTTGTGAATTTTGTTCAGTTTATATATATAATCTGCAGGCGCGGATCCAGGGGGGGGGGGAGAATGGGATTTCTCCCAAAATGATTTCAAAAAAAGAAAAAAAGAAAAAAAAGAAAAAAAGAAAAAAAGAAAAAAAGAAAAAAAGAAAAAAAGAAAAAAAAGAAAAAAAAGAAAGAAAGAAAGAAAGAAAGAAAGAAAGAAAGAAAGAAAGAAAGAAAGAAAGAAAGAAAGAAAGAAAGAAAGAAAGAAAGAAAGAAAGAAAGAAAGAAAGAAAGAAAGAAAGAAAGAAAGAAAGAAAGAAAGAAAGAAAGAAAGAAAGAAATAAAGAAAAGGAAAAATGAAAGAACAAGGAAAAAGGAAGGGAAAGGAACAAACATAAAAAGAAAATGGTATATGTGTGCTGAGGATTTACAGCACACATAGCCTCTATAAAATGTTTCAGAATTAAAGAAATTGCGCATGAGAAACTTAATTGACATTCAAGTCGTGGGAATTTTCTAACCAAATAACTATCCTTATCATTTTCTAAGGAAAATAGTATTATCTCTAATATTTTTTTTAGAAAAATGTCTCAGAATTCCTGACTTTATCTTTAGGAAAAAATGTTGATACTTATTTTTCTCTGAATGTAAGAATTTTTTTATTTAAAAAGTATATCAAATTTTAGGAAAAATCTCTTTTCTATAGAAAAAATTCCTCAGAAACTGGAAATTATTCCTTAGAAAAAAACGTTTCAGAATCTTACAAGAATTTTTCTGCAAAAAATTTCTCAGAATTGGATAACATTTCTACAAGAAAACGTTTCAGAATCTGGGTTCTTCTATGGGGAAATATATTTTTTTTTATGGAAAATTGTTTAAGAATATGAGAATTTGTCTTTTTAAAAAAAATCTTTTAGAATCAACGAATTTTTCTTTAGGAAAAGTTTATCAAAATCTTAAATTTTTTTTATAGGGAAAATGTTTTATAGCTTTTCTATAGAAAACTATATCAGAACCTGATATTTTTTTTAGTACAAAATATTTCTAAGAATCAGAATTTTTTTTCTAATGAAAGATTCTGAGAATTTTTCTATAGGAAATATGTCTCTGAATATTTATTTTTTTTTAAGTTTCAGAACCTTAGAAAACATTAGAAGGCATTATAACCATAAACTTTTTTTATTGAAAAATGCTTTAAAATTAAAGGTCTTATTTTTAGAGAAGTGTATCAAAATTTTTTCATAAAATGTTTTGGAAACTGATAATATTCTTTTACAAAATATGTTTCAGGGTCTAAGAATTTTTAAATAAAAAAAGTTTTTAGAATCTGAGAATAAGTTTAAAATATGAGACTTATTAATTATCAGAATTTGGAAACAATTTTTATAGAAAGAATGTCTCAGAATATCAGATTATTCCTATAGAACAAATTTTAAAAATCTGAGACATTTTCTATAAGAAATATTGAATCTGTGAGATTTTCTGCAGAAAATACGATCTACGAATTAAAAAAACTTTTTTACATCAAAGGGTTTAAAGTTCTAATAAATATATCAGAAATGGATTATGTTTTTATGTGAAAAATATTTTAGAATCTACACAGAAAAAAATATCGTAAAATCAAGAGTAACAAAACAAATTGTTACCAACGAAATACGTGTTCAACAACGTTTTTAATTGTATCAACAATGTGTATTGTTAATGTGACAAAAATACGGTTTTATTTCCAATTAAACGCATGAATTAAAATCATTGTTAAAGATTCCACAAAATTCACATTAATAACACAAACAATTTATAAACTCATTTAATCAAGCACAAATATAAGCGACGATAGCACGGTGGTAGTGTGCTAAACTCGAACCATGAAGGTTTCGAGTTCGCTGCCAGTTGGCGAAACAGTTTTTTATTTTTGTTTTTTTTTTATTTGAGACTATTTTTTTGTTAGCCTATTTTTAGACTTTTTTAAATTTGTGTGATGCAACATTATTATTTATTTTTAAATATGTATAATGCCACATTTTTTATTATTGTAACGCAAAAAGTGCATATTGAAATCACAGACACCTTATGTACGCATTTAGTCAACTTTAAATATACATGAGGAATAGCACGGTGGTAGTGTGCTAGCTTCGAATCATAAAGGTTGCGGGTTCGCCGCCAGTTGGCGGAACTTTTTTTTTTTTTTTTATTTCCAATTTTAGTTTTTTTTTTTATCATTCTAATTGTAGACTGTTTTAAATATGACGTTTAGTCAAATACAAATATGTATAAGGATAGCACAGTGGTAGTGTGCTAGACGCGTAGCACGAAGGTTGCGGGTTCGATGCCAGATGGCGGTAGACATTTTTATTTTTTTTATTTATTTTTTTTTTCTATTTTTAGATTATTTTTTATTCTATTTTTAGATTTTAGATTATTTTTTATTCTATTTTTAGATTTTACAAATTTTTCAATTAATTTCATTGTTAATGTAACAATGAATGAAGTTGATTTTTTTTTCAAAAGTTACAAATGTCATTGTTGTATTGACAAAATGCAATGTAGGCTCAGTTTCAATTAAATGTTTAATTGTATTAACAATGAAATTAATTGTATTGACAATTTTTTTTTTCTGTGTAAGAGTTTTTCTGAAGTAAAAATTTCTTAACATCTGAAAAATTTTTTTTCGGAATATTGGAATTTTAGTTGAATTTTTTTATTTTTTAAATAAGAATTTTTATATAAGCTACTTTTTATGACTGTAAAGGCATAATATTAATATTTTCCCATACAAACCTAGAACAAAGTTCCAAAATTCCAAATTCTCGAGAGCATTTCTAAAAATTTTAAAATAAAGTCTAATATCTTTGAATTTTTTTGTTTGTTTGTATAAAAAATATTGTGTTTTGACTGTTCAAGCATAAAAATTGGCTTATGACAGTCACAGTCAGTCGTAATTGTGAATAGGTCCTTTTATTTGACTATAAAAGGCCCTATTTATGAAGTAAATCGGTCAGTTAGGTTCCCTTGTGAAAAATTTTTTGTATAAAAAAGTTCTCCAAAATCGAAAAGCTGGATCCATTTGTTAAGTTTTTAGGTATTTTCTTGAATACATTTGAAAAAAAAAACTTTTTTTTGTGCTTTTTTCTTATTTACTCAATATTGAAAATATTAAATTCACAAAACACTACCCCCCCCCCCCTCGACGACCACCAAAACTTTATTGCTTTACGAAATTTTTTGGTAAAAAAAAATCTCCCCCCCCCAAATGAAATTCCTGGATCCGCGCCTGTAATCTGTAACGTAGCCGGAATTTCGGCCTCTAAGACAGGGGGAGTGGCGGAAGACGGCGAAATTTAGTTTTTAAACATTTAGGTGGTTATTCTTAAAAACTAAAATATAACTAAAGTAGGTTTATTTGACAGATATTGCAGGCATATTTGTGAAATAAACCTACAATAAGTCTACGATAAGTGTTATGAATAACAGCCTCAAACTATTTCTAAAACCCCTAATGACTAAGGATGCTGAAAATTGTAAAGCATAAAGTATTGACAATGGATCATATCCTTATGAATTCAGATTTAATATTTAAACTGTGTACGGAGAATTATAAGGAAAAATATATGTGAAAAAATTGTGTTTTTTTTAACATTTTAGCTAATTTTAAAACCCTTTATGACTAAGAAATATACAAATTTCCATGTATTTAGGAGTGACGATGGGACATATCCACACGATGGATTTTTGACATCCGGTTTAAGGACGGAGAGACGAAATGGGCGTGCTAAATTTAGTTCTAAAATTTTATCAATAAAACCTTTTATCCTCATTAAATTTTTTTCCAGTTTAGGAAATATATTGATGTAACTCAATGTAGCAATATTAAATTTTTGAAGCACAAAACATAATTTTTTATAAAGTTTAGTAAAAAAATTATTAAGAAAAGTGATTTGGTGTTCCGCCTGGCAGGGACATGCTATTCGACTAGTTGAATATACATTAGAGTGTCCCTTATTTTGGAAATGTTGGAAATCTTGAGACGGTACCCGCTCATTTTTTTCCTTTTGACTTAAAAATAACTCAGGAAAAATTTTACGCCCCTAGGACCACGCCTTCCCTACGCGACGGGGCCTTAAAGAGCGGGGCCTTAAAAATCATTTTTCCATACAAACCAAAAAAATTTTTTTTTGATTTTTAATTTTTTTGTTATTATTTATTATATTACTTGGTTTGCTTATTCACGACAAAAAATTTGATATTGGTGGGATAAGTCTTTCAGCGCTAAAAAAATTTTCGCAAAAAAAAATTTTGAGCCGCCGGGGTCCTACAGTAAAAAATTTTTAAAAAATATTTTTTTTTAGTTTTGACCAGCAACGGGTTTAGCTGCTATGTTGCTTTAAATGATATATATTCATAAAAAAATATTTTTTGTATCTGTGACATCTTTATCGTGTTCTAAAAAAGGGTAAAAAATGCATTGTTGATTTATTTCGATACACGATAAAGATGTCACAAATATGAAAAATATTTTTTTTGGAATATATATCATTAAAAACAACATAACAACTAAAACCGTTACTTTTCAAAACTAAAAAAAAATATTTTTTAAAAATTTTTTACCGTAGGATCCCTACGGCTCAAAATTTTTTTTTCGAAAAAGATAAAGATGTCACAGATATGAATAATTTTTTTTTTGGAATATATATCATTTAAAGCAACATAGCAGCTAAAACCGTTGCTGGTCAAAACTAAAAAAAAATATTTTTTAAAAATTTTTTACTGTAGGACCCCGGCGGCTCAAAATTTTTTTTTGCTAAAAATTTTTTAGCGCTGAAAGACTTATCCCACCAAAATCAAATTTTTTGTCGTGAATAAGCAAACCAAGTAATATAATAAATAATAACAAAAAAATTAAAAATCAAAAAAAAATTTTTTTGGTTTGTATGGAAAAATGATTTTTAAGGCCCCGCTCTTTAAGGCCCCGTCGCGTAGGGAAGGCGTGGTCCTAGGGGCGTAAAATTTTTCCTGAGTTATTTTTAAGTCAAAAGGAAAAAAATGAGCGGGTACCGTCTCAACATTTCGAACATTTCCAAAATAAGGGACACTCTAATATACATATTATCGCAATTTTCTATATTTAGCAATTCTAGATTATGTTTTGAAACTTTAATAATTGTTAACAAACACACTGCAAAAAACGAACTTGAAACATTCACATTGACAATTAGTGATTTCGAATTTTATCTACTTTTATTCTACAGCAAATTTTATTAAGAAAGTTTAATTTAACAATTAATCTCCTGTTATCTTTGTATTTCAACCCAATGTGCGTTGTTGTTGACATTGAAGAAAACTCATATTAATTATGTTTATAATCAAAATGGTGCAATCATAAATTAATTTAAAAAAAATATATTTTTAAAATCAAGATCGAAATATCGTTGAGGGTTTTCTGATTTTCTTTATATTATTCACACAGATTCTCTATGGAGTCATTTACAGATTTCACTAATCAAATAGAAAATATTAAAAAAACTCGCGATTTTATTCACGATTTTCGTTTTTAAAAAGGCAAAATCTGTTTAACTTTGAGTAGCTGTATTTTCTAAACTACTAATAGCATTTGAGCAATCTAAAGTGCATACGATCTATTTTGATATCTGATAAACTGCAAAAATATTGGCGTTTCAAAAGTGCATTTTATATGCAAACCCCATTTATTTTTGTTTTTAATTAGCATACCTGGAAAATTTAGGATTTTTGCTGCAAAAAAAAAATATTATTTTTTATTTTTTTGTTAATAAAAAATTCCTTAAGTTCTCCTTATAAAAAATTTTAATCTTTGAATTATACCAAAAAAAAAAAAAAAATCATATCGTTTTAAACAGTTATATTTTCTTATGTACTAATCGTATCTTATTGTTTTTAAGCACATTAAAAAGATATATATATATTTATACCCTACACCACACTGTGGTACAGGGTATAATGAGTTTGTGCTGATGTTTGTAACTACCCGAAATATTGGTCCTAGACCCACCTTTAAGTATACCGATCGACTCAGAATCACTTTTTGAGTCGATTTAGCGATGTCCGTCCGTCCGTCCGTCTGTCCGTCCGTCCGTCCGTCCGTCTGTCTGTCTGTCTGTCTGTCCATGTAAACGGTGTAAACACGATACAGGTCGCAATTTTTAATCAATTGACTTGAAATTTGAAACTTAAGTCTCTCTTGGCCCAAGGACGAAGCCTATTGAAATTGGAAAAAATCGGTCCATATTTAGACCTAGCCCCCATACAAAGGTCCTCTTTAGTTTTGGCTCAAATGACTCTAATAACCGTATTATAGAAGGTATCGCTTTGAAATTTGGATGGTAAACATGTTTTGTCTTCACATATCATCATTCCGAATTTCAAAGAAATCGGACCAGTTCTTCTTGTAGCCCCCATACAAACCACCTTCCCGATTTTCACATAAATGTCTCAAATTTCATGAAAATAGAAAATATTTAATTAAAATTTTGTTTGTGTATGTTAAACGCGTACTTAAATAACCTTATCAAATCTGATAATCATCGGACCAGTTTTGGACTCAGGCCCCTTGTGAAAATTTCGCCCGATGTTCAGTTAAAGCGGTTTATTGTCAACAAATAGAAGCCTATTTCACTCAAATTTGATTTGTGAGTGTTTTCTTCACTTATTAAAGGTTTTACAACATATAGATCTAATCGATCCATGGGACCTATTTTCCGGGAAACCTTGGTGTAGGGTATTATATGGTCGGTCTTGACCGACTATAATTTTCTTACTTGTTTTTATCCATTTAATGACCGCAAAAATTTTAGTGTTTCAAAAATGCATTTTATATGCATATGTTTATTTTTTTTAATAATCATATTCGAAAAGTTTACAATTTTTACTACAAAAAAATGTTCTCCTAAAAATTTTAAATAAATTTACTTAAAATAAATGTTTCTAATAACATTTTAAATTAAACCAAAAAACTTAAAATAACATGATTTTGTAAAAAAAAATTAAACAAGTAAGAAAGTTATAGTCGGTCAAGACCGACCATATGATACCCTACACCAGTGTTTTCCGGAAAATGGGTCAAAATCCAAACATGGACCGATTGGATCTGTCTTTTGTTAGATCTTTACTTAGTGTAGAAAACACACACAGATCAAATTTAAGTGGAATTGGTTTATTTTTTTTGTTAATATACCGATTTAACTGAATATCGGTCGAAATTTTTATAAGGGGGACTTAGTCCAAAAATGGTCCAATTATATTCCGATTGGATTAGGTAACTAAAGTACACGTTTAACACCTAAAAATTAAATTTTTATCAAATATTTTCATTTTTATGAATTTTGAGGGAATTATGTGAATATCGGGAGGGTGGCTTGTATGGGGACTACCAGAAGGACTGATCCGATTCCTTTGAAATTTTGAATGATGATTCATGCATACAAAATTTGATTACCTGCTAAATTTCAAAGCAATATCTATTATAATACACTCATTAGAGTCATTAAGCCGAATCCAAAGGGGGCGTTTGTATGGGGGCTAGGTCTTAACATTGGGTGCTAAAGTTTCAAATTTCAAGTCAATTGATCGAAAATTGCGACCTGTATCGTGCTTAAACCGATAGATGGACAGACGGACGGACGGACATCGCTAAATCGACTCAAAAAGTAGTTCTGAGTCGATCGGTATATTTGAAGGTAGTAGCAAGAACAATATATATAAGAGGATATTCAATGTTCTAACGCCAAAATAAGTTTGGCGTCTTGGCGTCTTGGCGTTTCTTACATAGGCCAAAATAAAAGGGTGTCAGGTGTTTTTTGCGTTTTGGCGTCTCGGCATCACTTACTTAGGCACAAAATAAACTGATGTCTCTGTTTGGCGTCATGGCATTTTTGGAGATTAGGGGATATTGAGGGGAGATTTAGGGGAGATTTATTATTCTTGGGTGATAGTGGTGATCAAGAACAATAAATCTCCCCTAAATCTCCCCTAATCACCAAAAATGCCATGACGCCAAACAGAGACATCAGTTTATTTTGTGCCTAAGTAAGTGATGCCGAGACGCCAAAACGCAAAAAACACCTGACACCCTTTCATTTTGGCCTATGTAAGAAACGCCAAGACGCCAAGACGCCAAACTTATTTTGGCGTTAGAACATTGAATATCCTCTTATATATATTGTTCTTGGTAGTAGTATGTCTAGGAACAATATTTCGGGTAGTTACAAACATCAGCACAAACTCAATATACCCTGTACCACATAGTGGTGTATAGTATAAAAGACAAAAATACCTTTCTAATATGCTTAATAACAATAAGATACGATTAGTACGTAAGGAAATATAACTGTTTAAAACGATATGTTTTTCGTATAATTTAAAAAAAAAAAGTTTTTATAAGGAAAACTTAAGGATTTTTTTTTTAATATTAAAAATAGCAACAACTGTTCATTGTAAGGAAGACATTTTTTTGTACCAAAAATCCAAAATTTTCCAAATTTGCTAATTAAAAAAAATTAAAAGTGGTTAAAAGTTTCGCAATATGAACTTCAAAACTGCATTTGCATATAATATGTACTTTTGAAACACCAACATTTTTGTAGTTTATCAGATATCAAAATAGACTTATACCCAATTCACACCTGAGGTGAAATTTCTTTCAAACCAGATTTCGATCATATGGTCACAGACTAATACAGACTCGACATAAGTGACAGGTGTCAAATAAGTTTTCCTTAACCATACGGTTAATTTTCTCAATTTATTCTACGAGTTAGGTTAGAAAGAGAAAGCTAATATAACGCTCCTTAAGAAAAATAGATGCCAGATCGGTTTTTATTGTTCCACTCACTCCTAAGTCGAAGAAAGTGTTGCTATGTTAGCTTAAAACTAGCTAAAAAACGCTCTGTTTTCTCCTAAAATCTCTTAGTTTTTCCCCATTTTTTACTATTAAACTCTACTGTCGAGTCTGTCTATAGTCTGTGATATGGTTGTGTATAAAATGATACAGACCATATGATCGGAATCTCGTTTGAACGAGATTTCACCTCAGGTGTGAATAGGTCTTTACATACTATTCGTATGTGCTTTAGATTTTTCAAATGCGATAAGTAATTTAGAAAACACAGCTGCTCAAAGTTACACAGATTTTGATTTTTTTTTACTATTTTAAAGTCGAACATCGTGAATAAAATCGAGAGTTTTTCGAATATTTTCGATCTGATGAATGAAATCTGTAAATGGCTTCATACAGAATCTGTATGAAAGATATAACAAAAATCGGTAGACCATCGGTCAAGAATGTCTGCTGGAATGAACAGTATATCGTTCATTATATTATAAAACTCAAAATTGAGACTTTTAAAAATGAGTACGAAAATTTTGGATTTGACTACGATTGTTAACTTTAACGTACTTATTTAAATATGTATCTAAAATATTAATTACTTTTGCTTATCTATTTACAGAATATCAATAAAAGACGCAGCTTGGCTTTCAATCTTCAGACTGGTGGTAACAATCAATCTGGACAAATGCGTGGTAAACCAACGATGGACATTTATAGACCACCAAGTAAGTTAAACTATAAAGTATGTTGTTACCTGAAATGCAAACGGACGTAACTAATTAAAAATTCAAAAAAGTGTTAATTGATTTATTATTGTGTATTTCACCATAAACTATTTTAAGTAGGGATGGGCGATTAATCGATTAATTAATCATTCTGATTAATCACTTTCTCGATTAATCAAATAATCGATAAATCAAAGTTTCTGATTAATCAGAACTATGATTAATCAATTAATTTGAATTTTGATTAATCAAAAACGAATAATTTTATTCAAAACTAAAATATTTTCAAAAATTCTAACAAACAAATTTTGAAATAAAAAAAAAATATACCAAACTCACAAAAAAAATAACAAAGAAAGAAATTAAACAACATGCAAAGCGAGAAGGCCAAACGAAATAAAGATAATGAAAAATGAATTTTCGCAAAGACTTAGAAGATGAATAATTTGCGAAAAATTGCCTTACACCCGGTCTAGATTAGCAACCAACAAAGCAACCATAGAGGGTGTTCAGTGTTACATTTGACGTTTACAAACGCCAAACTCGATAGTAAGCAATGGTTAGCAATTCCATATAGACACTTGATTGCTAGCAATCTATAGTAGAACAGGCGCTCTACCATCAATTGTATACCATCATTGTATACAACTGTCCGGATTAGCAATCACAGCCATTACTATCGATTGTGACGTATGATGGAAGTGATGATTGCTAATCTAGAACGGGTGTTACATGCGACCATGGATACAGTTAGAACTTTTTAAGGGGCTCATATTTTTATACACTGGTATCCTTCCATCTTGTGTTATTTTGTATTACAAAACGTTCAGATTGTGTCTCTTTAATAAATACAGAGAAAGAATCATTTCCCAATACAAATTGCAATGGGAAATAACAATTTCAAGCGCATTAGAATGTGTCTTCAAGATATTTTACGAAATTGTTCATCTAACTGGCCAAAGGATGGCTGGTTCATGATACGATCTAGCCCCTTACAAACGTATCTGCCTAAATACGTTTTTTTAGACATGGTTTATAAATGTGTCTTTATGTTTATCTGACCAAATAGAACCCATTCCTATAATCATGTGCCTTTTTAATAAATGCTGAAAAAGAATCATTTCCCAATACAAATTGCCATGGGAAATAACAATTTCAAACGCATTAGAGTGTGTCTTCTGAATATTTCAACGAAATTGTTCATCTAATTGTTCATTATTTGTTCATGGTTTATAAATGTGTCTCTATGTTTATCTGACCAAATATAGTCCAAGCCCCTATTTAAACCACTACCCGGCATTCACCAAAGTCTCTCCAAATATGTATAAACGTCGGGTAACATATTGGGACTTTAAATGTTAAAACAATTAGGAAATTAAAAACGAAAAAAATAAACAAACAAAATGTTCAACTATTCAAATTTTGAATATTCTATTTCCTGATTAATCAATTAATCATGAATTTTGATTATTCAAAATTTAAATTATTCGATTAATCATGATTTTGATTAATCAAAATTTATGATTAATCGGTTAACTGATTAATCAAGATTTCGATTAATCGAAATGATTAATTAATCGATTAATCGCACATCCCTAATTTTAAGTGATTACGGACGGACATTTTGACCTTAAACTATTCTAAAACTTGACGTGCTAGGGAGTTACTGAAAAGAGATTTGTATTCAGTATACACTGAAAAAACGAATTGTTGTATTTACCCCCATATTTGTGAATACAATTAATTTGTTCACTGAAAGTGCTCCTATACGAAAATTTGTAATATCAACAAACGTTTGTAAATTTTGATTGTTGCAAAAAGAATTTTGTGTTTTTCAACAAAGAAATTCAACAAACACTATTTGTTGATCTGACAAAAATAAAAAATCTTAATTTTTTTCAACAAAAAAATTCAACAAACACAAACACAATTTGTTGATCTGACAAATGATTTTTTTTTTCAACAAAGAAATTTAATAAACACTATTTATTGACATGATAAAAGAATTTTGAAATAAAATTACTTGGCTGAGTTTGTTGAAAACAAAATCGAAGTTTTGTATTATGCACTAACAGGCGGCCGTTTTTACTAAATGTTTGGTTGATATCATGTTTGGTTGATTTACAATTGATTTTGTTGATTTAAATTTGACAATTTTATTTTCTGTGTACTGACAAAACACAATCTTTCATTTGAACTTAACTTGAGCCAAATCAGATCATTTTAACCCGTGGGGCCCTTCGATCGAAGTTTTGCATTTTGTCCATCAAAATTTTTGATTTTTTTAAAATAATAAATAAATAAAAATATCTCGCTATACCTTGTTTTTATTAATTTTGGCATGCTGAATACAAATATCAAAAAATATCTGAAATCGAATGAGCAGTTTTCAAGTTATCGCCATTTGAAATTTGTCAAAAAAATTCCAAAAATTGCAGCTTTTTCCTACGTTCAAGATTTTTTTTTTTAAATCTTAAAGTTTTGTTTCTGTTAACTTTTTTATAGATTTGGTGACTATCTTTCATTTAAACTTAGTTTGAGCCAAAAAAAAGTCCATTTTAACCCATGGCGCCCTTTGATCAAAGATGGGCGGCACTGGTTAAAATGAGCGGATTTGGCCCAAATAAGGTTTAAATTAAAGACTGTCTCAAGCTCTATAAAAGTATGATTTGTCGCAAGACAGTTTTCTTTTAATTTTTTTTTTTTTTTAATTTCATAAATTGAAAACTTTTATAGCCGGGCGCCACGGGTTAATTTAATCCGATTGACATGAAATTTATACTACAGATTTTTAAGTCCACTAAAATAAAAATTTGCCCGGACACTTGGAAAATCAGAAGCCAAAAAATGCCACTTTAATGAACATATTAAAAGGATGGAAATGTTTTTTTTTAAGGCCTTAACATTGATGTGTTGGACGAAAGAAGGGTTTTTTAAGTAAGTTTTTGTCCAAATGTGTAAATGTTGAGTTTCTTTATATGAAGAAGTATATTTGTACGACCCCCAAAATCCATAAATAATATTCTTAATTAAGTTTAAGCCGACATGTGTTTTTGCGCAAACTCATTCCTGTGAGCTTGGATTTTATTCAGATTTTCCCGAAAGGCCACAATCTTTCATAAGGTTACAACCCTTTTTTAAATCACCGAAATAGCCCCTAAACAATAAAATTTCAGAACAATCAGAGTGTATGATATTCCTTTTAAGTGGAGGTTATGAAAAGTGGAATCAAAAAAAAAAAAAGAAGTATTTGCTTGAACATGTAAATGACAACTACGCAAATATAATTTTTACTATTTATAGTTTTGCTATTTTTTTACTATTTATATCATATGCGCTTTAAATCATAGCAAAAGCTTTTTCCGTTACAAAGATATCGTTTTGGAAATTTACAGGAACAGCTGATCCGAAATGATTAGAATACTTGTTCGCTTTGAAATTAACAGTTTCATTTTGTAGAACGCAATGCTTAATACCGCTTTTTTCATACACAGACTTTCTAACAAAGCGTTTGTATTTTCATACTAAAGTGGTAAGTTGCGCTACAAGTTAAATACTAATGAGCTGTTCCAATTCTGTATTTTGATTCGAATAAATTGCATTCCAAATTCAGACATATTGTATTTTTCTGTGTGTCTTTCTTTCTGTCTCTTTTCATATGATCCCAATACAATTTTAAAAAAATTTCTATTCAAAATTAACATCACTATAACTAAATACACGTGTGTAAATGTCCTTTGTAATGACATTGTTGTTACCAACACTCACACACACACAAAAGATGCCCGCTATGAAAACATAAATAAATTAAATGTTCACGCTCAGGAATTCACATATCCGGTCAATTTAAATAGAAGTTCAATCTATCCACAATCAGCAACACCAACAGATTCAAACAATAATCGGTAGGATTTCTGTTGCACAAATAATTTGGAACAATTCAATTTTCATTTACAGAAATAAACTACAATCTTCAACATTCTTCCAGTTCATCCATGGTGTTTCCCCTTAACTCACCCACTGGATTGCAGCAACAAATGCAATTTGTTGCTACCAACAATGCAATGATGAATCGTCGTCAGGCTGGACTTTCATTGGGTAGTATGCCATTGGGTAATATGAATCATAAACATCATCATATGGGTGGTGGTGGTGGTGGTGGACATCGTCCCATTCTCGTGACACACTCACATCCCATGCAAATGGGTCATATGACACATGGTGGTGTTTCACAGCAGGTGCCATTAATAAATTCACCATCAAGTGGAAATATTTTGCATGTAAGTTGTATTTTGTCTCTTGAAACGTTTCGCCAGCAAATGTTAATGATTTCTATTTTTTTTCATTAGCAAGCAGCCAGCACTAATCGTGTAAAATTTGCCCCAGAACCGCAAAAACATCATCATAATAAGGGGCAAATGAATATGGTTCAAATGAATAATAATCTTAATCAAAATTACCAACATCAACAAATGAATAACATGAATGCCTACATTATGTCAAATAATAATCAAATGCCTAATAGTCCAATGGATCCTTATGGAAACATGACTATAAATCCTTTGCAACGTTCAAAATCTCTATCATCGGCTGATGCCCTAACTCGTGGCATTGCCGGTCTGGGTCTTGGGTTGGGCAATGAGGTAACTGATATTGGTCAATTTACCCCAGATATACAATCGCTTGTCGATACTGCTCTTGAAGATCCAAATAAATTGAACTCTCGGAGTCTGATGGAGTTGACATCACATTTTATAAAGCGCGCTGTAGAGGGTCGTCGTTATGCATTACCCATTTCAAGACTTTGCCTTAATATCATAGCCAAAGAACAGAAGGAGACATTTTTGGAAGCATTGTTAAATACTTGCCGTCAATGGTATCAAGAGAGAGAAAAGGTGATTTTTGTGTGTATGTAGTTTTATTTTCAGCTGCGGGATGCATGTGCTTCGGAATGGAAGAGATCGACTTAATTCGAAAAAGATTTAAACAAGCCGGGACAGGGATGGAAAAGTCAGTACTTTGATACTTTTTTTCAGTACTTTCTCACTCTGTAGATCTTAGGTTATGAATGTTTTCTATCAAGAGCACTTTTGATATTTAAAATTTAATTCTTTTATTCCAAAGTGAGAGAAATGGCAAATTTTTTGGATATAATTCAGCCATTCAGTAAGTCTAGACCAATAGCCATGAAATGGTCATAGCTTACGTAATTTCGAGCTTAAGTTTGGAAGTTGAAATACAGCAGTAGAACGAAGGAGGCAGCAGAACCCCCAAATTAGATTACCTTTTTTTTAAAAAAGAAGCAACATTCAGGCAATGCTGCCTATTAATTACTAATGTAACCGTGATGCTTCTTTTGGAGAGGGGATAGAAGAGAGATTAAAGATTGGAAAGATAGAAAGATAGAAGTTACGCCTTTTTAAAGTTGAAAATAAAAAAGTGAAAAAAATACGACTTTTTTTTTTGTAAAAATTACCTTTACTCTTTTGATTAAAAGATTCGTTCAAAACATGTTGATTACACAGGCCAACAAAATTTGAAAAAGGTCGAAACCCCTAGTATATGCTTTTCTAAGGGTTTGAGCTGTGCTGAGTCCGAATCTGTACTTAGAATTTCTCCATCACATCAGGTTTTCAAGATATCAAAAAAAATTGTTTAGATATATTGTCTATTTTCTGAGATATCGCCCGTTGAAATTTATATGATGTTTGTACTGAATACATACCACTCTCAGCCGCATCAAGAGTCACGAAACGAGAACAAACTTCAGGTTAAGATATCTCAGAGATGAAACAAGATATTATAAAGGTTAAACATTAATTTTAAAGGTAATTTATAGGAATTTCAAACTACATATCAGGTTTTATAAACAAAGGTGAAGGTTTGCAGTTCGAAAAACTTTTTTTTTCAACTTCAAGCGAAGATATCTCGAAAACCTGATGTGGCAAATTCTGAGACCAGATTCGGATTCAGCGCAACTCAAACCCTTAGAAAAGTTACCTCTGGTTTATGGGTTAAAAATTTGTTGGCCTGTGTTATTTTTTCTATTTTAAAAGGTAACACAACGTAGAAAAGTTAAAAATAAAAATTGAGGCCGAGGTGTAAATATTGCGTCCGCCAGCCTCATCTAAAATTGGCACATTTTTGCCTTAAAATCGAATTTAACCCACTTAAAAAAAAACACACGCCCCGATGAGCCTATAAATGCAGGTGTGGATAGGTTAGGTATGTACGCAGCCGCCTGTTGGTCAGCTCACTTTGGTCCTTCAATAAACGTGGTCACCTAAAAAGGAAAAGAATAGTGGGAGAAGAGAGAGAGATAAAGAAAGCTATGCTCAAGTGGCCTCACTGGGATCCAAGCTGAATCACTCGGAATCCCGGATGAACTAGTTTATCCTATCACAACCATGCCGTATAAACACGTCAAATCCGCCCGTTTCGAGTTGCCAACATGTTTGGCTCACCGATGGGCGTATGCCGGACACTGACAGAGGAAGTGAGACACCTTATCGTCCTCCTCCACGTACTGACATCAAACGCAGTGGGGGATTCCCATTTTACTGGGGGATTCCCATTTTACTGGCGTATGCACCGAAGTGTGCACTATGTACCGTAACGGTTACAACTAGGTTGCGTAGCTGGTTCCGAAACAGTTGAATGATCTTGCCCGTACGCCGGCGATCATATAAGAGTCACAGCATCCTCGCGTTAAAACACGTGGGTTCACATCACCATCTGTTGTTGGCAATCTGAAATAGCGAAACTTCGTTCCGCCACACGCATTAGGCGAGATGCCAGGCATATGATTGATCGCATTAGAAAGTGGAGTCGTCCCCTGCCTAGCTTATTCATCGGTAACACTGTTGCCATTTATACCCATATGTAACAACCTACCGTTTCACAATGATTATAAATAAAACAGCTTAAGTATGTTTAAGTATATTTTATTACGGACACAACTTAACTCGTTGAATACTAACACAAGACTGACTTATTTCTAGTAAACTAGTTATGTACTTTGGTACTGCTCTCTTTCTATTCGCTGTGTTGTGTATGTTTAGATGTCGATCTCCACACATGTCCCGGCACCCAAATGAGTGCCAGATTCGAATGTCTTGCCATCTCATTAAGAGACGCCTGGCATTATTGGACAATTCTAGATGTGGTAGTCACACCTCAGCTGTCCATTTTGAAGCCATCGGTAAAAACCTCATGTGTCTCCTCAGGAATGTCGAGACCCTCCGGCCAATCGGACCTGTCCGGAATCCTTGTTACAAACACGGTTTCGAACGAGGGTATGGGGTTGCAATAGTGAATGTTCACTGCGGCGCCAAGATGCTCCAGGATTCTTACATGTCCATATGGTTGGTACGACCAAGAATTTATTGCCGCAAGCCTAGTGGCTATGTTCCCGGATATCTGTATTGGGAGAAGGTCTACTGGCAGCCATTGAAGCATAACGAGTAGACCTTTTGTCGAAGTTATCATCAGCGCACTTGTCCTAAGGATCATATTCTTCTTAGATACACCAACGGTGCAACCACGACGACCAGTAGTCTACCCACCAAACTGATACTCCATAACTCCAAACGACCGTGTTGAATAGCCAATTGACATTACGGGAAGTAAGATCCCAGTTGCCCCAATGTCCTTCTTACAGCAGTAGATGGCCGCATTTGCCTTTTCCACTCTTGCCTTAGTGTTTCAGTTCCATAGTAGCTTGTTGTCTAGAATGATTCCTAGATACTTAGCAATATCGGATACCGTGAGTCCTGTTGGAAAATGGAACAAGATCAGTTTTGCCTGCATTAATCCGCAGACCGCTATCTGAACACCATTCAAAAATAAGTTTAAGAGATAGTTCCAGGCGTTCACACAGTATCCCTAGATATCTTCCGGATACTTCAACGGCCAAGTCTTCTGCGTAGGCGACTGTTTTAACCCCTCGTGTCGTCTAATTTTACGAGTAGGTATTTATAGTAACGTTCCACAGAAGCGGTGATAAGACTCCTACTTGCGGAGTACCACATACTGCAGTCCTGGTTACCACTGACCTGCCAATAGTTGACCTAATAATCCTATGTTCGAGCAGGTTCATGACAAATCTGGTTATCCGCTCCAAATTGTCCAGGGCAAACCTGATCGCTTCAGGTTTGACATTGTTAAAGGCACCTTCTATGTCGAGAAAGGCAGCCAGAGTATACTCCTTGTATTCCAGGGACCTCTCGATGTATTCGACAAGAGAGTGTAGTGCCGTCACCACTGACTTGTTCTTTTTGTAGGCATGTATCCTGAGGGGATGAATCTATAATCCCAGCTAGGGTCTTAAGGAGAAACGAAGAAAGACTAATAGGTCTATAGTCCTTCGGTTTCTTGTGGGATGTTTTCCCCTCCTTTGGGATGAAAACCACATCAGAGGTAGTCCATTTCCTAGGGATGTAAGACCATCTAAGACAGACCAGGTATATACTGGCAAGTCATGGTATTATTATGCGATCGGCGTTCCATTGAAGGTCGGCTGGGATGATACAGTCAGGACCCGATGGTTTATAGGGTGTGTAGCTTCCGATGGCTCACTGCAGTCTATTCTCCCCAATGGGCAGATTAACAACGCAGGGCTCAGACGTAACAGGTATGTGTAGCAGGTACGTAATGTGCGCATTCATAAGTTCGTCAAGAGACTCTTCTGCCACCATGCTTTTGGATGTATCTAGGGGCAGAGGGAGGTGTAGATATTATGTAAGTAGTTTCCACCATGCGGGAATTTTTAACACCGCTTTTATTGTGGGCGTAGCAGCAAAAATTGCAAAAAATCATATTTTTGGAAAATTTGAGAAAGGAAATAAGGAATTGGGGGATTTAATGCATCAAATCTAAAAAAAATTCTGTTTTCTATTTCTATTAGTAAGAACTATTTGTGCCTAAAAACAAAAAATGTTGTTGCAAAATGAAAATTTGAGCTCCAGGATTTCCCGTCAAATCCCGGTATCTGGATTTCCCGCTTTCCCGGGATTTTTTATGAGGGATCCCGGGAAATTTAAAATACTGGAAAAAACGATAAAATCTGCAGAATTGAGCTGAAAAATCTGCTGATTTAAGCAGAAAAATCTACCGATTTTAGCAAACAAATCTGCTGATTTCAGATGAAGTACTCCAAAATGTATTTTATTAATGTAAGCATAAATTTTTTTTCAACTTATACGAAAGCGATAGTAATTTTTTCAAGAAAATTTTCTATGTTTTATTTAAACTGTTAATTTTTATTTATGCTGTTTTCAACAAAATTTTTAATTTTTTTTTTAACATTTTCTTGAAAACAAGATAACTATAAATTTCTGTAAAATTAGAAAAATAATCATCTAATTTCTGTTATTTTTTAGAACCAAATGACAGAGAATTCAGTTAAAATATCCATTTCAGCAGAAAAAATATGATAAAAGTTTGCTAATTCAAACTGAAAGTTGTTTTACAGATTTTTCAGCTTGTTGTTCTTCTGAGTGTTTTAAATTGGAAAAAACTCAGTCGATGTTAAGACCAAGCCCCCATAAAAACGTTTATAAAACATTTTCTTAAAAAATTTTTTAAAACGCGAGTGAGAACAGGCTATTAAATGAGCCTAATATCCATATTATAAAAGATATGCTTTCAAATTTTGCTGGTAAATGTACTTTGTATTCATAATTCCAAATTGTGAAGGGATCGGACCATTTTTACTACAAATCCCCATACAAACCGCCCATTCCATATTCACATAAATCTCTCAAATTCCATTCCAATTTTCTTTGTAGGTGTTACGTGTAGGTTCTTTGGTGATCTTGTTAAGTCTGATCATAACCAGACCCTTTTTGGACTTATTTCACAATAATAAAAGATCTAACCAAATAAGGATCCAATCGGTTCGTGTTTGGACTACGACCAATGACTATAATTTTCTTTGTTGTTACGTTTTTCTTTTCAACCCAGTAAAAACTTGGTAATAAGTCTCCATTACCGCCTGCATTCTATGTAATGAGGGCTCGTTACCTGCTCGATTACTTCTTGTTAACAAATAATGAGTTACCGATAACCTGATACAGAACAGGTTACTGGTAAATACGATTTAAAATATCTGATAAGTTGTCTAAATAAATATTTTTTTTAATGAAATTAAAAAAATGCTAAAGAAAATTTAGAAAAAACTTGCACAATTAGCTTAAAAAAGATTAACATTTATCTACTTTTTCTAATAAAACTCTGTTAACAGAAATTCAAATTCAGGAATTCTGATTAAAATTGGGACAAGGCAAAAAAAGTTTAGAAAACCAAATTGATATTCAGAAAACTGGATATAGCTGACACTTGATCGTGATTTATGAGCCTTAATTAGTCTTTACATAACTTCTTTTGAAGTTTTCTGGATTTTAATTGGCTTTTTCTAAATTGTTATTGTTTTTTCGAGAAATTTTGTGGTGTTCTCCAAATTTTAATTCAATTTTTTTTGCCTTGTTGTTTAAATTATGTTAAAGCCGGTAAAAAGGTAAAAAACCATCACAGACAGTATTTCCCTTAAACCTTAACTCACTCTTATATAGACTTAAGTTGGTGTTTAATGCGGTTTCCATTGGCTGAGCAGCAGTCGCTTCTTCTGATATTTGTTATTGGTAATGTCCTAAGTAGCCAAATGTCCCTTTCTACGAGGTTCCAAGATATATTTTCGGTCCTGTAATATTTGAATTTTACAATCAAACATTTGGAGGGCAGGATATCAACGTAAACATTGGTTCCGTTGGCACATTGGATCATTTCCATTTCCGCATTTGCCCGCTTGGTTGCTCTTGAAATAAACGCGTTCAACATGAACTTGTTCAATTTCATATTGGCGGAAGTTGCCCCAAGTTAAAAATTTATTAAAAGAATCAAAAGCTGTTATTTAGTAGCATTTTTGTAAGGAGTGGGAAACGAGTTATTTTTGAGCAACTGGTAGCTACTTATTTTTGGGACTAATGTATGCTGTTATTTTGTAGCATTTTTGTAAGTAGTGGGTAACGAGTTATTTTTGGGCTACTAGTAGCTTATTATTTGTGGTACTAATGTATGTAGTTTTTCAGTAGCATTCTCGTAAGCGAGTGGGTCATTACTCCAATGACATCGCCATGTTAAAATAATGAGTGTTTCACCAACATTGTAACTAGCTACCACCATCTATTTAAAGTTAAAGTTCTTAAGTTAATACGTAATTTAAATGGACATGTTTGTGCACTTATTTCTCAAACTTACTTTTTTAGAGAGTTTTTTAAGCTTTTTAATAAAAATTTTTTTAATAAAAATCCATTTTATATGGAGTGGAAATTTCGCTGCGGGATCCCGGGAAAGTAAAGTAAAAAAAAAATCCCGCTTTCCAGGGAAATGAAAAAGTGCGGGAAAAAAACTCTAGTTGAATAGTATAAATAATGAATATTATTTTATTTTCTTATTACAGCTTCTATTTACAATTCAAGGAATGAAATCACCCTCTAGAGCTCGATTTACCGCTTTCATGGCATTTCTAACCGAAATGTTTTGTCAATTAAAGCGGCGTCAATTGCAACTGCGCACACAATGTGAAGGTGCACCGCCACCACTGGTCTTACTAACTCTATTGTCAAAATGTTGTGAAGATTGTGTTAAACCTCCAGTCAGATCATTATCTGAGGTATGTATAAATATTTGATGAAATTTGAATTAATAAATTTTGTGTTCTCCAATTCTGTTTATGACCATTCCAGATTGAATGCCTTTTCTATGTATTGACATGCATTGGACAAGATCTGGAATTGCAATTGCCACAACAATTGGAATTACTATTGTCTATGATACGAGATGCCTTTTTAAATGCCGGCGATTCTGCTCCAGCCATTCGCCGCACTTTATTGCAATTAATTGAATTGCAGGCATCACATTGGCAATTGCCGGGCAATACGGTACTCTATTATTATCCCTCAGCCAAATAAGAAGTGCTTATTTCATCAATTACCAATCAACTGTTGACCTTTTCAATCATTTGTAGTTAAGAGAATGTTTGTTTGTTATCAAAGAAAAATTTAAAAAAAAAGAAAATATATTGCATTTAAAATATAAGATGCAAATGTTTTGTCGGAGCAATGAACCCTCATAGAAATCCTACAGTACATTATTTATTAAGTTATTAATTTTTTTTTACTAACATTAATATACTATACAAACATAAATATATATTACTATTGATCATGATCATAATTATTATATTATACATACATATTTATTTATATACAATGTAGTTTGTAATTATTTATAAAATAATAAATATTAGAGATCGATAGATAGAAAGAAATCGTAATGATATCATCAGTTGTCGAATATTGAAATTTTTCTTAACTGATCGATCTCTAATGTATATAATTTATAGAAGCATTTTTGAGCTCAAAAATTGTTTTGTTCACAAGATATTATATAAAACAAAAAGTAAACAAAAAAAAAATAACTACTAATCCCAAATTTATTAATATCTAATACTAGTCAAAAAATATTTTTTAAATAAACTGATTTTTAAAAATAAAAAATAACGTTTTTTAATAATTACCCCCACATTAGGACGGAGTGATAATTCATAGAAACCAGATACCTATCAAAAAGTTCATAGGCAACGAAAAAAAAAAAATATTTTTCTTTATTTTATTATTTCATTTTTATTTGCTTTATTATTATATTTTTATATATTTATAATAATCTATTTTTAAAAATTAATTTATTTTTAACTTATCCCCACCGAGATTCGAACACAAAACCAGTTGTTCGTGAAGGTTACACAGATAAAAATGAATTGTTAGATCAAGCACGAAATACACCAGGTTGAGCATTATTTTAATTAAAAGTCAGCTAATGAGGAGAATTGTTGGATCAAGCACGAAAATTGTAGGTCAGTCATTGACTGTTCCTTGATTAAACCAATGCTTGATTTGAGTAATTTGTTAATTGTTATTTTTGATTAAACCAATGCTTGATTTGAGTGAGCGGTTAATCAATAATTTTGTGTTATTTTTGATTAATCCAAGGCTTGATCTGAGTGAATGGTTAATCATTATTTTACAGTTGTAGTGTTTTTTGTCAGTCTTTTCAAGTCTTTTGTTTAAATTGTTTTTTTTTTGTGCTTTATAATATTTTGTTTATTTTCGTCTTGTGTGCGTGCAAGTACTTTTCTATTTGATGACTAACGAAAACTAAAACAAAAAACGCAATAGCGTTCATCGCATTGTTACTCAAAGCCTACTATGATGAGTTTTTTGTTTTTATGAATTTTTTTGTGAATTTTTCAGATTTGAGCAAATGGTTAATTGATTCAAGTAAAATTTAATTGAATGTCAAATTTAAAGCTGAGCAAATATTTAATTGTTTTTTTCCATTGAATATTTTTTTCTGTGTAGTCTCTAGCCACTGAGCTAAAGTAAATAAACATATGTAAATTAACACTTAAAATCCATTTTGTTAATTATTCTGCTTTAACATATTGAGTTTGTATCTATGCTATGTGTTTGTAAAAAAAATGTTTGTGTATTTGCAAAAAAAAAAAAAATAACGAACATTATAAAACTAAGTGTTAGTCGGCGAGGTTTTCCTCTTTTGGTGGCGCTGATAGCTAAGGCGTCGATTATAAATTTTCCAGCCGGTAGGTCTTGGGTTCGAATCCCGCCAGCAATATTTTTTTTTTACGTTTTTTATGTTTTTTTTTATATTTTTTTAATATATCGATCAAAATTACGATACAAAAACACAAATCTCGACGAGGGTTTTAAAATCTTTTTATATTATGAACACAGATGCTCTATGGAGCCATTTAGACATTCCCATTTACAGTTTTATTAAATACCAAAAACTCGCGATTTTCATTTTTTTAAATCACAAAAAAAAAATTAAAAAGTGGTGATGTTTAAAGGGCTACAATTTCCTAAGTAAATATCGGATTTTTATAATCAAAATTGAAATTTAGAGCGATACTCCTCTTCTTTTAACCTAAAATTTAAAAAAAAAAAAAATGTGTCATTAAAAAATGCATTTTAGATGCAAATGCATTTTTTGAGTGCATTTTCGTCAACTTTTACCCGTTTTGATTTTTTTTAGTTAACATTTTTACAATTAAATTCAGTCGTCATTTTCATGGGACACAAAGGTCTTCTATTTTTAATAATTTTTTAAAAAAATGTTGCTCATTTTTTTCCATACAAAAATGAAAAAATATATTTTTTTTTTGTTTTTCAAAATTTTGTAAATAAGTTTTTTCTAAATTGCTTTGCAAAGTATTTTTTAAGAGCCATAACTCCTTAAGTAAATATCGGATTTCTATAATCAAAATTGAAACAGATAGTTAAAATCCTCTTAAAACGTAAAAACTCACAAAAAATGTTTCAACGTAAAAATGCATTTTAAATGCAATTTTTTACTGCATTAAAAATGCATTTTTTAATGACACAATTTTTTTTAACTTTTTCGTTGAAAGTAGAGCATTCTAGCTTTTCATTTCAATTTTGATTATAGAAATCCGATAGTAACTTAAGGAGTTATGGCTCTTTAAAAATACTTTGCAAAGCAATTTAGAAAATATTCGTTCAACTGTTGACGTGTTTTATTTCAACTCCGTGCTATAAATTGAATTACTAAAATTGTTCGTAATAGGTTTGTTCGGAATAGGTATTTTTGTGATATTTTCATTACCACATCAAGGAAAATGAAAATATGGACACAAATGATACCGATTTAATTCGAGGCTCTGCCTCACCGACTGGTGCTGGTCCTAGCACTGGTCTTAGGGTTGCGACCTTGAAGTCCGGCCTTGATTCTGGTAGGGGTGCTCAGCCTAATATTGGTGGTAAAAAGAAAAAGAAACTTAAGCCATCAAAGGTCAGGCACAACCAGAGAAGGCTTTGTTTGAAAATAATTAACAGACTAAGCCAACTCGATGAAACGAAGCTCTCCGAACGTGAGAGGGCGTCGCTATCATGGGCGAAAGGAGTCATTGAAAAACAGGACAAACTTTCGGCAATGCGCGCATCTGACAAACAGAGCGCTGTTTCGGCCTCGTCATCGAAGTCTGGTAAAAGGTTGCGCTCGCCCGACGAGAAACCTTTACCTAAGAGATCTAAGGTGACCGGCAACGTCTGGACTCAGTCTTTTAGTGAAGTGGTGAAAGGTAACTTCGTTAGGGCTGTGATAAACAGGCAAAATGGGGATTGTAGTATTCCAAGGGACAAGTGGAGTTTAGTTGAAACTAAACTAAATGAAATCTACTATAGGCTTTTTGAGAGTATGCCTGATTTTCTCCCTACTACTGTCAACGCAGGTTGGTATCAGGGGCGAGTAAAACTCGTTGCTTTTGGGAACGAAAGATCCGCAGCCGTGTTTAAGGTTGCCATTAGCCAAGTGGGAGAGTTATGGCCTGGAGCCAGACTGGACGTTGTGGAAAAACATGATATCCCCTCGCAACCCAGAGCTCATGCATGGATCCCAATGGCTACAAGTGACACTGCGGTGATTCTAAAGATGATAAAAGTCTGCAATCCTGACCTTCCAACTCAGAATTGGCAAATTGCCAGATTGGGTGAGATGGAGGGCGCTCGTCGTCAAGCAGTGGTCTTGGTTAATGAGGAATCGCTTCCGCTTTTAGCCAGGACTGACGGCATTATTAGATTTGGCTTTTTCATATAAGAGTCAATGTCTACAAGGGCGACCAGAAGCCTATTTTGGACGCAGACAAGCCAGTGGCAGAGTCGGCTGGGGAGGAGAATCTGGAAAAGGCTGATATTCAGCTGACCGATTCTAGGCTGATGGGAGATGCATCTGGCATTTTCGAAACCGAATCTGGTAACGAATGCGACCTCTGTGATGGCACGGAGGATAAAGCTGATGCCACGATGGGTGACATTCAGGACGAGGCCCATGCAGTGAGGAATTCGGAGAGTTCTGTTGCCTCCGATTCAGAACAGATGGGACACATATCTGGCTTATTCGAAACCGAATCTGGGGACGAATGCGACCTCTATGATAGCACGGAGGATGAAGCCAATAACACGGTGGTGATAAGGATGGTGGAAAAAAAGCAAGATGTTGCGGTTCCTACAAATAAACCTCCATCACTGTAAGGCAGCCTCAGCTGCACTATTGCTGCGCCTGACGACAGGAGCAGTTGACTTGGTTTTTATCCAAGAGCCCTGGGTGCGGGGTGGCAGGGTTTGCGGATTGAAGACCCCCGGAGAAGGTTGGCGGTCTGATTTGGGAGTCTGAATCTAGGGGACACCAGTTACTAGTGTGTTGTGATGCTAATGCACATCATTCGATATGGGGAAGTACAGACACAAATGATAGAGGCGAATCACTTTTGGAGTTTTTGTTAAGCACTAACCTGTATATTTGTAACAAGGGTTGTGAACCAACTTTCGTTACAAGTACGCGGCAAGAGGTTCTTGACGTAACACTTGTATCAGATACATTGTCTGATAGAATTGATGACTGGAGAGTTTTGGAAGAGCATTCTTTCTCAGATCATCGCTACATTGAGTTTTACTCAGGGAGCGTGCCCCGGTTGAGACAGTCTCTAGAAATCTGAGAAGAACAAACTGGGTGAAATATAGGGAGAGTTTTTCTTTGCTTTTGGATGAAGTACCCCTATCTGAACCGCATAGTTTAGCGGAAATTGACTGTCTGGTTGACCATATAACAAATGTTTGTAATAGGTGCCTGGATGCGTCTTGCCCTTCTGCAAAGCCTAGAGGGGAAAAAAAGCCACCTTGGTGGTCAAATGAATTGCAGACGAACAGAGATTCCTGCAGAAAGCTCTTTAATAAGGCTAAATTTTCAAGAGCGGACGAGGACTGGTCTGCATACAGGCTGCAACTTAAGAGTTATAAAAAGATGATCAGAAATGCAAAATGTGATTCTTGGAAAAACTTCTGTGAAAAACATAGAAGACGTTTCTGAGGCATCCAGGCTGCGCAAGGTTCTGGCTTCTTCTCCTTGCACCCTAGGATACCTGAAAGATCCTAATGGGGTGTGATCTTCCTCCAGTGGAGAGTCGCTGGATCTCTTTTTAAACACGCATTTTCCGGACAATTCCATGACGCCGTTTCAAGCTTTTGAACGTTCTGACGCCCAAGCATCTGAAATTGCTTCGGAAATAATAAATATGCCAACATTAATCTGGGCGATAAAAAGCTTCAGGCCCTATAAATCCCCGGGACCTGATGGTATAATCCCGGCTTAGTTGCAGCAAGTGTTGGACTATATAGCCCCGTTGCTGTATAATCTATACACAGCATGCATCAACTGGTCGTATATTCCTTTAAAATGGAGGGATACCAGAGTCGTATTTATCCCGAAGGCTGGGAAAAGTTCCCACACAGCTCCGAAGGATTTCAGACCAATTAGTCTGTCTTCTTTTTTGTTAAAGACAATGGAACGAATGATAGACTCATATTTGCGTAGAGTGATTGACCCGAAGTTGCTTTCGACAAAGCAACATGCATACAGCAAGGGACGATCAACGGAAACAGCTCTTCATGAGCTCGTTGGTACCATCGAGAGATCGCTTTCGGTAAAGGAGTACACTATGGTGGCCTTTCTTGATATTGAGGGGGCTTTTAATAATGTCATCCCAGAATCGATAATATTGGCATTGTCTGGTCTGGGAGTAAAGCGTGAAATCGTTTTAATGGTGGAAAACCTACTTGCCAATAGACGTATAACGTCTGAATTGGGAGCGTCCGTCATATCTCGATTTGTCAATAGGGGCACACCACAAGGAGGTGTTCTTTCGCCGCTTCTTCGGAACCTGGCACTGAATTCAATGCTACTATCTCTAGAAGCACGTGGTTGTCATGTTGTCGCATATGCTGACGATGTCGCGATAGCGGTAAAGGGGAAGCATCTGCCAACATTGCGGGACATTCTTCAGGGTTCTCTGAAAGATCTGTCTAAATGGGCAAAAGACTGTGGTCTAGGAGTTAATCCTAGTAAAACAGAGCTTGTTTTGTTTACAAGGAAAAATAAGATTCCTGCTTTTGATCCTATTTCTCTGGACGGTACTGAAATCACCTTCTCAGATGGAGCCAAGTATCTTGGAGTATTTCTAGATAGGAAGCTGAATTTCAGGCGTAATATTGAGGAACGTTTGAGAAAAGCAACAATTGCTTTGTATTCCTGTAAAAGAGCCATTGGAAAACGATGGGGTTTTAGCCCTCAAGTCGTTCATTGGATCTATACAGCAGTGGTGCGTCCAATTTTGCTGTATGGAATCATTGTCTGGTGGCCTGCTTTAGAAACAAAAGCGAACTTTGTCTTTATCACGAAGGTACAGAGAATGGCGTCAATGTGCATCACTGGTGCTCTTCGTACTACACCTACGGCTGCATTAGAAATCCTTCACCTGATACCCTTGGACATATTGGGTAGGCAGTATGCGGCTGCGTCGGCAATTCGACTTAATAGCACGCTGCAATGGAGGAGCAGTGATTGTGGCCATAGCCCTTTTTGAGCCTCTTTGAGCGCCACTTTACAACTATGATACCATCCAGGGAGTCTTGGATGGGGGATACTCCGGGTAGTGGAGCTACCATAAATTTTTACACAGATGGATCGAGGCTGCACGAACAAGTGGGCTTTGGAGTCTATTCGGAAGAGCTTGGGTTGAGCCTGGCTCGTAGATTGCCAGATCATTGCAGTGTTTACCAGGCAGAGATGCTGGCAATAAAAGAAGTGGCTGACTGGTTGAGCTGCAATGTCTTGTCTACAACCGCAGTCAACATCTATACTGACAGTCAAGCCGCGGTCAAGTCCCTGGATTCAATGTTACTGAAAACAAGATCTGCCCTTAACTGCCGCACGTCTTTAAATGAGATGGCCAGCAGTTTAACATACGACTCATATGGGTCCCAGGGCACAGAGACATTCCAGGGAATTGCAAAGCCGATGAGCTTGCCTCTAGAAACTTGCAAGCAAAACCTACGGCTTTGTTCTGCGACAGAGACTAATCAAAGATGGGCAAATGGATGGACGTGTGAGACAACACGACTGATTTGGCCTTCTCTTAATCAGGGGCGCACAAGTGAGCTGATATCGCATCCAAGAGGAGAGATTTCGACGGTGGTTTCTATAATTACCGGACACTGTCTTATAGGGAAGCACGCAGAGCGGTTAAATGTGCCGTCGAATGACTTTTGCCGAAGTTGCATGGATGAAGAGGAGTTGGAAACTATCGAACACTTTATTTGCCATTGCCCGGCACTTTCTGGTCAGCGACTTGCTTCACTGGGATCTAAGGAGCTGTACGATCTTTCTGATTTGTCGGATGTCAAAATTCAACATCTAAGGAGTTTCATAAGAAGCTCAAACTGGTTTAACGACAGGGACTAGTAGGGAAACCTATTACGATCCCGTGGTATCACAATGGACCTCAGAGTCTACGTGTGTTGACGTAAAACGTCAGCAGCCACTTACAACCTAACCTAACCTATACCGTTATAAGGGGGAGTTAGAGGGTTAATATGTTCCACAAAAATATTTGCAATAACATTTTCTACAAAGTTTCTGAACATAGTTTTAAAACAGGCCAAAGCTGGGAAACTTTCACCCTCTCTAAAATAAAATTTCAATGTGATCTTTCAAACGCCGACATACGTATATATTTTTTTTGGTTTCCTCTATCAGAATCAATCGGTGAAACCCCGTATTTTTTTTTAGTGTTGTACTGTGTTATTAACTTATTGTTAGTATCATTTTCTTAAACATTCTATAACCATATCATTAGTTTTGATTGTAAGACGGCCTAATTTCCTATCAATAAAATGTTGAAAATGTTTCCACATATTTTATTTTCATATGGAATTTAGATTTCTTTCTTTATAAACACGAAATACAATAATATATTTATATAAATATATAATAAAATAAAATTTATATGAAAAATTAAATTAATACAAAAACTGACACAAAATTAATTTAAAGTTTTTAAAACATACTAAGCTATTCATTCGTATGGGGAAAAATATTAAGCATAATAAATAAATTATATTGTTGTATGGTAAAAAATAGCAATTTTTTTTTTTTTTGAATTTTCAGGAAACTAAATATTAATCAATTATAAATATATTGTATGTATTGTGTGTTAATTTAATTCCTCCTTAAGAAAAAAACATAAATGTACTCACTTTTGATGATTTTTTTTTATGAGGATTCATAGTTGATTGTGTGTGGTTCGGTAGTCAAAATATTGGTTTAGGAAGCAATGTGTCCAACCAACCATACGGTACCGGGAGGAGTATAATTTAAAGTTTTTTTTTTGTTCAATTATTTACTCTTCTCATATTTTTTTGTCGTATTTTGTTTTCATTTATTTTCTTAAAAAATCAATTCAAAAAAAATATTTACTCTTATGTAACGGTTTTTATTACAATTTTAAAGTAGCTGCAAAAAACAAGTAAAATATTCAACAGGGCTTATATAGTTTGTACAATTGTATTTATTTATTAATAAACTAAATTAAAATAATAATTTAATGTATTATTAAAAATGGTACATGGAAAAAAATCTGCTCTCTTCAATCAGCAGAAAAATTTGCTCACACAAGTGAAAAATCTGCAAATTTGGTTGAAAAAATCTACTAACAATGATTTTATTTTATTTATTTATTTACATGGCACCCACCGATTGTTCTGAAACTTGCATATAGAAAAGAGGGAAGCAAAATAAGAGTTACCTGTTTTTTTGGCTGCCCAATCTCACATTGAGCGGGTCAAAGGTGAGGGGGAAAACTGTATTTTTCGATTTTAAAGGATTTGTCGAAAGGTTTTTTGAAGGTGGATGACATTGACACCTTCCCCTTGCGATAGATGTTATCAAATGGATTTATTATGATTCATGCAATTATTTAATCCAATTAATTACACCGCTCAACAAATCAAAGGTTTTTGGCTCCGGTTTGAAGTTTCATATAAAATTTTTAAAGATTTTGACTCGCTGATTCCAAATCCGTGCTCCAAATTTTTCCATCATGTCTAGAATTTTAATTATTCGCGGTTGAATATGCAAAAAAATTAGATTTTTGCCTTTTTTGAAAGCCTGCACAGCAGCCGCTGGGTGGAATAAAAATCTGGTATAAAGCGTGAGAGAAGAATTGAACTATGATCTCAAAAATATGATCAAAAAAATTTTATGTTGTTGCACTATTATTGGCCAAACATGCATTTTAAAAAAACACTGTCAAAAAAATTTGAAAAGCACCATTTTTAAAAGGCTCTAAAACAAAAACCAGATAATCAATCTTTACTGCGATGAGCTCAAAATTTAGGCAAAAGTTCATTCTTTCTTATAAACTTTTAAATCCATTCAAGATATCTTCCGGTTTATACAAAAAATAACACAGAAAGCTTAATTTTGTAATGTATTTATTTTTTTGGAGTTTTTCTTTGAAAAATATCAAAAAACTAAGGTAAATTTTACAAAAATGGTAATTTTAACAGTATCATTTTAAATCGCAAGTAGAGCCCAACCAAACGTAATAATTTGAAAAAAATTGTGTTCTATGTTGGAGACCATAGACAAATTATACTTTTGCGCTTTATACCAGATTTGTATTCCACTGAATGGCTGATGTGCAGGCTTTCAAATAATGCAAAAATCTTAATTTTTCGCATTTTAAACTGTGAATAACTAAAAATCTGGACGTGATGGGAAAATTTGGAGAACAGATTTGGAATCGGGAGATCAAAGTCTACTAAAATTGATCATCAGATTTCAAACCGGAAAATGAGTGTTGAGCAGTGTTATTATTAAAATACATTTTTATTTCCACGCCCACAAAAGGGGCGGGTCAAACTTTATTTTTATTTTTTTTATCCGCTGAGTCCACATGCAGGGTTTTGAGCTTCCTCCGACATAAAAATGTTGCATTTGCTTAAAAAAAGTACAAAACACAAGACATGTTCGTGCCAAACTTCGAAAGCCTAGCTCTTTTTGTGGACTGTATAGTGTACCAAGTGGGGAGCATTCGATTTATCATCCCTGTCATGTGCCTACATAGTTTTCAGTTAAAATATGTTGTACTGCATGTATATTAGGGCAGAGCAAATATGTATGGAGATGATTTTTTTTTCGACTTTAAAAATCTGGGTAGGAAATTGCAATTTAAAGTCAATATAACGACAAACAATTATTGGATCGTTGGCCTGCTTTACTTACTTAAAAAATGGAAAGCTCCGAATAAAGTGAAAAAAAATAGATGTTTTTTCGGAAAATAATATTTAATATGAGGATATACTGAAAAACGTTTTCGATTCGGTCAAAAATCGTTAATTTTTTTTTAAATTAATTTCAGATTGCATGGAAGGCTAAAAAAATAAAATGATTATATAATTTTTTTCAGTTTTTATCAAATATTGCCTTCTCTTTTCAGCAAAAAACCTAATTATATTAAGAGAGTTAACAGGATAGCCCTACTTAGTCTCACAGGCGCGATGAGTACGACCTCTACTGATGCATTGGAAATACTTCTTAACATTACACCCTTAGATATTCATCTAAAAGAAACTGCGGCGATTACCCTGAATAGACTATGTCAAACAGGATCACTGAGAAGCAGACAAGTTCGACATATGGACCTTATAAGTCACGCTGAGCGGAACACTATTACTGATTATTGTACTCCACTTAATGTTGTAAATGGTAGATTGAACATTGAAATCCCATCGTTAGATGATTGGCTCAATGATCAGGTAGAATTCTATCAGATTAATGTCTACACAGATGGTTCTAAAATGACAAGTGGTACTGGTAGTGGCTTCCACTGCGGGGAACTTAACATGGAAGAATCATATCGACTTGATAATGACTGCAGTATTTTTCAAGCTGAAATTTACGCTATTTTCAAAGCAGCTGAGCGGCTTTCAATGTCACCAATATACAGATGTGATATTAGTTTTTTCATTGATAGTCAGGCAGCTTTAATGGCTCTAAAAAATGACAGTATGAGGTCCAAGGTAGTCAGCCGCTGCCACAGAGAGCTTAAGGTTCTCAGCGAGCAGCACAACATTAGACTGTGCTGGGTACCTGGACATAAAGATATACTGGGCAACGAAAAGGCAGATGAACTTGCTAAGCGGGGAGCCAATCTTCCACAGGAATTGGCTGTGAATGACGTCTATCCACCTCTATCTCTAATTTCGCAACGGATCAGACTAGAAGCGAGAGAAACTTGGTTAACCCGATGGGCTGAGTCGGACTGCTGTATTCAGACAAAATCATTATGGGATGAAAATTCGTTGAAACATAGCCAAGTTCTTCTTGATATGGATAGAAGACAACTGAGAATGGTAATTAATTTGATTACAGGCCACAACACCCTGGGTAAACACATGGTAAGAATTGGAAGAGGTAATGATGATACATGCCGATGATGTAGGGAAGCTGTTGAGGACAGTTATCACTTTTTATGTGAATGCCCTGCACTGTCTTTTAGAAGATTTAAATTATTTGGCTCTTTCTTCTTTCAGAATTTACATGAAATCCGAGGAATAAATCCATGGACCTTACTGGCGTTTATCAAATTATCGAAGTGGAATGCATAGATGCAACTATTGCTTTTTATCGAAGAAGAAGGGAAACTGGAATCATAATGGGCCACAAGTCGGCCTCTATGGGCATTGGTTTTTTTTTGCCAAGACCATCCACCATAACCTAACCTAACCTAATTATATTAAAAAAAAAAATCAGGGGCGTGCTATTTTGGAGGGGCAGGTTGGATCGGCAGGTCTTATTGGGAGACATTTTTTCCGCACGGTAAATATTAATTCATTAATTATGCTTTTTTGCGCTAAAGTAATACAATTTTAACATTATTCAAATACATTTTCAATAAAGAGTGCGGGCCAAAAAAACGACATTTTCAAATCCCCCGGCACAGACTATTTACAGACTCGATGGTAGAGTTTTATAACAAAAAATGGGGAAAACTAAGCTAATTTTAGGAGAAAATAGAGCGGTTTTTAGCTAGTTTTAAGCTAACATGGCAACTCGTTCTACGACAGTGACAGAAACAATTAAAACCGATCTGGCATCTATTTTCCTTATGGCGCGTTTTATTAGCTTTCTCTTTCTAACCTAATTAGTAAAATAATTTGAAAAAATTAACCATATGGTTAAAGACAAATTTTTTGACACCTGTCACTTATGTCGAGTCTGTATTAGTCTGTGCCCCCGGGACTTTGATCTTCTTCTGACATATATATTTGCTTAATAAAAGTATTAAAAAAAACTTCTAAAAATGTCAATTTCAAAGGTTGGTTTACTTCTACAAGGGGAACTTTTTTCCCTAAAGTCCGATTTTGCCCTTAAACCGCCTATGAACATTAGAACATAAGAAAAACAAATAATTTACATAATGATAAAGTTGTATTTTTTAATCGAGGGGGAAGGATGTTTCACACTGGCTCTGTCCATTTTTTTTTTTTAAACTTTGGAGGATATATAATATTTGGCAGAGCTGAATTTAATACTCTCACGTTGTTCTCCCGATTTTTAATCCAAAACTGGAACAATATTTTTTCACAACATGTTCAATTTGTCTGTTCCGACGAAAGAAAAAAAAAACAAATTGCTCCGCCCTAACGTATAGATAATAAAATGTTTATAACAGTTTAACACGCGATCTTCATGACAGAAGAGGAATTTGAAGCTTAGGAACTAATTAAATGAAAACTACCACAAAACTTTTAATTCATTGCGAAACTTACCTTGCACTTGAAACTAAAACAAACGTAAATACTCTCAATTTTGTTCAGTTTTCAATACTCATAGTATTGAAAATATGTTTGCTATCATAATGGGGAAAGGGGGATACACATGGGTGCCTTGAGTATTGAGAGACGTTTTAATATATGAATGAATAATTTTGTTTTTGCAACTAAAATATACAAATTGTTCTACTTTTATGCCATGAATTGTGAGTGTAAACATAAAGTGTTAAAGCCAAAAAAAAATAATAATAATGTTGCAAAATAATTATAAATATTGAAGCATTCAAAACTGCTTAATGCAGTCTTAACTAAACACGATATGAAACATAACTATCGCACGGATTACGGAATACGACAACTGTAAAGGAATACAAAAAGTAAAATCTTTATTGCTTAACTTCACCAAAAGGATATTATCATGAAGTTATTGGTAAGATTTTACAACATCACAATAGATATTACACTGTTTGGGTAATATTTATACTCCCACAAAACATCAGAAAATGGATAAAAAGTGCAAGTGATAAAAAATTTAAAAAAAATTAAAAAAGTCAATACTCTAAAAGAGACTATCAATTAGATCAAAAGTGCTCTACAAATATTGTAAAAAAAGAAAAATTAAGGAAATACTGTTTTACAGGACATTAAAAAAGCTTCCAATACGATGTTGTTTTCACATAAAGTGTTTGAAAATTGGAATAGTGTTGTAAATTATTTTAAATATATTTGGTTTTGACAATTACCACCGCCTTTAAATTTAGAAAAAGTCCAAAACATAATTTTAACTAAAGCAACTAAAAAAGTTGAATTCGATTTGGCAGAATCCTTGAATATTCACCACAAACATTATAAATATAAAAATGAATTTAAGTGCAAAAACACTTTTTTAGTGATTTTAATTATTACGTAAAAAAAAATTATAAACATTTTGACTATAAAAATTAGTTTTGAGTAAAAAACCTTAGTCATTTTTGTAACAACAAGTTTTTCGAGTTTAAAATATTTTTTGATTGTGAAATAAAATGCTTGAGTGAAAAATAAAAATTTTGTATGAGTTACAAAAAAACTATAAAAAATAAAATAATTTTGTGGCTTACCAATGTCATTCAAAGCATGTTTAGTGTGATTTTTAACACATGAAATCGAGATGAATAATGAATTTAAATGCCTCCAAAGATTCTGAAAAACGGTCGTTCCCACAAAATACACTCAAAAAAATACGTTAGTAGATTTACTAATTTTTTTTTGCTAATGCTAGTTAGCTAAATTTTAGCAAATTTTTAGTTGAGATTAGCATGTTAGCAAAAAGTTCTTGTAAACTTCATTTAGCACATTAGCAATTTTAAACAAACTTTGAACTAATTTCTTTTGCTAAATTTGAAATTGAGTAGACAACATTTTTACAAGATTTTTTGCTAACATTAGCAAAAATAAATGGTAAATTTTTTTTTATTTTCAGAAAACTTAAAATGGCGCTATCTCGGAAACTAAGCCAGATAGAGCAAAATGGAGGGCATTTTTGGTTCTTAGAATCTCCATACTTTCGTGGGTCCTCTTCACATGTGTGGACCCTAATGGGCCCTAACTTTGGATCCAAAAAAGTTAGCATTCCCGAAAATTTTAAAATGCTCATATCTCGGTAACACAACAAAAAGTCCAAAAGCATTTTTGTAGCTCTCAATACGTAGAACAAGACCGCAAAATAGTCAAAAGCTCTCCGAGTAATATTTTTGAAGTTATCGAGTTTTTAAATTCTCAAGACCCCCAGTGGTCCCCTATAATCACGTATCTCAAAAACTAAGCAAGGTAGAGCGAAACGGACACAAATTTTGGATCAAAAACTATGACCATTTTTAAGGAACCCAACTAGGCCTAGGCCCATCGGGGTCTGGACCTATCGGGTCTGAACCCAATGGGGTCCTCAAATGTGTATGAACTAAGTCAAAAAAAAAATTTTGTTAACTAATTATTGGCAAAACATTTTTGCTAACTTTAGCAAAAAAATTGTGGGTTCAAAATCAGCAAATTTTCTTGTAGGTTTACAAGCTTTTTTTGCTAACATTACAGTTTTCTTTTTTTTGAGTGTATGGTGTCAGTTTTTGTCCAACAGCTTAATTAGACTTTCAACAGCTTAATTATATTCAGCAATAATGTGGCTAATAACACTGTGCTCGAATTTGATACTTTTTTTTTAACAAGCTGGGCACCCTACTGGTAAAGTTAATTCGGGTATGCTGAATTTAATGGTGCTAGCCTTTTTACGAAGTTAGCGCTCGTATTCGCGATTTAAAATGTTGATGCTTAAGTACAATAAAAACGATATTTTTAAATTTTTGCGATAATTTTTAAATTAAAAACCATTCAAGTCTGTTAAATTAATACAACAAACTAGGGACACAGACTAATACAGACTCGACATAAGTGACAGGTGTCAAAAAAGTATTCTTTAACCATATGGTTAATATTTTCAAATTATTCTACGATTAGATTAGAAAGAGGAAACTGATATAACGCGCCATAAGAAAAATGGATGCCAGATCGGTTTTTGTTGTTTCACTCACTCCTAAGTCGTAGAAAGTGTTGCCATGTTAGCGTAAAACGGACTAAAACCGCTGTGTTTTCTCCTAAAATCGCTTAGTTTTTCCCCATTTTTTTTCATATAAAACTCTACTGTCGAGTCTGTATTTAGTCTGTGCTAGGGATGTCACGAATATTCGTCACTATTCGGTATTCGGCATGTTTTTTTAATATTCGGTTAAATTAATATTCGGCAATAGTTTGACGAATATTCGACAAAATTTAAATTAGTTAAAAAAACACTTTTTATTAACGTTTGACTCTTTTTTGTAGTCATTTTAGATTGTTTTTTATACAAAAAACTTGAGCACTTGATTAAAATTCGAATTGTTAAGGTTCCAAAAAAAATATTGTCAACAACAGCGTTGTTATCTTTTAGTCTGGTACTTTTTTTTAATATTTAACATGTTAAATACAGGCGTATGAATAATTAAATTATTCGGCAAATATTCGTATTCGGTTCAAACCGAATACCGAATAGTAAATATTCGGTAAAATGCCGAATACACTATTTGCGACATCCCTACAACAAACCATAATACCATGATTTTTTTCGCGAAAAACTTTTTTTGTTCTCGAAAAATCTTTATTTTCGTGAAAAAATTGGTTCAATACAAATATTTTTAGTTTGATTTGAATTTACGACAGCCATCTGGTAAAGCTAATTCGCGTACACTAAATCCCATTGTTATATTAGTTTTTTCAAAGTTAGCGTATGTATTAGCGATATTCCCGATTATTTTTTTATTTTTAAGTAAAAAAAATATTTTTTTACATTTTTAAGTAAAAAAAAATCCCGGGAATTTTTTGATTGAACAAATTTTGAATCTTATCATATATAAAATATTATTTTTCAAAATATGACGCATTTTTTAATTTAAAACACCCTCAGATGTCTTCTTTTGAAAAATAGTTTTCTTTATTTCTATTTTATACGAAAAAAATTCTCAAAAATCTAATTTTTGTAGAAGTATTGGACCTAATTAGGATTGTCGTATTTGCCTTGGTGTATTTTCACTCTGTACATGATGTTTTTATACCCTCCAACTACAGTATGGGGGTATACTCACTTTGTCATTCCGTGTGTAACGCATCAAAATATCGGTCTAGGACCCCATAAAGTATATATATTTATGATCAGTGATCGATTCTAAGACCTTCTAGCGATGTCCGTCCGTCCGTCTGTAGTTAACACGATACAGTCCAAAATAATAGAGTTAGACTCCCGAGATTTGGCACGAATATGTCTTATTTTCCTAGGCAGGAAAATAAGACATTTTTATGCTACAAGAAGTTCACAGTCCTGCATTTGGCCCTGATAATTAGAAAATGTCGTTTTTTTGGACCGCTCCCCCTTTTATGGGTGTGGAATAAAAAAATCTTTTTAATTTTGATAAACTTTTATTTTTTAGTGCAAAAAGCATAAGAATGAATTTTTAAACACATATTCGAGAGGAAATTTGCCCCCTCCATTACCACTACCAAACCCCCCCCCCCCCCAAAAAATAAAACGCCCCTGATTTTTTTTTTTTTTGCATGTTGGAGGGTATAAAAGATTCGGCACACTCTTACTAGTTTATTCATGAATTTATGATTTTTCAAATTTTTGTGTTTGTAAAAGCTATTTGGTAAATTCGAATAATGCTGACCTGGCATAATCAGGATTTTATTTTAAAGATACATTTCGAAAAACTTTCGAATTACTTAAATAATCGGTTTAAGACATTCACCTTTAAATTCTAATATTCATCTTTAAAAAAACTTTTGTGAAATTTAAGGCTAGAAAGATGGTTTGTTTAAAATACTTTTATGCAACCTGAAGCATATCCGTACATATTTTTCTTCAATAATTTAAATTTAATCCAAGTTTTAATTTTATTTCAACAAATTATATAAACTTGTATCAAAGACGGGTAAATTCATTAATTTTTTTATTTTTTTTAAGTTATTGACAAATTCCCGAAATTTCCCGATGTAAAAATCTCGGGATTTTCAGAAAAAATTTTCCCGGGAATTCCCGAGAATTTTTTCCAATCATACTTAGGACTTAAAACAAAAAATATCTGTGACTTTTTAGAAATTGCGTTTTTTTTTTGCCAAAATGACCCACAAATACAATTTTTAATATTAATTTTGTATTTACCTATCGTGGTGATAGGTAAAAATTTTGTCTAAAATTAGTCATAACTAGGGATGAGATTATCATGCACTAAAATATCGAAAATATGCGCTTAAAATATGCGCTAAAAAATTCAAAATATGCACTAAAAAACCTAAAAATAAAAAACTTTTTAAAAATCAAAAAAGTAACGCTGGGTTTTAATACTTACATTTAAAACTTTATATAAGCAATGTTTTTTAGAAATTAATACAATCTATAAAAAAAAATTTAAAAAAAATAATTTTTCTTATTTTCAAAATTAATTTTTAAAATAGTTTTTAAAGAAGTAAATTTCAATTTGTGTTTCTGCTAATTTATGCCAAAATATGCAAAAATATGCACTTGAAAGTTGGAAATATGCACAAAATATGCACTTAAAACCAAAATATGCAAAGATATGCATTCTCATCAAAATATGCAAAAAAACAAATCGATGCTTTTTTCACTCAAATTTCTTGATTCGGAAAGATAATTGGTCGATATCGTTTTTAGACCATTGACAAAAAACATGCGTTTGCATGGAAATCTCCAGCTTGTTAATTTTTGCGACTAGCACAGTGTAATAGTTCGTTGAACAAATTCTGTTAACATGTTATGCAAAAAAAATAATTTCTTACAAGGGAAGTATCTCAACCCTAATGAACCGATTTGCCTGAAACTTAAAATATACATAAAAGAGACGATTTTAAGGTTGGGGTGTCTCGGCTTATCGGCCATATCAGTGATTCAAAATTTCGTTGTCCCCTTATGAAACAATGTGGACCTCCGGGAAAATTTCGATAACTCTCGAACTAATAGGAATATCCTCTAGAGTAGCGGTTACCAACCTATGGTACGCGTACCACTAGGGGGTACGCGACACTGCCCACGGGGGTACGCGAAATTTTAGTTATTTTTTTTAGTAATAACATTAAATAATATCAATTGCTACACCAAAAAAAAAAATGCGAAAGTTCTCATGTAAAAATTCGGGTTGGTTAAAATCCATAGAGTACGAAAATACTAATAGTTTTTCTTTACCACTTCTTTCAGTACTTTTTATACCCACCAACCACAGCATGGGGGTATACTCACTTTGATATTCCGTGTGTAATGCGTCGAAATATCGGTCTAAGACCCCAGAAAGTAAATATAATTAATCTGTGATCGATTCTAACACATTTATAGAATGTTTAGACTTCTAACGTTTGGCACAAATGTGTCTCAAGGTCATAAGCAGTTTAAGTTCGTAAAAGAGCAAAATCGGACCAGGGGGAAAAAGTTTCCCTTTGAAGAACTTAACCAACCTCTGAAAAACTCAATTTTTTACAGGATTTTATTTTTTTTTATTTTTGGTAAGCAAATAACACAATTTAATGTCGAAAAAAGTTCAAGGTCATGCTGGGGATACAAAAAAAGTCGTTTGGTTTCGCCCCCTTTTGTGGGCGTGGTTATAAAAAACTTATTTAAATAATGATAAAATTGTATTACTTAAGTGAAAATAATTTTAATTTTATAGCAAAATTTTTTTAATGTCTCACGATGAACTTTGAGAAAAATGAAAAAGAAATTTTTTTGAAAAAAATGTGTTTTTTTAACTTAAAGGATCAAAAACTCGGTACGCGTTTTAAAGCTGATAACGGCAAAAAATAATAAAAAGGAGGGTACTTTCAGTCCTCTACATGCGGTTTTAGTTCGAGATTTTTGGAAAAAAAAATTTTTTTTTAATTTTTTTTAAATTTTACCTATTTTTAAGTTGCTGCAACAAAATAGGACTTGATTTTTTATAAAATGGACCTTTTGATTCCGAAACTGCAATCCAAATTTTTCTAGCATGTTCCGTTTTCGGGATATTCTCATTTGAAAATTTTAGAAGGATTACATATAAAGGCTCTTATTCATAATACTTATAACAGACTTATTGTAGGTTTATTTGACAATTGTTCCTGCAATAACTGTCAAATAAACCTACTTTAAATATATTTTAGGTTTTATGAATAACCACAAAAGAATTTAAGTGCGTAACAGTTGATTTTGAGTTTTTTCAAACGCCAATATTTCAAAAACAGTACGCGATTCAAAATTTGGATGACATATTTGGAATTACGAGGTCTCGTTTATACTTAATGCACAGAAAAAAATATGGAGGACGCAAATTTGAGTAATCAATTGTTTAAATTTAAAAAAAAAATTGAGTATTTTTTTAATTGACGCAATTAAAAATTTACTTAAAAAATTTTAAAAACAATTTAAGTAAAAAATTTTATAGTTTTTTTACTTTTTTTTTAAACACTCATAGTTTTTTTTCTCGTTTAGTTTATAGTTTTTTGTGTATGTATATGAAAGTTTGTAATCGTCCTTATAACATTGTTTTTGAGACATAAATATGTTTGGTAAAGTTGGAAAAAACAAGTTTTTTGATTTTTTTTGTAAAAAAATTTAAAACTTTTTTAAACTTTAAAAAAAAAATAAATAGATAAACTTTGAGTAAATTTTTAATTCTGTCAATTAAAAAATTTACTCAAATTTTTTTTCAAACATTTAATAAATTTTTATTAAAAATTTACTCAATACTATTAAATTGCTTACTGGTGCAAAATTAAGTAATTTTTTACTCAATAGTATTAAAAATTTACTCAAATATTTTTTTTATTTTTTTCTGTGTGTAGTCCTATTTTGTGTGAGCAACTTATGAATGCGTTACAGGGGAGACCCAAAAAGTTCCAAATTACCATTTTTCAATATTCAAATGCGAATATCTTAAAAATCTTACGTGATAGAAAAATTTGGAAGGCAGATTTGGAATAAGGAGTTCAAAATTTTTTATATGATGTATTTTTATTCATGGGAGTTCGAATTTTTATAAATTTGTTCAACAGTGTCATTATAAACTTTTTTTAAAGTTTTCATTAATTTTGAATTTTTATGTTTTTATATAAACTTTAAGTTTGATATAAAAGTAAAAGCACTACAGTTAATTAAACTTTACAATATAATTTGGTTTAAATTTCTAACCATAATTATATGAGAAGTGTTTAATGAAAAAACAAAAAACTTGTTAAGGGGTACGCGGATAATAAAATTTAAAATTAGTGGTACGCGAGCCAAAAAGGTTGGTAACCGCTGCTCTAGAGCAAAAATACGTGTCGACTTAAATTTAATAAAGATTATTTCATATGAAAAAGGTTTTTAACGAAGCCAAACTTTTACAAGGTTATGCCACCGTTGGATAGGCATTATAAAAAACTTTCTTCTCATATGTAAACATCATATAGTTTCTTCGAAAGAAATGGCTGAAAAATCCAAAAAACGATTTTTTCGCCATATTTTTACCCATGTTTTGAACCCCTAAATCCGCGATATGGCCGATAAGCCGAGACACCCCAACCTTAGAATTGTCTCTTTTATATTTATTTTACGTTTCATCCCACCAAAAACTACTGCTTCGCCGTAAGCAGGTTTGTAAGGGAATGTTGAGTTGACATTCCCTTACAAACCTGCTTACGTATGGCATGATATTTGGTCGCAATGTCCCACTTTAGAGCATTTCATCCGAGCGCTTATTTCAGCGCAATAAAAATGTAATGAAATCATACCTTCTTGGAAGCTTACTAGGTGCATTTTAGCAAGCATATTGGATGCTCAGAAATCATTGCTCCAATAAAGCACAAAAATAATGTATTACTTTCACTAACGTTTGCATGCCTGAAAAGTTTGTATGAAGAAAGTGCTCCTCATAAGCACACAAATAATACTACAGTTTTAATGTCTGAATAGTGTTTAGTCGAAACTTTTGTTTTCATTTTTGCACATGCGTACACGTCCGTTCACAAAAAAACAGAACATCAACTGAATTGAAAATATATTTTTTTATTGCGTCATCCAAATTTTCGTTTTGCTGTTTGATGCTCGTAAGTCGTCGTATAATTTATAGTTTTTTCGCTCTGCCTAACGTCACGGTTGGGAAATGTGGCACAATAGTGCCATTTTTGGCACTATTGAATGGTCTGTGGCACCACAAAAGACAGTTTTGGCCCTTTTTCATTCTCTGCAAAATTTGAAAAATAATTTGAAAAATATTTTGAAAAATAATTTGAAAAATAATTAATAATTTTTTTTTTTAAATTTATTTTTTTTTTGACAATATTTGCAGTGCAAATATTGTCAAAAAAAAAAAAATATTTTTACTTAAATTCAATTATTACAAAAAGGGCAAAAAGTATCACTTTTCCCCTTTTAAGAATCCTACAATTTATTGCAACGATGTAAGTTTTTGTTTTCTTTAAATTTATGATTTCAAAGTGAATGGTAACAAAATTCCTGTGGGAAATTGATTGGTCCTACAGGAACAACTGTTCCGAAAAACCCACCCTATGGATTATTCCAAGCGACCTGGTCATAGAACACCAGAATCTAAAATACCAGTTCGCGACTAGTTATGGGACATGTTACAAGGTGTTACTTAAACACGTCCTAAGATCTTGCCATATTAAAGTAACAGGTTCCTTTCATACAAATGTACCACTCTAGAACCTCTCCTTTCCCGCAGGGATAATTTTACTGTCAAAACTGGCAATTAAAAAAAGGAATTAGTCCTTTTCAGCCCATTTTGGCCCTTTTTAGCCTTCAACTTGGCACTAATTGGAAATTCTCAAATACCAACACTGCCTTACGGTAGTGCATACTAGATGCACTACTGTAAGCGAATGTATTTAAAAATGTCTGTTTATATTCGTAATTTATCGCAAAATTTATACTTCTATCTCTGCCTTACAGTAGTGCATCTAGTATGCACTACTGTAAGGCAGAAATATCTACGTGCTGAAGACGAAGCGCTTGTGTATGCCAGAAAAATTATGAACTGCTTTCACAATTTCGATTATTTTTTGCTGGGATCAGTGTTGCCATATATCAAGATTTATCTTTTTTTGCAAGTTTTTTGAGGTGCTAAAAAGATTTTTTTTTCTGAAAAAAAGATTTTGGAAAGGTAAAAACAAAAATTTAGTTTCTAAATAAGCTCAAATTACTTCAGAAATATATTTTTATTATAAATTTAACATTATTTTTTCATTCTACGGTATACTGTAACTTGTTTTTTATATTAAAATTAAATTTAAAATACAATTTGTGAGTTTTTTTTTAATGATTTTCATTGGCGTAGGAAGCCAACATTTCTGGGGGGGGCTAAAGCCCCCCCAGATTTTTTTTAATTTTTTGTTTTTTTTTTAATAGAAAACCCCAGACCTATTTCTGAAGCGTTCCCTATATCATGTGTCTAGGTGTCCTAGAAACGAATGCCCTCCGAAAGCGGTTAAAAATTCATATTTTTTTTTTAAACAAATTTTGATTCTGAAGATTTTTCGGAAATTTAGAATTCCCAGATATGTTATGAAAATGAAAGATTTTTAATGTTTTTCCTATAGTAAAATCATTAGATTACTATGATTTTTTTCAAGAAAAAGTTCTGATGATTGCAAAAGTTGATGATTATTAGTCAAAATTCTCAGATTCTTTCTTCCAGTAACTTTTGTCTATAAAAAACCACTTAGAATTTATAAACTTTTTTAAATCAAAGAACTTAAAATATTTTCCTGAAGTTAAAATCCTAAGATTCGGTAAAGTTTTTATTACTGACAAAAACATCAGATTCATATAAAAACTTTTTGCAATAATTCAGACTATTTTTCAATAGGAAAAACTATTAGATCTAATATAATAATCATTACGAGTCCTTAAGACTCGTAGAATAATCATAACGAGTCCTAATTGTTGCAAAAATATTATTTATTGTTGCAAAAATTAATGAAATCATTAAATTATTAAAAAAAAATTGTGATTGATTAAAATTCTGGGGGGGGCTAAAATTATTCTGGGGGGTGCTAAGCCCCCCCCAGACAGGGCTATCTACGCCAATGATGATTTTAATACTTTTTTCAAAAAAAAGTTTTTTTTTACAAAAAAAAAGATTTTTTTTCAGAAAAAATAAGATTTTTCAAAAAAATATATGGTAACACTGGCTGGGATGCAAATCGGTTCATAAGGGTTGAGATACTTTCCTTGTTAGACTTTTTTTCGAAAAAATTTAGTAAAAATTTTTTTTCACTTTTTTTTAGTATAACTAACAGTTGATTTTTCCCTAACAATATTTAGCAAAATTGTAGCCACGGGAAAGCTGAACCACTCTTGGAAACATAACAACACAATCTGAACGTGTTTAGGCACTGTAAATAGCTTACGAAGACCACTCTGCACCTTAAAAATAGTCGTTTTTTTACAAAAATAAATCCACATAAAGCCCCTAGGTGGATAAAATGTAGGACCTCCCCCATCCTTTAAAATTTTTTCGAAACACACCTTAACACTGGTGTCATTCCCTAGAGGGGCTCCCATACACATTTTATAAACTGTTCCTTCCTTTCTAACTGTCCCAATAATGCCCCTAGAGGAGTCAAATGTATGGCCGACCCTCAATATTTTTTCCACTATAAAATAAATAAATATAATTTGTTTAATTTTTTTATAAATTTGTTTTAGGGTCGAACCAGAATCAAATGCGTAGCGCAAGACGTAAAAAAAAAACAAAAACAAACACATCAAATTTGAAATTTTTACGTCCGTTTGATTTAGGTAACTCACATTTAAATATTAGAAACGAAAAATTATTGGGCGTTACGCCTTAGGCGACGTAATTTGATTCAGGTTGGACGCTTATGAAACCAGCTCAACGGCTCCCATGGTTAATTATGGAGTGCTCTAAAGTAAGACAGAACCCCATTAATTTTTACCTCCTAACGTTTTTTCCGAACATACCGACACCTTATCTCCATTCCCTAAGGGGGCTTTCATATAAAATGGCATTTTTATAAAATTTGCTCCCACCGCTGTCCCAAGGTTGCCCCTAGGGGAGTCAATAATGACTCCCTCAATATTTTTTGAGCTCCAACGCTTTTTTAAAACATACCTACCCTCTATCTTTAACCGCCTTAAGAATTAAAGATAGATGGTAGGTATGTTCTGAAAACATGTTGCGGTAGAAAAAATATTGGGAGTCGGTCATACATTTGACTCCTTTAGGGGCATTATTCGGACAGTTAGAGCGGTAGGAGCAGTTTGTTTTAAATATAATCTTTGTATAGGAGCCCTCTTAGAGAGTGGACCCAGTGCTTAGGTGTGTTTGGAAAAAATGTTAGGGGACAAAAATTGATTAGAATTTTTAGCTATCGGAAAATAACTCTGAATCTCGAAAAATTCCTCACGAAATGTTAAAAAGCATTAAAGTCAAAAATTTTAATAAGAACTGTGCGATTCGCTATCTCGGTCAAAGTGAGTGACAACAAAAATTGTACGTAAAACATACTGAATCTGGGTATAAATGTTTTAAAAAATTCCAATAATTTTAGAGTAGAAAACGCTTTTTGGAATCTCAGACTTTTTTTGAAAAAAAAACTTTTCTAATACCCCAATTCTAAAATTTTTGTCATCTATAATAAATGACAATATTATAATAAAAATGAGGTGAATGACAATTTTTAAATTTTGGTATTCTAGAAAAATTTGTTATAGAAAAATAATGACAAATTTGTTATGATATGAAAACCACATAAAAGCAATATTTTTTTTTGTTATAAAAATAAATAAAAAAAAATTAACAAAAAATGAACAGCTAATGCACTAATTTCAGTGGTTTAAGTGGATAGAAAGTCAAAACTGGATAGATGGGAAATTCTGAAAAGACTTGGGATAAATTTGACCCATTTTCTGCGGATAAGAGGACGTTTGAAGGCAGTTTAGTTTTATTTGATGTGCATGGGAATTATTTTAGGGGAGCAGGGAGAGGGTTTACAAATTCATACAAATAAAAATATTTAAAAATAATAACCCGAATAGCTGTGTAAAAATATTCCAAGAATTTATTTTATTTTTACTTTTTTAATTATTATTTGTTTTTTTGACAATAAACAACTTTCAACACATGAAGGTGAATTTAATTTTATTTTTTTTGTCATTTTATGAATACCAAATCAAATCTATAACAAAAATTATAACAGAAAGTATAATAAAATTTTATAACAAAGAAGTTTGTTATATTTTTTTAGAATAGGCCCATAAATATTAGAATTTTTCGATTGGAAAAATCTCAATATCTAAGAACTTTTCTATAAAAAGGTTATAGTGTCCGTTATTTTGGAAATGTTGAGGTGGTACCCGCTCAATTTTTCTCATTTGACTTAAAAATAACTCATGAGTCATCTTAAGCCCCTACGATCATGCCTTTTCTAAGCGAACCAAGACCAAGGCCCAAAAAAAAAATTTTCCATACAAACCAAAATATTTTTTTTTATTTTTAATTTTTTGTTTTGTTTTACTTGATTAGCTTATTAACGATGGTGGGATAAGGCTTTCAGCTATAAAAAATTTTTCGAAAAAAATACGTTTTCTCGTCTTATAAGAGATTTATGTGAATAGCTCGAGGGTTGGGGAAATGGGGATTAGAAGCAAAAATACACTAATTTGAATCGATTACACAATGCAACAGCCCATTTAAGGACTCAACTAAACCAAGACAGTTTGATATTACTTATGTGTAGTACACTTAGAAAATTATTGCAGTTACTACATGATGGTAGTAAGTAGTAGTTGTTGTTTTCAACTACAATTTCAGTTGTTTTTGTATGAAAAATCTCAAACAACTATTTATTGCAGTCGTTTTAAAAAATAAATACAAAAAATTACTACATTGCAGTAACAGTTGCTTTATGTAATTGTTTTTAGTCTATAAAAAATCTTATAATTTTCTAGAAATTTTTGGAAAAACGGATGTGTTGAACGAGTTGGAAGTGCCAGATGCAGCAGGAATTATTTCCAAATAATTTTAACCGTTTTTGACGTTTAGAAGAAAATTCAGATAATTTAAGTTACAGTAAAAACCACTGTAATTTGAAGTAGTTTTTTGTAGTTGTTAATCAATAGTTAAAAACAACAACAATTTTTGGTTGATTTTAACGTAAAATGTAGTGGACGCCTAAACAACAACAAATGTAGTAGTTTTAACTGTCTTTTGTAGTGGAATCTACCGTCATAATTTTTTTAATGTAGTAAAACCCCAAAGGGTTTTGCTCTGTAACGTCTCAAATTTTTTTTATAGCCCACTGAATTTTTCATTTTTTTTTTCAAAAGCGTTGGGAAAAAGTCGAAAAAATGATTCTTAATGTTCTTATGAGCTTAAAAAAGTCTTTGAATTTTATGGAAAATTTTTTTCAAGAGTACGTTAAACCTCTATATCCCGTTTTAATGGGTCATTGAAGTCTTTTTTTTTAAGAAATGGCTGAAAAGCCTACTAAGACATACGCTTAAAGGGTTAAAATGTTCTACGATGTGTTAAAATGTTCACTAGGGGTTACCGAAGGCAAAAAGTTTGACCGGTATAAGAACAAGTGAGAGTGTTAAATTCGGCCGTGCCGAATCTGTTATACCCTCCAACATGCAAATAAATAAAAAAAAAATTGCAGGGGCGTATTATTTTTTTTTTGGGGGGGGGTCGGTAGTGGTAATTTGGGGGGGGGGGGCATTTCGTCTCGAATATGTATTTAAGAATTCATTCGTATACTTTTTGCTCTAAAAAAATACAAGTTTATCATTATTTAAAAAAAAAAATATTCCTCGCCCATAAAAGGGGGGGGGAGGGCGGACCGAAAAAACGACATTTTTTAATTCTGTGGGTCCAAATGCAGGACTTTGAACTTCTTGTAGCATAAAAATGTTGCATTTGTTAAACAAAAGCAAAGAAAATCATGTAAAAATATGGTATCTTTCAGAGGTTGGTTTATTTCCTCAAGGGGGAACTTTTTTCCCCCTGGACGGATTTTGCTCCTTTACGAACTTAACCTGCCTAGGAACATTAGACATATTCGTGCCCAATGTCGGGAGTCTAGCTCTTTTATTTTGGACTGCATCGTGTTAACTACAGACGGACAGACGGACAGACGGACGGACAGACGGACGGACGGACGGACGGACATCGCTAGAATGTCTTAGAATCGATCACTGATCATAAATATATATACTTTATGGGGTCCTAGACCGATATTTTAATGCGTTACACACGGAATGACAAAGTGAGTATACCCTCATACTGTAGTTGGAGGGTATAAAAATGCATAAAAAAGGTTAATTGTACAGTATCATTATTTTTTCTATTTAGGGCAGATTACTCAATGAAAAGTTAGCTGCTAACTGACGATTTAACGGAGCCTTATGTCAAAATTTGTATAAAAAAGTTAAATTTAACGGAGAGTTATTTTTAGGGCTGTCAAACGGGATCGGTTTTTTTAAATCCCGGGATTCGGGATTTGAAAATCGAAATCCCGGGATCCCGGGATTTTTCGGGATCCCTGGATTTTTTGGGATTCCGGGATTTTTTTGGGATTAAATTTCTTTGAGTATAAAAGTAAAAAAATAGTAGACTCTTATGTTTCAATTTTATTGTGCATATTAAGGGGGCTACTGTGGGGTAGTTGGTAGCGTGCTAGCCTTTTAAGCCGGGAGTCGTGGGTTTGATTCTTACGAAAACCCTTGGGTCGATTTCGCTACAACGAAATTATTAAAAAATTATTTCTAATTATTCTACACCATTTACAGATGTAATTCGAAAAAGATCAATTGTAATTCGAAGATTCTATTTGTAATTCGAAGATTCCATTTGTAATTCGAAGATTCCATTTGTAATTCGAAGATTCCATTTGTAATTCGAATACTCCAATTGTAATTCGAAGATTCCATTTGTAATTCGAAGATTCCAATTGTAATTCGTAAAAGATCAATTGTAATTCGTAAAAGATCAATTGAAATTCGTAAAAGATCAATTGTAATTCGTAAAAGATCAATTGTAATTCGAAAAAGATCAATTGTAATTCGAAATAGATCAATTGTAATTCGAAAAAGATCAATTGTAATTCGTAAAAGATCAATTGTAATTCGTAAAAGATCAATTGTAATTCGTAAAAGATCAATTGTAATTCGAAAAAGATCAATTGTAATTCGTAAAAGATCAATTGTAATTCGAAAAAGATCAATTGTAATTCAAAAAAGATCAATTGTAATTCGTAAAAGATCAATTGTAATTCGTAAAAGATCAATTGTAATTCGTAAAAGATCAATTGTAATTCGAAAAAGATCAATTGTAATTCGTAAAAGATCAATTGTAATTCGAAAAAGATCAATTGTAATTCGTAAAAGATCAATTGTAATTCGAAAAAGATCAATTGTAATTCGTAAAAGATCAATTGTAATTCGTAAAAGATCAATTGTAATTCGAAGATTCCAATTGTAATTCGTAAATTATCAATGTAAATTCAGTTGATGTTTTTCGAATTACAATTGGAATCTTCGAATTACAATTGATCTTTTACGAATTACAATTGATCTTTTACGAATTACAATTGATCTTTTTCGAATTACAATTGATCTTTTACGAATTACAATTGATCTTTTTCGAATTACAATTGATCTTTTACGAATTACAATTGATCTTTTTCGAATTACAATTGATCTTTTACGAATTACAATTGATCTTTTACGAATTACAATTGATCTTTTACGAATTACAATTGATCCTTTTCGAATTACAATTGATCTTTTTCGAATTACAATTGATCTTTTACGAATTACAATTGATCTTTTACGAATTACAAGTGGAATCTTCGAATTACAATTGATCTTTTACGAATTACAATTGATCTTTTACGAATTACAATTGATCTTTTTCGAATTACAATTGATCTTTTACGAATTACAATTGATCTTTTTCGAATTACAATTGATCTTTTTCGAATTACAATTGATCTTTTACGAATTACAATTGATCTTTTACGAATTACAATTGATCTTTTACGAATTACAACTGGAGTATTCGAATTACAATTGGAATCTTCGAATTACAATTGGAGTATTCGAATTACAAATGGAATCTTCGAATTACAAATGGAATCTTCGAATTACAAATAGAATCTTCGAATTACAAATAGAATCTTCGAATTACAATTGATCTTTTTCGAATTACATCTGTAAATGGTGTAATTGTTATTTAAAGGCAATTAAAAAATTAAGTATACGCAACTTATGCAGTTTTCAAGTAGGTAATTATTATTATTAAATATTTAGCAATGAACTAAAAAAATCCTTGAGGGGTGTGTTTTGGAAAATGACACCTTTTATTTGCTTTTGGTTTCATCCCATTCCGATTTTGGTTGTTGCACTGTATAATTTTAAAACTTATTTTTTTGTATAAAAAATTTTTTCTTCCAATTTTGAACGTCCTGGAAAATTTGTATTCTCATACGCTTAAAACTTATGTGGTACAAATTCGAGGCCAATCGGATTAAATTTACCCATGGCGCCTTTCGATCAAAGTTTCGGTTTTTTAGAAAATTTTCGCCAAAACCTGCAAACTTTGATCAAAGGGCTCCGTGACTGTGGCTTAATGGTTAGTGCGTTGGACTATTATTCAGAAAACATTGGCGTAGGAAGCCAACATTTCTGGGGGGGGCTAAAGCCCCCCCAGATTTTTTTGAATTTTTTGTTTTTTTTTTTAAATAGAAAACCCCAGACCTATTTCTGAAGCGTTCCCTTTATCATGTGTCTAGGTGTCCTAGAAACGAATGCCCTCCGAAAGCGGTTAAAAATTCATATTTTTGTTAAACAAATTTTGATTCTGAAGATTTTTCCGAAATTTAGAACTTCCGGATATGTTATGAAAATGAAAGATTTTTAATGTTTTTCCTATAGTAAAATCATTAGATTACTATGATTTTTTTCAAGAAAAAGTTCTAATGATTGCAAAAGTTGATGATTATTAGTCAAAATTCTCAGATTCTTTCTTCCAATAACTTTTGTCTATAAAAAACCACTTAGAATTTATAAATTTTTTTAAATCAAAGAACTTAAAATGTTTTCCTGAAGTTAAAATCCTAAGATTCGGTGAAGTTTTTATTACTGACAAAAACATCAGATTCATATAAAAACTTTTTGCAATAATTCAGATTTTTTTTTCAATGGGAAAAACTATTAGATCTAATATAATAATCATTACGAGTCCTTGAGACTCGTAGAATAATCATAACGAGTCCTAAAGACTCATTATTATTATTTATTGTTGCAAAAATTAATGAAATCATTAAATTATTAAAAACAAAATAGTGAATGATTAAAATTCTGGGGGGGGGCTAAAATTATTCTGGGGGGGCTAAGCCCCCCCAGACAGGGCTATCTACGCCAATGTCAGAAAACCTGGATAGAATTCTCAGCTCAGCCAAATTCGTGGCCAGCTACGTTGAAAATTAAAAAAAAGTTTTAGTTTAATACGGTATTTACACCAACGAAAACAACTTGTTTTTGAATATTTTTTTGGTTTTTGGCAAAAACTACATGTATTTCCTATACAATTTAAAAGCTGCATTGCCAACTAAAACTGAACAAAAACTAGAACTTAGGTTGTGGTATATGCTACTATTAATTCAGTGTGAATGTTTTTTTTCAATTTTCTTTTGGTAAAAACGAATGTCAAAATAAAAATATTTGTTTTTTTGTGAAATTAATATTCAAATCTTTTAAAAAAAGTAAATAAATGTGTAATTTAATTTTTTTAATAACGTGTGGCTGTTGTAATTTTGTGTTTTTTAGTGAATTTAGAAAATAATTAATTTGATTTGACAAACAAAAACTCTTTTTATTCGGTGTAAACAGTTTGGTTTTCCAAAATGCTTTTTTGCCAAAAACAAGTAAGTTTTTGTTTGGTCTAAACATAGTAGTGGTATTCATTTAACCGTATATTTATACGCGACTCGTATTTGTATAATTATACGAGGTGGTTTTTATGAATGCCCTATTTGATTACCTGGTATTACTTATACAATTGTCAAAACAAAAAAACTAATTTTTGTATTTGGAAAATTTACAATGCCACAAAGAAAACAAAATTTCAAACAATTAATAAATTCTAAATTAATTGATAAATTAACTGCAAACAAAAATAATTTTTTATTTTATTTTTTTAATATTTGTCATTTTTAACAAGATTGCCAAATTGTAAAAAAACAAAAAATAGCAAAAAAATATCAAAATTATTTGAACATTGGTAATCCTAAACCTGTATAATTATACGATACAAGTTTACGCACCAAAATATATGTACAAATATATCAGGCCTCGTAAAATATTTTTGACAATAATTGTGTAAACTAACCAGATATACACTGTATACGAGGTGTTTATACGGTTAAATGAATACCACTAGTATAAATTTGTTTATGTAAATGTAACAATAGTTGAACAAAGTTGTATTTTTAAAAATAAATTCTCATCAATTTTTATATTTCAAAAATCCCGGGATTTGAGCTTAAAAATCCCGGGATTCGGGATTCATTTTATGACAAAAATCCCGTGATTTCGGGATTCGGGATTGACAGCCCTAGTTATTTTATAACGGAGCATTGAGTAATCCAGCCTTATTCCTATATTTGTTAGTCACAATTGTATACTGCTTTTTCTAAATATAAAAAATTGTATGAAAAATAAATTATACCTTAAAATTTGCATTTTTTATGCATTTTCCTTATACCAGTCGAAGTTTCTGCATTCAGGGACCCCTAGTGAAATTTGATGCAGAACATATTCGTAGAACAGGAAAAATAATGTCACACGTTATTTAGGGGGGGATAAGAGAGGCAAAACGGCCAGTTTTTAGTCCCTACAATGAGCATTTCATTGTAATGCTTTCATCACCGGGATGAGTTTTAATCAATGATGGGTACCAATACCTTTTCGATACCAATACCCGTTAATACCAATTCAAATTGAAAACCAATACCAATTAAAAACCAATACCTTTATTTGTGCGATACCAATACCGATAAAAAACCAATACCGATTCCCCACTACCAATACCAATTAAAAACCAATACTTTTATCCTTCAAAACCAATACCAATAAAAAACCAATACCAATTCATTTTTTTCTACTTTCGTATCGGTTTTGTTTCGGTTTTTTGTATTCTTATTTTCGTTTGTTTTAATTGTGACGTCGAACATTTTCTTTCCATCACATTATTAGGTTTTATTTACCTGACTAACGAATTGCAAAAGATGTTACATCGATCAGTAATCGTTTGCATGCAATGTCACATAACAAAAAGGAGTTAGCGACTTGAATTTTAAAAGCCATAAAAACATAAAAGAAATATTTTTTTTCACGGTTTTATGACCTTTAATAAAAGTAGATCTTAAAAAAATTTAGACCTTTTCTGTGATGAAATTTTTTTTTTTGCAAACATTGTTAATATTTGATATATGTACATTAGAGCGTCCCTTATTTTGGAAATGTTGGAAATGTTGAGACGGTACCCCCTCATTTTTTTCCTTTTGACTAAAAAATAACTCAGGAAAAATTTTACGCCCCTACGACCACGCCTTCCCTACGCGACGGGGCCTTAAAGAACGGGGCCTTAAAAATAATTTTTCCATACAAACCAAAAAAATTTTTTTTGATTTTTAATTTTTTTGTTATTAATTATAATATTACTTAGTTAGCTTATTCACGACAAAAAATTTGATTTTGGTGGGATGAGGCTTTCAGTTCTAAAAAAATTTTCGAAAAAAAAAATTTAGAGCTTTTGGGGTCCTACAGTAAAAATTTTTTAAAAAATATTTTTTTTTAGTTTTGACAAGCAACCGTTTTAGTTGAGTTGTTGCTTTTAATGATATATTTTCATAAAAAAATATTATTCATAAGGCCCCGTTCTTTAAGGCCCCGTCGCGTAGGGAAGGCGTGGTCGTAGGGGCGTAAAATTTTTCCTGAGTTATTTTTTAGTCAAAAGGAAAAAAATGAGGGGGTACCGTCTCAACATTTCCAACATTTCCAAAATAAGGGACACTCTAATGTACATTGAATGTCACTGCACTCTTCTTTGCGTTGTAAAAAAAAATACTAATGTCCTTTTTTGGAAATTCCAAAATTTTAATCAAGCAGACGTTACAAAATCTTATGTCACAACCAGTGAAGCAAGCCGATGCAAAATTTTCGACGGCGGCTGAAGAGCAAAAATTTTCGGCGGCGGCGGCGTTTCGGCTGCGCGCCGCGTTTTTTTTTAGAACAGCGCAGCTGAAAAAAAAATTCGGTTTAAATCTAGGCATATTAATCACGATACCCCAGGGTTGCAAAAGTTGGTACAATTGTACTTTTTTTGGTACAATTCGATGCTCAAAAGTACAATGGTACACCAATGGCTCATTTGGTACAATTTAAAAACTTTCTCAGATTATATTTTTCATGGATTTTTCAGCGGAATTTATGTTTCCCGAAAAAAACCCAAATTTTTTCAACTTCAAAAAGAAAATTTTTTTCAAAAATTCTGAGATATTTGTGACAAAAAATGCCACAGCTTCAAAAATATTTTTCTTTTTACCGATAGTAGACAGATTTAGAGTATTATTTAAAATAGAAAATGTATTAGGTTTCGAGACCCAATTTAAAAAGATTCAGATTCTTAACCATTTTTCCTATCGAAAAAGTCTCAGATATCAAAAATTTTTAACGACGAATAGTCGCAGATTCTACAACACACAGATCCCTTCTCCCCTCCTATTTCGGTAATCAAGTATTTTTAATAAAACCTTTAACAAGCAAACAGAAAATAGTCCAAAATCGTCACAACATAAAAATTTTTAGAGAAAATAAAAAAACCGGGAATTCCTGCTTTATTTCCCAGGCTTTCGGGATTGTAATATATCGAGAATTCACGGGACTTTATTTCCCGGGAAATTTCCGTGAAAATCTACACTTTTTTTTTTAAATTTGGTACAATTGGGGTCAAAAAAGTACAATTTTATGAGCTCGTTGGTACAGTTTTGATGTTCTCATTTTGCAACCCTGCGATACCCTACCGCAGGGGTAACTCATGAATAGTAGTGTCAGTAATAACGAAGTCGTTATCTACAGGTGGCAATCTTTTTTTTGGGAACGATTTGGGAATAACGAAAAATAAACATTAAAAAATTTTAAAATTATGAATGAAAATTATTGTTGTGTCACTTGAAAATAAAAAAATACATAATAAAAAAACGAAATGAATATAATTAAATCAAAACAACCAGCAAAATTAAACGAAAAATAAAAGGTAAACAAAATTTCCAGCTTTCCCAGATACCATTTGTAAAACTAACACCACCTTTAAACGTCAAAAAGAATTGACTATTGCCTAGTCTTTATATATTTAAGTTTTTGCCCTACCGAACAAGTGGTCGATCAATTAATGGTTTAATTACCATTTTATTGGAGTTATGGTAACAAGTAAGAAAATTATAGTGGGTCAAGACCGACCTTATACCATACACCAGTGTTTTCCGGAAAATGTGTCCGAAGTCCAAACATGAACCGATTGGATCTATATTTTGTGGCATCTTTAATTAGTGCACAAACTTAATTTGAGTCCAAGAATGGTCTAATTACACCGCTCAACAAGCTTTTTTCGGTTTGAAATCTTAGTTTTTAGTTTAGATATCGCCATTTTATGTTTTTTTAAAAAAAATTCTCAACTTTTAAAAAATTTACTAAAGTAGTGAAAAAAAAAACCTTCTTAAATCTAAGAAGATAAATATGATAAACTAATGGGTAGAAAGTTTCCAAACTTTTCTAAATTTCTAAACTTTTAGTTAAATTTTACTAAATTGTGGTAAAATTTATGAACTATTTTGAAGCAAATAGTATCCCAAAATTAAGTTAGCTCTTTTGTTAGTGTGGGGACAACAAGTAGAAATGGTCAGATTTCTTTATAATTTGGAAACATTCCAAATATATGATTACAAAATATGTTATTTTTGGGGTATTTCTTTATTCACATGCTAAATTTCGAAAGGATACCTGTTAAATTACGGGTATAAAAGTAATGTTGGCCAAATTTGGGGGGCGTTTGTATGGGGGCTAGGTCAAAACATGGACCGATTATTTTTTTTAATTTCAAGAGACTTCTTCCTTGGGAAAAAGGAAGCATAAATTTAATTTCAGTCAAATCAATTGATTGTTGCGACCTGTATCGTGCTCACTATGTTTACATGGACGGACATCGCTAAATCGACCCAGAAAGTGATTCTAAATCGATCGCTATACTTGAAGTTTGGTTTAGGACCAATATTTCGGATAGTTACAAACATTAAGACAAACTCATAATACCCTGTACTTGAGATGGGCACATGAGCAGATTTGTGCGTGATTCACGCTTGAGTGTGACTGAAACTCAATTTTACTCAAGTGGTTGTGAGTGAGTGGAAAAAAAAATTGCGTGAGTGCTTTTTTTTCTCTTTATATTTTCTTTCATTCCAAAAAAAGCAAAGTTTTTTTTTATAAAAAAAAGTTTCGTGAGTGTGAGTGAAGTTTGTGTGAGTACTCGTGAGAGTGAGTCAAAAGTCACTCACGCGACCATCTGTACCCTGTACCATAGAGTGGTGTAGACATAAGCGTATCTAGGCCATTATTCTGGGGTGGGCAAAAGCCCCCCCCCCCCCTTCCGAACAAAAAAAAATTAAAACAAAACTAAAAAAACATACATATAATATGGGGTTCACTAGCTGTTTTGAAGTGTTTAAGAGTGAGATGTTTAAAAAAGTATTTGTTCCTTGTCCATTACGTTTTTATTCTGTTACTGGTGTTTTGTTGAACAACTTGTTTAAGGTCGCAAGTGTGAACGCCATATAACACCAACACCAGAATCCAGAAAAAAATATTATATAAGAATTTAAGAACGCATAATGTGCAGTTCACACTTGCTATTTTTGAGAGTTTAAAGGCTACGTGCTTAAAAATTCTTTTTTCTGTATCCATTACGTTTTTATTCTGTAACTGGTGTTTTGTTAAACAACTTGTTTAAGGTCGTAAGTGTGAACCCCATATAAGAAAAAAATTGACCCGTGTAATCGCAATTGGCAAAAGATCTAAAATCGAAAAGGGGCCCCCTGCATGATAACCCATTTCGATCACCTTTTTCAAAAAAATATTTATTTATGTATGAAAAGGATGAAGTAACAGGTATATTTTGTTACCAATGTTAAGTCTCATCTTTCTGCAATTAAAAAATATCTCCCCTTGACCACCGGAATTTATATGTGCATTAAATGCAATGTGCATCAGCACAGAAATTGTTTCAAGCAAAAACGAAAAATTTGCATTTTTTTAGTTTAGGCTTTCATTTTTTATTAATTAATATTATTTTTTTAAGATTTAATTTATTATCAAATTCCACTAATTGAAACATTTTAAAACTATTTATTTTGAAAATAACGAAATAAATTAATAAAATAGCAAATAAATCCAAATATTAAAATTGCATAAAAAGTTGAAATACAGGCTTTTCTGGAATAACGGAATATTACAATTTTTTTACAAGAGTTTTGAGATCATCCGGTGCTAATTTTACTAAATAGGTACATTTTTCCAAAAAAAAAAATAATCTTTGTCCAAAATGGGTTAAGCATGTACTATTTAGTTTAAAGTTTGCCTTAATTCTGCAAATACTGCTAAAAAATATTTTTTTTTAAAAGGGGTTTTTCAAAAAAAAACATCCCTCACGCAAAAATTCGACTCACTCTCTAGACACTCACTCAGAATTTTTCAACTCACAATCACGTGATTTAAATGAAAGTCACTTTTTTGAGTCACGCAAATCACGGGACCAGCGACCATCTCCAATTCAAATACATAAACAAGAGACAAGTGTCTTTTCATTTGTTTAATCTATAATATGAGTAAATTTTATTTAAAATGAAGTGTCCACCCTTGAAAAAGTTTCCTTGTAGGTCTGAATCCAAAAAGTTTCAAGGCACTTATTTGTTACCTTAATATAGTCACTTGACTTAAATGAAAATCACTCTATAACCAAATGATTTAAATGAAAATCACTCACGCTCACGCGTAAATCACGGGACCAGAGACCATCTCCAATTCAAATAATTAAAAAAAGGCAAGTGTCTCTTCATTTGATTCATCTATAACATCTGTAAATTTTGTTAAAAATAAAGTGCAAGTGCGGATCCAGGAATTTTGTTTGGGGGGGGAGATTTTTTTTTTTAAAAATTATGCAATCTGAACGCAATAAAATTAAGCTGGAAGAGGGGGGGGGGGGGTGTTTTGTAAATTTTTGTTAATATTTTTAGCAAATTGATTAACAAATTAAAAAAATCGCAAATGTGTGCTGAAAAATTCATAAAAACTGACGAATAAATTATTTTTCAATTTAAAAAAGCTATTATAGTATTTAAATCAGGCGCGGATCCAACTTTTGGAAACGGGCCTATTTACAGTTATGACTGACTTTGACTGTCATTAGCCAATTTTTATGATAGAATTGTCATTAATACAATCAATATTTTCTATACAAACCAACAAAACAATTCAAAAATGTTACTTGGAAACTTTAAGATCTGCTCCCGAGACGATCATAAAACTGACAAATAAAATTTAGAATTTTGGAATTTTGTTGTAGGTTTGTAGAGGAAAATATCAATATTATGACTTCATAGCCAGTCACAACTGTGAAAAGTCCCTTTAAAAAAGTTCTCAGATGTTGAAACAATTTTAACTACAGAAATTCTCTTAGATTCTGAAATATTTTTTATATAGAAAAAATAGCCAATTTCTGATATATTTGCCTTAGAAAAATGTTCGGATTCTAAAACCCGTCGTTATAAAAAAGTTCTTTAATTCTCAGTTCGTATTTTCTATAGAAAAACTCTCAGATTTAACATTTGTCTTATAGAAAATATTTCAGATTTTTTAACTTTTCTTATAGAAATAATCTCAGATTCTGAGACATTTATTCCATTAATTTTTTTTTCAAATTCTGATGTACTTTTCTGATAAAAAATCTCTGAAATAATTCTCATATTTTAAAGTTATTCTTAAATTCTAAGAGCTCTTTTGTATACAAAAATTCTCAGATCCTAAAACAAATTTCGTAAAAGAAAAATCCGGCACCAGTTTCTAAAACATTTTATGAAGAAATTTTTATACACTTTTCTAGCAAAAAATCCTTAAATTTTATAGCATTTTGCAATAGAAAAAATTTATGGTTTTAATACCATGATCTAATGTTTTCTAATAAAATATCTTAGAATCTGAAATATTTTTCATATAGAAAAAATATTATTATTAGACAATATTTCAAAAAAAAAAAAGTTAACATATTTAGAGACTCATTTCCTACAAAAAATTTCTGAATCTTCCAACAGAAAAGTTTTTAGATTCTGAGAGATTTTTTCATACGAAAAAATCTTAGGTTCTGATGTAGTTTTCCAGGAAAAAGTTTAAAACATTTTTCCTACAAAAAAATAAATCATAGACTTTGATAAACTTTTCCTATAGAAAAATTCACAAATTGTAAAAGGTTTTAGAGAAATTCTCATGTTCTTAAAAAATGTTTCCATAAAAAAAAATTGTTAGATTCGGAAGTATATTTCCCCATAGACCTTACAAATTTTTGAAGTACTGGTCCATTTCTTTCTATCTTTGTTCCTTTCCCTTCCTTTTTTCCTTTCCCTTTCCTTTCCTTTTTTTTCTTTTTCCCCTTTCTTTCTTTTCTTTTCTTTTCCTTTCTTTTCTTTTCTTTTCTTTTCCTTTCCTTTCCTTTTTTTTTTTTGAAATCGTTTTGGGGGGGGAGAAATCCCATTCTCCCCCCCCCCCCCTGGATCCGCGCCTGATAAAGTGTCCACCCTGAAATAGTTTCCTTGTAGGTCCGATTTCAAAAAGTTTCAAGTCACTTATTTATTACCCTAATATAGTACTAAAGTGAAAATCACTCTATAATCACGTGATTTAAATAAAAATCGCTCACGACTGAATCACGTGGTTTTTTGAGTCACGCAAATTACGGGACCACAGACCATCTCTAATTCAAATACATAAACAAAAGACAAGTTTCTCTTCATTTGTGTTATCTATAACATCTGTAAATTTTATTAAAAATGAAGTGTCCACCCTGAAATAGATTCCTTGTAGGTCCGATCTCAAAAACTATCAAGGCACTTATTTATTACCTTAATATAGGCTTATATTCTGAATTTCAAAAAAACCGGTTAACATTTACGACCTGTAGAGACTTTTGATGAAAAAACCTACCATCTCGCCCCAGTGTGCACTGTGGGGCGGACAGAAGGACGACTTACGTTAAATTAATTAATATTAACGACAAAACCTTTTGCATACAAATACTAAAACCGATATAAGATAAATACCAATACTTATTAAAAACCGATACCGATTCGAGGCTAAAACCAATACCAATACCCAATACCTAAATAATTCAAAACCAATACCGAAACCTATACCAATTCAACAAAAAATGAAAACCAATACCTATACCAATACTAATATAATTTTAAAAACCAATACCAATACCAATACTTTTATCGAATTGGTACCCATCCTTGGTTTTAATAAAATACTTTATTACTAAGTAGGACCGCAATGGAATTTTTGCTTTGAGTTGCGAAAGAATCGCTCAATGTTAACAGTTTGGTGATATTCTGGTCTTCGAAAACTTTTTCACTGTTTTTTTTGGAAGGCTGATGCAATATCGTTCACACTTCTTCCGCCAATATACTCAGTCCACAAGGCACAGTATATATTTTCGTTATTGCTGTTGGACTACCTGAAGTTTTATCGAAAGCTTTTCATTTCAACTATGTGTTTTTACTTTAAAAACCTTGCTTCAGGAATTCGTTTGGCGGATTTTAACAAAAACTGAGAACGCCAATTGAAAGAGCGTAGGCGCTTAGAACCTTGTTGTCCCAAGGTCGCGACATAATAAAGATATAACAAAAGTTAGATCAAATCGGTCCATGTTTGGACTTGGGACCCATTTTCCGGAAAACACTGGTATAGGGTATCATTCTATAAAAATTTACTCCCCTCTGATATAAAACACTTTTTACTTCTTGAACAACCCCGATTCTCTAAGATATTCTGCTAGAGATGTCAAGACATCGTTTAGGCAATCTAGGTCATCGAAAAATTGTTACCCCAAATGCTTTAGGAGGCTTCTCATCAGACCCGGACATTCACATAACAAGTGCTTCACTGACTCTTCCTCCTCCACTTCCCCGCAACTTCGACAATAGTCCCTATCAGAAATTCCCATACGCACTGACATTTGGCCAATCATACAGGGTCCTGTAAATACTCCCACTAATAGGCTAACCGTCCGTTTGCCGAAAGTAAGAAGACTTTTTGTCCTTTTAGGATCTGGCAGTGGCCACATGAATTGCGATATCCTGCACGTAGTCAGTAATATCCACCTATCCTTCATTCTATTCTCAGATATCCTATCAATTTCATTCATCAATTCCACTAAAGTTACCGAGATATCAGATTCTACACGTTCCCCCACCGATTTTGACCCTTTGCTCGCTCATTCATCAGCCAATTCGTTCCCAGCGACCCCACTATGTCCAGGGACCCAGATTAGCTTGACTGTGTGCTGACTGATTCGACGAAAAGATCGTATACAATTCCTAACGATTCCCGATTTTACAGTGTTTGATTCTAAGGCCTTTAGAGCTGCGAGACTATCCACGATAACGTTAATGGCGCAAGGACTTGTCAAAATCATCTGCGCGGCTTTATAAATTGCAAGTACCTTAGCCTGGAAAACACTACACTTATCCCGAAGTCTTAATGAGGCCCCTATTTTGAGGCATTCAGAGTACACTCCCAAACCCGTACCCATCTTCATCTTTGATCAGTGTGTAAAGATTGAGATCGCATTCTCTGTTAAGTTATCCGCCCAGTCTTCTCTAGTCGGTATTTGGACTTCGAAGGTTCTGCCAAAGTTCGTCAGTGGTATAGTCGTTTCTCTGTTCCAGTTTCGTCCCGCCCAAAATATTTAATACGGTCGGGTGTCCCCAAGAGCGTTGCTTAACCATTTGCGACTCTCTTAAGCTGAGAGCCGATTTTGCTGCTGTGCTCTTGACGTAAATATCTATGGGCTGAATTTTTAGTATCACTTCCAGGCCGGCCTAGGGTGTTGATTTAATAAGTAGCACCTGTGATACCCACACACGCCAGTCGTTGTACCTTCTGTAGATTGCAGAGATATGATTTCTTATCCTCTGCTCTCCATCACACAAGGGCACCATAGGTAAGTGTTGGTCTATAATTATCACACCATTATTCATTGGGTAGATTCTGAAATATAAGTCAAAATTTTTTTTCAAAATTTTTAACCAAAGCCAAAGAAAATAAAAAAGGCCTAATATCTCCAGCAGACGGCTTGGAAATTTTTGTTTGATGACGGATTCGGAATTAGGAGGCGAAAAGACTTTAGAAAATTTATTTTAAACATTTTCGGTAGCAAATTAATTTCAAAAACTTGAGATGGATTTTATATGAAATGGACCTGTAGAATTCATTTGTTTCGTTTTATTCATGTTTAAAATTGTATCGAATTTCGTATCACACAGAATACAGTCAAAATTATTTTTTTTATTTTCTTTTTACCGTTTTAATACTGCACTCAAAAAATTATGTCATTAACTGTTTGTAGTTTATTTAAAAAGTTTTCCGTTTAGTCGTTTTTAAAAGCAAAAACATTTGTTTGATGTTCAGTTTTTATTAATGACCTCTTCTGTCCTTTGTTTCAAAAATAACACACTAAAAAATAAAGACTTTCATTAACATTTAATCTTTAAAGTCATTTATTTTTGTTCTGTAAGTAAAAACTACTGATTATTCTTTAAATTTTTAATGATTTTTGTAAGTCATTTTTTTTAAATTGTTGGTATTTTTTAATGAAATATCATTAGTTTTTACCTACACAAGTCAGTAATTTTTTTGTAGAAAAAAAAAATCAAAAAATTATTTATAGAAATATAAAAACATGTTTGTATCAAGTGACTTTGGCACGATGGGTAGAGTGTCTGGCCAGAATGTAGTTGGTTGCGGGATCGATTCCCCAAAATTTTATTAAAAATTTTTAAAAAAATATTTCAATAGAAAATTGTATAAAATAACCTACGAAATCATTAATTTTTAATGTTTTCGTAGGTTATTTTTTTTGAATATGTTAGTAAAAAAGAGTGAAAAAACCGTAATTTTTTAATGTTTAATGTTATTTATTTTAGAAAATTTTGTCAACAGTAAAAAATAAATGTTGATGTTTGTTAAAATAAAGGAATAATTACTGGGATGGTTTTCTATAGTTTATTCACTTGTTTTAAGTGTGTTTTTCTTTTGTTTTTGCCTACAAAATATTTTGAGTGTGCAATATAAATTTTTAGATAAATCCCAGCAAAAAAAGAGCTTACCATTCACTACAAAACTCACCACAACTTATGAACCAGATGTACTTCTTCTTCAACTGAAACATTGATGAATTTAATATGGGCGTGACACACAAAGTACGTCCTTTTTATCGCCACTTTTCAGTGGCGAAAGATTGACACTTAAGTATAACATATATCACTAGTGTTTTTATCACAACTTCTGAAGTAGTGATCCGGATGTTAATATAACTTGACCTTTTGGAAGCATTTTTTTCATCACTTCTTTAGAAGTACATATTTCTTGGCATTTTGGGTGTGATTATGTCATTTTTATTTGGTGATTTAGAACTTCTAAATTAAAAGTTCTTTTTTCACTTATTTTTGTAAGATTGATTGAAAGAGTATTTTTTTTTTGTAATATTTACACTAAAAACACTGTTCGACAGCAAAAACCTTCCAGTGAAATTTCTAACTGGTCCTTATAGATGTTGGTCTCCTGCTTCCAAATCTACCGTCCAAATTTTTCTAGCACGTACCGTTTTTGAGATATTCGCTGTTAAAAAGAATAACACTTTTAGGGGTCCACTGTTACGTATTCTTACGTTGCTTCCACGAAATAGGACTTGATTTCATATAAAATGGACCTCCTGATTCCAAAACTGCAATCCACAATTTTCAAGCATGTTCTGTTTTTGAGATATTCGCGTTTGAAAATTTTAGTGTGATTTATAAAGAATATAAGTGCGTATCAGTAGAGTTTGAGTTTTTCAAACGCCAATATTTCAAAAACAGTACGCGATAGAAAAATTTGGATGCCAGATTTGGAATAAAGATGCCTTATTTTTACTAAATCGAGTTCTATTGTGTTTGAGCAACTTAAGAATACGTTACAGAGGACACCCAAATATTTCAATATTAAAACGCGAATATCTTAAAAACCTTACGTGATAGAAAAATTAATTTCATTGATAATCTAACGTATATACTTTAAATTAAAAAAGGAGTAATTATAGAGATCACAAAACTATTAAAATTCACGGCGAATTGATTCACAAGTTTGTTTTGACCACAAGCCTATACCTCAATTTTCTAAAAAGCTTAAACAATCTTTAATAATGTGATGCAGCAACATCCGCTTTAGTTCGTAAATGTATTTATTAAATTTAGGACCAACTTTTTTTGATATAAGATATGAAATTTGAAAAATTTATCAATAATCTTTTCGATTTTTTAAGCTATAAATCAGTCATGGGCATTTTTGTAATTCCTATTCCCGCGGGAATAGGCTAAAAATGCTGCTTGTGCGCTGTCAACACACATACACTATAAAATTCTGTTGCTTGAGCAAATTTGTTTACTTTTCGCTTGCTACTACCCACACAAGCATAAATGTTATAGTATGTGTGTGCGCATCGCTTCTCTAAATAAATAGAAAAGAAATGCCATTACCAAATTTTGTCACCATTTTTGCAAAACCTAAAATTGCATACTTCGTGTATCACCCGCATTCTAATTGTTTCAGTTGAAAAAGAAGTTCATATGTTGTGGTGATTTGATTCCTAAGAACATATAAAAAAGGTACTTCAAAATCATTATGCAAAGAACTGGTGAAAGATGTTTTTATTGTTATTTTGTAGCATTTTTGGAAGTGATTTTAAAAGTACTTCCTACGGAATATGAAGTTCGGCACCTATCGCTACTTTGTATATAGTGAAACACTAATTCTTTTTGAACCACTTCGTTTATTTTTTGCTGGGATATGTCATATAAATGCATTTTAGCGAGGGATATTTTTCATCATCAGTGTTTTTTTTTTTTTTTTTTGATATCTCTCATAGTTTTCGAGAAATTTGAAGAATGTAATTTTTTGCATTTTGATTTTTGTTGCAAAATTTTTCTTAGACCAGTGGGTGTCATATTGGTTGAATGACATTTATTTTGCTCTCTCAATAAGTTGGTTTTCTTAGTATTGCCTTGACTATTGCATGTAAAAACTCTCATTAACACTAAGAGAACCAATTTATATAAAGTGACATATTGTTTTGGGGTCTATCAAAATCTCTGATCATCTTTACTCTATGTCTTAGACCTCCCAAATACTGTTTCAAAATAAACAATATGGTGGTCGCAATCTTAGGTTGCAGCTTGTTTAGATCAGCCGTGAACCTAATTGAATCTGAATAAAATCAGACCGTTTTTGAACTTAGTCCCCATATAACTCCTCTTTATTTTGAACTTTAAAAATCGAAACGAAACGTAAATCCTAGCTGATCCTGTTTTCGATAATTTCGCACTTTTAATGGTCCACTGTTACAGATTCTTCCAAAAATAGGACTTGATTTCATATAAAATGGCCCCAGATTCCAGAACTGCAATCCATATTTTTCTAGCATGTTCCGTTTTTGAGATATTCGCGTTTGAAAATTTTTCCAAGCGAAAATCTCGAACGCGAATATCTCGAAAACGGAACATCCTTGAAAAATTTGGGTTTCAGTTTTGCAATCAGGTGGTCCAATTTATATGAAATCAAGTCCTATTTGTTGGAAGCAAGATAACAGTGGACCCCCAAAAGTGCGAAATTATTGGTTTTTGGACTTTTTAACAGCGAATATCTCAAAAACGGAAAGAGCCAGAAAAAATTGGATAGCAGATTTGTATTCTGGAGAGCAAAATCTATAAGAATCAGTTGAAAATTTCACTGGGATGTTTTTTTTGTCGAACAGTGTAATTATTTAGCAATAACTCGAAAACATGATCAGATAGGATTTTCATGTTAACGATTTTTAAAGTTTAAAATAAAGAGGAGTGAAATGCCATTACCAGTTTTTGTCACCATTTTAACACAACCTAAACATGCTTGGAGAGGGGTGTGTATGATTAGAGTTTATGTGAGAAGTAGCCTTACATCAGACAATTTCAGTGGTGCCCAACACGCCAATCATACGGCCGGGTTAATTTAGGATACTCTTCACAAAAAAATAGTATGTTTAAGCATCATTTCCGGACGTGGAAACAATGTAATAATATCATAAATTCCTAATGCCCTACAAAATACAGGCACGGACACATATATTACACTATGAATGGGTAACATACCGAAAATCATGGCAATGAACTCAAAGATAGGCGATGGTGAAGCGAGTAAAGAAGTTACAAGGGGCACTCCACAAGGGGGAGTCATCTCTCCTCTTCTGTGGACATAGGCGTAGATAGCCCTGTCTGGGGGGGGGGGGGCTTAGCCCCCCCAGAATTTTAATCATTCACATTTTTTTTTTAATAATTTTATGATTTCATTAATTTTTGCAACAATAAATAATAATAATATGTAATGTGTCTTTAGGTCCGTTATGATTATTCAATGAGTCTTAAGGACTCGTAATGATTATTATATGTATAAGATCTAATAGTTTTTCCCATTGAAAAATAGTCTGAATTATTGAAAAAAGTTTTTATATGAATCTGATGTTTTTGTCAGTAATAAAAACTTTACCGAATCTTAGGGTTTTACCTTCAGGAAAACATTTTAACTTCTTTGATTTAAAAAAGTTTCTAAATTCTAAGGGGGTTTTTTATAGACAAAAGTTATTGAAAGAAAGAATCTGAGAATTTTGACTATTATTATTATTATTATGACATGTTCTTATTTACAATTCATAAAATTCGAACTTAGTCTAATCACAAATAAATATTTTTTACAAAACTCTTCCATTCCGTTCTATTCCTAGCTATGTATCGTAGCTGGTTAAATGATTTTTTAGTTTCAGCTGCAACTGTTCTCCTCCAAGTAGTTTTAGGTCTTCCAACATCACGCTGTCCCTGAGGGTTCCATTCCAAGGCAGAATGTGTAATTTCATCAGTTCCTTTTCTGAGAGTGTGCCCCAGCCAACCATATTTACGTTTCTGTATTTCATTCTTAATTGGAAGTTGTCTGGTTCTATTTAGTAAATCCTCGTTTGACACAGTTTGAGGCCACCATATTCTAAGGATATTACGTAAACATCTGTTGATGAATGTCTGCAACTTTCTGCTGAGTGCTTCTGTTAGAAACCAGGTTTCGCAACCGAATAAAAGTGTTGATTTAACACATGAATCAAATATTCGAACCAAGAACAATATATGTAAGAGGATATTCAATGTTCTGACGCCAAAATAAGTTTGGCGTCTTGGCGTCTTGGCGTTTCTTACATAGGCCAAAATGAAAGGGTGTCAGGTGTTTTTTGCGGGAGTTGGTTGTATCCAACAGTTGCGCATCTCATAAAATTGAGATTTTACAGCGAAAAAATTATATTAAAACTTAAAAAAATTAAAAAAAAAAAGGAGAACAAATTAACAAATAACTCATCCATAAAAAAAATTAAAAATTGAAAATAAAATATTTTGGGATTTTTTTTTTTCTTAATTTTCTTATTTTTTTTTATTGGTAAAATTTTTTCTTAATTCTTTCATAATTTTTTTTAAATTTTTAAAGTTTTAATATAATTTTTTCGCTGTAAAATCTCAATTTTATGAGATGCGCAACTGTTGGATACAACCAACTCCCGCAAAAAACACCTGACACCCTTTCATTTTGGCCTATGTAAGAAACGCCAAGACGCCAAGACGCCAAACTTATTTTGGCGTCAGAACATTGAATATCCTCTTACATATATTGTTCTTGATTCGAACCAAGAACAATATATGTAAGAGGATATTCAATGTTCTGACGCCAAAATAAGTTTGGCGTCTTGGCGTTTCTTACATAGGCCAAAATGAAAGGGTGTCAGGTGTTTTTTGCGGGAGTTGGTTGTATCCAACAGTTGCGCATCTCATAAAATTGAGATTTTACAGCGAAAAAATTATATTAAAACTTTAAAAAATTAAAAAAAATTATGAAAGAATTAAGAAAAAATTTTACCAATAAAAAAAAATAAGAAAATTAAGAAAAAAAAAAATCCCAAAATATTTTATTTTTAATTTTTTTTATGGATGAGTTATTTGTTAATTTGTTCTCCTTTTTTTTTTTTAATTTTTTAAAGTTTTAATATAATTTTTTCGCTGTAAAATCTCAATTTTATGAGATGCGCAACTGTTGGATACAACCAACTCCCGCAAAAAACACCTGACACCCTTTCATTTTGGCCTATGTAAGAAACGCCAAGACGCCAAGACGCCAAACTTATTTTGGCGTCAGAACATTGAATATCCTCTTACATATATTGTTCTTGCTCGTAACATCGTCAATTTCTTGAGCGTTAACTGTAAATTTAGCGGAATTTGTTGCATTGACTCTCATTGCCTTTGTCTTCGTTATGTTTACCTTCAGGCCTACTTTCATTGATTCTTGCGTAAGAGATGTTATCAGGATTTGCATATCAGTCTGCTTGTTGCTTAATAGAACCACATCATCAGCATATTCAAGATGTCCTAATCTTTGGTACATTCTCCAGTTTAAACCCACAGGCAATTCGTCAATGGCATCAAATACGATATCCATTACGGTGATAAATAGTAGTGGTGATACCGCACATCCCTGTCTCACGCCGCTGATTGTTGTGAAAGTATCACTAAGGGAACCTTCATGTAATACCCTACAGGTTGAATCTTCATAACTGCTTCTTAATATGTTGATTATTTTTTGTGGGATTCCCCTTGCGTCAAGTGCCATCCATATGTACTCTCTTTTTAGGGCATCAAAGGCCTTCTCGTAGTCTATGAAGGTGAGGTACATGGTCGAATTGAATTCTGCTGCTTGCTCAATCAAGATACGCACAGTGCTGACTTGGTCGGTACACGATCTGCCAGGGCGGAAACCAGCCTGTGTATTACGTATGCTTTCGTTTAGAGTTTCCGCTATTCTTTCCAGCACAACTTTATTAAATATTTTAAAGACGGCAGGTAGTAGAGAAATTCCCCTCCAGTTGTTGCATTTTTTCTTATCACCCTTTTTCGGGAGTTTGATAATTATTGATTCCTTCCACTCTGGTGGAAAGCTTTCGCTATTCCTAATTTTAAAAAAGAGAGGGTACAAAATTTCTGCCATCGCGTATGGTTCAGCTTTAAAACACTCTATTGGCAAACCGTCATTTCCTGCAGCCTTCCCACATTTCATGCTCTTAATTGCCGAACATATCTCATTTACTTCAGGAGGGTTAACGTTGATTCGAATATCTGAGCTTAATCTTCTTCTTATTCGGAAACTATCTTCTTCGCTATGTATAATATTCAGGGTTTTTTCAAAGTGTTTTTTCCAAACTTGTAATTGTTCTTGTTTAGCTGTAACTAATATTTGAATTTTGACTAATAACACTGTGCTACAAAAAACACAAAATTGAATATACTTTTAAAATGAGGTAGTTAAGGTTGTAGGTCTCGTCGAAAAGATCACAAAAATGCCTATCAAACTTGCCAGACACCCTCAAATTTTAAAGTTATTGTCAAAAAACGATTTTTTGGGACTTTTCTCACTAAACCACGTGTAACTTAAACATTTTTCAACCGATTTTCAATTTTTCAACTGTTTTGGATAGAGGAAGGATAGGGCTGTTCATGTGTGTGAGTTGGTCTATACATATAAAAAAGATATTTATTGATTTTTTCAACAATATCTAATTTTTTGTTATTTTTTGACAATTTTTTGAGTTTATCGATTTTTTTCTGCTATAGTTCGTTCAACAACATCTATATTTATAAACGCATTCTTAAAGAAAATTTAATTGTGAATACGATGAGCTTTATGCCGAAAAAATCGGATAACAATTGACAGAGTTGTGGTAGTTTTTCTAAAAAAGAAAATTAAGATTTTGCTTGAAATTGCCTTTCAGATAACCCAGGCAAAAAAATAAAAAAATAATCGAACATACTAAGAGGTCGTGTATCATTATTTTAAAGGTTTTTGGCCTCCTGAATTCGAATTTGACCTTGGAATTGATCTATCTTATTAAGTTTTTAATATATCAATTTATGTTAAATATCTCAAAAACCAGACGAGATAGAGCAATTTAAAGGCCAGATTCGGATTCAGAGCGCCAAAAACCTTTAAAAATATTGTACATGACCTCTCACGATAAAATTATTTTTTTTGTCTGGGATATCTGAACGGCGATTTCCTGCAAAATCTTAATTTTATTTTTTAGAAAAATTATCACAACTCTGTCAATTTTTATCCGATTTCTTCAGGATAAAACTTATCGTATTCAGAATCAAATTTTCTTTAAAAATACGTTTATAAATATAAAGGTTGTTAAACGAACTATAGCAGAAAAAAATCGATAAACTCGAAAAATTTTCAAAAAATAACAAAAAAATTAGATTTTATAGACAAAATAAATAAATATATTTCTTATATGTACAGACCAATTCACACACATGGAAAGCCCCATCCTTCTTCTATCAAAAACAGTTAAAAAATTTAAAATCGGTTGAAAATATTCAGAATTACAAAAGGTTTATTGAGAAAAGTCCCAAAAAAACGTTTTTTGACAATAACTCTAAAATTTGAGGGTGTCTGGCAAGTTTAATGGGCATTTTTGTGATCTACTCGACAAGACCAACAACCTATACTATGTCACATCAGAAGTATTTTTTCACTGTAGCACAGTGTAATCATCAACTTTTGCAATCATCAGAACTTTTCTTGAAAAAAATAATAGTAATCTAATGATTTTACTATAGGAAAAACATTAAAAATTCTTTCAACCTCAAAACATATCTAGGAGTTCTAAATTTCCGAAAAATCTACAGAATCAAAATTTAAAAAAAAAAAATATGAATTTTTAACCGTTTTCGGGGGGCATTCGTTTCTAGGACACGCATGTTAAAGGGAACGCTTAAGGAATAGGTCTGGGTTTTTCTATTAAAAAATAATACCAAAAAATTAAAATAAAATCTAGGGGGGCTTTAGCCCCCCCCCAGAAATGTTGGCTTCCTACGCCAATGTCTGCGGAATCTTGTAATAAATAAGATCCTCGTGTCACTCAGCGGAATCAAAGGTAAGTTTTTACCAACGATTAGCGAACTCATGGAATCAGCGCTCAAGATGGTCTCATTGTGGGCAAAGGACAACGGTCTTAGAGCTAATCCCGACAAAACCGAACTCGTCTTGTTCACAAAAAGTACTAACATAGACAGGTTTGTTCTTTCCAAATTAGATGGAATCACCCTGAAAATGTCTAATGAGAAGAAATACTGTGGGTGTTATCCTGGATTCAAAGCTTTCTTGGAAAAGGAATACAGAGGAAAGAATGAAAAAGTCGTTATGTGCTTTTTACACCTGCAGAAGATCTTTCTGATGAAGATGGGGTCAAAACCCGTATATTATCCATTGGATGTATGATGCGATAATTAGACCAATACTTACCTATGGGGCCCTTATGTGGTGGAAAGCAGTAGATAAGAAATCATACCTCTGCAACCTACAGAAGGTACAGCGACTGGCGTGTGTGGGTATCACTGGTGCTATTAGATCGGCACCCCATTCCGGCCTGGAAGTGATACTAAACATTAAGCCCGTGGATATCTACATCTAGAGCACAGCAACAAAATCGGCTTTCATGTTAAGAGAGTTGCAAATGATTAAGCAATGATCATGGGGACAAATACCAACTAGGAAAGACTGCGGAAAACTCTGTTATGACAGAGAACGCGATCTGAATCTTTCGGATGGATCGAAGATAGAGATAGGTACGAACTCTGGATTATTTTCAGAATGCCTCGAAATCAGGGACTCAGTGAGACTACCGGACAAGTGTAGTCTTTTCCAGGCCGAGGTACTTGCAATTGAAAAAGCCGCGCAGATGATTATGACAAGGCCCCAAGTCCTTGTTTTTTTCGTGGGTTACTTGCAGCCCTGAAGGCCCTAAAATCTAACACTGTAATCAGGAATTGTTAGGAATTGTATACGATCCATTCATCGAATCAGTCAGCGCACAGTCCCTGAACATAGTGGGGTCACTGGGACTGATAAATATGCAAGAAATTGCTGCGAGTGGTATTGATGAACAAAATTGATAGGATATCAGAGAATTGAATAAAGGATAGGTTAATATCACTGACTACGTGCAGGATATTGCGAACCCTGCGGCCACTGCCAAATCATTAGAGAACAAAAAGTCTTCTTACTTTTAGCAAACGGGCGGTTAGACTATTAGCGGGAGTACTGACAGGCGGCTGCTGACGCTTTACGTCTGCACACATAGACTCTAAGGTCCGTTGTGATAACACGCAATGGGGTTCCCCTATTAGTCCCTGCCAATTTTTATGAAACTCCTAAGATATTAAATAATAAAATTCGACAAATCAGAAATACCGTGCAGCTTCCTAAATCCAAGTGAAGCAAGTGTCTGCTCAGAAAGTGCCGGGCAATGGCAAATAAAGTGTTCTATAGTTTCCAACTTGTTCTCATCCGTGCAACTCCGGCAAAATTCACTTTACGGCACGTTTAAACGCTCAGTGTGCTTTCCTATCAGGCAGTGTCCGGCAATTACAGCAACTAGTGTCGAAATCTCCCCTCTTGGAAGCGATACCAGATAACTTGTGGGCTTCTGAGAAGGCCAAATCTGTTGTGAAGTCTCACACGTCCATTCATGTGCCCATCTCTGATTAGCCTCCGTAGCGGAACAAAGCGGTATATTTTGTTTGCAAGTTTTCATTCAAATTCCATTGAAACCTGTAAGGTAGTTCCCAGTCTTGCAAGCTCATGGGCTTTGCAATTCCCTGGAATGTATCTGTGCCCAGGGTCCCATATGAATCGTTATCAAACTGCTTGGCCTTCTCCATTGACTCCAGGGACTTGACCGCGGCTTGACTGTCGGAATTTATTTACTACTTTATTACTATAATTTCCTGCATTATTACAATTTGATTTAAACATTTTGTTAGGGTTTCGACCTAGTGCAGCTGACATACAGGATAGTCTAATAAATTTTTATTGTACTCAAAAAGTGGTCATAATGGAATTTGTATTATTCCTGTACTGCTCTACTGCCCTTTTACACACAATAATCCAGTAATATTATAATTTTCTTTTTCTCATCCACAGCAAATAGGTCTACCGGTGCTACTGATTTTACTTCTATTCGCCAATGATGCTCTTGCCAAAAGGCGAAGAGTCGATAGTGTAGATGAAAAAGAGTATGCAATACATCATCATAATTATGAAGAACAGGAAGTTTCACCATCTGGTGATGACTTACATGCACAGGAGTCCGGTAAGGTGGAATTTAAGGTTCATCCTGACCCAAATAGTAATATTGAACGTGGTAAAAGGGGGGCGCAAAAGTATCGACAGACAGCTTTACTTAAACCTGTAAATCGTCGCAAAAAACATGTTCTCCTAAAACTGCAACCGAGACATAGGAAACCCGTGCACAATCATGTGGCGGAGAATTTTAAGAACTTTTCTAATTCACAGACAGAGGAGGTAAAGGAATATCACACATACGAAGAGACACATGAACATATTGATGAAAAGGAGGATGGGTCAACACAACATCACTCCACCACAACGACCACAACAGATACTCAGACTCCGGAAGCGACAAACCAACTTGAAATTCAAGCAGAACAACAATTTAATGACCCCCTCACGGAGGAAACACAGAATTTCTCGGAAGAAGAGCCTCATCATCATGAAAAACATAAGAAAATCAAAATTAAACATCATCACCATCATCATCATCACAATCATGTGAAGGAAATTATCAAAAAAGTACCTGAACCCTATCCCGTTGAGAAGATTGTTCATGTGCCAGTCGAAAAAATTGTTGAGAAGATTGTACATGTGCCAAAGCCATATCCCGTTGAGAAAATCGTCAAAGTTCCCATAGAAAAAATTGTTCATGTGCCCAAACCGTATCCAGTTGAAAAAATAGTAGAAAAGATTGTGGAAAAGAAAGTACCATATCCGGTGGAAAAAATAGTTCATGTCCCTGTCGAAAAGATCATAGAGAAGATAATACACATTCCAAAGCCATATCCCGTAGAAAGAATCGTTGAAAAGATTGTACATGTGCCAGTGGAAAAGATAGTGGAGAAAAAAGTTCCTTATGCTGTAGAAAAAAGAGTACCATATCCGGTAGAAAAAGTAGTTCATGTACCAGTTGAAAAAGTAGTCGAAAAACTTGTTCATGTTCCCAAGCCTTATGCTGTTGAAAAACTTGTTAATAAATATTATGCTGTGCCAAGACCATATCCGGTTATTCAGCGTGTTCCATATCCGGTAGAAGTGAAAGTGCCAATTCATGTTGAAAAACCGGTTCCGTATGAAGTGGAAAAGAATGTTCCAGTTTTTATACATACTAAAGAGCCTTATCGATATGAGCATCCCAGACCAGAACAACAACCAAAGCACAATGATGATGATTTCGTTGATCATGAACACAAGGGGCAAGAGCATAGTCAGGATATCGAACCGTATAATCATCATGCGCATGATCTATCAGTGTTTCCATCAAATCATAAACCCAGAATAAGCAATCACCAAAAAGGTGTAATGCAACAACAAACGTCTGACATTCGTTCCGAACTACTTCAACAGCAAATTCACAATTTTGGTTATAAGAAACACGAACACAATGAAGCAAAACCCCAGCAACTTCAACAACGTCAACCAGAATCCGCATCTCACGAATCAAACACACAAGAGAGCCGAAATATTGAAGTATCTGTACCGCCCAAATCTAATACAAAATTTCAAATAAGAGTAGAAGAAAACGAACCAGCAGCTAGTGAACCAGTCCCAGCCGTCGCAGCGCTACCAGCTGCTGGGCCATCCTCGGATATGCAAACTGATGCATCAACCAATTCCTACCAAGTGATGACACGACTACAGTCCATAGCACTACCACTTCATTTCTTTCAGTATCATCATATGCCGTTTCAACAACCTCTCGGTTTCTCTTTAGCACCATCTGGTAATTAATAATGGATGGATCATTTAGTCTCCGTATACGAAATAAGATTTTTAGTCTAGGACTATTTATAGGATTTAAGTTTTATTAAATTTTAGAATAATTTTATTTAAAATATTTTAAGAGTTTATAATAAAAAAAATGGAAATTATAAAGAAAATTTCGAACCTCAAGTATTTTTATAGCATCCACTTACAGGCGAGGTCACATCGATTGTCCTAAAAATTGCATATAAGAAAGGATGAAGAAAAATAAGATTTACCTGTTTTTATATCCTACACCACTCTGTGGTACAGGGTATAATGAGTTTGTGCTGATGTTTGTAACTACTCGAAATATTGGTCCTAGACCCACCTTTAAGTATACCGATCGACTCAGAATAAACTTTTTGAGTCGACTTAGCGATGTCCGTCCGTCTGTCTGTCTATCCGTCCATGTAAACATTGTAAACACGATACAGGTCGCAATTATTAATTGATTTGTCTGAAATTTGAAACTTAAGCTTCTTTTGCCTATTGAAATTGGGAAAAATCGGTCCATGTTTAGACCTAGCCCCCATACAAACGTCCCCTATAATTTGACTCAAGTGACTCTTATTAGCGTATTATAACAGATATCCTTTCGAAATTTGGTAGGTAATCGTCTTTTGTATTCACAAATTATCATTCCAAATTTTAAAGGAATCGGACCAGTTCCTCTTGTAGTCCCTATACAAACCACCCTTCCGATATTCACATAAATCTCTCAAAATTCGTGAAAGTTGGAAATTTTTTATTAAAATTTTGTTTTTAAGGGCTAAAGGTGTACTTTGGTAACTTACTTTTATCTGAATATATTAAGATCATTTTTGGACTTGGTCCCCTTTATAAAAATTTCGACCTATATTAAGTTAAATCGGTCTGTTGGAATCAAAAATAAGCCAATTCCACTAAAATTTTTTCTTCTACACTAATTAAAGATCTAACAAAAGATAGATCCAATCGGTCCATGTTTGGACTTAGGACCATTTTTCGGAAAACACTGGTGTAGGGTATTATGTGGTCGGTCTTGACCGATTATAACTTTCTTACTTGTTTTAGCTGCCGAACTTTAAGACATTTTTCAGTCTTCATTTATTTAAATCCATATGCAAATATCCGAAGATCAAAATTTTGTCAGAATTCTAAAGTTGTGAAATTTCTTCTAAAAAAAGTAAAATTTTAATTTTGCATAAAATTAATGCTGGGATTAATCAAAATCAATCAAACAAATTAAAAAAACCTTAACAAAATAAATAAAAATTATTCGAGCTCGAGGCCAGTTTTTTCCTGTATATAAATATTCTTTTATTCCAGAATTTTTAAAGAGAATTATTTTTATTTATTTAAATTGGAAAGGTCGAATAATTACAACTTTAATTAACCTTAACATAATAATAGGTCATGTACATTATTTTATAAGATTTTTGGCACGCCGAGTTCGTATCAGAATTTGAAAATGCTTTATTGCTTCACGTATTTGAGATATCGTGACATGATAAAAAATCTCAAAAACCTGATGCAATAGATCAATAAATCAATCAAGGCCAGATTCAAATTCAATTTCAGTACCAGATTCCTTTCATGCTAAATCCAAATTTTCGTATTCAAAAAAATTATCGAATTTTTTTGGGATAGGTTAGGTTTTAAGTGTCTGCTGACGTTTTAAATCAGCACACGTAGACTTTGAGGTCCGTTGTGATACCATGCGACTGTAATAGGTTCCCCTACTAGTCCCTGCTCTTAAACCAATTTGATCTTCTTATGAAACTTCCTAGATATTAAATTTTGGCATCCTACAAATCAGAAAGATCCAGGAAGATATGTGGGATAGGTGTAAAGCAAAGAGAAAACAGCTCAGTCAGTCAGTCAGTAAAACGCCGTGAAGCCATAAAGACGTGTGAGCCGTGTAAATTAAAGAAACTTTCAATTAAACAAAATTAATACTTTTATACTCTTTTTTATTATTATACTTTTTAAAAACTTTTATATTAAATAAACTTACTGAATAAATAATTAAATTACCATAGATATTAGATACAAGGGAAGCCAGTCACTGCCCAGAATGTGCCTGGCAATGGCAGATGAAGTGTTCGATAGTTTCAAACTTCTTTTCATCCATGAACCTGCGGCAAAATTCATTTCACGGCACATTAAACCGCTCTGCGTGCTTCCCTATAAGACAGTGTCTGGTAATTATAGCAAACACCGTCGAAATCTCTCCGCTTAGAAGCGATATCAGCTCACTTGTGCTCAGCTGATTAAGAGAAGTCCAAATCTGTCGTGTTGTCTCACACGTCCATCCTTTGCCCATCTCTGATTAGTCTCACAAGAGAACTCTCCCTAAACTCACCCGCGGACCTTAACGGAATCGGTTTTATTTTGTGGAGTTTGAAAAATAAAGGGACACGTATTTTTTTTAGCGGCCCAAATTCATAAGGAGGTGAAAATAAGGGGGAAAGAAACCGTTAGTTTTCAGTTTTTTCCGTTTATCTCCTATTTTAAAGTAACCCAGTCATGTGGCATATAAAATAAAAGGTCCTTGGAAAACCTATCTACGGGTGTAAAGAACGTGTGCAAATATACACAACTTATCGTCAAATTGAAATAAAATACCAAAAATTTTAGGACATTTTTGTTAATAAGTCAAACAAATATTGTATTTTTTGAAACGCTGTTAATTCGACGCGATGGGTTTTTTAAAAAGCTTAAATCTGATACTAAATATGCCTATGTTTATTTTGATTAAATATGTGTAAATCGTTAAAACCTGAAAAAGGTCAATTTCTGCCCGTACAATTCGATCCTCTCAAAAAATGGGTTTAAACCACTAAAAAAAATATGAGTCAAATTAATTCTGAACAACACATCCAAAATTCATGAAGATCGGGGGATGACACCAGGGAGACTTCCCTTGTCAGTCGCGGAACAAAGCCGTAGATTTTGCTTGTAAGTTTTTAGAGACATACCCACACATTCCAATTCTGTTGGAATATGTAAGGTAATTCCCAGTCTTGCAAACTCATCGGCTTTGCAATTCCCTAGAACAGTGTCGGGCATTTTTGTATTTCCTATTTCCGCGGGAATAGGCTAAAAAATGCTGCTTGTGCGCAGTCAACACACGTACACAATAAAATTATGTTGCTTGCTTGACTTTTCGCTTGCTACTACCACACATGCATAAATGTTATAGTATGTGTGTGCCCCCCCCCCACACTGCCCTATAGACTGGGTCGACCATAAAGGAGAAAAAAAAGTTCCCACTGTGCGGGCTTTATTTTAAAGCTTACCTCGAAAAAGTTCCATAGCCAAAATATTAGATTTTTAGGTCGCGATTTGGTACCGCCGAAATCGTTTTTTGTTCATAGCTTTGTCATTTGATGTCCGATCGTTGTAAAAAAAAAATTGTTAGAAAGTCCTCAGCGAGTACTAAATTTGACCCATATCTGGTTTTGACCTCTGAGGTCATCTTCGTGTTATAAGTGTTAGTTTCTCAGCTTTCTACCCCCTTAAATGATTTTTATTTTTCCATTAAATTATAGCACTAAGAAAATCATAAAATCCTTCCCTTGGAAGTATCCAGTTAAATTAATTAACAAAAAAGTTACATTTGATTTAAGATTTTCATATACAATATAAAGAAAATTAGAAAAAACACTTGTTATTATGCCTTTAAACTATATTTAATTTTTCTAGTTTGTATTTAAATACATACGAACAAGTGTTTTAAATCTTTTTCTATGGAAATTTAAAATTGAATGTAACTTTTTTGTTAATTAATTTAACTGGATACTTCCAAGGGAAGGATTTTATGATTTTCTTAGTGCTATAATTTAATGGAAAAATAAAAATCATTTAAGGGGGTAGAAAGCTGAGAAACTAACACTTATAACACGAAGATGACCTCAGAGGTCAAAACCAGATAAGGGTCAAATTTAGTACTCGCTGAGGACTTTCTAACAAATTTTTTTTTACAACGATCGGACATCAAATGACAAAGCTATGAACAAAAAACGATTTCGGCGGCACCAAATCGCGACCTAAAAATCTAATATTTTGGCTATGGAACTTTTTCGAGGTAAGCTTTAAAATAAAGCCCGCACAATGGGAACTTTTTTTTCGACCCGGTCTACTGCCCTAGAATGTCATTGTGCCGTGGGAACCATATAACCTGTATGTATGTAACTGCTTGGCCATCTCATTTAAACACGTGCGGCAGTTAAGGGCAGATCTTGTTTTCAGAAACATTGACTCCAGGGATTTCTCAACCATTCAGCCACTTCCTTTTTTACCAGCATCTCTACCTGGTAAGCATTGCAATGATCTGGCAATCTTCGAGCCAGCCTCAATCCAAGCTCCTCCGAATAGACTCCAAAGCCCGCTTGTTCGTGCAGTCTCGATCCATCCGTGTAAAAATTTATGGAGACTCCCTCTACTATTATAGTGACAAACACATTTTGTGGTATTGTTATCTTCTTCAATATTGCGCTATGGCCACAATCACTGCTCCTCCATTAGAATGTGCTATTAAGTCGAATTTACGACGTACCCGCATACTACTCAATATGTCCAGTGGTATCAGGTGAAGGAGAATTTCTAATGCAGCCGTAGAAGTAGTACGAAGAGCACCAGTGATGCACATCGACGCCATTCTCTGTACCTTCGTAATGAAAACACAGTTCCGTTTTGTCTCAAAACCATGTCACCAGGCAATGATTCCATACAGCAGAATAGGACGCACTGCTGTATAAATCCAATGAACGACTTTAGGGCCGTTCGTTTTCCAATGGCTCTTTTACAGGAATATAAAGCAATCGTAGCTTTTCTCACCCGTTCCTCAATATTAAGCTTGAAATTCAACTTCCTATCCAGACATACTCCAAGATACTTGGCTCCATCTGAGAAGGTGATTTCAGTCCGTCCAGAAAAATCAAATCAAAAGCAGGAATATTAGTTTTCCTTATAAATAAAACAAGTTCTGTTTTACCTGAATTTACTCCCAGACCACAGTCTCTTGTCCATTTAAACAGATCTTTCAGGAAACCCCGAAGAATGTCCCTTAATGTTGGCAGGTGCTTCCCTTTACCGCTATCGTCAGCATATGCGATAACATAACAACCACGTGCTCTAGAGAATCGGGATAAAACTTATATTCAGAATTAAATTGTCGCGTATATGGGTTCTCTGGCAGAAAAATGGCGTTTTAAAAGTATTGTAGATGGTGGTACAAGCGCTTCCAGAAGGTCATGTTTTTTTTTTTTGTATTTAGAGTGATTTTTAAGTCTGATTGATAACGTCGTTAAACGCTCCTATGATAGTTTTTCAAAATGCTCAAAAAGCATTCAAAGAACTAAAAAAAAGTGGTTTAAAGACGCTTTTTGGATTTTATATATATTTTCCCACAATAGACTAAAAAAAACATTAAAAAGTTAAAGTCAGTCTTGCCGAATGTATGGATACATTCGTAACCACATTGTAAAAATAATGTACAAATTTTTTTAGTGACAAAAAGACTTTGCTAAATATTTTTAGTGACAAAAAGGCTTTGCTAAATATTTTTGTTTTGTACCAATATTTTTTAAAACGTGTTTAGCGTGATTTTCAACAAGTGAACTCGAGAAAATTTCAATGCCAATTTGACAGTTTTGCTCATAACTTTTGAACCCCTTGACCGATTTTGTGGAAATGGAATAGCAACCTGACCAGGAGAACAAAAAATACATGTGTACAAAAAATACAGCTTCACACGGATGGTCATCGCTCAATCGACTTAAAATCGGTCGAGGATCATGAATATATATGCTTTATCAGGTTTGCAACCGATATTTCGAGGTGTCACAAACGGTGAAGTGTATACGAAAATCAAATCGTGCACATAACCCTTTTTGAAGGTCAGTCAACTATATATTCCCTTCAAATAAAAAGAGTTGAGCTTTGTTGCGTCTAGAATAATATTTTTTTATTTATAATAAATGTACTTTCTTAAATAATGTATTGGAAATTGATTTTTGTGAATTGTTTTAAAATAAATAATAGCAAATAAATGAAATGTTTTGCATACAATTATAATTATAATGGTCCAATTGTTGAAGTTCACTTTCTATTAACAATAGCAAAAATTAAACGAAATAGTAAAGATCTTAAGTAAAATTAATAATAATAATCATTATAAAAAATTTAAACAATCTAAAAAAGAGTTGCATAAATTACAAGAATGTTTACAAATGCCTACATTAGAGTAGCATTTTTTTCAACTTTTGATATTCCCCAGTGTTAGGGCAAATTTTTATTTTACTAGGCCTTAAACTTATGTGGTGCAAATTTGACGGTGGTCAAATTAAATTACACCTTGGCGCCCGGGGATTGAAGTTTTGGATTTTTTAAACAAATTTTAAAAAATAACACACTTTTTTTAAAATCGGTCGAACGGTTTTCGGGATATCACTAGTTGAAATCTACAAACAAAAAATGGTGTTTTTTTACGATGTTCAAGAAAATTAAAAAAAAAATGGATTGAGGGTTTCTTTCCGCGTTCAAGAAAATTGAACAAAAAAAAATATTAACATTATTTGAGCCAATTATTATTATTTAAACCCATGGCGCCCTTCTTTCAAAGTTTAGAGTTTTTGGTGAACATTTTCTAAAAAAACCAAAACTTTGATCGAAGGACGAGTAAATACACAATAATTTTAAATGGAAATTTCTATCCAATTCTATGAAAGGATTAAGGGAAAGAAATTTTAAGATTTTTTTTTTTTTTTAATTCTTGAAATAGGAAAAAAAATACCATTTTATTTATGAAAATTTGCTTAAGTTCAATGAAAACGTGAAAAATAATTTTAAGATATTTTTTTTTAATTTCTTGGCTGTAGGAAAAAACTGCAGTTTTTGGAACTTTTTTGACAAATTTTAAATGGTGATATCTCGAAAACTACTGTTTTCAGAAATATGTTGATATTCATATAAAGAATGCCAAATTTAATAAAAATTATGTATGTATTACAAGATATTTTTTGTGTTTTATTTTTTCATTTTTTGAAAAATTTTAAATTTTGATGGAAATTTTTCCAAAAATCTCGAACTTTAATCGAAGGGCGCAACGGGTTAAAATGATTGGATTTGGCTCAAATTAATTTTAAATGAAAGACTGTCTCAAGCTCTATGAAAAGATTAAGGGGAACAATTTTTGAGCTTTTTTCGAAGGGCGCAACGGGTTAAAATGATTGGATTTGGCTCAAATTAATTTTAAATGAAAGACTGTTTCAAGCTCTATGAAAAGATTAAGGGGAACAATTTTTGAGCTTTTTTAGAAAAAGTTCTTGAACGCCATTTCATGAAAATTTCAAATAGCGACACATACCTCGACAACTGTTACGACCTATTTTTTGTTTCGATATTCGTGTTAATTGCATCAAAATAAATAAATATGATGTGTGACAAGACATATTAGCTTTTTTAATTTTAATTAAAATTAATTTAATCCGATTGGCCTCAAATTTGTAACAAATAACTTTTGAGCCTAGGAGAATAAAAAATTTCCCAGACGTTTAAAAGCGGAAGAAAAACTTTTTTGCCATACAAAAAAAAATGCAACATAAGTTTTAGGCCTAGTAGATAAAAACTTGCCTGGACATTAGGGAAAATAAAAAGTTCAAAAAATTGAAACTCTAATGTGCATATAATATGCACTGCATATATATATATACTGCATATATATACACTGCATATATATGCACTGCATATATATCGTCCAATCCAAAAAGACCGTAACGCTTTATGACGCACTGTATAAGCCGTTGCTGTTTTAACGTTATTACCGAATTAAAATCTTAAATATACTTCACATTATGTCTTTTGCTTCTGATATAATCAAAATATTAAAAAAAGAACTGTTAGCTTCAAGGCGAGGAAATGTACTAATGTGGAGCAATACAGACAATGGTCTTAGCAATAATTGCAAAACGTATAAAAAATAATAGGGACTCTTGTAATACATGTTACCTAGCAAATAATGTATTGAAATTTAAGTCATTATTTAAAAAATAGTGCCTTGAATATATTTTTGATTTCCCTATGAATATGCAGAATTTAGAAAAAAATATTTATGCATTGTATTGTATAAGACGAAACAACGGACATGTGGGAAAATGGATGATAAATGAAAAAAAAATAATAAAACTTTTTAGTTTGTACCAATAAATTAAGTAATTAATTTATAAATAAAATCAAATCGTGGTTAATTAAAAAAAAAACTATAAAAAAAATCTACTTGGATGGTGATGTTAGAGAATTATTTATGGATTTGTTCAATCGTTCTTCTTCATCTTTATCTAGGCCCAAAGCCATAGTTAATAGCCTCACAACGCATTTTGTTTCTTGAACTTCGCCCTTTTCCGCAGTGATATCTTGTTCAAGTTTTAGTTTTTCCTGGGCCACCATCAACATACCTTCCTCAATGGTGCCCTCAGATATTAAACGATAAATGGTAACGGGTCTTGTTTGACCCATACGATGACAGCGATCTTCTGCTTGTTTATCATTGTATGGATTAAAATCGATATCGTGGATTATGCATGTATCAGCTGCAGTAAGATTTATACCAACACCACCCGCCTTCGTTGACAACAAAAATATGAACATATCAGAATCGGCATTAAAATCATTTATCATATCTTGACGTTCTTCCACCGCTGTTGAGCCGTCAAGGCGACAATAGCCATGTTTACGAATTTCCAGATATCGTTCCACAACATCTAACATCATTGTAAATTGACTGAATATCAATACACGATGACCTTCTTCCTTCAGTTTGGGCAATAAAACATCTAAATGTTTAAATTTGCCAGAGTCCAATATAAGTCTATCAGGTATTTTGACATCATAAAGTTCCTGCAAATAAAAACCAACATTACAAAGGGGCAACTGCTGATGAAATTCTTTAGAACTTACGTGTTTTTTACATAGTTGATATACTTGGAAATCTGACATTACGGCTAGCTCTTCAAATATATATTGAGGATTCGTTTTCTTATATGTTGTTATACTGGCTAAACGTTTGGAAAACTCTCGTATTTTATCATCACCAAAGTAAAAACGACCCAAAAGGGGATGATTAGCCAATTTACGCATTTCCATCATAATGGTGGCTCCAGCACGATCGCCACTACAAATTTCAGCGCGATTAGTAGAATAGTATTCCACTAATTCATTGTAATGTCGTTTCTGTGGTTCCGTCATAGAGATTTTTTCCTAGATAAAAAAATAAGAAGTAAACAAATAGAATTTGTCGATATGTATTTAATTTCCCCAAGTATTTTACTTACAACAAAGCCAGTTTTTTTAGGTAAATTACTTAAAACATCTTTTTTCAAACGCCTTAATACAAAAGGTTTCATAATACGTTTTGCTCTTTCCACTTGAGTCTCTTGAAATTGTGTAACTTCTTCGTTGCCATTATCGGTTTTACCTTTCTGTTAACATAAAGAAAATAGAATATGTTTAATTTATTTTTGTTATTTCCAAGATGAAGTTGTTAAATTACACTATGTAACAAATTTAAAAAAAAAGAAACGAGATAGAGGGATGAACCTTATTACGAATATGCCTTAAGATCCATACGCTGTTTTTGAGTATTCAAGGGCGACATGTTTAAAAAAAGTCTTTGTTTTGTGTCCATTACGTTTTTATTCTGTTACTGTTGTTTGTTCAAGAACTTGTTTAAGGTCGTAAGGGCGAACTCCACACAAGATTAAATAAAAGAAATTTCGAGGATTTTTTTTTAACATTTTTGAAAGTTATAGAGATATTTCGAAACCCGATTTTTTTGATAATCGTGTTTAGAGCATCAAAATTAATAAATATATTTCCCTCCAACCACAGTATGGGGGTATACTCACTTTGTCATTCCGTGTGTAACACATCGAAATATCGGTCGGGGAACCCACAAAGTATATATGAAGGGCTTATTGTAAAAACTCGATAAGCAACATTTAATTTTATGGTGGTTCTTGCCTTAAACTTTTAAAATAATGTAGAAAATAGAACTTTTGCAGAACTTTTATTCTCAATATACTTGTACGAAGGGTTGGAGCAAGACTTCTGCCAAAAATCTGTCAATGGAACATCAGAAGAAGGCGAAAAACACAAAAAAAATAAAATGTTGCTTATCAAGTTCTTGCAGTAAGCCCTTCATATATTATTGACCCATGATAGAATCTAAGACATTCTAGCTATGCCCGTCCGTCTGTAGAAACCGCGATGCAGTCCAAACCTGAAGAGCTAGAGCCCTGAAGTTTGGCAAGAATATATCTTATGTTACTGGTAAGATGGTTCGAAGATGGGCAAAATCGGACCAGGCGAAAAATTCCTTCTTGAAGAACTTACACAACCCCTGAAAAACGGGGTTTTTACGAGTTTTTTTTTTAATTTTTGCTCAACAAATGTAATATTTTTATGCCATATTATGTTCATGGACCTGCACTTGACCAAGAGGTCAAGTGGCCCCCTTTTTTGGGGGAGTGGTTATAGAAAATACTTAAATTTTTAAGTATTTAACCATTTTTTATTTAATTATAAAAATTTATTATTTAAGCGTTAATACCATAAAAAAATAATTTGTAATATATAGCGGGAGGAAATAAGTCCCCTACCAACTCCGCCGACCCTCCCCCCTACCACCCAAAAAAAACGCCCTGCCTTTTTTTATTTTTTAACTTGTTGGAGGGTATAAAAGATTCGGCACTGCCGAATTTAACACTCTTACTTGTTTTTTTTTTTTAATTTCAAATATATAAAATTTTGATGTCCGGGCGCCACGGGTTAATTTAATCCCAAGTTTTAGAAATAGGAGATTAAAAATTTCCCGGACTTTTAAAACCAGAAGAAAAGCTTTTTTGCCATACAAGAAAATTCCAGTCTAATAGTGGGTATAAGTTTGTGATTCCGTATGTAACTCATATGTTACGAGAATCTGCAAAAACTATCCAGGAATAATATCGTATCCCTAGTATGGGTATAGTGTTGACAGTAGAGATGGGAACATGAGCAGATTAGAGCGTGATTCACGTGAATCACGCGTGAGTGAGACTTAATTCAATTTTACTCACGTGATTGTGAGTGGAGAAAAAATTGCGTGAGTGTGCGTGAGTAAGATTTTTGCGTGAGTGAGTGTGCGTGAGTCGATTTTTTGCGTGAGTTTGCGTGATTTAATTTCTCTTTAAATTTCCTTTCGTACCAAAAAAACAACAAAAAAATTGTAAAATTTGGCTTAGCTTAAGATTTCGTCCCGAAAAAACAAAACTGACTTGAAATTTTGCTATAAATATTGAAAGAGTTTTGAAATTGTAGTTTTTGAATTTTTTTTTTTGTATGAATAAGAGTTTCGTGAGTGAGAGTAACTTGCGTGAGTGCACGTGAGTGTGAGTTGTTTTAAATTTACTCACGTGATTGTGAGTGAGTGTGAGTAGAAAAAATATGCTCGTGAGTGAGAGTGCGTGATTCAAAAATTCCTGTCGTGAGTGTGAGTGAGTGTGAGTCAAAAACCACTCACGCGCCCATCTCTAGTTGACAGATACTGGAAGTCAAATAACTAGACAATGGAAAATTTTCAGCTGAATTTTGAAAAAGTAACTGGACCCATACATAATTTTTTTTTGAATAATTAAAAAAAATCAACCGATTTTCATATACATAATTATTTATTGTGGCCATTTCTATTGGCCACGGCAAAATGTGCGTTTTTTAAGCATTTCCATTACATATTCGAGCATCTCGAAATGTTGATGTTTAGCCTTCATTGGTCTGAGAGTTGTTGGCGTATATTTTTCTTTTTAAATAACTTCACAAATATAAGTCCATAGTGGTCCAATCTGGAAATATAGGGGCCAGTTAAAATTTCCCAGACGTGCGATGTTAAAAAAGGTCGACAACAACTTATTTTGGGTTATTTGAAAAGCAAAATGTACGCCAACAATCCTCAAACCATCGACGATCTCAAGGAAAACATTCTTGCCGAAATCAACGCTAGACTGCCCGATATGCTCGAAAAAGTTGTAAAAAACGAAGCGAAAATGCAACAAAAAGAGCAATTATATTTTATCTGGAAACTGGACCAAACCTAAAATAGATGGAAAATTCAGGACATTCCGTCTGGCAACACTATGGGTACCTGGGCATAAAGGAGTAGATGGGAACGAGATATCTAATGAGCTCGCAAAGCTTGGAGCAGATGGGGTAGGAACTTTTCACATTGAGCCACCGATTAAGCACTATAGAACGAGAAGTAACTGTCGTTGTATATCTATTGCAGACTGGAAATGGAGAGAGCTAAGCACAAGCAGAATTATCAGAACAATCTGGCCGCATTACGATTTATCTTGGATGCCAATTGATAAAACAAGCATCGTTGCCAGGTACTTTTTTCCGTTGTCCACAAAAAAGTAACAAAATATCCCCAAAAATCCCCAAACAATAAAAAATACGTTTTTTTTTTAATTACACAAAAAAAATTTCTTCAATTTTAGAAAAAAAAATTATTAGTGTAATTTTGAAATTTTATTTCGTAGATTTAGCAATTAAAAAACCCCCAAAAATCCCCAAATGCGTAAATAAACGTTTTTTGGCAATGTTATTATACATTTTACAGCCGATAAATGCAAATTTTAATGAATGCGTTTTGTAATTTCGTACCAAAGAGGGGTTATCACTAAAGTTATTGTTAAAAATCGCTGATAATCGCTGATTATTAAATAGATTTAGTTTCGAATATCCACAAAAATCCCCAAATTATTTTGCGAAATCCCCAATCCCCAAATGAGATTTCTTGTCCTTTTTGCTCGCATGATATCCCCAACGTTGGGGATAAATCCCCAAGTCTGGCAGCCCTGAAAACAAGTGAACATATTCTGCATTAGCCATTAAAGGCGAGCAAATACCACGCAAAGCAGAAATCGAGAATCCAGATGAAATCGCATCTATGGACCTCACGCAAATAAAACTGTTCGCAATATGGACTAATTTACACTTATTGTTTTGAAGTGTTCAAGAGCTACGTGTTTAAAAAAGTCTTTGTTCTGTGTCTATTACGTTTTTAATATGTTACTTACTGGTGTTTTGTTGAACAACTTGATTAAGGTCGCAAGTAGGGTTACCAGATTTGAAATAGGGAATAACAGTACATTTGGTCTAAAAAAACAGTACATTGCAAATAAAAACAGTACTTTTTTAGAAGTCTTATTTTATAGTAGTATCAAACTACAAAAACTTAGCCCTTTTACCCTGATTTCAAACAGATTTCAGCCAAAACGATAATAAAAGATTGTTTACAGAACGGGGGAACATTTTTGGTAAACCGTCTCAAATTTATTTTATCAGTGTTGAAAAAAATTGCGATTGCCTTTTTGGAGCATTGTCTTAGTTGCCGCGATATCTTACTTGCAAAGCTTTTGTAGTCTTTGCTTTCGCTTAACTAAAACACCGATCTTCCTATCAAAAACATATGAAAAAATTCATAAAACAGTGTTTTAATTACAACACGACTTTAAAAAGCAAACGCGAAAACGGTATTATTGCACTCAAACAAAGGCCTAACTAATTTTTGGGAAAATATTTTTTTTTTTTCACAATTTAGTAAAATTTAAAAAAAAAAATTGGAAATTTCTTTGACATAGTTTGCAACCAATTAGTTCATCATATTTATCTTCTTAGAATTGATGAAGTTTTTTTATTCAGGTTTAGTAAATTTTATGCAATTTGAGGAAAATTATTTTTTCAAGAAACTGTTTCAAAAACGGAAAAATTTCAAAAACTAAGCCAGAAAGAGCAAAAAATGTTCATTTCCGGTTCTAAGAATCTCTGAAGAATCTTCGGTCCTCTTTCAATATATGGACTCCTCAATTTGAATCTAAAAATTTGGCCATTTCCTAAAATTTAAAATTGCTCATTTCTCAGAAAATATTGCCGAAACAAAAAAAAAAAAATGCCAAATACATTTTTGTAGCTCTTTACACGACCGTCGTAATCGCTCCTTGTAATAGTTTTTTAGTTATACCGTTAAGATTCTAAAGACCTTTTTGGGCCCTTAAATTCCAGTATCTTAAAAACCAAGCAAGGTAGAGCAGGACAAAAATATTGAATCAAAATCTATGACGATCCTTAAAACAACCAATGGGACTGGACCTAAGGTGGTCTGGACCCATGGTTTCCGAACTCAATGGGGTCTGCCCGCAATCGAAACTTTAAATGAGATGAACTCAATAAAATATTTTTTCCCCATTTTCTAGTTTTGTCTTCTTCTTATTTTTCAGAAAAATTTATGTATATAAAAAGAAGGAAAACATGGCAATGGAGATAAATCATTATTGAATTTAGTTAAGTTTCCCACTTTTTTCGAAAAATTTTACATTTTGGTGGTAAAAAAACAGTACAAAAACAGTACACGCTTTAAAAAACAGTACTTTTGCGTACTGTTTTAGGTGGTGTGCATAAAACAGTACTTTTTATAAAAAACAGTACATGTACTGTTTAAAACAGTACGAATGGCAACCCTAGTCGCAAGTGTGAATGCCACATTATCCTCGTCGCGGAGAGAACATGTTGTATTGCTATGGAATAGCCGGTCCATGCGAGGAGTCTGAACTTTAGACTCCACCACCCCAAACAAACCTTGTAACTCATTGAAATATCGGTCTGGGACACCATAAATTATATATATGTAATACTGATCAGTAGGACTGCGATTTGCATGCAAATGCATGTTTTTGACGATAGTCTAAAATGATATTGACCAATTATCTTTCCGAATTATGAAACTTGCGTTAAAATTGCATCGATTTATTTTTTGCATATTGTAATGAAAATGGATATTTTTGCATATTTTGGTTTTAAATGCACACTTTGTTCATATTTCTAATTTTTAAGTGCATATTTGGAATAAATTAGCAAAAAAAACACAATTGAAATCTATTTGTCACCTATCCCGTGACTCAACGGCGTATGCAGGACTGTTTTTTCAGGGCCCAACAACAACAAAAAAGATTTTTTTGTTTTCTTGAGACTCAGTTTTATAGTCTGAAGGTAGCTTAAGGGATATGTCCAGTAGGGGTATAACCAAAATAAGAACCTATTATAACGGTATGGGCAATGTTATACTGATAACAAAAAACGGTATCCGGGGTCATTTTGGTCCAAAAACCTTCGGCACCGATTGCAATTTCTAAAACACCTCAAATTTTAATTTTTGTATGTTTTATGGTGGGAATCCGTCCCTTTCAACGTTATTTTGATTTTCGTCGTTTTACAACAAAAATAAAACTAGAAAAATTAGCAGTATGATTTAAAACATTTGAAACATGGGTTGAATAAATATTTGAAAAAAAATATTAGCAAAAACTTCATCGCGATCGGTGCCGAACCTTTTTTAACATTCGCGAAAAAAAGAGGACGCATTTCTTATTGATTTTCTATGTACTTTCTCACTATGATAGGCCCTTTTTGATATTTTCAAAAATATGCAAATGGTTATATCCCTAATGTCCAGTGATATGACACTCACTATTAATATATCCAAGGAGTGAGCCATTTTCTAACAAAAGTGACAGCTAAATTTATATGAAAGATGTCAAGGTTCTGATAGGTTCTTTGGGTCCGCGGGATATATCACGTGATGTTTCAAGGACCGTTCACTTCTCCCGTAGGGGAGGTAAAGTTTTTTGATAAAACGAATTAAAAAATTATATTTAAATTTTTACAAAAATCATGTTACATAGTGAATTTCATTTTTGATTCAGGGGGGTAATTGTGTATTTCGATTCGAAAAGAGAAGCTATTCGAACGACATTTTTGTTTTCAATTTAAAGTACCTACCCGGCTAAAAATAAATGTGTATGTTCATATATGCTTATATATAGATCTTTATATGATCATATATGAAATATATGGAAACATATATGTGACCATATATACAAGAAACGATCCCATATATGTGGCCGTATATAAAATATGTGCCATATATGATATCATATATGAAAACATATATGTTATCATAAAATGTTAAATTTTAGTGCATGTGTATAAAAATATCACCCGGCATTACAAAATAAAAGTTTTGTACGATTGAAATTATATTTTATTACCATATTTATATCTTAATACCGATTCGTATCAATAATTTAAAAAATATTGTTTCCTAGTTGCAAAATATTCTGATTAAAAAAGTTACTTTTACATAAAGAACATGGAAAAGGTAAGTTTTTATTAGAATTATAAATGAATTTAGAATTTTAAAATCATATGTATTATTTTTTTCCAGTTCATCGTCATAACAAGTATAAGCATGGACATTTTATTCCAAAACAATATCATATTCAAAATGAGTAAATGAAAATATGTCGCAAATACAATAATATAGAGTGCTTTGATGTTGAAGAAAATTAAACTACGCAGCTTCGTTAATCTCGTGCAACTTCGTGGAGAGGGCATATGCACCACCATTATGTTTTCACTGCGATTACAATACCCTTAATCTCGCCATAACAAATTGGAAATGATAGATAGTATAAGCAGTTTTGAGGCCGAGTAACGTTAAGCTCACTTAACTTAGAGAAGAGGACATATGCACCACCAGAAATGTTATCACTACGATTCCAACACTATAACTTATGTTGAAATCCCTTACTGTAGCAAATTGGAAATGAAAAGAACGTATGTATAAGAAGTTTGAAGGCCGAGTTACTAGAAAATTCAACCATGCGGAGGTACGTTAAGCTCGCTTAACTTGGAGCAGAGGGCATATGCACGACCATAACGTTATCACTACTGTTCCAACACTACAAACTATTTTGAAATCGCTTACTATTGCCATAGCAAATCGAACTATCAGTTTTAAGGTTGAGTAACGATTTTGGAAGGACAACGTTTTTATACAATTACAAGAAAGCTGTCTATAAGCGAAAGTGACAATCTGGCACATTGTCACCATGATGTAAGTAGAAATAGTTTTTATCCCAGTCCTTAAAATATCCTTACAAACATGATGTAAGTAGAAATAGTTTTTATCCCTATCCTTCAAATATTCTTACAAACATAACCCAGCAAGATAAAATACATATTACTGAATATAGTGCTTTAATCGAAGTCTTAAGTAATTATTTGCTTGCTATGAATTTTGATGCATGCATTTAGTAGTAGCAAGTTCTTTTTTGCTGGAATAAAAAAGAAATGTGTAATAATTTTTAGTATTTTTTCAGATGGATTTCTGAAAGACAATATATCTTTCCTTAAAAAGCATTCCATAGTCTTTAGCATCCAGTGGGCTTAAGCACCCCATGGTCTTAACAAAATACACTCCAACATGTATGTATGTAACTAGCAGTATCTACCCAAGTAAAAATGTGAAGGATCAGTACTGATCCGAAAAATGGATCGCTAAGATTAGATCAGGTTTAATCGGACGGATACAATTTCATCCGAAAAATGGGTTTATCTAATTATATAAACCCATTTTTCGGATAACATTGTATCCGTCCGATTAAAACTGATCTAATCCTAGCGATCCATTTTTCGGATCAGTACTGATCTTTCAAATTTCGGATTAGTACTGATCCGAGTAAGATCTTTTAAATCTCGGATAAGACGTGATATATAAAAATATATCTAAACATTTTTACTCGGGTAGCCAATCTTTAAAGGTAGATGGTTGCTTCGTTAAATGACATCCGTGTTATCATTAACCTATTAGCACCAAATGCTATCGTTGGTAATACTTTAATACAATAAAAATTCTAGAAATATCTCAAATATTAATATTATTTTATATCCTTTTTTAGATTTTGACTATAAATATTGTAAAAAGAGGCTTATACCATAACAAAAACGCTAAGTCTGAAGATAATCGGAATTAACACTAAAACAAGAAAACACAAAGGAAATCAACGTTCCTTTAATAAGCCCTTTGTTCGCATCTTTCGATATCAATTGAAAAACTTGATATATAAGATCTTTTATGTTCAATTTATTTTGTTGACTATCAAAATGTATTCTCATATCTATAAGTTAAATTATTTATTTTTATATGGTCACCAAAAATGCAAGCGATAGTAACTAAAAAATGAAAATCATAAAATTTAAGGGTTATGAAAACACCAAAATTAATAAAAAAAATATTTTTAATTTTAAATTATACTTATGTACACTGTTTGCAATTCTGGTGAATATATACATAATAATCTATTACATATATTTTAAAATAAAAATAAAAAATAAAAAATATGAAAAAGAATGTAAAACAAATTGAAAACAACATCATATATGATCCCATATATGATTCAATATATTATCCAATATATGATTCAATATATGATCTAATATATGATCACATATATTGGATCATATATGACCGTGTCTTATATAAGCGCCAATTTTGGAATATGTTCATATATGAGACCATATTTGATACTATATATGATTCTGTATATGGTCTCATATATGATATCATATATGATTATATACAACATTTTTAGCCGGGTAAAATAATTTTTATCTGATCGAAAATCTTTTGGCATATTAATGTTTATCCTTTCATTCTAAAAATAAACCAAAAAATATTTTTTTCGTAGCGAATTGCATTATACAAAGGATGAAAATTTTCCGAATTCGAACAATTTCTTTCGAACCGAATTACACAATTACCCCCCAGTTTTTTTATAGTTTTGAATTAATTTTTTATTCGTTTTTTCTTACCTTGCCAAATAAACTTTTTATATCTTCAACATTTTTACCAAAGAAACTTGGCATTACAAAACACAGCAAAGACATTAATTCCAAGAGATTGTTTTGCAATGGAGTGCCCGTTAGTAAAATACGCATTTCAGCATTTATGGTTATTAAATTTGTATAACGTTGTGTTATCATATTCTTTAACATATGGGCCTCATCGAAAATCACATAATGTAGCTTACAAACACGAAACATCTTTTTTTCTTCGGGAGTGCTACCAACAATGTGGTAACTGAAATAAAGCATAACAGAAAAATCTGTATTTAAAAAGAGTTCAAAAAATACTTACGTTGTTAGTAGGACATCAAATCCAGAAAAACCCTCCTTTGCAAAACGTATACGCATGCGCCTTCTTTCTTCTTGGGTACCATGATATTTTTCAACAATCATACTAGGACACCACCTGGCTATTTCAATTGCCCAATTGTCCAGAGTGGACGAGGGAACAACAATCAAATGTGCCGCCTTTGAAAGATTGTGTTCCTTGAGATATGCTAAAAATGCAATGATTTGTATGGTCTTCCCCAGACCCATTTCGTCGGCTAAAATACCATTCATTTGCTGTTTATTCATCACAGTCAACCAGTTGAGACCGATCAATTGATAGTCGGCCAATTTATATTTATCATTGAGAATACTGGGTTGTTCAACTATGCCAGCTCCGGCCTCAATGGCAGCTTCCAAACGTTGTACCAGTTTGTTGCATTTTGTCAAAATATTTGCAACATTAGTTTGCTTGTTTATAAGTTCTTGGGCGTTATTTAGCAATTCGGCAGACAAGAGTTTATTGGACTCTAGTTTCTTTTTGAGATCGGCCCAATCTTTGAGAGGGCGCAATTCGACAATCATGCTGGCTTTTCTTTCGGACAGTGATTTTACAGTTTGCAGTTCCATCAATGAGGCAGTGTTCATAAACTCGAATACTTTCTTTCGTTGGCCAGTCATTTCTTTTGACTCCTCAGCGTCACTATCTTCACTATCATACACCTGGCCCTTGGAGTAGGCTTCATCAGCCGATTCATCGGAATAATAGTTTGATGATCTCTCCCTCTTCGGCTTTGACGAATGATGCTTTGAACTGCCATTGGTGGCTGCTGGTGTTACAGCTGGCTTAGGTGTGGAAGTAGCAGCTGCCAATTGACTGGAACTTTTTTTAGGTGTGCATTTTTCTTTAAGATGACGCAAAGCGGCAGATACATCCCAATTGTTCTGTACCAATGCATCTTGTATATCCTAAAGTGAAAATTGTATATGTGTATCACACACGGGGGACATTATCGATTTATAGCATTACTTACCATAGTATCATATTCTGTTGATATTTTCGCAGCTGCTAGAAAGCGTTCTTCTTTCTCTTTTACGGTCAGCTCTACTTTAACCTTTTTTGGAGAATTCCCAACATCGACATCGCTATCACTGTCAGCCATAACCTGTATACGTTTCTTGCCGGGTACACGTTCTTTACAAGCAAAATTAATTAGATATTATTTATTTTTTGTTTGATTATTAAACTTACCAGTTTTCCCTGCTGCAGCGGCTGGTTTATTAATACGAAATTGCCTTAGGTCACTGAGGCTGGATTTTGGTGGTGGATTCACCATTGCTGATGCTTCGGCTTCAGACATTTTTTATATCACTTTTCTTTTATATTTTATAAAGGTGTAGTGTTTGATGTATTTATTTCAGTAAATTTACTTTTTGCTTGTTGTAACAAAAAAAAATTAACTTTAGTTTTTTAGATATTTTAACACATTTGCGAAATTTTTTCTTTTTTTTTTGCTTTTCTTTTTGTGGAACAATTTCGTGAGCGTTTTTTCCTCTGTTTGCAATTATATCCCGCTCGTGTGTCGTTGTCGTGATCAGTGAATCAAGCCGACCCAAAATTTTCGGCGGCGGCGGCGTGACTATTTTCAGTCGGCGACGGCGGCTTTACTAAAACTGAATCGGCGGCTGCCGCTTATGTAAAACTGAATCGGCGGCTGCAACAATTATAGAACTTAATCGGCGGCTGCTAATTTGCAGGCAGTTTGTACTTGGTTTTAATAAAACCTTGCTTAAGGTGGGTAATACCATATTCGCATTCATTTCAACTAATTTAATTATGTGTTTTCCCCATACAATTTAAACACTTTTGTGGTTATTCATAAAACCTAAAATATATTTAAAGTAGGTTTATTTGACAGATATTGCAGGAACAATTGTCAAATAAACCTACAATAAGTCTGTTATAAGTATTATGAATAATACCAAATTCGCATTCATTTTTTTAAACATGTTTAAGCACTTAAACATGTTTATGTACCTTAAAAAGTTTAAATTTAAACATGTTTAAGTGGTTAAACATGTTTAAAAAAATTAATGCGAATTTGGTATAAGAGCCTTTATCTGTCAAAATAAAACGAAGTTCAATTTTGACGTTTCAATTGTATGGGGAAAACCAATAATTAAACTACACGCAAAAAAAAACTTGTGTCGGAGTGAGCAAAAATCTGGCATAATTTTACCAAAAATATGCTAAAACTACAACCGACGAAGTAGTTTTCGTAATTTAGCCAAAACACTTATGTAAAAAATTTTGAAGAAAATGCTAATGCTATTTAAGCAAAAACTTGGTAAAATATACCAAAAGAAATATGGTGAAATATACCAAAATTATTTGAAAAGCTGACTAAAAATAATGCTAAAAATTACCACATTTATGCTAAAATAAATTTTCAATAAATTTTTGTAAAAATTTGTATATTTGTTGAATTTAAAATTTTCACAGAATAAATCCATATTAATATAATAAATGTTGTGTAGGATTTAATTTACCACCGACCAACTGACCCTTTTTGTACAATTTTCTCGAGTGACTGCTGCCTACGCTTCTTCTTGAAGTAAAGGATCGCTATAGCTTCACGAATTTATTTAAAAGCATCCTGTAAAAATAGAAAATTATTACAAAACATAAATTTTTAATTTAAAAAATTGGTTAACCCCATTGGTCTCTTGGTAAGGAGAAACACTTACTTTGTCATTCCATTTGTAACTCATCAAAACAGGTATGGACTCCCTTGGCTTTGGGTTTTTAGGTTTTAATTTTATAACTAAAGGCAGGATTGGTGTCCACGCTCTTTATTGTAGTGAAGGATTCTCCATAGCTTCAAAAATTTATTTAGCACTACCCTGTAAAAATATAAAATTATTACCAAACACTAATTTTTAACTAAAAATCTATTAAACCTTATTGGTGTCTTCGGAATGCGGGTATACTCACTTTATCATTCCATTTGTTATTCATCGAAACATACGTCTGGGACTCCATTGGTTTTTCTAATTGAATGGTGTTTTAAGTATACGTTTTTGCACAAGATATCGAAAGTTATTATGATTTTAACAAAAAAAGACTTGGTCGCGTTTTGCTCCATATCCCGTTTAAATGAATATTTTCTTAAAAAAATTTAATTTTCTTTCACGTGGGTCAAAGTCAACCTGAGTTTACCTTAATAAATTATCTTTAATTTGGCTATAATTAGCAAAGTTGGGGCTGGATATCTTTAAATTCTTAAGGTACCTACAGACGACGCAATATTATGTACAATATTCAATTATATTGATGGTGTGTGGGTAATATTGACGATTGTACAATGGTCAATCTTACCCACACACGATCAATATAATTGAATATTGTACATAATATTGCGTCGTCTGTAGGTACCTTTACAATAAATTCACTCCGGATGAAAATAAAGTGCATAACAATCATAAACAACTGATTTCTAATTCCATTTGGCAAATGGTTTATGGGTCACACCAATAACCAAGCGTCAATTTTTAGTTTGTTTTGATATGCACCCTTTCAACGTTATATGCATCAAAACAAAAGTAGAGAAAAATATTTTAACTTTTAGGTGTAAAATTTGCTGCATGTGCAGAAAATTGGCGTATGCAGCAAACCAATGTTAAGACAATGTTAATATTGGGGATATGAAGCAAAGTTAGGGCTGGATATCTTCTAATTTATACGATATATAAAAAAATAGATTACGGATTTGGAAAGAGGACATATTAATCATACACGCAAAAAAAAACTTGTGTCGGAGTGAGCAAAAATCTGGCATAATTTTACCAAAAAAAATGCTAAAACTACAACCGACGAAGTAGTTTTCGTAATTTAGCCAAAACACTTATGTAAAAAATTTTGAAGAAAATGCTAATGCTATTTGAGCAAAAACTTGGTAAAATATACCAAAAGAAATATGGTGAAATATTCCAAAACGATTAGAAAATGTGACTAAAAATAATGCTTAAAATTACCACATTTATGCTAAAATAAATTTTCTATAAAATTTTTGTAAAAATTTGTATATTTATTTGCATTTAAAATTTTCACAGAATAAATTCATATTAATATAATAAATGTTGTGTAGGATTTTATTTACCACCGACCAACTGACCCTTTTTGTACAATTTTCTCCAGTGACTGCTGCCTACGCTTCTTCTTGAAGTAAAGGATCCGCTATAGCTTCACGAATTTATTTAAAAGCATCCTGTAAAAATAGAAAATTATTACAAAACATACATTTTTAATTTAAAAAATTGGTTAACCCCATTGGTCTCTTGGTAAGGAGGAACACTTACTTTGTCATTCCATTTGTAACTCATCAAAACAGGTATGGACTCCCTTGGCTTTGGGTTTTTAGGTTTTAATTTTATAACTAAAGGCAGGATTGGTGTCCACGCTCTTTATTGTAGTGAAGGATTCTCCATAGCTTCAAAAATTTATTTAGCAGTACCCTGTAAAAATATAAAATTATTACCAAACACTAATTTTTAACTAAAAATCTATTAAACCTTATTGGTGTCTTCGGAATGCGGGTATACTCACTTTATCATTCCATTTGTTATTCATCGAAACATACGTCTGGGACTCCATTGGTTTTTCTTATTGAATGGTGTTTTAAGTGATGAAAGCAATATTAACTTTAACATTCTTTTATCTTACATTTATTTATCTTTTAGAAAACTAATTATTTATTTTTATTTATGTATTAATTTTTTTTTTATTTTATATATCAATTTCCTTTTTACGTTTTTATAACACAAAAAATAAACGAACAACGCACGCACACAAAAATACAAAATGAAAATGGCGGTCTGTATTTGTTTTGTTTTTTTGTTGTTTTCTTTCGATAAATTTTTGTGCAGGTAATTTGCGTTATTGAGCAAGCTACTTGGTTATTTTACATAAAAAACGAATTATGTTACTTTAACATTGACAAGCATAATATTAGCAAAAATTTGGTAAAAAATTTTTTTTGGTATGAAAAAAGTTTTACCAAGTAGGATTGCTCAATCTTACACAGATTTTTTTTTTGCGTGTATACAATTGATTCCTAACTCCATTTTCCCAAAAATGGTCTTTGGGTCATACCAAAAATAAACAAACGATATAAAAAAAAAAATAAATTTCACACTGGCTTTACAAAAGCGTAAAAATTTCGCTGAAGAGGTATTCTGTTCACTGGTGAAAAACCGGCAAAATAACCCGGTATATGTTGCATCAATACGCATCAACACTATAAAGGTACCTACATACGACGCAATATTATGCACAATATTCAATTATATTGAAGGTGTGTGGGTAAGATTGACCATTGTACAATCGTCAATATTACCCACACACCTTCAATATAATTGAATATTGTGTATAATATTGCGTCGTCTGTAGGTACCTTAAGCAACATTTTTTTAAATTGTAAAGCTAAGTAAGTTGTTCACCGGTGAAAAAAAATGTTTCGAAACATCAATTAATTTGTAGTGAAAATTTGACAGTCATATGTTTGGTTATGTTTTGCGCATCAGCATACATAAAATACCTTCAATTAAAATTTTGTTGATAATTTTTGTCTATTTATGTGATATAATTAATGTTTACAGTGCCAAACACTTATAATTACTTTATTTTATTTCTGAATGTTAAATTTCACCGCTTTTTAAATGGTCTGTACAATTTAAAAAAATGTTGCTTATAGTGTTGTTGCGTATTGATGCAACATATACCGGGTTATTTTGCCGGGTTTTCACCAGTGAACAGAATACCTCTTCAGCGAAATTTTTACGCTTTTGTAAAGCTAGTGTGAAATTTATGTTTTTTTTTTATATGGAGTTTGACAGATTTTCACGTGAAAACCGAGCAACTTACCCACCTTAAAGCTAAGTAAGTTGTTCACCGGTGAAAAAAAATGTTTCGAAACATCAATTAATTTGTAGCGAAAATTTGACAGTCATATGTTTGGTTATGTTTTGCGCGTCAGAATACATAAAATAACTTTAAATAATATTTTTTGGTAAGTTATGTGATATTATTAATGTTTACAGTCCCAAACACTTATAATTACTTCATTTTACATCTGAATGTTAAATTTCACCGCTTTTTAAATGGTCTGTACAATTTAAAAAAATGTTGCTTATAGTGTTGTTGCGTATTGATGCAACATATACCGGGTTATTTTGCCGGTTTTTCACCAGTGAACAGAATACCTCTTCAGCGAAATTTTTACGCTTTTGTAAAGCTGGTGTGAAATTTATGTTTTTTTTATATGGAGTTTGACAGATTTTCACGTGAAAACCGAGCAACTTACCCACCTTTTGTAAAGCCAGTGTGAAATTTATGTTTTTTTTTATATGGAGTTTGACAGATTTTCACGTGAAAACCGAGCAACTTACCTACCTTAAACATAGAAAAAAATAGAAATGAAACAGAGTCGTATTTGGCTTGAATAAGTATTGGTGACAGCACATTATGTAACTTTTGACGTTTAATAAAAACAATGCAACATAAAGGAGAACAACAACAAAGCAAACAACAAAAGAGAAAAAAAAACTTTTTAAACTATCAATAGTGCGTATTATCTTTAAAAAAACGATGAATAAAGCAAAATAAATATCAAATTTAATTGAATGAAAGACAAATTCCTTTTTTTATAAACAAAGAATCTAATTTGATATTAAATACGTGTGAGATGAGGAAGAACAAGCATTTTGTCACCATATTGGAAAATACATCAAATACAACACTGCGTACCTTCTAATCTTTTCTATGATTGTAAAGCTAAGTAAGTTGTTCACCGGTGAAAAAAAATGTTTCGAAACATCAATTAATTTGTAGCGAAAATTTGACAGTCATATGTTTGGTTATGTTTTGCGCGTCAGAATACATAAAATAACTTTAAAAAATATTTGTTGGTAAGTTATGTGATATTATTAATGTTTACAGTCCTAAACACTTATAATTACTTCTTTTTACATCTGAATGTTAAATTTCACCGCTTTTTAAATGGTCTGTAAGGTGGGTAAGTTGCTCGGTTTTCACGTGAAAATCTGTCAAACTCCATATAAAAAAAAAAACATAAATTTCACACTGGCTTTACAAAAGCGTAAAAATTTCGCTGAAGAGGTATTCTGTTCACTGGTGAAAAACCGGCAAAGTAACCCGGTATATGTTGCATCAATACGCATCAACACTACACTCAACCAAAAATCATTGTATTCCCAAAGAAAATCGTAGTACACTCATAGAAATATCTTAGTAGAAAAATTAGTAAACCCATTGTAGATCAAGTTTTACAGAATATTGCCGTATTCAACAAAAATTAATGTTGATATCGTTGAATAATCAGTAAAGCTGAATCAACTATTTACAACGCTTATACAGAATTCAATAGATAAAACCAAAAAAGAAAAAACAACCCTGTTCGTTCATTTTTGTATTATCAAGTTGGTACACTCAACCAAAAATCATTGTATTCCCAAAGAAAATCGTTGTAAATGCAACAGAAATCATTGTTGATTTTGACCCTACAAATATTTATGTTGATTTCAATAAAAATTGTTGTCAGTTTTTGTAAAAGTTGATTAACTCGTTTTTTTGTAAATCAACTCGTGTTTTTTGTAAACTCAACTCATATTTTTGTTGATATAAGAAATTTTATTAATAAAAAAAACTTGTTGTTATTTGTAAATATTATTTTATTAAGTATAAATCACAATATTTTTTAGAATTATCACCGGCTTTTAAAGCTGCAATATTTAAACACGCACTCTTCGTTTATTTATGTTATGCACTCGTAAGCCATTCTCCAGTTTGCTAATGACACCAAATCAAAAACCTTAAAAAAAAAACAAAAAAAATTTAATATAGTATGAATACATAAAGTAATCAATGTATTTTATTACTTACCAAATATTTACAGATCAGAATCTGATCATCAGATCCTATTTTTATTTATTTTTATAATATTAAATATTTTTATAAGAAACAAACACATAAAATAATTTTATAAGAGAGAAACAAATTTCACATTGCTACCAACTTGATAATACAAAAATGAACGAACAGGGTTATTTTTTCTTTTTTGGTTTTATCTATTGAATTCTGTATAAGCGTTGTAAATAGTTGATTCAGCTTTACTGATTATTCAACGATATCAACATTAATTTTTGTTGAATACGGCAATATACTGTAAAACTTGATCTACAATGGGTTTACTAATTTTTCTACTAAGATATTTCTATGAGTGTACTGTGATGTATTTCGCTGTTGTTTTGTTGTCGGCAATCATTTTACGTGATTAGCTTCTGGAGTTTTTAGAAAGATTCCAAATCACAAATTGCTAAAAAAATAAAAAATTGCTTTATTAATGAATTAAATAACAAATATATTTAATTACTCACCAAATATTTTCTAATAAAAAATATTTTTTTTTGAGAAACATCCCTTCTGTACAAGACAACAAAAATTTACAAATGGCGATCAGCAAAAACAATGTTGCACATTTCATGTACTTATATTTTATACAATTTTTTACAACTATGTATTTTTCAACTATTGAATTTTGTAATATCAACATTGATTTTTGTTAAATTCTATAAAACTTGATCTACAATGGGTTTACAAATTTTTCTAATAAGAAAATATTAACTGGGGTGTTTGAAACCGGTATAGGAAATACCAGAAATGTCTATAATTTTTATAAATTCAATTTTTCTTCTGCATTTTTTCAACTTGAACCCTTATAACAAATATAATTAGAGCCCGTGCTCGATCTGTACTTACAGAAAAAATCAAATAAAATTACTGACAAAATATGTCGCCATTAGGCACGTCTCCGAAACAGAAAAAGCAAATTCCTTCATTTGTGTCTGCAATCCCAGATCATGTTGGTAACCCTTGCAAAATAATGTAAGAGACAAAAAAGTTGAAAGAAAGTATGAAGTGAGGTTGAGATTGCTAGAAATCACAGACCATATAGACATGCAACACGAGTGCTTATTTCGGTACTTTCAATATGGACGCATACAAAATACTACTAAATTTACTTCTCTGCCTAGAATACGTGTGCCTGCACGTGTGAGCTTTTGCATCTGTATTTTCGTTGTTTGTTTACGTTTTGTATGAAACGTCAAAAGTTACACGCGCGTGCCGTCACTAATACATACACATATGCGAAACTTGTTCGTTTCACCCCTATGCTAGAAATAGAATTGTAGTGTTGGAAACTGTCAAAATTTATTCTGTAGAAACTATAAATATTCACATATATAAAAAACAGTTTTCATTAACAAGACAAACCGACATTTAAAATCCTACTGAAGATGACACTAACTGGGGTGTTTGAAACCGGTATAGGAAATACCAGAAATGTCTATAATTTTTAGAAATTCAATTTTTCTTCTGCATTTTTTCAACTTGAACCCTTATAACAAATATAATTAGAGCCCGTGCTCGATCTGTACTTACAGAAAAAATCAAATAAAAATATTGTGATTTATACTTTTTTAAGCAATTTTTCAAGTTTTAAAGATGCAATACAAATTTAAAATTTGTTTTACCGAATGTAAGCATATTTAATTTTTATTGTTTCGAATAAGTAATTGTGCAAATTGTTGATTTATTTAATTAGTTTTTTGTTTTTTAACTGTTTTCAAAAAGATTAAAGAGATTTTTTTAAGATTTTCTCTCTTGATCTTAATTGTATGGGTTCTTATAATATTGAACAATTTTTATTGTTTAAATATAAAAAAATGTTCTGCCAAAAGTAAAAATTCTAAATAAAATTAATTATCACAACAATTATACATTTCAAAGTATGTAAGTAAAAAATAATGTCAAGAAAACCGCAAACCGCTTGACGCTTAATTTAAATTAATCGCTCAATTTTTGACGCGTTATTCCGCTTACCGCTCCAATTGTGATTATTCTCTAATATCTTAAATATTTTTACAAGAAAAAAATTAAAAAATCTTAAAACTCGAAAGGATATCAAATTTTTTAAAAGTAGGTGAATGGTGAAAGAGTACTCCCAAATCGAGCACATTGTAAATAGTTCATTTAACTATACTGATTATTCAACGATATCAACATTAATTTTTGTTGAATACGGCATTATTCTGTAAAACTTGATCTACAATGGGTTTACTAATTTTTCTACTAAGATATTTCTATGAGTGTAGCATATTTTTGGTTAAGTGTTTCTTCACAATACAGCAGCAACAGCAAAATACATGTAAAAATTTTGCTGTCTGCTGCTTGCTGCTGTATTGTGAAGAAACACTAATTTATAACAGATTTTTGTTCACTCCGAGCAGATTTTTTTTGCGTGTAGCTCATTTTGTTCAAAATTGGCGTATAGGCTTAAACAATAATCAACTGACGATATGTCAACGGTGGTATAATATGGAGTTCACACTAGCGACTTTAAACAAGTTGTTTAACAAAACACCAGTAACAGAATAAAAACGTAATGGATACAGAACAAAGACTTTTTTAAACATCTCACTTTTAAACACTTCAAAACAGCAAGTGTGAACGCCGTATAACTTAAATAGTTCCGCACATGACACCTAGGTGGCGCTCGTCTTGCAAAATCCAAATACATATCGTCAGCTTATTATTGTTTTAGCCCATACGGCAATAAAATAGTTTTACTATCAATTTTCTCAAAAAAATACTCGATATATTTTTTTAAATGCTTCATACATATGTTTTTAACAAAATCATTAATTGTAGTGGATAGGGGAAAGCTTGTCGGTTTTGGCTGAAGGGTAGGAGTGAAATAAAATAGCTCTCGTGGACCAACAAGTCGGGGAAAAGGCAGCAGTTTTCGCCGTAATGATTCTTGGGAGTTGGCATCCGTTGGTTCAGCCGAAATATTTCTACCAGAGGCGCGAACCACATATTGGCGAATTAGCACTGTTGCGTCTCAGGTAAGTAGGGCTTGATAAAAGATGACAAGCACTGAAACTTCCCTTGGGTTAGGCTGTATATCTCCAATCTAATGCTTGCAACATATTATTGAGGCCTAGTCTTCTTCACCTACTATTTTCTAAAACATAAATCGATTTCCGTCCGTCTGTAGAGGTGACGTTGCAGTTTAAAACTCGGGACAGTGGGAAAAAGTTCCCCCTTGTAGAACCAAACCAAGCTCTGGAAAATATAATTTTTTAACAGGCGTTTGTACTTTTGTTACATATACAATATAAAATATTTTTATGCAAGAAGTTTATAGACCTGCATTTGGACCAATGGATTACAAATATTTTTTTTGTACGTCCCCTTTTGTGGGTGTGGCTATAAAAAAATAATATGAATAATGATTAAATTTTATTACGTTAGCGTAAATATAATAATAAATGATTTTTTAAACAATTATTGCGAAGGGGAAGTTGTCCCCTGCTGACCCTTCGACCTTTACAATAACCATCTCCACCCCCTTACCAACCAAACAACCATTTCAAATTGTTTCTTGTTTTTTTTTTACTTTTTGTAGGTTATAAAATATTTGACACTGCCGAATTTAATTCTCTCACTTATTTCTAGTGTCCGACCGTATACACCTTTTTTGGCCGTAGCCGAATATTCGGCCAAATTTTCACTATTCGGCCAAACCGAAGCCGAATATTAAAAAAAAAATATTTATGTCGTAAAAACAAGAAAAAAAGTAACTCGACTCGGCGGGATACTCAAATGCATGAGAATGTTGTCTAGAATGATTTTATTTTAAGCAAAAAAATTTTTTGGACATTTTTGTAAAAAAATATAGTTTAGAGCAGAGCTTCTCACTAACTTTTGCTACGCGAACCCTTTTCAATATTTTAAATTTCTCGCGACCCCCCACATAAAAAAAATCATGTGAGATTTAAATCGGCCAAGGCCGACCATATTATACTCTACTATGGAGTTCACACTAGCGACTTTAAACATCTCATGAGTGTTTAAGCGCTAAACGAGCAAAATTTGACTTGTTTCCCCATACATTTGGTTGTTCAGCTAATATGGAGTTCACACTACCGCCTTAAAGCTGCCCATTCACTTGCAATAAAATTGCTCAACTTAAAAAAAAAAATATTTTACAATATTATTGTCGTTTTACCCTACACAGCAAATAAAATTGTTCAATACTTAAACCCAATATATTGTACAAGATATAAACATAAACATAACATAATAAAAGTTGTACAATATAGACAACACACTGATAAAATATATTGCAGTATTCTTGTTTGTACAATAAATATCAAAAGTGTTTTGATATTCTCCAATATATTGCACAACCGTAAATATTACATACACACAAGCGATATTATTGTACAATTTGAAAAGTTGAACAATAATATTGCAAGTGAATGGGCAGCTTTAAACATCTCATGAGTGTTTAAGCGCTAAACAATCAAAATTTGACTTGTTCCCCCATACATTTGGTTGTTCAGCTAAACAATCAGATTCGACTTGTTTCCCTGTTGAACATTTCGCTAAACATTTCAAAGGCAGGGTTCGGTATATTTCCTTTTAATTTTTCTTTATTCTATGCCAAAAAAAAAAATTTCATAGCAACCAGCTTCAGTATCTATCTGCCATTTTCTTAGCAAAACATTGGAAAATTGAGAAATTATAAATATTTAAAAAACTAATAAAAACTACTGAAAAATCTGAAAAAAGTGTGTGTTTTATTTATAATTATATTGGAAAAGCTGCACTAATAGTGAATTTTGCCTTCCATCGATGTATAAATATGCAAACAGCTTCGGACAGGTCCGGAACAAAAAACAGAAAACTCTTCCTATTTACTTGGAATGAATCAATAAAAAGGTGTTCCGTATAGTGGTGTTATGTAAATGTTATAAAAAAATGAAATATCTTGTCTTCCGCCAAAGTTTAAAAGGTTTTTAGAAATATTTTTGCAATTTTTTTCAGAATTAGGTTATGTGCGTTTGTTTACAAACGTTAAACACTCAAAGTTAAACGCGCAAAATGTAGTGTGAACGATTTTGTTTACTTTTTTAAACAAGTGGCTTAAACGAGTACAAATTCTCTAGTGTGAACTCCGTATACATCAGGTTTTCCCCAAAAATGGGTCTCAAGTCCAAACATGGACTCATTAGATTCCTAGTTTTTGAGATCTTTAATTAGTGTAGAAAATACACAGAAGCGAAAATTGAGGAAAATGGGCTTTTTTACTGCCAAAAGATCGATTTTACAGAATATCGAGCGAAAATTTTATATGAGAACTACACCATTTACAGATGTAATTCGAAAAAGATCAATTGTAATTCGAAGATTCTATTTGTAATTCGAAGATTCCATTTGTAATTCGAAGATTCCATTTGTAATTCGAAGATTCCATTTGTAATTCGAATACTCCAATTGTAATTCGAAGATTCCATTTGTAATTCGAAGATTACAATTGTAATTCGAAAAAGATCAATTGTAATTCGTAAAAGATCAATTGTAATTCGTAAAAGATCAATTGTAATTCGTAAAAGATCAATTGTAATTCGTAAAAGATCAATTGTAATTCGAAAAAGATCAATTGTAATTCGTAAAAGATCAATTGTAATTCGTAAAAGATCAATTGTAATTCGAAGATTCCAATTGTAATTCGTAAAAGATCAATTGTAATTCGAAAAAGATCAATTGTAATTCGAAGATTCCAATTGTAATTCGTAAAAGATCAATTGTAATTCGAAAAAGATCAATTGTAATTCGTAAAAGATCAATTGTAATTCGTAAAAGATCAATTGTTATTCGTAAAAGATCAATTGTAATTCAAAAAAGATCAATTGTAATTCGTAAAAGATCAATTGTAATTCGAAAAAGATCAATTGTAATTCGTAAAAGATCAATTGTAATTCGAAAAAGATCAATTGTAATTCGAAAAAGATCAATTGTAATTCGTAAAAGATCAATTGTAATTCGTAAAAGATCAATTGTAATTCGAAAAAGATCAATTGTAATTCGAAAAAGATCAATTGTAATTCGAAAAAGATCAATTGTAATTCGTAAAAGATCAATTGTAATTCGTAAAAGATCAATTGTAATTCGAAAAAGATCAATTGTAATTCGTAAAAGATCAATTGTAATTCGAAAAAGATCAATTGTAATTCGAAAAAGATCAATTGTAATTCGAAGATTCCAATTGTAATTCGTAAAAGATCAATTGTAATTCGAAAAAGATCAATTGTAATTCGTAAAAGATCAAATGTAATTCGTAAAAGATCAATTGTAATTCGTAAAAGATCAATTGTAATTCAAAAAAGATCAATTGTAATTCGTAAAAGATCAATTGTAATTCGAAAAAGATCAATTGTAATTCGAAAAAGATCAATTGTAATTCGTAAAAGATCAATTGTAATTCGAAAAAGATCAATTGTAATTCGAAAAAGATCAATTGTAATTCGTAAAAGATCAATTGTAATTCGTAAAAGATCAATTGTAATTCGAAAAAGATCAATTGTAATTCGAAAAAGATCAATTGTAATTCGAAAAAGATCAATTGTAATTCGAAAAAGATCAATTGTAATTCGAAAAAGATCAATTGTAATTCGTAAAAGATCAATTGTAATTCGTAAAAGATCAATTGTAATTCGAAAAAGATCAATTGTAATTCGTAAAAGATCAATTGTAATTCGAAAAATATCAATTGTAATTCGTTAAAGATCAATTGTAATTCGAGAAAGATCAATTGTAATTCGAAAAAGATCAATTGTAATTCGAAAAAGATCAATTGTAATTCGTAAAAGATCAATTGTAATTCGTAAAAGATCATTTGTAATTCGTAAAAGATCAATTGTAATTCGAAGATTCCAATTGTAATTCGAAAAATATCAACTGTATTTCCATTGATATTTTACGAATTACAATTGGAATCTTCGAATTACAATTGATCTTTTACGAATTACAATTGATCTTTTACGAATTACAATTGATCTTTTACGAATTACAATTGATCTTTTACGAATTACAATTGATCTTTTTCGAATTACAATTGATCTTTTTCGAATTACAATTGATCTTTTACGAATTACAATTGACCTTTTTCGAATTACAGTTGATCTTTTACGAATTACAATTGATCTTTTTCGAATTACAATTGATCTTTTACGAATTACAATTGATCTTTTACGAATTACAATTGATCTTTTTCGAATTACAATTGATCTTTTTCGAATTACAATTGATCTTTTACGAATTACAATTGATCTTTTACGAATTACAATTGGAATCTTCGAATTACAATTGATCTTTTTCGAATTACAATTGATCTTTTACGAATTACAATTGATCTTTTACGAATTACAATTGATCTTTTTCGAATTACAATTGATCTTTTTCGAATTACAATTGATCTTTTTCGAATTACAATTGATCTTTTACGAATTACAATTGATCTTTTACGAATTACAATTGATCTTTTTCGAATTACAATTGATCTTTTTCGAATTACAATTGATCTTTTTCGAATTACAATTGATATTTTACGAATTACAATTGATCTTTTTCGAATTACAATTGATCTTTTACGAATTACAATTGATCTTTTTTGAATTACAATTGATCTTTTACGAATTACAATTGATCTTTTACGAATTACAATTGATCTTTTACGAATTACAATTGATCTTTTTCGAATTACAATTGATCTTTTACGAATTACAATTGGAATCTTCGAATTACAATTGATCTTTTTCGAATTACAATTGATCTTTTACGAATTACAATTGGAATCTTCGAATTACAATTGATCTTTTACGAATTACAATTGATCTTTTACGAATTACAATTGATCTTTTTCGAATTACAATTGATCTTTTACGAATTACAATTGATCTTTTACGAATTACAATTGATCTTTTACGAATTACAATTGATCTTTTACGAATTACAATTGAACTTTTTCGAATTACAATTGGAATCTTCGAATTACAAATGGAATCTTGGAATTACAATTGGAGTATTCGAATTACAAATGGAATCTTCGAATTACAAATGGAATCTTCGAATTACAAATGGAATCTTCGAATTACAAATAGAATCTTCGAATTACAATTGATCTTTTTCGAATTACATCTGTAAATGGTGTAATTGTAAGTCTAACAAAAAAAAAAGTAAAATTCGGCCTTGCCGAATGTAACGATACCCTCCACAATTTCAAAAAACTTAAAAAAAAAAAATTAAAAAAAAAAAAATTTCCACAAAAAAAAATCCGCGATTTTTTTTTTTTTTTGACAAAAATATGTTCGTCTTGTTTAAATACCATTTGGTATTCAATTATGTTCACATATGTCAACCAGCATTCGAATTAAAGCATTTTGTATTTTTAGGTTATGTTGAATGTACTAAAATTTTTGATGTGTCCTTACATTTTCGTTCATAACTTTTTAACCGCTGAACCGATATTGCTCAAATGCAATACCAAACTTCTCGGAAGAACTTCCAACAAATATGTTAAGTTTCAGTCACCTCCGTGTAATATTTTGGCCGTGATCACCATTTCCACAGACAGACAGACGGACATCGCTAGAATGTCTTAAAATCGATCGGGGATCATGAATATATCGTTAAACTATATTCAATTTGAGCTATCTAAAAAAAAAATACTTTTCAGGAGAGCAAAAAAACCGTCGCATTCGCGTATTTTTAAACTTTTTGTCGGCCGATCTTTTACAATATTAATTAATAATTACTACTAAATTTTATACGTGCTTTGTTTGAAAAAACTCGTATTGTTCGCTGAGTTACAGCAGATAGCTCAACCTTTTTTATTTGAAATTAATCAACCTAAGCAGATAGCTCATTAAATATAGATTTTAAAGCTTTATAACTCTTTAACGGATTATGATAAAAATGTGAATTTGGTACCATATTTCTCAGTTTTTAAAGCCCTTCTGTTACAAGTGCTAAAAAATATACTTTTTAATTTTTTTTTTAATCATCGATTTTATCGCGCTTTATCGCCATTATTTGGAACCTTCATGAAGCTTGCGAAAAATGTCATAACACTTGTGTTTGCTGTACAATCGAATGGACAAATAAAACATGCAAAAAGTTCAACCGATTTTGCTCCGCATCGAAATATGGTTCAAAAACCGCGTTTTTAACCGCGGAAAGGAGTTGAAACTTTCCAAAAAAAAAAAAACTGCCATTATTTTTATTGATGGAAACACCGTATAAAAAGTGATAATATAAAAAAATTTAAATTTAAAAGTTTACCCTAGTAAACTAAACTGTAGATAGCTCAAATTTTTATTTATAAAAAAACATGGTTTCACATAGCTCATGCTATTTTTGGAATAAAATAGTCTTAAAATAATTTTTTTGTTCTGAAATTAATACCATAGATGATACTTATGCCAGCGAACATTTTGCCATCAAAAACTCATTTTCGTCAACCGAGCAGATAGCTCAAATTGAATATAGTTCCACGATATATACTTTATGGGGTCCCAGACCGATATTTCGATGAGTTACAAACGGAATGACAAACTTATATATACCCTCTATCACTAGAGTGGAGGGTATAAAAATGGGCCAATCATGATCAGATTTGATAAAGTTACCAAAGTACACGCTTAACAAACATGAACAACATTTTTGACAAATATTTCCTTTTCATGAGTTTTGAAATATTTTTACGAACATCGGAAGGGTGGTTTGTATGGGGCTACAAGTAAAACTGGTCCTATTTCTTTAAAATTTGGAATGCTAAATTTCGAAATCATAATTATTATAATACGGTTTTAAGAGTATATTTTGCCAAATTTAAAGGGGACGTTTGTATGTGGGATATATCTAATTTTTTCAACACAGTTTTTTAATATTTTAGCTGTTTTAAAAGTCTCCATTTAAGCAAGGCTGCTGATAGCATGTAGTCCTAGCGATCATATACTAAAGTAGTCAGATTTAAAAATTGTGCTTTTTAAACATTTTAGAAAATTTTGAAGCCCTAACGAGCTATGAAGCTTAAAATGGCGCATATCCTAAAGTTGTCGAATTTAAAATTGTTGGACTTTGAACGGAAAAATAATATTAATATCTGCAAAATTGTGTTTTTTGGCATGCATATAGTACGTGACATAATGGCTCTGGATTTTTCGGTGTAAGGGTGGAAAGACGAAAGGAAAAAGGGGTTAAATAAAATTCTGTTCTTTCCAGAGTTTTTTGAAGTCGGAAAATATGCATAAATTGGCAGATCCTAACGTAGCCGTATATTTTTATATTTTGATAACTCAGAAATTACCAAAAAATTATGCTTTACTTTTATATTTTAGAAGTTTTAAATTTTAAAAATTTTATCATGATGTTTACTAAACTTTTCGCGATCCCCTAGAAATGCTTCCGCGACCCCCTAGGGTTTCGCGACCCACCGTTTGAGAACCATTGGTTTAGTGTAAATTTTTTTCGACCGAAAATTTTTATTGAATGTAAAAAATGTTTTTAGTTGCAAAAACACTTAGTAAAATGTTTTTGTGGCTTACTAATGTGATTCAAAGTTAGTTTAGTGTGTTTTTCAACACGTGAGCACAAATATTATGCAATTATTCGGTATTCGGCCTATTCGGCCAAAATTGTGGCCGAAGCCGAATAGTGCTTTTTGGCCGAAGCCGAATATTCGGTCGGACACTACTTATTTCTACTAGTGAATATAGCAACCATAAGAAGTCCGGCAGACGTTAGTTGCTAGTCATAGGATTTGGACGGGAATATAATAATTTAGCAACAAGTGATTATTTTTTTATTAAACGAAAGTGAAATTAAGTGCTAAACAAACATGACTGCCGTTACAAAAGGTAATAATATTATCATAACAATGTATACGGAAAATTTCTAATATAATAACGATAATAATTTTCGTCCCATGATCAAGAGTTTTTAATAATTGTTGACAACGTAATTAAAAATAATTTTTAATTATTTCAACCTAAACAAGAACTGGCATTAATTAATGACCGTCGTTTTGTCTCGAATTTGTAATGTTACGGCCAACAATGATGGTGAAAAGTATTTTCGTTTTATCTTTTTTTTTTCGTATATAATTGGACTTTGGACTATTCTCCGTTTGATTTAACAAAATTTTCACTTATCAATTTTGCCATCACAACACTCGCCGGTTAAAAACACAAACACAGAGACAAATGAACTTTGAACGTGGCTACGATTTTAATTTGTCCATTCAATTTTGCGAAACAAATTTTGTCTTGTTATGTATTCAAAAATGTTTGATTTAATTATTTTTGTTTTTCAGGAGTTTATATTGTTGCTGCCAAGCGTACAGCATTTGGCACATTTGGTGGAGCATTAAAGAACATTAATCAAACTCAATTGCAGACCACAGCTGCTAAGGCAGCAATTGCTGCCTCAGGATTGAGTCCCGAACAAATTGATACTGTTGTTATTGGTCATATTATGACGGTAAGGAATTAAGCAACTAAATACATATGGGGCATTCCATGTCAAATCGGACACTTGGAATTTTTTTTTAGATTTTCCAAATTTGCTTACAGTTTTTTAGTACCCTTTTTTTTTATGACCCGTTTAAAAGATATCGATGTTTTTAAAATTAGTAGTTTGTTCCTTTACTCAAACTTTTTTTACTCATAACTTCTTTAAAAATCGTCCAAATCTCAATTTTTTTACGTACTTTAAAAAAAAAATCATAAAAAACTCATAAGTGTTCTAGTACGCGAATTTGCTTCAACCGCTCTAACTGCCCTAAGAGTGCCCCTAGAGCAGTCAAATGTATGACCGACCCACAATATTTTTTTAATCTAAACATTTTCTCTAAACACATCTTTAACTTTTTATGCGGTCCCAATACAATTTTTTTTATTATTTTATAAATTTGTTTTATTTAATCAGCTTCTACCGGCTCTATGGGCTCCAGAGGGGTCATTAGTGAGACCGACCTCCATTTATTTTTACCCTTCAACATTTTTTCAAAACATACCTACGCCCTATCTTCACTCCCTAAGGGCTTCCATTCAAAATAAATTTTTTATAAAATTTGCTCCAACTGAAATTTGTAAGGGAGCCCACTAAGGGAGTGAAGATAGGTCGTAGGTATGTTTTGAAAAAATTTTGGTTAAAAATTTTAAAAGATTTAAATCTTTAAAAAGATTTAAAGATAGAGGGTAGGTGTGTTCAGAGAAAATGTTTGGGTGTTATGTGTCGGTCATACATTAGAATTCTTTAGGGATACTTTTAGGGCAGTTAGATATGTTGGAAAAAATTTGTATGGGAGCCCCCTTATAAATTTGATATAGAGTATTAGTTTGTGCTAAAAAAATGTTTAGGCGTAAAAAAAGGGGTCGGTCTTGCTGTTTACCCCTCTACGGCGCACCATTGGAGCAGTAGGAATGACTTTAAAATTGGAAAATTAAAATACAATTTTTTAAAAAGATTTAAAAAATAGTAATAATCGTTATCCAATAATAGGTGTGTTCCAGAACGTTACCGCGGGTGCCCGCGGGTACCCAAACCAGCCCGAAAAGCGTTCCCGTACGCAAAAATTGGGTAAATGAGAGAGTTTTTGAGAGAATAAATTAGTTTCTCATTTTACCGAACTTACCCGCACTTTTTTTTCGGGTAAATTGGTAACAGTCAGATGTTAAAAAAACAGCTGTTTTTTTTTTGTGAAGCTAAATTGGAAATTTAAATAAAATAAAGAACTAAACCAAGGAAATGTGTTATTTCAATACAAAAAAAGATAATTTGTTATTAAAATAACTTTTATAATTTGTTTTCTTGTTTAAAGTAATTTTTCTTACGAAAATATTTTAGCGTTATTGGTTTGTTTACATTTTCTATTATTTTGGGCTTGAAATATGGTTTTTAGCGTTCCCGTACTTTTGTGCATTTTTGTGGTATCGTGAGAGGTTTTTTGATTTTCTCTCATTTTACCGAACTTTACCCGGAAAGTTCTGGAACACACCTAATATTACTGGGCAACAAATTTGTAGAATCGATAGAAGTTTAAAAAAAAAATAAAAAAGTGCACACATTTTCAAAAATTAGATTTAAATTTTACCCTGCAAACAAAACGATACGACATAGTATCGTTTTAATTGTACGATAAATGTTATTGCGGCAATTATCGAATTCGTATCGCCGGCGATACACCTTTCGGGAGAAACTGTTACCCGACGGCAATACATCCCGGCGATACGAAAACGATTCGTCTTGGCGATAAAAGGGCAATATCGCCATATAATCGTATAAACGAAAAATAATAGATTTGTATGTATCGCCGGAATATCACCAACATGATAAACCGGCGATACAGCTATATCGATTCTCTGAAGCTGAAAACAGACATTTTTTTTCATTGATATTTTGGTCATGTTAACAGGACTAAAAGCATTCGAATTCACCCGAAAAATATATCCGCAACATTCGCTGCATTTTTTATTTTATTTTTGAACGCGCATTTGTGCCAAATTTATATTCTTTCAAAAATTTTTTGTTGTGCTTGATAAATTATTTTATTTTAAATTGACAAAGAAATTTTGATTTTTTATTGAAATGAGAAATTTTCGTATCGCCGCAAAATCTTTTCGGCGATATATCGCCCTATTGTTTGCAGGGAATATTCTTTCAAAGATTTATTGTTGTGCTTGGTAAATTATTTTATTTTAAATGGACAAAGAAATAAAAATTTTCAATATTTTTTTTTGTTTATCTCCAAAATATCGTTCGTATGAGAAAACGGCGATATAATAAAAATACTACTTTTTTTTATTGAAATGATAAATGTTCGTATCGCCGCAATATCTTTTCGGCGATATATCGCCCTATTGTTTGCAGGGTAGATTTAAATTATAAAACTTAAAAAATTGCATACTAGAACACTTTTTTAATATTTTTTTTTAAGAAGTACGTAAAAAAACAAAAATTCAAAACAAAAAATATTGGAATTCGGACCATTTTTAAAGAAGTTATGAGTAAAAGAAGTTTGAAATTTACCACGAAAGAGTTTTCGAAGGGTTAATACCCTACTGTCTGAAAGCTCCGTACAAAGTGAAAAATATTTTTTTTATTACCTCCTTTCCACTCCCTCTGGACTTTTACAATCAGAAAAAATCTTTGAAAATTTTCTCAGATCTAAGTCTTAACCCCTACTCAAATTATATGTGTAGTAGGTCTCTTATGTATTTTTAATAGGCAGAAATAGTGTGCACAATTTTTAATTGTGTGGAAAATTCTCACACTTTTTCTTTACAAGTCAGAAAGAATTCCATAAAGTGTCAAGTTCTAAGACCGTTTTTATAAAAACCAGTTTTCAAAATCAGAAAATGTTTCTATAAAAAGCTACTAAGAAATTCTTCAAAGCTACTAAGAAATTCTTTAAAACACGAGTTATAAACTAAAAGGGTCACATGTATATGTGATGTAAATCAGTCCGACATGGGTTCCCATTTGAGAAAATTTTTTTGAGTAAAAAGAAGTCCCCACCTGGAAATTTTTTTTATCGTTAACTTTTTTATTCATATTAACTTTTAACCATTAATTTTTTTATTCATATAGACCACTGTGCAACAGTGCAAATGTTAACTTTTGATTAAATCTTATCTTTATGTTTCTATTTTATATAATTTATAATATGTGTAACAATTTATTTTTTTTTCGTTTATAGTCCTCATCTATCGATGGTACCTTCTTACCACGTCACGTTGGTCTTGGTTGTGGTGTACCAATTGAAAAGCCAGCCCTAGGTGTTAATCGCCTTTGTGGTTCCGGATTTCAATCTATTGTCAATGGTGCTCAAGACATTATTATGGGCAGTGCTAAAGTTGCACTTACTGGTGGTGTTGAAAATATGTCACAAGCTCCCTTCATTGCACGTAATATGCGTTTTGGTACTACATTGGGTGCTCAATACAACTTGGAAGATTCTTTGTGGTCCGGCCTCACAGACACTTATTGCAAATTACCAATGGCTTTAACCGCAGAAAATTTAGCTGAACAGTATAAAATTTCACGTGAACGCGTCGATGAATTTTCATTGCGTTCTCAAAAGAATTGGGAAAAGGGTTTTAATGACGGTGCTTTCAAAGCTGAAATTACACCCATAAAATTGAAGGTTAAAGGCAAGGAAGTAGATTTCGTTATTGATGAACATCCTAGACCAAAGACCACCATTGAAGGTTTAGCGAAATTGCCGTCTCTGTTCAAAAAGAATGGCGTAGTAACAGCCGGCACTGCATCTGTAAGTTAATGCATACATAACGTCTCCTTAGAATTGTTTTGCCTTCCTATGGAGCTTACCAATTCTCAGGTTATGATAAAATTGTAATTTTTTAAATTATTTTATTTAAAGGGTATTTGTGATGGTGCTTCTGCTGTTATTGTGGCATCCGAAGAAGCTGTTAAGGAATATAATTTGAAACCTTTGGCACGTTTAGCAGCCTACTCTTATGTAGGTTGTCAACCCGAAATTATGGGTATTGGTCCAGTTTCTGCCATTAATAATATTTTAAAGTTGACTGGTATTAAATTGCAAGATATTGATCTTGTCGAAGTAAGTGCAGCAATTTTTCTTTTGTTTGTGTTATTTCTTTTATTAAACGTGTTCTTGTTACTTTTATTTTTTTAGATTAATGAAGCATTTGCCGCCCAAACTCTTGCCTGTGCTGAAGCCCTTGGATTAGATATTAGCAAATTGAATGTTAACGGTGGTGCCATTGCTATGGGTCATCCCTTAGGTGCCAGTGGTAATCGTATTATTGGCCATTTAACCCATGAAATACAGTAAGTTATTTCGAAATTCATTATTTATTTAATAATGAAATTAGTTTTAAAATAATTATTAATATAATTTTTGTTGTGTTTTTCAGACGCAAAAAGCTCAAGTATGCTATTGGTTCTGCTTGTATTGGCGGTGGTCAAGGTATTGCTTTACTGTTGGAATCCTGTTAAAAATTTATTTTATTTGTTCTTGAAATTATGAAAAATTTGCATTTATTCAACTTAAAAAGTTAAAAAAACAAACATTAGTTTTAAGTTTATTAAGAAAATTGTTATCGTTTTATAAAAGTGTATATTTTTAAATACTATCTTAAATATATTTTTATCTAAATTTGAATTTATACTGAATGCTTTAATAGAGTCGCACACAGAAACGGTTTGATGTCCTGCTAGAGATACGCGCGTGACACGAATTTTTCGTGATTCTAAAAAAGTAAACAATTAACAAATTCTTCATCATGTTGAATTTAGAGGTTAATTAATACAAAATTGTGATGTTAATAATTTTTTTTATTGTTTTTAGGAAATTGAATACTTTTTGTGCAAGAAATTGAGAAGGGTATTATAAAAACTAGTTAATTTTAATTTCGGGAAACTTACAAGGGAAGTATCTCATTTGCTTAAAACTTTAAATATATATAAAGGAGACGATTTTAAGGTTGGGGTGTCTCGGCTTTTCGGTCATATCAGTGTTTCAAAATTTCGTTGTCCCCTTATGAAACAATGTGGACCTCCGGAAAAATGTCGATAACTCCCGAACTAACAGGAATATCCTCTAGAGAAAAAATACGTGTCGACTTAAATTTTATAAGGATTATTTCGTATTCATATGGACATCGTAGGTCTATGTATTCATATAAATACCCCCCAAAATTTACACATTTTCATAAAAAAAGTATTTAACGAAGCCAAACTTTTACAAGGTTACGTCACCGTTGGCATTAAAAGCATTAAAAAATCCTATCTTTTCGTATGTAAACATCATATAGTTTCTTAGAAAGAAATGGCTGAAAAATGCAAAAAACGATTTTTTCGCCATTTTTTGACCCATGTTTTGAACCCCTAAATCCCCGATATGGCCGATAAGCCGAGACACCCCAACCTTATAATTGTCTCTTTTATCCATATTTTACGTTTCATGCAAATCGGTTCATAAGGGTTGAGATACTTCCCTTGTTAGTGAGAGTAAGAAAAATTTAAGTTACTCACGTGAGTGTGCGTGAACGTGAGCAGAAATAAAAACTTCGTGCGTGATCGTGCATGAGCAATATTTTTAATTCGTGAGCGTGCGTGATTCAAAATTCAATCACGCGCCCATCTCTATTTCCTACACGCTTTGAAAAAGTTAATGTTCCCTAATTTTTGATGGTTTTTTTTTTAAGATACCGCCACATTTCCATACACTATAACATCTGTTGACATGCACACCAAATAAAATAAAATTATATTTTTTACCCTCTAACAACAGTATGGGTCTATCCCAAATTGGACACTGTATTATTTTTATTTTAGGTTTCCCAATTTTTTAACAGTTTATTGAAACCCTTCCCGATAAATTTTGACATTTTTTGGTTACCCGTTTGATTTTTATACCCTCCAACCACAGTATAGGGTATACTCCAGAGACCAAATATAACAGTTAAATGTGTCTTTTTGTTTTAAAAAAATCATGCAACGAATGTTGTCCAAACTTAGTAGCGGTATTCGCTCTTGGTAGCAAACTACCCTTGCAGACCTTTCAAAGCTTGCAGATCTTGTATAAATACAAGAGTATGCAAGACCACAACAACAAAATACATGAAATAAAAATATACAAGACTTTCATTTATATGCAAGACAAAAACCCATAGCATATTCTGGCCTTTCAAACCTTTCAAGCTTACAATACTTAACATCTTTTAGTTTTTCCGGAAAACAATAAGAAAAATTAACAAACTTTCATATTTTGTGTAAAAAAAAAATAACAATAGATTTTAGAACGAATTATAACAAAAAATAACCAAAAATTAGAACAACACAAATGAAAAAATTAAACTATTTTATCTTCTTCTTGATCGCAGCACTGATGCCAACTATTCTTCAAACAGAAAGCCGCTAAATCCTACTAAAAAAATCGCTAGAAAGGCGATTTTCGATAGAAAATAGCTATTTTGACAACAGCAGAATGTAATAACAACAGCTGTTTGAAAACTCACAATGAAAACGAAAAAAGGACGCTCACGCTTTGTAGCATAAAATCATAGCATTTATACTAACCTTGCAAAAATGCTATCAAGAGCGAATACCGCTAGTATTTTATATATGAAAAGACTTCTAAAGATGTCCCGTGTTAAAATTTGCAATAACATTTATTTTTTTGATTTTTTCAATAACAGTAAAAAATAATAGTTATTAAAAACTTTTTGTTCAAACAATCTAAAACTTTTATTTTATATTTATTTGAGTGAATAACTGTTATAACAGTTATTTTTAAAAAAATCAATCAAAGTTCCCTGCAAACAATAGGGCGATATATCGCCGAAAAGATATTGCGGCGATACGAAAATTTATCATTTCAATAAAAAATCAAAGTACTATTTTTATTATATCGCCGTTTTCTCATACGGACGATATTATGGCGATAAACAAAAAAAAAATATTGAAAATTTTTATTTCTTTGTCAATTTAAAATAAAATAATTTATCAAGCACAACAAGAAATCTTTGAAGAATATAAATTTGGCCGAAAAACACAAATGTGCGTTCAAAGATAAAATAAAAAATTCAACGAATGTTGCGGATATATTTTTCAGGTGAATGCAAATGTTTTTAGTCCTGTTAACATGACCAAAATATGAATGAAAAAAATAATGTATATTTTCAGCTTCAGGGAAACGATATAGCTGTATCGCCGGTTTATCATTTTGGCGATATTCCGGCGATACATACAAATCTATTATTTTTCGTTTATACGATTATCTTGCGATATTGCCCTTTTATCGCCAAGACGAATCGTTTTCGTATCGCCGGTATGTATTGCCGTCGGGTAACAGTTTCTCCCGAAAGGTGTATCGCCGGCGATACGAATTCGATAATTGCCGCAATAACATTTATCGTATCGGCAATACAACCGGCGAATCGATGTCGTATCGTTTTGTTTGCAGGGTGCAAACAATAGGGCGATATATCGCCGAAAAGATATTGCGGCGATACGAAAATTTATCATTTCAATAAAAAATCAAAGTACTATTTTTATTATATCGCCGTTTTCTCATACGGACGTTATTATGGCGATAAACAAAAAAAAAATATTGAAAATTTTTATTTCTTTGTCAATTTAAAATAAAATAATTTATCAAGCACAACAAGAAATCTTTGAAGAATATAAATTTGGCCGAAAAACACAAATGTGCGTTCAAAGATAAAATAAAAAATTCAACGAATGTTGCGGATATATTTTTCAGGTGAATGCAAATGTTTTTAGTCCTGTTAACATGACCAAAATATGAATGAAAAAAATAATGTCTATTTTCAGCTTCAGGGAAACGATATAGCTGTATCGCCGGTTTATCATTTTGGCGATATTCCGGCGATACATACAAATCTATTATTTTTCGTTTATACGATTATCTTGCGATATTGCCCTTTTATCGCCAAGACGAATCGTTTTCGTATCGCCGGTATGTATTGCCGTCGGGTAACAGTTTCTCCCGAAAGGTGTATCGCCGGCGATACGAATTCGATAATTGCCGCAATAACATTTATCGTATCGGCAATACAACCGGCGAATCGATGTCGTATCGTTTTGTTTGCAGGGTTTATATCTTTAAATCAATGATTGAAGTATTAGATATCAACAGGATTCTTCTGAATGCGTTTATTGTTGTTTTATTTTAATAACTCGAGTTTTTTAACGCTCAAAGAGTTTTTAATAACAGTTATAAAAAATAAAAGTTCTTTATTTCTGTTATTTTGAACAGATATTTATATAAATCATTTCAAACTGTTATTTTGAATTTTTATTTGAAAAAATATTTTTGAACAGTTAAATTTGATTTTTTTTAATAAATCTCATAACTGTTATGGTCTCTGGTATACTCACTTTGTCATTCCATGTGTAACGCATCGAAATATCGGTCGAGACCCCATAAAGTATATTATTGGTCTATGATCGATTCTAAGACATTCTGTGAATGTCCGTCCGTCTGTAGACAACACGATACAATCCAAAATAAAAAAACTAGACTCCTGAAGTTTGGCACAAATATTACTTATGGTCCTAGGCAGGTTAAGTTCGCAAATTGGCAAAATCGGAGCAGGGGTAAAAAAGTTTCCCCTTGAAAAATACCAATTTTTTAAATTGTTTTTTCTTATTTTTTATATAAATAAAACATTTTTAGGGTAGAGAAAGTTCAAAGTCCTGCTCTTGGACCCAGGGAATTAGAAAATGACGTTTTTACTCTTTTAGGGCATGAAAATAAATAGTTTAAATAATGATAAAATTCAATTACTTAAGTACAAAAAGCTAAATAAATGAATTTGTAAACATTTATTGCGAGTGTATGTACCACATACCCCCCTCCAAACGCCCCTGACAATTTTTTTTTTACATATTGGATTTGGCACAGATTCGAATTTTACTCTTTCTCGCTTTTTTCCTAAAAACTTCTTTAAAAATATTCCGGTCTAGGACCCCATAAAGTATATATATTTATGGTCAGTGATCGATTGTAAGACATTCTAGCGATGTCTAGACTCCCGACATTTGGCACGAATATGTCTTATGTTCCTAGGCAGGTTAAGTTCGTTAATGAGCAAAATCGGATCAGGGGGAAAAAAGTTCCCCCTTAAAGAACTTAAACAACCTATGAAAAATAAAATTTTTTTACATGAATTTTCGTGTTTTTGTTTAACAACTGCTACAAGAAGTTCAAAGTCCTGTATTTGGACCCAAAGAATTAGAAAATGTCTTTTTTTTCGGTCCGCCCCCTTTTATGGGCGTGAAATAAAAAAATTTTAAATGGTGATAAACTTGTATTTCTTTAGTGCAAGAAGCATAAGAATAAATCTTTAAACACATATTCGAGAGGAAATTTCCCCCCCCCCCCCAATCACTACTACAGCTCCCCCCACAAAAAAAAAGAAACGCCCTGCAATTTTTTTTTTTATTTTTTTACATGTTGGAGGGTATAAAAGATTCGGCACAGCCGAATTTAACACTGTTTTTTTTTTAATTTTTGTGGTTCTCTTATTCATTTTAAATCTAAAAATGTTAGCATTCCCGAAGATTTAAAAATCCTAACCGCATTTTTGTAGCTCTTTTCTCAACCGAACGCTAACGCAAAATACCCGAAAGCCCTCAGCGTGAGTAAGTTTTTTTAGTTTTCTTAAAATGCCAATACCCTATCGGGCCACAGGTAACGCGAAACTGTTTAAAGTTTTGAATCCAACGCGAAAATGAGCAACATTTTGAATCCATGGAGTTTTCGAGATACTGCAATTGAGGTTTTGAGAATTTTGAAGCAACTGAATAACTAAAAACTATTACTCTGAGGCCGCAGGGTTCCACACATGTGAAGACGACCGGTAATAACGTTGATAAAATAAATAAAATTTTTTAAAGAAATTTCCAAAAAAAAATCCAAACTAGTAGAGTCCGACCGATTATTCGGTTTCGGCCGAATAATGGGGGTTCGGCCGCTATTTTTTTTTAATAAATACAACCATTCCCATGGTTTAAAAACATTAAATTCTATAAAAACAAATCATATTTTTTTTTACTCCAGGAAATTATTTTGTTTTTAAGTTTCGATTCGCAAACATTTTTATACCAAATTCGCATTGATTTTTTTTAAACATGTTTAAGTACTTAAACATGTTTATGTACCTTAACAAGTTTAAATTTAAACATGTTTAAATGGTTAAACATATTTAAAAAAATGAATGCGAATATGGTATTAGATCCGGCGCAAAACTACTAAATACAGTTTTATACAGAAACTCACCATACAATAGCAAAATATACTTTAGATAATCCTGTAAAATCTAAAAAAAGCTCTTCCCAAGGTAATAAAAAATGTTCTTCTACTCCTGTTTTCCAAAGTTGTATTACTGCTTTAAAATGTCTGAGAAATTAGTTCAAATGCATAACAGTACAGCGTTAAATATTTTTTTCAGACTTTTATTGAAAATTTTCAATATTTTTTGATTGTTTTTTGAGATAATAATGTTTAATGCATTGCTGATCAATCGTCATCTGAATAATTTTCCACAACACTGGATTCTTCGATAATACTATCCATTTTATAAAAATTTGTTTTTTGTTCGCTTATTCTTTTACCAACAATATTCGGATTTCTTTTTTCGATTAAATCATTTATTATATGCAAAAGTTTTATTGTGAGACCACGCAATTCGTTACTCTCAGTAAATTCTAATTCTTGTACAAGAACATCACTTCGATTATTGTGCAATTTAATTCTCCAATATCTATGAAGATAATAAGCTAGTGAACCCATTAATACAATAATAATTATTTCAATATTTTCAATTTTATTGTATGCAAATTGATTGTACAACGTATCTGGTACTCGGATTCTTTTGAAAAGCAACGACATTGTCCTTTTACAATCGCCAAACCATAATAATGGCAAAATGCTTATAACAAAAATATAAAGATAATTAACAATTGATTGGGTTTGAACAACAAAAACTTCGTACGCTTTCATTTCTGTTTATAAAAAATTATTAAATTGATATAATTTTTTTATGGACATTAAAATGATGGAAATATGTATTTTGGATATTTTTTAAATTTTTTTCAATTTTTTTCCATAGAGAAACATTTTTTTCCTAGAATAACAAAAAAAACGAGTTATCAACTTTTACAAAAACTGACAACATTTTTTATTGAAATCAACATAAATATTTGTAGGGTCAAAATCAACAATGATTTCTGTTGAATTTACAACGATTTTCTTTGGGAATACAATGATTTTTGGTTGAGTGTAGTGTGAACGTGGGGTGAGATGATTTTTCTTTATGCTAGCACAATTTGAGATGATTTTAAAATCACTATGTGATTTTGTTCAATAGAAAATCACATAGTGATTTTAAAATCACGCAAGTCTGTATACAGTATAATTCTGAAATTTAATTGGAAATTTTTGAAATACAATTGATTAATTTCTGAAACACAAATTAAATATTTCTGAAATATTGTGGTTATTCATAAAACCTAAAATATATTTAAAGTAGGTTTATTTGACAGATATTGCAGGAACAATTGTCAAATAAACCTACAATAAGTCTGTTATAAGTATTATGAATAAGAGCCTATAATTAAAGGAATCTGTTATACAACTGGCTACCCAGTTGGCAAAATAAATTCAACGCTGACATACTGCTGACTCTTCCTTTATGAAATTGGTGACATCTTCATACAATTTTTCCAAATGCCCCCAATATTTTTTTAAACGGTGCATTATATTTAATTTATTTAAATAAAAAACAACCAGTTTTTGTTTACGTTTTTTTTTTGTTTTTATTCGCGTTCTTCTTGTAGAAGAAAAATGACAATAAAAATGTTTCACAGTATATTCTTGCCACAGGCAAAAATCCAGGAATATGTTATGAAAAAATACGTCGTACATGCTCCGTTAAATATATATATAAAAACAAAAAAATATATTTAATTTTTTACCGAAAGGAAGGAATAATAAAAACTGTTATAAGACTTCTTAAACGACAGCATGATAATCTCTACACAATAATTAAAAAAAAATGAAAAATAAATCTAAAATAGTTTACGACGACACGCCGTTCCTTACATACACATCAATTCAGTTCTTTTGTGTGCTGGTGGAGAAGAGCGCCAAGGCACCGCTGGCCAAACCAATTGAGATAATGTAATTAAGAAGGGGAGCAGAGTTTTTCAATATGAAGAAGCTAATGAAAATTGTAATGGCCAAGAAGAGAGCATTATTGTAGAAGATGGAATAGGTAGTGGCTTCGTAGTCGGCAACTTCATTCTTTTTCCACAAAATACGTTCTTCCTTTTCCTTGCGTGTCACCTTCTTATCATCACCCATTTGGCGATTGACCTCGCGGGTAACAGCTCCCTCACGACGGAAAGCGATTTTATGTTTCAATTGGAATTTAACGTTTTTGTAGGCCATGGCCATTAGATAGGTGCTGGCACCAGTCATTAGGATAAAGAATATGGCACTGGGTAATAAATCCATACTGTGGACACGCCAGAAAAGCCCTAAAATATAAAACAAATTTCATAAATAACATTTCCACTCAATTGTTTGTCGGTCTATCGACGTGTCACTCTTTGCTACTTACATATGGGCACAGCAGACACGATAAATGCATTGCCATAAAATAAGGCTGATGATTTGGTGCTTACATTACGGCTGAAATCTTGCAACAGCAATTCTTCTTCCTTGGTAAATCCGGAGGATTGAACTTTTTGTTGTTTTTTATCCGCACCCATTGTATATTTAAAATTTAATTAATTAATTTCAAAAAACTTAAAAGCAAAACTACAGCGGCTATTTTGAAGAGAAAGTGTTATAATGTGTGTGTGGCCGAGCTGAAACAACGACGAATGCAGATACGAAAGCAAGTGGGCTGTCAAAATAACTAATGTGACGTGTTAGCTGGGTTACCATAATTCTGCAAACAATCAGCGACACCTATTGCATAAATTTATGAACTAAAGATTTAGTGACATCTAGTTGTCAAAAACTTGTAATTAAACTAAAAACTGGCACAATTTTTTATACCCTCTACTCTTGTGATAGAGGGTATATATAAAGTTATCAATCCGTTTGTAACACTTCGAAATATTGGTCTAGGAACCCATAACATACATATATTCCTGATCCTCGATCGATTTTAAGACGATCTAGCGATGCCTGTTCGTCCATCTGTCTGTCTATTGAAAACACGCTAACTTTTGAAAGAATTTACTGAGGCTACCGAAGTTTGGTATATATGTTGTACATTTATCTGGTCAGGTTGGTATTGCAGTTCAGCAAAATAGGACCAGTGGTTCAAAAGTTATAAGCAAAAGAGTGAATTTCGGCAAGGGGTTTTTGCGAATTTACGAGATAAACAACATGCTAAGTTTTGAAATACAATTCTGAGGCTGCTGAAGTTTTGCATATGAAGGGCTTATTGTAAAAACTCGATAAGCAACATTTCATTTTATGGTGGGTTTTGCCTCAAAACTTTTAAAATAATGCAGAAAATAGAACTTTTGCAGAACTTTTATTCTAAATATACTTGTACGAAGGGTTAAAGCAAGACATCTGCCAAAAATCTGTCAATGGAACATCAGCAGATGGCGAAAAATACGAAAAAATAAAATGAATTTTAGATTGGTTTCTTCTTAAATTCACGTGTTGAAAACCCGTTGAACATTACCCATTGTAAATAGTTGATTTAACTATACTGATTATTCAACGATATCAACATTAATTTTTGTTGAATACGCATTATTCTGTAAAACTTGATCTACAATGGGTTTAATATGGGTTTAATGGGTCTTAAGGTATGACGGGGGCCCTGGGCACACAAGAATTTGGGGGCCCCCAGGAAAGTTAAAAGTTGCAACACAAGAAAAAAAGATTGTTCTGTTTTTGTTTTAAGAATTAGGACCTACAAAAAATTAAAATATATATATATATATTGTGAGTAGGGTTATTCTAGCTCGAGGTATTTTCTCTTTTCTACAAGAAAAGGGTCCCAGAAGCAGATACTTTTTCTATCGAAAAAAGGAATCAAAATCTGAGACTTTTTCTATTGGGAAAAGTTCTCAGGATCGGATACTAATAATAATAATAATAATTTAATAGTTTTGACCACATGATCAATTATTTTTATTTATTCTTTCTATTTATTTACAACTCATTTTTTTAAAAAATTCAACTTAACCGAGAACTGGTAACAATGACCGTCGTCTCGTTGTAGCAAAAAAATCAAGGGTTTTAGTGGGAATCGAACCAACGACCCCCACGTTAAAAGGCTAGCGCGCTACCAACTAGCCTACGGGGCCCCCTCGGATCGGATACTATAGGAAACCTTTTTTTATAAGAAAAATGTCACAGAATCTGAGGGTTTTTCTCCAAAACAAAGGTCGCAGAATCTGAGACATTTTCAAGAGTAAAAAGTTTTTAGAATCTGAGACTTTTTTATAGAAAAATCTGAGATTTCTGAGACTTTTTCTATAAGAAAACGATCTCATAATCTAATACTCTTTCTATAGGAAAAAGGTATCAGAATCAAAGTCTCTTTCTATATGAAAAAGGTCTCAGAATCGGAGACTTTTTCTTTTAGCCTAAGACTTTTTCTATAGTAAAAAGATTTCAAACTCAGAGACTTTTTCTTAAGAAAAACGATCTCAGACTCAAAGACTCTATTTATAGATAAATGGTCTCAGAATCTGAAATTTTTTATAAAGGAAAAATGTCTTAGAATCTGAGACTTTTTCTATAGGAAAATGGTATTTTTCTATGAGAAAAGGTTCTTAGATTCTAAAAATTTGATTTTTTTTTTCTATAAGAAAAAGATCTAAATCTGAGACTTTCTATACGAAAAATGTCTCAGAACCTGAGACTTTTTCTATACGACAAATGTCTCAGAACCTGAGACCATTTATGCAGGAAAATGGGTTTAAGAACTTCTGCCAAAGAAAAATTCTCAGATTTAAACTTTTTCTGAATCTGAAATTCTATACGAAAATTTTAAATTAAGTTTTAAAAACAACTCGCTTATTCTCTTAACAAAAGCAGTATAAAGGGAAAAATTAACATACGTTTTTGGCCTTTCGGGGCCCCCTAGGGTCGGGCCCTAGGCACGTGCCCAGTGTGCCCTAATGGTTAAACCGGTACTGTCTATGAGTGTACTTGTTTTATATATATATGAGGAGTTCCGGCTAAAGCCATAATCAGTTTAGAAGTGAGGTAGTGAAGTAGTGAGGTAGAGCCTTATGTGATTTTCAATAAGAAAAAAGAGTGTAGAAAACTTTAAAATTTGTGTGTTCTTCATACGCATTGATTTTTTCCATAAGACTAAAAAGTAGAGAGTCGTAAACAAAATCTGTAGAGAATAGAATTTCTTTACCTCGCTCTACTTTTTAGGCTTACATCAAAATTCAATGTGTATGAAGAACACACAAATTTTAAAAATTATCTACACTCTTTTTTCTTATTGAAAATCACATAAGGCTCTACCTCATTACTTCACTACTTTACTTCTAAACTGATTATGGCTTAAGACTTAAATTTTGAGGTAAAAAAGATTTGATTTTTGTTTTGATGGCACATCGATGAAAGTTGGCATTTAAAGGTACCTACAGACGACGCAATATTATGTACAATATTCAATTATATTGAAGGTGTGTGGGTAATATTGAAGATTGTACAATGGTCAATCTTACCCACACACCATCAATATAATTGAATATTGTACATAATATTGCGTCGTCTGTAGGTACCATAAGAATAAGAAATTTTATTTATGGAAATTTTTATTTATGGTAATATTTAAAAGAAAGAAAAATAAGATTTGATTATATGGAAAATTGTGATTAAGAGGATTTTGGAGACTTATTACCTATAGAATTTTTTATTTTTTTTTTCAGATTCTGAGAAATTTTTTCTATAGAAAAAGTCTCAGATTCTGAGATTTTTTTCCTTTACAAAAAGTGTCTGATTCCGAGATATTTTTCCTATAGAAAAAGTCTCAGACTCTGAGACAGTCTTCCTTAAGAGAAAATTAAGATTCTGAGATTTTTTTCATTTTCGTTTCAAAAGAAGTTTGTATCATTTTGTTCCCTCACATTGAAGGCCCCATGTTGGGAGCCAAAATTTTACAACTCTTTTTTGTGGTGATATGGCAATAAATAATTGCAACGAATCATCCATCTAATCGACTAATAATGTATTCGACCTTAAAAATATTTTTTTGAAATGCATTTTTTCCTTTAGAAAAAGTCTCTTGCTAAACTTTTTTAGATTATGAGAAATTTTTCCCATAGAAAGAGTCTTAAATTCTTTTTTTTCCAGAAATTCTTAAATTCTGACAAATTTTTCCTTGAGAAAATAGTTTCATTTTTCTTTCCAGAAAAAAAGTTTGTCTCATTTTGTTTTCCCACGTTGGAGGCACCATGTTGGGCGCCAAAATTTGACAACTCACTTTTGTGGTGATATGGAAATAAAAATGCCACAAATCATCCATCTCAATCAACTAATAATGTCTTCGACCTTAAAAATATTTTTCCATTGAAAAACTGTCAGATTCTGAAACACATTTTCCTATAGAAAATGTCTCTTGCAAAATTTTTTAAGATTATGAGAAGTTTTTCCCATAGGGTAATTCCAAAAATTTTCGCCCCACTGTTCAGAAACATGCCTTTGGACGCCACTGAGAATTTGGATCATAGATATCCACGTTTTTATGAGATATGTTGCATTTTTGGATTTTCAAAATTTGCTGTAGTTTTCAAATTATCGCGGGTCAAAGTTCGACTTTTTTAGCAAAAGTCATAAAAATACATGACGTTTAACGTGCTCTAACTTTTTAACTAGTAATCCGATTATCACAAGTAATGGCTCATATGAAAGCTTAATTCTTCTTCTTTTAGGAAATATTTTCAAAAGCATACGGTTTTTTTTTCAGAAGTGTTGCAAAAATTCAAAAACATTTTTTTTTTGCGAATATTTAAAAAAACACATCTTCGATTTTTTTTAAAAAAAGTTTGGTGATAAACAATACTGTTTTGTACAACATATCCAAAATTCAGAGTGGGATCCCAATGGGATCAAAAAATATTCTGGTTTTAGTACGAAGTTTTTAAATTTTACCTTAGAAAATTAAAATTTTATGTTTCTTCAATATAAAAATTTAAATTTTCAAAAAAAATTATACTATTAAAATTTGGAAAAACATTCAAAACATTAGAAATTTAAATTTTCTAAGGGAAAAATATGAGAACATCGTACTTAAAACAGAATATTTTTTGATCCCATGGAGATCCCACTCTGAATTTTGAATATGTTATACAAAACATTGTTATTTTTCACCAGAATTTTTTTTAAAAAAATCGAAGATGTGTTTTTTTAAATATTCGAAAAGAAAAAATGTTTTTGCATTTTTGCATCATTTCTGTAAAAAAAACTGTGTTATTTTAAAAATATTTTCTAAAAGAAGAACCCCAGCTTTCACATGAGCCTAAATTTGTGAAAATCGGGTCATTGGTTAAGAAGTTACAGCTCTTTAAACGTGATGTATTTTTCTTACTTTTGCTTAAAAAGTCAATCTTTGACCCGCCATAATTCGTTAAATACACCAAATGTAAAAAAACGATATATGGTACATATATCATATTTATGAGGGCTATCTATGTGTCAAGGTTCAAATTAATCTGAGACACCATTTCCAAAAATGACTAAAATTTGAGCTAAATTTTCTGGAATGGCCCCATAGAAACAGTCTTAAATTCTGAAAAATTTTTCCTTGAAAAAATGATTTTGGTTCTGAGACAAATTTCTTTTTTCTTTTTTACATAACCACAAAAGAAGTTTGTCTCATTTTGGTTTTCCATGTTAGAGGCCCCATGTTGGGAGCCAAAATTTGACAACTCACTTTTGTGGTGATATGGAAATAAAAAATTGGCACGAATCATCCATCTCAATCGACACATGGTGTCTTCGACCTTAAAAATATTTTTCCATTGAAAAACTGTCCGATTCTGAAACACATTTTTCCTATAGAAAATGTCTCTCAAAATTTTTCCAGATTATCAGAAATTTCTGAGACATTTTTTCTTAAAAAAATTATTTTGATTCTAATGGTGTTTTCTTTTCTGGCAAAAAATGTGCTTTTTTTTGCATTTCGCCCCGAAAATTGTGTTTTTGTGTTCTTTTTTAAAAAAATGTCAACCCTTATAAAGAATATCGTGTTCTTTTCTAAAAATGTCTGACCTATAAAGTGCAAAAAAGTTGCACCTTTTACCTTGTAAAAATCAAAGGGTTGAAATTGCCTTATACAACAGCCGACTTTTTCTGTGTTGTTTTCTTATTTAAGAATAAGAAATTCATTCGCGTCAATTAAATCGCGAAAGGGGGTCAAAAGTTATGGCGGTTTTAAGATTTAGCGGTTTTAAAAAATCTTAAAAATATTTTAAATATTTTTTTTCTACACATTTGTTGCATGCGTTATTAAAACATGCCAGGATATATCATTTCTTCTAAAATATATGATATAAATTTAACCCTTTAATGACCAAACGATTTTAAAAAAAAATATCTAAGTACCTAAAATCGCGATTAATTCGCGGTAAAAGAAAAGTTTCACAATTTTTTATAACATATTTAGGCAATGCGCGTTGGTATTACTGAAAAAAAAATCACGGAAAATCGTATCATTGAACCAGTGTTTATAAAAATCGGTGATGCTTTTTTATAACAAGAAAATTTAATATGGTCCAAAAAATCTATAATCATCAAAATTTTTTAACTCGCCTCTGATTTTATGATGACACATCAAGTGGGCTTTCATTTAAAAAAAATTTCATCCGATTTCGTGTAAAGCCTTGGATGTGCCAGATCAAAACAGGTTTAGATAAAATCATCGTGCTTTCCGCTAAGAATGGCTTAAAGTAAAAAGTCAAAAAGCAAATCAGTTCTACTCGTTAAGGCACGTCTTTTGGTGTATTAAAATGAACATGATGCATTCATTGCTACTAAAAAAAATTGGAAACAGATTTGCAAATTTCGCACAATTTTCCAAAATGCCATAAAATTTTTGCAATTTATTTTTTATAAACCCGCCAGTGATTTTTTTATGTAAACTCCTAAAAAACTCGGTTTACGCAAGAGTCCACCAAATTTTGAATGGAACCGCGAATGTGCCTCGCGAAAAACTGGTATTTTAAAAAAATTACGTTTTTTCTTTCAAACTTTGATCTGCTGAAACTCTTTAGCTATTCGTGGCACATTAACGGGATTAATTAAAAAATGTTAAGAATTACAACAGCTACCAACTCTAGTTCAACTTTTTTCATTTTATAGAGGGGGCCGAAATCCCTGATCAAAAAACCTCGAAAATTTAAAAACTCTTAATTTTTGGTTTCAAAACTTAACCGTCTTATAACTTCTTACCATGCGATGAAGCATCTATCAAACCAACATTAAAATGATCTCTTATATGTACTGACTTTGTGTTATGCCGGAAAATATTGAAATATAAGGAGAACTTAAAAAAAAAAAAGCGAAAGAAGTTAAAAACTATGGATTATTTCAAGCCATTTTTATCGATTTTTCAACTTTAACCCTCTGTAACTTTTACGGATAAAGTGGGGTAATCCTTAAACATTGCTCAGTGATGGTTCAAGGTCTTGTTTATACAACTGCATTTACAGTTTTTCTAAATTCAAAAAACTGCCGGTTTTTTTAAACATTTATTTCAGTTTCACTGAGTTGAAATTTAAAAAAGATTTCATGATATATATATTTTTGCGTGTAACAAACAGCAAAATTTCCCCACGTATTTTGTTTATTGCTGTATGAACAATTTTGCTGTCTGCTGCTTGCTGCTGTATTGTGAAGAAACACTAAGTTTGTGGCCAAAGCTTTGGAAGTATTTCTGCCCTGAATCTGGCAGCACAATACCAAACAGCTGTTCATTTGTTGCTGTATTTCACGATTCTTATTTTCTCATTTAATATTTTTTTTTTTTTAATTTTATTTAAAAAAAAATATATAATTATATAAAATTAAATTAAAAATTTACTTTTAAATTAAATTTGCTTTTTAATATTAGTTAATTTCAAACAGGTAACTGATGCAACGAAAATAATGACAAACGGTGATCAAAGTCCATTTTATCGTGTTCTACTTTTACAGTTATCTAAAATGCAGTCCACTACCTTGAGAGCATGTTCAACAATCTTCCGCAAGCCGATGGTGTCATCTATGCGCTGTATGTCCTCCGGAAAATTGACTACAGTTGAAGTTAATGATAAGACGGGCGTTGCAACTTTAACCATGAATCGGCCACCGGTGAATGGTTTGAATTTGGAGCTATTACGTGATATACACAGTTCAATTGATGAAATTGAATCCAATAAAAGTCGTGGTTTAATTTTGACGTCGGTAAGTATGAGAATTGATAGAATTATGTGTATAATTAACCCAAGATTGATTTCATGTTTCAATCAAGTCTTCTAGTACCATATTTTCTGCCGGTTTGGATATTATGGAAATGTATAAACCTAATCAAGATAGATTAAAGGAATTCTGGACTGCTTTGCAAGATACCTGGCTGGCTTTGTATGGATCAAGTGTACCAACAGCTGCAGCCATAAATGTAAACAAAAAATGAATTTATTTCTGATGCCATTAAAAAACTATATTTTCCTTTAGGGCCACTCACCCGCAGGCGGTTGTCTTTTAGCCACTAGCTGTGAATATCGAGTAATGTTGCCAAATTTCACCATTGGTCTCAATGAAACCAAATTAGGTATTGTGGCACCCAAATGGTTTATGGCCACTTTTTGCAATGTATTGCCACGCCGAGTAGCCGAAATGGCATTAACCGAAGGAAAGATGTTTAGCAGCGAAGAGGCATTTAAATCGGGTCTAGTCGATGAATTGGCACCATCAAAAGAAGAGGCCTTGGCTAAATGTGAACAATTCTTTGCTACATTTGCCAAAACGAGTCCATTTGCACGTGCTATGACTAAACAACAATTCAGATCGAAGGACTTGCAACAATTGGAAGATGAAAAAGCTCAAGATTTAGAAGCTTTTCTGTTCTTTGTCAATCAACCTAGTGTACAAAAAGGCTTAGGTGTTTACTTGGAAAGTCTTAAAAAGAAATCCAAATAAATTGTAACTGAAAAGCAGGGCTGTGAAAAAGGCATATATTGTGCATAAGTTTCAAAGTTCTTTATAGTATAATTCTATTGTTGTAAAATTGCATTTATTATCAAATTATAAACAAAAATACATAGTATAAAATATTAAATGAAACTCACTTAGGACGGATTTAATGGTCAGTCCTGAAGCATTTTAAACAATTTAAATGTTATTTCAAGTAGAAATTGACAAAAATGGTTGGTAATTTTTCTCAGCTTATAAATTTGAAATTGACTACAATTGCTGGAACTATCGTTTTAACCTTCATCATTGAGAAGTTCATCTTTTACTTCTTGCTGCAGCGATTGCAAATTTTCAGTCATCGAATCCAAAAAGGTGTTAATTTCTAAGATCTTTGCACGATTTCTTTCCAATTCGTCTCTGTAAAACATAAATTTTTTTAGTAAATTTTGTATACTAATACAAAATTAAATGCAATTGAAAAAAATAAAAAAATTTAATTGATATCACTGTAAAACAAATAATGTAAAATCCACAACGACTTGGCCATATACAGTGGTAGACAATACAATGGAAACTTTTTATTAGTAGATGCAAATTGTTAAAGACAAAGTTAACAATACTAAACGTTATTATTATCAAACGAGTATTATTTAAAAAAATGTTATGAAGGTAATTCATAAAGCTTTAATTTAAGCTTGATGGCATCCAGATTAGGCAAATAATGAGGTCGATGAGTGATCAAATATTTTTTCCAACATCTCAAAAAAACAGTGAAATATTTTTAAGTACAGTAGAAAAATCCACATTTTTAAACTCCAATTCTTTTGACCACCAATTTTTTGTAAACAAAGAAAACATGTTATTGTTTATTAACTTTAGTACCCCCTTTAGTAAAACCCCCAAATGTAAATTTTGTGGTCATGATTTTCATGACATTTTGGAAAAATTGTCCAGCCAGAAGAATCTATTGTAGAAAGTGCAACAAAAAGGGGCATAACGCAAGAGTATGTATGGCAGACGATTAAAAAAACAACAAAAAAACGTAGCAACAAAACGATTAAAGAGATTTCAACAGCAAAACCATAATGATTCAGATAGTGATGATCAATTTGTACTAAATGTGGTTAAGGAAGGTTGCACAACGGGTAACTCTCAATACGTAAACGCTAAGGTGCAGTTAGATACTGGAGCGACATGTAAAATTGGATACAACAACTTAAAATGCATAGAACCAAACTCGTAAATTCGAAAAACATTTTCCAAATTAAGGGCAATTGAGGGAACAGAAATTTTAGCCGTCGGAACAACCCTATTTAACTGTACAAAATAAAAATATTGAGAAAAAGCTATTGTTTTACGTCATAAAGAAAGATCACTGCCCATTATTACCTGCAGGAGCGTGCCAACAACTAAAATTGATAGAGGTATGTAAGGATCAGAAAATTATGTTAGTTACTACATGTTAGTTGTTTGTATATTTTACAGTAGTTAGTAGTTGTTTTCAACTACAAAGTCAGTTATTTTTGTATGAAAAATATCAAACAACTATTTCTGTTAGTTATTTTAAGTCGTTTTTTTTGAATAACCAACAAACCACTACTGTAGTGTAGTACCAGTTATTTAAAGTAGTTAATTTTATTTTTTTTTATATCCGAAAAATTTTCAGTTTTTTCCAAAAAAAAAAAAAACAAATTTTCGTTTTTTTTCACAACTTTTTAGAAAAAAAAAATTTGGAAAAAATTTGGTCTTCAATTTTTTTTTCTGAAAATTAAAAAAAAAATATTTTTTTACTACATATTAGTTGTTTTGACTACAAATGTTAGTAATTTTTACTACATAAGTCAGTTGTTTTTTGTCAGTTAAAATAACTAACATTGTTAGTTGATTTAACTGAAAAAGTAGTTGACCCCAAAACAACTTACAAAGTAGTTATTTTAACTGACATTTTCAGTTGATTTTACTAACATAATTTTTTGAGTGTAATACTGTAAAATTATACGAAATAATCAGTCACAAATAATTTAACTGATAAAAATATTTTTCCGTAACTTTTGTAGTTTATTGTTTTTACAGCTGCATAAATCATTCAATATTTTATTTTCCTTGAAAAACAAACGATAAAACGTTTAAAACAACTTTAACTAAAAACTTTTTGAATAACCGTAAATAGTTACTGTAAAACTTTTCTGGGTGTAGATTCCAAGATATTTATTATATAAAAAAAGTCTCTGATTCTGAGGCATATTTTCGTTAGAAAAAGTCTCAGATTCTGAAACATTTTTTTATAGAAAAAGTCTCAGATTTTGATACATTTTTCCTTTAAAAAAAGTCTCAGATTCTGAATTGAGGCATTTTTGCTAAAGAAAAAGTATCAGATTCTGAAACATTTTTTCTAAGGAAAAATTTCAGGTTCTGAGACATTTTTCCTTAAGAAAAAGTAGCAGGTTCTGAGACATTTATTCTATAGAAAAAGTCTTAGATTTTGAGACATTTTGCCTACAAAAAAGTTTCAGATTCTGAGATATTTTCCACATAGAAAAAGTCTTAGATTCTGAGACATTTTTCCTATAGAAAAAGTTTCAGATTCTGATACATTTTTCCTATCGAAAAAGTATTTTTTCCTATAGAAAAATTCTGTGATTCTAATACATTCCCATTCCTATAAAAAGAATCAGATTCTGATATATTTTTCCTAAAGAAACCCATCAGGTTTTAAAGAAAAAGTATCAGATTCCCAGAAATATTTTTCTGTTACCTTTTATATGATGCGTAGTTGCAAGAAAAGATTTGCAATTTATTTTACCCCCAGTTTCTGTAACACGATCGTCATTCGTTCGAGACGAATTTGTGTGTATTTTGTTATTGTAACAAAAACAAAATACATGCAAATTCGTCGCAGACGAATGGCGTTCGTATTACAGAAACTGGGGGTTAATATAAACACAATTGCTTTTATTCACAAAGAAACAAGCAAAGAAAGTTGCAATTTTGACATTGCGCAATTTTGCAAGACTAAAATTTCTGACGTAAATTCCATTAATAATAATGAGTCTTTAGGACTCGTTATGATTATTCTACGAGTCTTAAGTACTCGTAATGATTATTGTATTAGATCTAATAGTTTTTCCAATTGAAAAATAGTCTGATTTATTGCAAAAAGTTTTTATATGAATCTGATGTTTTTGTCAGTAATAAAAACTTCACCGAATCTTAGGATTTTAACTTCAGGAAAACATTTTAAGTTCTTTGATTTAAAAAAGTTTATAAATTATAAGTGGTTTTTTATAGACAAAAGTTATTGGAAGAAAGAATCTGAGAATTTTGACTAATAATCATCAACTTTTGCAATCATCAGAACTTTTTCTTGAAAAAATCATAGTAATCTAATGATTTTACTATAGGAAAAACATTAAAAATCTTTCATTTTCATAACATATTTGGGAGTTCTAAATTTCCGAAAAATCTTCAGAATCAAGATTTGTTAAAAAAAAAATTTTGAATTTTTAACCGCTTTCGGAGGGCATTCTAGGACACCTAGACACATGATGAAGGGAACGCTTCAGAAATAGGTCTGGGGTTTTCTATTAAAAAAAAACAAAAAATTCAAAAAAATCTGGGGGAGCTTTAGCCCCCCCCAGAAATGTTGGCTTCCTACGCCAATGAATTTTTCCTATTAAAAAAGTTTCATATTCTGACAGTTTTTTTTTTTTTTAAATGCTCAGCTTCTGAGACATTTTTACTAAAGAAAAATTCTAAGATTCTGAGACATTTTTTCTATTGAAAAATTTTCTGATCCTGACACACTTTTTCCTATAGAAAAATTATCAGATTCTGAGACATTTTTTCTATAAAAAAATTCAAGATTATAAAACATCTTTTCTATTAAAAAAGTTCTCAGATTCTGAGACATTCTTCCTAAGAAAGTCTCAGATTCTAAGACATTTTATAATAAAAAAAGTTTTAGATAGCATAAATGTCTGATTTTCAGATATTTTTCCCAAAAAAAAAGGCCTCCGATTCTGAGGTATTTTTATATTGAAAAAATCTCTGATTCTGAGACTTTTCTTGAAGAAAATGTATTAGATTCAGAGTAAAAGTCAAATATTTTGAGACATTATATACATAGATACTATACCTAAAAGTCTCAGAATCTGGAACATTTTTTCAAAGGCAAAGTCTCAGATTCTAAAAAATTTTTTCTGTAGAAAATGTTAGGATAAATACCAGATTCTGAGAAGATTGTTATATGAACTAGTAATAAATTTTTAAGTTATTACTACAAATTACTTACAATTAGATCCTTTTTTTGTATACATAAAGCTTCAATTTCTGAGACAATTTTCCATTAGAAATTTAAGTTGAAACGATTCAAATTCTTAAAGAAAAATTTTCAGATTTTGCGACAATTTCTGGCAGAAAAATTTTTAGAAACGAACAATTTTACTTCAGAAAAATTTTCAGATTCTGAAATGTTTTTAAATTTTTGTTAAGAAGTTTTTTGTACATAATATTTAATACCGAATACTGAAATTTGTGAAACGCCACTGGTCTGTCCATCTATCGGTTTAAGCACGATACAGGTCGCAATTTTCAATCAATTGACTTGAAATTTAAAACTTAAGCATCTTTTGGCCCAAGGACGAAGCCTATTGAAATTGGAGAAAATCAGTCCATGTTAAGACCCATACAAAATTTAGCAGGTAATCAAATTGTGTATGCACGAATCAACGAAGTTGTTTTTTCCGAAGTAGTTTATCTAAGAGTTCATAGGAATCGACAAAAACACCACTAATAAAAAATAAAAATTTTGTTTGGTTTTTACTAATTTCATATAGGAGGCATTCCACACCAAATGTCCAGCGAAAAAAACATGTGTACCGTAAACTTCTGTGTAGGTTGTATGGATAGCCCTATATGGAACTTAGAATATTGCGTTTTTTGTTTTTCAATTTTTCATAAACTGGGCTTAGGAGGCGTGGTCACACATTGGAAAAATGGTAAAATTGTGGCGAGGTGCCTTGATTAAATATTTATCGCATTAAAACGGAATGCACCACAATCTCAAAAATTTACATTCTTATATAGTTTTGTATGGGCTATCGATTAAAATTTTTTTTTTGGAAAATTTTCAGAACCCGTTCTGAAATTTTCCATTTTTTAAAAAAAGTCAATTTATCAAAAATCCGGCCACTTTTTTTAAATTTTTTTTTAAAGTTTAGATGTTTGTCCATTCACACAAAAAAATTTAGAAACACGTTCGTCGTTTTTTTCGAGAAAATCGCATTTGAATTTTAAATTTCATAACAATTTTGTAATTTGCTTGTATTTTCTTGTTTCAACAAATCGTATGAGTAATATTTATGCAATTGATAATACTCATTCGCAACGTTAAAACAAGAAAATACAAGCAAATTACAAAATTGTTATGAAATTTTAAATTCAAATGCGATTTTCTCGAAAAAACGACGAACGTGTTTCTGATTTTTTTTGTGTGAATGGACAAACATCATAACTTTAAAAAAAAATTAAAAAAAAAAAGTGGCCGTATTTTTGATAAATTGACTTTTTTTTAAAATGGAAAATTTCAGAACTGGTTCTGAAAATTAAAAAAAAAAAAAAAAAAAATTTAATCGATAGCCCATACAAAACTATATAAGAATGTAAATTTTTGAGATTGTGGTGCATTCCGTTTTAATGTGATAAATATTTAATCAAGGCAACTCGCCACAAATTTTACCATTTTTCCAATATTTGACCACGCCTCCTAAGCCCAGTTTTTGAAAATTTGAAAAACCAAAAAACGCAATTTTCTTAGTTCCATATAGGGCTATCCAAACAACCTATTCAGAAATTAACGGGACACATGTTTTTCTGTAGATGGACATTTGGTGGGGAATGCCTCATAGTGCCCTGGATAGAGTTAACAGCATTGGCGTAGGAAGCCAACATTTCTGGGGGGGGCTAAAGCCCCCCCAGATTTTTTTGAATTTTTTTTTAATAGAAAACCCCAGACCTATTTCTGAAGCGTTCCCTATATCATGTGTCTAGGTGTCCTAGAAACGAATGCCCTCCGAAAGCGGTTAAAAATTCATATTTTTTTTAAACAAATTTTGATTCTGAAGATTTTTCGGAAATTTAGAACTCCCAGATATGTTATGAAAATGAAAGATTTTTAATGTTTTTCCTATAGTAAAATCATTAGATTACTATGATTTTTTTCAAGAAAAAGTTCTGATGATTGCAAAAGTTGATGATTACACAGGCACACAAAAAAAAAAAAGTGTCCAGACCCAAAGGGTAGGCCTGGTTATTTCTAGGTTTTTGGGGTCGCTGAATCCGAATATGCCCATACAAAATCATTTCAATTGCCAGTTTTTCCCCTACCACCCCCCATTAACCCCCGGGAGGATTGTCATACAAACTTAAAATTAATGTGCACTTTAATGTTCAATTGCCAGCTAAACCCTAAAATGATAACAAAAAAATTATGCGACCCTTCCCTCAACTCCTAGCATGCCCTTACAACCCCCTGAAAGGGGATGAATTTTGAGTATTAATAAAAAATCAAAATGTATATGGATTTCTACATTTTTTGGGTCACTAAAAGCAAATATGACTTCATAAAATGTATAATACCCCTCCCTCACTCCTTAGCACACATTATCACGCCCTATAGGGGATTTAATTTTTAAATTTTCAATAAAACTTAGGATGTAGACTAAAATAATTATGAAGGTAAATTTCAAAATTAAGTTCCGTATAGGGCATAGTAATGGGTGCTAGGGAGTGAGGGAGGGGTATTATACATTTTATGTAGTCATATTCGGTTTTAGCGGTTCAAAAAACATTGAAATCCATATACATCTTGATTTTTTATTAACACTCAAAATTCATCCCCTTTCAGGGGGTTGTGGGGGCGTGCTAGGGGTTGAGGGAAGGGTCACATATTTTTTGTTGTTGTCATTTTAGGTATTAGCTGCCAAAAAAAATAAAAGTGCACATTAATTTTAAGTTTGTATGACAGTTAAAAGTCAATCCTCCCGGGGGTTAATGGGGGGCGGTAGGGGAAAAACTGGCAATTGAAACGAATTTTTATGGGCATATTCGGATTCAACGACCCCAAAAACCTAGAAATAACTGGGTCTACCCTCTGGGTCTGGACACTTTTATTTTTTTGTGTGCCTGTGTTATTAGTCAAAACTCTCAGATTCTTTCTTTCAATAACTTTTGTCTATAAAAAACCACTTAGAATTTATAAACTTTTTTAAATCAAAGAACTTAGAATGTTTTCCTGAAGTTAAAATCCTAAGATTCGGTAAAGTTTTTATTACTGACAAAAACATCAGATTCATATAAAAACTTTTTGCAATAATTCAGACTATTTTTCAATAGGAAAAACTATTAGATCTAATATAACAATCATTACGAGTCCTTAAGACTCGTAGAATAATCATAACGAGTCCTAAAGACTCATTATTATTATTTATTGTTGCAAAAATTAATGAAATCATTAAATTATTAAAAAAAAATTGTGAATGATTAAAATTCTGGGGGGGGGCTAAAATTATTCTGGGGGGGGCTAAGCCCCCCCCAGACAGGGCTATCTACGCCAATGGTTAACAGGAAGATAAATTGGGTCAAGTGCTAATCGGACATTATAAATGTAACATTTGTATGGGACTAATCTAAAGTTACGCTAACTTTGATTTAACTTGATATTGTGTTAACCGACATTAATAATTAAAATTGATCCATTTTGTTTCTTGATTTTTTTTGTTGGTTTTATATGTACATGTTTCTGAAACTTACCTATTCAACTTATCGATCATATTATCAATAAATTCTTTGCTGCGTGTTATTAAGCGATCTTCTCGTTCATCAATACGCTGTGTATGTTTATCTTTCATTCCGACTATCAGGTTACCAATAGCTTCACGATCTTCCATACAATTTTTAAGCGGCTCGGGAACACCCTCAAAATCTTGTAATGCCAATTTTGTGCCTATATAGCGACTAACGATTTCTGCTAAATTCTGTGAAAAATGTACAGCAATATCACGTAATTGACCAAAATATGTTTGAGCTTGCTCTACGAATTTGGCAACCATTTCTTGAAGACGACGCTGAAAATTAATGGTTGTTTCCTGCAACAAAAAAAAAAAAATGTCGCAGCATTAAAGAATGTTTGTATTTAAAAATCTGGTACAGAGAGGGTAATAACAAAGGAAAGGACTGCAAATTCGTGTTTTTTCCAGTTAGTCTTAGAACAGTATAAACCACATGTCTTTGCGAATCAAAGAATTTGCTTAAAAATGGCATCGATTCGTTAGTGCATATTTTTGCATATTTTACCGAAAATGTATATTTTTGCATATTTTGTGGAACACATTTAAATTTTCACTCACCTCTGTTGTTTCGTGTAAATGTAATTCTTGGCTCATCAATTGTTGCCAAACATTATTTACCATATCATCAAATTGCATTGTTAAGCGATCTAAACGATCTGAATGTTCTATGCTCTCTACCGTTTCCTCATCTTCACCACGCATTGCACGGCTCTCAAGAAATTTAAGACAAATAATGGCTTGTTCGAATATGTTATCTTTATGCTGTAGAAAATCTTCTAAAATCTTATGACCCATTTGTTGTACCTCCAAGTGACCCTCTTCCATATTGGCTTTAAATTCTTCAATTTCAAATTGACGTTCTTCAAATGTTTTTAAGCCAAGTTTATAAATTTCCTGAGTTATTTCGAATACGTCTTTATCGTAATCTTCCGCCAAGTCATCGGCTGGCGAACCGACCATCATTAAAATATGTCCATCATCATCGCCAATCCACAATGACTCATAGAGTTGATGTTCATTCAAATGTTCAACGAAACTGGATGATAAACGTTCAGCATCACGTTCTTCTCTCAATTTTTGGTCACGTTCTTGTAATTCCATTTCTTCGTTGGCTTTAATATCACGGATTTCACGACTGTAATAAAATGCTTAGTAAAAATTATTTTTAAATGAGAAAAACAACTCACTAGAAACGTTTGTTAGCTCTTTGACGATCTTCATCGTTAATAGCAACATATTCGTAATATTTTACATTTGGCAAAACAGCTGCTATATAATCCGATAGGCAAAAATCAGGATTATGCGACAAAGGATTACCTTCCAGATTAAGTACGCGCAAGTTAGGTAGAAAACGAAACCGTTCTATCTTGAATTAGAAAAAAAAAAATACAAACTTTAAAGTTAAATCTCGCCTTGATCGCTCAAATAAGCTTTCAGGGTATATCTGCCAAGCAGACTAAAGGTACCTATAGACGACGCAATAGCATGCACAATATTTTTGACGTTTTCCCACAAATGGCATACATAAAAATGCTGTATAAAATATTGTACTGAAAAAAATACATGCAGATTGTGCATATTATTAAATCGTCTGTAGAGGGGGTTATAGTGAAGGACAGCGTCTTTTAAAATATGGTTGTTTTCTTCAACTGTTTTTCATTAGATCTACAAAACGATAGTTTGCATGTCTGATCACTTGTGTTTAGTGTAGCCCTATGCTCACAAACCTTTACCACATCCCAAATAAAAATATACAACCGCAACAGCATTGTTAAAGCATTGTTCTCCAGAATTTGTAAATATCACAGTGATACAAAATCGAACTATCCGAATCGTAACTGGGATAAAACTAAATGCAAATAAAAGTTGACATTTTACATAACAAAGCTTTTTTAAGTTCAGCGCAATATTTTTTAACGCATTTAAAGTTGGTGATTTTATAGCATGTAAAAATTTTGTGTACCCCACTACGGTGCACCTCACAGTGGGGCGAGATGCACTTTTTTCAGAATTACTCTGCAGCCTTCAATTCTTAACCGATTTAAATTATTTGTTTCTGCTTGTAGCTTATTAAATTTTGCATCAACTTTTGCAACCAGAATTTTTAATTTAATTTTTTAATCTGTTACGCTGAAAAGTTTACGCATCAAAATGACTATTGGCTTAACTTAAAGGTATTTCATAGCTTCACGAGTCGTATTTGAAATAACCTACTTTTTTTGTTGCAAAAATTGAGTTAATTTATGGCATTATTGATTTTTTTAATAGCTACACTCATAGAAATATCTTAGTAGAAAAATTAGTAAACCCATTGTAGATCAAGTTTTACAGAATTTAACAAAAATCAATGTTGATATTACAAAATTCAATAGTTGAAAAATACATAGTTGGAAAAAATTGTATAAAATATAAGTACACAGAAAAAAAAAATTTGTCAATACAATTAATTTCATTGTTAATACAATTAAACATTTAATTGAAACTGAGCCTACATTGGATTTTGTCAATATAACAATGGCATTTGTAACTTTTGAAAAAAAATCAACATCAATCATTGTTACATTAACAATGAAATTAATTGAAAAATTTGTAAAATCTAAAAATAGAATAAAAAATAATCTGAAATCTAAAAATAGAATAAAAAATAATCTAAAAATAGAAAAAAAAAAAATAAAAAAAAAAAAAAAAATGTCTACCGCCATCTGGCATCGAACCCGCAACCTTCGTGCTACGCGTCTAGCACACTACCACTGTGCTATCCTTATACATATTTGTATTTGACTAAACGTCATATTTAAAACAGTCTACAATTAGAATGATAAAAAAAAAACTAAAATTGCAAATTAAAAAAAAAAAAAAAAGTTCCGCCAACTGGCGGCGAACCCGCAACCTTCATGATTCGAAGCTAGCACACTACCACCGTGCTATTCCTCATGTATAATTAAAGTTGACTAAATGCGTACATAAGGTGTCTGTGATTTCAATATGCACTTTTTGCGTTTTTAAAAATAAATAATAATCTCAAATAAAAAAAAACAAAAATAAAAAACTGTTCCGCCAACTGGCAGCGAACCCGAAACCTTCATGATTCGAGTTTAGCACACTACCACCGTGCTATCGTCGCATATATTTGTGCTTGATTAAATGAGTTTATAAATTGTTTGTGTTAGTAATGTGAATTTTGTGGAATCTTTAACAATGATTTTAATTCATGCGTTTAATTGGAAATAAAACCGGATTTTTGTCACATTAACAATACACATTGTTGATACAATTAAAAACGTTGTTGAACTAGTATTTCGTTGGTAACAATTTGTTTTGTTACTCTTGATTTTACGATATTTTTTTCTGTGTACGTGAAAAGTGCAACACTGTTTTTGCTGATCGCCATTTGTAAATTTTTGTTGTCTTGTACAGAAGGGATGTTTAAAAAAAAAAAATCTTTTTTATTACAAAATTAAAAGAAAATATGTGGTGAGTAATTAAATATATTTGTTATTTAATTCATTAATAAAGCATTTTTTTATTTTTTTTTAGCAATTTGTGATTTGGAATCTTTCTAAAAACTCCACGTAAAATGATTGCCGACAGCAAAACAACAGCGAAATACATCACAGTCCAAGGAAACAAAAAAATATCATCTAAAAACAAAATAAGTTTATGTGAAAATAATGAGTTAATTAAAACCACGAAAAAATATTGTGAAAATATTCAATTAAATAAAATAACATTTACAACACAAATAAGAATTTCATTTTAATAAATAAAATTGCATGAATATACAAAACAAAACGAGTATGATTAACATAAATACGAATAGAACCAACAAAAATACGAGTTAATCAGCTTTTACAAAAACTGACAACAATTAATGTTGAAATCAACATTAATATTTGTAGGGTCAAAATCAACAATGATTTCTGTTGAATTTACTACGATTTTCTTTGGGAATACAATGATTTTTGGTTGAGTGTATAGCTGTAAAAATTTTCATTAGTACTTATCGCATGGTAATAATATTAATCGCAAAATACTGCTACGAAAGTCGATTTTTGTAAATAATAAGAAGGAGAAAAATTTGTGATAGAAAGGTGCATTTTTCAAAAATGCATTTTTTTTTCAATTACATTTTTTTAATGAAGAAATTTAAATAAATTAATATTACAATTAATTTAAGCCAAAAGTCACTTGAATCCGTTTATTTTTGAACGTTTTACAGGCAAGAAACAAAAAAAAATCAAATTTTCGCAATACAAATTAAGTGGATTAAAATAATTATCTTAAAAATCGGGATGCATGAGTCGATGCGAAATTTAATAAGCTACAAGTTGCAAAAAACAACATTAAAATCGATTAAGAATTGAGGGCTGGAGATGATGGAGCTGGTTGGATGCAAAACGTGAAGCTCATAAAGTGTACAGATCACCACTCTCTCGAATGGGTTAAAGGTACCATTAAGTCCCTAACACCTAAATGGGAGGGTGCTGAACTTGAAATTGTGGGAAGAGCCAGTATTCCTACTTTGCCAAAAGCAAAAGTAGTGTTTCCTGAACTTTTCCCTCAATGCACAACTCTCAAGCTTCTTCAGCGACAAAACCCTGACATACCTACCAGTGACTGGAGAGTCTTAAAGGTTTTGAAGCAGACTGATAAGGTAAAAGGTCATACCTTCATCCTTCAAATAAATAAGGAGGCTGAAGATATACTTTATCCGAGGTTTGGTAAGATGGCTTGGGGTATGTCAGTGGTTTACCTTCGTCTCAAGAAAAGAAATCCAACTGATGCAAATGTAAATGTCCTAGAAAAGGATGAGGTGGAAAGGGACCTTGTGTTTCTAGCCGAAGCTACTAATAACATTAAACTCGATGGGCAGCTTCCACTTGATGGGCCGGATATCACGAGTAATGCTACTCTCTCTTTAGATCTCACTCTATTTTCTAATATCGCGAATTTAGATGTTAGGAATTGGAGAATACTAGATAGGGCTTCTTGTTCTGACCATAAATATCTCGCTTTTAGAATTGTAACCGATATAAACTCCAATAATAAACCATTCAGAAATCCCGAGAAAACGAACTGGGAGAAATTTAGGAACGCAGCAGTTTCTAAAATAACTACCATAAATCACCAGTGCCTTAACAGTCACAGTGATATTGAAATGTTAAATATGAATCTTACATCTATTCTTGTCAAATCCTTCGAGAAATCTTGCCCGGTATGATATCGGAGTAAGAGAATACAACCACCTTGGTGGTCTAGAGAACTATCGCATGCAAGGAAAAAGGTTCAAGACCTCTTTAAAGAAGCAAGAAATGTTAACACTGACGCCAATTGGTCCTTATATAGAGAGGAACTGAAAGTCTTTAAGAAATTAATTCGGAAATCGAAAAAGAGTAGCTGGGAGAAGCTCTGCAGTGACGTTGAACACACTGCCGAAGCCGCCAGACTCAGGAAAGTCTTATCTAAAAGGCCCATACCACCAATTTTACTGAAGGGAATTGATGACACATGGACCGAGAATGCAATGGAAACTTTGGATGTTCTTCTTAGAACACATTTTCCAGGATGCAGGGAACAACCTTTATCGGAGATACAATTTCACGAGCAATTGATAATTCCACACAATCTGATATCTGATGAGCGGATTAGATGGGCAGTCGAATCGTTCGAGCCTTATAAATCGCCAGGTCCAGATGGCATTATTCCAGCAATGCTGCAACATACTGTTATCGAAATAATTCCATTTTTGAAGGAAGTGTTCGTAGCGTGTCTGCAGCAATGTTATATACCGCAATCTTGGAGGAAGTCCAAAGTAGTGTTCATACCGAAAAGCGGTAAAATTAATCACGCAACTGCAAAGGATTATCGGCCTATCAGTCTATCGTCCTTCCTTCTGAAAACCTTGGAGAGAATTCTGGACCTGTACATAAGAAAGAACCTGGGTGGAAACTTTTTGTCGGCAACGCAACATGCTTATCAGCAGCGCAAATCGATAGAAACGGCACTGCATTCACTCGTATATACAATAGAGAGATCTCTGGAATTCAGAGAATTTACTTTGGCCGCTTTTTTAGACACAGAAGGTGCGTTCAACAAGTAAGTATGGAAGCAATCATTAACGCTATGGACAAGGCTAGTATAAATCCAACCATCGGAAAATGGATTGGCTGCCTACTGTCTTGTAGGGAAGTCACAGCCGAATGGGGACTTGAAAGAGTCACAAGATATACGTCGAGGGGAACGCCACAGGGAGGAGTTTTATCACCATTACTCTGGCTCTTGGTTGTGGATCCTATTCTCAAAAAACTGGATACGCTAGGAGTATCAGTTGTTGCATATGCAGACGACGTGACAATTATGTCAACTGGTAAATTTTTGGCCACGTTATCCGAGCTGCTGGAGCGATCGCTGAAACAGTTATGGAGTTGGGCAAAAGAAAATGGTCTTAACGTTAATCCGCGGAAAACTGAAATGGTACTGTTTACACGAAAGTATAAGATCGAAAATTTTAGAAAAGTCAGGGTCAATGGCGTTGAAATCCCACTTTCAAATCATGCGAAACTTTTAGGAATCATCCTGGACAATAAGTTATCATGGAACCAAAATACAGAGGAACGATTAAAGAAGGCAAATAATGCATACTATGCATGCAAGAAAATGTTCGGCAAAACATGGGGACTTGAGCCAAGGATCACGTACTGGATATACACTTCTATAGTAAGACCTATCTTACTCTACGGGGTTATGGTCTGGCACAAAGCACTTGAAAGGGATGTGACTCTTAGGAAATTCCAAAAGGCCCAACGGCTTTTAGGCCTTAGTGTCAATGGAGCCCTAAGGACGACATCAGCTGCATCCATCGACACATTACTGCATCTGCTGCCAATTGACATCTTTGCTAAAGGTGAGGCTTATAAGGCATGCCTCAGACTCAAGGAGTCAAATTGGCTCAGACGCCGAAACTTTGGACACAGTAGCATGGACAATTTGGAAAATGTTGTCACTGACTACAAAGTGCCCAAATTACTTTTCGACCGGAAATTTAAAGTTGAATTTCCGATTCGAGAATTTTGGTCGGACTGGCGTTGCGCTCCAAATGACGCTATAAATATTTTCACAGACGGCTTTGAAGTTTGTGATATAGAGAAGTCTTTCAAATTACCTTTACACTGTAGTATTTTCCAGGCTGAAATAGTTGCTATATATAAGGCAGCCTCACAGTTTCTTGGGGAAACGGGTAAAATGATAAATTTTTACGTCGACAGTCAAGCTGCACTAAAGGCTCTGAGCTTTTGTATTAAATCAAAAGTCGTTTTTAAGTGTTACGAGAATCTTCAGAAACTATCCGGGAATAATACCATATCTCTTGTATGGGTACCTGGACACAGGGGAGTAGATGGGAACGAGAAATCTGATGAGCTCGCTAAGCTTGGAGCAGATGGCGTAGCAACTTTTGTTCATATTGAGCCCCCGATTCAGTGCTATAGGACGAGAAGTGACTGTCGTTGCATTTCTATTGCAAACAGGAAATGGAGAGAGCTAAGCACGAGCAGTATCACCAGAAGAATCTGGCCGCATTACAACCTCGGGAAAACTCGCTACCTTCTCTCTCTTAACAGAGAGGATTGTCGTTTACTCACGGGAGTGGTCACAGGACACTGCCTAATTGCTTTTCACTCGAAAACTATGGGACTTATCTCGGATGCCAATTGTAGAAAATGTGATGAATCTAATACAGATGAAACAGTTGAACATATTCTGTGCAAATGCCCCGCATTGGCCAGACACCGCGAGCGAATACTAGGTAAAGCAGAAATCGAGAATCTGGATGATATCGCCGCTACGGACCTTACGCAACTAAAACTGTTCGCAACGTGGACTAACGCGTTTTATCCTCGTCGCTGAAGGAAATTGTGGTATCGCTATGGACCAGCCGGTCTATGCGAGGAGTCTGAACTTTAGGCTCCACCACCCCTAACCTAACCTGAGGGCTGTAGAGAAATTCTGTCAAAAAAAGTACATCTCGCCCCACTGTGCCCCTGGTGGTGCCCTTATTGGACAAGTGGGGTCCAGCATCCAAACTTAAGTTTGAAATTACGTTAGCTATAACCGGTATAAATTACTTACTGCATGGCCAAATTATTAAAAATAAACTACAGTGCAACATGTATAATTATAATAAAAGTTCACCAACTTCAAATGCGTGTAAAAAAATCTAGCGCTAAACTGAAAAAAAAACCACACAGGGTTTTGTTATGGAATATGTCAACTTTTATTTGCTTTTATTTTACTTGCCCATTCCGATTTGTTGCACTGTGTATTAAGCTATTAAAGGGGTGATTTTTGCGGGCATACAAAAGTATAGATATTCAGTAGATAAGAACTATTTCGAGAAGAAGTTGGAAGCTGTTTAAAAATCAGAAGTACCTCTTACTTCTGTATATATTTATAAATATGTCGCGAAAATCTCCACTTTAGAGCTGAGTATCTATTAGGGTGATCAATTATTTGACTTTTTTTTAAAACCCGGTTTTCGAATAGTTCGAAAATCAGCATTTAAAAAAAACCGGTTTCGGGTTTTTTAATTGACAAAAAACCGGTTGAACCGGAAATACAATTTGTATTTAAGAAAATGCCAATTATAACACTGTGTGACAGAGAAAAAAAAACCTGGGATGCGATACTTTTTTTCTAGTAGGTGTTGCCGAGTACAACAAGACCCTGTACTTGAAATTTGCGAAACACCTCCAAAATCTTGAGTTACGGGTAAAAAACCGGTTTTTCGAACTTTTTACACTTATAAGCCAGTAACTTTGTTGAAAACCAACCGATTTTAAATTTATCGACGGTTTTAGAAAGAAGAAAGTGAGACCTTCCGAAGATCTGAAAATAATATTTAAGTAATATTGAGACAAATATGCGTATTTCTCCAGCAAACTCAATTTTTTTAAAAAATTTCTCTATTTTTCAACTTTGGAGATGTTTTTACACATTTTTTTGTTAAGGAACCGTATTATTTATGAATTTATTAAAAAAGTATATTTATTTGTGAGAAAAACTCAACTTTGGTTTTTAAAATCGGTAAAAAATTGACAGAGTTATTAAACTTTTAATAAAAACAAAATTTTGGAATAAATGACTGCACAATGTTTTTATACCCTCTAACCCTAGTACCCCATATTCACTTTGTCAATCGGTGCGAACGCATCAAAATATCGGTCTAGAGTCTCACAGCGAATATAATTTTTTGATCAGTGATCGATTCTAAATCATTATAGAGATGGCAAAATATCGGTCAAGAGTCCCATAAAGTACATATTTTTTTGATCAGTGATCGATTCTAAGACATTGAAGAGATGTCCGTCATGTGCGGACGTCCGCTTGTAGAATACATGATAATTTAGTGGAATGTAAATCTTGTATAAATGACAATGGAACTCTAAAGCAAAAAAGTTTGGCGAAAGCTCTTGTTCTAAACTGTTGTTGAGAAGGGGAACTCAGCGGCGCGGATGTATGGCCTGCCTGGGACACCTTTCCCTTGCGATAAATGAAAATAAAAAACTACAAGGACGTTTCGTGGGTTTGTGGGGGGGGGGGGGGGGGTTGTGTGTGATGCTGTCTGGGAACACCTTCCCCTAGCGATTAATGTTTACAAATTTATTATAATATTTACACTCAAATAATAAAATTTTATATTTTTTTTTATTTTTCGTTTAACCTACAAGGAAAGCGGACCAAAAAAATGGCATTCTTTAATCCCCTTGGTTCAACAGCAGGTCAATGAACTTCATATGACACAAAAATGTTTTATTTGTTGAACAAATAGACAAAAAAAACTTTAAAATAAAATAGTGTATTTCTGAGGTTGCATTAGTTCTCCAAGGGGAAACTTTTTTCCCCTGGTACGGTTTAGCTCATTTACAAACTTCACTGTCCTATAAACATTACACATATTCGTGTCAAAACTTTAGGAGTCTAGCTCTTTTATTTTAGACAGATTCGTGTCTTCCACAGATGGACAAACGGACGGTCAGACAGACGGACAAAGCTAGAATGTCGTAGAATCGATCACTGATCAAAAATATATACTTTATGGGACCCTAGATCGATATTTTGATGTGTTTCACACAGAATGACAAAGTGAGTATACACATATTACGGTTGGATGGTAGAGAAACAATGTGCAGGCATTTATTCCAAAATTTTGTTTTTATTTAAAGTTTAATAACTCAGTCAATTTTTAACCGATTTTAAAAATCAAGGTTGTAATTTGCTCTTAAATAAATATACTTTATTAATAAATGCATAAATGGTTCGGTTCCTAAACAAAAAAATATGATAAAACATCTTCAAACTTAAAAAATAATGAATTTTTTTGGAAAAATTGAGTTTGCTGGAAAAATACGCACAGTTGTTTTAATATTACTTAAATCTCATGTTTACAACTTCGAAAGATAGTTTATTCCAGACCTGTAAAAAGATTGTACTTAAGTATTTTCAAGTAAATATTCAAATACTCATACTTAAAATTTTCAAGTTCAAATATTTGATTTACTTACTTAACATTTGTTTAAGTAAGTAAAAAAATATTTGTATTTAAAAAATCAAATACATGTAAATTCAAATATGTATGTTTATACTTGCCATAAGTAAAATACTTATTATAAGTAAAATACTTGAAGAAAATGTTTACAAATAAAATATTTGAACTCAAATAAAATATTTGGCAACATTTTTTCAAATAAATTTATTTGTCATAAATATTTTTATTTAGATAAAAAATTTCCAAGACTTTTTTTCTCAAATTTATAAATTTTTCTGCTACGCAAAAAAGCTTAATTCAGCGAAGACTTTTGGGCTTAGTTTTTGGATTTGGTAATCTCTAAGTCCAGCCAAAAGCCGATACACAGAAGAACTGTATTCAGCGAAGCCGGTTGTTTCAAGATTAATGGGACTTAAACCATATTAAAAAAGACGAAGTTCCCATAACGGACACTACGAATAATAACCATACATATTATGACGTCAATGACTGTTTCACAAAATTTATCCATATATCTCTGAATTATGTCCATTTTTTCTACTGTTTATATCCCATTTTTTCCCCCCCATATGAGTCGACCAACACTAAAAATGAGTTTTGGCCGCTTAAAAAAAAATTCAAGTTTTTATCCCAAGCAACATATAAAAATTTCAAGAGGATCAACAGGGGGCACGTAATCTTGTTATTCCAATGCGTTAGGGGTAATTTTTTACCATTCATGTACTCCGATACTCCATGTCTCGAGATCTTATCGAGATTTCGCGACCTTTGGACAACAAGGTTCTATTTGTGCCTATTTATTTAACAAATAGAACCTTGTTGTCCTAAGGTCTTGATTTCCTTAAAAATAAGAAGTCCAATATCCATACAATTCCAAACTTGAAAAAGAACGTAATTTCTTATAGCAAAATCTTGAAAAATTATTAATAATTTTACAGAAGGGCTTAGAGCTGTATTAGAAAAATGCATTTGTGCAAAAAAAATTGTGTAGAAAAAATTGCTCTTTATGCCCTTTTTTCGTCAACCATAATAATGTTGAATATTTGAAAATTTTGGGCAAGTATAAAAATATTTGAAAAAATGTTCTCAAGTATTTTATTTGTAAACATTGTTGACAAATATTTTATTTGTAAACATTTTTTCAAATATTTTATTTATTTGAAAATATTTGAACTTGCACTCGTTAAGTAAGTATTTTGTTTTACTTACTTGAAAAATGTTAAGTAAGTAAAAAAATATTTGTATTTGAAATTTTCAAGTACAAATACAAAAAATATTTTAAAAATTTGGAAATTTGGTCTGGTTTATTCTTTCTAAAACCGTCGAGAAATTCAAAATCGGGAAATTTTTTTTACTTCGAAAAAAAATCATAAATTCACCTTTGTTGAAGAGCAAAAAAAGGGATACGTTTTTTTTTTACACAAAAAAAAGTGATGGGAAAGCTATAAAATCATCAAATTTATTAGTTTTTGCCAAAGGAGGTTTGTTTTTCTTGATCATATTTCGTTTAGATCATTTTTTTTCAATCTGTTTTAAAAGAAAATTGCATATTTTTCGAATACATAAGAAGAGAATTTTTTAATAGAAGAAACTCTTCCTAAAATATTAGATGTTGAGACATTTTTCGTGAAAAAAATATTTTTTAAAGGGAAAATGTCTCAGAATATATGTAAGACTTTTCTTTACGAAAATGTCTCAGAATCTGATACTATTCTCGTACAGAAAAATTTTCAGATTTTTAAAAGAAATTTAAAAGAAAATTGTATATTTTTCGTATACATACGAAGAGTCTAAATCTGAGAATTTTTTAATAGAAGAAATTCTTCTTACATATAAAATATCAGATTATGAGACATTTTTCGTGATTTTTTTTTATAGGGAAAATGTCTCAGAATATAAGATTTCTTCTTTACGACAAATGTTCCAGAGTCTGAGACTTATTTCGTATAGTACACTCAAAAAATTATGACGGTAGAATCCACACAAAAGACAGTTAAAACTACTACATTTGTTGTTGTTTAGGCGTTCACTACATTTTACGGTAAAATCAACCAAAAATTGTTGTTGTTTTTAACTATTGATTAACAACTACAAAGAACTGTAAAAACTACTTCAAATTACAGTTGTTTTTACTGTGACTCAAATTGTCTGAATTTTTTTTATTAACAAAAAAAAAACTTTTAAACGTCAAAAACGGTTAAAATTATTTGGAAATAATTCCTGCACATACGTTTTTCTAAAAATTTCTAGAAAATTATAATTTTTTTATAGACTAAAACAACTACATAAAACAACTGTTACTACAATGTAGTAATTTTTTGTATTTGTTTTTTAAAACGACTACAAAGAACAGTTGTTTGAGATTTTTCATGCAAAAACAACTGAAATTGTAGTTGAAAACAACAACTACTACTTACTACACAAATGACCGTCATGTAGTAACTGCAATAATTTTCTAAGTGTAAAATTTTTGGATTCTAAGAATTTTTTTCCACAGAAAAAGTCTCAGATTCTGAGACATTTTACTATAGAAAAAGTCTGATATTTTAAAGCATTCTTCAGACATTTTTCCAATAGAGAGGTCTCTGATTATTAGATTTGTTTCGTACTGAAAAAATTTTAGATTCTGAGACCTTTTTTCTATAGAAAAAGTCTTAGATTCTTCGACCTTTTTCCAATAGAAAAAGTCTCAGATTCTAAAACCTTTTTCCTAAAGAAAAAGTTTTAAATTCTAAAATCTTATTCCTAAAGAAAAAGGCTCAGATTCTCAGACCTTTTTCCTAAAGAAGTCTCAGATTCTAAGAGCTTTTTCTTATATAGAAAAAGTTTAAAATTCTGGCACTTTTTCTCTAAAGAAGAAGTGACAGAATCTGATACCTTTTTCTGATTCTGAAATCTTTTCCGATTCTTAGACACTTTTGCTATAGAAAAAGTTGGAGATTCTGTGACCTTTCCTAAAGCAAAAGTCCTAGATTCGGAAATGTTTATCCTATAGAAATCGTCTCAGACTTTAAGACATTTTTCCTATAGAAAGGTCATAGATTCTGAGACCTGTTTCCTATAGACAAAATCTGAGATTCTGAGAAATTTTTCTGAGATTCTGAGACCTTATTCCTATAAAAAAGTCTTAGATTCTAAGACCTTTTTCCCGTTGAAAAAGTCTCAGATTCTGCGACCTTCTACCAATTCAGTAAGTTTCAACTTCTGAGACTATTTTTCAACAATAAAAAGTCTCAGACTTTGAGACCTTTTTCTTTAAAGACTCAGATTCTGAGACCTTTTTCCTTAAAATAAGTCTCAAATTCAGAAATTCTGAGACTTTTCTCCCATAAAAAAATTCTTCTGAGACCTTTTTCCTATTATTAAGTTTTGAGATCTTTTTTACATAAAAAAGTCTCAGAATTTTTTCTTTAGAAAAAAAATTAAAATAGTTTTACATTGTATGTATGTAAGTTCGACTATCAACATTTTTAAGATTTTAAGATAAGTTTCCAATTCCTATGTAGAAGACAAACATTTTTAATATAAACCAAATTAAGATCCTGTAACATTTTTCTATAAAAAAAAAACATATTCTAAGTAATTTGTTTATGCCAAAATTCATAACAAGATTGATTGACAGATATTTTTCACAGAAAATTTTCAGATTAATTCACTATTTCCCTAAAAAATTAAAAAATTTGACCTATTAAAATTTTCAGATTTTTTTCTATGAAAAATTTTGGGACTTCGAGATTTTTTTTTTTGAAAATTCCTTCTTTCTTTTTTTCTTCTTTTTCTTTTCTTTTCTTTCCTTTTCTTTTCTTTTCTTTCTTTTTTTCTTTTTTTTTTCTTTTCGAAATTTGTACCCGCGCATGAAACAAAAGTAACTAGCAAACATTAAAAAATTACTTAAAATAAAATTTTGATAATCGACCAAAATGTTCTCTAAAATTCTTTTTTACAATTTTTTTTTATACGTAAAAATTTGCCACTTCCAAAAATAATTTGCACTCAAATTTATAGATTTGACCAAGGCGAAACTATTTTTTTTTTACTTGTTTTGCATTCAGTTGGAATTTTTTGAACCAATTTTTTAGTAACCAAATTACACTAAAAAATCGAGTTTAACCGCTTTTAAATGTTGATTTAAAAAAATCGGGCTTCGACACTAAAAAAAACGGTCTAACCGGTTTTCGAACAGTTAAGATTTTAAAAAACCTGTTTAAATTGGTTTCGAAAAACCGATCTAATCACCCTAGTATCTATAAATTCTCGAGCAGAAAAGAATGCTTGTGTTTTTTCTTGTATTTGATTACATTTGTTAAACACTCAAGAGAAAAAGCTTCATTAAATTTATGAAAAGTGTTATAAATTTAATGAAACTCTTAATTAACAGTCCAACACAGTCCAATATAACAGTTTCATAATTGCTATGATAGTGTTTCAAAATTGTTCATAGTGGCAATATTAATGATATAATTAATTATATTTTTGAAAAGTTTCATTAATATAATTAACAAAATTTCATAAATTTTTATGAAACTCTTTAAAAATATTCCGAAATGTTTCATAAATAATATAAAATTTTTAATAAATACTATGAAACATTTAATTATATTTTTCTTAAATATTTCCTCATGCATATGAAAAAGAATATTTCATTATATTTATGATTTCCAAAAAATTTTAAAAACAAACCCCATATACAATTTAGCCAATCATTCCGTTGCAACCAACAAACGTGTTGGCTCCTGAGACATACCACAAAAAAAAATAATAATTATTAATCACCAGATACATACCCCTTTAGTGGAACTTATTAAATTATTTCCAAGACTTAATATTATCAATTTGTTTAATGTATCCAAATTTTCTAATTTTGTTATCATGTTACTGAACAATGATAAAACTTCTAAATTTACTAATTTTTCCAGATTTTCAATACGTTCAATATAGTTGAAACTCAAATCGAGTTCTTTAAGATTTATCAGCATATCAATATTTTCAATAACTTCAATTTTATTGCAATTTAAGGCCAATTTTGTTAAATTTGGCAATATCCATAAATGATCAATACGCAAAATGTCTGAAAATATGTAAATAATTTTATATTCTGAAATATATTTTATTTAAATTGGAATAGTTTACTTTTAAAATCCAAACGTATTGCTGTAATGCGATCATAAACCACTGGTTCCATTTGATGTAGACGTGCTTCTTCACCTTTATAACCATCCTCCAGATATGATCCCTCTATCATTTGTTTACTTATTATTCCTGGCTCAATTTCCGGATAGATAATATCTTCCAGGGACTTAAGATTTTCAAGTTTATTATTATCCTCAATGGTTGCTGTTTGTGCCATGTCTTATTAGTTTAAACTGAAAACTAAAACGAAATTAAATCTGTTAGGTTAATTTGAGGGTTGTTTGTATAAAATTGTTTGGTTTCCTAGACATTTCTGGCTAAAATCTTTGTAAATAACACCGCTCAACAAATCGAAGGTTTTTGGCTCCGGTTTGAAGTTTGATATAAAATTTTTAAAGATTTTGACTCGCTGATTCCAAATTCGTGCTCCAAATTTTTCCATCACGTCTAGAATTTTAATTATTCGCGGTTGAAAATGCGAAAAAACGCGATTTTTGCCTTTTTTGAAAGCCTGCACAGCAGCCGCTGGGTGGAATAAAAATCAGGTATAAAGCGTGAGAGTAGAATTGAACTATGATCTCAAAAATATGATCAAAAAAATTTCAAGTTGTTGCACTATTATTGGCCAAACATGCATTTTAAAAAAACACTGTCAAAAAAATTTGAAAAAGCACCATTTTTAATAGGCTGTAATACAATAACCAGATGATCAATCTTTACTGTGATGAGCTCAAAATTTAGGCAAAAGTGCATTCTTTCTTATTGACTTTTAAACTCATTAAATATATCTTCCGGTGTATGCGAAAAATAACACAGAAATCTTAAATTTGTAAAATATTTATTTTTTTTAGTTTTTCTTTGAAAAATATCAAAAAAAACTAAGGTATCTACTAGGGATGCCAAACGGGAAATCCCGAATCCCGAAATCCCGGGATTTTTCGGGATTGACAAATCCCGAATCCCGGGATTTATTTTTTTCAATCCCGGGATTTTTCAATTTGTCAATCCCGGAAAATCCCGGGATTTCGGGATTTTTTGTCAAATTTTGTAATAAAAATTGACTATTTCTTCAGTGTTTATTGTCCGATAGTAAGAAAATGGATATCGTTTGAAAGGTGTTTGAAATATCTTTCAAATGAGTTATGTTGTGCTTAAATTCTCTTACTCTTTTACAGTACAATTTAATTTTTAGGGCGTATTACTTAATATAAAGAAGGGTGGAGCAAAGTTTTCCTTTTTTGAATTTAAAAATCGTCGGAGTCAGAATTGATTACTTTAAGGGTCAATATTGTACCTGCAGGGCAATGTCTTTGGGTTCCTTTTTTGACTTAAAAATCAGAAAATTCCGAATAAAGTGAAACATTTTTTTACTCTGTTTGAAACTTTCAGATTTTCATGTCTAAAAAGGAATCCCAATATTTTTTTTGTATAAATATTGACTCTAAAAGGCAACTATTCCCACCACGATGATTTTGAAATTCGAACAAAAGAAAATTTGTTTCACCCTAATATACAGTTATACCAAATTCGCATTCATGTTTAAGCACTTAAACATGTTTATGTACCTTAAAAGGTTTAAGTTTAAACATGTTTAAGTGGTTAAACATGTTTAAAAAAATTAATGCGAATTTGGTATTAGCTGCCAATTTATGCATATGCCAACATTTTTAAAAAGCAGTTAAATTTTGCCGAGAGTTTAATTTATAAGGGAGCATTAAGTAATCCATCTGTAAAGTTTCTTTTTAACAGTTTTAGTTCGTATATGAGTAAAAGCGGATGAGGGGAAAATTTCCCCCTTGAAGAACCAAAACAGCCTATGGAAACCCAAAATGTTTTACCAATTTGTACTTTTGTTTATAAATGACACATTTTTAAGTTGCACCTAGCCAGAAAATGCCCTTTTCTCGCCCCTTTTTGTGGGCGTGGATATAAAAAATAATATAAATAACGATAAAATTCTATTACTTAAGCTATTTAAATGCATTTGTAAACATTTATCGCAAACGGAAGGAAACTGTTAAAATGCGATTCGCCTACCAATTAATACAAATTTTGTATCGGCAGAGGACATTTGGGGACACCATTCCCTCGCGAGAAATTGTAAATTTATTTATACAATTTATTAATACAATTTTATCATTATTTAAACAAATATTTTATATCCACGTCTACAAAAGAGGCCGACAGAAAAAAAATTATTTTCTAATCTTTTGAATTCAACTGCATCGCGTCTTTCACAGACGGACATCGCTCGAATTTGAGGTCATAGTTGTTCCTAAATTTTCGGTTTTTCTGTGCTAAATATGTAAAACTTTACGATAATTATTCAATGGTTATGAATTAATTAAATATTTATTTATGAAAAGAAATTATTAAAAATATAACGTAAAAAATCTTAATTTTAATAAATCCCGAAATCCCGAAAAATCCCGGGATCCCGAAAAATCCCGAAATCCCGAAAAATCCCGGGATCCCGGGATTAGGATTTTAAAATCCCGAATCCCGGGATTTGTAAATGTCAATCCCGCTTGGCATCCCTAGTATCTACCTTACCTTTTTTACAAAAATGGTAATTTTAATAGTATCATTTTAAATCGCAAGTAAAGCCCAACCAAACGTAATAATTTGAAAAAAATTGTGTTCTATGTTGGAGACCATAGACAAATTATACTTTTGCGCTTTATACCAGATTTGTATTCCACTGAATGGCTGCTGTGCAGGCTTTCAAATAATGCAAAAATGGTAATTTTTCGCATTTTCAACCGTGAATAACTAAAAATCTGGACGTGATGGGAAAATTTGGAGAACAGATTTGGAATCAGGAGATCAAAGTCTACTAAAATTGATCATCAGAATTCAAACCGGAAAATGAGTGTTGAGCGGTGTAATTAAGCCCATATTCATAATACTCAAAGTAGGTTTATTTTTATTTGTTCGTGCAATATCTGCGAAATAAATCAACATTAGATCACAGACTATACATACATAAGTGGCAGGTGTCAAAAAAGCCATGCTAGCTTAAAACCAGCTAAAAACGGCTTTGTTTTCTCCTCGCTTAGCTTTTTGCCATTTGTTATAAAACTCTACTGTCGAGTCTGTATATAGTCCAGGCGCGGATCCAGCTCTTGGGTTTGGGAAGGGGGTTTTTTTACTAATTTTTTTTTATTTTTTGCAGGAAAGTAATTTAAAGTTGGTAATTTTAAAGAATTTAAACTTTTCGTGTAGTAAACATGTTCTACTTTATTGGCCCCTGGTGGTGCCCTTATTGGACATATTGGGTCCAGCATGCAATTTTAAGCTCGAAATTACGTTAGCTTTAACCGGTATGAATTTCGCTACAATCGGTCCAGTACCTACTTACTGAATAGTCAAATCATTAATAAGAAATCACTGTGCATTGTTGCGTATGATTGTTATAAAATTAATCATACGCCACTCATACATTTTTATTCAATTACTATTATAATTAGGGTGACCATTTTTTCTCGAACTCAAATCAGTACGCCTACTATTTTATAATTTTTTTTCATTGAAGAACTCCCTAAAAACTAATATGGAAAGAAAAATTATGAGGAATGTTTTAACACTCAAAAAGTTTTCGTTTAATTAACACAATTATTCTATGTTGTTACTTGTATTTCAGTAAAAACAACTGTTAAAAAACAACTGACATGAACAGTTATATTAATTTTGTAGAAAATGAAGCTCATCACAGACAACAATTCAATACAAACCACAAAGGTTTTGAGACTGGCATTATGAAGACTTACAAGGGAAGTCTCCCTAGTGTCACCCGCGGATCTTTATGGAATTGGTTTTATTTTGTAGAGCAGAAAAAATAAAGGGACACGTATTTTTTTTTAGCGGCCCAAATTCATATTTAGGGGGTAAAAAGGAGGGGGAAGACAAGGCCATTTTTCAGTTTTTTTCATTTATCTCCTATATTATGCAAAGAAACCTAGTCATGTTACATACCAAATGAAAGGTCTTTGGAAAACTTATCTACATGTGCTAAGAACGTGTCCAAACATGCACAACTTTTCATATTATTGAGTAAAATACCAAAATTTTAGGACATTTTTGTTAATAAGTCGAAAAATATTAACTTCATCGGCCCCTTGTTAGCACCACGAGATAGGTATTTTTAATACCTTTAATCTGATACCACACGTGCCTATATTAATTTTGTTTAAATATGCGTAAATCGTAAAAAACTGAAAAAGGTCAATTTCCCCCCATACAAATTGACCACCCCTAAAAATGAGTTTGGGCCGCTATAAAAAAATGCGTGTCGAATTAATTTTCGTTCTTAACAACATATCCAAATTTCATGAAGATCGGAGGGTGACACCAGGGAGACTTCCCTTGTTAGTTCTTTTGAGAATCGCCCCGATTCTAAGGACTTTTTTCTTAAGTTCTGAGATCTCTTTCTCTTCCTTATAGAAAAACTCCCAAATAAGCAAACATTTTTTAAAAAACTCTTGGGTTCTTCAAACTTTTTCCGATAGGAACAATTTCAGATCTTGTGTCCATGTTTTCGGGACCACCACATCCACGCATTTTATTTTTATTTGGACATCTTTCAAAAATATAGAAAATCTATCATCATGAACTTTTCCCTATAAAAACCCACTCAGATTTCAGACTTAGCTTTTTTAATACTTCTCTGAATTATTTGATGGAAATAATAGTTTTGGTATAGAATTTTTGAATAAAATAATTGTTTATGTGGAAATGTCCAAAAATCAGTACAATCAGTACATATTTTAAAAAATCAGTACAAATCAGTACAAGGTATTTTGATCAGTACACGTGACGAAAAATCAGTACATGTACTGATCAAATCAGTACGAATGGTCAGCCTAATTATAATTACAATAAAAGTTCACCAACTTCAAATGCGTGTAAAAAAAATCTGGCTATGATCTAGGAAAAATCCTTGAGGATTTTGTTATGGAATATGTCAACTTTTATTTGCTTTTGGTTTCATCCCATTTCGATTTTGGTTGTTGCACTGTGTAATTGGCAAAACTAAAAAAAATTAGTAGATTATATAGCTGATTTTACTGAAACATTTTTTTTAAAGTTTTTATTAAAACTATTTAAAGTTTTCATGTAAACAAATTTTTTCATGCAAAAAAAATATTCTAAAAAATATCTTAGCAGATTTCTCTGCTGTTTTGACAGATTTCTCTGCTGATTTCACCTCGATAATCATGACAGATTTAAAGCAAACCGTGTCTGCTAAAATCAGCAGATTTCTCATATGGCTCAAAATGGGTGTATTTTCAGCTCATTTTTCTGCTGATTGAACAGAGAATTTATTTTGAGTGCACTCAAAAGAAAAACTCTGTCAAAAAATCTGTACAACGACTTTCAATTTGAATTAGCAATCTTTCAGCAGATTGTTCTACTGAAAAGGATATTTTTACTAAAATCACTGTCATTCAATTTTAGAAAATAACAGACATTTTACTGAGTTTTAACTGTTCTGTTTGCTGAATTTTAAAAATTTTTTGAACATATTTTAAGCAGATTGTTTTCTAATTTTACAGAGATCATTATTTTTTCAATAAAATTTTTAAACTTTTTTTTTAAAGTGTTATTTTTTTAGTTTTTTATACAATTAAAAAGATTTTTCTGAACATATTTTTGAAGATATTTTTAGCATTATATTTTAAAATTTTCAGAAATAGTTTGTCATTATTTTTTCAAGAAAATTTTCTAAGTTTTTTTCAAAGTGTTAATTTTTTTTCTCGTTTTTAATACAATTAAAATGATATTTTGAACATATTTTTGAACATATTTTTAGTAGATTATTTTGAAATTTTACAAAAATAGTTTGCTGTAATTATTTTTTTAAGAAAATTTTCTAAGTTTTTTTTGTTAAAGTGTTAATTTTTTTCGATTTTTTTTACAATTAAAAAGACTTTTCTAAACATATTTTAAGCAGATTATTTTGAAATTTTACAGAAATAATTTGCTGTCATTATTTTTTCAATAAAATTTTAAGTTTTTCTTAAGTTTTTTTCGAAGTTTAATTTTTTTTTTTTCGTTTTTTATACAATTAAAACGATTGAGACTAATAAATGACAAAACTAAATAAAAAATATCAGATTATATTGCTAATTTTACAGAAACATTTTTTTTTAAAGTTTAAATTAAAAAAAAAAAAAAAACTATTAAAGTTTTCTTAAAAACAAATGTTCTAAAAACAAAAAATTTCGAGAAAATGTCTTAGCAGATTTCTCTGCTGTAGATTATGACAGATTTTCAGAAAACCGTGTTTGCTAAAATCAGCAGATTTCTCATATGGCTCAAAATGGGTGTATTTTCAGCAGATTTCAAATGTTATGAGCACAACAATTTAAATTTACGTGTTAAAAAATCGCTTAATACAATTTAAAAACATTGGTAACCCAGCAAAAATATATCAAGATTTTGGCGACATAACATCTTTTTATAGCATACCGGAGCGCATCCAAAGAGCGCTCTTGAGGATGCAGTAAAAGTAAGGGAAAAAAATTAAATTTTTTGTTAAGATTTTTGATATAAAACTTAAATTAATAAATTATTTTTTGATAAAATTTTTTACTTGCTTTCCCCAGCAAAACTTGCATGACTTCCAGAACTAGTGCTGGAGTACTTCTTTTTTGCTCGACTAGTTCTCTATCTCGTTCTCAGAGTCATGATTTTTGTTTGAAATTGTCACCCTCAGAACTAGTTCTAGGGAAGTAGTTTAGGAACAATCACCCCTCCTATGGAACGGTTCCATCACTACTTCTAGAACCAGTTCTTTATCCCATTCTTTAACCCATGATTTTTCTTTGAAATTGTCACGACAGGAACTACTTCCAAGAAGCTATTGTGGAACTAGTTCTCTATCTCGTTCTCAGAGTCATGATTTTTGTTTAAAATTGTCACCATCAGAACTAGTTCTAGGAAAGTAGTCTATGAACCCATGTATGGAACGGTTCTTTAAGTCATTCTAGAACCAATTCTTTATCCCATTCTTTAACCCATGATTTTTGTTTGAAATTGTCACCATCAGAACTAGTTCTTGGGAAGCAGTCTAGGAACATTTTGTACATTTTTTTTTTTTTTTGCAAAAAAAAAATCATTTTTGAATTATTTTTTGTTGAAAATATAACGCAATATCAGCACTTTACTGAACAAAATTAGTAGTATTTTTTGTTTTTTTAGTCATTAATGCAATTAGAAATTATCTAGAAGGAGAATAAGGGATGCTTAGTTGGATTACTCAAATTGCTTACTATTTTTGCTACAATTGGAAAGTTTTGTTTACTTTTTGTAATAAAAAATTCCAGCTGTAGTAAATAAAGTAGTTTATTGCAGATTGTAGTAAGGTAATTGAATGGATCTATAAAAACCTATTTGCACTAATGCCCCAATACTTAATAATACCAAACAAATTACCCACTACTTAATAATATTTTAAGCCCCTCTGTACATATTTCAAAAGGTTTGACTTTTTCCAAATAGAAGATGCAACAGAGAAATACGTAATCAAATATATATTTTTTTCTTTTTTGAAAAATATTATAAGTTTTTGAAACAGCTTCTAAGATGTTATTTGAGAACCAGTATTTGTTTCATGGAAGTGGTGCAGAAGTCATGTACGACTAGTTCCAAATCACTAGTTCCCAAACTACTCCAAAAAAGCTCTTTGGAATCAAAATATTACCCTTTTGGATAACTTCTAGAACTAGTTGTGACATCACTAGTTCCAGGATGCTCTTTGAGAACCTATCGTGACAAGCTTTGAAGTACTTCTAGAACTAGTTATTTTTGAATGACTCCGAAAAGTTTTGCTGGGTTCCTTTTTAATTTATTTAACACTTTTTTAATGAAAAAATATGAGTTTTGGACAAAGACACATGATTTGATTGCATCATTATTGCGCATTAATCAGCGCTGCAAAGAGTGCTTCAATCATAACACCTTTAACACATTTTGAATGAAAAAAAAAAAAAAATTGAGTACACCATTTCCACTTTAGATTCCCACCAGAGGCCTTGGTCTGTTTCGCTACAACGAGACAATGGTCATAGTCACCCGTCTCTATTAGGTAAAATTAGTCTATGATTTGTAATTATATGTTAAAAATTCAATAAACAAATTGTATTTTCTGAAATAAAAGTGGAAATGGTGTAATCGGGACTTTGAACTTTTTTGACATAAAAATTTTTAATTTTTTAACAATACCACAAAATAAACTAAAAAAATACGTTTTTAATTGTATTTCAGAAATAGTCAACTGATTTTCAGGATTAGTCAATTGTATTTCAGATTTTGTAATTTATATTTCAGAAATGAATTCACTGCATCTTTAAAGCGATTTTTTCAGCGCTCTAAAGAGATGTGAATTCAGAGCATCTTAAGAGCGCTTTTTCGGTGTATCCAACTAGCGCTCTAAAGTGTGACATCGCCTTAGAGAATCATGCATGAATTCAGCAGGTTTGGATGCGCTCCTTGACTCGATTTTCCTTTCCAAAAGCTGCTGCCAGTTCAGCAAAATTTCTGCTGGGAAACCACAAAATTGCTTAACAAAGTATTTTTGTCACTAATTTAACGATTTAAAAACTTTGGTAAGCCACAAAAATGCTTAACAAAGTATTTTTGTTACTAAAAAAAAGATTACACTCGAAAAAAATTTTTGTATTTTTTTAAAAAAATTACTAAAAAAAATTGTTTACTCAAAATAAAATATTTACTTAAAAAGGGCATTGTGGAGGGTATTCATTAGGGTGTCCCGTAAAATCTAAACATCAGAATTTTGTGTTGCAATAACTGCCAAACGATGGCCACGTAAAAGCTGATTCGGCTCAAAAATTCGGAAATTTTACGTGCTTCATTGGAAAAATATTTAAAAAAATTCAAAACCGCGATTTTTTTATCCAAATTCTTATCAAAAGTTGAAAAATTTTAAGTATGTAATCTAAACCAGTAAAAAAGTTAAATACGGCCTTGCCGAATGTAGTGATACCCTCCACAATTTTAAAAAAGATTATTACGAAAAACTTTTTTTAAAAGGAAATTACTTTTGAAAAAAAAAAAAATTTTTGAAAAAAAATTTCCGCGAAAAAAAAACGTTTTTTTTTGTCAAAAAAATCTGTTTGTACTTGTTTAAATACCATTTAGTGTCCAATTATGTTCACATATGTCAACCAGCACCAGAATTAAAGCATTTTGTATTTTTAGGTTATGTTGAATGTACTAAAATTTTAGAGGTGTCCTTACATTTTCTTTCATAACTTTTGAACCGCTGCACAGTGGCCGAAATGGCCAATCTAGCGGCGCTTAATTCGGAAATGTAAAATAATAAAGACTAATGCTTATTTGTGATTATAAAATTTATAAAGAATTAATTTTTAAACAATATTTATTTATTTTTATGTATTTTGGGAAATTTATGTGAATATTGGGAGGGTGGTTTGTATGAGGCGTAGAAATTAAAATGGTCCGATTCCGTTAAAATTTAGAGCGATTAATTATGAATATAAAAAACATTTATCGGTCGAATTTCAAGAGGATATCTTGAATACTATTGTTAGGGGTACTTAAGTAAAACTTAAAGCGGACATTTACATGGGGGCTATGGGTTAACATGGATTGATTTTGTCAAAATTTAATAGGTTTTGTTCTTGCGATAAAAGAAACTTAAATTTCAAATTTCAGCCAAATCGATTGAAAATTGTGGCCTGTATCGCGTTTATACTGTTTATTTGGACAGGCAGATGAACCCTAAAAACCGAACAACTTGCGCGAACTAGCACGCCATACTGAAACGTCACAAAAAAAATAATATACAAAACAGGAATTGGACCGAATACGATCGAATTTCAAAAGTTGCAGTCCATGAAACTATAGTTTATATCACAAATGTAAACTTCTATAATGAACTAATAATAAACTAGATACACAAAGGCCACAAACATTTATTTTTTAGTTAAAACATACCTTTTACTTTCAATTACAACTTTTTGGCTCAAAATGTATAAACAATTGACTTAAAAGTGTCAAGAAAAACTCACTGAGTAATTAGGCCCCAAATTCCTTTAATACACTTGCTGCAGAAAATGTATATTTGATAGCTTACAGCTGTGCGAATATTAAGAGAAAAACAAAAGTGAAAACGTTAATTTTCTCTGTAAAGTATAGGTAATCGATACAGTGCAAAACATTTATCAGTTTTAATTTTTTAATTTTGACTAAAACGCCGCTAGATCAGTGATTTCGGCCACAGTGCGCTGAACCGATATCGCTCAAATGCGATACCAAACTTCTCGGGAGAACTTGCAATAAATATGTTAAGTTTCAGTCATCTCCGTGTAATATTTTGGCCGTGATCACCATTTCCTCAGACAGACGGACAGAAGAATGTTTTAAAATCGATCGGGGATCAGGAATATATTGTGAACCTATATTCAAAATATGCCAACTCAAATTTGACCGAAATGAGTTTCCGATGGCAAATAGCTCCCCTATGTAATACCTATCTGTCATAAAAATTTCAGAGCAAAAAAATAATTTGTTGCAGTTTTACATTCATTTTTGTTATTCTGCTAACTCAAAGTACACATTTTTTTGGTAAAAAAATAAATGCCAACTCCCATTGTAAATTTCCAAAAATTTTTCAAAAATTTTTTTTCAAAAAATTAGACCACATTTCTTATTGCATTTGCCATGCTGAACACGAATCTTGTAAAGATTTTGATATCTAATGACTGGTTCTCGAGATATTGCCATTTTGAAAATAGCGGTAAATAGTGAACCTATATTCAAATCTATATTCAAAATATGCCAACTCAAATTTGAATAAAATGAGTTTTCGATGGCAAAAAAGCTCCCCTATGCAATACTCATCTGTGATAAAAATTTCAGAGCAAAAAAATAATTTGTTGTCGTTTTACATCAATTTTTGTTATTCTGCTATCTTAAAGTAGATATTTTTTTTGGTGAAAATAAATGCCAACTCCCATTGTAAATTTCCAAAAATTTTTCAAAATTACATTACAGAGTGCCAAAGTTGACCACCCCGAGATTAAAAGGCTTTCGGAGCTTGTAACTTTTAAAAATATGCAGATTTTTTTTTTTTTTTTTTTTTTAGTTTTTGCAATTACCGTACTAAGGATAACAAAATCAAAAAAAAAAAAAAAAATTATTAAAAAATTTTCAAAAAAAAAATTATTTTTATTTTCCGACAAAATATGCCAACTCTAAAAAAATATTTGTTTTTTGATATAGTAATAAATGCCATATCTGAAAAATACGCAAACAAGTGCAAAATATGAAATTTTTTGCATAGGTAAAAATTATTTAGAATATTTAAACCATCTTGTGGAAGATACATTGTTTATTTTTGCAATAATATGCGAAATAATTAGTTTTTTAGCTCTCATGAAAAGTAAGCTTTTTAGAGTTGGCATTTATTGAATATAGTTCGACGATATGTAACTTTCAAACTATTTATCAGATTGAAACATTCTGAGTGGGGCAAATAAAGTCAATGATATAAGCTCTCAAAATAGCTAGTTTGGAGTGATCCTATTATAATACAGCGTGAGTTACAGAGTGCCAAAGTTTACCACCCTGAGATTAAAAGGCTTTCGGAGCTAGTAACTTTTAAAAATATGCAAAGATTTTATTTTTTTTTTTCAGTTTTTGCAATTACCGTACTAAGGATAGTTAGGTAGGTTAGGTTAGGTTGTAAGTGGCTGCTGACGTTTTACGTCAACACACGTAGACTCTGAGATCCACTGTGATACCACGGGATCGTAATAGGTTTCCCTACTAGTCCCTGTCGTTAAACCAGTTTGAGCTTCTTATGAAACTTCTTAGATGTTGAATTTTGACATCCGACAAATCAGAAAGATCGTACAGCTCCCTAGATCCCAGTGAAGCAAGTCGCTGACCAGAAAGTGCCGGGCAATTTCAAATAAAGTGTTCGATAGTTTCCAACTCCTCTTCATCCATGCAACTTCGGCAAAAGTCATTCGACGGCACATTTAACCGCTCTGCGTGCTTCCCTATAAGACAGTGTCCGGTAATTATAGAAACCACCGTCGAAATCTCTCCTCTTGGAAGCGATATCATCTCACTTGTGCGCCCCTGATTAAGAGAAGGCCAAATCAGTCGTGTTGTCTCACACGTCCATCCATTTGCCCATCTTTGATTAGTCTCCGTCGCAGAAGAAAGCCGTAGGTTTTGCTTGCAAGTTTCTAGAGGCATACCAACACATTCCAATTCTGTTGGAACCTGTAAGGTAGTTCCTAGTCTTGCAAGCTCATCGGCTTTGCAATTCCCTGGAATGTCTCTGTGCCCTGGGACCCATATGAGTCGTATGTTAAACTGCTTGGCCATCTCATTTAAAGACGTGCGGCAGTTAAGGGCAGATCTTGTTTTCAGAAACATTGAATCCAGGGACTTGACCGCGGCTTGACTGTCAGTATAGATGTTGACTGCGGTTGTAGACAAGACATTGCAGCTCAACCAGTCAGCCACTTCCTTTATTGCCAGCATCTCTGCCTGGTAAACACTGCAATGATCTGGCAATCTACGAGCCAGGCTCAATCCAAGCTCTTCCGAATAGACCCCAAAGCCCACTTGTTCGTGCAGCCTCGATCCATCTGTGTAAAAATTTATGGTAGCTCCACTTCCCGGAGTATCCCCCATCCAAGACTCCCTGGATGGTATCATAGTGGTAAAGTGGCGCTCAAAGAGGCTCAAAGCGGGAGCACAATCCACATTTTGTGGTATTGTTATCTTTTTCAAGATCGCGCTATGGCCACAATCGCTGCTCCTCCATTGCAGCGTGCTATTAAGTCGAATTGCCGACGCAGCTGCATACTGCCTACCCAATATGTCAAAGGGTATCAGGTGAAGGGGGATTTCTAATGCAGCCGTAGGTGTAGTACGAAGAGCACCAGTGATGCACATTGACGCCATTCTCTGTACCTTCGTGATAAAGACACAGTTCGCTTTTGTTTCTAAAGCAGGCCACCAGACAATGATTCCATACAGCAAAATTGGACGCACCACTGCTGTATAGATCCAATGAACGACTTGAGGGCTAAAACCCCATCGTTTTCCAATGGCCCTTTTACAGGAATACAAAGCAATCGTTGCTTTTCTCACCCGTTCCTCAATATTACGCCTGAAATTCAGCTTCCTATCTAGAAATACTCCAAGATACTTGGCTCCATCTGAGAAGGTGATTTCAGTACCGTCCAGAGAAATAGGATCAAAAGCAGGAATCTTATTTTTCCTTGTAAATAAAACAAGCTCTGTTTTACTAGGATTAACTCCTAGACCACAGTCTCTTGCCCATTTAGACAGATCTTTCAGAGAACCCTGAAGAATGTCCCGCAATGTTGGCAGATGCTTCCCCTTTACCGCTATCGCGACATCGTCAGCATATGCGACAACATGACAACCACGTGCTTCTAGAGATAGTAGCATTGAATTTAGTGCCAGGTTCCAAAGAAGCGGCGAAAGAACACCTCCTTGTGGTGTGCCCCTATTGACAAATCGAGATATGACGGACGCTCCCAATTCAGACGTTATACGTCTACTGGCAAGTAGGCTTTCCACCATTAAAACGATTTCACGCTTTACTCCCAGACCAGACAATGCCAATATTATCGATTCTGGGATGACATTATTAAAGCCCCCTCAATATCAAGAAAGGCCACCATAGTGTACTCCTTTACCGAAAGCGATCTCTCGATGGTACCAACGAGCTCATGAAGAGCTGTTTCCGTTGATCGTCCCTTGCTGTATGCATGTTGCTTTGTCGAAAGCAACCTCGGGTCAATCACTCTACGTAAATATGAGTCTATCATTCGTTCCATTGTCTTTAACAAAAAAGAAGACAGACTAATTGGTCTGAAATCCTTCGGAGCTGTGTGGGAACTTTTCCCAGCCTTCGGGATAAATACGACTCTGGTATCCCTCCATTTTAAAGGAATATACGACCAGTTGATGCATGCTGTGTATAGATTATACAGCAACGGGGCTATATAGTCCGACACTTGCTGCAATTCAGCCGGGATTATACCATCAGGTCCCGGAGATTTATAGGGCCTGAAGCTTTTTATCGCCCAGATTAATGTTGGCATATTTATTATTTCCAAAGCAATTTCAGATGCTTGGGCGTCAGAACGTTCCAAAGCTTGAAACGGCGTCATGGAATTGCCCGAAAAATGCGTGTTTAAAAGGAGATCCAGCGACTCTCCACTGGAGGAAGACCACACCCCATTAGGATCTTTCAGGTATCCCAGGGTGCAAGGAGAAGAAGCCAGAACCTTGCGCAGCCTGGATGCCTCAGAAGCGTCTTCTATGTTTCCACAGAAGTTTTTCCAAGAATCACATTTTGCATTTCTGATCATCTTTTTATAACTCTTAAGCTGCAGCCTGTATGCAGACCAGTCCTCGTCCGCTCTTGAAAATTTAGCCTTATTAAAGAGCTTTCTGCAGGAATCTCTGCTCGTCTGCAACTCATTTGACCACCAAGGTGGCTTTTTTTTCCCTCTAGGCTTTGCAGAAGGGCAAGACGCATCCAGGCACCTATTACAAACATTTGTTATATGGTCAACCAGACAGTCAATTTCCGCCAAACTATGCGGTTCAGATAAGGGTACTTCATCCAAAAGCAAAGAAAAAGTCTCCCTATATTTCACCCAGTTTGTTCTCCTCAGATTTCTAGAGACTGTCTCAACCGGGGCACGCTCCCTGAGTAAAAACTCAATGTAGCGATGATCTGAGAAAGAATGCTCTTCCAAAACTCTCCAGTCATCAATTCTATCAGACAATGTATCTGATACAAGTGTTACGTCAAGAACCTCTTGCCGCGTACTTGTAACGAAAGTAGGTTCACCACCTTTGTTACAAATATACAGGTTAGTGCTTAACAAAAACTCCAAAAGTGATTCGCCTCTATCATTTGTGTCTGTACTTCCCCATATCGAATGATGTGCATTAGCATCACAACACACTACTAACTGGTGTCCCCTAGATTCAGACTCCCGAATTAGACCGACAACCTTCTCCGGGGGTATTGACCCCGGATTAGGAAAATACGCAGAGGCGAGCCAAATAGACTTCCCATGAAGCTCTAAGCTAGCCGCTGTAACATCCATATCACTAAAAGTTGATAAAAAGAATATATTTAAGCCATTTTTTGCCAAGATGCAGGCTCTTGGTGAGCCCTCACCTTTGGCAACCACCAACTTAAACCCAGGGGTCTTCAGTCCGCAAACCCTGCCACCCCGCACCCAGGGCTCTTGGATAAAAACCAAGTCAACTGCTCCTGTCGTCAGGCGCAGCAAGAGTGCAACTGAGGCTGCCTTACAGTGATGGAGGTTTATTTGTAGGAACCGCAACATCTTGTTTTATTTCCACCATCCTTTCCACCACCGTGTTATTGGCTTCATCCTCCGTGTTATCAAAGAGGTCGCATTCGTCCCCAGATTCGGTTTCGAATAAGCCAGATATATATCCCATCTGTTCTGAATCGGAGGCAACAGAACTCTCCGAATTCCTCACTGCATGGGACTCGTCCTGAATGTCACCCATCGTGGCATCAGCTTTATCCTCCATGCCATCACAGAGGTCGCATTCGTTACCAGATTCGGTTTCAAAAATGCCAGATGCATCTCCCATCAGCCTAGAATCGGTCAGCTGAATGTCAACCTTTTCCAGATTCTCCTCCCCAGCCGACTCTGCCACTGGCTTGTCTGCGTCCAAAATAGTCTTCTGGTCGCCCTTGTAGACATTGACTCTTATATGAAAAAAGCCAAATCTAATAATGCCGTCAGTCCTGGCTAAAAGCGGAAGCGATTCCTCATTAACCAAGACCACCCAATCTGGCAATTTGCCAATTCTGAGTTGGAAGGTCAGGATTGCAGACTTTTATCATCTTAAGAATCACCACAGTGTCATTTGTAGCCATTGGGATCCATGCATGAGCTCTGGGTTGCGAGGGGATATCATGTTTTTCCACAACGTCCAGTCTGGCTCCAGGCCATAACTCTCCCACTTGGCTAATGGCAACCTTAAACACGGCTGCGGATCTTTCGTTCTCAAAAGCAACGAGTTTTACTCGCCCCTGATACCAACCTGCGTTGACAGTAGTAGGGAGAAAATCAGGCATACTCTCAAGGAGCCTATAGTAGATTTCATTTAGTTTAGTTTCAACTAAACTCCACTTGTCCCTTGGAATACTACAATCCCCATTTTGCCTGTTTGTCACAGCCCTAACGAAGTTACCTTTAACCACTTCACTAAAAGACTGAGTCCAGACGTTGCCTGTCACCTTAGATCTCTTAGGTAAAGGTTTCTCGTCGGGCGAGCGCAACCTTTTACCAGACTTCGATGACGAGGCCGAAACAGCGCTCTGTTTGTCAGATGCGCGCATTGCCGAAAGTTTGTCCTGTTCTTCAATGACTCCTTTCGCCTATGATAGCGACGCCCTCTCACGTTCGGAGAGCTTCGATCCATCAAGTTGGCTTAGTCTGTTAATTATTTTCAAACAAAGCCGTCTCTGGTTGTGCCTGACCTTTGATGGTTTAAGTTTCTTTTTCTTTTTACCACCAATATTAGGCTGAACACCCCTACCAGAATCAAGGTCGGACTTCAAGGTCGCAACCCTAAGACCAGTGCTAGGACCAGCACCAGTCGGTGAGGCAGAGCCTCGAATTAAATCGGTATCATTTGTGTCCATATTTTCATTTTCCTGGATGTGGTCATGAAAATATTACAAAAATACCTATTACGAACAATTTCAAAAATTCAATTAATAGCACGGAGATAAATTAAAACACGTCCACACTTGTCAACAGTTGAACGAATAACAAAAGGATAACAAAAACCAAAAAAAAAAAAAAAATTATAAAAATTTTTCAAAAAAAAAAATGTATTTTTATTTTCGACAAAATATGCCAACTCAAAAAATTATTTGTTTTTTGTCATAGTAATAAATGCCATCTCTGATAGATACGCCAACAAGTGCAAAATATAAAATTTTTGGCATATATAAAAATTATTTAGAATATTTAAACCATCTTATGGAAGGTACATTGTATTTTGTTACAATAATATGCGAAATAACTAGTTTTTTAGCTCTCCTGAACAGTAAGCTTTTTTGAGTTGGCATTTATTGAATATAGTTTGACGATATATACTTTATGGGGACCCAGACCGATACCGAGTTACAAACGGAATGACAAACTTATATATCGAGGGCCTATATTCAAAACCCTCTATTAGACTGCCCAGAAAAAAACAAAGTTGTTATTTTCTTGGGGGATACCTGCGAATTTTGTTCCTTTTTGTGCAAAAAAATTTCGGTTTTTTTTTGGGATTTTTAAAATAATATCTAGAGGTCGCGATCTCGCGTTTTATAACGATTTATTTTTTTATGAGTTTTTTATTATTTTAAATTGTTAAATATGATTAATATGATAAAATATTAATAATTTCAGACAAAAAAAAAATAAATTAAAAATTAAATATCGCTCATTCCATGAGATGTCTCCCAGCATCTAATCAAATGTTCTTTAATTTATTTGAAATTTCGCACACAGGTACACTATGGAGCAATTAAAATAAATTCGTTTTTAGTTTCGCGAAAATCCACGAATTCGCGAACGCGAATATATTCGCGAATTCACGGATTTTCTCGGAACTAACAACTGATTTATTTTAATAGCTTCATAGTGTTCATGTGTGCAAAATTTCAAATAAATTAAGGAACATTTGATTAGATGCTGGGAGACATCTCATGGAATGAGCGATATTTAATTTTTAATTTGTTTTTTTTTTTGTCTGAAATTATTAATATTTTATCATATTAATCATATTTAACAATTTAAAATAATAAAAAACTCAAAAAAAATAAATCGTTATAAAACGCGAGATCGCGACCTCTAGATATTATTTTAAAAATCCCCAAAAAAAACCGAAATTTTTTTGCACAAAAAGGAACAAAATTTGCAGGTATCCCCCAAGAAAATAAAAACTTCGCTTTTTTTCTGGGCAGTCTACCCTCTATCTTCCATTTTCACGAAAATGACTTTTTGATGGCAAAATATTCAGTAAAACGGCCCTCATCTATGGTGTAAAATTCAGAACAAAAATATTTTTTTTGCTATTTTATTTGCATTTTTGGTTTTCTCTATCTCTTACACAATTAATTTTTCTGAATGCAAAACCCTCTATCTTTTCAAATAATTAATTCATAAATATTTTTTTTTAATAATTTCATCATGCATTACATGTTTTCATACTAATTTTTGGATGCTGCACATGAATTTGTCAGCAAAATTCCAGAACCACGATTTTGGTCCACTGATGCTAATTTTTTCTGAAAATTCTTGTTTGACTTTTTTGAAAAATATGGCTCAAAATTTGGATGTCTTGTGTACATTATGAATCAAAAATTTTAATCTTAAAAATTCCGATGCTGATCAGCATCTGTGGACCAAAATCGCGTTTTTAATTTTTTTACTATTTTTTACATAACATACTCAACAGTTTGTCAACTTTTGAGATGAATTCGGTAAAAAAATAATTTTTGTCTTAAAAATCCGCATCTGTGGACCAAAACCGCGATTTCGGAATTTTTTATAAGCCGTTATCATCAATAAATTACGTTAAAAATTTAACGATGTCGTAAATGAAATCATAATAATCAATTTTTATTAAAATGCAAAACCCTCTATCTGATCATTTTCATTCATGTACTTAATATTTTTGAGAAACAAAACCCTCTATCTATCCTCTAAAACCCCAAATAGTGCAAAATTTTAAAAACGAATCATATGTGAGATTCAGTAGTTGATTTAAAAAAATATTGTAGAATATCGAATTTTAATTACTCTAATAATACGCGAAATAAACAGTTTTTTGGCTCTCCTGAAAAGTTGTGTTTTTTTAGATAGAGGGTTTTGAATATAGGCCCTCGATATACTCTCTATTACTAACAAGGACAATCAATTCCGGACAATCGGTGGGTGCCCTGTGAAAGACCTTTCTTGTAAGTGGAGGGTATAAAAATACAAAAACACGATTTTGGTCCAAGAACGCTGATCAGCGATTTTGGTCCACAGATGCTAATCAGCACTATTAAACCAAAATCGTGATTTTTTTTTTTAATACTTTTTACATAACATACTTAACATTTCCTACGTTTGACACCAATTTGGATAAAAAATAATTTTTATGTTTAAAAATCAAATATTTTTCAAATAAAGTAGGTTAAAAAATTCGGACATGAATTTCATCGATTTGGCCAAGTCGAATTTAACTTTTTACTTTTTTTTTTAAATATTTGAAAAACTGTTTTATAAATAAAACCGCCAATAAATACCGATTACTTTACATATTAAATTCTTTTGTTTAAGCAATTTTCGTTTTGACCATTTTTCCCGACACACCGTTTCTATGGATACGATGTACCTACTATTACAATATAGTGCTTTTAATCAAAAAGGAAAGTCACCCTTTAAGAAATGTTTTCCACAGTGTTTTTGTTTAGTTCACTGACACCCACCTCAAAGTGTTCTTGCAATTTACTTACCGAAAGCTACACAAAACAATAGAAAACGGCTAAAAAAACCCTCCCAACAAAAGGAAAAAACCAAAACAGGTGCAACTATATCTATCTTCAAGACCTCGTGTTCGGGTGTGTTTTTGTTGTTGTTGTTGTTTTTCTAATAAGTTGCTATTTTGGTTTTATTTGAATTCAATGCTTGTTTTTGTAACTGGTCGATGGTCTTGCATACTACATGTGTAGTGAAATACTTGAAACGGGGTTGTTGTAACATTCGTGTCCTTATGCGTGTCCTGTGCTTTACAAACGCTTCTTATTCCTTCGTTTATTCGTAAGCAAATACGTAGTACATTCGTTTGTCTACGCTTACATATATATAATTTTCCCTTTTCGCCTTTGTTGTCTCTGCAGCGCTCTGTCGACAATTCTTTAACTCTAAATGGCTAGATCCGCTGAAAAAGTCTTGGCAACGTCTATACTAGTGCTAGTTATGTTAGTGGTTGTTGTGGTATCACTTTTTTACGTTTTTATTCTTCTTGATAAAAATATTTTCAAGTGCCACGAATTATAAAAGAAAAAAATAAATAAATTTAAATAATAATCTATGCAAATTATAAAAAAAATACAAATAAACTTCAAATATTTAATTGTGCTTTCAATACAGCAGAGTTTCAATTTAAAATTCAAAACGATTAAATACAGAGTGCAAGTGATTTTGAAATAATATTAAAAAAAAAGAAAAAACGAAAACCTCATTTTCCTTGTAACGTGAAATTAATTTTGATTTAATCAATAAAATAGCAGCAATTAAATCTTGGCGAAAAATACTAAACGAAAACATCAGCAATCAGTTTGTCCATCTAGTTGTTTAATATAATTTTTAACAAAGTGTAAGTGTAAGTGAAGTGAAATTGAACTTTGTAATTATTAGTTTTTCACAAATGACTATAATTAATTAAAATTTAATGGAAAGTAATAACTAGAGTCGAAGAAGATTTTTTTGACATATTTTTTATTTAATTAACTAGTTCATATCCTAAATAAAAATGTCTTCAAACCATTCCCAAAAAAATAAAAACCCAATTTATAAACTTTATTTTAGTAGAAAAATCAGTTCAAGGAAAAATACGTTTTTAATATAAAATTAAAATCATATTAAATTTAAATTATCGATTGATAATTACAACTGTTGTCAGTGTATTTTAAAGACAATTTTAAATGAAGCCATCATGTTTTTTTTGTAAAACGGTACAACTTAAAAAAAACCTAAAGGAAGGGGTTCATTAGACTCAAAATAAATCAGCATAAAAATCTGCTAAAAATACACCCATTTTGAGCCATACTAGAATACAGCCAGACCTTCGAAAATTTAATTAACCATTCAATTTCTCAAATAAAAAATTTTAATAAATTAATTAATTCATGCTTAAAGTAATTCTTTGAATTACATTTAAATTATTTGAAAAAGAATTAATTTATTTTGTAAATATTTCAATTTTAATTCAAAGAATTAATTCAAGCATGAACAAAATTTAATTCAAAAAAAGAATTAATTCAAAAAAAGAATTATTTCAAAAAAAGAATTAATTAAAAAAATTATTTAATTAAAAAAAATAATTGAAAATTAATTAATTCAAAACATGAATTGGGAATGAATTAATTCCAAAAATTAATTAAAAATAAATTAATTCTAAAAGAATTAATTAAAAATTAATTAATTCAAAAAGAAACACATTAAAAAACAAGTAAGAAAGTTATAGTCGGTCAAGACCGACCATATGATACCCTACACCAGTGTTTTCCGGAAAAATGGTCTAAAGTCCAAACATGGACCGATTGGATTTATCTTTTGTTGGATCTTTATTTAGTGTAGGAAACACACACAGATCAAATTTTAACTGAATATCGGTCGAAATTTTGATATGGGGGACTAACAATAAGTCCAAAAATGGTTCAATTATATTCCAATTTGATTTGGTTAATAAAGTTCACCCTTAACACCTAAAAATAAAGTTTTTATCAAATATTGCCATTTTTAGGAATTTTGAGGGAATTATGTGAATATCGGGAGGGTGGTTTGTACACTGAAAAAAATAACTATACTGAAATTGAATAAACACTGTTATTAATTTAAGTAAACAAATTTTTTTGAATTTACTTCAACTTATCTTAATATAAGGTGGTTTTACTTAAAATAGAGAAAATAAACTTGAAGATAGTACATGCAAATACTTAAAAAAGCACAAGAGTTTTCCTTAATGTGTTTTTTTAAATTAAGTTAAATATTCTTTACATTTATGGCGAATTGATTGCATTTAAGAAAAAAAGCGTTTATTAAAAAATTTTGTTTTACTTAAAAGAAAAAATTTTAAATTGTGTGCAAAAAAAATAAATAAGTACGAAACTTGCTTAAAAATAGTATAGACATTTTCAAGACATTAAATCAAATAAGAACTATTCTTTAATTCCAAAACGCATTTTCTTTAATTTAATCAATTTTTGTTTTAATTTAAGAAAAAAGGAATCTTTATTTGATTGATTTCATTGACTTTATTTGAATCCATATCTTCATCAGTTTAAGAAAGAATTTACTTAAGTTAAGGAAAAAATAATTTAGGTATTTTGGGGACCCCATCTGGGGGCCCCATCTGGAGACCCCATGAGACCCTAACTTTATATCCAAATTTCGATTTTCGCGGAATTTTCAAATGCCTATAACTCTGCAAATACTGCAGATACGAAAAAAATTCTAAAGGCATTTTTGTAGTCCTTAACTTGTAGAATAAGACCGCCGAAGACCCGAAAGCCCTCCGAGTTATAGTTTTCGAGTTATTTCATGATCAAATTTCTCAAGACCCCATTCCCATATCTCGAAAACTAAGCAAGATAGAGCGATTCTGACCAAAATTTTGGATCGAAATCAATAGTGACCCTATAATAGTGTACGCAAATACTCATGGGCGGACCCCATATATTGGGGGCCCGTAGGGACCTCATATTGGGACTCCATAGGGTCCACAGAATCCGTAAGTTTAAGGAAATTTTTACTTATTTAAAAAAAATATTTTTCCTCTGGATAAAAACAATTAATAAAACAATTAATAAACTTAAACTTATATTAAGTACAATTTTACTTACTTTTAAGATATTTTTAAGTAAATGCATTAATATGTTTTAGGAAAAAATATACTTGGAGGAAGAATTAATATCTTTGGAGCCCTCGCATACCCTTCTTTTTTTAAATTAAGTTCAACATGCTTTAAAAATGGTAAAATTTTTTTTCAGTGTATGGGGACTACCAGAAGGACTGACCCGATTGCTTTGAAATTTGGAATGATGATTCGTGCATACCTGTAAAATTTCAAAGCGATATCTATTACAATACAGTTGTAAGAGTCAATTAAGGCTAATCCAAAGGGGGCGTTTGTATGGGGGCTAGGTCTTAACATGGACCGATTTGTTTCAATTTCAATAGGGTTCGTCCTTGGCATCCAAAAGATGCTTAAGTTTAAAATTTCAAGTCAATTGGTTGAAAATTGCGACCTGTATCGTGCTTAAACCGATAGATGGACAGACGGACGGACATCGCTAAATCGACTCAAAAAGTGATTCTGAGTCGATCGGTATACTTGAAGGTAGGTCTAGGACCAATATTTCGGGTAGTTACAAACATCAGCACAAACTCATTATACCCTGTACTTAGGCTTGCCAGATCGAAAATGGCAAAAAGCTTGACATTTAGATAAAAAAGCTTGATTTTTCTTGACATTTGAAATTTAGGTATTTAAAAACAAAAAAAAAGTTATTTTTTAAACCAATTTGATTTAAATTAAAAATACTAAAGCGGGCTTCGGAAACTTAACAAAAAAGTGTCGGAACGTGAACAAATTTTGGTTGTTTTTAAAGCATTTTTGATCTGTGCAACAAAAAATTCGGGAAATCAAAAAGGCAATTTTCAAAAAAAAAAAAAAAAAACAAAAAAATCTTAAACTTTACCAAAAAAAAAGTTACAAAACAAATTTTAAGATAATTAAAAAAAATCTACTTGAAAAAAAATCGGTGTTCTTCGAAGAATTAACAATAAATGTTGTTAATTTCAGCAAATTTTAAATGTGTGTTACCAAAGTTTTCTAAATATTTAGTAAGACTAGATTTTTTTGTTGATTTCAGTTAAAAAATTTTTTAGTAATCATAATAAAATAAATTAATCAGTTAATTTTCGAGTTTATTTTAAGCTTTTTTTTAAGTCGCGTTTCAAAAACATACTTTTTACAGAATGTTTATAAAGAATCAGAATTCTCGCTTATTATACTGTAGGTAAGTGAAATTGACTCACTAAAACGCCGAGACACGTGAACTTAATTTTGGCTTGTGGGACACAGTGGCATTCGCCGTTTTGACAGATCAAGAGATATTTAATTTTTAAGTTTGTAATTTTCAAGCGATTTTTTGTTGTTTTTTAAGCAAATTGAAGAAAAATAAATTATTTTACTCGCTTAAAGTGATCGGCCATTATTGTTAGAATAAAGTTTCGACTAATTACACTGTGCTACAAAAGACCAAAAATAATTTATGCAGGGGTTCTCATACGATAATTCGGGTTGGTTGGAGTCCATAGAGTACTGATATACTCATAGTTTTTCTGGATCACTTCGTTAAGTACATTTTTTATTGGCAAATGTGTTGAAAAACGGAAATTCTTAAATTACAAATTTAAAAAATTATTACTTTGTTAATTTGCAACCGATTTTCAATTTTATGGATTTGTTTTAAAGGTATAGGTCCTACCATTCAAACAAAACAAAAATATTAAAAATCGATCGAGAATTGGCTGAGCTACGATCGCTTAAGTAAAAAAAAAACGTATTTTTTGAAAAATTTGTCATATTCTTTACACTCTAAGTTGAAAGTGCATCATTAAACAATTTTTTTTAATTTTTTGTAAAAAAGTATAGTAAAGTAGCTTTCCAAAACACCAAAAAACATAACAATCAGTTTAAAAATGAATGAGTTATGCTAAGTTTTGTGATAGGGCATTTTTAAATTTTTTCAGAAACGCTTGTAATTTAAGCATTATTCATAAATCTTGTTACTAGTAGTAATTTTATGCGCATATGCATATAAACTAGAGATGGGAACGTAATTAGATTTGTGCATGATTCACACATGATCAGAAGTGAGCGTGATTGAAAATTAATTTTACTCACGTGGTTGTTAGTGAGTGTCAGTGTGAGTGGAATAAAAAAATGGGCGTGTCAGTTACTTTCAAATCCTATTTATAATTTTTTGGGTTTGTTTAAAAAATATCAGTGTTACTTCTTAAACAAAAAATATTTTGAATCGGTTGAAAACTGGCTAAGGTGCGCTTGTTTAAGTAAAAAACCTTTTTTGAAAAGTTATACCTGCAACATTTTTATGACAAAACACATTTGACATTTTTGAAACGAAATTGGTATAATTGTGGGATCATTTGATGGAAATTTTACCTGTTTATAAATATACGCATGAGGCATTCCATTCCAAATGTTCAGCGAAAAAAAAAAACATGTGAACCGTAAATTTTTAAATGGGTTGTATGGATAGCCATGTGAGGCATTCCACACCAACTGTTCCACTACAGAAAAACCATAGTTGTTTCAATAGGATATCATTTGCAAAGTATTCGCTCTTAGGGTACTAATAAATAACAAAAATAAAATTAAAGTTTTTTTTTAAAAAGTGGGCCTTGTAGGCGTGGTCAAATATTAGAAATATCAAACTTTTTTGCCTGAGTATTTATTCACGATCACGCACGCTAATGAAAGAAAAAAAAATATTCAAGCACGATATTTTATTTTACTCACGCTCACGTGAACATCGTGACCGTAACTTATTTTTTTCTACTCACGTGTGCGTGAATGAGCGTGAGCAAAATAAAATATCGTGCGTGACTAAATTTTTTCTTTCATAAGCGTGCGTAATCGTTATTAAAAACTCACTCACGCTACCATCGCCTCTTAAAATATTTTTAAAGTATTGATATTACTCATACGCACACGTTTTAAATACAATTATTGTATAAAATAAGCGTGTTGCAATTTTTAAATTTTGATTTTTCGAAAACAAGGCAAAACACATCTCTTAAAATTTCAGATCAGATAGAAAATTCCTTTAACTTTTTTTAAAAAAATAAAAAACAAATAAAATTGCGGCTTGTTTTAAAGTTTAAGTTTAAATTTAAAAAATTCAGAACTTCTTCTGAAAATGTTCCAATTTTTATTTTTTTTTAATTGATAGCCCATTCAAAAATCTATAAACAGCTTTTGTCTTTAAGACTTTACTTTGCATAAATATTGAAGTAAAGATGCTCAGGCAAAAAAGTTAGATATTTTCAATTTTTGACCACGCCTACAAGGCCCACTATTTGAAAAAACTTAAATTTTATTTTTGTTATTTAATAGTACCCTAAGAGCAAATACTTTGAAAATGATTTCATATTGACACGACACAACTTTTTTTTTTTGCTGAACATTTGGTGTGGAATGCCTCATATATGGAGCTAAGAAAATTACGTTTTTGGTTGTTCAATTTTTCAAAAACTGGGCTTAGGAGGCGTGGTCAAATATTGGAAAAATGGTCAAGTTTGTGTCAAGTTGCCTTGTTTAAATATATATCAAATAAAAACGAAATGCACCAAAATCTCAAAAATTTTTATTCTTGTATAGTTTTGTATCGGCTATCGATTAAAATTTTTTTGGAAAATTTTCAGAACCTGTTCTGAAATTTTCCATTTTTTAAAAAAGTCAATTTATAAAAAATCCGGCCACTTTTGTTTTTTTTTTTGTAATTTTTTTTTTAAAGATTAGATGTTTGTCTAGCAAGATTTTTTTAAAAATTAAGAAAATCTATAAAAAAAAATTAAGAAGAAAAAAAGTAATTTTTCTGATTTTCAAAATAAATTTTTAAAATTTAAAATAGTTTTTGAAAAAAATTAATTTCAATTTGTGTTTTTGCTAATTTATGCCAAAATATGCAATAATATGCACTTAAAAGTTCGAAATATGCACAATATATGCATTTAAAATCAAAATATGCAAAAATATGTATTTTCACCAAAATATGCAAAATATGCGAAAACAAATCGATGCCATTTAATGCAAATATCTTGATTCGGAAAGATAATTGTTCGATATCGTTTTAAGGCTTTCGACAAAAAACATGCATTTGCATGGAAATCTCACCCTAGTTATATAGAAAACTTTTTTAACCGGGACCCATTGAAAAAATTATGGTACACAATTTTTTTCTCACTGAACATTTGGTGTGGAATGCCTCACATGTATATTTATAAACAGGTAAAATTTCCATCAAATGATCCCACAATTTTAGCAATTTCGTTTTAAAAAAACATGTTTGCAAGCGCACAGCTTTTTCTGTCATAAAAATGTTGCAGGTATAACTCTTCAAAAAAGGTTTTTTACTTAAACAAGCGCAGCTTAGCCTGTTTTTAACCTATTCTCAATATTTTTTTGTTTAAGAAGTAACACTGATATTTTTTAAACAAACCCAAAAAATTATAAATAGGATTTGGAAGTAACTGACACGCCCATTTTTTTATTCCACTCACACTGACACTCACTAACAACCACGTGAGTAAAATTAATTTTCAATCACGCTCACTTCTGATCATGTGTGAATCACGCACAAATCTAATTACGTTCCCATCTCTAGTTTATATGCATATGCGCATAAAATTACTACTAGTAACAAGATTTATGAATAATGCTTGAATTACAAGCGTTTCTGAAAAAAATTAAATATGTCCTATCACAAAACTTAGCATAACTCATTCATTTTTCAACCGATTGTTATGTTTTTTGGTGTTTTGGAAAGCCACTTTACTATACTTTTTTACAAAAAATTAAAAGAAATTGTTTAATGATTCACTTTCAACTTAGAGTGTAAAGAATATGACAAATTTTTAAAAAAATTCGTTTTTTTTTTACTTAAGCGATCGTAGCTCAGCCAATTCTTGATCGATTTTTAATATATTTGTTTTGTTTGAAAGGAAAGACCTATACCTTTAAAATAAATCCATAAAATTGAAAATCGGTTGCAAACTAACAAAGTAATAATTTTTTAAAATTGTAATTTAAGAATTTCCGTTTTCCAACACATTTGCCAATAAAAAACGTACTTAACGAAGTGATCCAGAAAAACTATGAGTATATCAGTACTCTATGGACTCCAAGCAACCCGAATTTTTATATGAGAACCCCTGCATATTTTTGGTGTAGCACAGTGTTATTAATACTAAATAATGTAATTTTAAAATATTTTTTTCAAGAATTTTCCTTGAAAATCGCAAACTTAAAAACAAAATATCTCTTCATTTTGCCCTTAAGTTTACGTGTTACAGAGTTATTTTTGAAATAAAAGTGACATTGGAACACTTAGTAGTAATAAAATAAGTATTTTTTAAAACAATCTTTGATTTTAATTCATTTACATTTAAAAATTCGAAAATAAGTTCTTCTTGATTTTTCTTGACAATTTAGTGGAAAATTTTGTTAAATTGGATTTTAGCTTGACAAATGACATTTTAGCTAGATTCTTGACACGTACTAAAAAAGCTTGACAATCAAGCCAAATCAAGCCCATCTGGCAACCCTACCTGTACCACAGAGTGGTGTAGGGTATAAATATATAAGAAAGTCAAGGTATTCTTATTAATTTTTATACCCTCCACTTAGTGATAGAGGGTATATCATCAATTCCATGAGAGACCGAATAAAATCTGACCAGGGGTCTTTGAATTTTTCCAATATTTTGCACACACAAGCGCTATGGAACCATTTAAAGATATCATTTATCAGATCCAAAGAATTTAAAAAATTCGCGATTTTATTCGCGATTTTCGTTTTTTAAAAAATCAAAAAAATGCAAAATCTGTGAAACTTTGAACAGCTATATATTCTTAAGTACTTATTGTATCTTTATGAAATAAAGCGCAAAATGATGGTACGTTAGTCTATTTTTAAATTTAAAAAGATGGAAAAAGTTGGTGGTTTAAAAGTGCATTTTAAATGCAAATGCAGTTTTGAAGTGCATTTTGCGAAACTTTTATCCCTTTTTATTTTTTTTTTTTATTTAACATTATTATTTTCTTTATCATTTTTACTAGAAAAAAATGTCCTCCGAACTTTGTGCACGATAGCCGAACTATTGGTAATCACTTTTTTTTAAATGTTACTTAATTTTCCCATATATTTTTTTTTTTGTTATTTATACTAGACTACAATATAAACACTTAGATTTTCTTAATAATTTGTCGATTCTCATTAATCTTAATCACATAAGAGTGGTGCGTTTGTCTTTTTTTAATTAAAACCGTTCAAAAATATAAGTAGTAAGGAAGTGCACTATAAAGTCAAATGCAGTTTTGAAATGCATTTTTTTAATTTTTTTCAATAACGGTATTTTATTATTTTTCAATGCCCAAAATGATGGTTAACGAGTCTATTTTTACATTAATTAGGATGAAAAATGTTGGTGGTTTAAAAGTGCATTATTAATGCAAATGCACTTTTAAAGTGCATTTTGCAAAATTTTAACCCTTTTAATTTTTTTTTTCTTACATACTCGAAAAATTTATAATTTTTGCTACAAAAAAATGTCTTCTGTTTTTTGCACGTTATGTGCACTAGTTTAAATATTTTTTTTTTAAGTTACTAATACTTATTTTTAATATATAATTTTTATTTTTTAAGTTATATTATATTTTAAGTTATAAAAACATGTTAAATAGGGAATACCGACAGTTGCAAATATTAATACACATATATTATTATTATTATTGTAAAAAAATTTAAGAAAAGAATATACAGTATTGGCCAAAACTAAAGCACCCCCTCAGCGATTTTTTTTTAGATCATAATTTTTTTCATAAAAACCCCACATTTAATGAAATGCTAATATTAATATCAATTAAAAATGCTAATAATATCAATGCAAACTATGTAAAAACAAAAATGCAATTTAAAAAAAAGAAAAATCCTTAACAAGTAAATTTTTTTTTTTTAAATAATAAAATATTGTAATTTGAACAAAAAGTAGTTTTAAAAATGGATTTGACACCTTTTACTACTTACATTTTTGAATTAGTATAAATAACAAAAAAAAAAAAATATGGTAAACTTAATAAATATTTTTTGTAAAAAAATTATTAAAACTAGTGCACATAACGTGCTCAAAAAACGGAAGACATTTTTTGTAGTAAAAATTATAAATTTTGCGATTATGCAAGTACACTCAAAAAAATAAAACTGTAAAGTTAGCAAAAAATTTAGTTAAATTTAACTAAAAAAACACCTGATTTTGAACCTACTAAATTTCTAGTTAATTTAACAAAAAATATTTAGTTAACTTTTCGTAGAATGAATGTAGCAAAAAAAAAAACGTAATTTTAACTAAAAATTCAGCTGAAAATTTCGTAACATTTTTTATACCCTCCACTTAGTGATAGAGGGTATATATAAGTTTGTCATTCCGTTTGTAACTCATCGAAATATCGGTCTGGGACCCCATAAAGTATATATATTCATGATGCCCGATCGATTTTAAGACATTCTAGCGATGTCCGTCTGTCCGTCTGTCCGTCTGTCCGTCTGTCCGTCTGTCCGTCTGTCTGTTGAAAATGCTGTAGCGGACAAAATATTACACAGAGATGACTGAAACTTAACATATTTGTTGGAAGTTCTCCGGAGAAGTTTGGTATTGCATTTGAGCGAAATCGGCCCAGCCGATCAAAAGTTATGAGTGAAAGTTTAATGACACCTCTTAAATTTTGAAAATACAAAATGCGTTTACACAGCTTCTACTTTACAGATTAAAATAAAATTTGGTACAGAATAATATTATACCATGTACAATGTCTGTGTAAAATTTTAGAAGAATTGGACAAAGGGGAGTGGCACCTCCCACATTAGCTTAGCATGCAAAATGCAATAACTCGGCTTCTGTTTAACAGATTCGAATGAAATTTGGTATAGAATGATATTTTAGCATGTCTGATCTCTATGTAAAATTTGGGCGGAATAGAAAAAAGGGGTGTAACACCCCCCATACAAACCTAGCATGTAAAATACTATAACTCAAATTCTGATTAACGTATGTAAACAAATTTTAACATGGAGTGTAAATATGGTCTTTGTGGCCTATATAGAAAATATGAGCAAATTTGGAGCAAAATTGGCACATTTAGAAGATGATTTATCTTGGCCTTTAATAAACATATTTAAATACATTTGAAAAATGTTGTTAATATTTTATTTTTTAAGAGTTATAACTCCAGTTTACTTAAATGCTTTTTTTTAATTTATCTGTTTTGGTTCTCGTTCTTTTAACATACCCGCTAAATTGTAAAACTTTTAATCAGTCTGTGGTATGATGGCTAGAGTGTTGGCTTTTCATTCATATGGTCGCAGGTTTGAGTCATGGTCGGGATGAAGTTTTTTTTTTTTTTTAACATGATAATGTTTTTAGGCTGGGGTCTAATTTTAAAAAAAGTTGCAGGACGCCACCTCAGTTTGACTATATAAGCTAACGATTAAACAAAAAAGAAAATAAGAATTATAGCTTTCATTTTATTACAACCGTAAACTTCGACAATAATTTAAAATAAATAAATAAAATAAAAAAAAACATAGTTCTGGTAGTGACACCTAGCGGCGCTAGGTGTCAATCGATTAACCAGTATTGCCATACCATATATCGCATTTCCAATTAGATTTGTTACCATCATCGCAAGTTTTTTCAAATAAAATATTACCACATGGCAATACTAACCAGTATATTTGAAAATCGAATATGAATCTACAAGCAAGAGAAACATAACAAAATTTAAATCAATATTTGAATAAGCTACGGTGGCCTAGCTGAGGTGAGCCAGACTGGAAAACGGAAGGCCCGGTGATCGAATCCCGTGATTTGTCAACTTTTTTTTTATTTAGTTTTTTTAGCTTGTACATTTCTTTTTGTTAGGGAAAAATTTATTTGCATTAATTCTTTATACTTTTTTATTTATTTATAAATCAAAAAAAAAAAATATATATTCAGATTTTTCTAAATTTTCTAGTTGTTTTTCTTTCTGAATTTTGTGATTTTTTCTGAATATATCTGCATTTTTCTGACTTATTTTTTGTATTTTCTGATTTGTTCTTACACTCAAAATAATAACTCTGTAAAATACATTGTAAAATGACTGCAATCTCAATTCAACAGATGTTTGACAGATTTAAAGAAAATACTTTGAATTATTTGTGACAAAAAACAAAGTTTTATTGGTTATATTACTTTAAACCTTTTAATCTTTATTTTACAGATAATTAACAGATATTTCTGCAAAAAAACAAGATTTTAGCAATATTTATTGTAACCAAAAACTAAGTTTTGTCTGTATTTTAAACATTAATTTCACAGAAAACATAAAAAAGAAAATTCCAAAATAAACTGCATTTAACTACAGAGTTCTTTTTTTTAAAAATTTTGGTTGCATCAAATACATTTTACAAATATATGTAAATTAACAGAGTTTTTCTTTGCGAAATGGTTCTTTGTTTAACCAATTTTTTACTAGAGACTCTGTAAATTAAAAGTTTTTTTGTCCAAAAAATTTTACAGAGTTTTATAGTAAAAGTCAAAAGACGCTAATATTTAACCAATATTTTACTATAAAGTCTGTAAATTAACAGTTTTTTTTTTTTTTTTGTAAAAACCATTTTACAGAGTTTTTTAGTAAAATTACCAAGTAATGTTGCTAGCTGGAAAAGTACGGTGAACTCTGTTAAATTAGCAGAGTTTTTCTGTAATTTACCAGAGTTATTATTTTGAGTGTAGTTTTCCAAATTTTTTGTAAATATTGATAAATTTGAGAAATTTCTTGGAGTTCTTTTTTTCTGAATATTTTTTAACCCTTACATATTTTTTTTTGCAAATATGTGAGGGTTATTCGTAAAAAGTTTTTATTAAATAAAACATTATCATGATTTAATTTTTTTGGGCAAGAGTACAAAACTCTGCGGCATTTTTTATTTATTTTTTAGCTTCAATATTTAGGGAATTCACATGGGTATCGTATTTGGTGTTGTATGTCCTATCTAAAAACAGGGTTGGTTAAACTTTAAATTAATAATACGACACTTACACGATATGACGATACAACATTTATACCTATGTTTTGTGTGCTATTTTCAAGTATGCTAACAAGAAGAGAATCTAAGAGAGAATTATCAAATGAGCGATAAATAATTTTTACCAACCCTGTTTTTGGATAGGACATACAACATATACAACAAATACGATACCCATGTGAATTCCCTAATTGTTTATAAAATTACAATTTATTAAAATCCCCTTAATAATTTATATTCGGCCTAACAATCTTTTGTATTCTTTGTCATTGGGTAAATGAAATAATTTTTGGAAAAAAAATTTATTTTCTACATTTTTTTTTATACCATCCACTCTTTATTTGTGTTTTGATTGTTCTTTTTTTTTATAATTTCTTGGATAAGTTCAATATCAAACACATTCAATATATTTATATTTTGCGTCCAATTCTTACAAACGGACAGACGATTTTTGCCTATTGACGATTTCTGGCAACACTGTAAGTAACGGTTAATTTTGTTAGCTTATAGTATATGTAGTATGATCCCTATAAAAAACTAGGAATATATTTTTAAACCTACCACTGGGTATACCTACCACTGGGTATACTTACCACTGGGTATACCTACCACTAGGTAAGTTATTTTAAGCATTGCTGTGTTATAATCAAACAAAATTGCGAATTTGACATGCATTTTTAATGCTGCCGGTGGTCTAATGGTAGTGTCGTCGGATATTAATTTGGGGGCACCAGGTTCGTCTCCCGGTTTGGCCGAGAGTATAATTTTTTTTTTTTTTTTCATTTGTTGCTTTTTTTTTAATTTTACCATTAATAAGTTTTTATTTTGAGTTACTTGATTTTTTTAATTTAAAAATTTGAAATAAAATAAGTTAATTAATTTTTTTTTTTAAATAAATTTTATTCATTAAGAATAAATTTTATAAATATTATTTTTACAAATCAAATCGATTTCAGTATTTTTATGTATGCCAATTGTGGGAAAACGTCAAAAATATTGTGCATAATATTGCGTCGTCTGTAGGTACCTTAATAAGCTAATTTTATCAATATTTCATCGAAAATGTGTAATATTTTACAAAACTATTCCAAACGATGCTAAATTAAATTGAGAAATTAATGGAAGTGAACATTTCGTTTCGTTTCGTTTCGTTTCGTTTTTTTTTTTTGTTTTGATGAATGTTAACAAATTGGAGCGGAAAGCGTTTTTCCGCAATTGTCCTCATAAAAATGGAATTGAATTAAAAACTTAAAAAATGCCTTGTCTTCCCCCTCCTTTTTACCCCCTAAATATGAATTTGGGCCGCTAAAAAAAATATGTGTCCCTTTATTTTTTCTGATCTACAAAATAAAACCAATTCCATAAAGATCCGCGGGTGACAATAGGGAGACGTTTTAATTAATAGTTAAAAACAACAACGTAGACGTCTAAACAACAACAAATGTAGTTGTTTTAACTGTCTTTTGTAGTGGAATCTACCGTTATAATTTTTTTAGTGTAGCAACTTTGATATACATATTCATATAAATTTAAAAAAAAACACGCTATTTTAACAGAAATGGTGTTTAGAGATTTTCCAGCCCTGGTAATGGGCAAAAAAATATTTTCTAAACACCATAGACACAGACTATATACAGACTAGACAGTAGAGTTGTAAAACAAAAATGGGTAAAAACTTAGCGATTTTAGAAGATACAGATCGGTTTTTAGCTGGTTTAAAGCATGGCAACACTTTCTACTAGTTAGAAGTGAGTAAAACAATAAAAGCCGTTCTACCTTTTTTTTCGTATGGCGTGTTAGAGAATAATCACAATTGGAGCGGGAAGCGGAAAAACGCAATTGTCCTCATAAAAATAGAATTGAATCTAGTTTGGCGGAAAAACTCGGCTGAATTTTGTTGTCATATAAAACGTATGTGAACAGTTGCGGAAAAACGCTTCCCGCTCCAATTGTGATTATTATCTTATATTGGTTTTCTCTCTCTAACCTAATTAGTAGAATAATTTTAAAAAAATAACCATATGGTTAAAGACTACTTTTTTGACACTTGTTATAATTGTCGAGTCTGTATTAATCTGTCCCATTGATATTAAATTTTTAAAGAACGTGCATTAGAAAATCGTATTAATTTATAAATACTGGGATACAGATGGAGGGTATTTAAAATTCGGCACGGCCGAATTTAACTTTTTTACTTGTTATTAGTTGAATTCAGCTAAACTTTTTGTAAAAAATTTTAAGTTTGGTAAACATTGGTTTTAAACACTACCCAGCAAAACTTTGGTAATGGGTAGTGATTATATAACACATTACCAGGTAATGTATATACCTTATTTGTAGCATTATTTTAGGATGTCTTACCAAACATTTGTTCCGCAACGTATTATTTTCAAGTGAAAAATAATGCATTACTAATAATTTGCTACGTAATGCATGATTATTGGAAAAAATTTATTTCATATTTATTATTTCTAAACATTAAATCATGGATGACTTATATTTGGTTACATTATGTATTATTTGAAAGTTTGAAATAATGCATTACTTATAATTGAATGCATAATGCATTAAAATAACATAAAAAATAATTATTTTATAAAAAAATGCATAAGTTTAAACTAGAGATGGGCTCACGACAGGAAATTTCTAACCACACACACTCACGAGCATATTTTATCTACTTACACTCACTTACAATCAGGTGAGTAAATTTAATACAAAATTACTTTTTCGCTACTCGTAACACCTTATATATTATCTTCTGGTATGCTATATTATTTCATTTCTCGTAGCCTATAAAATATCATATACTTTACACCTTACTCGTATTCTTCGTTATAAATTTATTACTTATTTTATACCTTACTGGTATTCTTTGTGATAATGTGGATGCATTACTTTGAGTCTCATCGCCTGTTAAAATCATCAATGCTGCAATGTATAAAATAAGAGATCCTATACCTTATTTTATACCTTATTTGGTAATCTAAGTTTTGCTGGGTAACACTTCACTTATTTTTTCTTTTTTTTCACAGCATTAAGTTCAGCTTAAGTAGGACTTATGAGATTTGCATAGGAGGCACACAAGAAATGTTTAAAATTTTTCACTTGACAAAAATGTTACAAAAAATCAGCAAATTTATTAGTAAAAATTCATAAACTCAGTTTTAAAGTCAACAAAAAAAATTAATACAAAATTTGTACAAAACTAGTATTTTCGTAAATTGAACTTAACTAGAAAAAGTAGTTAAAACGCTGATTTTAACTAAAAATTTGCTAAAAAGCCAGTAAACTCGAGTTAACAAAAAAAAATTGTTAACTTTACAGCTTTATTTTTTTGAGTGCAAAAGAAAAAATTAAAAGGGATAAAAGTTTTGCAAAATGTACTTTAAAAGTGCATTATTTTTTTTTTTTTTTAAAAAGAAACAACACTCAGGCAATGCTGCCTATCAATTACTAATGTAACCGTGATGTTTCTTTCATAAAGGGGATAGAAGAGAGATGAAGGATTTGAAAGATAGAAGGGCTTCAGTATGGCAACACTGTAATTGCGCGTGTTAATAATTTTGAGTACAGTTGTTGCATCGCCATCTGTTATTGATCTGGCGAATTATTTTTGAAGCTGTGTTTAATAGCCATTATTTTATTTTTTTACTTCGTTGACGTTTTAGTGCTATTTATCAACGAAGGAGGGTGCTGCGATAAATATTAGTTATAAATAGAAACTAATAAATATCTGAAAAAATTTTGTTCTGTTTTTAATTAAAAAAGACAAACGCACCACTCTTATGTGATTAAGATTAATGAGAATCGACAAATTATTAAGAAAATCTAAGTGTTTATATTGTAGTCTAGTATAAATAACAAAAAAAATAAAAAATATATTGAAAAATTAAGTAACATTTAAAAAAAAAAATGATTACCAATAGTTCGGCTATCGTGCACAAAGTTCGGAGGACATTTTTTTCTAGTAAAAATGATGAAGAAAATAATAATGTTAAATAAAAAAAATCCAAAAGGATAAAAGTTTCGCAAAATGCACTTCAAAACTGCATTTGCATTTAAAATGCACTTTTAAACCACCAACTTTTTCCATATTTTTAAATGTAAAAATTGACTAACGTACCATCATTTTGCGCTTTATTTCATAAAGATACAATAAGTACTTAAAAATATATAGCTGTTCAAATTTTGATTTTTTAAAAAACGACAATCGCGAATAAAATCGCGAATTTTTTAAATTCGTTGGATCTGATAAATGATATTTTTAAATGGTTCCATAGCGCTTGTGTGTACCAAATATAACAAAAATCAGAAGACCCTTGGTCAGAAAATGCGCAAAATTCAACGATTTCTCATGGAATTGATGATATATAAGTTTGTCATTCCGTTTGTAACTCATCGAAATATCGATCTGGGACCCCATAAAGTGTATATATTCATGATGCCCGATCGATTTTAAGACATTCTAGCGATGTCCGTCTGTCTGTCTGTGGACAATGCTGTCGCGGACAAAATATTGCACAGAGATGACTGAAACTTAACATATTTATTGGAAGTTCTCCCGAGAAGTTTGGTATTGCATTTGAGCGATATCGGTTCAGCGGTTCAAAAGTTATGAACGAAAATGTAAGCACACCTAAAAAATTTCAGTACATTCAACATAACCTAAAAATACAAAATGCTTTAATTCGGCTTCTGGTTGACATATGTCAACATAATTGAACACCAAATGGTATTTAAACAAGTACGAACATATTTTTTTGACAAAAAAAGAAAAAAATCGCGGATTTTTTTTACCAAAATTTTTTTTCGCGGAAATTTTTTTTCAAATTTTTTTTTTTTTTTTTTAAGTTATTTCCTTTTAAATAAAGTTTTTTGCAATAATCTTTTTGAAATTGTGGAGGGTATCACTACATTCGGAAAGGCCAAATTTAACTTTTTTACTTGTTTCCCTTTAATTTTCTACAAGTGTTTATTGAAATTACCCCGCTCAAATGTGGCAATGAGAAGTTTATGAAAAAACAACTGAAAAAGTTAAATTCGGCCTTGCCGAGTGTAGTGATACCCTCCACAATTTTAAAAAGGTTATTGCAAAAAACATTATTTAAAGGCAACTACTTAAAAAAAAAAACTTTTTGAAAAAATATTTCCACGAAAAAAAAATTTTGGTAAAAAAAAATCCGCGAGTTTTTTAATTTTTTTGCCAAAAAAGATGTTCGTACTTGTGCAAATACCATTTGGTGTCCAATTATGTTCACATATGTCAACCAGTAGCCAAATTAAAGCTTTTTGTATATTTAGGTTATGTTGAATGTACTAAAATTTTTGAGGTGTCCTTACATTTTCGATCATAACTTTTGAACCGGTGATTCGATATGCAATACCAAACTTCTCGGGAGAACTTCCAAAAAATATGTTAAGTTACAGTCACCTCTGTGTAATATTTTGGCCGTGTTCACTATTTCCACAGACAGACCGACAGACGGACATCGCTAGAATGTCTTAAAATCGATCGGGGATCAGGAATATATATACTATATGGGGTCCCAGACCGATATTTCGATGAGTTACAAACGGAATGACAAACTTATATATACCCTCTATCACTAAGTGGAGGGTATAAAAACCGTGAGAACATTTAGCGAGTTTATAAACTTAACCATTTTTTCATTCAAGCACGAATTAATTCACAAATTGAGTTAATTCTTCAATGGTCTGAATACAGCATATTCTATTGCTAATTTTACAAAAACAGTTTGTTGTACTTTTTTTTCAAGAAAATTTTCTACGCTTTTTTTTCAAAGTGTGAATTTAAACAAGTACACTCAAAATAATCACTGTTAAATTACAGAGATCCTCATGAGCCAGCAGAAAATCCCATAGATTTTCAACCAGCAAGATTTTTGTGTTATTTTACGAAGAAAACACTGTAAAATTATTTCAATAAAAAAAACTGTAAATTTACAGAAATATCCGTAAAATGTTGATAAAAGCGACCAGAATTTTACCAAAAAAATTTACAAAGTTTTAGTTAAGTGCATTTTATGAGTGCAAAATTTTACACAAAAACTCTGTAAATTTACAAAGTTTTAGTTAAATCCATTTTATGAGTGAAAAAAAAAATTCAAAAAAGACCGCTAAACGTTTTTTTTTTGTAATTTCTTGTTTAAATTCACTTTTTCAGTGGAAACTAATTTTTATTAATTTTCTTCGAATGTAATGTGCAAGAATAAGTTTTATGGATAGGTTATAACTTGACACAAAATAAAGGCAAATGCCATCATTTAAATGCGCTCGCTTAAATGTTTCGCACGCGAATGTTTAACATGTTAAAAAATTATTTATAAACTCGCTAGATGTTCTCACGTTTTATTTTTCATAAACTTCTCATTGCCAGCATTTTAGCGGAGTCATTTCAATAACCACTTTAGAAAATTAAAGGGAAATCGTATAAGAATACCTTGACTTTCTTATATATTTTTTTAATGCGCTTGGTATGGCTTTTACACAACGGTCACTATTTAATTCCTGATCAATTTCTCCTTATTTAATGTGCAAGTTGTGGTGACAATTGGGAAATGCCATCGTGTAAATTTGTCCGCTTTAATTCCAAATTGTTAATTTATTTTTTTTTATTTTTGTGTAAATTATGAGTTTTTAAGAGTACATCCAATTTTACACGACATCGTCGTAAAATTTACCAACTTTTATTGTTAGTTAAGACGTTTTTTAAAGAGGGGTTGTAAAATTATAGATGAAATTTAGTGTTTTGGTTACGAGAAAAAACAAAGTATTTTTCTCAAATCTGTATTAAAAAAAATCTGTTTATTATCTAAATAAAGATTACAAAGTAAACAGTAAAATTACAGATAAAATTTTGTTTTTCGGTCACAAGAAAATACAAAATATTTTCTTAAAATTCGTATTTCAGCAGATAAATTTGTCAAATATCTGTCGAATTGAGATTAAGTCATGTTGCAGAGTATTTAACGAAGTAATTATTTTGAGTGTAAAAAAGTTAATTTTGACTTGGCCGAATCTATGAATACCCTACACAATGCACTTTTTAAAGGATACTTAATATTCTAGCGTGAAAAATAATGAAAAATTTTTATTTGAAACATTTTATTTTGGGTAAAAAACTTTTTTTTTGTAATTTTTGTAAAAAAAAGAAACATATATGCCAAACTTCAGAAGCCTCCGTAAAGTCTTTTAAAAGTTAGCGTGTTTTTAACAGACGGACGGACGGATTGTCTTAAATTTGATCGAGGATCATGAATATATATAGTTTATGGGGTCCTAGACCAATATTTCGAGGTGTTATAAACGGAATGACAAATTAATATATACCCTCTATCACTAGAGTGGAGGGTATAAAAAATAATTAATGAAATTATAGTCGGTCAAGACCGACCATAAAATACCCTACACCAGTGTTTCCCGGAAAACAAACCTGTAAAATACTTAAGTATTTATTTACTTATATTGTTTTTTTACAAGTATTTTTGTATTTATACTTGAACATTTCAAGTATAAGTATTTTTAACTTACTTGAAAATATATTTAAGTAAGTAAAAAAATACTTGTACTTAAAATATTCAAGTACAAATATTTTGTATTTACTTGACGAAAAGTTCAAGTAAGTAAGTATATTTTTACTTGCAACAATATTTGTTGAAATAAAATACTTAAACACAAATTTGTTTAAGTAAAATAAATAGAAAATTTTCTTAAAGTGAAAAAAACAACAAAATGTTTTAAAATTAAATTTGTAAACAAAAATGTTTCCAAATAAAATATTTAAGCAACATGTTTACAAACAAAAATTTTGGTCAAATTTAGAAATAGGTCTCGTTTGTTCATCAACCACTAATTAGGCGGGAATAAAATGACACTATAACCTAAAGGATATCATGAAAACCATAAAAGCACCACTCATTTTGTACAAACAAAAAACAAAAGATCCCGCAGCAGAATTAACATCCCCGCTAACCCCAGCCAAAATTGACCCATTTCCGGGCCGACAATCAACTTAAACCCACTGGGAAAAAACGCACTCTCCGATGAGCATATAAAAGCTTATGCAGATGATTAATCATTTCAGTAGTTAAGACCGTGCGGCTTTTTTATTAGCGCTCTTTTTTAGACGTGGCAGCAAAAATGGCAAAAAATCATGTTTGTGGAAATTTTTAGCAGGGAATTGTGGTGGGAACGTTTTAGAAAAAAGGTTGGTGGCAAAAATGAAGTTAGGTATTACATTTTACCCCTCTAAAAGGCGCCATGAAAGCGGTAGGAGCAGATCTAATAAAATAAGTTTATAGAAAACAACAAAATTGTACGGTGTATTGAAGATAGAGGGGTGGTTTGTTGTGACCAACCCTCCAGAAATTCGGGAACGGTAATACAATCGATTTCTCTGGGGGCATCCTTGAGACAGAGCGATGGAAGTAAATTTCATTTTTTTGTTGTTTTGGGCGACCTATTAGCGAGTGGAGATAGGGTGTAGGTTTGCTCAGTAAAAATGCTTTGATGTAACAAATAATGGAGGTTGGTCTTGCATTTCTCCCCTCTATGAGCCACTCTGTGACATTTGTGGAATACATATTCGTGTTTTTTAATCCTTCGCCTTTTTCTCCAATTAGATGTCATACGCATAATGCATGTAGTTGCTGCAGGCTCTTTTAAAAACGCGATCAGAAATTAAAAAATAAAGAAAATCGCAAAGAAAACTAATATTATGTAAAAAATTGAATTTAAATTATTTTTTTTTTTTTTGACAATCTCATAAAAGCAATATTTATGTTTATTATTTCCAAAAATTGTTGCTCAATTTTTTTATTTGAACAAAATGTTTATCAAGTATTTTACTTGATCAAATTTTGTTTCAAGTAAAAAATACTTGAAAATACTTGTACTTGAAAATTTCAAGTACAAGTATATTTGTACTTACTTGAAAAATAATTCAAGTAAGTAAAAAATATTTATACTTGAATATTTCAAGTACAAATATTTGTATACTTACTTGAAAATACTTGAATTCAAGTTTTTTACAGGTTTGCCGGAAAATACGACATAAATTCAAACACGTGCCGATTGGATCTATTTTTTGTCAAATCGTTAAAAAGTGCACCCAAAAAATTTTGTAGTTGATTACAACTTAAATATCAACTATTTTGTAGGTGAATTGCCACCAACTACAATTTAGTTGATTTTCTTAAGTTGCTGATAACTACAAATAAACCAAAATAAAAAATCAACTACATTAGTCGTTACTAATACCAACGTTTAGTTGATTTCAACTTATATTTAACATATTTAAAAAAAATTGCTGAAAACAACTACATAAACAGTTGAAAACAACATAAAATAGCTAAATCTAACGACCAAATTAATTTTTTAACCTTTAAATACCTTTTTAGTTAGTGATAATTATTAAATTGTTGAATTATAGTTGATTGCTAATTAGAATAAGGTAAATATTTTGATTTTATTAAAAAAATGGCAATTTGGAAGTTTTCGCAGATTTTATTTAAGTTAATCAAAAGTCTTATTACAGTAATTCAGAATTTGAGAGTTTTTCTACTAGAAATACTTTCAAAAAAAATTCTCAAGAATAATTCTCAGATTCTGAGACATTTTTTTGAGAATTTTTCTATAGAAAAAATGTCTCAGAATCTGAGAATTTTTCAATAGAAAAAATGTCTCAGAATTTGAAAATTTTTCTATAGAAAAAATGCCTCAGAATCTGAGAATTTTCTATAGAAAAAATGTCTCGGAATCTGAGAATTTTTCTATAGAAAAAATGTCTCAGAATCTAAGAATTTTTCTAAAGAAAAAATGTCTCAGAATCTGAGAATTTTTCTGTAGAAAAAATGTCTCAGAATTTGAGAATTTTTCTGTAGAAAAAATGTCTCAGAATCTGAGAATTTTTCTGTAGAAAAAATGTCTTAGAATCTGAGAATTTTTCTATAGAAAAAATGTCTCAGAAACTGAAAAATTTTCTATAGAAAAGATTTCTCAGAATCTGAGAATTTCTCTATAAAAAATGTCTCAGAATCTGAGAATTTTTCTCTAGAAAAAATGTCTCAGAATCTGAGAATTTTTCTATAGAAAAAATGTCTCAAAATCTGAGAATTTTTCTATTGAAAAAATGTCTCAGAATCTGAGAATTTTTCTATAGAAAAAATGTCTCAGAATCTGAGAATCTCAGAATCTGAGAATTTTTCTATAGAAAAAATGTCTCAGAATCTGAGAATTTTGCAATAGAAAAAATGTCTCAGAATCTATAGAAAAAATGTCTTAGAATCTGAGAATTTTTCTATAGAAAAAATGTCTCAGAATCTGAGAATTTTTCTATAGAAAAAAAGTCTCAGAATCTGAGAATTGTTTAATAGAAAAAATGTCTCAGAATCTGAGAATTTTTTTATAGAAAAAATGTCTCAGAATCTGAGAATTTTTCTATAGAAAAAATGTCTCAGAATCTGAGAATTTTTCTATAAAAAAATGTTTCAGAATGCGATAATTTTTTTATAGAAAAAAAATATCTCAGAATCTAAGAAAAAATGTCTTAGAATTGGAGAACATTTCTATAGAACAAAATTTTAGAATCTGTTAACATTCTACATAGAAAAATTATCAGATTTTGACTTATTGTTCATTCGAAATAATTTTACAATCTGTGCTTTTTTTTGTAGACAAATTATTTGATTCTGCGACATTTGATCTATAGAAAGAATTTCTGAAGTTCCAAGATTTTACTAAAGTGGATTAAAAATCTTAAAGCGGCAAATTATCTGGTTAATAAACAAAAGTCCACTGAATTTTTCTCTGCCCCCGATCTACAGAATTTTTCGCTTCCAATTTTTAATTTTTCTTTGTTGCTGCTTTGAGTCTTCCGAGATTCATCTGCATTCGCCATATTTCTGTAAACAAACGCCTTCAATAATTTATTTAACATATTACGCATTTAGAACTTACCAGTTATATCGTGAAACATCTAGATTGTTTAACTTTTGCAAATTTGTTTAATAATACAAAATTACATACATAAAATTTAAAAGGAATTAATTTTCGTTTGGCAGTTTTTTTTTTAATTTCTGATTGTCAATATCAAATGAAAAGAAAATTAAAAAAAACAGGGTAACTAAAAATAATTATTTTTAACGAAGTTAATAGTTGGTAGCGATTACAATAGTTATTTGAATTATTTTTATTTCAACTATAGAAATCCTTAACTACACAACTACAAAATTTTTTGGGTGTGTAAATATTTGTTACCAATAAACCTTTTTAACTGAATATCGGGTATAATTTTCATATGGGGACTAATTGTAAGCCCAAATATGGTCCAATTTAAAAACAAATTTGATTATTATTGGTTATTCAATTAAACACACAAACAAAATTTTAATAAAATATTTTCGATTTTCATGAAATTTGAAAGATTTGTGTGAATATCGGGAAAGTGGTTTGTATAGGAGCTACAAGAAAAACTGGTCTGATATCTTTAAATTTAAAATGGTGATTTGTGAATGCAAAGCACGTTTACTTGCCAAATTTCGAAAGGATAAATATTTATTACAATACGGTTATTAGAGTCATTTTAGTCAAATTTAAACGGGATGTTTGTATCTGGTCTTTCAGTAGGCTTCGTCCTTGGGTCAAGAGAATCTTAAGTTTCAAATTTCAGCCAAAGCAGTTTATAATTGCGAGCTGTATCGTGTTTACACCATTACATGGTCTGACAAGCAGACGGACGGTCAAACAGACAGACATTGCTAAATGGACTCAAAAAGTGATTCTGGGTCTAGGACCAATATTTCGGGTAGTTACAAATATTAGCACAAACTCTTTATACCCAGTACCACAGAGTCGTGTAGGGTATAAAAAATATTATAGCACATTCAGACTAGCCTCGAAACCCCGTTGAAAATACATATTTTAATTTTGAAAACTTTACCGTTCACATTCGAAATTTTTGACACTTATTACGTTTTCAGAATTCACCGAAAAAAACTTGCGATCAAACCGGCATTAAACCCACACAATAAATTAAATTACGCGTTTGTTTACAATATTTTATATATTTTTTTTGATTTAAGCTTTTTTTTATGAAAATATTAAAATATTTTTAATTTTTTGTTTTTGACACTTTCTTTAATTTATTTTCTTTTATGAAATTTAAAAGGTTTCGATCGTATATTCGTTGAAACCTCATAACAAAAAGGTTTTAATTTGTAGGGGAAAATACGTATTTTCAAATGAGGTTTGGACCGAAACCTGGTTATACGGGGTTTCGATGCCAATGTGAATGCACTATTATAAATATTCAGAGTCCTGCGATTTTGTCCGGAGATATTTATACCCTACACCACTCTGTGGTACAGGATATATTGAGTTTGTGCTGATGTTTGTAACTAGAAATAATGTTGTTTGTAACTAGAAATATTGGTCCTCTAGACCCATCTTTAAACATACTGATCGACTTAGAATCACTTTTTAAGTCGATTTAGCGATATCCGTCCTTCCGTCTGTCCATGTAAACCTTGTATGCACGATACAGGTAGCAACTTTTATTCGATAAATTGAAATTTAAGCTTCTATTGACTCAAGCCTATTGGCATTAAAAAAATCGGTCCATGTTTATACCTACACTCAGAAAATTATGTAAGTTACTACATGTAAGTTGTTTGTATATTTTACAGTAGTTAGTTGTTTTCAACTACAAAGTCAGTTATTTTTGTATGAAAAATATCAAACAACTATTTCTGTTAGTTATTTTAAGTCGTTTTTTTTTAATAACTAACAAAAAAGTACTGTAATGTAGTAACAGTTATTTAAAGTAGTTAATTTTATTTTTTTTATTTCTCAAAAATTTTCAAAGTTTTTTCCAAAAAAAAAAAAAAATTAGTTTTTTTACTTTTTTTTAAACAAAAAACTTGAAAAAAATTTGGTCTTCAATTTTTTTTCTGAAAAACTTTTTGAAAAAAAAATTATATATTGTTTATTTTTACTACATATTAGTTGTTTTGACTACAAATGTTAGTAATTTTTACTACATAAGTCAGTTGTTTTTTGTCAGTTAAAATAACTAACATTGTTAGTTGATTTAACTGAAAAAGTAGTTGACCCCAAAACAACTTACAAAGTAGTTATTTTAACTGACATTTTCAGTTGATTTTACTAACATAATTTTTTAAGTGTAGCCTAGTTAAGACCTATACAAACGTCCCTTTTAAATTTACCTTAATGGTTCTAATAAATATTTAAATAGGTAGCCTTTCGAAATTTGGCACGTAAACGTATTTCGTATTCATTAAACATCAATCCAAATTTGAAGGAAATTGGACCAGTTTTAGTTGTTGTCCCCGATATTGAGATAAATCTCTTAAAATTCATGAAAAAAATTAATATTTGCTTAAAATTTTGTTTGTAGGTTTTTAACGTGTACTTTTGTAGTGTTATCAAACTGATTATAATTTAATGATTTTTGGACTTAGTCCCATATAAAAAATTTGTCCAATATTCAGATAAATCGAGGAATTGGTAACAAAAAGAAGCCTGTTTTACTCAAATTTGGTTTTTGCGTGTTTGCTATAGTATTGACTAGGGTGGCTCGTTTTTGGGCTTTTCTCTCTGATCAAATTCTAATACCCGCCAAAAGTGTCGGTGCCCTAAGGGTAACTCACGTGCAAAATATCACTCCGATCAGAGTTTATCTTCTGTCTCCACTTTGAGCCTCAAAATAGGGGTTTTTGCAAAAAAAGGACTTTTCTTAAAAACAAAAAAAAAAAATAAGTTTTGTTATTAAAATTATTAAAAAATTATTTTTGTATAATATTTAATCGTAAATACTTAAATATGAAATTTAAAGATTTTACGATATCATTAACCCGTTCAAACTTGATACCAAAAAAATGGCTTGATTTTGTGGGCGTTCTCAAAACACATTTTTTCAAAATTTGAAAATTTTATTAAAAAAAATTTAAAATATATATTTTTTTCTTTCTGTATTCATTAAGAACACCTTGGAGAAGAAAAATGTGAAATATGACGGATAGCCGTCGGACCACTTTTCGGGAATCGTGGGGGGAAGTTAGCGGATTTCAAGGAAATGTTGGTGTTATCAATAATTTGGATTAATAAAATCTTATAAATTTAATTTTTGGGCAAATTAACAGTTTTTTGCGGTCGTGGTATTCTATTCAATAACTTCAAGTCTTTCATGAAATCTTACCGATCTAGGACGTCTTTAATTTTGAAATTTTGAAAAAAGGTGTTTTGAGAACGCCCCCAAAATCATGCCATTTTTTTGGTATCAAGTTTGAACGTGTTAATGATAACGAAAAGTCTTTAAATTTCATATTTAAGTATCTACGATCAAATATTATACAAAAATAATTTTTTAATTATTTTACTAACAAAACTTGATTTTTTTTTTTTTTTAAGAAAAGTAATTTTTTGCAAAAACCCCAATTTTGAGGCTCAAAGTGGAGACAGAAGATAAACTCCGATCGGAGTGATATTTTGCATGTAAGTTACCCTTAGGGGACCGACACTTTTGGCAGGTATTAAAATTTGATCAGAGAGAAAAGCCCAAAAACGTGCCACCCTAGTATTGACACACCAAACCGCTAAGACCCCTAAACTTGTTTTGACATTCTCGGTTTTGATAGATCAGGTCAATATTAAGAGATATTTTTTAAGTTTGTGATTTTGAAGCGATTTTTTTTATTGGTTTTTAAGGAAAATAAAAAAAATCAGAAAATAATTTTTTTTCTTGCCTAAACTGATCGGACATTATTGTTAGAGTAAAGTCTTACTAAAAAAAGTAATTTTAAAATATTTTTTATCGATTTTCCTAGGAAAATATTATTATAAAAACTCGCTTGAAAATCGAAAAACTTTAAAACAAAATATCTCTTGATTTTGACCTTGCAAATGGACAAAGCCACTTTTACAGTTTTCAACGTATTTTCCAAAAACTTTTTTATTTTCTTTGTATCATTTTCTTTGATCAAACTTGAAATGTAAACTGAGAAATAAATTAAAAAAAATAAAAACTTTTTTTCTGAAATTTAGAAGAATCTACTTTTTTTTAAATTTCGGTAAAATTGAAGCAGATCGTTGATAAATCGAATAATAGCTTTTAAGGCAATAATCAGATCGAAAAATATTGATATAGGATGTATGAAGTAGAGATGTGCGCGTGAGTGATCTTTGACTCACACTCACTCACGCTCACTACAGGAATTTTTGAATCACGCACACTAACTCACGAGCATATTTTTTCTACTCACACTCACTCACAATTACGTGAGTAAATTTAATATAACTCACACTCACATTGACTCACACTCACGAAACACTTATTTATACAAAAAAAAAAATCAGAACTAAAATTTGAAAAATCTTTCAAAATTTTCAGCAAAATTTAAAGTTCAGCGAAATTTTAATTTTTTTTTCTTTTTTCGGGACGAAATATTAAATTGAGCCATATTTTACAATTTTTTGTTGCTTTTTTTGGCACTCAAGGAAATAAGAAAATAAAATAAAATAAATCACGCAAACTCACGCAAAAAAATCGACTCACGCACAATCACTCACGCAAAAATCTTACTCACGCACACTCACTCACGCAATTTTTTTCTCACCTCACAATCACGTGAGTAAAATTGAAATCAGTCACATTCACGCGTGATCACGCGTGAATCACGCTCTAATCTGCTCATGTGCCCATCTCTAGTATGAAGCATTAAATTGCCTTTAATGAAATCCACCGATTCCAGAGATATTTTTGTTTAAGTAAAACCACTGTTTTAAAAAGTTTAAAATTTAATAATTTGGCAATATGTATCTCGAAAACTGTTCTACTTTTGAAAATTTCGACTTAATTTTTTATGGGAAATAAATGTTTAAAATCGTGGGTCAAAATCAGCTAGAATGTCAAAAACTTGCACTGTGCAGCAGTGTGAAGTTAGTTTTACTATAGGGCTGCACACCATGGAGCTTAACGCAAGCTACCATAAGAAAAGTTAAAACATTCATCAACAAATGTCTTTGACAAATCTTTTACATACACTGGCCAAACAGGATTTCAAATAAAGCCAAAGATCAAACTCCTTGCACGTTCACATAGAGGTTTGCAGACGAAATTGGACGTGGATGGTCATTAGGGATATAACCAAAATAGGAACCTATCATAATCGTATGGGCAATTTTATACTGATAACAAAAAACGTTACCCGGGGACATTTTGGTCCAAAAACCTTCGGCACCGATTGCAATTTCTAAAACACCATAAATTTACATTTTTTTATGTTTTATGGTGGGATTCCTTCCCATTTGTCGTTTTAAGTACAACAAAAATAAAACAATAACAAATTTATAAAATGGTTTTCGACACTAGAAATACGGGTTTTCCGAATAATAAAAAAAAAATATTAGCGAAAACTTCATCGCGATCGGTGCCGAACCTTTTTTAACATTCGCGAAAAAAAGAACACACATTTCTTCTTGATTTTTCATGTACTTTCTAAATATGATAGGTCCTTTTTGATATTTGCAAAAAAACGCAAATGGTTATATCCCTAATGGTCATATATTGCGAAGACCACATACAGAAATTGCCAGAACAGCCCTATTTCGGAACCCCCGCTAAGGTGGTTTATTATCGATTTTTTTGGAAATAATTCGGCCATTCAGTAAGTACTGGACGGATAGCAGTTAATGTTTATAAACCGGTGAACCGAAAAACCGGTTTTTTTCAAAAATACTTGAAATACTTGACCGATTTAAAAAAATATAACCCTATTTTTTTTGATATCCAAGCGTTTAAATCAGTTCCGGATTATTGCCAAAAACAGGATTTCATCTGACGGGCATACAGACAGACGGGCATGGACATCGATGATCATAAATATATATACTTTAAGGGGCCCTAGACCAATATTTTGATGTGTTACATACGGAATGACAAATTTATATATACCCTCTATCACTAGAGTAGAGGGAATAAAAATTAAACAAATTGTCTTTTTGGGATTTTTAAAAAAATTTCCGGATTTGGGCGATTTTTGCCATAAAGTTTATTTCTGTTTTTTATGATTTAACAAAATTTATTTTTTTTAAATGAAAATATTTTTTTTTTAAGAAATCTGAACAAAATTGAATTTTGGCGATATTTTACATCCGATTTGGCGACAAAGCCAAAAAAAGTTTGGCAACCCCGTTAATATGGCGAAGCAAAAAAACGGACACACACACACATGCTATGTACATAAAGATAACTATCAATGAGAACTTTTTAAGATATTTTTTTTTATTATTTCTTAAAGAACTTTTTTAAATTAAATTTAGATATTGTTTTACATATTTTAAAGTTTTTTTGTAAAGATTTTTTTTCCTTTTTCTCAATTTTTTTTTTCCGTTTTCGCTCTTATGTATCTACACAAAATATGAGTTAATTTAGGGTTATGTTAAAAACAACTAAGAGTTTTTTCAGAAATTTACTCATAACTTTTAATTACTTAACCGATTTCAAAAAAAATTACATCAGGTTCTGCCTAGGAATATTACGCAACTTTTGGTACCCCAAGCGTTTAAATCGGTTCCGGATTATTGCCAAAAACGTGATTTCAACAGACTGACAGACAGACGGACGTCGCTAGATCGACTTAAAATCGATCAAGGATCACTTATGGGGTCCTAAACCAATATTTTAATGTGTTACATACGGAATGACAAACTTATATATACCCTCTATCACCCACTCTGGTGATACTCGAGGGTATAAAAATCGATAATAAACAACTGTGCATTATAGAATGTTGTTTCGTAAGCCCGATATTATACCAACACAACATATTTGGTAAGGTTGGCAATTTCTGCCTGGGCGTGAATACGATATAATCCCAGTCGGCAAAAAAATCCACACCTGACATACTGCTGACTCTCCCTTTATAAAATTGCTGACATCTTCATACAATTTTTCAAAATGTCATCAATGACATGTCAGCAGTTGGTCAGCGGTTGTTTAAACGAATTGTTCAAGGCCAACGATACTGGTGGACACTGCTGACCAACTGCTGACATGTCATTGATGACATTTTGAAAAATTGTATGAAGATGTCAGCGATTTCATAAAGGGAGAGTCAGCAGTATGTCAGGTGTGATTTTATTTTTCCAACTGGGATGTACACAGAAAATAAAATCGTCAAATTTAAATCAACAAACAGCAATTGTAAATCAACAAAACATGATATCAACCAAACATTTAGTAAAAACGGACGCCTGTTAGTCTATAATACAAATCTTCGATTTTGTTTTCAACAAACTCAGTCAAGTAATTTTATTTCAAATTATTTTATCATGTCAACAAATATTTTTTGTGTTTGTTGAATTTTTTTGTTGAAAACAAAAATAAGATTTTTTACGTTTGTCAGATCAACAAATTGTGTTTGTGTTTGTTGAATTCCTTTGTTGAAAAAAAAATTAAGATTTTGTAGGTCAAAAAAATTTGTCAATACAAATAATAGTTAAAGAGAACTATTATGCTGAATTCACAATGACAGAGTACTCTGTGCCAGAGAGTGGATTTTGTTCCTTTCTCTTTCGCACTCACACATTTTTTTTTACAGAGTACTCCGACATTGTGTCGGAGCCTTTACAATCTTATTTATCAATTCTTTTTCCAACAATCCAAATTTACAAACGTTTGTTGATATTACAAATTTCCGTATAGGAGCACTTTCAGTGAAAAAATTAATTGTATTCACAAATATGGGGGTCAGTCAATATAACAATTCGTTTTTTTCTGTGTACCTAAATTGATTTTTAGTATGGATTTGGTACTATGTTCCACGCAATATTACATGATGTATTTAAACAAAGTGTCAAAGTAATATTGACCATAATAATTTAATTTTTTATTTACATGTGTTGTAAAAATGTTGTGAATATATTTTATGTAGTTTTTTTTATTCTATTTCCGCTCAAATGTATGCCAAACGGACAACGACAATGACCTTGAATATTAAATAGAAATTTCGGTCAACTAAATTATTGACATTTATGAATAATATATATTGGAAATGATCAGGGATAGGACATTCATGCTAACGCATGTATTTTTTTATGTTATCCTAAGAACAACAAAAACTTAGGGCAAAAAGTAATCATAAACAGCCCAAAAAAAAAAGTTCTGATCCAGAAACTAGACCAACTATTCCTTATGTATTTTGGCCTTTTTAATTCAATTTCGGCATCAGAATTAAATTCTATCTAACTTACAAGGGGCCGGGCATTGCCTGTACATTTTTTTTTAATACAAGCTGATATTGTATACTTTTTTAAAATCCACAAAACTAAACCCAACTTTAACTAACTTAATATTTGTGGCCTATTAAATGCGGAAATTTTACAATTTTGGACCCTTTTTATAAAATTTAAACTGTTGAACAAATTCATAATAATTTGCACTGCCAAGAATCTGAACACAGAATTATACAAAAAAAGAACTTGATTTAGTAAAAATGAGAATTTTTTATTTCAAATCGCATCCAAATTTTTCTTACGCGTACCGTTTTTGAAATATTGGCATTTGAAAAACTCGAACTCCACTGTTAAGCACTTATTTTCTTTATAAATCACACTAAAATTTTCAAACGCGAATATCTCGAAAACTGAATATCTCAAAAACGGTACGTGGCCACGGGACCACGCGTGGTAGAAAAATTTGGAAGCCAGATTTGAAATCAGGAGACATTTCACTGGAAGCTTTTTGTTGTCGAACAGTGTTATTAAAAATATTTGCACATAATTTTATAAACAAAAAAAATTTATTTATACAGTCAACTCGGTTATAATGAACTCGGTTATAACGAATTAATTCCAAAGTCCCGAAGTTTTGGCAACAATTTTCTCACAAATACTTCTTTTACAACGAACTCGGTTATAGCGAATCCTCGGTTAAAACGAACTACTTTTTATGGTCGCACGAACACAATTTCATGTAAATTTACCTTTTTATAACGAACTCCCATAAATATTTTAAAATTTGCGCCAATTATGTCACAAAAACAAAAAGTTAGAAGTTTTTGGTGAATATGTACTACAATTTTGATAAAATTTATTTATATTTTTACGTCCAAATTCATAAAAAACAAAAGCGTTTTATAACAGGTTTATTATTCGAATTTCAATACAAAATTTGTTTTATAAACCTGTTATTAGCCTCTTTTAACTTTTATGAATTTGAAGGTTAATGAGAGGGAAAAAAGGGAAGTGAATAAGAAAAGTAAATAACCTGGATTTTTTCTATAAAAAATGTTTAAGAATCTCAAAATTTTTCTAAAGGTAAACTGTTTTGGAATATTAGAATTTTTCTATATGAAAAAATTTTAGAATTTTCCTGTAGGAAAAATTTGAGAATTTTTCTTTAGAAAAAAATGAGAATTTTTTTTAGAGTTTTTCTTTAGGAATAATTTGCGAATTTTTATAAAGGAAAAACCTTTGAATTTTTTATGGAAAAAATCTGAAAATTTTTCTATTGGAAAATTTTATTATATGAACTCTTTAATAAAAAAAATTTCTTAGAATCTAAAATTTTTTCTAAAGCAAAAATGTCAAGGAATGTTAGAATTTTTCTGTACGAAAAAGTCTCGGGTTATTAAAAATTTTCTTTAAAAAATACGAGACATTTTTTGGCGAACAATTTTGAAATTTTTCTATTGGAAAAATTTGGGTATTTTGCGATAGGATAAAAATTGAGAATTTTTCTTTAGCAATAACTTGCGAATTTTACTTAGAATTTTTCTATATGAAAAATCTGAATTTGTAAATATTTTTTATAACAATTCTCAGAATTTTCTGTAGGAAAAATCTCCGAATTTTCTGTAGGAAAAATCTGATAGTGTTTCTTTAAAAATAAAAACTAAGAAGAAGATGGATAAAAAAGAAAAAGAAATAATGTGAAATTTTATCCAATAATTAAAAAAAATTCTATAGATAAAAAGTTTTTGAATATTATTGTTGGAGTTTTTTTTTTTAATAAAATGTATCGAAATCTTTAATTTTTGTAATGAAAAAATAAGAAAATTTTCTTCAGGAAAAATTTGACAATTTTTCTATAAAAAAAATATGTTATTTTCAAGGCTATTTTATTAGAAAAAGCTAACCTCTTTTCTGTATGTAAAAATTCTTAAAATCCTAAAAAAATCTCAGAATTTTTCATTAAAAAAATGTCTGATCTAGGAAAAATTACTAAGAATCTGAAACTTTTTCTATAAAAAAAATGCCTCAGAATCTTAGACTTTTAGGAAAAATGTCCCGGAATCTTAGACATTTTTTCTAAAACAATTATTAAATTGTTTATTAAGCAAATAAAAAACTCACAAATATGAGACATTTTTTTTATCAAAATGTCTGAGATTTTTTCTAGGATTTTAAGAATTTTTTTCTTGTTTGAGAATCTTAGACTTTTTCTAAGGAAAAGTGTCTTTCTATAAAAAAATTTCTCAAAATCTAGGAAATTGCCTCAAAAAATTTAAAAATTTTTCTGTAGAATTGAAAATTTTGACGTAGAAAGAACGTTTCGGTATTTTATACTTTTTCCATAGAAAAATAAAATAGAACAAAATATTTTAAACCTTAAAAGTTTTCTATGGGAAAAAAGTCACTAAATCTGAGAAGTTTTCTTAATATATGAATTTTTGGATGGGAAAATTGTCTAAGAATCTTAGAATTTTCTATGTGAAAGTGAAACAGAATATGAAAATTTATCTATAGCAAGAACTTCATAAATTCTGAAAGCTTTTTTGTACCAAAATGCCTCAGAAACTCTGAATTTTTCTATTAAGATAATGTCTTCAAATCAAATTACTCAGAAAAATTTCAAAATCAGGAAACGTTTCTGGAATAAACATGTCTCTTATCTAGGTTTCTAAGTATAGGAAAATGCGTTAGAACCTGAGACTTTTTGAGGAGATATTTTTCAAAATATCAACCATTTTCTTAAGCTCTTAAATCTTTTCTATATTTCTTCCATAGAAAAAATCATAATAAACAAACACTAAAAAACCTTAACAAATAATTCAAATCCGACCTGAGGTACCTGCAAAAAAAAATTCCCCCCCACCCCAAAACCCAAGAGCTGGATCCGCGCCTGTATAGCGAACTTCGCTTATAACGAACTGTTTTTATTGGTCCCTCGGAGTTCGTTATAACCGGGTTTGACTGTACTTTAATACCTTATGTTGAAGGTTTAATTCTAAAATGTTTAATTATAAAAGATTTAAAACTGCTAATAATTGCTTGCACAAAATTCTTATTTTTTCCCTTTTTCAAATACAGCAATAATTTGCTAACTTTAACAGCTCACTAAAAAAAAATTAAATATAATCGATTGATTTTGATAATAAGTGCTGCAGAATTTTATCTACTTTTACCTTATAACAAATTTCTTAACAAAAACTTCATATCTAAATTTAAATTAATCGCTAATTTGGTACCATTTGAAACCCAAAGTTAAAATTAAAAAAAAAAAAAAACGTTTCAGAATTTTTTATTTTGGACTCCCCAGCCCACAGTGGGAGACTTGGTACTTTGTTTTGTAATAATTCAGCGATTCAGTAAATACTGGACCGATTTCCATTAAATTTACAGTGGTCATAACTAACGTATTTTTAAGCTTAAGTTTGGAAGTTGGAGCCCAGCGGTTGAACGGGGAGGCAGCAGAACCCCCGAAATTAGGGTACCTACGAACACTTTAAACACTTGCCGTTTTTTGTTTTTCAGATGCTTTAAAATGTAAATAGCTTACAACACGAAAAGCTAATAATCCCCGCCATTAAAATAAGCGTAGCAAAAAAAATTGCAAAAATCTGTTTTTTGGTAATTGTTAGCAAACAAATTGGAAATTGGGGGATTTCTTTCATAAAATCTTTATATAGTCACCTAAGATGCAAAAGGCCCTAACTAACAAAAAATTCAAAATCAGTTTTTTTATTGGTTTTGGATTATTTTATCAACATACACGTCTCCACAAAAAATTAGGGCTGCATAATAAAAATTAGCGATTTTATAGCCAAAATTAAAAAAACATGTGATTTGGGCAATCCCCAATTTACGAAACTAAACAAAATACCTTTTTAATATTTTTGATTTATGTATGTATTTTAATTCATATTTATCAAAAGAACGTCCTCACAAAATTTTAGCCGAATTCATTATAAAACAACAAATAAGATTTTAATTTTAAGGGGAAACTCCCTTAGGAAGTGTAGCAATAATGAGAGTCGGTCTTACATTTTAACCTTCTAGGAGATACCATGTGAGGGGTAGGAGCTGATATTCTAGAAAAAAATATATATAAAACAAGTAAGAAAATTGTAGTCGGTCAAGTTCGACCATATAATACCCTACACCAGAGTTTCCCGGAAAATGGGTCTCAAGTTCAAATATATTAGATCTATATTTTGTCAAATCAAAGTGTATAAAACACTCATCAAATTTGAGTGAAATAGGCTTCGATTTGTTTCCAATAAACCGCTTTAAGTGAATATCGGACGAAATTTTCACATGAGCCTAAGTTTAAAAATGGTCCGATGGTACTCAGATTTGATAATTATTAAAGAACGCGTTTATTACACACAAAAAAAATTATTAAATATTTTCTATTTTCATGAAATTTGAGAGATTTATGTGAAAATCGGGAAATTGGTTTGTATGGGGGCTACAAGAAGAACTGGTCCGATTTCTATAAAATTTGTGAAGACAAAACATGTTTACCTGCCAAATTTCGAAAAGATACCTTGTATAATACGGGTACTAGAGTCATTTGAGCTAAAACTAAAGAGGACCTTTGTATGGGGGCTAGGTCTAAATATGGACCAAATTTCGATAAGATACCTTGTATAATATGGGTACTAGAGTCATTTAAGCCAAAACTAAAGACGACCTTTGTATGGGGGCTAGGGGCTATATATGGACCGATACACTGAAAAAAATAACTATACTGAAATTAAATAAATGCTGTTATTAATTTAAGTAACCAATTTTTTTTGAATTTACTTCAACTTATCTTAATATAAGGTGGTTTTACTTAAAACAAAGAAAATAAATTTGAAGATAGTACATGCAAATACTTAAAAAAGCACAAGAGTTTTCCTTAACTTGTTTTTTTAAATTAAGTTAAATATTCTTTACATTTATGGCGAAATGATTGCGTTTAAGAAAAAAAGGGTTTATTAAAAAATTTTGTTTTACTTAAAAGAAAAAAATTTAAATTGTGTGCAAAAAAAATAAATAAGTACGTAACTTACTTAAAAATAGTATAGACATTTTCAAGACCTTTAATCAAATAAGTACGAATCTTTAATTCCAAAACGCATTTTCTTTAATTTAATCAATTTTTGTTTTAATGTAAGAAAAAAGTAATCTTTATTTTATTGATTTCTTTGACTTTATTTGAATCCATATCTTCATCAGTTTAAGAAAGAATTTACTTAACTTAAGGAAAAAAAACTTTAGGTATTTTGGGGACTCCATCTGGAGGCCCCATCTGGAGACCCCATGAGACCCTAACTTTAAATCCAAATTACGATTTTCGCGGAATTTTCAAATGCCTATAACTCTGAAAATACTGCAGATACGAAAAAAATTCTAATGGCATTTTTGTAGTCCTTAACTTGTAGAATATTACCGCCGAAGACCCGAAAGCTCTCCGAGATATAGTTTTCGAGTTATTTCATGATCAAATTTCTCAAGACCCCATTCCCATATCTCGAAAACTAAGCAAGATAGAGCGATTCTGACCAAAATTTTGGATCAAAATCACTAGTGACCCTATAATAGTGTACGCACATACTCATGGGCGGACCCCATATATTGGGGGCCCGTAGGGTCCTCACATTGGGACTCCATAGGGTCCACAGAATCCGTAAGTTTAAGGAAATTTTTACTTATTTTAAAAAAATATTTTTCCTCTAGATAAAAACAATTAAACTTATATTAAGTACAATTTTACTTACTTTTAAGATATATTTAAGTAAATGCATTACTATGTTTTAAGATAAAATATACTTGAAAGAAGAATTAATATCTTTGGAGCCCTCGCGTACCCTTCTTTTTTTAAATTAAGTTCAACATGCTTTAAAAATGGTAAATTTTTTTTTCAGTGTATGTTCCACAAACTCATACCCTGTACCACAGTTAGGGTTGAAGATTGAGGGTGTTGGTATGTTTTGAAAAAAGTTTGAGGTTGAAAATAAATGAAGGACAGTTAGAGCAGTGGCAGCAAATTTTTTAGAAATATAATTTTTAAGGCGCGTTTAGACGGGAAAGAAACCCCCTTGATTTAAAGTAAAACACAACTCTGTGGTAATATACTTTTGACTTTAAAAATTGTTGTGTCAAATCTCATTTCTTTAATACTTGTTTTTGCTTACCATTTTCATTATATAATTTTTTGTTTTCGCACAGTTAATCAACAATTTGTAGATTGGAAACCGAATTAAAGTAAATAAAAAATATATAATAAAATTTTATTTGACATTCCAATTTTAAAAGTTACCACAGAGTTGTTTTTTACTTTAAATCTAGGGGAATTCTCTCTCGTCTAATCACGCCTTTAAGAAATATAATCACTAGGGATGAGATTTCCATGCAAATGCATGTTTTTTGTCGATAGTCTAAAAACGATATCGATCAATTATCTTTCCGAATCAAGAAATTTGCGTTAAAATGGCATCGATTTGTTTTTGCATATTTTTGCATATTTCGGTGAAAATGCATATTTTTGCATATTTTGTATTTAAATGCATATTTTGTGCATATTTTCAACTTTTAAGTGCATATTTTTGCATATTTTAGCATAAATTAGCAAAAACACGAATTGAAATTTATTTGTTTTAAAAACTATTCAAAATTTTAAAAATGAATTTTGGAAATAAGAAAAAATATTTTTTTTTTTAATGTTTTTTTTGGTTTGTCCTAAATTCTAAAAAATCTTGCTTATATAAAGTTTTAAATGTTACTATTTAAACCCGGCATTACTTTTTGCTTTTTAAGAAGTTTTTCCTATGAAAACAAGATTTTTATTGTGCGAATTTTATTTTTTAGTGCATATTTTTAGGTTTTTAGTGCATATTTTGAGATTTTTAGCGCATATTTTCGATTTTTTAGTGCATGAAAATCTCATCCCTAATAATCACTTAGGGAGTGAGAAATTACCTCTGAGTCGCTCCTAGAGGGGTGCAGTGTAAGACCGAGCCCCATTAATTTTAACAACCCCAACTGAAAAGACAACAGTTTTTTGCATTTACCGGCAAACTTTTTTTTAAAGCTTACAAGGAAGATCTCCCTAGTGTCGTTCTCCGATCTTCCTGAAATTTGGATATGTTGTCCAGAACAAAAATTCATTCAACACGTATTTTTTAGCGGCCAAACTCATGTATGGGAAAAAAGTATTTTTAGAGCAAAGTTTAAACACCCCAACGGCACGGGTTAATAAGTATTGTCCGATTTGGCTAAAAATTTAAGCATAGATTTTTTAGACCAATACGAACTGTTAAATGATATTGTTATCAGTGGCCATAATGTCCTATATTACAAAAGCAAATATTTCGAAAGACACATTCGATATTTTTGAACAACCTACACTCAAAATAATTCTGCAGTAAAAATATTAGTAAGTGATTTGGTACCAAAATCTACTAATAAGTTACTAATTACCAGTAGTACGGTAGTTTTTTAGTATCCTTAAAGTACTAAAATTAGTAATTTTTACTGGTTTTGAATAATATTAGTAAAAAATTTTAGTATTGATTACCAACGCCTGCACTAGATCATTTTGGACTAAAAAATTAGTTCATTAGTAAAATTTTTATTATTGAATACCCACGTTTTTTTTTTTGGGTGTATTTGAATTCTTTTAACATTTCTGTATCTTTATTATTTATAATCTTTGGGGTTTCCAAACCTTTTCATATTATTTTACGATAATTTTTTATGCGATTATAAAATGATTTTAAATAAAAGAAGTCCTCTCCCTGACAATGATACATTAACGTTTTCTTTTTTTATAGTTTAATATTGATTGATTAAAGTCATGGTAAGACTTCCTTTAATTAATGGTATTGAAATCAACGAATAAAATATGTTAGTACAGGGTGCAACAGCTCAAGTAAAATTGTTCAAGTAAAACCCGTACTAGGTCTGGCAAGTAAGACTCTGAATACCACCATTGTAAAATAATTTCTCAGAAAAAATCACTGTCCGTCTGTTGAAATGGCGATCACGACCAAAATATTAAACAGATATAACTGAAACTGAACATTTTTCATTGTAGTTGTCCCGAGCAGTTTTGTATTGCATTTGGGCAATATCGGTTCAGAGGTTCAAAAGTTATAAACGAAAATGTAAGGAAACCTCTAAAAATTTGGAACATTTTACATAACCTAAAAATACAAAATGCTTTAATTCGGCTGCTGGTTAACTAATGGTTAGCTAACAAAAACAAACATATTTAGGTAATTCACACGGGTATCGTATTTGTTGTATATGTTGTATGTCGTATCTAAAAACAGGGTTAGTAAAAATTATTTATCGCTCATTTGATAATTTTCTCTTAGATTCTCTTCTTGTTAGCATACTTGAAAATAGCACACAAAACATAGGTATAAATGTTGTATCGTCATATCGTGTAAGTGTCGTATTATTAATTTAAAGTTTAACCAACGCTGTTTTTAGATAGGACATATTGAATTCCCTAATTGTTTTTTACAAAAAAAAACTGCGCACATTGGATCCTAGACGCGCTTTTGAGAGACAAACAAATATTTAGTTATTTACAATAAATGCTCGTATTCGCTAAGTAGAAACCCTAGCAGAAAGAAAACCTTTCGTAGAAAGAAAATCCATCGCTTAGTTTAGTCAGGATATAAATTCAAAGTAAGAACTTTTAGCACAAATTTAAAAAAAATAATTTTTTTTGAAGACTTTTTTTATTTTATTTTTTAAAACTACTTCTAATAATGCGACTTTCCTGAAATTAAGTGGAGATTGTAGCTATAACTAGTACTTTTGTTGCCCATTTTATGGTTTTTAATATAACTCTTTGTAAGTATGAAATACAGGCCATCAAAAAGTGTCAATTTTTGAAAAAATTAGAAAAAAACAGTTTATATTTTGGATTGCAACTTTTGTGGGGAACGAAAGGGAATGGCGATTCTTTTTGTACAATAAACTAGAAGTATTTCTCAATACTCCTGGGGTAGAAACTTGTGCAGCCAGTTGCAGCTGCGCCCTGAAATGAGGTTTAAAGTGGGGTCTATTAACGAAAAATAAATATTTTTAAAGTGATTATTTTTTAAAATAATTTACTGTTAATCGTTTTATTACACAATTTTACTTCAATTATGTTTATTGTTAACAGATAATCGCGGTTTCCAATAATTACTGATTTTGATACCCTACCTCACTTTATTCAGGCAATATGAGTTTCACCTAATGCTTGTAACTAAAAGGCTTTTTTGGCTGCAGTTACGGGAAAAATAACTGCAATAGAAGAAAATATTATAAAACGGGTTGATATAATACTTCTGTGTATTAATTCAGTTAAATTTAGAAAATACATACATGGAACTGAAAAATTATTAGTTGAAAAGTATGGTTGGTGAACCATGAGTACCACTATGCATACAATTCTAACTCATGAGATTATTTATACAAGAATTGTGATTGCCCGTTGGTTTTAAAATTATCCTTAACTAATTAAGTAAAATTTAAAAAAATATTTACCTTCTTTTATGACAATTATTGGAGCAGGCTCTGAAAAGATCACATAGGTATTTAAAAAACTATAAAAGAAACTTTAACAGAGAAAACTCAAAAACAATCAACCTGCAAGATGTTTTTAGTATGTTTATGATTGAGTCCGATCCAAATATATCCCTAATAAGGCATAAAAAAGTTGTAAGTACTGATTATAGAGTAATGTTTTTTTAATATTTTTTTTTTTACCAAAAACCTTAACAATTATTGCAAGTAATGCTTATTTACCGTGTGTTGCTTCTATGTTTGATATTTTTCCGCATTATTTTTGTTTAAAAAATCGAAAATGACAATAGATAAATAATAGTTTATTTTGCAGGTTATTTTGGTGTAGGGTGTAGACTGCACTAAAATATGAAAGAAACACTTCGTATTGAATGGTAAACTGTTATATTGTCACTTAAAATCAAAAAGTTTTTAAATAATTGACCTCCATTTTATTTTTTTTATATGAATAAATTAACCAACTTTGCCTTAAATTTACAAGTAGGGTACAAATGCGAAAAATGTCAAATCCACATGTGTGAGTTCCTTAAGGTCTCCAGTTTGTATAATGGTAAAGAATGTCGTGAAATTCCTATCCGTTCAAGAGTTATAAGAAAAAAACTTCGATGCGCGCCTTTTTCACACAAAGTTCCCAATGTGCTGCGTATTCTTTTTTCACCAACATTTTTTTCCGCGGAATTTTTCCAAATTTTGTTTTTTGCAATTAATATTTTTTACATATCCTTCATATTAATGCATTTAATCTACTAATTTTTTTTCTTTTCAGAACTCAAATGAATGTACCATGAATCGATATATAACATTAAGCCAACTGGGTGACGGTACCTATGGAACGGTAGTGTTAGGACAACGTAAAGATACCGGTGAAAAGGTTGCCATTAAACGAATGAAAAGAAAATATTATTCATGGGAAGAAGCCATGAATCTTAGAGAAGTCAAGGTTGTATTTTCTTATTAATTAAAAAAAAAATATATGATGAACTTTATATTAATTTTTATTAAACAGTCCCTTAAAAAATTATCACATCCAAATATAGTGAAATTAAAAGAAGTTATAAGAGAAAATGATACATTATATTTTGTTTTTGAGTATATGAAAGAGAATTTATATCAAATGATAAAAGATCGTGAAACTCATTTGCCAGAACCAACATTGAAAAGTATATTATTTCAGGTAAAGCAGGGATTTCTAGTGTTTTTTTTTAACTGAAAGTAAACGTTTTTAACAATTTTCAATTTAGGTTTTAACTGGTTTAGCTTTTATGCATCGTCATGGGTTTTTCCATCGTGATTTAAAACCTGAAAATTTATTGTGTTCTGGACCAGAACTAATAAAAATTGCTGATTTTGGTTTAGCGAGAGAAATTCGATCAAGACCACCGTTTACCGATTATGTATCAACTAGATGGTAGGTATTTACTTAAGATGTATTGAATTTAAAATGTACTGAGAATTTCTTGATTTTTCAAGGTATCGTGCTCCTGAAGTTTTGCTACATTCGACTACATATGGCAGCTCAATTGATATGTGGGCAATGGGTTGTATCATGTCGGAATTATATACATTTCGGCCATTATTTCCTGGTAGCAGTGAAGTGGATCAACTCTATAAAATATGTTCTGTTTTAGGAACACCAGATAAGGTAGGTGTATTATAAGAAGAACCAGATCATAATAAAGTTTGCATTTAATTTTATTTGTATCGTTTGATAACATATGTATCAAACTAATGATTAGCTAATTATGTAAATACAATTATGATTGAAGTAGAACAACTTACAAATATCTAAAAAACACCCAATCTGCTATGATCTCAATCCATACTTCCGGTGTTACTGTACCCAACAGTGTACTTTTGAAGATTTTAACTGAAACACCCATCTTGGATTATCGGTATGGTGTAAACAGAAACGTCTGACACCAACCTCGTACGTCTAAATTTTGGAAGCTTAAAACCCTGATCTCATATTTGTTAGACTTAACAATGATAACACTACTGAACATTTTGAAAAAAAAACTTGATGCGACTTTGACCCGACCTTATATATTGCTCTAGGGATCACAAATATGGCCTCCAAACTTTTTCATCACATCAGGTTTTTGAGAAAATTTAGGTAAAAGTTCAAAAAAATTGAACGAAAACAAAAATTGACCTATTTGAACTAGATAAACAACCAACAGACATGATCGAAATGATTCGTTCACGAACTGTTGAACGAAAACAACAAAAGAACGATTGAACTAGATGAACGAACTAGGTCTTTTATTTGAAGTGAACAGAAATGAGCTCTCATTCAATTGAACTATTAAGCACAAATCTATTGATCAGTCGCTTTAAACGAGTACCCAATAATAATGTCTTTTCCCTCAAAACTTTTTTTCGATACTGGGGAATAATATATCATTGAAAGGCAATTGGTGTCCAAAGGGTTAGGGCGACTGGCCAAATGAGATCCGCTTATTCAGGAGTAATTTAATAATCTTTACACTCAATATATTTTAAAGTCGGCATCACATCGGGTTCATTAGCTATGAGTTTCCAAAAATGCCCAAAACGGTGATTTTTTTTTTAACATTACATTGTATTTTCATGCCTCGAACATCAAGAGTGTCTGATTCCTCAATAGCTACACCACTGATGGATGCAGATTGTACAAGCCGTCAGTGGGTCAATATACAATATTGGGTCTGACGAGTATTAAAATCGACCCTATTTACAAGACCCCACTAGGAGATTATCGTGAATTCATGACTAATTGTAAGTGTGCCATTCATGTTCTGCCTTATGGCTTCAGCCAAATTAAGGCTCGGTCTTCTATTAAAGGAAAATGAATGACAAATGTTGCTGTCATCTCCGAAAAAATAGATAGGATTGGAAGTTATATCCAGAAGGTCGTTAAGAAAAATAAGGGAAAATGTAAACGACAGAACAGAGCCTTGCCGTAACCCCTGCATTTAACTCAAACTCATTCGATGAGAACCCATCTATAACAACACGTATAGAGAGGTCTCTGAGAAAGCTTTATATAAATCGAGAAAACTTACTACCAACCGACGCAATAAGCTATGAACAGAGTTCTAAGTGCCACACACGACCAAACGCTTTGGAAATATCGAGAGCAACCGCTTCGCTTTCACCAAATTGGTGAATAGAACGTCTCTAACGTTCCGAAAGAAACGCTCACAGGTTTCCCGTAGAATGACTTTGACGAAAGCCATATTGTCGATCGCACACAAATGAATTAGACTCCAGATGACTAATAAGGTGGTGATTTATCATGCTCTCCGTGACTTTCGAGAGATTGGCTGGACGTTGGCCACCTTCCAGCAAGAGGAAAATAATCCTACTTGGTACGAGTAACTGAATAATGTCCACTGTTTCAGGACTACTGCCGTAACAGGGGACTTGTTTTTGTCGAGATCCTCAATATATATATGTTCCTCTAACTTCCATTGGATCATAGGGCGAGATCCTCAAGGACCTTTTAAACTGCACGCGTTCGAAAAAATATCTTAGACATAGTAAAGGATACCCTTTTTCAGTTCATGCAATGGTTGATTACTTTCCGGCGAATATGCTTTCCTTGCAAACATATCAGCAAAAGGTTGGCTTTATCAACCAGATTTGTGAATATTTGGTCATTCATTATAAGGCTTGGAATCGATGAACTAGTATTATTCTTTACACTTTTAAGAATTGATCAAAAGGTCTTACTACCCTGTGTATCAGCAAGAAACTTAGCACGCAGGAGTTGTTCGTAAAGAAGCTTTTCACTTCTTAATACTCTGGAACATTCGTTTCTCGCCTGCTTATGCAACGCGCCAGTAACTAAGTTTTATCATTACGTCAATTACAGGATCTGACTGCATTCCTGCACGTATGATTAAACCAGCACTTGCATTTAAGTTTAGTCAAAATTTGCTTGGATGGAATTAATAATTTCACTTCCAGAATTATCATATTTACTATCATTTCTGCTGCAGATTAACATTGTCATCAAGAAAACAGAGTTTCCAGTTGAAACGCTGAAAGTAATCGTTAAGCTCAGCCCAAGGAGCCTTTTCATAGACAAAAATAGAACGCTTCGTTGCTGGTTTTGAAGCACTACGAAAGTCGTAAAATGAAAAGAATGTCGAAACGAGGATATGATCAGCGTTTTCGAGAGACGCAAGTAGCTATTCTTAGTATTTGTCAGGAAGCGAAGTGAGAAAAAGGTCGAGGGTTCTATGAAACTGGCCTTCAACACACGGAATGTGTGTTTGTTAATTCCCAAGTTGTACAAGGTATATTTAACTCCAAAGGGACTTAGATTCCGCATTACTGTAGCCTAGATGAGGCTGAAGTTAGTACACACGATTTTCTCGAATGTACAACTCAAGGACCCGATGTGAAACAAGAAGAATATAAACTGATACCCAGGTTTTGGAAATTCTATGGTACCTTTTTTTTTCTTAGGGTCCAAGGTCATATTTGACCACACTCTTCGTTCAAGAATTTTGTTTCAAAGATCCTAATAAATACTCTTATTGACTTTTAAGATAGCGTAATTTTTGTAATTCTCATGTGTTATCGTAAGTCTTTCATACTACTATGTTAGGTTAGGTTGTAAGTGGCTGCTGACGTTTCACGTCAACTCACGTAGACTCTGAGGTCCATTGTGATACCACGGGACTGTAATAGGTTTCCCTTCTTTTGAAACTCCTTAGAAATTGAATTTTGAAATCCGACAAATCAGAGAGATCGTGCAGCTAACTAGATCCGAGTGAAGCAAGTCTCTGACCGGAAAGTGCTGGGCAATGACAGATGAAGTGTTCGATAGTTTCCAACTCCTCTTCACCCATGCAACTCCGGCAAAAGTCATTTGACGGCTCATTTAACCGCTCTGTGTGTCCCTAGAACACTGTCGAAATCTCTCCTCTTGGAAGCGATATCAGCTCACTTGTGCGCCCCTGATTAAGAGAAGGCCAAGTCAGTCGTGTTGTCTCACACGTCCATCCATTTGCCCATCTTTGACTAGTCTTCGTCGTGAAACTAAGCCATAGGTTTTGCTTGCAAGTTTCTAGAGGCATACCAACACATTCCAATTCTGTTGGAACCTGTAAGGTAGTTCCTAGTCTCGCAAGCTCATCAGCTTTGCAATTCCCTGGAATATCCCTGTGCCTTTGAACCATATGAGTCGTATGTTAAACTTCTTGACCATCTCATTTGAAGACGTGCGGCTGTTAAGGGCAGATCTTGCTTTCAGAAACATTGAATCCAGTGACTTGACCGCGGCTTGACTGTCAGTATAGATGTTGACTGCGGTTGTAGACAAGACATTGCAGCTCAACCAGTCAGCCACTTCCTTTATTGCCAGCATTTCTGCCTGGTAAATACTGCAATGGTCTGACAATCTTCGAGCCAGGCTCAATCCAAGCTCTTCCGAATAGACAACAAAGCCCACTTGTTCGTGCAGCCTCGATCCATCTGTGTAAAAATTTATGGTGGCTCCACTTCCCGGAATGTCCCCTATCCAAGACACCCTGGGTGGTATCATAGTGGTAAATTGGCGCTCAAAAAGGCTCATAGAGCACAGTCCACATTTTGCGGTATTGTTATCTTCGTCAAGATCGCGCTATGGCCACAATAGCTTCTCCTCCATTGCAGCGGGCCAATGGTATCAGGTGAGGGAGGATTTCTAATGCAGCCGAAGGTGTAGTACGAAGAGCACCAGTGATGCACATCGACGCCATTCTCTGTACCTTCGTAATAAAGACACAGTTCGCTTTTGTTTCTAAAGCAGGCCACCAGACAATGATTCCATACAGCAGAATTGGACGAACCACTGCTGTATAGATCCAATGAACGACTTGAGGGCTAAAATCCCATCGTTTTCCAATGGCCCTTTTACAGGAATATAAAGCTATCGTTGCTTTTCTCACCAGTTCCTCAATATTACGCCTGAAATTCAACTTCCTATTTAGAAATACTCCAAGATACTTGGCTTCATCTGAAAGCATCTACTAATTTTCGTCAGCCTTAGGGCGCTTTTGCAAGTATTTTCCATTACAGATTTTAATAATGGTGGAATGTTTAGTAGGGCCGCAATAGCGTTGTTTGGGTGTTTTTAATCCCGGTGACTTCGATGCACACATGCCAATGAACTTTGTCCAATATAAATCTGGTCTTGCCTTGTTTAACCTAAAGCCTTATGAATTAGCATAGCAACATCCAAATGTTTCATAGGTTTCACAATAGTGTTGAAAGACCAGAAGATGATAGGAAACCTTTTTTGGTATCTTCGCAGGTTCGTGATCCTTTTGATTTGTCGGAAGTCCACAAAACAATATTTTAGGAGCTTCATAAGGAGCTCAAATCGTCATGTGGTGTACCATGACTGCCACTTTTAAAATCTCTGATTCGTTGCAAAATTGTTCAACCACGAAGAAGACTTTTGAGCCCAGACACCTATTGCACAAAAAATCATATGTATCATATTCTCTGCAACTTACTAAATTAATTGATTTTTTTTTATGTTTTTTAGAATGACTGGCCCGAAGGTTATAGATTGGCTGCTACCATACATTTTCGTTATCCAGACTGCGTTCGAGTACCATTAAATTCAGTTGTTACACGTTGTGGTCAACCTGGTATGGATCTACTCGAAGATATGCTACTGTATGATCCCGATAAAAGACCGACAGCTCAACAGAGTCTTAAATATCCATATTTCAATGCAATGAAACGTATATCGCCGGCAGCAGCTACCAAAGCAAATGTTAAATTGACAGCGAAATATGGCAACAACCCAGGTTTGACACATCAGTTGTCAAATAATGTGCTTCCGGTACAAGAGAAATTACAAACCCTAACCGAAATTATACATCGTAGTAATAATAACAATAATAGCAACAACAATATTATTAACAATAATAATAATAACAATACTGATATCTCAGCGGCCAATTTAAGCAATTCAACAAAAAATGGTCACATACAACTAATGCAACAAGCCAAAAATGTCAGCCAAGTACAAATACCAAAAATAAGTTTTCTAACAATGAATACAAATGACTTGATAAATCCACCGGCTCCTAGGCAAATAGCATCCATACAGAATCAACAGAAATCATTAAATGAATCGGGATCGGTGAAAAGTGAAACAATACGTTACAATACGATTTTGGCGCCCTCTAGTAATATATATCTCAGTACGGGTAATCTTAATCAAAGTTCGGAGAATTTAACACGTACCGAATCCATTAATGATATATTTCTAAATCGTAACATTTCCCAACTATTCGGCTTAGGACAGAATGGAGTAACTCCATCGAGCAATATACAGCAACAGCATCCAAATGTTTCATTTCATAATGGCAACATTATGGGTAGTAGCCAAAGAGGTGGTAACAATGCTATATATGTTAATGGTTCCCGAAACTATGCACTGTACGAGACTGCAGCTAAAAATGCCAAAAATTCAGCCAAAATCGGTGGGTATTATGTTTATACCCGACCAACACAAGATTTTTCCACAAATGATCCCAGCCGAGTCTATAATATGTTCTCAAAGGTAGGCATGAAACAAAATGCTCCGCCTGAGTTCATAGTACGAAATTCATATGAACCGACATTAATGGGCAGTAAAGTTTATGCAAGTAATGATCATTTGTCGGCTAGATCGCACATTGGACGCCATGATGTCAACAGTAAATTCATAGAAAACGAAACAATTTTGGAAAATAAACAGCAAGATTTTGGAAGTAATGAAAAGGGTGGTGAAAATGATGATGAATTGGATACAATATTAGGGTAAGCGTTGTTATAATAATAAAAACTATGTCGAATTAAATATTATGAAAGTGAGGAAAGTCTGTTTCACTTTTGATCTAAGGTATACATTAGGGTGGCAGCGAAATTCCAAATTTTGATTTTTAACCTTGGTCGGAATATTGTGCCACATGGTCTAAAACTTATGTGGACTAAATTTCACCCAAATCGGAATCGGAAATCCTTGTTTGGAAATTTTATTTTTTACCTTGTGAACTTTGACCTCAAAGGGGTACGGGTTACAGTTATCCGATTTGGCTCAAATTTGTTCTACATCAGTGTGTACACCATGTGACACAATATTCCGCCCCGACGATATTCAATTAAAAAAAAAATCGCCCTCACATTTCACTGGCATCCTAGTGTACACGGAATAGCTTAACTTAAAGTAACTATTTTGAATACTCCGATATTGAGAAAACCAAGTGACATCTGTTGTGTCCTTAAGTTAAGTTTATAACGAGCTTAAAGGCCAGACTGCACTATAAGTGCTGTTGTTAATGGGTTTTTATTGGATGAGTTTTAGCTAAATTCAGGGATAGGTTCTCTTCTTATTCCAATACTTATTACATTTCCCAATTCTTTCTTTTCTTTTAAGTTTCAAGGTTTAAGTCAAGACTCATAGCACGAATGACACACTCAATCATGATTCTTTTTACGATCTCTGAGTGGGGTCTTGTGAATAGGGGTGATTATATTACTTATAATTGGCGTCGAACCCTCGCTTAACGAATTTCAACAAAATTTCAATCGAAATCTTTTAAATTTCATATTTTTACGGGTTTTAACAACTGTTATAATAAAAGAAAACTATATAGTATTTTCATAAAATATTACTGTTAATTAAAAGATTTCAATAAATTATTAGAAAATAACAGGTAAATTAATTAATTGTGTGTTTTTAATGCCGGTATATTGCAAATTTAAGTAGATAAATTTGAAAAACGTGGAAAGTGTCAAAAATTTCAGGTTTGAGTTTTCAAAATGAAAATATGGGGCATGTCACAGACTCAATTCCGTTAGGATTTGAAAAAAGTGGTTTACTCGTAAAACGCAAAACGAATATTATTTTTTTTGGAACGAAATCACTTTCAAAAATTAAAGTGGAATTTAATTGCATAAAAGTGGTTTCATTCCGAAAAAATTATTTTCTTTGCGTTTTAAGCATAGTACTATGTTCGATTTCACGGGGAAAAATCTGTCAAACTCCATATAAAAAAAAAAATTGGCAATGCGAGGAATTGTGCGGAAATTGTTAAAAAAGTTTTCACTCATTTTTATTATACAAGACAATTTAAATTGCCGTGAAAAAATGACATTTTAGTTTTGTTATGATCGTTTCATTCTAAAAATGTCAAAAGTTGTTGATTTTTAAATGTTTTATTTTAATGCGATTTGAGGCATTTAAAGTTGAAGTCAAATTTTCACCGTAAAAGAAGAGTACTTAGCTTTGCGAGTAAACCACTTATTCCACTTCCGAACGAAATTAAGTCTGTGGCAGGCCCCTATGTATATACGTATTTTCAACAAGGTTTAGAGGTCAGTGTGAATGTACTATAGTACACTTAAAAAAAGCTTGTAAACCTACAAGAAAATTTGCTGATTTTGAACATACAACTTTTTTGGTAAAGTTAGCAAAAATGTTTTGCCAAAAATTAGTTAACTAAAATTTTTTTTATTTTAACTTACAAGGGAAGTCTTCCTACCCGAGTAAAAATAGTCATATATTACAATATATAACTTGGTACAAACATAATAAATTATATATAATTATACATCCCTGAGATATTTTCTAAATTTTTTAATGCAGTCATATGTAGTAATATATAATTTAATCATGATTCGGATTAAAAGGTGTACGGTTGATATAATTATATAAAATTATATGAGGGTCAATACAAAATTTGTTTTTCTGTATAATTTAGCATAACATTATATATAGCTTATTCTGTTCCATATAAAACTATATATGTTTCCAATTAACCAAAAATTTTCTAAGGTTTTTAGGCAAAGTATAAGAAACTTTTTAAAATGTTCCTAAACATTTCCTTGTTAGGGTTATGTGTGTCACCTATCTGGTTCGAAGCGTACCCGAATATTTTTTTTGTTTAAGAAAATTATATGTTTGGTGAATGTATCGTTGACCTGTGGTGTGTCTCAACCAAACCAAAAAACACCAGGATTTTACATGTTTTTATGCAATTAGATCTAATTAGATCCACTAATATATGGCAATGTCTGGTCAAAACTCGGATGAAATCAAATCATATTTAATACAAGTTGATCTTTTTTAATGCAAAAACATCCACCATTATTCGGACCAAATTGCGTATAAATATATATTGTGTTTAGGGTTGCCAGAATTTTATTTCAAAAATGCGGGACAAACTCCCAAAAATTACAAAAATGGCGGGATTTTAAAAATTTTCGCGGGACAAAAAAATTTTTATGAACAAAACAATTTAGCAGCATTTTTTCGAGTTTTATTGTGTTAAATAGAGACTACCAACCTCTAGTGCATTTTGAAATAGAAAGTGTTTTTGTTTTTACCAAAAACATTTTTTTCACTCTGCTTTAGAGACTAATTTAGCTAAAGTAAATACAACGCTGGACCAGAATTACTGCATTGAAATTTTATAAATATTTTTCCCGGAATGTACTCTATATTGTACAACTTTTGGCGTACATTTTTTGAAAAATATTTTTTTTTTTTTCAAACAAACACTTAATGAAAAGTTAGCTGCTAACTGCCGATTTAACGGAGCCTTGTGTCAAAATTTGTATGAAAAAGTTAAATTTATCGGAGAGTTATTTTATAACGGAGCATTGAGTAATCCAGCCTAAGATTGTAAACTTCTTTGTTATACCCAATTTACACCTGAGGTGAAATCTCATTCGAATAAGATTTCAATCATATGGTTGTGTATAAAATGAGGCAGAGCATATTTTTTTTTTTTTTTTTTTTTTTTACACTTTATTTTGGCTATTATTGAATCGCCTTTCTTAGGCCTAACAATAAGTATTTAAATCTTAAAACTCTAACTTAAAATAATAGACACTCCAAAGGAGCCATTTTGGTATATGGGCCTCATAGTTACAAGGGCGGCAAGTCTGCACGACGCAGGGGTTTGGGTGATTTTCCAGTTTATCAGCATATCTCGTCCTTATTGTGATAAACTCATCCTTAACAAATGGTATGTTAAGATCCCTGTGTATATTCTCGTTGCGAATAAACCATGGCGCGCCGGTCATTGTTCTAAGAATTTTTGATTGTGCCCTCTGTATAAGTTCTATATTGGATGCGCTTGCAGTACCATAAAGTTGGATACCGTAGGTCCAAATTGGTTTTAATATACAGTTATACAGGGTGACTTTTGAGTCAAGGCTAAGTTTAGAATATTTGTTAATTAACCAGTGTAAATTGCTGGATTTCAGCTTCATTTGAAGCCTCTTGGCTTCTATGTGCTTTCGCCATGTTAATCGCCTGTCCAAATGAATGCCAAGGTATGTTACATTCTCAGATTGTGGGATATGTTCTCCATTTAGGGAGACAGGAGGACAAGTTCCTGTTCTTAGTGTAAAAGTAACGTGCTTGCTTTTCAAAGCATTGACTTTTATTCGCCAATTTTTAAACCACGTCTCCACAATTCTAAGATGGTTATTAAGTTCAATTGATGCAACGGATGGATTCGTGTGTGTACTAATAATTGCTGTATCGTCTGCAAAAGTTGACGTTAGCAGACGGTCGTTAGTTGGCAAATCTGATGTAAAAATCAAATATAAAATAGGACCAAGTACACTTCCCTGCGGAACTCCAGCTTTCATTTCAAAATCTCCAGATGTAGTATCCTTATATTTTACCCTGAATTTTCGGTTAAGAAGATAGGATTCAAGTAGCTTATGAGTACAGGTGGGTAAAAGACCTTTTACCTTAATTAATAGACCCTCGTGCCAGACTTTGTCGAAAGCCTGTGCGACGTCAAGAAAAATCGCTGAACAATATTTCTTTTCCTCGTAGGCCTTTCTTATCTCGCTTGTAATGCGGTTTACTTGTTCTATTGTTCCATGCTTTTCGCGGAAACCAAACTGGTGAGCAGGAATAATGTTACAGTTTTCCAGGGAAGGCATAATTTTTTTAAGAAAAACTTTCTCAAATAATTTCGACAGACACGGAAGCAAGCTAATAGGTCTATATGATGAAGGTAAAGTTAAATCTTTTCCTGGCTTGGATATCATTTTAATTTCAGAAATTTTCCACATATCTGGAAAATATCCTTGAAGCAAGATCGCGTTAAACAGTTTTGTGAGGGTTATAACTGCTATGAATGGTAGGTTTCTTATCATTCTCGGAGTGACGAGGTCACATCCAGGAGCTTTTTTAGGATTTAAATTATCCTTAATTATAGTCTCAACCTCGTAAGGGTTGATTATAAAATTAGTCATATCAGCTCTGTTAGGCGGTTCAGGGAGCGTAAAGTCATGATCCGGTGGATTTGGTTCAAAGACTGAACATAAATGTTCTGCGAAGGTGCACGCTTTGTCTTCATCACTCCGTGCCCAATTTCCACTTTTATTTCTAAGTGGTGGCTCGCCCTCTACCGGTGTTTTCATATTTTTTGCAGCCTTCCACAACGAATAATTGGTGGAGCTTGAATTTTCCAGTCCCTCTATATAAGACATATTTCTACGATCCTCTTCTAAATGAAGGGCTTCTCTCAGTTTTCTTGTAGCCTCTGACAGCCTCTGCTTTGCAGCAGGTGATCTACAATTTTGCCATGCTCTTCTAAGTTTGCTTTTTTGCGTTATAAGTTTTTCAATCTCAGAATTTGATAGATATGATTCACGGTTTGAAGTTATTTCACTCTGAATAGTCGAGTGTTCAGCTGCTGACCTCATAATGAACGTTAAGTCCTGTACGCATTCTTCAATATCCCCCTCACACTCCAATGTTGGATCAGTGTGGATGTGACTACTTATATATTTCTTATATTTTAACCAATTGGTTCTATAAGACGTTAATACACAGGGGTTTTTCAGCTCCTTAGGATCATTATAATAATTTACTATGACAGGAGAATGGTCGGAAGAGAGGCCGAATGATGTTTCAACTGATACTTTATTTCTATCAATATTCTTGGAGACTCCAAAATCTATAAGATCTGGTATTTTCCTAGGATCAGAAGGCCAAAAGGTTGGTTTACCAGGTGATATAATATCGAACCTGTTTTTTCGATCAACTAGCAAGTAGTAAAGCTGTCTTCCCCTGGGGTTTATAAGACGTGATCCCCAATAGGTGTGCTTAGCATTATAATCCCCGCAAGCCAGGAAACGATTTCCAAGTGTTTTAAAAAACTCGTCGAATTGGTCTTGAGTAACCGAAAAACGTGGTGGGCAGTATATTGCCGATAGAGTAAGGCCACCATGTCCACAATAAATGTGAATTGATGTAGCCTGAAGGTAGTTCTTGGAAAAGTCTTCCAAAGCATGATGTTTAATTCTATTCCTAATAAGAATACCAGAGCCACCATGTGCCTTACCGTCAGGGTGATTTGTTTTATGGAATGTATATCCGGGAATGTTAAAGCAATATCTATTTGTCAGATGTGTTTCTGAAAGTAGCAACACATCTATATTTTCACGCGATAGAAAACTAGATATCTCAGCCTTATGCTGGGTTACGCCGTTAGCATTCCAAAAACATATTTTTAAGAAACTCATTTTTGTGCCAGTAGGGTGAGCAAATTATTATTTTGCTCTTTTAGTTCTTGCATTGTAGTTTGCATAGATACCATGAAGGCATTCATCGAATTTTGCATGTATGATACAATTGTATTCATGGTCTGCATTAGGGCGTAGAACATCGATTCCAACCCTCCCGCATTCGGGGGACTACTGGGCTGCTGAGAACCCGATCTTAGTGTATTTGCATACGAAGAACCTGAAGTAGGTTGTGCTTGCTGTACCGTTGGCGGTACTGACCCACGCAAGGTGGGTTGCACAGCTGGCGCAGAAATGTTTACATTCTGCTTAGCCAAGGCTGGTCCGGAACCCGTAGATGATGATGTTTCAGAAGATGGTACTGATCGAGAACCACTAGGTTGTTGCAATACTGGTGCTGATAAGTCAATATTCTGGTTATCTAAGGTTGGCCTGTATTTTACTACATTGCCCCTGGCCTGTTGCCGTTTTTGCCTAAGTTTCAGCTGAAGTTCCTTGTATATGGGGCAGCCCCGATATTTAGATGAGTGGTTATTACCACAATTTCCACACTTTTTATTGCCATCGCCATTTTTAATGATGGGGCATTGTATGGCTGGATGCAGGCAGAGCATATGATCGAAATCTCGTTTAAACGAGATTTCACCTCAGGTGTGAATAGGCTTTTATTTTTTCTTAAAAACGTTCTAAATCCACATCATTTGGGCGGCAAGGTAAAACCAATTTTACAAAAGCTTGCAAATAAGCCTTTTAAAAACTTAGGCTTTTAAAGTAAAAAATAGTTGTTAAAAAAAATCCAAAAAAAGCGGGAATATGGAATCCCGCGCGGGACGCGGGAATCAGTTATGAAAAGCGGGACAATCCCGCCAAATGCGGGACGTCTGGCAACCCTAATTGTGTTACATATCATTATATATTGTATCATATACAAATTTTACTCGGGTAGTGTCACCCACGGATCTTTATGGAATTGGTTTTATTTTGTAGAGCAAAAAAAATAAAGGGACACGTATTTTTTTTAACGGCCCAAATTCATATTTAGGGGGTAAAAAGGAGGAGGAAAGACAAGGCCATTTTTCATTTTTTTTCGTTTATCTCCTATATTATGCAAAGAAACTTAGTCATGTTACATACCAAATGAAAGGCCTTTAGAAAACTTATCTACGTGTGCTAAGAACGTGTCCGAACATGCACAACTTTTCGTCATATTGAGTAAAATACCAAAATTTTAGGACATTTTTGTTAATAACTCAAAAAATATTAACTTCTTTGGCCCGTTGTTAGCACTACGAGATAGGTATTTTTAATACCTTTAATCTGATACCACACATGCCTATATTAAATTTGCTTAAATAGGCGTAAATAGTAAAAAACTGAAAAAGGTCAATTTCCCCCCATACAAATCGACCTCCCCGAAAAATCAGTTTGGGCCGCTAAAAAAAATACGTGTCGAATTATTTTTCGTTCTTAACAACATATCCAAATTTCATGAAGATCGGAGGGTGACACCAGGGAGACTTCCCTTGTTAGTTCATACACATTTGAGGACCCCAAATGTGTGGGCCTAGACCTAGTTGGGTTCCTTAAAGATCGTCATAGTTTTTGATCCAAAAATTGTGTCCGTTTCGCTCTACCTTGCTTAGTTTTTGCGATACGTGATTTTAGGGGACCACTGGGGTTTTGAGAATTAAAAAACACGATAACCTTGAAAATATTACTCGGAGAGCTTTTGGTTATTTTGTGGTCTTGTTCTACGTATTGAGAGCTACAAAAATGGTTTTGGACTTTTTGTCGTGTCGGCAATATTTACCGAAATATGAGCATTTTAAAATTTTCGGGAATGCTAACTTTTTTGGATCCATAGTTAGGACCCATTAGGGTCCACACATGTGAAGAGGACCGGCGGTACTATGGAGAGCCCGAGAACCAAAATTACCTCCATTTTGCTTCATCTAGCTTAGTTTCCTAGATAGCGCCATTTTAAGTTTTCTTAAAAAAAATACAATTTATTTTTACTAATATTAGCAAAAAAGCTTGTAAAAATTTGGTCAACTCAATTTTAAATTTAGCAAAAAAATTAGTTAAAATTTTGTTTAAAATTGCGCTCAATGAAGTTTACAAGATATATTTGCTAACATGCTAATTTCAACAAAAAATTGTGCTAAATGTTAGCTTACTAGCATTAGCAAAAAAAAAAACAAGTAAGAAAGTTATAGTCGGTCAAGACCGACCATAGAATACCCTACACCAGTGTTTTCCGGAAAATGGGTACCAAGTCCAAACATGGACCGATTGAATCTGTCTTTTGTTAGATCTTTATTTAGTGTAGAAAACACACACATATCAAATTTTTGTGGAATTGGTTTATTTTTTTTTTATTAATAGACCGATTTAACTGAATATCGGTCGAAATTTTTATAAGGGGGACTTAGTCCAAAAATGGTCCAATTATATTCCGATTTGATTAGGTTACTAAAGTACACGTTTAACACCTAAAAATAAAATTTTTATCAAATATTTCCATTTTTATGAATTTTGAGGGAATTATGTGAATATCGGGTGGGTGGTTTGTATGGGGACTACCAGAAGGACCGATCTGATTCCGTTGAAATTTGGAATGATGATTCGTGCATACAAAATTTGATTATCTGCTAAATTTCAAAGCGATATCTATTATAATACGGTTATTAGAATCATTTAAGCCGAATCCGAAGGGGGAAATTGTATGGGGGCTAGGTCTTAACATGGACCGATTTTCTCCAATTTCAATAGGATTCGTCCTTGGGCAAAAATATGCTTAAGTTTCAAATTTCAAGTCAATTGATTGAAAATTGCGACCTGTATCGTACTTAAACCGATAGATGGACAGACGGACGGACAGACGGACGGACATCGCTAAATCGACTCAAAAAGTAATTCTGAGTTGATCGGTATGCTTGAAGGTAGGTCTAGGACCAATATTTCGGGTAGTTACAAACCACGGTGCCCTGGATAGGATTTAAATAAAATTTTGGTGTTACTCCAATTTTTAAGTGGATTATGTTTTTAGACGATAAAAGAAAGAAAATGAGCCAAAAAAGAAAAAAAAGTACTAGGCGCTTTTTTTTTGGCGGGCAAAAAGAAGAATTTCAAAAAAACAAAAAAGAATATATTCTTTCAAATTGCGTTAAAATTTGTTTATACGCATAAAAATTCATCGCATATTTACTTATCAGTAAGATTTAAATATATATATAACTTAGACGGTATTTATACACAGCCTTTTTTTGCTTGCAATAAAGTCTTGCAACTTTTTTTTTGTTGGCAAACGGGGGTGAAAAGAAAACGGGGTAGAAAAAAAATCACGAATTCTGTTTTCCTTCTTCTATGCTTCTCACCCCCGTTTGCCTACAAAAAAAAGTTGCAAGACTTTATTGCAAGCAAAAAAAGGCTGTGTATAAATACCCTCTTATTTTTCCAGATATGAGACTTAAAAGAATAATTTCACTATTAATTGCAACAAAATGAAATATGTCCTTGTAAATTATTTAAAAATGTAAAATCTTAAATGTTTTCAGTGTACTACTCAGACGGACAGCAAAACACAAAGTTGCCTCACTTTAGACATTAGTGAGTCATATCATTTTAAAAGAATTTATACTTTTTTGTAAAATATGTTTTTTCAAAACTAAAAAAAAACAGAAAACGATAGTAAAAACCATTGCAAAATGCGTTTGCAGTGCCTAAGGAAGAGTAAAACAATATAAATAGTTTGAAAAGAGATGCAGAAAGTAGTTTGTACTATTTCTTTGTTGTCAATCTTATGGATGCACTAAATATAATTTTTTAATTTTGTTTATTTCACCAAAACTACTTTGTAAAATTTGTTTGTATTGTTGGGGGGTACTGCGCAATAACTCCCAAATGAAATAAGTCCCAATGAAATAATTCCCAATGAAATAAGTTCCAAGAAAAATGAATTAACTCCACACTTTAAAAAATGAAATAACTCCCAAAGAAAAAATGAAATATGTCCCAATATTTGGGAGTTATTTAAAATCAAAATAATAACTCCCAAAAAAAATTAAAGAACTCCCAATGAAATAAGTGCCAATGAAAATGAAATAAGTTCCCATTGTTTTTTTGTAATAAAGGTTTTCTGCGTAGCCGGCCTTCGGCCGGGCTTAGGGATTACACAGAAAAAATTAAAAAAAATATTTGAGTAAATTTTTAATACAATTGAGTAAAAAATTACTCAATTTTGCACCAGTAAACGATTTAATAGTATTGAGTAAATTTTTAATAAAAATTTATTAAATGTTTGAAAAAAAATTTGAGTAAATTTTTAATTGACACCATTAAAGATTTACTCAAAATGTATCTATTTCTTTTTTTTTAAGTTTAAAAAAGTTTTAAATTTTTTTACAAAAAAAAAAAAAACAAACTTTACCAAAAATATTTATGTCTCAAAAACATAGGAAAATTTTATAAAGACGATTACAAACTTTCATATACATATACAAAACACTATAAACTAAACGAGAATTCAAAAAACTGTGAGAGTTAAAAAAAAAATAAAAAAAATATTAAATGTTTATTAAATTATTTACTTAAATTGTTTTTGAAATTTTTAAGTAAATTTTTAATTGCGTCAATTAAAAAATTACTCAATTTTTGTTTTTAAATTTAAACAAGTGATTACTCAAATTTGTTTCCTCCATATTTTTTTCTGTGTACATACTACATGCATTAAACCCACCCTCTCTGCAAACCAAAGCTATTTGGGTTATCAGGCCTTTTTGAGGCAAATTTAATAGCGTAAAGGCATGCTACCCTAGAAAACTTTACTTTGCGGAGAGGGTGGGTTTAATGCATGGATTTTGTAATCCTTAAGCCCGGCCGAAGGCCGGCTACGCAGAAAAAAATTTTAGCAAAAAAAAAAAACAATTGCACAGAGGTGTATATTGTTTTCATTTAAAATGAAATAAGTCCCACCATTGATGAAATAACTCCCAATGCTTAGCAAGAAATGAAATAACTCCCAATCTGTTTTTTGTTGGGGTTTTTTCATTTGGAAGTTATTTCATAATGAAATAAATCCCAACAAAATTTGTGCAATAAGTCCCACTTCACTGGGACTAATTTCATAATGAAACAAGTCCCAAATCGTATGTAAAATTTTTGGGAGTTGTTTCATTTATTTTTTGGGAGTTATTTCATTTGGGAGTTATTGCGCAGTACCTTGTTGGGGTAACTTCTCCCCTTCAAAATCTAGAAACAGGATCAATATTAAATGTGAAGTAACTGCTAAAGTTAAAATTTTCATTAAATTATAGAAGAAATTTGATTTAGTCTCACTATATAGTGAAATTATTCTTTTAAGTCTCATGTCTGAAAAAATATGTCACAAATATATTTAAATCTCACTGATAAGTGAATATGCGATGAATGGTCATCTGTAGGCGTGTTTTTTTCGAGTTTTTTATATATAACTATAACTACTTGTAAAAAAACTATATCACTACTTAACTTTAAAATTTTGGCAACTCTTTTTATTTTGTTGAATATACTTGGTATCACTTTATTATTTGTTATTTTTTATTAAAGATATTTTAATTTAATTAACAGAATTTATAAAAGAATTTTAATATTTATTTTTTTGTTGTGAAATAAAATTGTTCAAACAAATTTTTGTAATTTATTTATTTTTTTGTTGACATTTCAAAATAAAAAAAAGTGTTGGTAAGTGATAAAATCAAAAATTTCAAGATTTGGCACCACTTTTTTTAAATACATCCTGGGCTATTCATAATGAGAAAATTAAATCTAATGTAGGTTTATTTGACTGATATTGCATGAATATTTGTCAAATAAACCTACTTTAAGTACACTTTAAGTATTATGAATAAGACCCTTAACTTTTAAGAATATATAAATATCCCTACTTATCAAGTGTATACCTAAGGCGTGTTTTTTTCGAGTTTTTTATATATAACTAAAACTACTTGTAAAAAAACGATATCACTACTTAACATTACAATTTTGGCAACTCTTTTTATTTTGTTGAATGTAATTGGTATCACTTTACTATTTATTATTTTTTATTGAAGATATTTTTATTTAATTAATAGAATTTATAAAAGAATTTTAATATTTCTTTTTTTTTTGTTGTTAAATGAAATTGTTCAAACTAATTTTTGTAATTTATTTATTTTTTGACATTTCAAAATAAAAAAAGTGTTGGTAAGTGATAAAAACGAAAATTTCAAGATTTGGGACCGCTTTTTTTAAATACTTAACTTTTAAGCATATATAAATATCCCTACTTATTAAGTGTATACCTACTTAAATTTGTATGGGAAGTTTATAGCAAACTCGAAAAAAAACACACCTCTACTTAAATTTGTATGGAAAGTTTATAACAAACTCGAAAAAAACACACCTTGTATAAAAAATGTTAATGCATTTGAAAGAATAAATTTTTTTTCGTTTTTTGTAATTCTTTTTTTGCCCGCAAAAAAAAAAAACGCCTAGTACTTTTTTTTCTTTTTTGGCTCATTTTCTTTCTTTTATAGTCAAAAAACATAATCCGCTTAAAAATTGGAGTAACACCAAAATTTTATTTAAATCCTCTCCAGGGCACCGTGAAACATCAGCACAAACTCATTATACCCTGTACCACAGAGTGGTGTGGGGTATAAATAGTAAATCTACTAATGTATTATTTTAGTGTATGTCAATATGGCGCAATTGACCAACGTCTTTAAAGTTATTCTATGTTTACCTGTATTCCAGCTTTATTATTTTTAATGAAATTTTTTTAAATGAATAAATTTTAGTTGAAAATAATAAAAATTATTTATATATTAAGGTGGTTATTTATAAAAACTGAAATATAACTAAAGTAGTTTTATTTGACAGATATTGCAGAAATACTTGTCAAATAAATCTACAATAAGACTACATAAGTATTATGAACAATAGCCTAAACCTTTGAATTGTGCAATAAAAAATAGTTTATTTTAGTTCGAGGTCATTTGTTTTCCCCATTATGAATTAACCAGAGACCATAACCGTTATGAGATTTATTGAAAAAACTCAAATTTAACTGTTCAAAAATATTATTTTGAAATAGAAATTTAAAATAACAGTTTCAAAAAATTTATATAAATATCTGTTCAAAATAACAGAAATAAAAAACTTTTATTTTTTTTAACTGTTATCAAATACTCTATGAGCCTTATAAAATTTGATATATTTAAGTAAAACTAAAATAAACGCATACAAAAGAATCCTATTGATAGCTAATTCTTCAATTATTGATTTGAACATTAAAACTTTGATTGATTTGATTAAAAATAACTGTTATAACAGTTATTTAAAATAAATAAATGTTATTTTAAACCTTTTGAACAAAAAGTTTTTATTTACTGTTATTTTATACTTTTATTGATAAAAATCAAAAAATAAAAGTTATTGCAAATTTTAACACGGGACATCTCTAGAAGTCTTTTCATATATATAATGCATATTTTGGACAACATTCGTTTAATGATTTTTTTAACGCAAAATAACACATATAACTGTTTTATTTGGTCTCTGGAATTAACAAAATAAGTTCTCATATTCACAATACTTTCTCTTTTATGATATTCTTCCCAACAAATACTCACAGAGTACTTTAAAAAATTTGACAATTTTCAGGATTGAATTGTGATCGTTTCTGAAATTTTCCAATTATTTCCCACCATCAGAATATTTTAGAAAATTGTGGAAATACTGTTATGGTTCAAACATCCATTATTCATATTCTAAATTATTACTACCTATTGTAAACTACGGTAAATAAATGATAAATAATTTTCCAAACAATCACCAATTCAATCTTAAAAATTTCCAAATATTTAAAAGTAGAAACTCTATGAGTATTTGTTGAGTGAATATCCTAAGAGAGAATGTAAAGAAGAGTAAAGTAGTACCTGTTATGTTAATTCATAATTGGGAAAATAATTGACCTCGAACTAGAATAAACCCTTGTCTATTTATCACAATTATCTTAAATATTTTGTTTACTTTCTTTACAGAACTAAATTGAAAAGCTCTGCTAAAAAACAACGAAATGCCAAATCAAACATACAATTAGAAGATTTATTTGGACATCTCTCTATGGATTCTGATGTCAGCGATACTAAATTCCCTGAACATATTTCAACGGATCGTACTTCTGGTTTACCAATAAAGAAACATTCAAATATTATTAGCAGTATTGAAGCAAATAATGGTAGTCGCACAGATTCATTTGCTACAAATGCGTGAGTAATTTTATATGAATTATTTGTCAAGTTATCAACTTTGTACCATATATTAGTAGTTGCATATTTCATATTCACTTTTATATTTATAAATTTAATTAATTTCTTTTATGTTATCATTACTTCACCTCATTGATCATTTTTATGTGTGTTTATGGCATAGAGACCTTTCACCCAAAGACCTCAACAACATGTGTCCAAATGATGAAGACGATTGTCAATTCTGGCCAATAAGGTAATCATCTCAAAGCTTAAATTTGTAGATCTTAAATTTTAGTAGCCCTTTTTAATCATATTTAAATTTGAACACAGGCTTATTAATCAAATTTCCATACAAAATCCGTTTTGCTAACTTTTTATAGAGTTACAATTTCAAAATAATTAAGGTTCTTAGTAAATAGTATAATGTAATCGATCATAATTTATGAGATTAAAGAACGAGAATAATATTATCAAATATTTTGACGAAACAGTCATCAAAGTGGTGGCCTATGGTCACGCAGTTGTGATTGTGGTAGGGTTAGGTTGAAAGTGGCTGTTGACGTTTTATGTCAGCAAACATAAACTTTGAGGTCCTTTGTGATACCAAGGGACTGTAATAGGTTTCCCTACCGGTCCCTGCCGTTAAACCAATCTGAGCTTCTTATGAATCTCCTAAGATATTGAATTTTGACATCTGACAAATGAGAACGATCGTGCAGCTTCCTTGATCCCAATGAAGCAAGCCGCTGACCAGAAAGTGCCTGGCAATGCCAGATGAAGTGTTCGATAGTTTTCAAATCCTCTTCATCCATGCAACTCCAGCAAAAGTCACCGGCACATTTAACCGCCTTGCGTTCTTCTCTATAATACAATGTCCGGTAATTATAGCAACCACCTTCGAAATCTCTCCTCTTGGAAGCGATATCAGTTCAGTTGAGCGCTTCTGATTAAGAGGCGGCCAAATGTCTCACATGTCCATCGATTTACCCATCTCTGATCTCCGTCGCGGAACAAAGCCCTAGATTTTGCTTGCAAATTTCTAGAGGCATACCATTCATTCCAATTCTGTTGGAATCTGTAAGGTAGTTCCCAGTCTTACAAGCTTATCGGCTTTACGATTCCCTGGAATGTCTTTGTACCCTGGGACCCACATGAGTCGTATATCAAACTTCTTGGCCATCTCATTAAAAGACGAGCGGCAGTTAAGGGCAAATCTTGTTTTCAGAAATATTGACTCCACACTCAAAATATTTTGTAGGCAAAAACAAATGAAAAACACACTTAAAACCAGTGAATAAACAATTGAAAACCATCCCAGTAATTATTCATTCATCAACATTTATTTTTTACTGTTAACAAAATTTTCTAAAATAAATAACATTTAACATTAAAAAATTACGGTTTTTTCAATCTTTTTTACCAACAAATTCGAAAAAAATAACCAACGAAAACATTAAAAATTAATGATAGTTCTGTTATTTTTACCAACAAATTTCCAAAAAATAACCTACGAAAACAATAAAAATTAATGATTTCGTAGGTAATTTTTTACAATTTTTTATTGAAATATTTTTTTAAAAATTTTTTATAAAATTTTTGGGGAATCGATCCCGCAATCAACTACATTCTGGCCAGGCACTCTACCCATCGTGCCAAAGCCACTTGATACAAACATGTTTTTATATTTCTATAAATAATTTTTTGATTTTTTTTTTTCTACAAAAAAATAACTGACTTGTGTAGGTAAAAACTAATGATATTTCATTAAAAAATACCAACAATTTAAAAAAAAATTACTTACACAAATCATTAAAAATCAAAAGAATAATCAGTAGTTTTTACTTACAGAACAAAAATAAATGACTTTAAAAATTAAATGTTAATGAAAGTCTTTATTTTTTAGTGCGTTATTTTTGAAACAAAGGACTGAAGTAGTCATTAATAAAAACTAAACATCAAACAAATGTTTTTTCTTTTAAAAACGACTAAACGGAAAACTTTTTAAATAAACTACAAACAGTTAATGAAATAATTTTTTGAGTGCAGGGACTTGACCGCGGCTTGACTGTCAGAATAGACGCAGTTGTAGACAATAGATTGCAACTCAACCAGTCAGCCATTTATTTTGTTGTCTAGATCTCTGCCTGGTGAACAATCTGACAATCTTCGAGGCAGGCTCAACCCAACCTCCCCCGAATAGATTTCAAATCCCACTTGTTCGTGTAGCCTCGATCCATTCATGTAAAAATTTATGGAGGCTCCACTACCCGGAATTCCTTTTATTCAAGACTCCCTGGATGTTATCATAGTGGTAAATTGGAGCTAAAAGATGCTCATAGAGGGAGCAGAGTCCACATTGTCAGGTATTGTAATGTTGTTAAAGATCGTGCTATGCCCAAAATCGCTGCTCCTCCATTACAGTGTGCTATTAAGCCAAATTGCCGACGTAGCAGCATACCGCAAATGGTATCAGCACAGACTAATACAGACTCGACATAAGTGACAGGTGTCAAAAAAGTATTCTTTAACCATATGGTTAATATTTTCAAATTATTCTACGAATTAGGTTAGAAAGAGAAAGCTAATATAACGCGCCATTAGAAAAATGGATGCCAGATCGGTTTTTGTTGTTTCACTCACTCCTAAGTCGTAGAAAGTGTTGCCATGCTAGCGTAAAACGGACTAAAAACCGCTGTGTTTTCTCCTAAAATCGCTTAGTTTTTTCCCATTTTTTCTTATAAAACTCTACTGTCGAGTCTGTATTTAGTCTGTGGTATCAGGTTAAGGAGGATTCCTAATGCATCCGTAGGTGTAGTACGAAGAGCATAAGTGATGCACATCGTCGCCATTCTCTGTACCTTCGTGATAAAGACACAGTTCCCCTTTGTCACTAAAGCAGGTCACCAGACAGTAGCTGTGTTTTGCAATCATTTGGATTAGGATTTACCATACAATAAGTGGGCTTTTAAAACTTGTAGATTTTGATTAAAAATCCACAAAAAGCCCCGCAACCGCCCCGCAATAGTTTTTCCAGCTAACATTTTTTTCAAACATTTCTAAGCACTGTCCCAACTACAAAGGGGGCTCCCATACTGCTCCTACAGCTTTAACTGCCTCAAAAGTGCCTCTAGAGGAGTCAAATGTATGATCGGCCCTTAATATTTTGTTTATTACAATATCTTCTCTAAACCGGTTAACCGAAAAACAGTTTTTTTTTCCAATATTTTGGTTTTTTGCAAACCGGTTAACCGGAATTCAAAAATTCCGGTGCACCGAAATCCGTTTTTTTCTGTCGGTTAACCGGTTTTTTTAATACATTCAAACGGAATATTTTTGCAAATACTTATTAAGGGTTTGCACTTATTTTTTATGATATTTTAAAAATTTCGTTAAAAAACCTTGAAAATCCGTGAGAAAGAAAGTCTAAAATACTTTATGTCTTCAAGAAACAATTTTCCAAAAAGGAATTTTATTCCGAATCTGGTAAATATTTGAATTACCCGCCTTTGTAAGCGTTTTTGGAAACTTTCATTGAAAACTTTATAAGTGACTGTTAATCAGATTTTAAAATTCCTGTTAATGGAGAAAATGTCAATAAAAGAGAATAAAAATAAAATTTGGAACTGCAATTATAAGTAAACGAATAGATGTATTTTTCTAAATAAAGCCGAAACAAATTAAATTAAAGTTCTAGTAAATATGGTCAATTAAAGTAAATTATTTAAATACCGTTTTTTGTATAGCGTAACAGTTGCAAGCCTTGCTAAAAGAAACAAATATGTTAACTTAAGCTATATTCTCTTTAGTATAAATATAAATATATAAATATATACAAATAAGCTATTTTCAAGTACTTTTTGGTTTTTTCCAGTTAAAGCATAGTACTCTGTTCGATTTCACGGGAAAAAATCTGTCAAACTCCATATAGAAAAAATAAATTTTGGCAACGCGAGGAATTATAGGGGAATTGTTAAAAAAGCTTTCACGCATTTTTATTATACAAGACAATTTAAATTGCCTTGAAAAAGTGTCATTTCAGTTTTGTTATGATCGTTTCTTTCTTATAATTGTCAAAAGTTGTTTATTTTTAAATGTTTTACTGCGATTTGAGGCGTTCAAAGTTTGAATGAAAATCACGGTAAGAAACAGAGTACTTAGCTTAAAGAAAAAATAAATTGGTTAACCGGTATTTTTTTGACAACTTAATTTTGGGCACCTTCGCTTCTACGTATTCTCTATGGTTCATAATTTAACTTCTACAAAATTCAAAATTGAGTTTAGCTTGATTCACACGTTAACTACCCTTGACCACCCTTATCCAATATTTCCCAGTATTGGGGGATAACAACTGTCAAATTCAAATAATTTTTCATACAAAATTATTTAAACCCGGCAAATCGTATCACTAATACTGGGAAATAGATGATAAGGGTGGTCAAGGGTAGTTAACGTGTAAACTGCCCGTTAAGCCCCACTTTTGAAGCAATTCAACCCAACGTGCAACGTGCGTGGTATTACAACGGTCCCAGAGTGTAATATGTAGTTCTTTTATAAGAAAAACGTTGTATTTAAGGTCATTGCAATAAAATCATGTTTATATTTGTTTAGTAGACCTCATAAACTAATTCATCATGCAACATTTTTACCAATTAGTTATTCCTATTTTATTCTTAGGTGTGTTCGTCATAATTTTTAGCTTTTTGTTTAACTAAATATATTGTCTTTCCCATTTTATTGTTGTAGAGCAAAATTCCAAGGAAACCAGAACCCGTTATTCCCCTGGGATGAAACGAATAAAACGGAAGATGAAAAACTAACAGCCTGGATGGTATCCGATAATGGTAAATTTAAGTATGCAAGCAACATTTAGAGAAAGTAGACAACTAAAATCACTCAAAACTACACAACAAAAAATGATAATTAAAAAAAAAAATGGCACAATTTCAATGTACATAACCAATAATTCAAGTAGTTGCAGTAGAGATTTCAAATCAACGAATGAGAATTATAAAAAATTAAAACAAAACATAAAAATTTATATTCCTAGGATTAGGATCTCTTTTAGAAAATTATACACTAAATGGATTGCATCACCATCATCACCACCATCACCAACATTATCAAAAGGATAATTCAATAAGGACATCATCCTCGTACCTGAATATGTAATTTTACACAATGTTAATACAATGTTATTACAATTAAAGCCCCCAAAATATGTATAATTGCTCCTAAATTATTTAATCCCAAAATGAGAAGAACTGATGGATGATAAAGAAATAATAATATCCCGGTTTTCGCATAACCGTATATACGCTTACCCATAGAAATTTTTAAATTATCCACGCTTATTTTTAACTTGTATAATTACACTACTGAACATTATATAAAAAAAACGTTGCGACTAAAACGCGACCTCACAAAGTTAATTGCAATTGTTCTACTGATCAGAAATCTAGTCTTTAAACTCTTCCATCACAACAGGTTTTTGAGAATATTGAGGTCGAAGTTAAAAAAATCGCTATTTTGGGGATTTTTGACCACTCATAGCGGATGAACCCAATGGTAAAGTTTAAACTTTGCTTTTATTGATGCAGAACTCATTTGGTAGGTTAGGTTGTAAGTGGCTGGACGTTTTACGTCAACCCTCAGAGGTCCATTGTGATATCACGGGACTCCAATAGGTTTCCCTACTGGCCCCGGCCGTTGAACCAATTTTCGCTTCTTATGAAACTATTAAGATATTGAATTTTGACATCTGACAAATCAGAAAGATCGTGCAGCTTCCAAGATCTCAGTGAAGCAAGTCTCTTAATAGAAAGTGCCGGGCAATAGCAGATGAGAAGAATAAGAGAAGGCCAGATCTATGGCAATTTCCAGTCTTGCAAGCTTATCTGCTTTGCAATTCCCTGGCATGTCTCTGTGCTAGGGTTGCCAGACGGCCTGGAATGGCCTGGATTTTCCAGTTACTTGAGGTCTGGTCCAGTTTCCAGTTAGTGTATAATTTTTCCAGTTAAAAAATAATTTTTTAAATTTAAAAAAAAATTAAAATAAATTTTACATTTTTTTTAAATAAATCATAAATCAAAAAGCTGCCTCTTGTGCACTTTTTGCTGTATTTTCACTACACTCAAAAAAAAACCTTGTCAAATTATTAGAAAAAGTCTCGTAATCCCATTTTTTTAATATTTGACAGTTTTCCTTGTTTTTTAACAAACAATTTTCGATCGAAGTTTACATTTTTTTTTTAATTTTGTAAATTTCTATGGCATTTTTACAAAAATCTGGTAAATTCACGAAAATTCCTTGTTTTATTTTATTTTGCTAAAACAGTTGTAAATTTACAATTTTATTGTCAAAAAGCTCGTAATTTCTAAAATACAAGGTTGTTTTCCTTCACCTTGTAGATGATCTGAGGGTTGTTGGGGTACATTTTGCTTTTCAAATAACCTCACAAAAATAAGTCCGGAGGGGTCAAATCTGTAGGTGAGGGCCAGTTATTGTCACTTTTTTGACATCGCACGTCCAAGGAACTTTAACTTGCCACATAGATTTCAAGATCTGATTTCCACTCCGGACTTATTTTTGTGGGGATATTTAAATAGAAAAATATACGCCAGCAATCCTCAAACTATTGACGACATCAACATCAACATTCCGAGATGCTCAAAAGTAATGAATTTGCTTAAAAAAGAGCACATTTTGCCATGACCAATAGAGGCGACCATTTGATAGTTATTAAATTTGTATTTGTAAGTTATTAAAAAAAAATATGTATGTGTCCAGTTATTTTCTGAAAATCCAGCTGAATTTTTTCCATATTCCAGTTATTGCACTTCTAGTATCTGGCAACCCTACTCTGTGCCCTGGGAACCAAATGAGCCGTATGTCAAACCACTTGTCCATCTCATTTAAAGACGTGCGGCTGTTAAGGACAGATTTTGTTTTCAGAAACATTGACTCCAGGGACTTGACCGCGTCTTGACTGTCAGAATAGATGTTGACTGTGGTTGTAGACAAGATAGTTTGCCACTTCCTTTATTGCCACCATCTCTGCTCATTTGGTAAGTCGCATTAACCCTTAGGGCACCAATTGTCTTTTAATGATATATTTTTCCCTAAAATCTATTTTTTCCGCTACTAATCACATAAAAAATACTTTATGCGAATGGAACGCTACCTTACATACATATGTCATATGACTAAAATTACACTGTGCTACAAAAAACACAAAATCGGATATACTTTTGAAGACACCCTCAAATTTTAAAGTTATTGTCAAAAAACTTTTTTTTGGGAATTTTCTCACTAAACCACGTGTAACTTAAAAAGTTTTCAACCGATTTTAATTTTTTTAACAGTTTTGGATAGAAGAAGGATGGGGCTTTTTATGTGTGTGAATTGGTACATACATATAAGAAAGATATGTATTGATTTTTTCAACAATATCTAATTTTTTTTGTTATTTTTTGAAAAATTTTTGAGTTTATCGATTTTTTTCTGATATATTTCGTTAAACAATGGCCCTTACCACAAGAAAACAAAAAGTCTATTTTAACAAAAGTTTTATTTTAAATTTCAAATTTTCTATAAAATTTTTGAAAGTCGATTTTAAAAACAAAAACAATTTGTATGGAAATAAAATTAAAAGCTCATTTTAAATTTATTTTATTTTCTTGTGGTAAAGCTGAATATTTATATTTATAAACGTATTCTTAAAGAAAATTTAATTGTGAATACGATGAGCTCTATGCCGAAAAAATTGAATAACAATTGACAGAGTTGTGATAATTTTCCTAAAAAAGAAAATTAAGAATTTGCATGAAATTGCCGTTCAGACAACCCAGGCAAAAAAAAAAATAAACGAACATACCGAGATGGCGCGTATCATTATATTAAAGATTTTTGGCCCCCTGAATTCGAATTTGACCTTGAAATTGGGCTATCTTATTAAGTTTTTGATAAATCAATTTATATTGAATATCCCAAAAACCTGACGCGATAGAGCAATTTAAAGGCCAGATTCGGATTCAGCGCTCAAAAAACCTTTAAAAATATTGTACATGACCTCTTATGATAATTTTTTTTTTTTTACTGGGTTATCTGAACGGCGATTTCCTGCAAAATCTTAATTTTCTTTTTTAGAAAAATTATCATAACTCTGTCAATTCTTATCTGATTTTTTCAGGATAATGCTCATCGTATTAAATTTTCTTTAAAAATACGTTCATAAATATAAAAGTTGTTAAACGAACTATAGCAGAAAAAAATCGAAGAAAACTCAAAAATTAGATATTATAGAAAAAATCAATAGATATCTTTCTTATATGTGTAGACCAATTCACAAACATGGAAAGCGCTATCCTTCTTCTATCCAAAACAGTTAAAATCGGTTGAAAATTTTTTGAATTACACAAGGTTTAGTGAGCAAAGTCCCAAAAAACGTTTTTTTTGACAATAACTCAAAAATTTGAGGGAGACTGGCAAGTTTAATAGGCATTTTTGTGATCTACTCGACAAAACTAACAACCTATACCATGTCACATCAGAAGTATTTTTTCACTGTAGCACAGTGTTATTCTTCTGGTTACAAATCTGGTCTCTAATCTTTTCCATTACACCAGGTTTTTGAGAAATTTGAAATTCAAAAAATTGCGTTTTTGGACATATTAGATAACTCATAGCGAATGAACCAAATAAGCTGACGCTTTAAAAATAGTAAGTCAAGGGTATAGTTTAAACCTTGCTCGTTGAGATGCATAACTCATTTGATTAACCGTTGGAGCTATATTGCTATGGGGAAAATGACTACAGTATTTCAGACTGTAGTATTTGCTATTTTGGACATGGCGAACTGGATAATTGGGAACAAGCGGAGGGATATAAGAATCATTATCTGCCGTGCCAGCCAAGTTGCGCTCAGTGCACTTGAATTTCCAGTCACTTCATCTAAAATTTTCCAGGAATGTAAACTCAATGAGGTCTCATGCGGGAATAGGGTCAGTCTTCTGTGGGTTCCGGGAAATACGGGGAAACGAGATTGCCGACTCTTTGGCAAATGTTGGCTCCGAGACAATTCCTCACAATCTGGAACCTGAGATTGGTACAGGCTTGACATGGCTGATGCGTTAGATTAACTCTCTTATGAAATCAATTTTCATGGAAAGGTCGTCAAATGCGTTGGCATGCATGAATACCAAACATTTTGTGATTAGACCTGTACTGTGATTACGTAAAACGATAGTTGACTATCGTCGATTTTTACAGTTTTGTGGCTTCTAAACTAAACACAATACTTTCATATTTTTGATTGTTCGCAGATTAGACAACACTCTTTATTAAAATAATAAAGAAACACATTCAAATTTCCCTCCAAAACAGACCCATTGTGTGCAGATTGTCTTGAGGATGAGGGTACAACAGAACACTACGTCTGTTGTTGTCCAGCGTTCTCAAGCGCTAGACTGCGGATAATGGGTTCTGATATTATTTCAATGGACACGGTCCATGAACTTCCCTTGTATGATTTTCTTAGGTTTTGTGAAAGCAATTGACAATGAAAATTCTGAACAAGCACTTTTCATTATTTTAATCTTTCTTTCACCCCTACTTATTTTCCTTTTCAGAGTACGGTACAATGGACTATTTAAAGTCTGAGCGCCATGGACTTACCTAAAGAAGAAGTTTACTTAATTTTTGGGCTTTTACAACCCATCTTCAACTCATCCGTTTGAGCACCAATTGTCTTTTAATAAGGTATTTTCCCCGAAAACGGGATTTCCCGATATTGGGGAACAAGACATCATCCAAAGATAATTGGTGTCTTAAGGGTTAAGGCGACTGACCAAATGAGTTCTGTATATGTAAGAGTAATGTTTAAGCTTTATCCTCTACTAATTTTTATGTCGCCAACACATCGGGTTCATCCGCCATTAGTTGCCTAATATGCACAAAACGTCGATTTTTTTGAACATTGATCTCAATTTTCTCAAAAACCTGATGTGAGGGAAAAGTTTGGAAACCGGATTTTTGACCAGCAGAAAAATTATAAAACCGTCCGACAAAAATGAAATAAGTCGTTAAAGACTAACTGGATAATATACGTTAGAAACTAGAGACTAATGTAGTAAAACTGCATTTACAGTTTTTTTTCGTGATCCTGTTTTCTTTTAAAAGCACTTCAAAGTTTTAGAGGATAAAATTTTACAAAATATTTTTTTAATATTTGTACTTGTCCTAGGATACCATTACTGATAGCAAATGAAAAAGCAGGATCTCCCCTAATTTTAATATTTTATTATTTTTACATATCAGGAAAAAGGAGGTAAGTTACGTTCTTTCAAAAATTTATCCTTCAATATCAGTCAAAATTTTCAACAAAATATTTTGATAAAGTTTTTAAATAACTTTATTCACATTATTTTATCCTGATATGGCAAAATAAATAAATAGAAAACTTAGCGGAGATCCTCCTCTTTCATTTGCCATCAGCAGAATCATCCAAGACAAGTACAAATATTTTACAAAATGTGTCATTTAAAACTTCAAAGTCCTTTTAAAACGAAACAGGATCACGAAATGATAAACTGTAAATGCAGTTTTACTTCATTTGATCTCTACTTTCAGACGTATATCATTCGGTTCATGTTTAATATTGGCTGCCGGACGGTGTAATCATATGTAGGTCGCGACCCTGTTGATTTTTCGATGTTTAATAGTGTTTTCGGTGTTTAATTTATGCTTCGATAAAAAGTGAAGTCAAGTTCACATTTTTAAGAAATAGCAAACACAAAAAACTTATTTTTTTCAGTTGTTGCCTAAATATTTTTTTTTACATTTTACAACAGTAATGCCTGGTAAATTTTGCTAAACGTGGATGCGTTTTCAATTAAACGGTTAATGTTAACATATATACGGTTATGCGAAATTATATTAACATAGTAGTAGATTTAATGTGAACTAAGTGTTTCTGTGATAAATTAAGTTAAAAATTAAAAAAAAAAAATAATTATGTATGATGATTGTAATTAAGTAAATATTCATTTATTATAAGAACATTTTATAAACAAATAGAAAGAGAGCGCGAAAGAGAGAGAATGAGAAAAAAACAAACAAAATTTGTAAATAAAATATAAACTGTTAATGTTCGAAAAACAAAATGTTTGAAATCAGTACGAATATCGAAAAGAAATATTTTCTATTGATATATTTTTGTTGTTTAAATATTTAACGACGATGTGTAGGAGCTGCTGGCCAATCTTCAACAATTTGTGTGGCTGTAGCATGTCCAGCTAACAAACCAGGTGATTCACGACGTACTTGTGCTGAGAAACCCAATAAAGGATCAGAACTGTAGTCAACAATACGACGTTGACCGTCTGGTTCGATTAGGGAATAACGTCCAGTTACATATTCACCACGACGATGTTCAAATTGATCTTTTATATCACCGGTATGGGTATCGTGCACAGCATACTGAAATTCATAGTGTGGTGGACTGTGCTCTTCTATTTCAATTGCTGGATGCCCAATGATGCTGCCATTTGCCAAAGTACACAAAACAGCAAATACCAAGGAAATGCACTGAAATTAATTGAAATATTCAATATTTTTTTATTATTCTTTTAAAAAACACTTATTCACCACAATTGCCACTTACAATTAATTTCATAATTAAAATAATTTAAATAAAGTTTTTTAAAGTTAAAGATGCTAACTATTTGAATAGAAGAAGTCTTATGCCATCAATTTGTCATGCAGGTTCTTTTTATACCTTTACCATTCATCATCTAATATTTGAAATATATCCAACCGACTTACATACACATCGTTGATACATCATGTGTAAAGTATATTTACAGTATCTGATCCATTGCATTATGACTGGGGTAAGTATTCTCATGAAATTAATTAAAAACAAAACTTTATAAGGGGTGGTCCAATAACTGGTATCTTTTTAAAACATGCAATGAAATGAACAATACTCAATAGTTTTGAAACCTTATGGCTTTATTTGAAAGAGCAAACATTCCCGTTTTTTATGGCAAACGACTTCATTGATGCGTCTTCGGCTTGGTCCGCTGTGCACGTTTTTCGAAAAAAAGTTTTTAACCGAAATAAGGCACTCAAATGAGGTTATGTTAACAAACAAATTGGTACATCTTGGGAACGTAAAACTCGCAAGGTATTGTAAAGAATCCAATTCATCCCCAGCAGAAATAAATCGAGATTTTGGCGACACAGCATCTGTTTATAGCATACCGTAGCGCATCCAAAGAGCGCTCTTAGGGATGCAGTAAAAGGAAGGGGAAAAAATTTTAATTTTTTTTTAAGATTTTTTATATAAAACTTATAATGTGTAATTATTTTTTGGTAAAATTTCACACTTGCTTTCCTTTTTAATATTTTTAACACTTTTTGAATAAAAAAACATGAGTTTTAGACAAAGACACATGATTTGACTGCATCATTATTGCGCATTAATCAGCGCTGCAAAGATCGCTTCAATCATAGCATCTTTGACCGCTGTTCCCAAAAAAAATCCCATAAAAAATGTGAAAATGAAAATTTCCGATATTTTTTTGATGTTCACTTCCGATTTTTTTTATACCCTCCAACCACAGTATGGGGGTATACTCACTTTGTCATTCCGTGTGTAACACATCGAAATATCGGTCGGGGACCCCATAAAGTATATATAATATTGATCCATGATAGAATCTAAGACATTCTAGCGATGTCCGTCCGTCCGTCTGTAGAAATAACGATGCAGTCCAAACCAAAAGAGCTAGACTCCTGAAATTGGGCAAGAATATCTCTTATGTTACTGGTAAGGTTAAGTTCGAAGATGGGCTAAATCGGACCAGGGGGAAAAAAGTTCCCCCTTGAAGAACTAAAATGACCCCTAAAAAATACAGTATTTTTTCGAGTTTTTTTTAATTTTTGCTCAACAAATGTAACATTTTTATTCCATATTATGTTCATAGACCTGCGCTTGAACCAACGGGGTTAGGAAATTTGATTTTTTTCGGGCCGCCCCCTTTGGAGGCGTGGTTATAGAAATTAATGAAAATAACGATAAAAATGTATTATTTAAGCGTAAATATAATAAACAAATAATTTGTAAACCTATATAGCGGTGGTAAAGGTGTCCCCCACCGATTCCCCCCCCCCCCCCCAGCAAAAAGGAAAGACGCCCCTGCGATTTTTTTTAATATTAAACGTGTTGGAGGGTATAATAGATTCGGCACAGCCGAATTTAACACTCTTACTTGTTTTTTTTTCATTTTGTTTCACATAAATAAAGTTTTGTAAAGTAAAACGAATGAATTTTTTTGTTATATTTTTTTAAATTTTAGTTATTTGATTTCAACTTTGAATTTACAGCATCTTTATTCTGCTTAAATAAGCTCTACAAAGATACATGAATTCACTGCATCTTTAATCTGCTTAAATCAGCGCTAAAAAGATACATGAATTTACAGCATCTTTATTCTGCTTAAATCAGCGCTCTAAAGACACGTGATTTCAGTGCATCTAAAGAGCGCTGTTTCTGTGTATCCAACTAGCGCTCTAAAGTGGGACATCGCCTTAGGGAATCATGCATGAATTCAGCGCAATTGGATGCGCTCCTTTACTCAAGTTCCCCTTCCAAAAGCTGCTGAACGTTCAGCTAAATTTCTGCTGGGTCTATAGAAAGCAATAGATTGAGTATCAGCATCATTACACAATATTTTCAAAAATACAGCTGAAACTCCCATTTTCGTCAAAGATGAGTGCTACATAGCCATGATTACCGACTTTTTGTTGGCCGTAATAGAATATACCAACTTGGATGACATTTATTTTCAGAAGGATGTCGCAATATGTCCCACAGTCCATCAAACAATCGATATTTTGCGCACTTAGTTCGGAAATCGTGTTTTTCGCCATAATCGCGGTGACAATTGATCACTTCAGAGCTGCCGATTAAAAACTTTCAAAATTTTTTTGAGGGGTCTCGTTAAAGATTCATGCAACATGGGAAATCCAGAAATGTTCTAGGCCCATTCGACGAATATCGTTCAAGCCATTCGTGAGATAGAACCAGAAACATTAGAAAAATGGGTGCCGAGGATGAGCTACTGCGGAGCTAACCCAGGCAACCGCATGAATGAAGTCGTTTGCCATAAATAATGGGAATATTTTCTCTTTCAAATAAAGCCATAAGGTTTCAAAACTACTGAGTATTGTTTATATCATTGCATGTTTTAAAAAGATACCAGTTATTGGACCACCCTGAATATAGCACTGTGCAACAAATTTAAGTTTATTTAATGTATCTTGAATAGTTTTTTTTTAAAAGGCGTTTGAGATACTTAAAAAAAACTAGTAGTATAAAAAATGCACTTCTGACCTCCAAAGTGTAGATGGATGTCTTTGGTAAAGTATTATGGCGGTCCGGAAGGTATAACAGCACTGGTGCTGAAACAGTGTGCTACGTCATTTGCACGTCCACGCCCTAACCTTTATATCTTGTCTTTCCGTGCGGGAACCTTTCCATCATGTTGGAATGTTGGCAATGTGCAGCCTTGGAATCTGTTGGCGTTCCTTTCGGAACATTGTAGTCGTTTGATCTACCATTTTGGTGAGAGTAAGTATGGCACGGTGCGCTCATATCTAAGCTTAATGCCTTCCTTTGGTGTCCGTAGGGTTGCCATCCGTCCTCTTTTCCCCGGACACCGTCCTCTTTTTTAGGGCGTCCGGGGCAGTCCTACTTCTTTTTTAGAAAGTGTCCGGGGTTGTCCTCCTTTTTTCCTCATAAACTTTTTTTGTATTATTTAACGTTCGAATTATTGGCATCGCTGTATTTTCGCTTACCAGCAGTAATGCCAACTTTTTGAGAGCAAAACGAGCACAGAAATAAAAAACACTTAAAAACTCGTATATTTCGAGTAAAAAAGCACTTTATGTAGAGCGAAAATTACTACGTTATTATCAGCTGGTGTGTCGTAAAGTTGGCTCTCCGAGAAAAGAAGAAGAAAAAAATTTGTATATCAAAAATTTCCATTTCAAAATTTTCTAAATGATTTTAAGCAAATTCTATTTGAATTTCCAAAAATTGTATTTCACAAATTCCTAATTGTATTTCAAATTTGTATTTTAAAATTTTCTAAATGCTTTTTAAAAATTCCATTTCATAAATTTCAAATTGTATTTAAAAAATTTGCATTTATAAATTCTGATTATTTTTTTTTATTAAAAAATAAAAATTGTTTTATTCGACCTTTAAAATATTATATTTAGAGTTGGTTTATTCTAGCTCGAGTTCATTATTTCCTTTACTAATTAAAACTATGATATTCTCATAGAATAATTTTCAAGAAAATTAATTTTCTGTTTTAAATTTGTTTATGTTGGTCATTTCTTGCAAGACTTTATCGACACGTCCATTAAGTCTTGTAAAAATGACCAACATAGATAAATTTAAAACAGAAAAATAATTTTCTTGAAAACCATTCTATGAGAATATGATAGTTTTAATTAGTAAAGGAAATAATGACCTCGAGCTAGAATAAACCTACTCAAAATATTTCCATTTATAATTAAAAATTTTCTAAATGCTTTTGAGAAAATTTTGATTAAGTATATGTCAAATTTGTATTTCAAAATTTGTGCGAAAATTTTGATATACAAAAAAAAATTTTTGATATACAAAAAAAAATTTTTGAAAAGCAGATACATACACTCAAAATAAATTCTCTGTCCAATCAGCAGAAAAATCTGCTGAAAATACACCCATTTTGAGCCATATGAGAAATCTGCTGATTTTAGCAGACACGGTTTGCTAAATATCTGTCATAAGAGGTGAATAAATATAACAAGAAAAAAAAGTAAAGTGAAAGTACACTTCTTAACCACTACGCTACGGAAGCTTATACTTCTATCTGGCGTTTTAGTTATTAAACATGTGTGTTGTTCGACAGCAGAGAAATCTGATTTTAGCAGAAATATCTGCTGAGTTTAGCAGAAAAATCTGCTGATTTTAGCAGAACAATCTGCTGATTTGAGCAGAATATTCTGCTGATTTCAGCAGATCAATCTGTTCTGCTTTTTTTTATATAAAAAATTTTTTTGAAAAAATAATGAAATTCAGCAAACAAAATCAGTATAAACATAGTAAAATGTCTGTTATTTTCTTAAACTGAATGACAGAGATTTTAGTAAAAATATCCTTCTCAGCAGAACAATCTGCTAAAAGATTGCTAATTCAAATTGAAAGTCGTTTTACAGATTTTTTGACAGAGTTTTTATTTTGAGTGTAATTTTTAAATCAAAATGGAAATTTTTGAATTACAATTAAAATATCTGAACTTATTTAAATTCAAAAATAATTTTCTTAAAACTATTAAGAAAATTTTTAAATGAAAATGGAAATTTTTGAAAAACAAATGGAATTTTCTGAAAAGCATTTAGAAAATTTTAAAATACAAATAGATATACTTTGAAAATTTTTGACTTATATTTAGAAATTTTTTAAATATAACTGGAAATTTTTGAATTATAAATAGATATTTCCAAAATATAATTGAATGGATATATCCAAAATATTGAAATATAATTGGAAATATATTTTTTTAGTGGAAAAAATAGTTTTCTTAAAAAAAATATTTTTTTTTGCATATTGTATTGCGTTGTTGACTTTTTACAAATTAATTTATTTAAAAAAAACTGTCCTCTTTTTTGGGTCAAATGTCCTCGTTTTTTGAGGTTGACGTCCTCTTTTTCTCAAAATGCAAATGGCAACCCTAGGTGTCCGTAATGTCTTCTTTCGATTTATTTTGAGTTTCCGCAAAGCAACATTTGTCATTTATTTCTTTTGATCGTAGGCCAAGCCTTGTTGAGGTCAAAAGGCAGATTATGAATGACACACTTAACCAAAACCTGTTAACAATCTCTGCGTGGGGTCTTGCGAAAAGGGTCAAGTTCAATGCACCCAAGACCCAATGTTGTATTTTGACCTAAAAGTCTGTGGAGCCAACAGCTTCATCTGTGCATATGGGTGGAATAAATATCAAAGAATTGGAAACTCTTGACGTTCTGGGCATGAAAATTCAGTGCGATGTCTACTAGAATAAGTACGTTTCCCAAGTGTCGAAAGAAGTATTCAAGTGTCTCGGGTTTTTAAACCGGTGTAAGAAGTACTTCGCCTTATTCGATCTCCTAACTAATTATACCACCTATATCCGACTGAAGATGGAAAAAAAATTCTATGTATAGGCAGGGTTTTCAAAATTTTGAAGCTTTTGGACCAAGTTCAAAGGAAGGATTTGATGCTTATTAATGACAATAGGGTGTCCAATTTATTGACTCATTGAAGCATCGTCGGAATGTGGGTTATGTGACTCTGTTCCATCGATATTACCATGGAAAGTGGTCTTCTGAGATAAGTGAACTTATCCCCAGAGCCCGATTGTTGTCAATTGTCCAGTTGATCGCATTACAAAGAAGGTTCGTTTATCAGTCGAACTAGCCGAATGTGGAATAATCTTTTTTTTATTTTGTTTAAATATTTAACGACAATGTGTAGGAGCTTCTGGTCAATCTTAAAAAATTTGTGTGGCTGTACCATGTCTAGCTAACAAACTAGGTGTATAGTAGGGTGGGTCGTTTTGCCACTTTTTTGTCGGATCGAAACGCTATACCAGGCAAAAGTTGTCTACTCAGATGGGTATTACAGATGTGATTTTTTTTTGGAAATCGGTTGATATCTTCTGCTCTCAGAATGGGCTCAAAGTTTCGATATTTTGGCTAAGAATCCGAAAATGCCAATTATTGAGGCTCGAAAAAGCGGTTATATTTTTTTGGTATAGATATGTTATTTTAAACGTAAACTCTATTTTAGGCATCAAAATGCAGTTTAACCCCTCCCGGAGGTCCAGGAAATACCCCCGATATCCAAAGAGGATGTGAATTTCGTCTTAAAATACCCTAATTGATAATTATTGTGGTTCGAAAAAGTGGCATAATTTTTGGGTACAAATATGTTATTTTAGACGTTAAATCCCTTTAAGGCATCAAAATGCTATTTTAATCCCTTTCGGAAATCCAGGGAATACCCCCGATATCCAAAAGAGAAGTGAATTTCGGCTAAAAATACCCAAATTGACAATTATTGAGGTTCGAAAAGTGGCATTTTGTTTGTGTAAAGATGTGATATTTTAAACGTCATCTCACATTTATGCCTTAAAAAGCAATTATTAACCCCCCTTGGGGGTTAAGGACCCCGCCGGGATCGGAGAAAGATGGAAGTTTAAGCATTTTTTAAACCTTTCAAAGCCATTTTTGGTTATATGAAACATTGATAATTTTATAGTTCTCGCCGAGACTCAACTCAAAGGCCGGGCTTGTCAAAATCTATAAGTGAGTATATGGGAAATATTTCAAGCTAGATTTTTCTAAATATATTTATATCTTTTAATTTTGTTTGGCTAGAGGTTATCAAAAAGTGTTTATAAGGTAAATAAATCTAGTGGAGTAAAGAGAATATTTTAAAAGTTATATTTTCCATAGAGGTATAATTCTTCGTAAATTAGAAGAATTAATAGGAAAATCCATGCAATGGGCAGGTTGCCTTTTGTATTTTATCGAAGTACCATTGCGAGTTCTCTTTAAGCATATCGACGGCCAAACATCAGGTCCCAATTTTTACACATGTCCTATAGGTTCAAAATTACCCGGATGTGAAAAACTTCCTGTGGTGTCATTTATAGCAATTAAATGTGATCTTCCTTATCACAGTTCCGAATAGCTTAAAAAACTCAGTAAGGACTTCAAATAATGGTATCTTATAGCTAAAGCTATTGATTCGGCAGAATGCTCGGAGGTTCTTGCTTCCATGATCACTGGAAAATTGAACAAGGCTCGCAGGTTGACAACTGCAAAGCAAGGAACTCATAGAAATAGTTAAGTTCATAACTAAAGTCTATGTGGTGATCATATGGTGGTAATGCAACTCAGAATTAGTACACATTATTCCATTGCTGATGGTCCTCGGTCCTCGCCAAGTTTTCGAGACAATTTGTAGATCACGATATTGACCAAAGAAACACCAAACAGAGAAAATTCGTTTCTCGGTCGAACTATTCGTATGTGGAATAAACTCCCCGCAAAAATTTAGAAAAGTTCAAATTAAATGTCCACAAACACTACTCCCTCTTTCCTTCTCCTCATAATTTATTTGCCTAATACCAACACAATGCATTGCATTAGTAGGGGGCATCCCCTGAGTGTTTGCTCAAAGTAAAAAAAAAAAGCTGTAGTTCATTCATCCATTCAAACCAATGCGTTCTTTGCACTGCCCGAAAATATTCTTCTCGCCGTGATGACAGATTGTCGACTTGCTGTCCGTCAAGATGCACCAAAAAGAATTCTTAGTACTCAAGAAGAACAAACAGGAAATCGTCATCAGTTCATTCGCTACAATACTAATTTTTGAGGTCACTGATTACGTGGAAATGATCTTCTGGGAAATTACTGATGTTTCTAACACAGTACCACCCGTTTTAAGAACGATATCAAATAAATAACTTATTGACAAACTTTCACTTGCGAACAGTAAAATTTGTATCTGAAGCAATATCTAGAGTGTGCGACAGAAACGCAAGGGATGGCATAATAAAATCGGATTCAATTTCTAGACAAGCTCCAACAAAATTTGAATTCAAATCTCAATTTGTGACAATTTTTCCTGATATTGAGGGTGGGGAAGTATCGTTAAAAATAGCATTTTAAGGCATCTTTACCCATATATAATGACACTTTATCTGGAATTGAATTTTTTACAATTTTGGAAATTCACCTCCCACTTAGGATATCGGGGGTATTCCCTGGATTTCCGAAAGGTCTTAAAATTGCATATTGATGCTTAAAAGGGATTTAACGTCTAAAATAACATATTTGTACCCAAAAATTATGCCACTTTTTCGAACCACAATAAATATCAATTAGGGTATTTTTAGCCGAAATTCACATCCTCTTTGGATATCGGGGGTATTCCCTGGACCTCCGGGAGGGGTTAAAACTGCATTTTGAAGCCCAAAATGGAGTTTACGTTTAAAATAACATATCTTTACCAAAAAAATATAACCACTTTTGCGAGCCTCAATAATTGGCATTTTAGGATTTTTAGCCGAAATTTCGAAACTTTGAGCCCATTCTGAGAGCAGAAGATATCAACCGATTTCCAAAAAAATTCACATCTGTAATACCCATCTGGGTAGACAACTTTTGTCGGGTATAGCGTTTCGATCCGAAAAAAAAGTAGCAAAACGACCCACCCTAGTGTATAGGGCAGTATCTTCCCGCGGAGGTCATCCCAATGTGTACATCATCAATGTAGATAAACTCATATCAAATATCCACAAACAGCACTCCCCCTTCAACCTCCTCATAACCTATTTTCCTGATATCACACAATGCACTGCATTAGTAGGGGTTTTGGTTTAATGTAAAAAAAATGAGTTGCAGAAGAGCAGAAATTCCTGCAGAAAGCTCGTTAATAAGGCAAAATCGTTAGGAGCGGACGAGGGCTGGTATGCATATAGACAGGAACTTAAGAAATATAAGAAGATGATCAGAATTGCCAAATGTGATTTTTGGAACAACTTCTGTAGAAACATAGGTTTGGTTACTAAGGATGACGCCAATACCAAAAACAAAAAGTTTTGGACATGCCATCCATTCAGGTCACGATTCAGCCCTTTATGATTATTGCTATTGTTCTCCTTCCTTCCTCGAAAGATTCACTGTATCATCTGCAAGTGTCCTTTGACATTACCCGAATTCATACCATGTATTTGGCGAGTTTATTTTGACCCGTAATAAGGTTTATTACAGCTCTTAGCTGTCTTCTATCCATATCCAGAAGAGTATTGTTGTCGCTTTGCGATTTTCGACCCATATGTCGATCGCATAGATCTCCGCCTGGAATATGCTACAATAATTCTCAAAGCTATAAGAATCATTAAAATCTAACTCTAAGCAGTGCACATCAACCGATGGAATCAAAAGGTTTATCGACTACGTTAACCTAAGTTTTATAGTCCGTGTTAAGATTCGTGATCAACCTACTCATACTCGCAGTTGGACGAACTATACGATTTCGTAAGCACCCTATTTGACGCAATCTAGTAAGTGTTATGGTTGCTGTCTCTATAACATTGAGGCCCAAAGGCGTGATGCCCAAAAGCATCTCTAAAAATGCTAAAGAGGTTGAACCCATTGCACCTGTTAAACTTAATAATGCAGTTCTGTTCACCTTAGTACAGTTATTTGCATGTACCCCTTTTTGGACCACTGACCACAAAACATTGCAGCCGTAAGTGGCCACAGGTCGAACTACAGCAAAGGGAAATTTCAAATAAACATTAAAGGACATCCAGTGTTCTCTGAAAGATCTGTCTAAATAAGAGGGGACTGTTGTCTTCGAGTTAACCCTAGTAAAACTAAACTTGTTTACAAGGAAAAATAGGATTCCCGCATTTGATTCTATTTCTCTGGACGGCGTTGAAATTGGCTTCTTAGCCAAGTATCTTGGAGAATTTCTAGATAGAATGATGAATTTCAGGCGTTATATTACGGAACGGATGAGAAAAGCAGCGATTGCTTTATATTCCTGTAAAAGTGCCATTAAAAAACGATGGGTCTTTAGCCCTGGATTCGTTCACTAGATTTATACAGCAGTGTTGCGTCCAATTGTACTGTATGAAGTCATTGTCTGGTGGCCTGTTTTAGAGAAAAAAGGGAACTTGTGTTTATCACGAAGGTACTGAGAATGGCGTCCATGTGTATCACTGGACTCTTTGTACAGCACCTACGGCTGCATTAGAAATTCTAGTTCACCTAATACCATTGGACAAATTGGGTAGGCAGTATGCATCAAGAGCAGCGATTGTGGCCAAAGAGCAATCTCAAAAAAAGATAACAATACTATGCTCCCTATAGGAGCGCTACTTTACCATTATTGCACCATCAAGGGAGTCTTGGATGAGAGGCATTTCGGGTAAAGAAGCCTCCATAAACTTTTACACAAATGGATCGAAGCTACACGAACAAGTCGGCCCAGAGTCTATGCAGAAGAACTTAGGTTGAGCCTGGCTCGATTATTGCTAGATCATTTTAGTGTTTACCTGGTAGAGATGCTGGCAATAAAGGAAGTGGCTGTCTGGTTGAATTGCAATGTCTTGTCAACACATCTATTTAACAGTTATGCCGCGGTCAAGTCTCTGGAGCCATTGTATCTTGAAAGTTTTTACTTTACAATATAATCCTAATGATTAGTTAAGATATATGACGTTGAGCTAGAATAATCTTTCTCAAACCAATAAAGGAAATTTAAGATCTGGTGCATCTGAATTTACCACTCTTATTTGTTCAATTTATATTAAACACCCTTCATAAACGAAAGCTCTCATAATACAGTGACCAGCAACTGTTTTAAGGTATATATGATTTTGTAGTTTTATTTTCTATATGTTTCAAAATTATGCAATTATTTTGTGTTGCACCAACATCTTAACTGACTTCAAAGAGGAAATGATATCCAATATCAAACATAGTTTCTTGTTACAAATAAAGTCAGCCGTCTGAGGTGTATTCGAAAAGTGGTTTGTTTAACTAATCGTATTGAGATGACAAATTTCTATGCAATAGATTTCTATATTTTATCATTGTTTTCATATATTAAGCCCTTCAAAACGCACTACATAATTTACATTTACCTCACTACTGGTCTAGTGACTCAATTTTGTTTGCCGACAGTAATCAAGTTTCAGCAGTTAAAAAGTTTTGGTAAGTACTATAACATGTAGGTATAATAAAATATATTGTATGTAAAAAGTTGCATACACTTTAGACAAACACACTTCCGTTTATGTTTAGTTTTTGTTAAGAATTTCTAAACTTTACCTGCTGATTCGGATCATTGTTGCACTATTTCAGCATCCTTCCTTAACGTTTTGGGAAGAGCTTGATACGTTTTGCCGGCATTTCTACGACAATGAAGACGAATGAAGTCGTTTTCTTCATCAAAGCTTATTTAGGCCAAGCCAAAATATAAATGTTGGTTTAAACAAACTTGCAGGAGTCTAGTCAGATCCCGAGAGAATGCATTCAGAAATTAGTGTGACATAAAAAGTTAATATTGCTACAGGCGATATTCGGGTGTGATCAAGCACTTACAATGGATGTCTTTCAATGAGCATCCACCAATTGTCCTTGAAGTTATATAGAATAGGGAGGAGTGAATTTAGAGTTATCTGTTTTTTAAGCTGTCCAATCCACGGTTTTTTAAAATCGATTTTTTTTGGAAATAATTTGTAAATTCAGTAAGTACTGGACCGATTGCAGTGAAATTTATTCCGGTTACAGCGAACGTAATTTTGAGAATAACTTTAGGCGGTGGGCCCCACATGTCCAATAGGGGCACCTTCAGGAGCCTCTAAATTAGGACACCTTTTGCATACAAAAGTTTTAAGTGCTTGCCAATTTGTTGCTTATTATCGGATTTTCATGAAATTTAGATTTTTTTAAAGCGCTAATAAATGCCTAAAAAAATCTGCTTGAAGTAGTCATTATCTTTTTTACTTTCTAATTTCCAGAAAGAGCAAAATGGAGGCCATTTTTGGTTCATTGAATCTCCATAGTATCGCCGGTCTTCTTCACATGTGTTTGGATTTAAAAAAGTTGGCATTCCCGAAAATTTTAAAATGCTCATATCTCGGTAAATATTGCCAACAACAAAACAAAAAATTTCAAAAGCATTTTTGTAGCTCTTAACACGATAACTTTAAAACTAGTAATAGTTTTAAAGTTATCGAGATAAAAATTCTGAAGACCCCCCGTGGTCCCCTGAATTCACGTATCTCAAAAACTAAGCAAGGTAAAGCGAAACGGACAAAATTTTGGATCAAAAAATAAGACGATTCTCAAGGAACCCAACTAGGGGTGGGCCATCGGGGTCTGAACCTAATGGGGTATTCGCCCAATCAGGTCCTCAAATGTGTATGACCTAAATTGAAATAAAATTATGCCAATTTTTTAGTTCAAATTGGCATAATATTAAAAAAAATTTCTTTCTTTATTTTTAAGAAAAATATGAACTTATAAGAAGGAAAATATGGCAATGGAGCTAAATCATTATCAAACCGCTGAACCGATATCGCCCAAATGCAATACCCAACTGCTCGGGAGAACTTCCAATAAATATGTTAAGTTTCAGTCATCTCCGTGTAATATTTTGGCCGTGACAGATAGACAGACAGACGGACATCGTTAGAATTAGGGCTGTCAATTCCGAACTTGAAATCCCGGGATTTTTGTCATAAAATGAATCCCGAATCCAGGGATTTTTAAGCTCACATCCCGGGATTTTGTAAATATTAAAAATGCATGAGATTTTTTTTTTTAAACACAACTTTGTTCAATTATTGTTACATTTACATAAACTAACTAAAACTTTTTTTTAATTTTCAACGTAGCTGGCCACGAATTTGGCTGAGCTGAGAATTCTACCCAGGCTTGATGAATAATAGTCCAACGCACACCATTAAGCCAGAGTCACGAAGCCCTTTGACCAAAGTTTGCAGGTTTTGGCGAAAATTTTCTAAAAAATCGAAACTTTGATTGAAGGGCGCCAATTTAATCCGATTGGCCTCAAATTTGTACCACATAAGTTTTAGGCGTAAGAGAATAAAAATTTTGCCGAACGTTCAAAATGGGAAGAAAAACTTTTCTTTTACAAAAAAATTGAAGTCTAATGCTTATATTACTACTTTTCTTCTTTACATCCCAGTTGGCAATGTCCTCGAAGGAGCGGTGACATGTCAGAGTCACTGCTGACATCCACAAGATATCTCTATGTACTGGGTTGAGGATAGTTTCATACAAATTTTCAAAATGTCCTCACTCAAAGTCATCAGTGGTCAGGGCTGACCATCTGGGGGCATGTCACCTAAGACTTCTTTGGGCAAATATCCGACGTAGGTCATGCGAAAATACAAAAAAATTTCGTATTTCCTTTAGTTTTTACTTTTATCCATTTTCCTTTATAAATTATCTTTCTCATATTTAGAAAAAACTTTTCGCTTTTTTAAGTCCCAACTGGATTTGAACCTGGAACCTCGAGTTTATTAGTCCCACACCTAACTACTTGTTCCAAACTTTATTTTGAAAATTGTTTGTCTATTTATTACTTTTATTCTACTTGTTAGATTTTGATTTTATTTTAAATAAATCGATAATATTGCCATCTTTTTCATCGAAATTGAAGAGTTTCCCAGATTTAAAATTCTAATTTCGTATACTGCTGTTCTAAAGACATTTCCTTTTAGACGTCTTAGAGGAATTGTCCACACTCTTAAAGCCAACATTCAGTGCTGACAATGTTAGGACATGTCATCAAGGATTACCTATGATTTGTCAGAACCGGAATACATTTCCTCAAGGAATCACTGTGGAAATTTCCTCAGTGACACATTTTCCAACTGGAATGTTTTTATTATTTTAAATTTTCTTTAAATTAGTTTAAAAATTATACGACAACAAAAATCGGAATGGGATGAAACCAAAAGCAAATAAAAGGTGTCATTTTCAATAACAAACCCCTCAGGGCTTTTTTAGTTCATTGCTAAATATTTAATAATAATAATTACTTGAAAACAGCATAAGTGGCGTATACTTAATTTTTGAATTGCCTTTAAATAACAATCAGAATAATTAAAAATATTTCTTTTAATAATTTCGTTGTAGCAATATTGACCAAAGGGTTTTCGTGGGAATCAAACCCACGACTACCTGTTTAATACGCTAGCACGCTACCAACTAATCCGCAGAAGCCCCCTTAATATGCACAATAAAATTGAAATATAAAGAGTCTACTATTTTTTTACTCTTATAATCAAAGAAATTTAATCCCGAAAAATCCCGGAATCCCGAAAAATCCCGGGATCCCAGGATTTTCAAATCTCTAATCCCGGGATTTTAAAAAACCGATCCGGTTTGACAGCCCTAGTTAGAATGTCTTAAAATCGATCACTAATTAATTATACATATGGGGCATTCCAAGCCAAATCACTCACTTTTAGACCCGACCCCTTTCGATTTATTTTATTTTTGGAAATGTTTTAGTACTTATTAAATGTAACTTGGACACCAATTTTTAGCCTTTTATTCCAAGATGGTGTTGAGTAATCAATTTTTCAAAATGGCGATAAAAAAAAAAATGAAAAAGTGAAGATATCTTAAAAAAAGTTGGAAAACGTTTTGTTGGTATTTAAATGTAGTTTTAGAAAAAAATATTTAAAAAATTATTCGAAGTAATTATCACTTATTTTTTAACGTTTGAAAATTAAAATCGACTTTTTGAAAAAGTCCGAAACCCTCAATTTTTTTTAAACGTCTAAAAGTTCTACTCTAAATTACGAAACTTTTAAGCCATAATTCAAGATGTGATCGTAATTTGATCTTTTTTATTTTTAAATTTTGAAAATTGCACCTTTTATTTTTTGACTCTGATTTATTTTATATGGTGCTGCAAAAAAATTAAATTGGTAGATACTGACCCTAACGTACCCTAGATATATTCATTTCGAGGTAGAAATACGCCTCACAAAAATTAAGAACGATCGGACATGGGCAAGGCGTTCCGCATGGGCCTTGAAGTTTAGAAAACGAAAACTGTTTTCTCAATTTTTTTGGTATTTTAAGTTAAGTTTAAATTCAAGTGGTTACAGAATTATAATACAGAGTAAAATGCCTATCTAATAAGGTACCAAAAACTAAATTCGGTTGAAAATCAGCCAAGTTATTAAAACTTCCCCAGGCATCTGACGTATGGCAGACCACTTGATTAAGCAATATAATCCGATTTTTGAAATTCATTGAAATTTTCTACTGTAATAAAATTTTTTTATTCTTCAAGTTCAAATGTAATTAGATGACAATTATTTTTCATATTGTGTTTTGCTAACAGTTTTAAATTAATGCTAAAAATGCCTGCATTTTCAACACCCTTTTGAAATCTCTATTTAAATTTTTTTTTTGTTTTAAAATTTGGAAAAACCAAAAAAATATTACACTGAAACATGAATGATGAAAAAATGTTATTACGGTAGAAAATTTCAATAAATTTGAAAAAGGGACTCGTATTTTTTAATCAATTGGTATGACACAAGCTAGATGCCTGGGTAAGTTGTAATAACTTGGCTGATTTTCAACCGATTTTAAGTTTTAGTACCTTATTAGAAATCCATTTTACTCCACATCATAATTCTGTAATCACTTGAATTAAAACTTAACTTAAAATACCAAAAAAAATTGCGAAAACAGAAAAAAATTAATATTTTTCCTTGTAATCCGTTTTTTAAACTTCAAGGACCATGCTAAACGCCTTACCCATTTCCGATTGTCCTAAATTTTTGTGAGACGTATTTTTATCTCGAAATGAATACATCTAGGGTAAGTTAGGGTCTATATCTACCATTTTTTTTTTTTTTTGGAGCACCATATAAAATAAATCAGAGCCAAAAAATTAAAGGTTCAATTTTCAAAATTTAAAAAAAAATAGAAAGAATTGTGATCACATCTTGAATTATGGCTTAAAAGTTGCAAAATTTATATTAGAGTTTTTATAGTTTTTACAAAAAAAAAAGCGAAGATTTCGGACTTTTTCAAAAAGTAGATTTTAATTTTTAAACGTCAAAAAATAAGTGATAATTACTTCGAATAATTTTTCATATTTTTTTTTTCTAAGACTACATTTAAATACCAACAAAACGTTGTCCAACTTTTTTTAAAATATCTATATATTTTAATGGTCAAAATTGATTAAAAATTTAAATTTTTTAATTTTTTTGAGAAAATCGCCATTTTGAAAAATTGATTACTCAACACCATCCTGAAATAAAAGGCTGAAAATTGGTGTCCAAGTTGCATTTAATAAGTACTAAAACATATCCAAAAATAAAATAAATCGAAAGGGGTCGGGTCTAAAAGTGAGTGATTTGGCTTGGAATGCCCCATATATTATTGTAGTGGTTTTCGTCCAATATAAATGAAGCGTTCGAATGGGGGCTAGGTCTAACCATGGGACAGTCCTTGGGCCAAAAGAAGCTTGCGTTTCAAATTTCAGGTAAATTGATCGAAAATTTTATCGTGCTTACACCGTTTACATAAACAGACGGACGGACATTGCTATATCGAATCAAAAAGTGATTCTGAGTCAGCCAGTATGCTAAAAAGTGGATATAGGAACAATATTTCGAGTAGTTACAAACACCAACCTGTACCACAGAGTGGTGTAGGGTATAAAAATAGATTTAAGGACCGTGTTTGATCTGTACTGAGAGACAAAACAAAAAAAATATATTTTGTTGATTTTTGAAAATATGGAGCTATTTTGACAACTTTTCTACATATTTTGTATTTTTTTTTTGACGATAAAAAATTGAGTCGAAATAAAATTTGTGATTAGTAAAATTTTTGAAATTGTACTAAATCAGTCAGTGGAGTACTGCCGTACTTTAGGCCTCCGAATTGTACTGAAAAAAGTACAATTGTACTGACTTTATCATCCCTGCTACAACATAATTTGTTTTAAATTTCTAACCATATTTATATATGAAGTATTTTAAAAAGAACCAAAAACGTGTAAGGGGGTACGCGGTTGATAAATTTTAAAATTAGGGTTACGCGAAACAAAAAGGTTGGTAACCGCTGCCATAGATGACACTTATGCCAGCGAACATTTTTCCATCAAAAACTCATATTCGTCAACCAAGCAGATAGCTCAAATTGAATATAGTGGAACTATATATTAAATTTTTTTGTAATAAAATTTTCAAATTTTCAAAAAGGTGTTTTGAGAACACAAAATCATGACATTTTTTTTTTGCTATCAAGTTTTAAAGGGTCCAACAAAATGGTACCAAAATTTTCGTTCTATCACAACCCGTTAAAAAGTTATAAGTTAAAAAAAAAAATGTTAAAAATATTAAAAAGAAAAGCAAGTGTGAAATTTTATCAAAAAATAATTTTATATTATAAGTTTTATAAAAAAATCTCAACAAAACATTATTATTTATTAGTGTATTCAAAATACCGGACATTTTTAAAAACCGGTTTTCGGTTTATTCGAAAAAGGTTATTTTTTGAAAAACCGGTTTCCGGTTTCGGTTTTAGCAAAAAAACCGGTTAAACCGGTTTTTTCGGTTTTCAAATTTCAGGTTAAAAATTAATTGAACTTAATTATATTTTTACAAAACAGGCATAACCCAATAAACACAAAATCGATAAGTCATAGCGAAAATAGTATCATCTGCATGACACCGTTTACGTCGCACAATTTTACTGGAAACTTCGACAGGAAGTAAAAGCTAAATTTGAATTCTTTGCATTTGCGAGCGGAAATCCCTAGAGATTTTATTAACAAATTTGTTTTTATTGAATTTTTTAAAGAGCACAATTAATAATAAATTCAGACATCGGAATTTGAAATTCCGATTTCAATAATTTCAAAAGAATAATTTAAAAAAATGGTTTACCATAGAACTCCAAGGTGCCAAATTTAAAAAATATATATTGATTTCAATATTAAAGGAAGAGACGGACTTCCGGAACTCGTTGATTGATATTGACATACCAACATATCCACAAGCTGATTATGGAAGTACCACTAACAATAAGTTTCGTGAGTGTTTCTAAAAAACTGTGTAATATCAATACATATTTTAACTTATTATATTATAACTTTTTATAAAAACCGGTTAACCGACACAAAAAAACCGGTTTCTCGAATATTCGAAATTCAAAACTATTCGAAACCGGTCGAGTTTCTAAAAATGAAAAAAACCGGTTAACCGGTTTTTGGTTTCGGTTTTGAATACTCTATTATTTATCCCCTTACTTTTACTGCATCTTCAACAGCGCTCTTTGAATGCGCTTCGGTATGCTATAAATAGATGCTGTGTCTCCAAAATCCCGATATAATCCCGGTTGTTTAAACGAATTGTTGGTGGCCACCGATACTGCTGACCAACTGCTGACATGTCGTTGGGTACATAGTATGTCAGCAATTTTATTAAGGGAGAGTCAGCAGTATGTCAGCTGTGATTTTATTTTGCCAACTGGGAACTTATAAAAGATCCAATTCGATACATGTTTGGACTCGGGTCCTATTTTACGGTATTATAGGTTCGGTTTTGGCCGATTTTAGTTTTCTTAAGTTTTTCTTCAATTTTGTATATCAATCAATTCATTATTCCCAAGTATGAATTGTTCAATTAAACTTTATGCCTAAATGTATGCTGTAAAATATGCAATTTGATTGATTACAGTAAGTTAAAGAAAAAGAAAAAAACTTTTTTTAAGTATTTTTTAAATTGCATTTTAATTTTTTATTCTTTTCAAAAATTCACTTTTGCAATTTTTATGGCATATGTGGGAGTTTTTGTGTGTGTGTAGTTGTGAATACATACATAAATATTTTATTGTACCTACATATGTACTCGTATGTAAATTATAGTTTAATATTAAACACAAAATGAAATATTTACAAAATATGATGTTTGAAACAAAAATTTGACAAAGTTAAGTCAAAAGAAAACTGATGAATATCCTGTATCTTCCAGAGCTATCCTTTCAATAGACTGTTTAGTTGAGAGGAAATCAGTACTAATTCTTAGAAATGAAATTCATTAAAGAGAGAGATCAGCATCTATGCAGTATCATGAGGACTAAGGAAAAAGGATATTTTATAGTAGTGAAGGATCTGCTGTTAGCTTAATATTTGGTTGGACATTTGGTAAGACAAGGATTCCCATCAGTTTAGTGACATTCACTTTAGTTTAATGACTAAATGAGAGAATATAACATTAAAGTATTTTATAACTTAGCGAACAATCTCAGATTAGAACATTTAAAATTTAATTTAATTAAAAATAAAAATAAAAAAAATAAAAATAAAAAAAACTTCAAGTAAATTAAGCAAGCAGTTCTTATGGTATAAAATATGTATGGAATATTTACGTGGGCGCAATTGTTGGTTTGTGGTATGAAGGATGAATGTCGTCGTCAACGATATGATGGGAGTTTATGTTTCTTACTGATGGTAACCACCCAAGAATTTAGGAGGACCAACTAATAGTTTGGCAACGGGAGCAATAGCTTTTACTTTATGACCCAAAGGATCACGACGCACTACAGCATTGAAACCATTATGGGCATCAGATGTATAATCTACGGTACGCAAATAACCATCAGCATCAATTAAAGTATATTGACCATGAACTTGATCGCCTTTGCGTGACTCTGTCTGACTCTTAACATCACCGGTGTGTTCATCATGCACCGAATAGGAGAATTCATAATGAGCAGGAGCTTCAACTTCAACGTGTTTCACCAGAGGCTTCAGCAAGGCAGGTTGATGATAAATTGGATATTCAATAGCCAGAACAGCACTAACGCCAAGAATTAAAAGACCAAATAACTGGAAGAAAAAAATTTGTAATTAAAAATTTAATTAATTTTGTCATACATTCTGTACTCACTTTAAACATATTTGTGTATTCGTTTGAACTTAAAGATTTTTTTATTGAAAATATGACTACTTTGTAGTGCTGCGGCTGTAACGAAAACGTTTGTTGTTTGTATCACTTGAAACTCCTGAGGTGAACTACGATTCTTGTCATTAAAGTGCAGACATTTATATATGAATTGTTCGTATCATTTAGATCTGGTTAGATTCGTTTGGTGTGGCCGGTAAATTTCAATAGGCCCCCATAGTGCGTAAGTGAAATATGTATTGGTAAATACATTTTTTTTTCTATGAATAAAATACCCTACAAAATGATTTTTGGAAAATACTTTTTTTGAACCACAGGAAAAATCTGCTGAAAATGTTATGATTTCAGGAATAATCTCAGCAGAGACAATCTGATTTTGATATAGAATCAGGCTCAAAATTTGACTGAAACAGCAGAAAATTATATGGATCCATGTAAGAATTAGCTGGTTTCAGCTGAAATCTAGCTGGCCGGCCCAAACACTCAAAAAACCTTGTAAAATTACAAGAAAAACTTGTAACTTTTTTTCGCTACCTCCTATTTGACAAAAATTCCTAGTAATTTTATAAGGTTTTTACCAATAATTTTGTAATTTTACAAGGTTTTTACCAATAAAATTGTAAATTTACAACTTTTTTGACACGATCAAATTTACAAGGAGGTTTCACCTCGTGGTGAATAACAAAAATATTCACGAGCTGGTAAATAAAACGTAACATAATTATTTTTCATCAGAAATTTTTTTTCATCAATATTTTTTTTCATCAATATTTTTTTTTCAATAATATTTTTTTTTTCATCAATATTTTTTTTCATCAATATTTTTTTTTTATCAAAAAATTTTTTTTTTTATTTTTTTTTTCATCAATATTTTTTTTTTATCATCAATATTTATTTTTCATCAATATATTTTTCTTCAATATTTTTTTTATCACTATTTTTTTGTCATACATTTTTTTTCATCAATGTTTTTTTTCATCAATATTTTTTTTAGTCATAAATTTTTTTCATCAAATATTTTTTTTTACCAATAATATTTTTTCATTGAAAACCTTTTTTCAATCAAAAACTTTTTTTATCGACAAACACAGACAAACAGATAGATGGATATCACTAGAATGGCTTAGAAACCTTTACGGATCAATAACATAAACACAATAGGGTCCTAGACCGATATTTCAATGCGTTTTGCATGGAATGACAAATTAATATAGCGTTATTTTTTCTAGAAAAATTTTGCTTTTGGAAAGAACACCTATTTACAGGGGCGTATCCAGGATTTTATTTCGGTGGGGGCCCAACATTTTTTTAATTTTTTTTTTTACAAAAAATGTACATAACAGCACATGTTTTAGAATTTTTATTGATCTATTCCTTAAACTGAATGTAACACAATCAGATACTTCATTTTTATGTAAGTTTGAAACTGTTGGGAGGAAAAAATTTAAAATTTTTTATATTTTAAAATTTTTTGAGAGACAAGCCTTTTTTATAGGGTGAATTGTATCAGATGCAGATACATTTTTACAAAGAAGATTATCAGAATCTTAATATTTTTTCAAAGAAAAGTCTACAGACAAAAAAAAAATTCCAATTAACGATTTTCATAGTATTTATGAACATTAGAGCACCCACAAAATGTATGGGATGTGCAAAATTGTAGTTTTTATCGCTCCCCGCTCATTTTCGGTTGAGTTGGGATTAAAAAATAATATCTATCCAGAAATTGGACTTCTAGGTTGCAAACAGGCCAAGCGGTTTGAACTTTTGACCTCAAAAATGGGCTAAAAAACCTTTATAGATTAATTTGGCTGTAACTCTTAAAATAAAAGTTTTTCGCAATTAACTTTCATAACAATTTTTTTGTAGAATCAAAATGCAAAGATTTTTCGCTCATACTGTTTTGACCTAAATATATCCGATCGCGGTGTTTTAAGCGGTTAAAGTCGAAATTTGGGTCAGAACTTTTTTTAAAAAATTCTCGTAAATTTTTAAATTGGGGAAAATTTTAGTTCTTTGCACAATTCACTAGGGTATTGAATGTAGTTTTCCAAAAAATTTTTTTTTTCAAAAATATATCGACTGTTCCATGAAAAAATCCCAAAGTTCTACTCTGAATCTCATTTTTTTACAATTCATCCTCAATATAGGCGAATACTCACTTTGTAATTCCGTGAGTTTCGCACCAAAACATCTGTCTAGGATTTCCCTAAATATATATGGGGTATTCAGTGCCAAATTGGACACTTTGAAATTTTTTTTTTACATTTTTTAATTATTTTTAAATTTTTTAAAACCCATTAAAACCCCCATCCAAGTTTGTTTTCAAATTTTTTTTAAATTACCCGTTTCAAAGATATGGAATTTTCAAAAAAAAACTATCGTTTTCCGTATTTTTATCATAACAAATTCAAAAATGGTCAACATTTTTTTTTTTTTTAATTTTTGTTTTTTTATTAAAAATTTCTTAAAGTGTTCTAATATCCAATTTTTAAATGATTGCTCTCTTTGTTTTTTTTCAATCTTTTCTTAAAATTTTTTATTTTATTTTTTTTATTTTTTTTTTTTTTAATTTTTCGTGGTAAACTTAATATTTTCTTAAAATTTTGAGCTTAAGTAGATCGTGGGATTATGGTAATAAATATATTCAGCGGTTTTTGAATTTTTTTTGTTGTTTTCCAATCTTTATTAAAACACTTTAAAGAAAATACTAAAATTTCAACAAATTATTTCGAATTTGGACTATTTTTAAAGAAGTGAAGACAGAAAAAAACGTGTTTTGTTTTGAATTCGATATTTTTTGAACGGATTATCAAAAAAGATGTCAAAATTTACTTGGAATGGGTTTTTGAAGGGTACTTAAAAATTGAAAAAACATAAAATTAAAAATTTTCCAAGCGTCCGATTTGGCATGGAATACCCCATATATACTATGTGAAATCCTAGACTCATCTTTCGATGCGTAAAACATGCAATGACAAAGTGAGTACACCCTCATAACGTGGTTGGAGGTAAAAAAATTGTGGTTCAGGGTAGGATTTTGGCAATTTTTCATGGAAGGGTCGATATATTTTTGCAAAACAAAATTTTTTGGAAAACTGCATTCAATACCCTAGTGAATTGTGCAAAGAACTCAAATTTTCCCCAATTTAAAAATTTACGAGAATTTTTTTAAAAAAGTTCTGACCCAAATTTCGACTTTAACCGCTTAAAACACCGCGATCGGACATATTTAGGTCAAAACAGTATGAGAAAAAAATCTTTGCATTTTGATTCTACAAAAAAATTGTTATGAAAGTTAATTGCGAAAAACTTTTATTTTAAGAGTTACAGCCAAATTAATCTATAAAGGTTTTTTAGCCCATTTTTGAGGTCAAAAGTTCAAACCGCTTGGCCTGTTTGCAACCTAGAAGTCCAATTTCTGGATAGATATTATTTTTTACTCCCAACTCAACCGAAAATGAGCGGGGAGCGATAAAAAAAAACAATTATGCACATATGGGTGCTCTAATGAACATATTCATACAATTTATTAATATTTATAAACTTTTTCATACTATTTATGAAAAATGTTGAAAAGTTTTTAAATTTCACACATTATGATTTATTCATAAATACTATGAAAAAGTTCATAAGTCTTATGAAAAAGTTAATAAATTGTATGAATTTGTTCGTTAATACTATGAAAGTCGTTCATTGGAAACATTTTTTTTGTGTGTAAGATTCTATGAAAATTTCCAGTTAAGACAGTTTTTATTATAGAAAAAGTGAAAGGCTCTAAATCATATTTCCAAAGGAAAAGGTTTCTCGGGAAAAAGTCGCTTTAGAAAATGATTCTATAAACATATTCATAAAATACTTTTCCAAAAGAAAAGACTCCGATTGTAAGACATTTTCCCAGAATCTGAGATTCTGAAACATATAAGAAAAATAATTCAAATTCAGACCTTTTTAAAAAGAAAACAGTATAAAAAAGTCACACACTCAAAAAAAAGTGAACTAAAATCTGGGAAAATTAACTCAATTTTGAGAAAAAGAGGGAATGATTTGGCTCCAAAGATTTTTTTTCTTGGTTTTAGTTCATAATTTTCCCAAAAATAAGGAAAACAAAGTTATTTAATTTTAAGCCAATTTTAACTAGAAAATGGGAAAAATTATACTTCACATTTTAGAAATAGATTGGGTCTTGACCCTGGACCCATGGGTTCGGACCCCATTCAACTCGAAACCCCGTTGGGTCCTTTAAGGGTCCCCATAGATTTTGAACCAAAACTTGTGTCCGTTTCGCTCTAACTTGCTTAGTTTTTGAGATACGGTAATAAGGGGCCTGATAGGGTCTTGAGAATCTTAAAAATCGGATAACTCAAAAACTATTAATCGGAGGGCTTTCGAGTATTTTGAGGAAATGTTCTACGAGTCAAGAGCTACAAAAATGCCCTTGGACCTTTTCTCGTGTTGGCAGTATTTACCGAGATATGTGCATATATAAAATCTCGGGAATTTCAAATTTTAGATCTAAAATTAGGGTCTTGAGACCCCGACAGATATGCAGAGCTAGGTTATTCCATATTTTTCTTTGTAGTCTTTCTTTTGAAAATTTCATCCGTTTCGCTCTATCTCGCTTAGTTTTCGAGATATCGCCATTTTGAATTTTTAACTAAATTCTAAGAAGTTATTTACTAAATTCTCAGAAGTCATTAACTAAATTCTTTGAAGTACACTTCCTTAATTCAAAGAAGAGAAAAACGATGATGTTTTTTTTAGTAAATTTTAACTAAACTTGAACTAAATTGTTTTTAAGAAATATGTCTTAAAAATAAAGATACGATTCTCAGATTTGTGGAAAATTTCTTTGGCAGTAAGAATTTTTTTCTTAATATTTAAAAAATCCATTTTAAGAAAAGTTTGAACTAATTTTAAGTAAATGAACTAAAATTTTTTCCTCATAGTTAAGAAAATTTCTCATTTTTAAGTTAAATTTAACTAAATTTTAGGAAAATTCATGATAAATTTTCAAAGACATTTTTTCCTTAAATTTAGTTATGTCTTTTTTTTCAGTGTAGGTCGAAAAATGGCGAAAAAATAGTTTTTTGGATTTTTCAGCCATTTCTTTCAAAGAAACTATATGATGTTTACATATGAGAAGAAAGGTTTTTTTAATGCCTATCCAACTAGTAAAAGTTTGGCTTCGTTATATACTTTTTTATGAAAATGTGTAAATTTTGGGGGGGGGGGGGGTACTTATATGAAGACATAGCCCTACGATGTCCATATGAATACGAAATAATCTTTATTAAATTTAAGTCGACACGTATTTGTTCCTGTTAGTTCGGGAGTTATCGAAATTTTCCCGGGGGTCCAAATTGTTTCATAAGAGGACAACGAAATTTGGAAACACTGATATGGCCGATAAGCCGAGACACCCCAACCTTAAAATCGTCCCTTTTATATATATTTTAAGTTTCAGGCAAATCGGTTCATAAGGGTTGAGATACTTCCCTTGTAAGTTATCGAGTTCTTTTTTCCTTTAGATAATTTTTAAATTTCTTAATCTTTTCACCCCTTTCCCCCTTTTTCGTTCTTCCTTTTTTCGAATTCGGTTTGGAGGGGGTGGGGAAATTCCTATTCTCCCCCCCGTGGAACCGCCCATGACAATGACAAACGTTAAAAAAAACAACTCGGTCCTGCCATTTTTAAGATATGTATATCGAAAAAAAGTTGGGCTATGACGAACTCTTAAAAAAAATACAAAGTCGGTCCGGCCATCCTCCTATAGTATATATTTCTATAATATATCGAAAAAGTGGGCGTGGTTAATTTTACTTTCCGTATAAACCTAAGTTGGACTATGACGAATATTTTTAAAACGAGTTAAGCCAAATCGGCCCTGCCGCTCGCCGATCATATTTATAGCGAAATAAGTGGGCGTAAAAATTTGGCTTTTTCCAAGAAATTAAAAAAAAATCTAAATTTCTTCCTCTGATGTTTTTATAAAGCTTAAGAAGAACTTTTATTTAAACGTAATTTGAGCCAAATCCCATAATTTTAACTCGTGCGCCCTTCGATCAAAATTTTGAATTTTTGCAAAACTTTTGGAAAATTCAAAACATTAATCTTAGGGCATCACGGGTTACTATGATCCTCTTTTGGGTCAAATTAAGCTTAAATGAATGTTTTTCTCCAGCATTATGAAAAAATCAAGGGAATATTAATTATTTTTTTTTAATTTCGTAAACGTAGAAAAAATACCACCATTTTGGATTTTTTTTGCTAATTTCAAATAGCGATATCTTTAAAACCATTCGTCCATTCACGAAATTATTCAGCGTCCCAAAATTAATAATAATAAAATATGTATATTTCCAAAAATTAAAAATTTTTGTTGGAAATTTTCCAAAAATCAAAAACTTTGCTAGAAATACGGGGTAAAATTATCGGATTTGGCTGAAATTAAGTTAAAATGAAAGTTTGTCTCAAGTTCTATGAAAACGTCAAGGAAAAGAAATTTTGAGACATTTTTTAGGAAAAAACGTATATTTGTTCCAAATTTCAAATAGCAATATGACGAAAACCGTTTGATGGATTTTTAAATATTTAAATGTTTTTCATACAAAAACAAGTAAGAAAATTATAGTCGGTCAAGACCGACCATAAAATACCCTACACCAGAGTTTCCCGGAAAATGGGTCCCAAGTTCAAACATGGACTGATTAGATCTATATTTTGTCAAATCTTTAATAAGTGTAAAAAGCACTCACTAATCAAATTTGAGTGGAATAGGCTTCTTTTTGTTGACAATAAATCACTTCAACTGAATATCGGGCGAAATTTCCACATGGGACCTAAGTCCAAAAATGGTCCGATGATAATCAGATTTGATAAGGTTATTAAAGTACGCGTTTAACATACACAAACAGAATTTTAATTAAATATTTTCTATTTTCATGAAATTTGAGAGATTTATGTGAAAATCGGGAAGGTGGTTTGTATGGGGGCTACAATAAGAACTGGTTCGATTTCTTTAAAATTTGGAATGGTGATTTGTGTTGATAAAACATGATTACCTGCCAAATTTCGAATAGATACCTGTTAAAATGCGTCTATTAGAGTCATTTGAACCAAAACTAAAGAGGACCTTTGTATGGGGGCTAGGTCTAAATATGGACCGATTTTTTCCGATTTCAATTGGCTTCGTCCTTGGGCCAAAAGAGGCTTAAGTTTCAAATTTCAAGTCAATTGATTAAGAATTGCGACCTGTATCGTGTTTACACCGTTTACATGGACAGACGGACGGACGGACAGACGGACGGACGGACGGACATCGCTAAATCGACTCAAAAAGTGATTCTAAGCCGATCGGTATACTTAAAAGTGGGTCTAGGACCAATATTTCGGGTAGTTACAAACATCAGCACAAACTCATTATACCCTGTACCACAGTGTGGTGTAGGGTATAATAAACCAATCTATTGTTTTATCCTTGCAGGAAAAGTGAATGGTCCTGGAAAAGTCACGTGATATACCACCCGGACCAAAAAACCCTATCACAAACTTGTTACCTTTCTTATAAAAATAGCTGTCACTCTTGTTAGGAAATGTATAAACTCCGAATATATCACTAGTGACATTTCCCTAGAAAATTAAAAAAATCCTAAAAATCCTAAAAGCATTTTTAATATTTTTTTTACTCTAAAGCATAGTACTCTGTTCGATTTCACGGGAAAAAATCTGTCAAACTACATATAAAAACAATAAATTTTGGCAACGCGAGGAATTATAGGGAAATTGTTAAAAAAGTTTTCACACATTTTTATTATAAAAGACAATTTAAATTATCGTGAAAAAGTGACATTTCAGTTTTGTTATGATCGTTACTTTCTTATAGTTGTCAAAAGTTTTTGATTTTTAAATGATTTATTGCGATTTGATGCGCTTAAAGTTTAAGTGAAATTTTCACCGTAAAAACCAGAGTACTTACAAGGGAAGTATCTCAACCCTTATGAACCGATTTGCCTGAAACTTAAAATATATATTAAGGAGACGATTTTAAGGTTGGGGTGTCTCGGCTTATCGGCCATAACGGCGTTTAAAAATTTCGCTGTCCCCTTATGAAACCATGTGGGCCTTCGGGAAAATTTTGATAACTTTCGAACTAACAGGAATATCGTCTAGGGGTCAGTCTTAGTGAAATCAATCAAAAATAGCTAAAAATTTTCGTGACCCCCTCCGATTTTGATGAAATTTGGTTTAGTTGTAACACTAAGTGATAAACTAATGCACACTTATTTTCAGCCCTCTAAGTAAACAGTGGGCAAAAACACGGAGGGTCAAAATTTCCCCCAAAATCTCCCAATCGCGACACTTTGCACCGTAAAAACTTAATATCGTTGGTTCTATTATAGCTAGAAAGCCCATTTTTGGTTTGTTTTGAAGCTCATAATATGCTCTATAAGACCTACCATAACCAAAAAATTTTCGAAAAAAATAAGGGTTACCACCCTTATTTTAAGGTCGTGATAAAAGGAGGAGAAAATGGGGATGATGGTATCCCCCGATTTTTTTTTTACTTGATAATCTTATAGAGAAAGTCCTAAAGAATATATTCTCAAATTTTTAAGTTGGGACAACAATGGGATCGCTCAAAATCAAAATTTTTCACAATTTTCCCCAAAATCTCCAAATCGCAACACTCTTTAACCTTAAAAATTTAATATCATAAGTGCTTATGTAGCTACAGAGCCAATTTTTTTTGTTTTAAAGCTTATAATAGGCTCTACAAGACATACCAAAACCAAACAATTTTCCAAAAAAAGGAATTGGTGCCCCCCTTATTTGAAGGTCGTGGCAAAGGGTGGAGGAAATGGGGGGAAAGTATCCCCCGATTTTTTTTTTACTTGGGATTCTCAAAGTGCAAGTCCTAATGAACACAGTTTACAATTTTTATGTTGGGACAACAATGGGATCGACCAAAATCAAAATTTTTCAAAATTTTCCCCCAAAATCATCAAATCGCGACATTCTTGTGCCTCCCATTGTAGTCCCAAGATAAAAATTTCAGGATATGCTCTCTAGAACTTACTCTTTAAAAAAAAAAAAAAGGCAAAAAAAAAATTGGGGGATACTATCCCCCGATTTCCCCCACCCCTTGCCACGATCTTATAATACAGGAGGCACCCCTAATTTTTTTTATTTTTTTTTTTGTAATAGTAATATTGTTGGGCATATTAAGAGCTTTAAAACAAACCAAAAATGGACTCTGTAGCTACAATACAGTCCACGATATTAAATTTGTAATGGGCAAGAGTGTCGCGATTTGGAGATTTTGGGGGAAATTGTGAAAAATTTTGATTTTGGTCGATCTGATTGTTGTCCCAACATAAAACTTTTAGGATATGTTCAGTAGGACTTGTTCTTTGACAATACCAAATAAAAAAAAAATCGGGGGATACTTTCCCCCCATTTCCTCCACCCTTTGCCACGACCTTTAAATAAGGGGAGCACCCTTCCTTTTTTCTAAAATTTTTTGGTTAAATTTAAAACAAACAAAAATGGACTCTGTAGCTACAATAGCACATATGATATTAAATTTTTAAGGTTCAAGAGTGTTGCGATTTGGAGATTTTAAGGGGAAATTGTGAAAAATTTTGATTTTGAGTGATCCCATTGTTGTCCCAACTTAAAAATTTGAGAATATATTCTTTATGACTTTCTCTATAAGATTATCAAGTAAAAAAAAAAATCGGGGGATACCATCATCCCCATTTTCTCCTCCCTTTATCATGACCTTAAAATAAGGGAGGTTACCCTTATTTTTTTTCGAAAATTTTTTGGTTTTGGTAGGTCTTATAGAGCATATTATGAGCTTCAAAACAAACCAAAAATGGGCTTTCTAGCTATAATAGAACCAACGATATTAAGTTTTTACGGTGTAAAGTGTCGCGACTGGGAGATTTTGGGGGAAATTTTGACCCTCCGTATTTTCGGCCCCTGTTGACTCAGAGGGCTGAAAATTTGCATTTGTTAGTTTTTTACGTAGTGTAAGAACTTAACCAAATTTCATCAATATCGGAGGGGGTCAAGAATATTCATGATTGATTTCACTAATAATGACCCATACACAGAAAATAATATTGAGAAAAACATTCGATTTAGAAAAATCGAATGCACTCGATTTTTTATCATTCCACTGTGAATGCAATCAATTTTTTAAATAGAGCAAAACGGAGCTAAATTTTGCTCCATAGTATCGCCGAACATCTTTACATAAAATGACCCTAATTAGGGTCCCAATTTTGAATCCAAAAAAAAATGGGTTTTCCCGAAAATTTTAAAAATGCACATAACACACAGTATTGTGTGCCTACACGACAAAAAGAAAACTAAAAGCATTTTTGTAGCTTTTGCACTGAGGGAAAAAAACATATTTAAATCAAAAATTTCCAATTTTATTTTAAATATGCTACATATTTTTGAAAAAATCTATAATTTTAATATTGTTTATGAGTGATTTTAAAATAACAATTTTGTTTTAAAATTGCCTCCTTTTTGTTTTAAATTTTACCAACTTAAAATTTAATATGATGTCATTAACGTTCGTTTCAAATTCAAATTTGAATTATTATTAGAAAATCAATATTGTTTCATTTTTAATTTTAAGTTGAACAATTTTAATTTCTGGCAATTCAAAACCATGTATCAAATTTTAATATGAAAACATATTTAAGTTTTTTTTACTCTAAAGCATAGTACTGTTCGATTTCACGGGAAAAAAATCTGTCAAACTCGATATAAAAAAAAATAAATTTTGGCAACGCGAGGAATTATAGGGAAAATGTTAAAAAAGTTTTCACGCATTTTTATTATAAAGACAATTCAAATTGTCGTGAAAAAGTGACATTTCAGTTTTGTTATGATCGTTACTTTCTTATAGTTGTCAAAAGTTTTTGATTTTTAAATGATTTATTGCGATTTGATGCGCTTAAAGTTTAAGTGAAATTTTCACCGTAAAAACCAGAGTACTTACAAGGGAAGTATCTCAACCCTTATGAACCGATTTGCCTGAAACTTAAAATATATATTAAGAAGACGATTTTAAGGTTGGGGTGTCTCGGGTTATCGGCCATATCGTCGTTTAAAAATTTCGCTGTCCCCTTATGAAACCATGTGGGCCTTCGGGAAAATTTTGATAACTTTCGAACTAACAGGAATATCGTCTAGGGCAAAAACACGTGTCGACTTAAATTTAATAAAGATTATTTCTTATTCATATGGATATCATAGGTCTATTTCTTCACATAAATACGGGCCAAAATTTATACATTTTCCTGAAAAAAATATTTAAAGAAGCCGAATTTTTAAAAGAGTTTGACACCATTGGATAGGCATTAAAAAACCTTTCTTCTCATATAAAAACATCATATACACAGAAAATAATATTGAGAAAAACAATTTTAGTTATCACTTGTTTAAGTTTTTAAAACTAATTTGAGTAATTTTTTAATTAACGCAATTAAAAATTTACTCAAAAATTTAAAATAAAATTTGAGTAAATAATTTAATACAAATTTAATATTTTTTTTAATTTTTTTTTTTATTCTTTGGTGTTTTGAATTCTCATTTAGTTTATAGTTTTTTGTATATGTATATGATAGTTTGAAATCATCTTTATAAAATTGTCCTTTGTCTTGAAGACATAAGTATATTTCGTAAAGTTTGAAAAGCAATTTAAAAAAAAATCGAAAAAAAAATAAATTGATACATTTTGAGTAAATTTTTACTTGATACAATTAAAAAGTTACTTAAAAATATTAAAAAATTTTAAGTAAAGTTTAAATTTTGTGAATTAATAATTTACTCAAATTTTTTATTAAGCATTTAATAATTTTTTATAAAAAGTTTACTCAATACTATTAAATCGTTTACTGGTGCAAAATTGAGTAATTTTTTACTCAATAGTATTAAAAATTTACTCAAATTTTTTTTTATTTTTTTCTGTGTAGTTTCATAAAAAGAAATGGCTGAAAAATGCAAAAAACGATTTATTCGCCATTTTTTGACCCATGTTTTGAACCCCTAAATCCCCGATATGGCCGATAAGCCGAGACACCCCAACCTTAGAATTGTCTCTTTTATATATATTTTAAGTTTCAGGCAAATCGGTTCATAAGGGTTGAGATACATACTTCCCTTGTTAGTTTTAAACGCAAAAAAAAATTTCCAACAATTTTTGTGAACGGAACATAGAAAATTTTAAAAAAATTTTTGAAATTAGAAAATTTTGAATGAAATGTTTTACTCCACAACGCAAAAAAAAAATTTAAAAAAAACTGTTCTGTCCGGGATATATATTTTTTTAAAATCATTTTTAATGCAATTCTTTATTCCAAAACTTAAACAAAGTTGTGTCTTGGATTTCAAAATTTTTTAAATTTTTTTCGGGACTTAAAAAACTTTGATATGTCCTATTGTCTCCGGTCACGAGATAAGTAATTTTGAAACAGTTTAGTGATAAGTCAAATTTTCACCAGTCACATGATAGTCCTTTTAGTGATGTTCCCCGTTTTCACCAGTCCCGCTATAGGTTATTTCAGATCGAAATACCCACTTTTCCTGCAGGGCTATTATAAGGTATCATTTGGTCGATGTTGACTGAAAAAAAATTGCTACAAAGTTTTTAATTTCGTGGTTTGTTTCTATTAGAAATTCTTGTTAGTTTGGTTTAAGTTTAGTTATTGCTGTTGTTGTTCTTTAAATTTTATCACTTTATGTAGAGCAGATTTTTTTTTCCTTTTTGGAGTGTGCGTGGAGTTTGTGTCCGTCCGTCTGCCTGTGCGTTTGTTTTAGACTTGTTATTTAAAAATTAACATTTTATTAAAATTTTCGTTTTTTTTTTTTCATTATTACTCAATTAGATATTTGTTTTTCTTTTTTTGGTTGTTAACCTTACTTTTACAAATGCACGTATGCGAGTAGGTACTATGCAGATTAGGGTGGCTAAATGTAACGACGACATTTTATGTCACATTCTATCGATTAACGTTCTGATGTTGCATTTGGTCTAAAATTGAAAAAAATCTCGTGTGTAATTTCTAAACTGAATAACCCAAGGATTTTCTTGGAACGATAACCTCAAAAATAGGTGATGGTGAAGCAAGGAAAGTATTTACAAGGGGGAGCAATCTCTCCTCTTCTGTGTAATCTTGTAAGAAATGAGATCCTCGAGTCACTCAACGGAATGGGTATTAAGGTGGTTGCCTACGCTGATGACGTTGTGATCCTGATAAAAGGTAAGTATCTACCAACGATTAACGAACTCATGGAATCAGCGCTCAAGATACTCTCAACGTGAATAAAGGACAACGGTCTGGGAGTTAATCCCGTCAAAACCGAACTTGTATTGCTCACAAAAAGGAATAATATAGACAGGTTTGTTCCCAAATTAGAAGGAATCACACTGGAACTGTCTAATGAGGCGAAATACCTGGGTGTGATCCTGGACTCAAAGCTTTCTTGGAAAAGAAATACAGAGGAAAGGATGAAAAAGCCTTTATGTGCAGAAGAACTTTTGGAAGAAGGTGGGGGTCCAAAGCCGAATATTATCCACTGGATGTATGATGAGATAATTGAACCCTTGTGTGGTGGAGAGCAGTGGATAAAAAATCATATCTCTGCAATCTACAGAAGGTACAACGACTGGTTAATACAGTTGCAAATGCTTAAGCAATGCTCTTGGGGACACTCGACCATATTAAGTACGGTGGGTGGTTCGGAACTGGAACAGAGAACCGACTATATCTTACCACAGACGTAGTTTGACAAAACCTTCGAACTCCAAATACCGACTAGGGAAGACTGGGTAGAAAACTCTGTTATAACAGAGAATGCGATATCAATCTTTACGTACGGATCTAAGATGGAGATGGGTACGGAATGTATTTGCAATTGATAAAACCGTGCAGATGATTACAACAAGGGACCTCCGTCCTTGCGCCATTAACATTTTCTTGAATAGAAATTGTATACGATCCCTTCATCAAATCAGTCAGCACACAGTCAAGCTAATCTGGGTCCGTGGAACGAATTGGCTGATGAATGTGCGAGAAAAAACTCGGAATCGGGGGGACGTGTAGAACCTGACATCTCGGTTCCTAGAGTGGAATTGATGAACGAAATTGAGAGGATATCTGAGAATAGGATGAAGGATTGGTGGATATCACTGAGTACGTGCAGGATATCGCGAACCATGTGGCCACTGCCATTTCCTAAGAGGGCAAAAAGTCTTCTTACTTTTGTCAAACGGACGGTTAGCCAATTAGTGGGAGTACTTACAGGACACTGTATCTTATCTTAGAGAATCGGTGTGATTCAAGAAGTAAAAAGTTTTTTGTATCAGAGGGGAGTAGGGAAATTACAATTAAGGAAGTCAAAGTGGGGCTTATGGCCTCCGAGTGAATTCGCCAAATTAGCGGACGTCCATCAGTGTAATCCCTAAATTATTATAGCCACCCTAATGTATTCATATTAAGTGCACACATATGAATGTGATATTCTGTTTTGGTTTCAGTTTTTGTTTTTTGGGTAAAAAAACTTCAAATATTGCATTTGATTTATGTTCAAATGCTACAGTTTTAAATGTAGTTACGTGTTTTTCTACTAAAACATTGTTATTCTAATCTAGATTGGATCAGAATGTACTCATAATGAAATGTTGACACAAAGATTAAAATTTAATATAAAAAAATAAATAATCTTAAATCGAAGTCGATTTAAAAAAAAAAATAGGGTATCAATTGCCAATTGGTGTAAATCGAGGTTTTCCTGTACAGTCATTTGGTCGTGGGTTCATATAGGATTTACTTCGTGCCGAACCCACTGCAATGGGAACGCATACGAAAAATCTCCTTGCATCCTACTACTTTTTTTTGTAAATTTGTTACTGGTTTTTAAGGAAATAAAAACTTTTGCAATAAATGTTGACTTCCAAACCCCTATTTTTTCCCTTAAAAAATACTGTTATTGGTGGCCATAACGTTCTATTTTGTTGTCGGCTAAGTCGGTGGGGGACACCACTCTCCCTGCTATAAATGTTTACAAATCATTTGTTTATGACATTTACGATTGAATAATAAATTTTTATCGTTATTTTCAATTATTTTCTTTAACCACGCCCCAAAAGGAGGGCGACCGGACAAAAATCGAGTTTCCTAATCCCTTTGATCCAAGTGCAGGTCTATGAACATAATATGGCATAAAAATGTTACATTTGTTGAGCAAAAATTAAAAAAAAACTCGTAAAAAATAGTGCTTTTCAGGAGTTTTTTTAGTTCTTCAAGGGGGAACTTTTTCCCCCCGGTCCGACCATGGCCATCTTCGAACTTAACCTCACCAGTAACATAAGAGATATTCTTGCCAGGGCTCTAGCTCTTTTAGTTTGGACTGCATCGTGGTTTCTACAGACGGACGGACATCACTTAGATTCTATCAAGGATCAATAATATATATACTTTGTGGGGTCTCCGACCGATATTTCGATGTGTTACACACGGAATGACAAAGTGAGTATACCCTCATACTGTGGTTGGAGGGTATAAAAATAATTATTGTATTGGATTAATTCATAAATGCTTACAAAAATTTTGAAGTGTGTCTAATATCGATAACCTGCCCAAACGTGAGACCCAAAAAACACTATTTAGTGTCATGGAACTCGAAATTACTTTTTTGGAATTTTCAAAATTTTATGATACAAAATCTAAAAATGTTTTAGTTTATCTACTTGATTTCATTGGCTAATGCTGGTTGATTTTTTTTTTTGCTAATGCTGGTTAGCTAACTTTTAGCAAATTTTTAGTTGAAATTAGCATGTTAGCAAAAATATCTTGTAAACTTTATTTAGCGCATTAGCAATTTTAAACAAAATTTGAACTAATTTTGTTTGCTAAATTTAAAATTGAGTTGACCCAATTTTTACAAGCTTTTTTGCTGGTATGATACTTGGTATGATACTTGCTAGTTTCTGTATTGGATTTTTTTAGGATTGATCGAATGAAACACCAAATGCGAGAAAGAACAAGAAATACAATAAAAAAAAACAATACAAAAAAAAACAATATTGCCAACTTTTATTTTCAAAATAACTCGCCCAAAATAGTAAAAAACGCCCAAAACAAATGTAAAACCGCTTCATTCGAGCAAAAACTAATAAAATTGGCAGCAATGTTAACATTTTATTCTTGAAATGTCAATTTCAAGTTGAAAATTTTTATATTTTTTTTGACAGTCACTGCAAAATTATCGATATCACACGTATATTTTTTGACGTTTCAAGTTTTTTCATGATATTGTCATACTCTTTACACTTGGTCAGTTTTCCTATGAAAATATATTTGCACTGTTCTCCAAAATATAAAAAATACAAAAACTAGCAAGTATTATAAGACCTTAATATTAGCAAAAATAAATGGTAAATTTTTTTTTTATTTTCAGAAATTTAAAATGGCGCTATCTCGGAAACTTAGCCAGATAGAGCAAAATGGAGGCCATTTTTGGTTCTTGGGCTCGCCGGTCCTCTTCACATGTGTGGACCCTAATGGGTCCTAACTTTGGATCCAAAAAAGTTAGCAGTCTCGAAAATTTTAAAAAACTCATATCTCGGTAAATATTGCCGACACAACATAAAGTAATTTTTGTAGCTCTCAACACGTAGAACAAGACCGCAAAATAACCAAAAACTCTCCGAGTAATATCTTTAAAATTATCGAGTTTTTTAATTCTCAAAACCCCAGTGGTCCCCTAAAATCACGTATCTCAAAAACTAAGCAAGGTAGAGCGAAACGGACACAAATTTTGGATCAAAAACTATGACGCTTTTTAAGGAGCCCAACTAGGTCCAGGCCCATCGGGATCTATAGGGTCCGAGCCCAATGGGGTCCTTAAATGTGTATGAACAAAGTTTAAATAAAAAAATTTGAGTTAACTAAACACATTTTTGTTAAAAAATTGTGGGTTTAAAATCAGCAAATTTTCTTGTAGGTTTACAAGCTTTTTTTGCTAACATTACAGTTTTTTTGAGTGTATGAAAAAGTTCTTTATTTTTAAGACATATTCCATATTTAGTTTTAGGATTTTTTTTTAGTAATTTTCTACCAACTAGTTCATCTTCTTAGATTTGAGGAAGTTTTTTCCACTATTTTAGTAAAATTTTTATAACTCGGTGAATTTATTTTTCAAAAACTTAAAATGGCGATATCTCGAAAACTAAGCCAGATAGAGCATAAAGGAGGCCATTTTTGGTACTTTGAATCACTATAATACTATAGTGTCGCAGGTCATCTTTACATGTGAGGACCCCAATGGGTCCTAACTTTGGATTTAAAAACGTTGGCATTACAGAAAATTTTAAAATGCTCATATCTCGATAAATATTGCCAACACAACAAAAATTTCAAAAACTATGACGACTCTGAAGGAACCCAACTGGGACTGGGCCTATCGGGGTCTGAACCTATCAGGTCGAAGCCTAAAGGGGTCTTCACCCAATCGGGTCCTCAAATATGTATGAACTAAATTGAAATAAAATATTTCCCATTTTTTATTTAAAAAAATTAAATATATTTGAATAATATTTACAAAAATGTTCTTTCCTTATTTTTAAGAAAAATATAACCTTAAAAGAAGGAAAACATGGCAATGGAGCTAAATCATTATTAACTTTCCTTGAATTTAGTTAATTTTTCCATTTTTTAGTTAATGTTTTTTTTTGAGTGTAATTATGTTCCAAAACAACCATTTGGAAAAAAAAGTGCAACAAGTGTTTTTTATTATCCGTGTTTTTTAGTTATTCGTTTTTCCTATCCGTAGTTACTGGTACACCCAAAAAAAAAGTGAACTAAAATCTGGGAAAATTAACTCAATTTTGAGAAAAAGAGGAAATGATTTGGCTCCAAAGATTTTTTTTCTTGGTTTTAGTTCATAATTTTCCCAAAAATAAGGAAAAAAAAATTATTTAATTTTAAGCCAATTTTAACTAGAAAATGGGAAAAATTATACTTCACATTTTAGAAATAGATTGGGTCTAGACCCTGGACCCATGGGTTCGGACCCCATTTAACTCGAGACCCTTTAAGGGTCCCCATAGATTTTGAATCAAAACTTGTGTCCGTTTCGGTCTAACTTGCTTAGTTTTAGAGATACTGTAATAAGGGGCCTAATAGGGTCTTGAGAATCTTAAAAACCGGATAACTCAAAAACTATTAATCGGAGGGCTTTCGGGTGTTTTGCGGAAGTGTTCTACGAGTCAAGAGCTACAAAAATGCCTTCAGACCTTTTCTCGTGTTGGCAGTATTTACCGAGATATGTGCATATATAAAATCTCAGGAATTTAAAATTTAAGATCTAAAATTAGGGTCTTGAGACCCCGACAGATATGCAGAGCTAGGCTATTCCATATTTTTCTTTGTAGTCTTTCTTTTGAAAATTTGATCCGTTTCGCTCTATCTCGCTTAGTTTTCGAGATATCGCCATTTTGAATTTTTAACTAAATTCTAAGAAGTTATTTACTAAATTCTCAGAAGTCATTAACTAAATTCTAAGAAGTACACTTCCTCAATTCAAAGAAGAGAAATACGATGATGTTTTTTTTAGTAAATTTTAACTAAATTCGAAATAAATTGTTTTTTAAGAAATATGTCTTAAAAATAAAGATACGATTCTTAGATTTGTGGAAAATTTCTTTAGCAGTAAGAAGTTTTTTCCTAATATTAAAAAAATCCATTTAAGGAAAACTATGAACTAATTATAAGTAAATGAACTAAAATTTTTTCCTCATAGCTAAGAAAATTTCTCATTTTTAAGTTAAATTTTACTAAATTTTAGGAAAATTCATGATAAATTTTCAAAGACATTTTTTCCTTAATTTTAGTTATGTCTTTTTTTTCAGTGTATGTTTAAAAATCTTCAACAACAAAAATTTTCCAATTATTATTGTTTTTATACCCTCCAAATACAGTATGGGGGTATACTCACTTTGTCATTCTGTTTGTAACGCATCGAAATATCGGTCGGGGACCCTATAAAGTATATCGTCGAACTATATTCAATAAATGCCAACTCGAAAAAGCTTACTGTTCAGGAGAGCTAAAAAACTAGTTATTTCGCATATTATTGCAAAAATAAACAATGTACCTTCCACAAGATGGTTTAAATATTCTAAACAATTTTTACCTATGCAAAAATTTTCATATTTTGCACTTGTTCGCGTATTTTTCAGAGATGGCATTTATTACTATATCAAAAAACAAATATTTTTTTAGAGTTGGCATATTTTGTCGGAAAATAAAAATACATTTTTTTTTTTGAAAAATTTTTAATTTATTTTTTTTTTTGGTTTTTGTTATCCTTAGTACGGTAATTGCAAAAACTGAACAAAAATTTAAAAATCTTTGCATATTTTTAAAAGTTACTAGCTCCGAAACCCTTTTAATCTCAGGGTGGTCAACTTTGGCACTCTGTAACTCACGCTGTATTGCAATAGGGTCACTCCAAACTAGCTTTTTTGAAAGCTTATATCATTGACTTTATTTGCCCCATTCATTATGTTTCAATCTGATAAATAGTTTGAAAGTTACATAAATATAAGCAATTTTTTTTTTTGCAAACACTATTTACCGATATTTTCAAAATGGCAATATCTCGAGAACCAGTCATTAGATATCAAAATATTTACAAGATTCGTGTTTAGCATGGCAAATGCAATAAGATATGTGGTCTAATTTCTTTTAAAAAATTTTTTGAAAAATTTTTGGAAATTTACAATGGGAGTTGGCATTTATTTCCACCAAAAAAATATGTACTTTGAGTTAGCAGAATAACAAAAATGGATGTAAAACGACAACAAATTATTTTTTTGCTCTGAAATTTTTATGGCAGATAGGTATTACATAGGGGAGCTATTTGCCATCGGAAACTCATTTCCGTCAAATTTGAGTTGGCATATTTTGAATATAGGTTCACGATATATATTATTGATCTATGATCGATTCTACGACATTCTGTGAATGTCTGTCCGTCCGTCTGTCTGTAGATAATACAATGCAGTCCAAAATAAAACAGCTAGACTCCTGAAGTTTGGCACAAATATGTCTCATGTTCATAGGCAGGTTAAGTTCGTGAATCGGCAAAATCGGGCTAGGGGGAAAAAAGTTCCTCCTTGAAAAACTGAACTAACATCTGAAAAAATATTTTTTTTTACATTTTTTTTTATTTTTGTTAAATAAATTAAACATTTGGTATATTTATATTCACTGACCCCCTCACTCCCCCCCGCCCCAAAAACGCCCCTGACAATTTTTTTACCATTTTGGAGGGTAAAAAAGATTCGGCACAGCCGAATTTAACACTCTCACATATTTTTATTTAATTTTTTGGTATTACAATTATCCGCGTTTGACTGTGCATTCAAATGATTTTACCATTGGGTTGGGCTGAAAAACAACATCAGACGCGTGCTCTTGTTGTCTGCGGCTTGTTTTTTTGTTTGTTTTAAAACGTGCACGCATATATAAGTATTTGTCTAAAAACAAACGAAATACTAGTTTTTATTTGGATATGTCTATTAATCTAATGCTAGACTTAATTGTATTTAAAAAATTTCAATATAATGCAATAATAAAATTGCTGAATTATCAGGGGTTCTTATGTTCTTATAGTAGGGTGGCACGAAAACTTACTTTTGTAGAATTTCGTTTATTTTCGGGCAAATAATGGTTCCTTTTGGTCTAAAAACATATTTAAAGTTTTTAACAAATCGGATAATTTTTTTTTAGGGAAAAAATTTCACAGATTCTGTACATTTTTCCTCTAGAAAAAGTATCAGATTCTGAGACATTTTTGCTCTAGAAAAAGTCTGTGATTCTGAGACAGAAATCAACAGATTTTGAAACATTGTTTGTATAGAAAACTTTTAGAGGCTGAGAAATTTTTCCTTAAGAAAAAATCTCAAATCTCTTAGCCACTTTTCTGATAGGAAATTCCGAGTGGCAGATTTTTTCTACAGAAAAAGTCTCCAATTCTCCAATTTTTACCAAACAAAAAATGCCTCACAAACACAGCTGATAAAATTAACAAAACAAGTAAGAAAACCCAACTTGGGAAAATTTCTGGCTTCTTCTCCTTGCACCTAATGGGGTGTGGTCTTCCTCCTGTGGAGAGTTGCTGGATCTCCTTTTTTCTGCTGAAATATAAGTGTGTTTTAGTTGAACTTTGGAAAACGAATGAATTATTCTAGGCAAACGACGAAGAAATTTTTGCAGGTTGTTATTATTTTTATATGAATACATTCCCGTATGAAACGTCTTTTATAGTGTCTTAGCTTTAGAGTAGAGAATTTCAAAACATTTAAAAAACATTTTTGTATACAAATTTTTGAAAGTCCGGACACAAATATTTTTTCAAAAATTTTTTTGGCGTTTTGAAAAAAAAAAACAAATAGAAAAGTTAAATTCGACTTTGCCGAATCTATTGGTGTTTTCTTTTCTGAAAAAAAATGTTTGCCTTTTTAGGTCACACATTTTTAAAATGTTTAACTCACACCTATAAAAATTTGCATTTTATTTGGCTGGAATAGAACACAACATACAGAAATACTCTGCCCAGTATTTTTTAACAGCTGTTTTTAGAAAACAACACAGAAAAAGTCAGCTGTTGTATAAGGCAATTTCAACTGTTGTATAAGGCAATTTCAACCCCGTGATTTTTTACGGGGTAAAAAGTGCAACTTTTTTGCACTTTATAGGGCAGACATTTGTAGAAAAGAGCACGATATTCTTTATAAGGGTTGACATTTTCCTTTTTTTAAGGATAGTACATTTTTTAACGTGAAAAAAATTAACAATTTTGAATAGAAATATTTTATTTTTAGTAAAATATTCTTTTTTGTCATTTAAAAAAAAAGAAAATTTACTAATTTTTTTTTTGAGTGTAAAACTTTTTTCGAGTGTAATGTTTTTTTTACAGTAAAAATATTTCTGAGTGAATGCACGTACGTATGTACACAAAATATTGACATTTTTGTAAAAAAAAAAATATTTTTTTTGAGTGTAAATTTTTTTTCGAGTGTAATTTTTAAGTTACCAATGCTTTTAAAACTAAACAAGTTTAAAAAGCATTGCTTTAAAACTAAACAAGTTTGAAAAGCATTGTTAAGTTACCACCAATGCTTTCAAAACTTGTTCAACACGTGGCATTTAAGATGAAACAAATCTGAAATTCAGGGTTTTGCTTATAACTTTTAACACCAAATAGATCTGGGGAACGGTAAAGAAACATGCCAAGTTTCATCAGTCTCATTATTGTCTTTTGAAAGTTATAGTGGTTTTTATCTCGTAAATTCGCGGAAAACCTTTGCCGAAATTTACTCTTTTGCTCATAACTTTTGAACCACTGAACCGATTTGGCTGGATTGCAAAAATGACCAACATATACACAGAAAATAATATCGTATATTTTATTTTAATTAAAATTTTAATTGTTTTTTAATTTAATATTAATTAAACTTTTAATTAATATAATTAATTGTTTAATTAAAATTTTAACTTTATTTTAATAAATATTTTAATTGTTTTCAAATTTAATATTAATTAAGTATTTAATTTATATAATTAAATGTTTAATTAAATTTCTAGCTTTACTTATTTTTTTGTTTTGTTTTCCGTGTGTGTGCGAGTGTGTGTTTTTCTCTTGCATTGTATTACATACAAAAAAAATACATAAGTATAAAAAGTTTGTTGAAAGTTTTTTTTATTCTTCGCATAGGTTTTTGAATTCTCATTTTGTTTATAGTTTTATGTGTATGTATATGAAAGGTTTATAATCAACTTTATAAAATCATCTCACTGACTATGTCTTTACGGCATAAATAAATTTGGTAAAGTTTGAAGAAATATTTTTTTTAAACTATTTTATTCAAAAAAAATGTTTTTACAAATTATTTTTTTTTTAATATATTTTTAATTAATTTTTTTAATTTATACAACTAAAATTTTAATTATTTTTTTTTTAAATTTTAATTAAATTTTTTAATTTATAGTATTAAGTTTTTAATTAAATAAATATCCATTTATTTTTCATTAACGACATACAAATATTTTTAATTTATTTGCGCATTTTAGTGATTGGTCCGGATTTAATTAATTTTTTAATTAAATCTACGAATTTTTTAATTAATTTTTTTTTTATTTTTTTCTGTGTATGCCAAACTTCAGCAGCATCAGTAAAGTCTTTCAAAAGTTAGCGTGTTTTCAACGGACGGACAGACAGACAGACGGACGGACATCGCTAGATCGACTTAAAATCGATCAAGGATCATGAATATATATACTTTATGGGGTCCTACACCAATATTTCGATGTGTTACACACGGAATGACAAACTTATATATACCCTCTATCACTAGAGTGGAGGGTATAAAAAAAATAAAAATGGAAACATTTTCAAGTACCTAAAATTGTTTTTAAATTTTCTAGGTCCTGGAACAAAAATCTTTGGTTCACTTAGAAAAAAAAGAAAAAAAAACTAACTAAAAAATGGTAAAATTAACTAAATCCAAGGAAAATTGATAATGATTTAGCTCCATTGCCATGTATTCCTACTTTTTAGTCCATATTTTTCTTAAAAATAAAGACTAATTTAAACTAGAAAATGGGAAAAAATTTCCCATTTTTTAGTTAAAAAACACATTTCTGATAAGGAAATTTTTCCTAAAAATTAGTTAATTTCATATTTTTTTTATTGGTTTATTTATAGAATAGCATGTGAATACACACAGAATTCTCATTATGTACATTTTTTATTATAAATATAAAAAACCGTTTGTTTCTTATAGTCAAGTAATAAATTTCATTAGTTTTTAAAGTTAAATTACAACAAAGACTTTGTCTTTAACGTTTGTTCGCAGACTATGGGAAAACACGTCAAAGCCAAGGCCATTGTTGTGATTAAAATATTATTTTTCCCTAACACATACATATGTAGAAAAAAATGTAAACATTAAATTTATTACTTGATATATACAACACCAAACTCTTTTTTTCATATACTACAAATAATAAACAAAATGTGAACTACAAGCAAGCATGAAAAAAAAATCAACAAAACAATTTCAAGTTATGAAAAATTTACTAAACTTGTGGCAAAAACTTTCTCAAATTAAAGAAGATAAATTTGATGAACTAATTGGTAGGAAACTACGTCCTAAAACTGAATTTTTTGAACAAAATTTTGGTTTTAGGAATATGTCTTAAAAATAAAGATTTTATTTCAATTATTTAGAAAAAATTTCTTTGGCGGTAAGAATTTCTTCCATGTATTAGGGAACTCCATTTAATGGCCTATTATGGCCTATTTTACAGTCCATGAACTAATTTTTTTTCCTAAAAGTTGTGAAAATTTCCCAAATTTTAGTTAAATTTAACTAAATTGTGGGAAAATTTATAAACTATTTTCAAGAAAATTTTTCCAAAGTTTAAGTTAATTATTTTTTTTGAGTGCTGCTTTTTGGATCAAAAAATTCATTAAACACTTTAAAACCCCGAAAAAGCTTTTTTTAAATTCAAAATAGTTTTTTTTGGAGCGAAACAATAAAAATCGATCTGGCATCCATTTTTCTTACGGCACGTTATATTAGTTTTTTCTTTCTAACCCAATTAGTATAATAAAATAAGAAAACTAACATATGATTCCAGATTACTTTTTTGACATCTGTCATGAGTGTCGAGCCTATATTAGTCTGTGTTGTAGATATCCTTAAAGGCCGTTTGTCACGATTATACCGAGTCGTATGATTTTTGTTTAACCAAAATAAAATGAAATTTGGTCTGACTGTCAAAAAATCAAACCAAAAAATATTTTCGATACATTGCTCTTTGCAACCATCACATTTCAAATAATATGAAAACAGCTGTTTAGAAAAATAATTGCTGAAAAAGATAATTTGTTGCGCATTTTAAAAAAAATTCAATAAAATAAGAGACTTATAAATTAATGACCTTAACTTTCTAACTTTAGCTTTTTGTTTTTATGTTTTTGGCAATTACCCAGCAAAAATTGGCATTACTAGTAATGGGTTTTGTAATCCGAATCAGATGTTAATCAGTAGTTACTTATTGAATGAAACACTAATTACACTGTGCAACAAATTTTGGGTCATCGCATTGAGCCTCAATGCCTTCAGCGCCATATGAAAGTAGACCATCAAATGGAAAAAATCACCAAAGGGTTTTGCAAAGTCAGTTCGGATTTCTTTTTTATAGCCCACTGAAGTTTTTATTTTTTTATCAAAGGCGTTTGGAAAACGTCAAAAATACTATAATAAGAACACATCTGAGCTTCAAAATATGATTGGATGTCTTCAGTGAAATTTTATGGCGGTTCTTTTCTAAGAACATTTTAACCCTCTAACTGCCATTTTAAGGGTTCATTTTAGTCCTTTTTTAAAAACTAAACACAGAAGTCTAATAAAACATCCATTTAGAGGGTTAAAATGTTCTACAAATATTTTCCTCATAAAATTTCACTACGGGTTGTCGAATGTTCAAAGTTTGTGCGACATGCGCAAAGTGCTTAAAAAGGGTCAAGTGTAAATAATCAATGTTTGTTATTTATTTTTACCAAAGCAGTGTTAAAAAATATTGACAAAAAACAGTGCAAATATACTTTTGAGCTAAAAATGATATTCTGATGTGTTTTATAAAATTTTATGATGATTCTTTTCTTTGACCAAATTAACCCTCTAGCTCCCGTTTTCAAGGGTCATTTTTGTCCTTTTTTAAAAGAAATACAAAAAAGTCTATAAAAAAAGACAGTTAAAGGGTTAAAATGTTTTACAAATATTTTCTGCATCAAATTTTCACGGCCAAAGTATTAAACAGATATAAAAAAGACTTACTTGTTGTTGCCCTAAGCAGTTTGGTATTGCATTTGAGCGAAATCGGTTCAGCGCACAGTGCGACATTTGGCCAATCTAGGTGGACAAAAATCGAAAAATAAAAGTTGGCGAATTGTTATAATTTAAATGAATGTGACAGCAAACAATCCATATACTATGGAAATAATCATAATATGACGAAAAAAGTGCTGTTTCATTTGATACAGGAGTTTAAAGTCACATCTTGTAATAGACTTTTGAGAAATAAAATATATTTTTGAGCACCATCCCAACTTCAAACACTTATAACTTTTTTGCTGTTGTAGTTATAAGTCCATTTCTTTTTTTAAAAATACAGTATTTTTAATCTAGTTTTTAAATCCGTGCTCATTTTTTAATTTAATCGAAAACTTATTGTTGTAATTTATTAAAAACAAAAATTAAAAATTAAAAAAAAAAAAAAGAAAAAAACGGAAACTTCGTTGGAATAAAACTATAGTTTCCTCACGCTCCCTCACACGACCTATACATGTGGCAGGTGTTGGAATATCTCTAGTAAGAGATTAAACCATGTTTGCTGGCGATTTTTTGCGATTTATAGAGAATTTTAAAGTTTAGTGAACGTCTAAAATGGACTTTTTGCTTGATTTTTTTTTAATTCCAGAGACTTTTAGTTTTAAACTATATGAAAAATACACTTATATTGCACATAAAATTGAATGATTATGTAAGAATACATTATAATATAAAATGTAATGTGTTATTACACCAAACCCTTGTTTAACGGCATTACATTTTTTTAACGATGTTTAGTTTTTGTATAAAATATGGGAAAATTGAATAATTGTTAAATTCGTAGAATTCGCAATGGAATTAAAATAATGAAAACCAAATAACTTTAATTTTTTGGTTTGAAATTCTAAAATATGAGTGATACAAATCACACGATTTCAATAAATTACTGTACTGCTATTTCTATTTCTATTGTAAAATCGTTTTGTGTGTAATAAATTTATAAAACTGCAAATAGTGGGTTGACCACGCCCCTTTTTGTTACAGTATAGAGTTAATTTTACAATGTACATAAGTCAAAAAAGGAAATCTAGCCCAAGGTTGTCCAAAACAGCTTAAATGTCTGTTATAAAAAAAGTGGGCGTATACCGCCCATCAATAATTGTCTTCGAGGTTATTGTGTACATTTTTTTTTACAAAATGGTACACAAATAATAATTTTTTTACAAAATCTCATAAAAATTCTTCAAATAATTTAAGCAATTTCTTAAAAAATAGTTAATTTCCCAAAAATGGGCGTGGCAATTGTTCGATTGTTCCAAATTTTGTTGTCAATATTAGTTATGTCCTACATTATTATCAAACCAAATTCAAGCCAGGATCTTTTAAATTAGATTTTTGTCCACCTAGATTGGCCAAATGTCGCACTGTGCAGCGGTTCAAAAGTTATGATTAAAATGTAAGAACACCTCGAAAATTGTGGTACATTCAACATAACCTTAAAACACAAAATGTTTTGATTCGGAGGCTGGTTGACACATGTCAACAGAATCGATCACCGAATGGCATTGGCGTAGGAAAGCCAACATTTCTGGTGGGGGGGGGGGGCTAAAGCCCCCCTAGATTTTTTTTAATTTTTTGTTTTTAATAGAAAACCCTAGACCTATTCCTGAAGCGTTCCCTTTAACATGCGTCTAGGTGTCCTAGAAACGAATGCCCCCCGAAAGCGGTTAAAAATTCATATTTTTTTGTTTTTAAATTTTGATTCTGTAGATTTTTTGGAAATTTAGAACTCCTAGCTAGATATGTTTTGAGAATGAAAGATTTTTCATGTTTTTCCTATAGTAAAATCATTAGATTACTAGGATTTTTTTTAAGAAAAGTCTGATGATTGCAAAAGTTGATGATTATTAGTCAAAATTCTCAGATTCTTTCTTTCAATAACTTTTGTATATAAAAAAACCCCTTAGAATTTAGAAACTTTTTTAAATCCAAAAAGTTAAAATGTTTTCCTGAAGGTAAAACCCTAAGACTCGGTATAGTTTTTATCACTGACAAAAACATCAGATTCATATAAAAACTTTTTTCAATAATTCAGACTATTTTTCAATGGGAAAAACTATTAGATCTTATATAATAATCATTACGAGTCCTTAAGACTTCTTGAATAATCATAACGAGTCCTAAAGACTCATTACATATTATTATTATTATTTATTGTTGCAAAAATTAATGAAATCATTAAATTATTAAAAAAAAACGCGCCTATGCCGAATGGTATTTAAAGAAGTACAAACATATTAAAAAAATAAAACATTTTCGTCAAAATTTTTTTTTTACCAAAAATTTTTTTTTGCGGATTTTTTTTTTTATTTTTTTTTTTGCAAATAAACTTTTTTACATCGTGGAGGGTATTAATACATTCGACAAAGTCGATTTTAACTTGGTTACTTGTTTTTTTTTTATTTCGGCTCAAAAAAAATATAAAAAAAAATTTTTGAATACTTTAAAATTTTTAAGCATTTTCTATATGCTTTCTGTCTTAGACGTGCCCTAGTAAAATTTGATGCAGAAAATATTTGTAAAACATTTTAACCCTTTAACTGCCTTTTTTTATAGACTTTTTTGTATTTCTTTTAAAAAAGGACAAAAATGACCCTTGAAAACGGGAGCTAGAGGGTTAATTTGGTCAAAGAAAAGAATCATCATAAAATTTTATAAAACACATCAGAACATCATTTTTAGCTCAAAAGTATATTTGCACTGTTTTTTGTCGAAATTTTTTAACACTGCTTTGGTAAAAATAAATAACAAACATTGAATTTTTATACTTGAACCTTTTTAAGCACTTTGCGCATGTCGCACAAACTTTGAACATTCGACAACCCCTAGTGAAATTTTATGAGGAAAATATTTGTAGAACATTTTAACCCTCTAAATGGAGGTTTTATTAGACTTCTGTGTTTAGTTTTTGAAAAAGGACTAAATGACCCCTTAAAATGGCAGTTAGAGGGTTAAAATGCTCTAAGAAAAGAACCGCCATAAAATTTCAGTGAAGACATTAAATCATATTTTGAAGCTCAGATGTGTTCTTATTACAGTATTTTTGACGTTTTCCAAACGCCTTTGATAAAAAATAAAAACTTCAGTGGGCTATAAAAAAGAAATCCGAACTGACTTTGCAAAACCCTTTGGTGATTTTGTCCATTTGATGGTCTACTTTCATATGGCGTTGAAGTCATTGAGGCTCATTTTTCTTGTTGCACAGTGTTATTTTAACAAGGGCGTGAGACAAAAATAACTAGTGAAGAGTATGGAGATAAATAAGTAGTTACCCAGCAAAAAATAATCGAGATTTTGGAAGCAGTGCATACAAGAATGCACTTGTGTAAGCGAATAATTTTTGATGTTGTTGTTTTTTCATGACATTCGCTTACACAGCTGCATACCGTATGCAGTAGTGTAAGGGAGAGATTTTGTTGGCATACTAACCTGCATACCGGTTGCAGTAAAGTATGGCAGTAAATTAAAAAAATACTAAAAATATTTAAAAAAAGGCATGATTTCAATTCATATTCATTGCGCCGATATAAGCGCTAGAAAGAAAAGCTCTAAAGTGGGACATTGCGAACAAATATCATGCCATACGTAAGCAGGTTTGTAAGCAGACAACAAAAATCACTCCCTTACAAACCTGCTTATAGGCAAGCAGTATTTTTTGGTGGGTACTGACTCGGATTACTAATAAGGAGTAAAAACCTTTTACCAATAAGAAGTAAAATAATTAGTTAATTAAAACATTTAAGATTTAACTTATTTATACTAAAACTTAAAAATTGCGTAATTTTTGTTAAGTTTTTAAGTACTTTTTAAGTTAATTGAATTGTAAAGGTTAAAAACTGTTTAACTGTTCAAGGAGATATTATTACTTATTGTTAGAAGTGTTTTTATAACATATTACTGAAAATTAGTTACTTTTGGGCTTAAAATAATGTTAATGGTAATGATTACTTTTCACAACTCATTACCATGTTTTTGCTGGGTAATTAAAAAAAATACATCCCTGATAAAATAAAAAGTCACAGCTTTTAGAAATACTTCTAAAAATGACGAGTATTATACGACTGTCAAAATTTCTTCCATATTACCGTTCGTGTCATTACATTTCGCATGTACACGATAACATTTTTAAATTCTATACGATTTTTTGACAAATCATTTTACTGAGTCTTATCGTGAAAAACGGCCTTAATGGCTATAGCGATTTATTAAAAAAGGAACCCGTTTCAGAAGAATTTCTAATTTCTATGAAAAAAAACACATTTATCAAATATTTATGCTTTCGGATTCGTTTATAAGAAAGATAATAATTAAAAATAATCATAAAAAACATATTTTGTACACTTAAATAACAATGCATAGCATTTCAGCATCCATTCTCACTTATATCTAAATCTTAAATTATATATTTGACTGTTTTCCCCACATACGTGATCCCCCTATTATCTACTGTACGACACTGAATAAAAGGGATGTGAGTACGAAGAATGTGGTGCCGTTGGATTGTTGTTGCTCATGAACTCTTTTATAATTGAATCAAATGAATCATCGTAGTTAAGGGAATTACTCAAATTTACTTGAGTCTCTAGTTGGGAACTTTTCACTGGTGTTGGAGATATATATTTCGGAATCTGAGCATTACTAGAACTCGGACAATTTTTACTATTGGAATATGAAGGACTAGCATTGTCGCTAGATGGCAGTAGTGAATGTTGTATGTTATATGCTGGAACAATTAAGGACTTCGAAGAGTCTGTGAAAATGTTTTCAAATGGTTTATTTAAATCATAAAGTCCTGTAGGAGGAGCTGATAAATAAGGCTGGATTTGTGGTTGGAGTTTTATAGGTGATGAATACGGATTATTATTTTTCTGGTAACTAGCTTCAGCATGAGCATAGGGAATTTGATATGCAGTTTGAGCGGGAGCTGGTCTAGTCGGAGTATAATAGCCTATAGATGGTAATGAATTGAATTTATTCAAGGAGTTTTCATTATAATTAACAGCTTCGTAGACAGAGGGTATTAATGGATTGTTCTGGTGATAATTGCCTGAAATTGGCGCTGGAGAAGAAATGTCATATTTAAAGATGTCAGTATTTACTGGATAAACTGATGGTATAATATCATTTTTATTTTCATAATTGATTGAAGGTGGCACAGGAGTAGAAACTTGATATTTTTCGACATTATTATTTGAATAATTGTTACTATTTGCTGAATTATATTTCGGTTTTGATACAAGTTCACGCTGGTGATAGTGGGTAGTTTCAACCTGACCCCGAGATATGGGTTCTGAGAGTTTGGATACTTGAACAATTTGTTTTGCAGGATTTGGATTGACGACAACTTTTCGGCAGAATTCTTTACAACCAACTTTACACTCACAATAACATTTTTTGTATGGATCCCTGGGTGTTGTAGATGTCAAAGGACTAGATGTAGTTGTTCTAATGGTGGTAGATGTGGTTGTTGGTGTAGTTGTGGTCGTGGTAGTAGATAGAGTTGTGGTCGTTAATAGTGTAGTTGTAGTTAATGGTGTGGTTGTGGTTGATGGTGTTGTTGTTGTTGGTGTAGTTGATGGTGTAGTTGTTGGTGTTGTTGATGGTGTAGTTGTTGGTGTGGTTGATGGTGTTGTTGTTAAAACTGTTGTAGTTTCTGGTTGTGTAGTTGTGGTTGTAGTTGTTGTCGTATAACTTGTAGTATGATAACAAGGTAATGGTGGTAATATTGTACTATTCGATGGTATTTCATCACATGGAACTTCTTCCCATACTTCCTCTTCACATTCATAACAACCACCAGGATAGAATGGCAATCCAAATACGGAAGTCAAAAAACATGAAAGCACAACAAATTGTGTTAAACGCTACAAAAAGATAATCAAAAAATTTTAATTCATATTATCTTGTACCATTGATAAGAAAACTTACTATTAATTGCATTTTGCACGTTCCATAAATTGCAACAGCATGAAAAACAATATAATAAAAAAACGTTAAAACAACAATTAACGAGCGGGCGAACAATTAATTAATTTAGACCACAAACAGAAAAGTGTGAGTATGTTAACAAGACGTCAACCGTACTATTCTAAACTAAGCTTATGGCCAATACAGACTTTTTATAAGAAATGCATTTATAATTATCTTGTTTTCTCAAAAAATTTAACAAAAATATGTAAAATGCTCTGGTGCTTCAAAGATCAACAAATTTGTGAACGGAAGTTATTTCAACTAACACGTTCGTTTGTTTAAAACATTTATTAAAGTTTGTTCGGTGTGGTTTGATCTAAGTAGTTTTGGTCTTTATATATGGATGACTGGATTTTAAATATTCTCAAATATAAGAAGCAGCTGCATCATTGCAACAATTAAAATTATTTGAATTAAATTTCAAATAAGGAAATGGAAATTAAAGTCGATTTTAAATTTATTTTTCTTTGGTTTGATAATGTTCTTTTTATTAAAATGGTAGAAAGTTGAATGCATTTTAGTTTTCCTCCAATCTTCATGATGGAGCTTTAAATGGTTCAAACATTTTTCCAGTTTTGATTAGTGTTATGTTGACAAACGGTCTTTTTAAACAAAAGTTGCAACCTAGAAACGTGCTGGAAATGCTTTGTTTATTAAATTGTAAACTTCCGTCTTACGTTAAAACAAAAGCACTTGTAATTTTATTATTTTTTATCAATATACTGAAATAATAATAGATAAATTCTTGATATATATCAGAAATACAGCAAAGACTCGGTTTATAGCGCCTCTCGTGCGGCTAATAGCAATATTAGCAGCTCGAGAGCTAATACAGCTAGAAGTATAGCAAAAGAGTTTAAACAATTCAATTCAAACTAAAAAAAGTATTATTTTTGACCTCATCCCTTTTAAATTTGATAAAATATTGGACCTTACAAAAACCATTATAATGCCAAAATTTTGGACTTTTGGATTTTTTTTTCTCCCGAGATATGCGGTCTTAAGAGTTGCAATAATCTTTGAAATTTGACAAAACTGTTCTGACATTAATGCCATTTCAAATGATAGCACTGTGCTACAGTGGAAAAATGTTTTTGATGTAACATAGTATAGGTTGTTGGGTTTGTCGAGTAGATCACAAAAATGTCCATTAAACTTGCTAGACACCCTCAAATTTTAGAGTTATTGTCAAAAAACTGTTTTTTTGGGACTTTTCTCATTAAACCTCGTGTAATTCAAAAACATTTCAACCGATTTTCAATTAACTGTTTTGGATAGAAAATGAGAAATACTTCATGTGTGTAAATTGGTATATAAAAAAGAAATGTATTGGTTTTTCAATAACATCTAATTTTTTTTTAATTTTTGAAACTTTTTCGATTTTTTTGCTGGGTTATCAGAACGGCGATTTTATGTAAAATCTTAATTTTAATTTTTAAAGAAATGATCACAACTCTGTCAATTGTTATCCGATTTTTTCAGCATAAATAAAACTCATCGTATTCAGAATTAAACTTTCTTTAAGGAAAATTTTATAAATATAAAGGTTGTTGAATGAACTATAGCAGAAAAAATCGATAAACCCGAAAAAGTTTCAAAAGTCGAATATGTATTTATATTTTAGTTTGATCATTAGCGATTTGTCATTAAAAACCCTTTGCTACTTGTAGTATAGGGTTTTTATTTTTGCTACATAGTCTTGACAATGGGATTTGACAAATTCCGAAACACGTGTCGATTAAGTCTTGCAAAAAATGACAAAATTTAAATTTAAAACAGAAAAATAATTTTCTTGAAAATTATTCTATGAGAATATCATAGTTTTAATTAGTAAAGGAAATAATGACCTCGAGCAGAACAAACCTTCTCAAAATATAATATTTTAAAGGTCGAAAAAAACAATTTTTATTTTTTAATAAAAATTCATCAAAATTAGAACAAAATGGTTAGCACGCCATGGTTGATACCCCTAATATGGTATTACAAGGTAAATATAAATATTTGCACAACAAAAAGAAAAATGCATTTAGGATTACGGAGGGTAATCAGTATGTATGTCTGTTTATACCCTACACCACTCTGTGGTACAGGGTATAATGAGTTTGTGCTGATGTTTGTAACTACCCGAAATATTGTTCCTAGACCTTCCTTCAAGCATAGCGATCGACTCAGAATTACTTTTTGAGTCGATTTAGCAATGTCCGTCAGTCCATTTATCGGTTTAAGCACGATACAGGTCGCAATTTTCAATCAATTGACTTGAAATTTGAAAATTAACACGGCGATGTTTAGGTTGAACTTAAGTTTCGACGAAAAGTGTAAACGCAGTTCGATTTCTACAAGATTAAATGTCACAAAACTGTTAGCAGCGAAGTCGTAGCTGCTCGCATTCGCGAGATAACGCGAAATTAGTGTTTTTGTAAATTCTTAAATTTTGACATTGAAGTTTTTTAAATTTTTTCAAAAACTGAGTACACAGTTTTAATTGTACTTATTGAAAGGTTAACAGTAAACATTAAAATCCTATCTTCTTTAGTTCGCGAAAAATCGCGAAATTAATTGTTCGCTCTTTTTGTTTTCGTTTATCATTGGATAGGTTTCTTCAAAATTTTATAAAAACATGGTATGCAGTTTTACTTGTGCTTGATCAAAGGTCACACAGCTGTTGACATCGAAATTGTAGGTGTTAAATTTCGCGAGATATCGCGTAATTATAATTTTTTTTTTTAGTATTTATTTATATTTTAAAACCGGTTCGTTAGAAATGATAAAAAAAAGTGAAATGCAGTTTGACTTGCTATTGATCAAAGGTCATAAGGCTGTTAACATTTAAATTCTAGCTGCTTAATTCTTCGAGATATCGCTAAAAAACTCGCTTAACTACTATTTATTCATTACTTTGTGTTATTTTTGGTCTGTAAAAACATTTACTTTAATTAACTACAAAAATGTGGTATGCAGTTTGAATTCGAGGTTATTAAAGGTGACCAAACTGCAAGCATAAAAATTATTGATGATCAATTTCCCAAAAAATTGCTAAATTACTGTTCAAGCTTTTATATTAATTAATAAATTAATTTTTTCTTCAGTGTCTAAAATAAAAAAAAAAAAAAATCAAGAAACGACAAATATATTGTATGCAGTTTTAATTTTACTTGGTTGAAGGTGGTAAAACTGCCCATATCAATATATTGACTGCTAATTTACGCAAAAAATACAAATTTTTTCAATTTTTTAATTTTGTGATTTCTCGCGAAGTTGAGAAGATATGATTTCAATGTTAACTGTTTTGTGACCTGTAAATAAATACCTGTAAAAAATTAATTTTCAAAATTTTAGAAAATATAAAAACACTAATTTCGCGAATGCGAGTAGCTACGATTTCGCTGTTAACAGTTTTGTGACATTTAATCAAGTAGAAATCGAACTGCGCTTACACTTTTCGTCGACACTAAACTTCAACCTAAACATCGCTGAGGCTCACCGTGTTAAGCATATTTTGGTCCAAGGACGAAGCCTATTGAAATTGGAGAAAATCAGTCCATGTTGAGACCTAGCCTCCATACAAACGCCCCCTTTGGATTCGGCTTAAATGACTCTTATAAACGTATTATAATAGATATCGCTTTGAAATTTAGCAGGTAATCAAATTTTGTATGTGCAAATCCCCATTCCAAATTTCAAAGGAATCGGGTCAGTCCTACTGGTTGTCCCCATACAAACCTCCCTCCCGATATTCACATAATTCCCTATAAATTCATAAAAATGGAAATATTTAATAAAAATTTTATTTTTTGGTGTTAAACGTATACTTTAGTTACCTAATCAAATCGGAATAAAATTGGACCATTTTTGGACTTCCTGTTATATATATATAAAAATTTCGACCGATATTTAGTTAAACCGGTCTATTGACAAAAAAATAAACCAATTCCACTAAAATTTGATCTGTAAGTGTTATCTGCACTAAATAAAGATCTAACAAAAGACTGATACAATCGGTCCATGTTTGGACTTGGGACCCATTTTCCGGAAAACACTGGTGTAGGGTATCATACCGGGAAACCGGTTCCATTTCCCGGTAATACCGAGAACCGGGAATACCGGTATTCCCGGTACTACGGTACTGACCGTAGGCACTAGTATAGACCAATTTACGCAAGCCCTATCCTTCTTCTTTCCAAAACAGTTTAAAAATTGAAAATCAATAACAAAAATTTCTGAGTTACTCGTGGTTTATTGAGAAAAGTAAAAAAAAAGATTTTATGATCATAACTTAAAACTTTGAGTTGTCTGGAAAATTTGATGCGCATTTTTGTGATTTTTTCGACGAGACCTACAACCTACACTAGCTCACTTCAAAAGTATATTCGATATATTTTTTTGTAACACAGTGTAGTAAATAGGAACACCTTCAAAATGGCGTTAGGTTAGGTTGTAAGTGGCTGCTGACGCTTTACGTCAGCCCACAAAGACTCTGAGGTCCGTTGTGATTCCACGGGACTGTAATAGGTTCCCCTACTACTTCCTGTAGTAAGACCAATTTGAGCTTCTTATGAAACTCCTAAGAATTTTGACTTCCGACAAATCAGAAAGATCGTGCAGGTGCCTAGATCCCAACGAAGCAAGTCACTGGCCAGAAAGTGCCGGGCAATGGCAGATGAAATGTTCGATAGTTTCTAACTCTTCTTCATCTATACAACTCCGGAAACATTTAACCACTCTGCGTGCTTCCCTATAAGGCAGTGTCCTATAATTATAGCAACCAGTCTTGCAAGCTTATCGGCTTTGCAATTCCCAGGAATACGAGTCGTATGTCAAACTGCTTGTTCATCTCCTTTAAAGACGTGTTGCAGTTAAGAGCAGATCTTGTTTTTTGAAACATTGACTCCAGGGACTTGATCGCGGCTTGACTGTTAGACTATGTGTTGACTGCAATCGTAGACAAAACATTGCAACTCAACCACTTCCACTTTATTGACATCATCTCTGCCCGGTAAATACTGCAATGATCTGGCAATCTTCAACCCAAGCTTCTACGAATAGACTTCGTTTTTAAGGAATATACGACCACTTTATGCATGCTGTGTAGAGATCATACTGCACAGTGGCTATATAGTGGGAAACTTGCTGCATCTCAGCTGGGGTTATACCATCCGGTCCAGTGTATTTATAGGATCTGCCGCTTTAAATCGCCCAGATTAATATTGGCATATTTATTATTTCCAAAGCAATTTCAAATGCTTGGGTGTTAGAACGTTACAAAGTTTAAAATGGCGCCTTGGAATCGCCCGGAAAATGCTTTTTTAGAAGGAGATCCAGCGACTTCCCACTGGAAGTATACCACACTCCATTAGGATCCTTCAGGTATACCAGGGTTCAAATAGAAGATGAGAAAATATGGAGTTTGATTAAATATTCGTTCTACTGTTAATAAGTGTGGATGAGTTTTTAGTTTAACTCCGTGCTATTAATTTTAGTACTACAATTGTTCGTAATAGGTTCGTGGCATATTTTCATGCCCACAGTAAGGAAAATGAAAATATGGATACAAATGATACCGTTTTAATTCGAGTTCGGGCTAGGACCAGCACCAGTTGGTGAGGCACGACCTTGAACTAGTCTAAAGGTTGAGACCTTTGAGTCCGGCCTTAAATCTGGTAAGGCTGCTCAGCCTAATATTAGTGGCAAAAGAAACTTCAGCCATCAAAGATCAGGCACAACTAGAGAAATTAATTACCAAAACAAGCCAATGCGATGAAGCGACGCTCTCTAAACGTGAAAAGGCATCCCTATTATGGGCGAAAGGAGAGGACAAACTTTCGCCAATGCGCTCATCTGAAAAACAGGGCGCTGTTTCGGACTCGTCATCGAAGTCTGGTAGAAGGTTACGCTCGCCAAGCGAGAAATCTTTTCCATAGAGGTCTAAGGTGACCGGCAACGTCTGGGCACAGCCTTAAGTGAGGTGGTAAAAAATAGCATTGTTTCATGGCTGTCATCAACAAGGGCTAAGTGGAGTTTAGTGGAAACTAAATTTAACGAAATCTGCTTTTGGCTCCTTGAGAGTATGCCTAATTTTGTCCCTACTACAGTCAACGCTGGTTGGTATCAAAGGCAACCATGTTAAAGGTTACCATTAGCCAAGTATGAGAAATAGGGCCTATAGCCAAACTGGAGGTCGTGAACAAACTTGATATCCCGTCGCAGCCCAGAGGTCATGCAAGGATTCCGATGGCTAAAAGTGACACTCAAGTCATCCTGATGATGATAAGGATTCGCAATATTGACCTTCTAACTCGAAATGGGAAAATTTCCGGACTGGGTGAGATGGAAAGGTCTTGCTTAATGAGGAATCACTTCCGCTTTTATCCAGCTTTGTTCATATAAAAATCAATATCTACTAGGGCGACAAGAAGCCAATGACAGAGTCGGCTGGGGAGGAGAATCCGGAAGAGGTTGATGTTCAGATGAGCACCCATGCATCAAAGTTGACGCCACCGATTCTTTGCTGATGGGAGATGCATCTGGCTTTTCGAAACCGAATCAGGTAACGAATGCGACCTCTGTGATAACACTGAGGACAAAGCTAATGTCACAGTGGGGACCATTCGGGCGAAGGCCATGCACTAAAGAATGCGGAGATTTTTGTTGCCTCCGATTCAGAGCAGATGGGACACATATCTGGCTTACTCGAAACCGTATGTCGGAGCGGTTGACATATTCGGTCATAAGAGAGTATAGGCGCAAACAAAGACGGCCGCGGAAAATCATGTCATATGTTGATTTTTACACTATTTTTGAGTCACTTTTTTATTTTTTTTTTCGTATTGATTCGTTTTTTTCCTACTTTTTTTTAATTTTTTTAGAGATCATATTTTTTTGTTTACTTTATCGAAAATAATCGAAATATTTGTAAAAAAAAGTGGCAACATTTTCATATCAAAAATTAAGGAAGAGAGAGAAACCAACACAAAAATAAAATTGATTTCCCGAGTAAAAATTTTTGTATGGAGCAATATATGTTCTTATATTATTCCATATCTGTTGATAGATCCGAGATTTGAAAGATCAGCACTGATCCGAAATATGGATCGCTAAGATTAGATCAGTTTTAACCGGACGGATACAATTTGATCCGAAAAATGGGTTTATCTAATTAGATCAGTTTTAATCGGTGGGATACAATTTCATCCGAAAAATGGTTGGATCCTATTAGACCAAGACAAAAAAATAAAAGATTTTTTTAGCTGGATAAAAAAAGATAAAATTTTATACGAAAGAAAAAAAAATTATTACAAAAAACTTTAGATAAAATTTCATCCGAAAAGAAAAATCTATTTTTAGAACTACATATAATTTTATCCGAACAATAAAATCTATTTTTAGAACTGATAAAGTTTTATCCAAACAATTTTTTTCAATATTAAGATATAAATATATATAATTAAAATTTATTTAAAAAAAAAAAACTTCGAGCGGCGGGGGAATCGAACAGCTACCAACTGTTTTGTAATCGCAATCTCTACCCTCTGACCCAGCGGACGTTGTTAATAAATGTCAACTTTAAAAGACTATGTTTTAAAAAAACTTAGAAAATTTTTGAAAATAGTTTATCATATATAATTATATCAAGTTTAACTTATATATAATTAAATCCAGTTTATCTTATCGTGTATATGATTGCATCAAATTATATTCGATTTGAATTTTAACAAAATTTTAAAAAAGACTTAGAAAATTTTTGCTAAAATTTGTGATTTTTTTTTTTTTTTAGTTTATTTGCTGAGCTAATAGGGGGTTCAATACTGAGTTCAACAACATGATTTTCATCTTCCAATGCTCTTAACTTTCCAAGTTATAAAGCTTTAAAGTAAAAACGGTTTTTGGCTTATGACCCGAGCAAAAATTTTTATATGATGCAATATATTATGATATGTAACACAATATATATTTATACGCAATTTAATCCGAATAATGGTGGATGTTTTTGCATTAAAAAAGATCAACTTGTATAAAATATGATTTGATTTCATCCGAGTTTTGACCAGACATTGCTATATATTGGTGGATCTAATTAGATCTAATTGCATAAAAACATATAAAATCCTGGTGTGTTTTGATTTGGGTTGAGATACACCACAGGTCAACGATACATTCACCAAACATATAATTTTCTAAAACAAAAAAATGTTTGGATACGCTTCGAACCAGATAGGTGATATACATAACCCTAATAAAGAAATGTTTAGGAACATTTTAAAAAGTTTCTTATACTTTGCCTAAAAAACTTAGAAAATTTTTGGTTAATTGGAAACCCGAGTAAAAAAAAATGATATGACGCAATATATATTTTAATATGGGTTCGTGTCTATTTTGATATAATCTTATACGAAAAATGGTTTCATAAGATTTGATCGAATATTATCTAATAATATCAGTTTATATAACTTTATATCGACTTTGATACAAGTTTTGGTCTAATCCAATGATATAAAATTATATCCAATTATATTAAAATTTATACAATTTTATAAATCGGATGTTTTTTTAGTTTTTAATAAAAAGTTGAAAAATTAAAATAATAAAAATTAATTGTTCTTGAAAAAAACTTAGAAAAATTTCAAAAAAATGGAGACATGTTAAATTTTATATGAACCGCTTAGAAAATATTCTCATAAAAACTTTGTCCTTATAAAAACTTAGAAAAATTTTAAAAGATGGAGTCATATATAATTTTATATAAAACACTTAGAAAATATTTGCGATAAAAAAAATTTTCCTTAAAAAAAACTTAGAAAAAATTTTAAAGATGGAGTCATATAAAATTTTATATAAAACACTTAGAAAATATTCGTGATAAAAAAGTGGTGCTTGCAAAAATCTTAGAAAAATAAAAAAATATGAAGTCATATGAAATTTTATAAAAAACACGTTGCAAATATTTGCGATAAAAATATGTTCTAGGAAAAAACTTAGAAAAATTAAAAAATAATAGAGGCATATAAAATTTTATATAAAACACTTAGAAATTTGGAATGATGCATGGGACCAGATGTTACAACATATAATTATGTATGGCGATATCTTAAAAAAATCGCACATCAAAATTTATTATATAAATTTATCTCGCAAGACATAGTGTCACACATGATCATATATGAAATAATATGACTATATAAAAGTATATAAGATCATATTAAATTATTTTTACTCGGGAACATATAAAGTTTTATATGGAACATAATAAGCTATATATAATTTGATGTTAAATTATATAGAAAAACAGATTTTGTGTTGACCCTTATATTATTTTATTTAATTATATAAACCGTACACCTTTTAATCCGAATCATGATTAAATTATATATTCCCTAGTAAAAAAAGAAAAAAAGTTCATGACTAATTATATCCCAAATATGGCGGATACAATTATTTTAATAATTATCTACGGGTATATTTTATGATCTAGAGGGATAACCTTATATATAATGTGATACGTGAATTGGGTCTATATAATTATATCAGTTGGAGAAAACTGATATGGTTAAATATAATTTAAAACCATTATAACTGATCATATATTGCTCCTTATAACGTCATATAAGTTGGATAATATTATATATAATCATATGCACTTTATATAATGTTATATACAAAAATATGTTCTTTATGTAGACCTTAGATATTATATTTATGTCTTATAGTCTCAATTTATTTTATATTGTATCAGTCCGGATCAAACTGATAAAACCAGATAGACCCATTTTACGTATCATGTTATATATAAAACTATCTGTTCAGATCTTGTGGGATAACCGAAGATAATATTTGAAACAATTGTGTCCACCATATTTGGGATCTAATTTGTCAGGGCTATATAAAACTCTTTTTTACTCGGGTTACTACATATGAATGCATTAAAAAAATTTAGAAAATATCTCACGGATGTATAATTATATATAATTTATTATGTTTGTATCAAGTTATATATTGTAATATATGTTTATTTTTACTCGGGGAGCTTCACATTTTTCATCGGATCCAAATTTTCTTTCTGCCGTTGTATATTTAATAAAAATACCTTTAAAATGGTATAAAACATGTATAAACTTTTTTACTCACCAACGGCCAAATAATGAGTTTTAAGTTTTTTTCGGAAGTTTTTTCAGACAAAAATAATTTTATCTGAAAATATTGCTAACATAAGTTCGAACCAAATACACTTTTAATTGTTGGCAACAAATAAAGCTTTGATTTGAGCTTGATCTGAGGAATTTAGCTCTCTTAAAACCAGAGATATTGATAGTTAAACATTAAAGTTTTAAAATATTTTTTTCTTCGGATTAAATAATATATAATTATATCAAAATATAATTATTTTTGAAATATTTTTGTTAAAATTCAGGGATTTTTTTTTTTTAATTTGAAAAACGAAAACGCATTAAAAAATCATTTAGATTAAAAAAAAATTAAAAAAAAATAATTTTTTTCTTGACTTAGTCGGGAATCGAACTCAGGGTCCTCAAGAATTATACATTATCATATATGATGCAATCTAGAAAAATATATATCTATATATAAATAATATTTATTTCTAAATATTATCATAAAAAATTAATTAATCAATTTTTTTTTAGTTTAGTTAAAAATTAAAGCTTCTAAAACATATTTTCTTTAAAAAAAAAAATTTAAAAAACAATTTTTTTTCTTACCTCAGCCGGGGATCGAACCCAGGGTCCCTAGGAACCAAATATTAACTTATATGATGTAATATATAAAATTATATAACTATAAATAAATAATATTTATTTTTTGATTTTATCATAAAAATTTAATTATTCAATATTTTTAAGTTTAGAATAAGCAAGAAGCTTTAAAAACATATTTTCTTTTTTAAAAAATTAAAAAAAAATAGTTTTTTTCTGGGTTGAGCCGGGAATCGAACTCGGGGTCCCCAAGCATCATATATTATCTTACATGATCTTATATAAAGTTACACACAACTATTTAAGTAATATGCATTTTTTAAAAATTTAACTTTTAAAATCCAATATGCATTTTTTTAAGTTTTAAAATACAATGGATTAAACAGATTTTTTTTCTATTTAAAAATTTATAGAATTTATATATATTTTTTTTTACTGATTTTAGGTACTTTGAGAATCATATATAATTATACAAGCTCTCTTGTATACTTAAATAAAAATATATATGATGCAACATTAAAAAAAAAATATTGAAATACTGTCATATAAAAGTATGCATAATTATACATAAAATATTGTGAAAGAAAAATATATTTTTTACCTTATACAATTGTATAACATTTTATATGGCGTTACATGTGCCACCATTTAAAATTATATATAGAGTTTAAAAAAAAATTGTGTTTATATGGTACCTTCCAAAACTATATACGGTATCTCATAAGCCATTTATAATTATATCTTTGATAATATTAAACAAATAAATGTTTGATGCCATGTATAGTTTTATATAACTGTATATAGAGTTATATGTGCGGCCATATATAATTATATTTGAAAAAAAAAAAATTTCGTTTTTTAAGATGGAACCATATATAGTTTTAAATGCCCGAGTAAAAAAAAGTTATATGACGCAATATTTAATTTTATATGAACAGATATGCTTTTATGTAAATCCATATTAATTTTGATCCGAAAATTGGCGGATCGAATACTATACGATTATATCAAATTCTATTATTTTTGATAAAATAATATCAAATTTGATTCAGTTTGATCGCAAAAATGGGTCTATCTAATTGTATTAAATCATATCTTATCTGTTAAAATTAGATAAATTTTTATATATTTAGATGAAATCTGGTAAATTTTTTTGGAATTTTAAACGTGAAATTAGAAATTATTTTATCAGATTGGATACATTATCAATTAGAAGAGTTTTTATTGCATTCTTAGGAATTTTTGGGGACTTAGCAAATTATTAAAAATTTGTAATTTTTTTTTTCTAAAATCATTTATAAGTGATTTAAAATTCCAAAAAATGTTTGTGGCTTAGAAAATTTAAAAACATTCGAAACTAAAAAAAAATAAATTTCTCCTAAAAACATTTTCAATGATTTTTTACTCCAAAAAAATTGCCAAAAAAATTTTGTGTCCGGGACTTTGGAAAATTTTCATAAAATTTTTTAGAACTTGAAATTTTTTTAATTTTTTTTAATTGTCCGGGACTTAGAAAATTTTGAAAATTTTTTCGGGATATAATTATAAATAAAATCATATATCTTTTTATCTGTCCTATCTAAAAATTCCCGACCTTATATGTCATATCTAATTTCATATAGATCGGTATATAAATAGATAGGAATATGTATGTTATCATATTAAAAAATAAGGAAAAATACAATGCTATATATAAACTTATATCTCCATATCAAAGTTCATGCATAACCATATATAAATATAAATAATTATGTAATAGCATATATGATTATATCAGATCATTTTTACTCGGGTGGTTTCTTGTAAGTCATATATAATTTTAAATGGTTTCTTGTAAGTAATATATCAAGAAATCTTTTTTAAATTTCAACTCAGTGAAACTGAAATAAATGTTATAAAAGACCGGCAGTTTTTGGAATTAAGAAAACCTGTAAATGCAGTTGTGTAAACAAGACCTTGAACCATCACTGAGCAATGTTTAAGGATTACCCCACTTTATCCGTAAAAGTTACAGAGGGTTAAAGTTGAAAAATCGATAAAAATGGCTTGAAATAATCCATAGTTTTTACATTATTTCGCTTTTTTTTTAAGTTCTCCTTATATTTCAATCTTTTCCGGCATAACCCAAAGTCAGTACATATAAGAGATTATTTTAATGTTGGTTTGATAGATGGTTCATCGCTTGGTAAGAAGTTATAAGACGGTTAAATTTTGAAACCAAAAATTAAGAGTTTTTAAATTTTCGAGGTTTTTTGATCAGGGATTTCGGCCCCCTCTATAAAATGAAAAAAGTTGAACTAGAGTTTGTAGCTGTTGTAATTCTTAACATTTTGGAATTAATCCCGTTAATGTGCCACGAATAGTTAAGGAGTTTCAGCAGATCAAAGTTCGCAAGAAAAAACTTAATTTTTTTAAAATACCAGTTTTTCGCGAGACACATTCGCGGTTTCATTCGAAATTTGGTGGACTCTTGCGTAAACCGAGTTTTTTGTGAGTTTACATAAAAAAATCACTGGCGGGTTTATAAAAAATAAATTGCAAAAATTTTATGGCATTTTTGAAAATTGTGCGAAATTTGCAAATCTGTTTCCTATTTTTTTTAGTAGCAATTAATGCATCATGTTCATTTTAATACACCAAAAGACGTGCCTTAACGAGTAGAACTGATTTGCTTTTTGACTTTTTACTTTAAGCCATTCTGAGCGGAAAGCGCGATGATTTTATCTAAACCTGTTTTGATCTGGCACATCCAAGGCTTTACACGAAATCGGATGAAATTTTTTTAAATGAAAGCCCACTTGATGTGTCATCATAAAATCACAGGCGGGTTAAAAAATTTTGATGATTATAGATTTTTTGGACCATATTAAATTTTCTTGTTATAAAAAAGCATCACCGATTTTTTTTAACTACTGGTACAATGATACGATTTTCCGTGATTTTCTTCAGTAATACCAACGCGTATTGCCTAAATATGTTATAAAAAATTGTGAAACTTTTCTTTTACCGCGAATTAATCGCGATTTTAGGTACTTAGATATTTTTTTTTTTAAATCGTTTGGTCATTAAAGGGTTAAATTTATATCATATAGTTTAGAAGAAATGATATATCCTGGCATGTTTTAATAACGCATGCAACAAATGTGTAGAAAATAAAATCTTTAAAATATTTTTAAGATTTTTAAAACCGCTAAATCTTAAAACCGCCATAACTTTTGACCCCCTTGCGCGATTTAATTGACGCGAACGAATTTCTTATTCTTAAATAGCATCTAATATTTATGCCAACTTTCATCGATGTGCCATCAAAACAAAAATCACATCTTTTTTAAATCAAAATTTAAGTCTAAAACGGAACTCCTCATATAATTATATATATCAAGAAATCTTTTTTAAATTTCAACTCAGTGAAACTGAAATAAATGTTATAAAAAACCGGCAGTTTTTGGAATTAAGAAAAACTGTAAATGCAGTTGTGTAAACAAGACCTTGAACCATCACTGAGCAATGTTTAAGGATTACCCCACTTTATCCGTAAAAGTTACAGAGGGTTAAAGTTGAAAAATCGATAAAAATGGCTTGAAATAATCCATAGTTTTTACATTATTTCGCTTTTTTTTTAAGTTCTCCTTATATTTCAATCTTTTCCGGCATAACACAAAGTCAGTACATATAAGAGATTATTTTAATGTTGGTTTGATAGATGCTTCATCGCTTGGTAAGAAGTTATAAGACGGTTAAATTTTGAAACCAAAAATTAAGAGTTTTTAAATTTTCGAGGTTTTTTGATCAGGGATTTCGGCCCCCTCTATAAAATGAAAAAAGTTGAACTAAAGTTGGTAGCTGTTGTAATTCTTAACATTTTGGAATTAATCCCGTTAATGTGCCACGAATAGTTAAGGAGTTTCAGCAGATCAAAGTTCGCAAGAAAAAACGTAATTTTTTTAAAATACCAGTTTTTCGCGAGGCACATTCGCGGTTTCATTCGAAATTTGGTGGACTCTTGCGTAAACCGAGTTTTTTGTGAGTTTACATAAAAAAATCACTGGCGGGTTTATAAAAAATAAATTGCAAAAATTTTATGGCATTTTTGAAAATTGTGCGAAATTTGCAAATCTGTTTCCTATTTTTTTTAGTAGCAATTAATGCATCATGTTCATTTTAGTACACCAAAAGACGTGCCTTAACGAGTAGAACTGATTTGCTTTTTGACTTTTTACTTTAAGCCATTCTGAGCGGAAAGCGCGATGATTTTATCTAAACCTGTTTTGATCTGGCACATCCAAGGCTTTACACGAAATCGGATGAAATCTTTTTTAAATGAAAGCCCACTTGATGTGTCATCATAAAATCACAGGCGGGTTAAAAAATTTTGATGATTATAGATTTTTTGGACCATATTAAATTTTCTTGTTATAAAAAAGCATCACCGATTTTTTTTAACTACTGGTACAATGATACGATTTTCCGTGATTTTCTTCAGTAATACCAACGCGTATTGCCTAAATATGTTATAAAAAATTGTGAAACTTTTCTTTTACCGCGAATTAATCGCGATTTTAGGTACTTAGATATTTTTTTTTTTAAATCGTTTGGTCATTAAAGGGTTAAATTTATATCATATATTTTAGAAGAAATGATATATCCTGGCATGTTTTAATAACGCATGCAACAAATGTGTAGAAAATAAAATCTTTAAAATATTTTTAAGATTTTTAAAACCGCTAAATCTTAAAACCGCCATAACTTTTGACCCCCTTGCGCGATTTAATTGACGCGAACGAATTTCTTATTCTTAAATAGCATCTAATATTTATGCCAACTTTCATCGATGTGCCATCAAAACAAAAATCACACCTTTTTTAACTCAAAATTTAAGTCTAAAACGGAACTCCTCATATAATGATTTTGGATTTTTTTTAAATATGCTCGTATACGTTATTTGATATTAAGTCACATATAAATATGTATGCAATCAGATTAAGTTATATGTGTCACATATGATTATGTCTCCCACATATATTTATATATTAATATGGTTATCATTAGATGTAATTTTATATAACTCCATTTAAAAAATTTGGAAAAACTCAATGCGAGATATAATTATATACTTTGTTTGATATGAAAACACATTATTTCATATGGCTATATATACATACATCAAATAATGTAAAATTATATGTATTCATTTTTACTCGGCTTAATTCTAGCGGTTTTCGGTCGAGCGTTTTTATGTAAAATTTGTATGAAAAACGTTACCGACATTGTTGTGCGGGAACTCTAACCCTTTGACGACCATACATTTTCTGCCCAAGCGATTTTGAGTTTCTTTTCATGGTCTTGATCTGTGACCTAATAATAGTTACAAAACAAAAAAATTGGACCCTAACCCCTCTCCTTCCCCCTTAATTTTCTTGGGGAACAAATGCCCTTTGACGATTCCGCAATTCTTGACAAAGCTATCTGCTACTTGCTGTAATTTTTAAGATCTGCAACTCACTAATAGTTACCCTACAAGAATTTGGACTTCTTAACCCGCTTCTTGCCCCCGATTTTGCTCTTTAAGTGAAGATCCTATTGTCCCTAAAATAGAGAAAATTATTTTACAAACTTTGAGGGCTTACAGTGAGTTAGTGGATCAAATTAGAGACTTACTGTTAGCTAGACTTTTGTTGTACAAACAATACTCTACAATTCATCTTTTATGACATTTACCCTATCTTTCACTTGAACAAAAATAATTGCCAAAAACGCTTTGGCAAGTATAATTGCCAGTGGTCTTTAAAGGGCTAAGAGTTATAAGAAGATGATAAGAATTGCCAAATGCGATTCTTGGAAAAACTTCTATATAAACATAATGACGTTTCTGAGGCATCTAGGCTGCGAAAAGTTATGGGTTCTTCTCCTTACACCCTGGGATACCTGAAGGATTCTACTGGGGTGATGCTGTTTCAACGTTTCGTTATTGCCATGTTGTCGCATATGCTGACAATGTCCCGAAAGCGGTAAACTGTCAACTTTAAGGGACATTCTTCAGAGTTCTCTAAAGGATCTGACAAAATGGACAAGAGACTGTGGTCTAGAAATTAATGCAAATAAAACACAGCTTGTCTTGTTTACAAGGAAAAATAAGATTCCTGCCTTTGATGCTATTTCTATGGACGGCACTGAAATCACCTTTTCAGATGGTGCTAAGCATCTGGGAGTATTTCTGGATCGAAAGTTGAACTTCAGGCGTAATATTGAGGAACGGGTGAGACAGGCAACTATCTCTTAAGTCATTCATTGAATTTATACTGCAGTGGTGAGTCCAATTCTGCTGTATGGAATCATTGTCTGGTGGCGGGCTATAGAGACAAAAGTGTTTTTGTGATGGGGTACATATTCCTCTTGCTATAAATAAAAAAAGTAACAAAAAAATTTGACGGGGACACCTTGCACCTTCTCATAAATGTTTATAAATTAATTTATTATGATATTAACGCTTAAATAATACAATTCAATTTTATTTTTTATTATTTTTTATAGACATGAACACAAAAGAGACAGGCCAAAAAAATAGCATTTCATAATCCAAGTCATTAAAACTCGATGAACATCATATGGTTTAAACATGTTTAATTTGTTGATGAATGACACAGTGAGTACGCTCCCATACTTTGGTTGGAGGTATACAAATAGAACAACCTTGCTCTGTACATATAGACCCCTATTGGACCTTATTTTTAATCGGAAATTTGGCATTCCCGAGATTTAAAAAAATGTACATAGTTATCTCGGTAAATACTTCCCATATGACCAGAAGTCCAAATTTTTTTTTATTTTAAAGACCCTATGGGGCACATAACTCAAAAACTAAGCAAGGCAACGCAAAACGTACCAAAAGTTTAAGATCAAATTTAAAGAAAAGCTAATTTAATTTATGTGTTATACTTGAATAACTTTTATACCACAATAATTAAAAAAATAAATAAATTTTTGAACGTATGTATTAAGATGTAGATAGCGACTTCAAATCCTTTTCCGTAGATGTTAAGAAGGATGCGGAACGATACAAACGATGAAGATTACCAGCCATTTCATATGGAAGGACACTTTGTTGTCTCTGCATTCCATGATTATAGGAAACTGCTGATGATGACGATAAGGGAGTGTGGCTCGTATAAATGGATGGCACGGGATTTTGATAATACTGCTGATTTGGTGCCAAATGTTTGTGTGATACAAAATCTGATGAAATTGAGGGAGTGTTAGGAGTATATGATGTTTGTGATGGAAGAGATTTTATAAATTCTTGTGTATAAGGATTATTGACATTTGCTGATGCCAAATTTGTATTTTGACTCCTTGCAATAACTTCTGGTTGCTGTAAATAGTCCTTTGAAGTATTGGTCTTTGGTTGTCTATTGTGAATGTTACTATTAGTTGAATTTTGTGATGATTTATTTGATTGCTGAATAGTTGAAACCCTAAATGGAGCTGGTCTTAGTTTTCTTCTTGGATTATTTTTTCTTACAACAACAATTTTCGTATTTGTATCTTTTGTCTGAGATGTAGAAGTTTTATGTTTTTCATCTTTTAAATTCACTTGTTCACTTAACTTTTGAATCTTTTCTTTAGTTTTAGATAATTCCTTATCAATATTATCTTTAATAGTTTTATGCTCTTTCGATGATTCTGTTGTTGTAGTCGTATTTGGCACTTCTGTTGTTGTGTTAACTACTTCCTCAGTTACTCTGGAACTTGGTGGCATTGTAGTTACTCCAAAATCTTCTATAGTAAAGTTGTTAGATTTTTGTAAATGCGTTAAATGTTCATGATAATGCGGATGATCTGATGTTATAATTTCTGGCGGATCGTGAGGATTTAATATTTCAAAGTGTGGTAGTCCCAAATCGTATGTAACAGCACCATCTTGATAAATACCATTCTTTAAATTGTTTGGATCCTTAGCCGATTCAGTCAATTCTTTCATATGAATATCGTCATCGTGATGATGATGATAATGATGATGCTGTGAATCAGTTGCTGCTGTTTTGTGGTAAGGATCATAACCCCCTTGATTTTTTGATTCTTTCGCCGTTATTTCATATTTTTTTAAATATGTATCCGCCTGATGATACGCATGGGGATAGTGCGACTGTTGATAGGATTGACGGTGGTTATTTGCCCAAGACGTTTGATAATGATTCGCTTTGCATTTCACTAATTTTGTATAAAAAACTATTGTGTTTAATATTATTATTATTGTTGTTAAATTAAAAGAATTTTGTTTTATTTTCATTGTTTTACTTATTTTTGTTTTATTTTAATAATGCGGAATTGTTGTTTTATGCTTTAACACTGGGTATAAACTTCTAAACTAGAATCGTGATCTTTTTTGATTATATAACAATATAATTTAATTTTTTTGTCTGATGCAAGAAATATTTTCTGTAAAATAAGTTTATCAGTGCACATACATTGAGATGATAGATAAAAATTACTCAGAGAAATTGCAGATAATTTCATGAAATTTTTTTTTAAAAAAGTAACGATCGTGCAGTACCAAATTACCCACTGTATACTAGGGTGAAGTAAATTAAGCTTTTTTTTCGCAATTCAAATCGTCGGAGCCGGAAAAGTTAATTTTAAGAGTCAGTATTAACACAAACAAATATTGGACCTGTGGAGAAATTCTTTGGATTCCTTTTTTGACTTGAAATTCGGAAAGTTCCGCACAAAGTGAAAACAATTTTAATTTTTTTCAAATTTATTTTTTCAGCTTAAAATATTAGTTAATAATGAACTTGTGTTCATTACCGTTTGCAATGAAATTTCAATGGTAGTAAAAATTCCCATCTATGCCTCTTACCACTTACACTGTGCTAGTCGCAAAAATTAACAAGCACAAGGGTGGCAGAGAAATTTCAACTTTGTATTTTTAACCTTGTCGGGTCGGAATATTGTGCCAAATGGTCTAAAACTGATTTGGACAAAATTTCACCCAAATCGGATAACTCTAACCCGTGCCCCATTGAGGTCAAAGTTCACAAGGTAAAAAAAAAAAAATCCTACAAGCAAAAATTATTTTCCGATTTTTTTTTTTATTTTTGGATGTTAGTGGGCTTTATTAGCTTATTAACGACAAAAAATTTCATTTCGATCGGACAAGTTTTTCAATTCGAAATGGACTTCAAAAAAAAAAAGTTGAGGCTGGTGTTTGGAAATTTCCGGACTTTTCAATTTCCCGGGAAATGGGGAAAAAATAATCCCGGGAAATTTTCATTATTAATATAATTTTTCATTATATAAATAAAAAACAATAAATTTTGACCAACTTTTTATTAAAAACTGTTTTATTGCAGATAAACAATTAATTAAAACATAAAAAATCAAAAAATAAAAGTTTAAAATCCTGAAATACAATAAAACAAAATAAATATTGCAACTTTTTTCCCTACAAAAATCGGGAAAAATAGCTAAAAATCGCAAAAAACTTTAAAAACTGTGTTATTCGAGCAAAAACTAATATAGTTGGCAGCACTTTTAATATTTGTTCCAAAAATGTAAATTCTAGGTTTAAAATTTTTTTTTTTTTAAAGTCTTATAAAAATTATCATTAACCGACGTATATTTTTTGATTTTTAAATTTTGTTCATGATATTGTCATACTTTTTACACTTGATCAGTTTTGCTATGAATATATATTTGCACTGTTCTTCCAAATATAAAAACTACAAAAAAATAGCAAATGTTATTATACCTGTATGTGAAAAAAATATTAAAAATTAAATTAAAATAAACTTTTTTATGTAAAATGGTTTATTTTATAAAATTCCCGGATTTCCCGGGAAAAATTAAAAAAAATCCCGGGAATTCCCGTCAGTCTTTTCCCGAGAATTCCTGGGAAATCCGACCTGGGAATTCCTGGACCCCAAACACTAATTATGATATTTGGACTGCATCATAGCTTCAACAGACGGGCGGACATCGCTTGAATGAATCTTTAATAAATGATAAATATACCTTTTTTAATTTGACTATTTCTGCAAATGGGATGACGATTTTGACGATTTTTTTTATAAAAATCGTACATTTTTGACGATTTTGTACCCAACAATTCTGGCAACCCTGAGGTTAAAGTCGTTTTGTTTAAGAAATACACAAACACATGCATGTTTATATTCATATACCAATGCATTCATACACTCTCTTCCTGCCGACCACTGACTTATACCCATTTTAGCTGACTGGTTTACATTTGTTAACAATTTTACATTTTTCTAAAAAATTTTGACGAGCATAATCTGAACCTGGTCTCAGAAGGGATCTATCACATTGGGTCTTAAGATATTTCAGATTTACCATTCTGTTAGATATTGTTTTAGATATACCATACTGCAAAAAAAAAATCAGTTTTTGTGGTACCTATATTCGTCTCCCTTTGGGACTTCTCCCCACAAAACATGTCAACCACACTTAAAAGTAATAGAGCTCAGTCACAATTGGCACCACCGACGACGAACCCCTGCGAAAGAGAGAGCGACACATTAAAATTAAGCGACAGACGACCGGACACATTTTATAAAGAAAACGACGCTCATCAGTAACACATCTATTTTTTTTCTTTTGTTATCCTATAAAAGCAGGTATACAATGTTTCTTGTGTGCAACACACACACAATATATTAACTCCAATTGGAAAAATTGGCATATTTTGTTGAACATATGGCAACGCTACTTGATACAAATTTGAGAAAAATGAGAGGGTGGTGAGAGAGCACTACAAAAATAGAATAGAATCTATTCTGGCGGCAGTGTGGTAGAGCACAAAGCGATTTTTTGTTTTTCATACAAAATGTATGAAAACATTTTGTGGTTACCGAATGTGGTGCCAATTGTGACTCGGCTCTCACTCTTCAACTTCAAAATCCTTTTTATATTTTGCCGATATATTTTTCTTCGCTAATATTTTTCTTCGCTTAAATCGTTATAAATTTTCACAAGAAAAAAAATGCGAAAAGTCGAAAAGCCGAATATTTTTGCATTATGATAAGTCTAAATGAATTTTCGAAAATAATTGAAAAAAATAAAAGCAACTTTCAATTCCGATGGGTTCCATTACCTAGTCTCCAAAAAAACAAGTGAGAGTGTTACATTCGGCTATGCCGAATCTATTATACCCTCCAAAAAGTAAAAAAATCCAGGAACGTTTTTAGGGGGGTTGGGTATGAGACGTTAGGGGCACCTTCCCCTAGCGATTTTGAACTACTTCTGAGATAAGAATGTTGCATTAGTTAAGCAAAAGTACAAAAAACCATGCAAAAAATGCGGTTTTTCTTAGGTTGGTTTAGTTCTCCAAGGGCGAACTTTTTTTTCCTTGGTCCGATTTGTCCATTTCCGAACTTAACCTGCCTAGGAATATAAGACATATTCCTGCCAAACTTCGGAAGTCTAGCTCTTTTATTTTGGACTGTATCGTGTCCTCTTCAAACGGACAGACGGACGGACATCGCACATTGGGTTGAATGAGAGGCAAAGTGGCGCTTTATTCAGGGAAGCAGTAATTTTGACATATAATATTTTTTGATTGATGAATAATGAATAATACATTAGAAAGCACCCTTTTAAAGAGAAAACATGTGTTCTTTATTTTTTTTAACCTGTCAGAATTTTTTTAGTGTTTCTTGAAAATTGAACTTGATTCACAATTTAAGCTGTAACTTTTAAACCAAAAGCGATAATTTAATGAATACAGTTGCAAATTAAAGCATTTTTAATGCGATAATAAAAATGTAAAACAATAAAAAATAAATATGTGTTAATACTTGCATAAAATTTGTTTAAAGTCGGATTTTTGTGTTACACCAAATTTTAAATTTTTTTAAATTTTCCATAAAAAAGTCAGGAAAGTTGTAATTTGGAACTATTAAATTTTTTTATTGGCTTCTAATCATAAATAAGTAAAATACCACCATTTTTGAAAAAAATTAACATATTAGGCGCGTGGTTATGCTTTATTTCGGGAAAAAAACTAAATTCACAATTTTTACTGTATCTGTGAAATTAAAAAACACAATAGTTTGAAACAAATATCAAATTAAAGTTTATGTAAAGTGCTATTATAAACGTTTACCAAAAATTATATGCTCTCATATAAGTACTAAATTTATTAAGAAACCTAATTTTTTATAAAAAATCTTGAATGTTTAAATTTACCTTTTTTAACTAAAGACTTGGAAATTGAAAAAAAAAATATTATATCATCTGCGTTATTCATAATAAATAAAGTTAACATCATGCATGTTTATTGTCAGATATTATATTATACCACCCAGAGACATCTGCTTTCCCCGCCCCCCTTCACACTCCCCACAAAAACCGTCCCTGTGTTATTTTTTTGCTTGTTGGAGGGTGTCAAAGATTTAGCACAGCCGAATTTTAAACTCTTACTTTTTTCTATATATATTTCAAAGACCCACAAAAAAGGGTTAGTCCCACTAATACTTATGTATTTTTACCTTCTAAATTCAATTCCGCTATCAGAATTAAATTCTACCGTTGGGGTTTTCTGCAATTTACAAGGAAAGTCCGCAAAAGTGAACCGACCTGATTTCCTTGTAAATTTGACCAACAATAAGTTAACATTTTTTTAAATTTTATTTCGGTATGTAATGTTTAAGTCTGATTTATTACGAAGAAAATAAGAGATTTTTTCATAAAATCCATCAAAAATTGCAGAAGTTACTTGCATTTGAACATAAACGCATTAATTCACATCATAAATACAACTGTTTTTGTATAAAACTGAAATAACGCGTTTTTGTTCAAATGCATGTAACTTCTGCAATTTTTTACGGATTTTATTTAAAATACTCTTATTTTCTACTTAATAAATCAGACTTAAACCTTACATACAGAAATAAAATTAAAAAATTTTGTAACTTTGTCAAATTCACAAGGAAATTAGGTGGGTTCACTTTGCGGACTTTCCTTGTAAATCACAGGAAACCCCAACTATAGAATTCAATTCTGATGGCGGAATCGATTTCAGAAGGTCAAAATACATAAGGATAAGTGGGTCTTGTTTCTGGGTCAGAAACTTTTTTGTTTTTTTGTGATGCAGTGTTATTGAAGCCACCATATTTTTTTCATAACGTGGACGTTTTTTTTCTTTTAAATTAAAGCTTATACTTTATGCTTTATTATCACAATGTATAAGCAATAACAACCTCTTACATTTTTTTTTATATTCCATCAAGTATTAAAAATACTCCAATTTTGGAACATTTTAGAAAAAAATTTCAAAAATATTTTTACAACAATTTTCAAAAATCAAAAAACAGAAATGTATTTGACGATGCCCGAAGTTTATGGTTCCATAATAAAAAAATTACCTTTGAATGAATAAATACCAAAAAAAAATTCTAGAAATAAGTTGATTTTTAATTTTTATCACCATATTCAAAAACACAAAAATTTATTTGATTTTGACGGCGGATTGCAAGAAAAGTAAACAACTCAGAATAAAAATTGTGACAGATTTTTTAGTGTAATTTTATATACTTTAACCCTAAATTAATAATTTTTGTAAAAAAAAAATTTTCAGTTTTGATTAAAGCGCCACTTTTGATCCATTTCAACCCAACGTGCATCGCTAGAATGTCTTAGAATCAAGGATGGGTACCAATTCGATAAAAGTATTGGTATTGGTATTGGTTTTTAAAATTATATTAGTATTGGTATAGGTATTGGTTTTCATTTTTTGTTGAATTGGTATAGGTTTCGGTATTGGTTTTGAGTTATTTAGGTATTGGGTATTGGTATTGGTTTTAGCCTCGAATCGGTATCGGTTTTTAATAAGTATTGTTATTTATCTTATATCGGTTTTGGTATTTGTATGCAAAAGGTTTTGTCGTTAATATTAATTATTTTAACGTAAGTCGCCCTTCTGTCCGCCCCACAGTGCACACTGGGGCGAGATGGTAGGTTTTTTGGCCAAAAGTCTCTACAGGTCGTAAATGTTAACCGATTTTTTTGAAATTCAGAATATAAGCCTATATTAAGGTAATAAATAAGTGCCTTGAAAGTTTTTGAAATCGGACCTACACTCAGAAAAAAAAACTAACTAAAAAATGAGAAAATTAACTAAATCCAAGGAAAATTGATAATGCTTTAGCTCCATTGCCATGTATTCCTACTTTTTAGTCCACATTTTTCTTTAAAAGAAGGACCAATTTGAACTAGAAAATGGGAAAAAATTTCCCATTTTTTGGTAAAAAAAAACATTTCTGATAAGGAAATTTTTCCTAAAAATTATTTAATGTTATATTTTTTAATGGTTTATTTGTAGAATATCATGCGAATACACACATAATTCTCATTGGGTACATATTTTATTATAAATATAAAGAAGCGTTTGTTTCTTATAGTCAAGTAATAAATTTCATTAGTTTTTTTAGTTAAATTACAACAAAAACTTTGTATTTGACGTTTGTTCCCAGACTATGGGAAAACACGCCAAAGCCAAGGTCTTTGTTGTGATTAAAATATTATTTTTTTTCTAACACATACATATTAGTGTTGTAAAAGTATTGAGTATTTGAATACTGAGTACTCAATACTGCCTATTTTTTCGAGTACTCAATACTCAAAAGTAACTACTCAATACTTTCAGGGTTGTATTTTTTCATTAGAAACGCATAATTTAACCAACAAATATAACCATAAAATGCAACTCTGTGTATGAAAAATATTTTAGTTGTTTTTTTTTCTAGAAAAATAATTTTTAAATTGATTAAAAATAATCTAAACATAAAAGCGAATCCATTGTTATGCAAACACAAATAGAATTTTGATAAAAATTAATAAAATTTTAATTTATTAAGCTCTATTTTAAAATTTTTCAATTTCAAAAAAAGTATTGAGTAGTATCGAGTACTCAGTTGAAAAAGTATCGAGTAGTATTGAGTAGTCAAAAGTAACCACTATTTACAACACTAATACATATGTAGAAAAAAATGTAAATATTAAATTTATTACTTGTTATACAAGATCAAACTTTTTGTATTCATGTACTACAAATAATAAACAAAATGTGAACTACAAGCAAGCATGAAAAAAAAAAATCAACAAAACAATTTCATGTTATGAAAAATTTACTAAAATTGTGGAAAAAACTTCCTCAAATTAAAGAAGATAAATATGATGAACTAACTGGTAGTAAATTACGTCCTAAAACTAATTTTTTTGAACTCAATTTTGTTTTAAGAAATATGTCTTAAAAATAAAGATTTTTTTTCAATTATTTAGGGAAAATTTCTTTGGCGGTAAGAATTTCATCCACGTATTAGGGAATTCCATTTAAGGAAAATTATGGCCTATTTAACAGTTCATGAACTAAAATATTTTCCTAAAAGTTAAGAAAATTTCCCAAATTTTAGTTAAATTTAACTAAATTGTGGGAAAATTTATAAACTATTTTGAAGAAAATTTTTCCAAAGTTTAAGTTTATTCTTTTTTTTGAGTGTACCTATTTAGTAAAATTAGCACCGGCTGATCTCAAAACTCTTGTAAAAAAAATTTAATGTTCCATTATTCCAGAAAAGCCTGTATTTCAACTTTTTATGCAATTTTAATATTTGGATTTATTTGCTATTTTATTAATTTATTTCGTTATTTTCAAAATAAATAGTTTAAAATGTTTCAATTAGTGGAATTTGATAATAAATTAAATCTAAAAAAAAGTAATATTAATTAATAAAAAAATTAAAAGCCTAAACTAAAAAAATGCAAATTTTTCGTTTTTGCTTGAAACAATTTCTGTGCTGATGCACATTGCATTTAATGCACATATAAATTCCGGTGGTCAAGGTTAGATATTTTTTAATTTCAGAAAGATGAGTCTTAACATTTGTAACAAAATATACCTGAACTTCATCCTTTTCATACATAAATATTTTTTTGAAAAAGGTGATCGAAATGGGTTATCATGCAGGGGCCCCTTTTTCGATTTTAGATCTTTTGCCAATTGCGATTACACGAGTCAATTTTTTTCGTATATGGGGTTCACACTTACGACCTTAAACAAGTTGTTTAACAAAACACCAGTAACAGAATAAAAACGTAATGAATACGGAAAAAATATTTTTTTAAACACGTAGCCCTTAAACTCTCAAAAATAGCAAGTGTGAACTGCACATTATGTGTTCTTAAATTCTCATATATAATATGACTGTGCCTCTAATAAAACAATAAATTTTTTTTACTGGATTCTGGTGTTGTGACCAGTGAAGCAAGCCGGTCGGCGCGGCTGACGGCTGAGTCGCTAAGCCGATATTTTTCCACGAGCCGCGCCGCCGCCGATATCATCGGCTGATCGGCGGCTCAAACTCCAGCCGATTTTGGCGGTTTTGAAATTAAAAAGAGCATATTCCTCAATTTTGTTCCATTTGGATATTAAAATTTCTAAAAGTCATATTGGAATTCAAAAAAGGCCAATTAAAATATAGAATCACAACTGAAATTAAAAAGTTCGCATTCTCAGAAAAACTAATAGAGATTTACAATTTCTGAATAACTATTGGCCTTTTCAAAATTTCAAATGAAATTTCTAGGTTTCAATACTTTTTTCTAGATTTCATTTGAATTTCAACTAAACTTTTCTCAAATTTAATTGCCATTGCTGAATTTTAATTGTCTGTTTTATTTGTGTTTTATATTGTTTGGCTTTATATTTTATAATTTAATAGGTATATTAGTTCAGTTTGAGTCCTTATTATTTCTGAGAAATAATAACTCTTGTTTACAAATTAAAAAAAAATTTGCGATCCACGGCACTTTGCACTTATTTTCAATGTAAAATCTTACGCAAAATCCGAAAATGTTTTAATATTTGAAAAGTTTATGTAAAAGTTATTCATATCTTTTTTATTCAAATTCCCAATAAAATTACCTAACTCTCCAATAAAAAGAAAATCTAAAATCCATTAAGTATATCCTGAAATATTTGCAAAAGAAGTCAAAATATTGAACCAAATTTGAATATTTTTTTCATACATTTGTTCGTACCAATTTTTATGATTTTTTTGTTAAAATTAAAAAAAGAAGATTAAATCACATTTCCCAAAAATGTTTGCCTCCTAAAAACGAATCTGACACAAACAAATTGTATTAAATCGCCTTCTCGAGATATAGCCATTTTTAATTTTTGTGAACCAAGTTCAAATAAATAAAAATATGAATAACTTTAACATACACTTTTTCAATATTAAAAAAATTTTCGTTTTGAGCGCTTAGTCCACAAAAAAAAATAAAATGCCTATATCTCGAGAAGGCGGTTCGATACAACTTTTCTGATGACAGATTCGTGTTAAGGAGGCCAAAATACTTTAGAAAATGTATCCAACATGTCTGTGCAAAAACCGTGTAGAGTAGTGTTAATGTTTATATATTTTTAACGAAAATAGTAGTTAACTTTAATTTTTTAAATAATTTTTTTGTGATTTCGTGTTATATGTATGTTTTTTAGTTTTGTTTTATTTTTTTTTTGTTCGGAAGGGGGGGGGGGGCTTTTGCCCACCCCAAAATAATGGCCTAGATACGCTTATGCCTACACCACTCTATGTTACAGGGTACAGATGGTCGCGTGAGTGACTTTTGACTCACACTCACGAGTACTCACACAAACTTCACTCACACTCACGAAACTTTTTTTTATAAAAAAAAAATTTGCTTTTTTTGGAATGAAAGAAAATATAAAGAGAAAATAAAGCACGCAAAAAAAACGACTCACGCAAACTCACTCACGCAATTTTTTTTCCACTCACTCACAACCACTTGAGTAAAATTGAGTTTCAGTCACACTCAAGCGTGAATCACGCACAAATCTGCTCATGTGCCCATCTCAAGTACAGGGTATTATGAGTTTGTCTTAATGTTTGTAACTATCCGAAATATTGGTCCTAAACCAAACTTCAAGTATAGCGATCGATTTAGAATCACTTTCTGGGTCGATTTAGCGATGTCCGTCCATGTTAACATAGTGAGCACGATACAGGTCGCAACAATCAATTGATTTGACTGAAATTAAATTTATGCTTCCTTTTTCCCAAGGAAGAAGCCTCTTGAAATTAAAAAAATAATCGGTCCATGTTTTGACCTAGCCCCCATGCAAACGCCCCCCAAATTTGGCTAACATTACTTTTATACCCGTAATTTAACAGGTATCCTTTCGAAATTTAGCATGTGAATAAATAAATACCCCAAAAATAACATATTTTGTAATCATATATTTGGAATGTTTCCAAATTATAAAGAAATCTGACCATTTCTACTTGTTGTCCCCACACTAACAAAAGAGCTAACTTAATTTTGGGATACTATTTTCTTCAAAATATTTCATAAATTTTACCACAATTTAGTAAAATTTAACTAAAAGTTTAGAAATTTAGAAAAGTTTGGAAACTTTCTAACCATTAGTTTATCATATTTATCTTCTAAGATTTAAGAAAGTTTTTTTTTCACTACTTTAGTAAATTTTTTAAAAGTTGTGAATTTTTTTTTTTTTTAAACATAAAATGGCGATATCTAAACTAAAAACTAAGATTTCAAACCGAAAAAAGCTTGTTGAGCGGTGTAATTAGACCATTCTTGGACTCAAATTAAGTTTGTGCACTAATTAAATATGTCACAAAATATAGATCCAATCGGTTCATGTTTGGACTTCGGACACATTTTCCGGAAAACACTGGTGTAATTGATCGACCACTTGTTCGGTAGGGTATCGTGATTAATATGCCTAGATTTAAACCGTTGTTTACTATACAATAGCGGCGCAGCCGAATTTTTTTTTCAGCCGCGCTGTTTTAAAAAAAAACGCTGCGCGCAGCCGAAACGCCGCCGCCGCCGAAAATTTTTGCTCTTCAGCCGCCGCCGAAAATTTTGCATCGGCTTGCTTCACTGGTTGTGACAAAAAACATCTTTTGCAATTCGTTAGTCAGGTAAAACCTAATAATGTGATGGAAAGAAAATTTTTGACGTCACAATTAAACAAACGAAAATAAGAATACAAAAAACCGAAACAAAACCGATACGAAGGTAGAAAAAAATGAATTGGTATTGGTTTTTTATTGGTATTGGTTTTGAAGAATAAAAGTATTGGTTTTTAATTGGTATTGGTAGTGGGGAATCGGTATTGGTTTTTTATCGGTATTGGTATCGCACAAATAAAGGTATTGGTTTTTAATTGGTATTGGTTTTCAATTTGAATTGGTATTAACGGGTATTGGTATCGAAAAGGTATTGGTACCCATCATTGCTTAGAATCGATCAGTGATCAATAAAATATATACTTTATGGGGTCCTAGACCGATATTTCGATACGTTTCACACGGAATGACAAAGTGACTATACCCCAGGGATGAAATATGACAATTTCATTTTGGTATCAAAAATGATTTAAAATTGTACTTTTTTGACCCTCAACGTACTTTTTTTATTAAAAACGACAAAAAAATAGTAATTATAAACGAAAGTGGTACTAAAAGTTCATGAATGTATTTTAAAATGCGATTTGACATATGTTTCGGGAAAAAACTAATTTTCTACACTCAAAATAATAACTCTGTTAAATTACAGAAAAACTCTGCTAATTTAACAGAGTACACCATACTTTTCCAGCTAACAACATATCTTGATAATTTTACTAAAAAACTCTGTAAAATGATTTTGACAGAAAAAAACTGTTAATTTACAGAGTTTAGAGTAAAATATTGGTTAAATATGAAAGCTTTTTTACAGAGAAAACTATGTAGTTTTACTATAAAACTCTGTAAAATGAGTTGGACAAAAAAAAACAGTTAATTTACAGAGTTTCTAGTAAAATATTGGTTAAATAGACCGCCATTTAGCACAGAAAACTATATATTTGTAAAATACATTTGATGCAAAAAAAAAAAATACAGAAAAAACTCTGTAAATTTACATAGTTAAGTTAAATGCATGTTATTTTGTAAAATTTTTATAAGATTTCTGAAAAAAAAAATTTTGATAACTTTATTTGCTACTTTTTCAACTTTTTCTCAAAAAAAAAAAATATTCAGATAAAATTTTGATGTTTGGTAACAAAAACAAAAACTACTTAAAACAGAAAACTTTTTTAGTTATAAAAAATGCTTAGATCTGTATTTTAGCAGAAAACTCTGTTAATTATCTTTTAAATTAAGATTACAAAGTAAAAAGTAATATAACAGAGGAAACTTTGTTTTTTTTGTCACAACAAAATACAAAGTATTTTCTTTAAATCTGTATTTTGACAGAAAACTCTGTCAAATAACTGTTGAATTGAGATTACAGTCATTTTACAGAGTATTTTACAGAGTTATTATTTTGAGTGTAAAAAAAAACACGCCTCGGCCAAACCAACTTTTACCTGAAGTTGCGAACACTATTAATGTCTTTCTTGAATATGAATTCTGGGGTGCCCCACTACTATATTTCAACGAAAATCAAAATCTTCGCCAGAACATTTTTTGAAAAATTGAAAAAAATTACATTGTAAACTTATCTCGAAAACGTGAGATATGAAAAAATTATTTAAGATAAAAATTATTCCTCGGGAAAAATTTTGATTTTCGTTAAAATATATAGCGGGGCACCCCAGATTCATAATCAAGAAAGACATTTACAGTAATCGCAACTTGAGTGTAAAGTTGGTTCGGCCAAAGTGTGAAAAGTCAGCTGCTATTCTTTAGACCATGCACCAACATAACATATGAGGCATTCCACACCAAATGTCCCGCTACAGAAAAACATGTGTACCGTAAACTTCTGAATAGGTGATATGGATAGCCCTATATGGAACTTAGAAAATTGCGTTTTTGGTTTTTCAATTTTTCAAAAACTGGGCTTAGGAGGCGTGGTCAAATATTGGAAAAATGGTCAAATTTGTGTCGAGTTGCCTTGATTAAATATTTATCACATTAAAACGGAATGCACCACAATGTCAAAAATTTACGATTTTATATAGTTTTGTATGGGCTATCGATTAAATTTTTTTTTTTTGGAAAATTTTCAGAACCCGTTCTGAAATTTTCCATTTTTTAAAAAAGTCAATTTATCAAAAATCCGGCCACTTTTTTTTTTCTTTTTTATTTATATTTTTAAAAGTTTAGATGTTTGTCCATCCACACAAAAAAAATCAGAAACACGTTCATCTTTTTTTTCGAGAAAATCGCATTTGAACTTTAAATTTCATAACAATTTTGTTATTTGCTTGTATTTCTTTGTTTTAAAGTTGCGAATGAGTAATATTAATTGCATAAATATTCGTCATACGCTTTGTTGACACAAGAAAATACAAGCAAATTACTAAATTGTTATGAAATTTAAAGTTCAAATGCGATTTTCTCGAAAAAAAAGATGAACGTGTTTCTGATTTTTTTTGTGTGAATGGACAAACATATAAACTTTTAAAAAAATAAATAAAAAAGAAAAAAAAAGGTGGCCGGATTTTTGATAAATTGACTTTTTTTAAAAAATGGAAAATTTCAGAACGGGTTCTGAAAATTTTCCAAAAAAAAAATTTTTAATCGATAGCCCATAGAAAACTATATAAGATCGTAAATTTTTGACATTGTGGTGCATTCCGTTTTAATATGATAAATATTTAATCAAGGCAACTCGCCACAAATTTGACAATTTTTCCAATATTTGACCACGCCTCCTAAGCCCAGTTTTTGAAAAATTGAAAAACCAAAAACGCAATTTTCTAAGTTTCATATAGGGCTATCCATATCACCTATTCAGAAGTTTGCGGTACACATGTTTTTTTTCACTGGACATTTGGTGTGGAATGCCTCATATATGAAACTCTTTTAAATTTAAAAGAGTTTCTCCAAGAATAACCATGTTTCAATTAGTGGAAAATGGGGCGAACTTTAATGCAAGAAAAAAAATTTCAACAAAAAATTAAATAAAATTCGTTTAATTTTGAAAATGTATTAAAAGAGTCGTGGGCGTATCAACGTATTTTTCAACATCAAATAGTATCAAAAAAAGTACATTTGTATCAACAATTCCATCCCTGCTATACCCCCATACTGTGGTTTGAGGGTATAAAATTAATGTTTAATGGGCAAGTTCCCTTGTTACAATATTCCTCAATTTTATTTGATTCTTTGCAATTTTAAACACCAAAGACTTGAGATCTTGCTAAAAATTGCTCATTCACTTATGCATATACCCGTATGTTCCCGTTGAAGTCGTTTCTTCAATTTGATTCTTCGCAATTCTAAATACGAAAAACTTGAGAGTATTAGCGATTCTGCTGGAAATATACGTGAGTATTTGTAAAATTTTGGAAAACGAATGAATTTATCAAAGCAATTGGCGAAGAATCGTTTTTCGTGTTACCAAATTTCATCTAATTTCCCAATTATAACGTCTTATATTACTTGCTTTTGGATTTTGCAATTATAAGTAAAATTTTGGAAAACCAATGAATTTATCAAAGCCAACGACGAAGAATCTTTTTCCACGGGAACTTATTTCAAACTTAAAATAAAAACTCACAAAATATTTTGCGTTCTTCTATAGAACAATGCACATAATACGATGCAGTTCCATTGCAGTTCTTTATTTACAAATAAATTTGTTTAATTTATAAAATAAGTATAATAAATGCATATTTTTACATACAAACAATACAATTCACTAAATGTATAATTAAAAAAAAATAGAAATTAATGAAAAATGTTTCTTAAGAGAAAAGTCATCGGTATTTCTTTGATTTGATTTGAGAATAATAAAAATTACATGTATGAGATTAAAACTTAAACTGAGTTTAAACTGATGAGTAGCTGATTTTTCAAATATTAAAGCATGTTTTCACCATCGTTAGTTAAACACTTAAAACTTCTTTTTGTTTAAGTGCGAACTGATGCGGGCGAAATCAATATCTTGGGGGGATGGAATAATGTATGGAATCTGAGTTAATTGAGTGTGTGACATTTGTATTGAATTTATCTAAGTATGGGGCATGTGAAATTAAATGTTTAAACTTGAGTTATGTTATTTTGAATGTATCATAGGTAAATGAGATTTATGTAAAACTTTTCATCTATTAAGTCTCGATTTTTTTAAGTCTGGTCATTATATCAGTTGTATCCAAATTATAATGGATTTATGAGTGGGTCTTCCGTTGCGGTTTTAGTTTTTTATTTTTGGATTAATATTTATAATTGTGATTTGGTCCCGAAAACGAAACATAATTTCCATATTCTGGCTCACGACCCAATGCGGGTTTCGCCACCAACACTGGTTTAGCTGCATAGTGGACCAATGGTGCAGGTGCTAATATTTTTGTAGCTGTCAATAGTTTGCCATGTTGTAACTCTGGTTGGGGTATTTTAATATCAGTGGGTTCTCGTAAAACTACTGCCTCGAAACCATTGTGATCATCGGCCTTGTATGTTACCAACCGACGGAAACCATCTGAATCGATAAGTTCGTAACTGCCCTCTACTTTATCATCTTTACGTATTTCTTTTTGACTTTTAATATCACCAGTGTGTGGATCATTCACTGAATAGTGAAATTCATATGCAACTGGTCCATAATCTGGTTCACCCTTAAGGTCAATACCAACAGCAATATGAGCAACGGCCATTAGGCAAATAACAATCTGTAAGTAAAGAGAAAATAAAGAAAAAAATATAAACCAGTTGTTAACACATTTTCCAGAGTGAATCTAGTTTAAGATATATTTTTTTTGGGACTCATTTAGTAAATGTGTTTAAATAAATCAAATCCTGCTTTTATACGCTCTATTAAAAAAGAAGTGGGTATATTAACTTTTTTATTTCGTTTGTAACATATTGAAATATCGACTTAGGGCCACACAGTGTTGCCATGTGTGTTTGTTGCAATATCGATAAATTTAGCTACAAAAATGTAATTCTTTGAGGCAGAATAATTCTGGACTGGGATCGAACAAAAGTTATACAGCGTTTGATATTTTTAATTTTATTGAAAGATCGACTAAGAGAGAATAGTTTGTACACTCAAAAAAAAAGTGAACTAAAATCTGGGAAAATTAACTAAATTTTGAGAAAAAGAGGGAATGATTTGGCTCCAAAGATTTTTTTTCTTGTTTTTAGTTCATAATTTTCCCAAAAATAAGGAAAACAATGTTATTTAATTTTAAGCCAATTTTAACTAGAAAATGGGAAAAATTATACTTCACATTTTAGAAATAGATTGGGTCTAGACCCTGGACCCATGGGTTCGGACACCATTTAACTCGAGACCCCGTTGGGTTCTTTAAGGTTCCCCATAGATTTTGAACCAAAACTTGTGTCCGTTTCGCTCTAACTTGCTTAGTTTTTGAGATACAGTAAAAAGGGGCCTGATAGGGTCTTGAGAATCTTAAAAACCGGATTACTCAAAAACTATTAATCGGAGGGCTTTCGGGTATTTTGCGGAAGTGTTCTACGAGTCAAGAGCTACAAAAATGCCGTTGGACCTTTTCTCGTGTTGGCAGTATTTACCGAGATATGTGCATATATAAAATCTCGGGAATTTCAAAATTTAGATCTAAAATTAGGGTCTTGAGACCCCGACAGATATGCAGAGCTAGGCTATTCCATATTTTTCTTTGTAGTCTTTCTTTTGAAAATTTCATCCGTTTCGCTCTATCTAGCTTAGTTTTCGAGATATCGCCATTTTGAATTTTTAACTAAATTCTAAGAAGTTATTTACTAAATTCTCAGAAGTCATTAACTAAATTCTAAGAAGAACACTCCCTCAATTCAAAGAAGAGAAATACGATGATGTTTTTTTTAGTAAATTTTAACTAAACTTGAACTAAATTGTTTTTTAAGAAATATATCTTAAAAATAAAGATACGATTCTTAGATTTGTGGAAAATTTCTTTGGCAGTAAGAATTTTTTTCCTAATATTTAAAAAATCCATTTAAAGAAAACTATGAACTAATTATAAGTAAATGAACTAAAATTTTTTCCTCATTGTTAAGAAAATTTCTCATTTTTAAGTTAAATTTAACTAAATTTTAGGAAAATTCATGATAAATTTTCAAAGACATTTTTTCCTTAAATTTAGTTATGTCTTTTTTTTCAGTGTAGATAGGGAAAATAAGTTAATTGCAATTGTTCTAGTGATCACAAATCTGGGGGCTAATCACGTAAAACGAAAACGATAGACGATGCATAAACGACATCAAAATACATACATATATTTATTAAATTATTAAATAGTGATGTCTAATCCAGAAACATTACAAAAATTGGAAATATTTTGATTAGTTTAGGAGCAACAAGGCTCCAAAAATCGACGATAGTTTCACGTGATCACAGTCCTGGTCTCTAAACTTATCTATCACATCAGATTTTTGAGAAAATTAAGGTCAAAGTTCAAAAATTTCGCCTTGAAGCAAACAGAACGCATGATTTCAATTATTCTTTCGATGATCAGGTATTTAAACTTTTCCATTACATCAGTTTTTTGAGAAAGTTGAAATACAAACAAATTGCGTTTTTGGACATATTTGCCAACTCATAGCGGATGAACCCATGGTCACAGACTAATACAGACTCGACATAAGGGACAGGTGTCAAAAAAGTAGTCTTTAACAATATGGTTAATTTTTTCAAATTATTCCACTAATTAGGTTAGAAAGAGAAAACTGGTATAACTAGGCTGACCATTCGTACTAATTTGATCAGTACATGTACTGATTTTTAGTCACGTGTACTGATCAAAATACCTTGTACTGATTTGTACTGATTTTTTAAAATATGTACTGATTGTACTGATTTTTGGACATTTCCATATAAAAAATAATTTTATTCAAAAATTCTATACCAAAACTATTATTTTTATCAAATAATTTATTAGAGAAGTTTTATGAAGGCTAAGTCTGAAATACTTTCTATTGAAAAATGTCTAGGAATCTTAGAGCTTGTGAGCCCGAAAAAAAATTTCGTGACGAAAATTAATCTGTATAAGAAAAAGCGCACAGAATCTGAGTGGGTTTTTGTAGAGAAAAGTTCACGATGATTGATTTTCTATATTTTTAGAAAGAAATTGTAATTGGATGAGTCCAAATAAAAACAAGATGTGTGGATGAGGTGAAGTCATTTGCGGGGTTTTATCCCGAAAACATGGATACGAAATATGAGGTTTTTCCTATCGGAAAAAAGTTTCAAGAGCACAAGAGTTTTTTTTTTTTTAATATGTGCTCATGATTTGGGAGTTTTTCTAAAAGCAAGAGAGAGATTTTAGAACTTGAGAAAACAAGTCCTTAGAATTGGGGCGATTCTCAAAAGTACTAGGTCTTCTTCGCCATTCAAAAATGTTGTCTGTGATGTAGTGTTGTAAAAGTATTGAGTATTTGAGTACTGAGTATTCAATACTGCGTATTTTTTCGAGTACTCAATACTCAAAAGTAACTACTCAATACTTTCAGGGTTGTATTTTTTCATTAGAAACGCATAATTTAACCAACAAATATAACCATAAAATGCAACTCTGTGTATTGAAAATATTTTAGTTGTTTTTTTTCTAGAAAAATAATTTTTAAATTGATTAAAAATAATCTTAACATAAAAGCGAATCCATTGTTATGCAAACACAAATAGAATTTTGATAAAAATTAATAAAATTGCAATTTATAAAGCTCTATTTTAAAATTTTTCAATTTCAAAAAAAGTATTGAGTAGTATCGAGTACTCAGTTAAAAAAGTATCGAGTAGTATTGAGTAGTCAAAAGTAACCACTATTTACAACACTACTGTGATGAGCTCCATTTTCCGAAAAATTACTACAACTGTTCATGTCAGTTGTTTTTAACAGTTGTTTTTATTGAAATACACAATATACAATAATTCTGTTAATTAAACCAAAGCTTTTCTTTTCATATGAGTTTTTAGGGAGTTCTTCAGAGAAAAAAAAAATATAAAAAGTAGGCGTACTGATTTGAGTTTGATAAAAAATGGTCACCCTATATATAAGCTACCGACAAACAAAAAAGAAGTAAGAATTACTGTTTTCGTTTTCTTAAAACCAAAACGGTTTGTAACTTTGATTTGTAACTTGGATAATAATTCACCTGCTGGAGAATAAAAGCGTTTCTCACCAGATGGTAAATAAAATGTTACATAATTATTTTGCAACAAAAAAAATTTTTTTTTCATCAATTTTTTTTTTATCAAAATTTAGATTTTTCATAAATAATCTGTTAAAAATATAATAATAAAAAAAAATCAGTTATTTTCTAAAACTGAATTACTGAGTTTTTATAAAAAATATTAATTTTAGCTGAAAGTTTGTTGAATCAAATTGAAAGTCGTTTTACAGATTTTTTGACAGAGTTTTTCTTTTGAGTATTAAGATGGAAAGCATTTTCAGACATTGGGTGTGTTCAGCATAGAGTTTGCAAATAATCGAGGTATTTCATAATCGCGATTACGATTAAAAAAAATCACCGTTAATCGCGATTATCGATTAATCGAATTTTTTAAATAACACAGGACAACAAAATTTGAAAAAGGTCGAAATCCCGGGAGCTGCGCTGATATCTTAGCTTAAAGTTTGAAAAAGCCCTGGACTGTGATCACGTAAAACCATAGTTAACTATCTTCAATTTTTGGAGTCTTGTATCTCCTAAACTAAACAAAATGTTTTCATATTTTCAAATGTTTCTGGATTAGATAGCAATGTTTAATAATATAATAAAGAAAATCTTTCAAATTTCCCTTCAGAACGATATGTATTTTGATGTCGCTTATCTATCGTCAATCGTTTTCGTTTTAGGTGATTAGCCCCCTGTTTTTTGTCATATTCGAGATGTCATAACTGTGCTAGTTCACCTTTATTTATAAATCCTGATATGTAGTCTGAAAGTCCTAATTTATACCTTTATATTTCGAAAGCCTGATGTGATAGGCAAATTCTGAGATTCGGATTCAGCGCAACTCAAACCCTTAGAAAAGTTACCTCTGGTTTGTGAGTTACAAATTTATTGGCCTGTGTAATTTTTTTAAAATTCACATTTCAGAACGTACGAAAATACAAAAATTGTTTTTTAGCATATTATAGTGCATCCGAAAAGCGCTCTGGATAATGCAGTAAAAGTAAGGCAGAAAAATTAAAAATTGCCTTTTGTTTTTAATACTGTTAACGCTTTTTTAATGATAAATTATAATTTTTGGAGAAAAATGCAAGATTTCACAGATTTTTATTACGCTATAATAAACTCAACAAAGATTGCTTGAATCAGCGCTGAAAATATACCAGATTTCACTCCGTGGTTTCTTTTCAAAAGCTGCTTCCAGTCAGCAAAACTTTTTCTGGGTGTTGTCGGAATACCTGCCGATGGGCAGGAAAGAGCTGATTTGCAAGGGCATCTTCAATCGGCAACCAGCGGTCAAAGTTTAAAAAAATCAAGTTGTTCTACAAAATTTCATATCCGAATTATGTGACTAATTTAGGGGTAACTAAGATCAGAATATAAATTTTACTTCTAATTGGAATGACTTTTACGAGGAAAAAGTAAAGACAAACTGCAAGCAAGTTAAATAAATTTTGGGCGAAGATTGTATAAATTTTAAATTCGGTGTAAAACAGTGTATTTCATAGAAAATTATAAATCGTAATCGGGCGCTTTTTTTGTCGATTACGGTTACGATTAATTGGTACGATTAATCGCGATTACGATTACGATTTTAATCGTTTTGCAAACTCTAGTTCAGCAGAAAAACCTGCTAATCAACAGTTGAGATGTAGCATGTTTTGATTAGTTGACTCTGCTGAACGCACTTTTTATACCCTACACCACACTGTAATACAGGGTATAATGAGTTAGAGCTGATGTTTGTAACTACCCGAAATATTGGTCCTAGACCCACATTCAAGTATACCGATCGACTCAGAAACACTTTTTGAGTCGATTTAGTGATGTCCGTCCGTCTGTCCATGTAAACGGTGTAAACACGATACAGGTCGTAATTTTTAACCAATTGACTTGAAATTTGAAACTTAAGCCTGTTTGGACCAAGGACGAAGCCTATTGAAATTGGAAAAAATCGGTCCATATTTAGACCAAGCCCACATACAAAGGTCCTCTTTAGTTTTGGATCAAATGACTCTAATAACCGTACTATAATAGGTTTCGTTTCGAAATTTGGCAGGTAAACGTGTTTCGTCCTCACAAATCACCAGGAATTTTGAAGGAATCGGATCAGTTCTTCTTGTAGCCCCCCATACAAACCACCTTCCCGATTTTCACATAAATCTCTCAAATTACATGAAAATAGAAAATATTTTATTAAAATTTTGTTTGTATATGTTAAACGCGTACCTTAACAACCTTATCAAATCTGTTTACCATCGGACCATTTTTGGACTTAGGCCCCATGTGAAAATTTCGCACGATATTCACTTAAGGCTATTTATTGGCAACAAATCGAAACCTATTTCCCTCAAATTTGATTTGTGAATGTTTTTTACACTTATTAAATATTTGACAAAATATAGATCTAATCGGCCCATTTTTGAACTTGGGACCCATTTTTCGGGAAACTCTTGTGTAAGGTATTATATGGTCGGTCGTGACCGACTATAATTTTCTCACTTGTTTTTGAATGTTTTAAATTATTGAAAAAAAATATTTTTGTTAAGGTATTCGTTTACTTTTTTAGTTAAAAATACTTTTTTATGTTTTTTTGTTTATTTCCTTAAATAATGTCAAAAAAAAAAACAAATAGTTTCAATGAAACAGCTTATGTATCAGTTTGTGATCAAACGTAGCATAAATTGTTTGCGCTACTAGTGATTAGAAGCGCTCACCCAACATGTTGACTGAAATGTCAAAAATCACAACGTTCAGCAGAATGTTGAGGAGCAGTTAAGTAGCAGCTTTCTCTGCTAAACGCCATCATTGATTTTTCAAAAAGTGAATAAAGTAAGAACGAATTCAGCTACATTTTCCGTTCAAAATAATTGAATCCAGAACGCATTATATTATCCTGCAATCTTTTTTACTAAACGTTGTAGAATCTATGATTTTTGTTTGAAATTGTGAAGAAAGTAATCGTTTATTAGAAAAAAAAAACAAAATTGAAAAATTACTTTGCATTAAAAATTTTGTTGTGATTACCGTGGAACATATTTTAAAATCTATTGCAATGGGAATCTGTCCAAAAAAATTTAATACTGGATTTTCTAGAATGACATCCTAAATGCATAGGACTTTTTTGACAGATTAGCCGTTTGTCACGATAATACTGAGTCGTAAGATTTAAGTAAACCGAAAAAAAATTAAATTTGGTCTGACTGTCAAAAAATCAAACCAAAAATTTTTTTTGAATACATTGCCCTTTGCAACCATCATATTTGAAATAATATGAAAATAGCTGTTCAGAAAAATAAATGTTAAAAAAGATTATTTGTTGCGTATTTTTTAAAAATACATCAAAATAAGATACTTTTAAATTGATAAACTTAACTTTGCAGCTTTAGTTTTCTGGTTTTATATATACGTCAATAAATTGAAAAGAAAATACATCCCTGATAAAATGAAAAGTCTCAGCTTTTAGAAATATTTCTAAAAATGATGAGTATTATACGACTGTCAAAATTTCTTCCGTATTACCATCCGTGTCATTACATTTTGCATTTACACGATAACATTTTTAAATTCTATACGATTTTTTGACAGTTCATTTTACTGAGTCTAATCGTGACAAACGGCCTTTTATTTTTAAATTAATAATTTTATATTTACCTTCCAAGTCATTATAGATGTTTTATATTATTAAATTATTCAAATCTAAAAAAAATCACAATATCCTTTTTAACACTTTACGTTAACTTATTTTTTAGTCCTTATCGTATGTTCTTAACTGATATTTTAATGTACTGGATGTTGTTAACAGAACAAGTGTTTAAATGTTTATAATCTAAATGAAATCCTGTTCATGTTTATATACTCTAACTGTGACGAATTAATAAAAATGATTAGATGAATTCAGCCCCAAAGAACGATATAGAAATGAAGAAGGCGTTTACAGTTTATTCATTTAATTTTTTGTTTTTTTTTCGAAAAATATTGAAAAAAAAAATCTAGCGGTTAAGACCAAAGTGGTAGCAATAAGTGGTTTTTTAATATAATTTACATAAAATTAAACTCTATACTACGTTTTTTTTTTAAATACTCCATAAGTGGTGCATGTTTAATGCAGAAGGTGTCAACTTAATGTTGCATACATAAATTCAAGCACCTTATTACCAATATTTTGCATTAACTAACTTACTTACTTTTTAGTTACTGTATTTAAGAAGTTATTTAGCTAGTAAGTCTGTCTGCCCGTCCGACCGTCTGTCTTTCTGTAAAGTTGTTTAATATATTTTTTTTTTGTGTAACATGCGTATACATAAATTTAATGGTGGTTAGATGGCATCTGATGCAATTTTACTCTAATTTGTGACACTGGCTTATGAAATTTTAACCAAATACACGAAATCTTACCGCATGATATTGGCAGAATTGAACCTCTTGCCATAGACCGCAAACGTTATTTTTTTTTCTTCTTATTTACATTAAAATACGGGTACACTGCCTACCATTGACTGTTATTTTAATTATGAACAATTCACTATGGGATAGCAAATAGAGTTCAGATAAGATATTCATCAAGTAAATATGTTGGGTTAGGTTAGATGGTTAGAGCCTGCTAAAAGCAAACACATTTGGAGGTCATTTGGTTTTGTTTGATACCCTTTTGTATGAAAAACCAGGAAAAAGAGTGAAACTTAAATCAACTTGAAACTTAAATCATTAATGAATCTTTGCCCTAGATATCTGGTGCCGTTTCATTAGCTCTCGTGAACTCGGAATGTATCGTCCTCCCGGAAACAATATTTTCGTAATGCAGTGGTTTTATTATTTGCTAAGGTTATTTTCTTTTTAAATAAAGCTAGTTAGATCTGAGATCAGTTGTGAAACCACGGGACGATTAAGGAGTTACATCAGGAAAATCAGGCAGCTGCGTGAATCCTAATGCAGCATATCCCTGTATAGCAGATAAAGTGTAAGAGATAAAGTGTAAAATTGTGTGAATGGTACTGTTGTCAACATTAAAATACATATTATCAACAAGTTTTCGTGTTCAAGTTTAAAATAGCATAAATCAGTTATGTATATTTTTTTCTTCGGATCCTAAATGCGGAATGAAGCCTTAAGTAAATAACACCCAGACCGTGAAAATAACCTCACGTTTTTACCAACCTACCCTTAGAGTACACTCAAAAAAAAGTGAACTAAAAACTGGGAAAATTAACTAAATTTTGAGAAAAATAGGGAATGATATGGCTCCAAAGATTGTTTTCTTTCGTTTTAGTTCATATTTTTCTTAAATATAAGGAAAACAATTTTAACTAAATCATAGAAAAATTCTGAGAAGTTTAATTAAATTTTAAGAAGTTTTTATAAAAATTTGTATCTTAATTTTGAGAAAATGTATATGAGTTTTCAACTATACTCTAAGAAGTTTTAACTAAATTCTAAGAAGTTTTTACTTAATTCTAAGAAGTTTTTAACAAAATTCTAAGAAGATAAAGATTAGTTTTTTTAAGAGTTTTTAACTTAATTCTACGAAGTTTGGGATCGGACCCCATGGGTCCAGACCTCATGTGTCCAGACACCATGGGTCCAGACCCTATTAGGTTTGGACTGGAGCCTACGGTCAGGACCGGTTACCCGGTGTAGGGTGTTCTTAAACAGTATTTAAAATGTACTTTGAAATTTTGTATTTAATTTTCTTTGATTTTGTTTATAAATCATTTTTGAATTTTGTTTGAATTTTGTTCAAAAATTGTTATTCCAATTTTATATTTGAAACAATAAAGATCGTTCTTTTATATAAAAAAAAAAAAAAAAAAAAAAAAAAAAAAAAAAAAAAAAAAAAAAAAAAGTTAGTTTGTATTTTTTTTTTTTTTTTTTTATAAAATTTTATTTCTTTGTTTAACAGAATTCAAAACTATTATGAAAATTATTTTTTGTTTCTTGAAATATATTACAAATTATTCTGACAATTAAAACAATGAACTGGAATAGAGTATGTTGGGAACTGATCCCTACACCCGGGTAGACCGAAAACCGATCTAACCGGGTAGGCCGGTTTTCAAGACCGGTCGACCGGTCTACCCTGGTATCCGGTCTTTCGGTCTACCCAGGTAAACCGGTCTACCCGAGTAGACCGGTCTTTATATTAATATTTTTTTTATTCAAAAATTTCTCACTTCCACCATTTTTAAGAACAACTAAAGTGACAAACTGAAATATTATGTAAAGAAAGTGAATTTTTTGCAAAACTTATGAAAAATTTGGTGTTTTTTTTTTTTCATTAAAAATGGCGATATCTCAAAAACTAAGCAAGATAGAGCAAAACGGAGAAAATTTTCAAAAGAAAGACAACATAGAAAAATATGGAACAGCCTTTCTCTATCCATGTGTGGACTCAATAGGTCCGAAATTTTGAATTAAAAATTCGCATTCCGGAAAATTTAAAAAAACCAATATCTCGGTAAGTATTGTCCACACGATAAAAAGTCCAATGGCATTTTTGTTGCTCTTTACTTGGAGAACTTGACAACAGAATATCCGAAAGCCCTGAGATCAAAAGTTTTTGAGTTATTTGATTTTTAATTTTTATAGGACCCCAAAACCCATTTTTTTATGATTTTAAATGCCGATTTCTCAAAATTTTTGTTCTACGATCGGGACAAAGAGCTGTGAATAGATCGACGATTATGTCTAAAGTATCCTCGTTTCATATGGAGTCATTTGAAGCAACTGCAAAAAAGTGACGTCCTAAAGACCGAAAAAGACCGTCCCAATTTCATGTAAATACATGGAAAAAACAAGACTTTACGAGTTCAACAGCCGATTTCTCAAAATTGTTGTTCTACGACCGGCATAAAAAACTGTGGGTAGATCGGCAATTATGTCTAGAGTATTCCTGTTTCATATGGAGTCATTTGAAGCAACCCAAAAAAGTACAGTCCTAAAGACCGAAAAAGACCGTAGCAATTACATGAAAATTTCGATGGTCTTTTTCGGTCTTTAGCACGGCACTTTTTTGTGGTTGCTTCAAATGACTCCATATGAAACAAGGATAGTCTAGACATAATTGTCGATCTATTCACAGCTTTTTGTCCCGATCGTTGAACAAAAATTTTGAGAAATCGGCTGTTGAACTCATAAAGTCTTGTTTTTTCCATGTATTTACATGAAATTGGGACGGTCTTTTTCGGTCTTTAGTACGGCACTTTTTTGCAGTTGCTTCAAATGACTCCATATGAAACAAGAATACTCTATAGATAATCGTCAATATATTCACAACTTTTTGTCCCGATCGTAGAACAAAAATTTTGAGAAAACGGCTGTTAAACTCGTAAGTCATGTTTTTTCCATGTATTTACATGAAATCGGGACGGTCTTTTTCAGTATTTAGGACGGCACTTTTTGCGGTTGCTTCAAATGACTCCATATGAAACAAGGATACTCTAGACATAATTGTCGAACTATTCACAGTATTTTGTCCCGTTCGTAGAACAAAAATTTTGAGAAATCGGCAATTAAAATCATAAAAAATGGGTTTTTTGGTCCTAAAAAAATTAAAAATCAAATAACTCAAAAACTTTTGATCTCAGGGCTTTCGGATATTTTGTGGTCAAGTTCTTCAAGTAAAGAGCAACAAAAATGCCATTGGACTTTTTATCGTGTGGATAATACTTACCGAGATATTGGCTTTTTAAAATTTTCCGGAATGCGAATTTTTAATTCAAAATTTCGGACCTATCGAGTCCACACATGGATAGAGGAAGGCTGTTCCATATTTTTCTTAGTTTTCTTTCTCTTGAAAATTTTCTCCGTTTTGCTCTCTTAGTTTTTGAGATATCAGCATTTTTCATTTTTAGTGAAAATAAATGGAGAAACTTTTTAATTTTTGGTGAAAATAACACTAAACTAATTTAATATTTAATTTTCGACCCTTGATTGATTGTAAAAGTTGTTCTTAATAAAAATTCAATAAAAAAACAAAAAATAAAAACCGGTCTACCCGGGTAGTCCGGTTGACCGACAGCCCGGTTAACCTGGTTACCCGGGTAGACCGAAACCCGGGTAATGGGGGGCTCTAGTTTGGACCCGATGGATCGTAAAGTGTAGCCATAGATTTTGATCCAAAATTTTTGTCCGTTTTGCTCTACTTTGCCCAGTTTTTGAGATACGGAATTTGGGGTCTAATAGGGTCTTGAGGGTTTTGAGATTTCGCCATTTTAAAATTTTTAACTAAATCCTAGGAAATTTTACTAAACTTTAAGAAGTTTTAACTAAATTCTATAAAAAAATACGTGTTTTTAACTAAATTCTAAGCCTTTTTTAACCAAATTCTAAGAAGTTTTAACTAAATTCTAAAAAGTTTTTACAAAATTCTAAGAAGTTTTTTACTAAACTCTAAGAAAAACAAATATAAGTTTTTAACAAAATTCTAGGAAATTTTTAACTTAATTCTAAGAAGTTTAAACCAAATTCTAAGAAGTTTTAACTAAATCCTAAGAAGTTATTAACTAAATTCTAAGAAGATAAATTTGAGTCCGCTTCCTCAATTCAAAGAAGTGAAATTCGATGAAGTTATTTGTAGTAAATTTTAAATAAGTTTGTACTAAATTTTGTGTGAACATATTATATATTTAAGAAATGTATCTTAAAAAAAATATATGTTTCTTAAATTTGGGGAAAATTTTTTTGGCAGTAAGAATTTTTTTCCTTATATTTAAGAAGTCCATTTAAGGAAAACTATGAACTATTTATAAGTACATGAACTAAAATTTTTTTCCTCATAGTTAGGAAAATTTCCCATTTTTTAGTTAAACTTAACTAAATTTTAGGAAATTTCATGAACAATTTTTAAAGAATTTTTTTCCTAAAATTTTGTTATGTATTTTTTTTTTAGTGCGTTGGACCTAATGTAGGACACCTTTAGCATACAAAAACTTAAATGCTTGCTTTTATTTCGTACACTGATAAAAAAAGTTTTTTCATTACAGTAACAAAGTATTTTACATGCTGAACGAGATTAAAATTGATTTTCCAAATTTGCATTTTCGTCTCAAATTAAGGTGTATAATATTTTTTTTCGTAAACAAGATTCTGTGGCCCATAGTTTGTTTAGTGTTTTATTTTTTTTTTAATTACGCAAATGTGCGTATGTAAATTTGGGTTTGAAATTAATTTCGTGTGTGTGTGTTTTTTTTAAAGTTTTCATTTTCATTACAAAACTATTGTGGATTTATTACTTATTGCGGTTTGAAATAAATTTATATTCCAGATTAACCAGACGACAACGAAATCTTGTCACTGATTCTTGGGTGACAACTAACGAGCGGCGCTGTGACTATGCTTGTGTATCTCTGTGTCTGTTCATGACATCGTAATTGACAAAAATTTGTCATTATGGTCAGTTAAAATTTAGAGATTTTATTTTTTTTTCTTCAACATTAATTCGTCAAAATGACCATAAAAATTTTTGTAAACGACTAAATTAATGGCACTTTATTTTTTTATTTTTTTTACTAAGATAACTTGACTCGTGCCAAACGCACAGTGAACAAAGTTATTAACTTGTGTACAGATAAAGGTGACCATACTGGTCACCTTTGTCTCAAAAAAAACTTAATGTTCATTCCGTAAAATTGTTTTGTACTTACATGGGAAGTTTCCCTAGTGTCACCCGCCGATCATTATGGAATTGGTTTTATTTTGCAGAACAGAAAAAATAAAGGTACAGCCGGAAGCAACGGCCATCTTTCAGCTGTTTTCGTTTATCTCCTATAATACACTGTACGACACGATTTTGCACCCTTGATCGGGACCATATTTGCTAGAATGCTTTGAATCGATCACTAACAAATAATATATATGGGGCATTCCATGTCAAATCGGACACTTTGAAAAAAAAAAATTTTTAGATTTTCCCAATTTATTTACAGTTTTTAGTACCCTTCGAAAACTCCTTCGTGGTAAATTTTCAGATTTTTTTGATGACCCGTTCAAAAGATATCGAATTTTGAAAAATTGGTAGTTCGTTCCTTTACACAAACTTCTTTTACACATAACTTCTTCAATAATGGTCCAAATTTCAATTTTTTTACGTACTTTTTAAAAAAAAAATCCCAAAAAAATTCTTAAAAGCGCTCTAGTATGCGATTTTTAAGTTTTAAAATTTAAATCAAATTTTTGAAAATGTTTGTACTCTTCGATTTTTTGGAAATTTTTTTGTGTAAAACTTCCATCGATTCTACAAATGTTTTGCCCAGGAGGATCGTGGGATATCGATTATTACTATATGTTTTAAATTTTTTGAAAAAAAAAATTATTGTAATTTTCCAATCTTAAAACCAATTCTACTGCTCCAATAATGCGTCATAGAGGGGTCTTTTATAAGACCGACCCCATTAATTTTTACGTCTTAACATTTCTGTGGAACAAACTTATACCCTATCACCAATTTTTAAGGGGGGTCCCACACAAAACGACATTTTTTAAAATTTGCTCCAACCGCTCTAACTGCCCTAATAGTGCCCTTAGAGCAACAAAATGTATGACCAACCCACAATATTGTTTTAGTCCAAACATTTTCTCTGAACACACCTACCCTCTATCTTTAACTGTTAGGCGGTCCCCATACAATTTTTTTTATTTTTTGTAAATTTGTTTTATTTAATCAGCTTCTACCGGTCCAATGGTGCGTCCGAGAGGGGTTATTAGTGAGACCGACCCCCATTTATTTTTACCCTACAATATTTTTGTAATACATACCACAGCCCTATCTCCACTCCCTAAGTAGGCTCCCATACAAAATAACATTTTTATAAAATTTGCTCCAACTGTTATTTGTATGGGAGCCTACTTAGGGAGTGGAGATAGGGCGTAGGTATGTTTTAAAAAAATGTTGTAGGGTAGAAATAAATGGCGGTCGGTCTCACTAATGACCCCTCTCGGACGCACAATTGGACCGGTAGAAGCTGATTAAATAAAAGAAATTTACAAAAAATAAAAAAAATTGTATGGGGACCGCCTTAACAGTTAAAGATAGAGGGTAGGTGTGTTCAGAGAAAATGTTTGGACTAAAAAAATATTGTGGGTCGGTCATACATTTTGTTGATCTAAGGGCACTATTAGAGCAGTTAGAGCGGTTGGAGCAAATTTTAAAAAAATTTCGTTTTGTGTGGGAGCCCCCTTAGAAATTGGAGATAGGGTATTAGTTTGTTCCAAAGAAATATTAAAAAGTAAAAATTAATGGGGGTCGGTCTTATAAATGACCCCTCTATGACGCACCATTGGAGCAGTAGAAATGATTTTAAGATTGGAAAATTACAATAAAATTTTTTCAAAAAATTTTAAAAAATAGTAATAATCGTAATCCCACGATCCTCCTGGGCAAAATCGCATACTAGAGCGCTTTTAAGAATTTTTTGGATTTTTTTTAAAGTACGTAAAAAACAAAAATTTAAAGAAAAAAAATTGAAATTTGGACCGTTATTAAAGAAGTTATGAGTAAAAGAAGTTTGAGTAAAGGAACAAACTACTAATTTTGAAAAATTCGATATCTTTTGAACGGGTCATCAAAAAAATCGGAAAATTTACCACTAAGTTTCATTTTCTTCTATTTTATTGTATACTCGTAGTCGTATGAATAATAAATATTTTCGAAATCAATGAAATGAGATTCCAATTTTTTAAGCTCTTGTGGTACATTATCGAAATGAGCGTGTGAGCGATTTGAAACTCATGGAAGAAGAATTCTTGTCACTTACGACCAGGCGCGGATCTACGGAGTGGGAAATTAAATTTCTCTTACCCCTCCCTACCGAAAGAAAAAAAGAAACATAAAGGAAAAGAACGAGACAAAAAAGGGGATAAAGAATAGGAAATTATCTGAGATTTTTTTTATATAGAAAAAATATCTCAGAATCTGATATGAAGGATGTTTTAGAATCTGAGACTTTTTGTATAGAAAAAATGCCTTAGACTCTGAGACTCTACACTCAAAAAAAAAAAAAACTGTAAAGTTGGCAAAAAATTTAGTTAAATTTAACTAAAAAAACACCTGTGCCCAGTTTCTGTAACTATGCGAAAAGTTTTCGCATCGAGAAACATAAAACAATATTGTAGTCATTTAGTTTTTTACAGGGTGAGTACAATGTTGCTAATGTAAAAAACATCGAATACGAAAAACACGCAAAGCTATTTTTTTTAAATCACTCTGTTAAGTATAAGATGACTCTAATATTTATTTTTTTTTTTCGATGCGAAAACTTCTCGCATAGTTACAGAAATAGGGTACTGATTTTGAACCTACTAAATTTCTAGTTAATTTAACAAAAAATATTTAGCAAAATGAATGTAGCAAAAAAACAGTAATTTTAACTAAAAATTCAGCTGAAAATTTCGTAACATTTTTTATTAGGTGAATTCAGCTAACCTTTTTTTTTAAATAAAAAAAAAAAATATTTTTCACAGCGTTAAGTTCAGCTTAAGTAGGACTAATGAGATTTGCATAGGAGGCTACACAAGAAATGTTTAAAATTTTCGACTTGACAAAAATGTTACAAAAAATCAGCAAATTAATTAGTAAAAATTCGTTAACTCAGTTTTAAAGTCAACAAAAAAAATTAATTCCAAATTTGTACAAAACTAGTATTTTCGTAAATCGAACTTAACTAAAAAAAGTAGTTAAAACGCTGATTTTAACTAAAAATTTGCTAAAAAGCCAGTAAACTCGAGTTAACAAAAAAAAGTTTGTTAACTTTACAGTTTTATTTTTTTGAGTGTATCTATAGGAAAAATGTCTTAGAATCTAGCACTTTTTCTATAGGAAAATTTTTTTTTTTTTACTTTGAGCCAACACTCAGGGGATGCCCCCTACTAATGCAATGCATTGTGTTGGTATTAGGAAAATAGGTTATGAGGAGGAGGAAAGAGGGAGTAGTGTTTGTGGACGTTTAATTTGAATTATTCTAGGTCGTAGCTGACTGGGAAGACAACTGCAGGAAGTTTATTCCACATACGGCTGGTTGGACTGAGAAACGAATTTTCTCTGTAATGATCTACTGTATAGACGAGTACTACGAGCATGCACCCGCGTCTCCGGGAAGAGTTCGCCTATCTCAGCTGAACACTTACCGTGGTAATATCGATAGAACAATGACACACAACCCACATTCCGACGATGCTCCAATGAGTCAATAGAGTTGGATACCCTACTGTCATTGATGAGCTTCAACGCACTCCTTTGCACCCGGTCCAGAAGCTCCAAGATAGACCTTGAAGCTCCTGCCCAGATATGGGAGTTGTATTCCATTTTCGGTCGGATATAGGAGGTATAGATAGTAAGGATATCAGACGTAGTGAAGTAATTCTTGCACCGTTTTAAAAAACCAAGGCACTTGAATGCTTCTCTCGACACTTGAAAAACATGCTGGTTCCAGAGAACATCATATTGAATTTTCATGCCTAGAACATCAAGAGTGTCTGATTCCTCGATAGCTATACCCCCCATGTATACAGATGACGTTGATTCCACAGACCGTCTGTGGGTCAACATACAACACTGCACTCAAAAAATTATGTTAGTAAAATCAAATGAAATTGTCAGTTAAAATAACTACTTTGTAAGTTGTTTTGGGGTCAACTACTTCTTCAGTTAAATCAACTAACAATGTTAGTTATTTTAACTGACAAAAAACAACTGACTTATGTAGTAAAAACTACTTATATTTGTAGTCAAAACAACTAAAATATAGTAAAAAATAAAATAATTAATATATCGTTAAACTACCCGAGTAAAAATTTTTATATGATACAATATATAATGATATGTAACACAATATATATTTATACGCAATTTGATTCGAACAATGGTGGATGTTTTTGCATTAAAAAATATCAACTTGTATAAAATATGATTTGATTTCATCCGAGTTTTGACCAGACATTGCCACATATTAGTGGATCTAATTAGATCTAATTGCATAAAAACATGTAAAATCCTGGTGTTTTTTGGTTTGGGTTGAGTTACACCACAGGTCAACGATACATTCACCAAACATATAATTTTCTTAAACAAAAAAATGTTCGGGTACGCTTCGAACCAGATAGGTGATATACATAACCCTAACAAGGAAATGTTTAGGAACATTTTAAAAAGTTCTTATACTTTGCCTTAAAAACTTAGAAAATTGTTGGTTAAATGGAAACATATAGTGTTATGTATGGAACAGAATAGGATATATATAATTTTATATTAAATTATACAGAAAAACAAATTTTGTATTGACCCTCATATAATTTTATATAATTAATTCAACCGCACACCTTTTAATCCGAATGATGATTCAATTATTTATAACTACATATGACTGCATTTAAAAAATTTTGAAAATATCTCAGGGATGTATAATCATATATGATTTATTATGTTTCCATCAAGTTATATATTGTTATATATGTTTATTTTTACTCGGGAAGTTTTTTTTTTTAAGTTGTGAAAGATAAGAAAACGAAAATTTATTTTTAATTTTTTTGGAAAAAAAACCTTGAAATTTTTTCAGAGATAAAAAAAATACAATTAACTACTTTAATTAACTGTTACTACATTTCAGTACTTTTTTGTTAGTTGTTCAAAAAAACGATTTAAAATAACTAACAGAAATAGTTGTTTGATATTTTTCATACAAAAACAACTGACTTTGTAGTTGAAAACAACTAACTACTGTAAAATATACAAACAACTAACATGTAGTAACTTACATAATTTACTGAGTGTGGGTCTTACGAGCATTGAAATCGACCCTATTAGCAAGACCCCACTCAGTGATCGTCGAAAGGTCGTGATTGAGTGTGTCATTCATGTTCTTCCTCATAGCTTCAACCTCAGTAAGGCTTGGTCTATGATTAAAGGAAAATGAATGACAAATATTGCTGTCATCTGCGAAAGAATAGATAGGATTGGAAGTTTGACTTAGAAGGTCATTTAGAAAAATAAGAAAAAGTGTGGGAGAAAGAACGGAACATTGCGGATTAATAAACCTTTTATTAAACGCTTTTATTTTTTATGAATTTAGACGTAAGACTTTTTCTATACGAAAAATGGTTACGAATCTTAGATTCTTTCTAATAGAAAAATGTCTTAGAATCTGAGATTATTTCTGTCTTTAAGACATAAATATATTTGGTAAAAGCCCAGTTGGAAAATGTGTCCCTGAGGAAATGTCAACAGTGATTCCTCGAGGAAATGTCTTTAGGTTCTGACAAATCATAGGTAATCCTTGATGACATGTCCTAACATTGTCAGCACTGAATGTTTGCTTTAATAGTGTGGACAATTCCTCTAAGACGTCTAAAAGGAAATGTCTTCAGAATAGCAGTATATTAAATTAGAATTTTAAATCTGGGCAACTCTTCAATTTCCAAAAAAAAAGATGGCAATATTATCGATTTATTTAAAATAAAATCAAAATCTAACAAGTATAATAAAAGTAATAAATAGACAAACAATTTTCAAAATAAAGTTTGGAACAAGTAGTTAGGTGTGGGACTAATAAACTGGAGGTTCCAGGTTCAAATCCAGTTGGGACTAAAAAAGGCGAAAAGTTTTTTCTAAATATGAGAAAGATAATTTATAAAGGAAAATGGATAAAAGTAAAAACTAAAGGAAATACGAAATTTTTTTGTATTTTCGCATGACCTACGTCAGACATTTCCCCAAAGAAGTCTTAGGTGACATGTCCCCAGAAGGTCAGCCCTGACCACTGCTGACTTTGAGTGAGGACATTTTGAAAATTTGTATGAAACTGTCCTCAACCCAGTACATAGAGATGTCTTGTGGGTGTCAGCAGTGACTCTGACATGTCACCGCTCCGTCACTGAGGATGGCTCGAGGACGTTGCCAACTGGGAGTTTCGATAAAAAACTTTTCTTTTTTTTTTTGTAAAAAAAAAAAAATGTGAAACTTTTTAAAACTTTTTAAAAAAATAAATTGATGAATTTTGAGTAAATTTTTACTTGACACAATTAAAAACTTTATTAAAAAAACAAACAATTTTGAGTAAAGTTTTAATTGTGTCCATTAAAAATTGACTCAAATTTGTTGGCATACATTTAATAAATTTTTATTAAAAGTTTACTCAATACCATTAAATCGTTTTCAAATGCAAAATTGAGTATTTTTTTACTCAATTATATCAAAAATTTACTAAAATTTTAAAATTTTTTTCTGTGTAGAAAGCACTGTTTTGCTCAATTACACTGTGCAGCAAATTTTGGGTCATCGCATTGAGCCTCAATGCCTTCAACGCCATATGAAAGTAGACAATCAAATGGACAAAATCACAAAAGGGTTTTGCAAAGTCAGTTCGGATTTCTTTTTTATAGCCCACTGAAGTTTTTATTTTTTTTATCAAAGGCGTTTGGAAAACGTCAAAAATACTATAATAAGAACACATCTGAGCTTCAAAATATGATTTGATGTCTTCAGTGAAATTTTATGGCGGTTCTTTTCTAAGAACATTTTAACCCTCTAACTGCCATTTTAAGGGGTCATTTTAGTCCTTTTTTATAAACTAGATATAGAAGTCTAATAAAACATCCATTTAGAGGGTTAAAATGTTTTACAAATATTTTCCTCATAAAATTTCACTAGGGGTTGTCGAATGTTCAAAGTTTGTGCAACATGCGAAAAGTGCTTAAAAAGGGTCAAGTATAAATAATCAATGTTTGGTTTTTATTTTTGCCAAAACAGTGTTAAAAAATATCGACAAAAAACAGCGCAAATATACTTTTGAGCTAAAAATTATGTTTTTTATAAAATTTTGTGATGATTCTTTTCTTTGACCAAATTAACCCTCTAGCTCCCGTTTTAAAGGGTCATTTTTGTCCTGTTTTAAAAACAAATACAAAAAAGTCTATAAAAAAAGGCAGTTAAAGGGTTAAAATGTTTTACAACTATTTTCTGCATCAAATTTTACTAGGGCACGTTTAAGACAGAAAGTTCGTCCAGCATATAGAAAATGCTTAAAAATTTTAAAGTATTAAAATTTTTTTTTATATTTTTTTTGGGCCGAAATAAAAAAAACAAGTAACAAAGTTAAATTCGACTTTGTCCAATGTATTAATACCCTCCACGATGTAAAAAAGTTTATTTGCAAAAAAAAAAAAAAAAACAAAAAAAAAAAATTAAAAAAGAAAATCAGCGAAAAAAATTTATTGTTAAAAAAAAAAAATTCGACGAAAATGTTTTTTTTTTAAATACATATGTTTGAACTTGTTTAAATACCATTCGGTGATCGATTCTGTTCACATGTGTCAACCATTTCCGTCTGTGGAAATGGTGATCACGGCCAAAGTATTAAACAGATATAACAAAGACTTAGCATATTTACTTGTTGTTGCCCTAAGTAGTTTGGTATTGCATTTGAGCGAAATCGGATCAGCGGTTCAAAATTATGAACGAAAATGTAAGAGCACCTCGAAAATTGTGGTGCATGCAACATAACCTAAAAACGCAAAATGCTTTGATTCGGCCGCTGGTTGACACATGTGAACAGAATCGATGACCGAATGGTATTTAAACAAGTACAAACATATTAAAAAAAAAAAAAAATTCGTCGAATTTTTTTTTTTAATAAAAAATTTTTTCCGCGGTTTATTTTTTTAATTTTTTTTGCAAATAAACTTTTTTACATCGTGGAGGTTATTAATACATTCGACAAAGTCGAATTTAACTTGGTTATTTGTTTTTTTTTTATTTCGGCCCAAAAAAAATATAAAAAAAAATTCAAGTGTGTTTTAATTTTTATTAAATAATAAAAATTAGTTATTTATTCGATCTTTTAATTGTGCAATGAAAAATAGTTTATTCTGATTCGAGGCCTTTTCATGTTCCCCATTATGAATTAACATAACAAGTACTTATGATAACTCTACTTTCTTTATTAGGATATTCTCCCATTAAATACTCGAATCAGAATAAACTCTTTTTCATTGCACAATTAAAAGGTCGAATAAATAACTAATTTTTATTATTTAATAAAAATTAAAACACACTTGGTAACCCTCTTGATACGAGAGAATTTGTTTTCTATAACAGAAGGCAAAAACAAAAAACTGTATTTAACAACTGCCGACGGTAGTATATGCAGTAACCAAAAAAACTTGCTTTCAAATTATATTTGGTGTAATGCTGGTGGAACTTCGAAAATCATATTTGCTTTCTCACTAACAAGGGAAGTATCTCAACTAGGGTTGCCAGACGTCCCGCATTTGGCGGGATTGTCCCGCTTTTCAAAACCGATTCCCGCGTCCCGCGCGGGATTCCATATTCCCGCTTTTTTTGCAAACTTTTGTAAATTTTGCCGCCCAAATGATGTGGATTTAGAACATTTTTAAGGAAAATATAAAGGCCTATTCACACCTGAGGTGAAATCTCGTTCGAACGAGATTTCGATCATATGGTCTGCATCATTTTATACACAACCATATGATCGAAATCTTGTTCGAACGAGATTTCACCTCAGCTGCGAATTGGGTATAACAAAAAAGTTTACAATCTTATGGCGTTTTCTTTTCTGAAACAAAATGTTGCACCCTTAAATAGTATCATTTGTAAAATGTAGCCACAACCCTTTTAATGTGTTGCCAGTTTTGTGATTACAAAAAAACAAAAAATTTTGAAAATTTTTCTTTCAACCAAAATATTGGCAATCAGCTGTTTTTATAAGGCAATTTTACTACCCCGTCAATTTATGAAAGTGGGAAAAGTGTGACATTTTCAAACTTAAAAAATGCAACATTTTTAGAAAAAAACATAATAAATTTTTAAAGTGTTGCCAGTTTTTTAGAAAAGAACAAAAAAAGTGCAATATTTTTTAAAGGGACGGTAAAATGTGACATTTTTTGCCAGAAAAGAAAACGCCATTAGTTTTTGTTTGAAAAAAATATATTTTTAAAAAAATGTACGCCACAAGTTGCACAATATAGAGTACATTCCGGGAAAAATATTTATAAAATTCCCATGGAGTAATTCTGGTCCAGCGTTGTATCTTCCCGAGTAAAAATGAATACATATAATTTTACATTATTTGATGTATGTATATATAGCCATATGAAATAATATGTTTTCATATCAAACAAAGTATATAATTATATCTCGCATTGAGTTTTTCCAAATTTTTTAAATGGAGTTATATAAAATTACATCTAATGATAACCATATTAATATATAAATACATGTAGGAGACATAATCATATGTGACACATATAACTTAATCTGATTGCATACATATTTATATGTGACTTAATATCAAATAACGTATACGAGCATATTTAAAAAAAATCCAATACCATTATATATATAATTATATATGACTTACAAGAAACCATTTAAAATTATATATGACTTACAAGAAACCATTTAAAACTATATATGGTTCCATCTTAAAAAACGAAAATTTTTTTTTTCAAATATAATTATATATGGTCGCACATATAACTCTATATGCAGTTATATATAACTATACATGGCATCAAACATTTATTTTTTTAATATTATCAAAGATATAATAATAAATGGCTTATGAGATACGGTATATAGTACTGTAAAGTACCATATAAATACAAATTTTTTTTAAACTCTATATATAATTTTAAATGGTGGCACATGTAACGCCATATAAAATGTTATACAATTGTATAAGGTAAAAAATATTTTTTTCTTTCACAATATTTTATATATAATTATGCATACTTTTATATGACAGTATTTCAATATTTTTTTTTTAATGTTGCATCATATATATTTTTATTTAAGTATACAAGAGAGCTTGTATAATTATATATGATTCTCAAAGCACCTAAAATCAGTAAAAAAAAAATATATATAAATTCTATAAATTTTTAAATAGAAAAAAAATCTGTTTAATCCATTGTATTTCAAAACTATAAAAAATTCATATTGGATTTTAGAAGTTAAATTTTTAAAAAATGCATATTACTTAAATAGTTTTGTGTAACTTTATATAAGATCATATAAGATAATATATGATGCTTGGGGACCCCGAGTTCGATTCCCGGCTCAACCCAGAAAAAAACTGTTTTTTTTTTAATTTTTTAAAAAAGAAAATATGTTTTTAAAGCTTCTTGTTTTTTCTAAACTTAAAAATATTGAATAATTAAATTTTTATGATAAAATCTAAAAATAAATATTATTTATTTATAGTTATATAATTTTATATATTACATCATATAAGTTAATATATGGTTCCTAGGGACCCTGGGTTCGATCCCCAGCTGAGCTAAGAAAAATATTTGTTTTTTTTAATTTTTTTTTTAAAGAAAATATGTTTTAGAAGCATTAATTTTTTACTAAACTTAAAAATATTGATTATTTTATTTTTTATGATAATATTTAGAAATAAATATTATTTATATATAGTAATATAACTTTCTATATTGCATCATATATAATAATATATAATTCTTGAGGACCCTGAGTTCGATTCCCGACTAAGTCAAGAAAAAAATTATTTTTTTTTAATTTTTTTTTAATCTTAATGATTTTTTAATGCGTTTTCGTTTTTCAAATTTAAAAAAAAAATAAAATCCCTGAAGTTTAGCAAAAATATTTCAAAAATAATTATATTCTGATATAATTATATATTATTTAATCCGAAGAAAAAAATATTTTAAAACTTTAATGTTTAACCATCAATATCTCTGGTTTTAAGAGAGCTAAAGTCCTCAGATCAAGCTCAAATCAAAGCTTTATTTGTTGCCAATAATTAAAAGTGTATTTGGTTCGAACTCATGTTAGCAATATTTTCAGATAAAATTATTTTTGTCTGAAAAAACTTCCGAAAAAAACTTAAAACTCATTATTTGGCCGTTGGTGAGTAAAAAAGTTTATACATGTTTTATACCATTTTAAAGGTATTTTTATTAAATAAAAAACGGCAGAAAGAAAATTTGGATCCGATGAAAAATGTGAAGCTCATAGGCCAAAAACCGTTTTTACTTTAAAGCTTTATAACTTGGAAAGTTAAGAGCATTGGAAGATGAAAATCATGTTGTTGAACTCAGTATTAAACCCCCTATTAGCTCAGCAAATAAACAAAAAAAAAAAATCACAAATTTTAGCAAAAATTTTCTAAGTCTTTTTTAAAATTTTGTTCAAATTCAAATCGAATATAATTTGATGCAATCATATACACGATAAGATAAACTGGATTTAATTATATATAAGTTAAACTTGATATAATTATATATGATAAACAATTTTCAAAAATTTTCTAAGTTTTTTTAAAACATAGTCTTTTAAAGTTGTCATTTATTAACAACGTCCGCTGGGTCAGAGGGTAGAGATTGCGATTACAAAACAGTTGGTAGCTGTTCGATTCCCCCGCCGCTCGAAGTTTTTTTTTTTTTTTTTAATAAATTTTAATTATATATATTTATATCTTAATATTGAAAAAAATTGTTTGGATAAAACTTTATCAGTTCTAAAAATAGATTTTATTTTTCGGATAAAATTATATGTAGTTCTAAAAATAGATTTTTTTTTCGGATGAAATTTTATCTAAAGTTTTTTGTAATAATTTTTTTTTCTTTCGTATAAAATTTTATCTTTTTTTATCCAGCTAAAAAACCTTTTTTTTTGTCTTGGTCTAATAAGATCCAACCATTTTTCGGATGAAATTGTATCCCACCGATTAAAACTGATCTAATTAGATAAACCCACTTTTCGGATGAAATTGTATCCGTCCGGTTAAAACTGATCTAATCTTAGCGATCCATTTTTCGGATCAGTGCTGATCTTTCAAATCTCGGATCTATCAACAGATCTGGAATAATATAAGAACATATATTGCTCCATACAAAAATTTTTACTCGGGTTCAAAATGGAAATGTGCGTACTAAAATTTACTTTTAAAATTTAGTCTCAGAAGCACGGCAAAAAAAATGTTTTTATTTCGTATTAATATGGATATCGTAGGTCTATGTCTTCATATGAATACCCCCCAAAATTTGCACATTTTCATGAAAAAAATATTTAACGAAGCAGAATTTTTACGGGGTTATGCCACCGTTGAATAGGCATTAAAAAATCCTTTCTTCTCATATGGAAACATTATATAGTTTCTTTGAAAGAAATCGCTAAAAAATCCAAAAAACGATTTTTTCGCCAAATTTTGACCCATTTTTTGAACCCCTAAATCCCCGATATGGCCGATAAGCCGAGACCCCCCAACCTTAAAATGGTCTCATTTAAATATATTTTAACTTTCAGGCAAATCGGTTCATAAGGGTTGAGATACTTCCCTTGTAAGTTGAGATTATTTAGAGTATGATTATTTGATGTTTGCATGCTAACAGTATTACCTAATTTTCTAAAGAATTCTGATGATGGGGGAATTGGAACACCTCCGAAACGATCGTCAATTCATTCCTGAAAATTGCCAAAATTTTTGAAAGCAAGAAACTCTATGAGTATTTAATGGGAGAATATCCTAATAAAGAAAGTAGAGTTATCATAAGTACTTGTTATGTTAATTCTTAATGGGGAACATGAAAAGGCCTCGAATCAGAATAAACTTTTTTTCATTATAAAAAAAATCTTTTTGAATACTTTAAGCATTTTTAAGCATTTTCTATATGCTGGACGAACTTTCTGTCTTAGACGTGCCCTAGTAAAATTTGATGCAGAAAATATTTGTAAACATTTTAACCCTTTAACTGCCTTTTTTTTATAGACTTTTTTGTATTTCTTTTAAAAAAGGACAAAAATTACCCTTTAAAAAGGGAGCTAGAGGGTTAATTTGGTCAAAGAAAAGAATCATCATAAAATTTTATAAAACACATCAGAACATAATTTTTAGCTCAAAAGTATATTTGCACTGTTTTTTGTCGATATTTTTTAACACTGCTTTGGTAAAAATAAATAACAAACATTGATTATTTATACTTGACCCTTTTTAAGCACTTTTCGCATGTCGCACAAACTTTAAACATTCGACAACCCCTAGTGAAATTTTATGAGGAAAATATTTGTAAAACATTTTAACCCTCTAAATGGACGTTTTATTAGACTTCTGTGTTTAGTTTTTAAAAAAGGACTAAAATGACCCCTTAAAATGGCAGTTAGAGGGTTAAAATGTTCTAAGAAAAGAACCACCATAAAATTTCACTGAAGACATCAAGTCGTAGTTTGAAGCTCAGATGTGTTCTTATTATAGTATTTTTGACGTTTTCCAAACATCTTTGATAAAAAAATAAAAACTTCAGTGGGCCATAAAAAAGAAATCCGAACTGACTTTGCAAAACCCTTTGGTGATTTTGTCGACTTGATGGTCTACTTTCATATGGCGTTGAAGCCATTGAGGCTCATTTTTCTTGTTGCACAGTGTTATTAATGATATTGAATTTATTCAACGCAATTGTAGAAAAAGTTTTCCTCAAACATGTCTTTCAAAATTATTAAAAATTAATGGTCACTCTATGTAACAATTTATGTTAATATATGCAGCATTTTTTATTTACAGTGGGTTTATCAATTATGCACAATTTTTTGTTTGGTTTACTTCCTTCCCTTCCTACTTCCCAACTACATTGTGATAAATAAAATGACATTATCAGTTCATTATAATAAAATTTTATTTTTTTGCTAAATTTTGTCTAAACTCTTAAGGAGTTTGTTTTGCATAAAGCCTTTATCAGTTTTGTATTTATTGCAGTCTAACCGATCCGTTGTGATATCAAATCAAATTATAAGTGGATTTTCTCGTTCTAGTAGGCAACTTGTCCCCAAAAAGTAGGTTAAATTTATTAATGAAATGAGAACAGAAAATTTACAAAATAACAAAATTAAATAATATAAAGTTTTTAGTTTAATTTTAAATAAAATGCTAATCTTGTTATGCTAACAATGGCTATCAAAAGTGTAAGATTTTATTTTTAATTAAAAATATTGCAAATTGAAATACAATTTCCAATTTATGGCCGCTGTTCCAAAAAAAGTAATTCACATAAAAAATGTGAAAATTAAAATTTCCGAATTTTTTTGGTGTTCTAGATTTCACATCCGAATTTCTTTTTCGTTTTGTTTCACATAAATAAAATTTGGTGAAAGTAAAACGAATGCACTTTTTTCCTTATAATTTTTTAAATTTTAATTATTAGATTTCCACTTTAAATGAAAACGTGATCAACAAAACACTAAACTTGATTTGATGTGATTCGGAAATTTTCATGTGAATTGAAAAGTTGTGAAAGACAGAATAGAGGCCTATATCCAGTTTGTGGGGGATACATTCTCTCTCGCAATAAATGTCTAATTGATTTTATAGGATTTTTGCAGTAATACAAATTTATTCTTTTATAAACAATTTTTTTTATATTCACGCCCACAAAAAGGGGCGGGGTGAAAATTTTTTTCTTTAATTCCCTGGGTTCAAGTGCTGGGCTTTAAACTTTTTCTCATATAAAAGTGTTTCAGTCGTTTAGAAAAGTACAAAAAATCTTTTACAAAAGGGCGTTTTTCTTAAGTTGGGAACTAAACCTGACCAAAAGACATATTCGTTCCAAACTTCAGGAGCCTAGCTAATTTTGGACTGCATTGTGTTAACTACAGACCGGTGTAGGGATGCACGGACATTCATAAAATTTCTTAGAAACAATCATGGATCAATAATATATATTCTACAAGATTTTTTAAACCAACTACTGAATCTCACATATAATTCGTTTGTTAAATTTTGCACTATTGGGGATTTTATGATAGATAGAGGGTTTTGTTTCTCAAAAATTTTAAGTTCATTAATGAAAATGGTCCGATAAAGGGTTTTGCATTTTAATAAAAATGAATTATTATAATTTTATTTACGACATCGGTAAATTTTTAACATGATTTAATAATGATAACAGCTTATAAAAAATTCCGAAATCGTGGTTTTGGTCCACATACAAAATATAATATCGTATATTTTATTTTAATTAAAATTTTAATTGTTTTTTAATTTAATATTAATAAAATTTTTAATTAATATAATTAATAGTTTAATTAAATTTTTAACTTTATTTTAATTAACATTTTAATTGTTTTTAAATTTAATATTAATTAAATTAATTAATTAAATATTATATTTTGAGAATGTTTATTCTGGCTCGAGGTCATTATTTTCTATACTAATTAAAACCATGATATTCTCATAGCATAATTTTTAAGAAAACTATTTTTTGTTTTAAATCTATAGTCTTGCAAAAACTTCAAATTTTCTGCGGGGGTCATTTTTGACCCCCAGCCAATCAATATAGGTTAAAGACTTCCTACATCTGTAAGATTTTATGACAGACTTACAGTTATCTAATAGAATGCCTTGACACCAAAAACCGTTAATTTGCAGAAAAATTAAATTTATAAGTTTTTATTAATCCAAATTATTGATAAAACCAACATTTCCTTGAAATCCGCTAATTTCCCCTCGCGGTTCCCGTAAAGTGGTCCGACGGATATCCGCCATATTTCGCAATTTTCTTCTCCAAGGTGTTCTTAATGAATTCAGAAAGAAAAAATTATATATTTTAAATTTTTTTTTTAATAAAATTTTGAAAAAAGGTGTTTTGAGAACGCCACCAAAATCATGTAATTTTTTTGGTATCAAGTTTGAACGGGTTAATGATATCTTAAAATCTTTAAATTTCATATTTAAGTATTTACTATGAAATATTATTAGAGTTTTTCACGGGAATTCCCGGGACGGGAATGGTATGTATGTTCTTCTGATTTTTGTTGAATTTCGGTTTTTGTTATTTAGTAAAAATTGTGAATGGTTCGCGTTTTATCGCTGTTCAAAGTTGGTGTTTTGCAACAATTGTATGATAAATACACAATGTTTAAATGATCATATCTTTGGAACGCATCATCCGATTATCACGAAATAAAGCGCAAAATAATGGTTATGTCCTGTACTTAAAATAGAATTTTGAAAAAGGATAGGATGCTTTGCAAAAAGGATATTGAATTTAAACAAGTAAAAAAGTTAAATTCGGCCTTGCCGAATGTAGTGATACCCTCCACAATTTCAAAAAGATTATTGCAAAAAACTTTATTTAAAAGGAAATTACTTAAAAAAAAAAAAAAATTTTTGAAAAAAAAATTTCCGCGAAAAAAAATTTTGGTAAAAAAAATCCGCGATTTTTTTCTTTTTTTGTCAAAAAATATGTTCGTACTTGTTTAAATACCATTTGGTGTTCAATTATGTTCACATATGCCAACCATAAGCCGAATTAAAGCATTTTGTATTTTTAGGTTATGTTGAATGTACTGAAATTTTTGAGGTGTGCTTACATTTTCGTTCATAACTTTTGAACCGCTGAACCGATATCGCTCAAATGCAATACCAAACTTCTCGGGAGAACTTCCAATAAATATGTTAAGTTTCAGTCATCTCTGGGCAATATTTTGTCCGCGACAGCATTTTCAACAGACAGACAGACGGACAGACGGACAGACGGACAGACGGACATCGCTAGAATGTCTTAAAATCGATCGGGCATCATGAATATATATACTTTATGGGGTCCCAGATCGATATTTCGATGAGTTACAAACAGAATGACAAACTTATATATACCCTCTATCACTAAGTGGAGGGTATAAAAATGTCCTTAATTTGCAAATTTCTCAAAATGCGTATCTTTAATTTTCCTATATTTTTTTGCACATATAGCCCAAAATGTACTTAACAACATATGCAAATCCCAAATTGGGGTGAAAAGCGGTTTGTTTATAAACGTGGTTACATGAAACGACTTATTGATTTTTGTTAATAATGCTTGTTTACAAATGAAAAACAATTTCTGCGCACTAACCGCGAATAATTTTTTTGTATGTATTTTGGATCGCTAAACTCAAAAATTTCATTAAAACGACATTTCGCGAATACATTTTTGTTTAATTAATTTTTTAGCGTTTTTTGGAGGTATTTTTACTATTTTGCTTATATCTTAAGTTCTGTTTATCTGATCTTCTCGCAATAAAAACCAAACTAAAGACAATCAAATTTCCAACAAATCCTACATTCATCATTTTTTCATCAGTTCATAGCTTTACGCACAAACAAATTTTTTAGCGTTATTTGAAGGTATTTTGACTATTTTTCTTATATCTTGAGTTACGTTTATCTGATCCTTCCGAAATAAGAACCAAATTAAAGACAATCAAATTTCCAACAAATCCTTTCATCATTTATCTGTTCAAAGCTTTCCGTTCAATAGGCAAACATATGACTAAAACAAGTTTTTTGATTAACAAATCATTTAAAAAAAAAGTTTAAGAAATAGAAATCTTTGAAATTAATTACATCTTTTTATTTATCTGCAAAGCCTGAACATTTAGAAATATAATAAAGTTGATTTGATGAAAATCTATAGGTTTACTCCGAAGTTATCACAAATTTTATGATTATACATGATAAAATACAAAAAAAAAATGATAATTTTTTACAATTTCTGTTTTTAAAATTTTTAAAAAATGAGCTTTGTTAATAAAAAATAGTTTTCCTTGTTTGCCTATTGCGTGTAAAGTTATGAACTGATACAAAAATAATGAATGAAGGATTTGTTGGAAATTTGATTGTCTTTAATTCGGTTCTTATCGCGAAAAGATCATATGAACGGAACTCAAGATATAAGAAAAATAGTCAAAATACCTCCAAATAACGCTAAAAAATTATTTGCGCGTAAAGCTATGAACTGATGAAAAAATGATGAATGTAGGATTTGTTGGAAATTTGATTATCTTTAGTTTGGATTTTATTGCAAGAACATCAGATAAACAGAACTTAAGATATAAGCAAAATAGTTAAAATACCTTAAAAAAACGCTAAAAAATTCATTTGACAAAAATGTATTCGCGAAATGTTGTTTTAATGAAATTTTTGAGTTTAGCGATCAAAAATACATATAAAAAAATTATTCGCAGTTAGTGCGCAGAAATTGTTTTTCATTTGTACACGAGAGTTATTAACAAAAATCAATAAGGCGTTTCATGAAACCGCGTTTACAATTAAACCGCTTATCACCCCAATTTGGGATTTGCATATGTTGTTCAGTACATTTTGGGATATATGTGCAAAAAAATAAAGGAAAATTAAAGATACGCATTTTGAGATAATTGCAAATCAAGGATATTTTTTTAATTTCAATATCCTTTTTGCTAAGCATCCTATCCTTTTTCAAAATTCTGTTTTAAGTACAGGAAATAACCATTATTTTGCGCTTTATTTCGTGATAATCGGATGATGCGTTCCAAAGATACGATCATTTAAACATTACGTATTTCTCATAAAATTGTGGCAAAATACCAACTTTGAACAGCGATAAAACCATTCACAATTTCGACTAAATAACAAAAACCGAAATTCAATAAAAATCAGAAGAATGGATATGTTAATTTTTGGATAAATTGAACCACCATCGGCTGATTGCCTATGCTATTTTAAATGGAACCAGTCTATATACGATTTTTATGATGTTAATAAACAATTTAAATGGTGTAATCGAATTCATAAGGGTTTTATATATTTTTTTGACAAAAAATTTGGGTTTTTAGTTTTTGCGGGAATTCCCGGGATCCCGGGAAATTCAAAAATGAATCCCGCTTTCCCGGGAAATGAAAAAGTCCGGGAAAAGAAAAACTCTAAATATTATACAAAAATAATTTTTTAATTATTTTAATAAAAAAACTTGTTTTTTTTTAAGACCTTATATAAAACAAAAATAATTTAAATAATGATAAAATTCTATTTTTTAAGTGCAATTTGAAGACCCTGCACAGTGTGCAGTGCACACAGAAAACAAATTTTCTAATTTCCAACTAAAATTTAGTTGCTCCAACAAAAATTCGGTTGATGCATTTGTACACTCAAAATATTTTGTAGGCAAAAACAAAAGAAAAACACACTTAAAACCAGTGAATAAACAATTGAAAACCATCCCAGTAATTATTCATTTGTTTTAAAAACATCAACATTTATTTTTTACTGTTGGCAAAATTTTCTAAAATAAATAACACTAAACATTAAAAAATTACGGTTTTTTCATTCTTTTTTACCAACAAATTCGAAAAAAATAACCTACGAAAACATTAAAAATTAATGATAGTTCTGTGGAATCGATTCTGTGGAATCGATCCCGCAATCAACTACATTCTGGCCAGACAGTCTACCCATCGTGCCAAAGCCACTTGATACAAATATGTTTTTAAATTTCTATAAATAATTTTTTGAATTTTTTTTCTATAAACAAATAACTGACTTGTGTAGGTAAAAACTAATGATATATCATTAAAAAATACCAACAATTTAAAAAAAAATTACTTACACAAATCAATAAAAATTTAAAGAATAATCAGTAGTTTTTACTTACAGAACAAAAATAAATGACTTTATAAATTAAATGTTAGTGAAAGTCTTTATTTTTTAGTGTGTTATTTTTGAAACAAAGGACTGATGTAGTCATTAATAAAAACTGAACATCAAACAAATGTTTTTTCTTTTAAAAACGACTAAACGGAAAACTTTTTAAATAAACTGCAAACAGTTAATGACATAATTTTTTGAGTGTATTAAGATTGTAACAACTAAATATCGGTAGTTACAACCAAATTTTGTTAATACAACTGTCTTTTAATTGAAACAACTAAAAAATTTGTCTGCCACATCGAAATGTAGTAGCAGCAACCGAAGTTTGAGTTGATACAACTGAAAGATTCAGTTGGAAATTTATTTTTCTCTGTGTGTAATTTTTAAACACGTTGGAGTGTAAAAAAGATTCGCACAGCCGGATTTTAAACTCTTACTTGTTTTTTTTATTTAAATTCGGTGTTCTAATTCTGCACATCACTGTTTATAAATTTAGTTTAAACGAATATGTGCATAATTTGCACATGCACAAAAAAATGCGTGCAGACATTAAAATTTTTTCATTAGCGTAAAAAAATGTGAAAAAAATTAACAAATACTTTATTTCTTTTTATAAAAAAAAATAAAACGTTTGTATGTTTGTTGAATTTTAATTTGTTAGAGATTGAATTTACAAGAATATACTTAATTTATGTATATTGCGACTAAACTAGATCTTAAGTTTGACTGCAACATAGTTAATGTAACAAAACCAATTCAAACGTTGCAAAATATAAAATACATATTTTAAGGATTAAAATATTTAACACTAAAAACACCAATGGGTTGATTGGACATTGCAACGCCATTTTTTTGTATGGCAAAACAAATTCTTTGAATTTTAAAAGTCTGGGTAAATTTTTATTCTCCTACGCCTAAAACAAATTTTAGGCCGTCACCCCGGCGAGTAAAGTTTTGGACTTTTGAAAATTAAAAAAAAATTAATTTTGAATCAAAACTTTCCATTTGAAATTAGGAAAATTTCAAATGAAATTGAGATTTTGTATTTGAAATTGAAAAAATTTCGAATAAAATTGAGAATATCTATTTGAAATTGAGAAAATTTCATATGAAATTGAAAATTTTTATTTGAAATTAAGAAAATTTCAAATGAAATTGAAAAAATTTCAAATGAAATTGAAAAAGTTTCAAATGATATTGAGAAATTTTCATATGAAATTGACATTTTACATTTGAAATTGAGATATTTACATATGAAATTGAGAATTGTACAATTGAAATTGAGAAAATTTTCAACTGAAATTGAGAATTTCCATTTGAAATTGCGAAAAATTTAAACAAAACTTACACTTTCCAGTTGAAATTGAAAAAATTTCAAATGAATTTGAGATATTTCCAATTGAAATTGAGAAAATTTCAAATGAAATTGAGAAAATTCCAAATGAAATTAAGAAAATTTCAAATGAAATTAAGAAAATTTCAAATTCTCTAAAATTTTTTATTTGAAAATTTCTTAAATTCATTTGAAATTTTTTTAATTTCATTTGAAATTTTCTCAATTTAATTTGAATTTTTCTCAATTTCATTTGAAATTTTCCCAATTTCAATTGAAAATATGTATCTCAATTTCTTTTGAAATTTTCTCAATTTCAAATGGAAAGTGTTAGTATTGTTTGAAGTAATCTCAATTTCAAATGGAAATTCTCAATTTCATTTGAAATTTTTCTCAATTTAAATTATTCTTTTCCCAATTTCATATGTAGATTTCTCAATTTCACATATAAAGTCTCAATTTCATATGAAATTTTCTCAATTTCATTTGAAATTTTCTCAATTTCATTTGAAATTTTCTCAATTTCATTTGAAATTTACTCAATTTCATATAAAATTTTCTAATGTTTTAAAATAGAAAGTCTCAATTTAAAATGAAGATTTCTCAATTTCAAATGAAAAATCTCATGTCATTGGAGACAAGGCCTTCTTTGTTCGCTTACGAAAAAGCTAACAAATAATAGCCCATTCCTAGCTCGCTTACGAAAAGTTGAAAAAGTAACTGCATTGTTTGTTTAGTTCCCAGCAAAACTTTGGTAATGGGTAGTGATTATATAACACATTACCAGGTAATGCATATAACTTATTTTTAGCATTATTTTATGATGTCTTACCAAACATTTGTTCCACAACGTATTATTTTCAAGTGAAAAATAATACATTACTAATAATTTGCTACGTAATGCATGATTATTGGAAAAAATGTATTTCATATTTGTTATTTCTAAACATTAAATCATGGATGACTTATATTTGGTTACATTATGTATTATTTGAAAGTTTGAAATAATGTATTATTTAAAATTGGATGCATAATGCATTACAATAACATAAAAAATAAATATTTTTTAAAAAAATGCATAAGTTTAAACTAGAGATGGGCTCACGACAGGAAATTTCTAACGACACACACTCACGAGCATATTTTATCTACTTACACACACTTACAATCACGTGAGTAAATTTAATACAAAATTACTTTTTCACTACTCGTAACACCTTATATACTTATTATCTTCTGGTATGCTATATTATTTCATTTCTCGTAACCTATAAAATATCATATATTTTACACCTTACTCGTATTCTTCGTTATAAATTTATGACTTATTTTATACCTTACTGGTATTCTTTGTGATAATGTGGATGCATTACTTTGAGTCTCACCGCCTGTTAAAATCATCAATGCTGCAATGTATAAAATAAGAGATCCTATGCCTTATTTTATACCTTATTTGGTAATCTAAGTTTTGCTGGGTTGCTCTTATTAAATGAGAGAAAATAAATTAAGAGTAAAATTGTTTTTTATATATTTTTATGAAACTTAACTGGTTTTTAAAATTCAGATTGCAAATCATTTACATCGTAAGTTAAAAGAAAGGCCTTTTTTTGGGGTATAAAGTAACACAGCGAGTAATTAGTACTCATTACCAGGTAATCCAATTGGGAATGGGTACTCATTACCTAGTTTTTGCTGGGACGTTAAAATGATCTGATGTGGCTCAAATTAAGTTTTAACGAAAGTTCGTCTCAAGCACTATAAATGGGTCGAGATAAAGAAATTTTGTGAAATTTTTATAAATTTCTTGAATGTCCGTTAATCACAAGGAGTGTTCCACAACGTCACCGCGTGTGCCCGCGGGTACCCAAACCAGCCCGAAAAGCGGGTCCGTACGGAAAAATTGGGTAAATGAGAAAGTTTTTGACAGAATAAATTTGTTTCTCATTTATGCTGTCTCGTCTGTGTACCCTTCAGTGTTGCCACCTCATGTGTAATTACACATTTCATGTGTAATTTTTTTTTTCATGTGTAGTCCATGTGTAATTGGCTGCATGTGTAATTCATGTGTAATTTAAAATGTTTACGTTTTTGAGTATTTTTCATAATTTATTTTAATTTATTTTACCCTCCATTATTGATGGAGTAATTCAGTTTGTGACACTTTGAAATTTCGATCTAGGACGACAAATATTCATGATTTTTCAAAAAATTCGGTTAAGAAATTATGAGCAAAATTGTGAATTTTAGATGCATTTCATACCGAATTCACATGTTAAAAAAACGCTTAACACGCTTTTTGGTGAGACACAAAATTATTTTACGAAGTATTTTTTTCACTTAAAAAATGTTTAAACTCCTCAAATAAAATATTCCCATACTCAAAAGAAAAAATCTTTCAAAAAATCTGTAAAATGGGCTTTCAGTTTAAAAAAGCAAACTTTTAGCAGTTTTTTTTTGCAGAAATTGATAGTTTAACAAAATTCTGTCATTCAGTTTTAAAAAATAACAAAATTTTTTAAGTAATTTTACTGATTCTGTTTGCTGAGTTTACAAAAATATTTTTGTGAACATTTTAGCTGATTATTTTGTAATTTTACAGAAATAGTTTTTTTTTATTTTTGTGGTATTTTAACGATTAAAAATTGCCAAAATTAAAAAAAATAGCAGATTATTTTTCTAGTTTTTTTTTTGATTTTTCATCAATCGTGCAGATTTTTCTGCTAACATCAGCAGGGTATTGTTAAAATTAGCAGATTTTTTAGCTGAAATCAATATATTTTTTCTGTTTATACAGATTTTCTTCTGATTTGACTAACAAGGGAACACTCAAAAAAAAATATTGTAAAACTAGCAAAAAAAATGGTTAAAATTAGCAAAAAAAACTGTAGTTTTGGACGTTGCAAAAATTTTGGTAATATAAGCAAAACCATTTTGCTAATCAAAAAATTAGGAAAAAAAATGGTAAAATTACAAGAATACCATTTTATTTTTGTAAAAAATCAACCTTGTAAAATTATCAAAAAATATGGTAAAATTACCAAAAAAAATTGTAAAATTAAAATAGATAAAAAAAATTGTAATTTGGTAAAAAAAACTGTTTTATTTAGTAATTTTTTTTTTCTCTGATTAGTAGTTGATTTAAAATTTGGTGAATATACTAAAAATTTTTTTGCCTGTTTTTGAGCACCACGTTCTTTAAATGTAGTAATAGCAGCATCAACTATAACTTCAGTTGTTGGATGGTCTCTTCGGCTTGATGGCATCTTCTTTAGCTTTCTTCTCAGCAGCTGTAGTTGTATTAACTGACTGGACTTCCAACAACATCAAAATCCAAAATGATTTTTTTTTTCACTTAAACACTTTAAACAAAAAATTAAAAGAACAACACTTCACTTTTTTTATTTTTTTTGCGTCATTTTTTTAGCTTAAGTAGAACAAATGAGAATTGCGTAGAAGTCTACACAAGAAATTTCTTACATTTTCACGTAAAATTTGTAAAAAATTAACAATTTTTTTTCGAATTTTTATTTTTTTTCACATGTATTTAAGAAAAAAATAAAAAAAAAAAACTTTTGGATATTAAAGATTAGATGTCTAAGTATGTGTTGAAATTTTAAAAAAATAATTTTTCAAAATTATCAACTTTTTATTAACAATTTAGGTGGCAAATTTTAAAAAATTTTCTTATAAAATTAGCAAAAAATATGGTAAAATTAGCAAAAAATATGTTAAAAATACAAAAAATTGTGTAGCCTATTTTTGAGCGCCCATGCAGTTGATGGATGGCTACTTTGCTATGGTGTTGGCAGCATCATCTTTTGCCTTCTTCTTGGCAGCTGGACTTTTAACACACTAGAACATTTTAAACAATTTTTATACCCTCCAACCACAGTATGGGGGTATACTCACTTTGTCATTCCGTGTGTAACATATCGAAATATCGGTCGGGGACCCCACAAAGTATATATAATATTGATCCATGATATAATCTAAGACATTCTAGCTATGTCCGTCCGTCCGTCCGTCCGTCTGTAGAAATAACGATGCAGTCCAAACCAAAAGAGCTAGACCCCTGAAATTGGGCAAGAATATCTCTTATGTTACTGGTAAGGGTAAGTTCGAAGATGGGCAAAATCGGACCAGGGGGAAAAAAGTTCCCCCTTGAAGAACTAAAATAACCCCTGAAAAATACAATATTTTTACGAGTTTTTTTTAATTTTTGCTCAACAAATGTATCATTTTTATGCCATATTATGTTCATAGACCTGCGCTTGGACCAAGGGGGTCAGGAAATTTGATTTTTTTCAGGCCGCCCCCCTTTGGGGGCGTGGTTATAGAAATTAATGAAAAATAACGATAAAAATGTATTATTTAAGCGTAAATATCATAAACAAATAATTTGTAAACATATATAGCGGTGGTAAAGTTGCCCCCACCGATTCCGCCGACCTCCCCCCCTCCGCAAAAAGACTAGACGCCCCTGCGATTTTTTTTTTTAATTTTATACGTGTTGGAGGGTATAAAAGATTCGGCACAGCCGAATTTAACACTCTTACTTGTTTTTTCTTAAAACTAAGAAAAAATAAAAAGTATTACCATTTCTTTAAGGAAAATACTTATATTATTGCTAAAATTATAGTAAAATAAAAAAAAAAAAACTAGCAAGAAAATATAGTAAAAGTACCAAAAAATTGTTGTATTTTACCAATAGTAAATTGCCAAAAAAAAACTGTAAGAGTTAAATTTTTACAATTTTTTTGGCTAAAGTTTGGTTGAAGTAAATTACAACACCTTTTACTAATATTTTGACTAATTTATTTTTTTGAGTGAAGTATCTCAACCCTTATGAACCGATTTGCCTGAAACTTAAAATATATATTAAAGAGACGATTTTAAGGTTGGGGTGTCTCGTCATATCGGCCATATCGGTGTTTAAAAATTTCGTTGTCCCCTTATGAAACCATGTGGACCTTCGGGAAAATTTTGATAACTTCCAAACTAACAGGAATATCATCAAGGGCAAAAATACGGGTCGACTTAAATTTAATAAAGATTATTTCTTATCCATATGGATATCGTAGGTCTATGTCTTCACAAAAGTACCCCCCAAAATTTACACATTTTCCTGAAAAAAATATTTAAAGAAGCCGAATTTTTACAAGGTTATGCCACCATTGGATAGGCATTAAAAAAACCTTTCTTCTCATATGAAAACATCATATAGTTTCTTAAAAAGAAATAGCTGAAAAATCCAAAAAACGATTTTTTCGCCATTTTTTGACCCATGTTTTGAACCCCTAAATTCCCGATATGGCCGATAAGCCGAGACACCCCAACCTTAGAATTGTCTCTTTGATATATATTTTAAGTTTCAGGCAAATCGGTTCATAAGGGTTGAGATACTTCCCTTGTAAGATAATCCAGACAGAAATTTCGCAAAAAACAATTAATCGCAGGTTTTTTTGAGCAGTAAAAACCAGACTTAGGCGGATTACTCAATGTCCAATTAGCTGCTAACTGTCAAATCGACAGACTTAATCCTTTCAACAAAAAACGTCATTAAAAAAAAAACGCATGTGTAATTCGTGATTTCATGTGTAATTTGCTATTTTGTTGGTGGCAACACTGGTACCCCTACACTCAAAAAAAACCTTGTCAAATTACTAGAAAAGGTTTCGTAATCCCATTTTGCCAATATTTGACAGTTTTCCTTGTTTTTTAACAAATAGTTTTAGATCGAAATTTACATTTGTTTTTTGTAATTTTACAGTTTTTCTTGTACAAATTTCCAAGATTTTTTGCAAAAAAAATCAAGTGTCACCCGCGGATCTTTATGGAATTGGTTTTATTTTATAAAGGAACACGTATTGCTTTTTAGCGGCCCAAATCCATATTTAGAGGTGAAAATGAGGGGGGAAGAAACGGTAATTTTTCAGGTTTTTGCGTTTATCTCCTATATTATAGAAAGAAACCTACACTAAAAAAAAAAAAGTGAACTAAAAACTGGGAAAATTAACTAAATTTTGAGAAAAAGAGGGAGTGATAAGGCTCCAAAGATTTTTTTCATTCGTTTTAGTTCATACTTTACTTAACAATAGGGAAAACAATTTTAACTAAAAAATAGAAAAATTCTGAGAAGTTTTAACTAAATTTTAAGAAGTTTTTACAAAATTTTTTTAACTAAATTCTAAGAAAATGTGTATGAGTTTTAAACTAAATTCTAAGAAGTTTTAACTAAATTCTAAGAAGTTTTAACTTAATTCTAAGAAAATAAATATGAGTTTTTAAAGAAAAAAAATTGTAAGAGTTTTTACCTTAATTTTAAGAAGTTTGGGATCTGACCCCCATGGGTCCAGACCTCATGACTCCAGACCCCATTGGGTTCGGACCCGATGGATCGTTAATGGTCGCCATAGATTTTGATTAAACATTTTTGTCCGTTTTGCTCTACCTTGCTTAATTTTTGAGATACGGGAATTTGGGGGCTGATAGGGTCTTAAGATTTCGCCATTTTGACCTTTTTTAAGCGATTTTTAACTAAATTCTAAGAAATTTAAACTAAATTTTAAGAAGTTTTAACTAAATTCTAAAAAAAAATACGAGTTTTCAACTAAATTCTAAGATTTTTTTAACCAAATTCTTAAGGAACAATTTTGTTGTTGCACAGTGTTATATGCATTTAAAAATAGTGCATTTTCTTATGGTTGGCACTGTATGTTCTATTTAAATGTAATAAACAGAACAAAAAATGGTTTTATAATGCATAATCAATTTGAAAAAGAAAAAAAAAATCAGGCTTAATATTTATTAGGTTAGTATAACATGCTGACAATGTGCAATTTATAGTTTAAACCAAACAACAAAAGTAAAACAAAAAAATATTGATGAGACAATATGAAATTGTTTAAATTCTCAGAATTATTATTAACATTTTGTACGAAAGTAAATAAAACTGTTTTAAACAAAAAGTATTTAAACTCATATTTATTTAATTTTTTAAATAATTAGCAATCACTACTTGTTGGTCTCTCAGCTGGTCGTCTAATTGTCCTTTGAAGACGTGACCTTAATAATTCACGCCGAAGACAATTACTTTCAGATTCGGCCGTTTTTATTAACTAGAAAAATAGAAAGAAAAAATATTAAATAATTTTTTTTTTTTTTTTGAATTTAATGTTTTTGATGTAGTTTTCAGAAATAACTGCATAAATTCAAAATCGTTTGGAGAGTCAAAATAATATTAAAATTTCCAATTGACTGTCAAACAAGTAAGAATGGTATTCGTCTGTGCCGAATAAAAAATACCCTCCAAATTTTTCTGTTTTTTTAAATTTTTCTGAATTTTTCTGACTTTTTTAATTGTTGGAATTTTTTGATATTCCTTTAAATTTTCTTTAGCTGTTGTTTTTTTTTTAGTTTTCCTGAATTATTCATATTTTTGTAAATTTTAGATAATTTTTCATTTTGATTTCCTGTTTATTTTTAGATTTTTAGAAGCTTTCTGATATTTTCAAAATTTTGTTAGAAAATCTCTGTCAAAAAATCTGCAAAACGATTTCGAAATTTAAATTGAAAAACTTTTATCAGATATTTTTGCTGATTTGAATATTTTAATGTATTTCTCTGTCATTCAGTTTTAGAAAATTCTCTGTCATTCAGTTTTAGAAAAGAACTAAAATTTTTTTGCAATTTTACTGATTCCGTTTGCTAAGTTTCCAAATATTTTTGTGCAGATTTCATCAGAGTTTTTATATCCTACACCAGGGTATAATTTTAAATTTTTGTACCAATTGTAAAAAAAAAAATACTTTTTCGACCCTCACGGTACCATTTTTTTTTTTAAATTCGGTTGTATCGAATCTTTTGTACCCTCCAAAATGCAAACAAATTAAAAAAATGTCATGGGCATTTGAACCATTTCTTAAAAATTTCACGAAAAATTTTTCAAGATCTGAGATTTCTTCTAATGTCTCAAAATCTGCAATTAATACATTGTTTCTTTTTCTGTATGAAAAAGTTTAGTTTTTTTCTATAGATAATTGATTGAGACTTTTATAGAAAATTCTGCGACTTTTTCTTTAATATAGGTAAGTAAGAATTTTAACAAGTGTCAAATTTAAAGATCTTTTCCATAAAAACAAGTTTTTTACATCTGGAAATTTTTCTAAAAAAATACTTTTTAATAGAAATTTCATTTGAAAACTACTAAACTTTTTTTAAAACAAGATCTAAAAACTAAAAAGAGTCTCATTTATGGAATTGATCGCTCTAGCATTAGTCCCCTTGTGAGTATTTTTTTAAGTAAAGCTAACAAGGGAAGTATCTCAATCCTTATGAACCGATTTGCCTGAAACTTAAAATATATAAAAATGAGACGATTTTAAGGTTGGGGTGTCTCGGCTTATCGGCCATGTCAGTGTTTAAAAATTTTGCTGTCCCCTTTTGAGAAAATGTGGACCTTCGGGAAAATTTCGATAACTCCCAAACTAACAGGGATATCGTCTAGAGAAAAAATACGTGTCGACTTAAATTTAATAAAGATTATTTATTATTCATATGGATATCGTTGGTCTATGTCTTCACTTCACTTAAATACCCCCCAAAAATTACGCATTTCCATGAAAAAAATATTTTACGAAACCAAATTTTTACAAGGTTATACCACCGTTGGATAGGCATTAAAAAACTTCCCTTGTAAGTACAATGTTTGGAATTCACACGAAAACAAATTTTAAAATCAATAAAAAACACAATATTTTTTAAAGTTGCGAAGTTTACGGGAAAAATTAGTGAAATTTGTTTTTACGATAATTAAAATTCGAAATATTGGTCCTAGGCCCACCTTCAAGTATACCGGTCGACTCAGAATCACTTTCTGAGACGATTTAGCGATGTCCATCTGTCTGTCCGTTAGTCCCCATACAAACCACTCTCCCGATATTCATACAAATCTCTCAAAATTTATAAAAATTGGTTATATTTGATTAAAAAATCTTAGTCCATTTTTGGACTTAGACCTAGTGTTTGGGGCCCGGGAATTCACGGGTCGGATTTCCCGGGAATTCCCGGGAAAATACTGACGGGAATTCCCGGGAATTTTTTTAATTTTTCCCGGGAAATCCGGGAATTTTATAAAATAAACCATTTTACATAAAAACGTTTATTTTAATTTAATTTTTAATATTTTTTTACACACAGGTATAATTACATTTGCAATTTTTTGTAGTTTTTCCTTTTGAAAGAACAGTGCAAATATATATTCATAGGAAAACTGACCAAGTTTAAAAAGTATGACAATATCATGATAAAATTTAAAAAGTCAAAAAATATACGTCGGTTAATGATAATTTTGCTAAAGGTGATATGATACTTGCTAGTTTCTGTGTTGGATTTTTTTAGGATTGATCGAATGAAACGACAAATGCGAGAAAGAACAAGAAATACAATAAAATAAAAACAAAACCAAAAAACAATATTGCAAGCTTTTATTTTCAAAATAACTCGCCCAAAATAGCTAAAAAACACCCAAAACAAATGTAAAACCGCTTCATTCGAGCAAAAACTGATAAAATTGGCAACACTGTTTTACATTTATTTTATTCTGGAAATGTCAATTTTAAGTTGAAAAGTTTTATATTTTTTTTGACAGTCACTGCAAAATTATCGATAACACACGTATATATGTTGACGTTTTAAGTTTTTTCATGATATTGTCATACTCTTTACACTTGGTCAGTTTTCCTATGAAAATATATTTGCACTGTTCTTCAAAATATAAAAAAGTATCATAACACCTTAAGACTGTCAAAAAAATATAAAAATTTTGAACATAGTTTTTGCTCGAATAACGCAGTTTTAAAGTTTTTTGCGATTTTTAGCTATTTTTTGCGATTTTTTGTGGGGAAAAAAGTTGCAAAATTTTTTTTTGTTTTGTTTTTATTGTATTTCAGGATTTTTAACTTTTATTTTTGATTTTTTATGTTTTAATTAATTGTCTATCTATATTAGGGTTGCCATCCGTCCTCTTTTCCCCGGACACCGTCCTCTTTTTTAGGGCGTCCGGGGCTGTCCTACTTCTTTTTTAGAAAGTGTCCGGGGTTGTCCTACTTTTTTCACTTTACCCGATAACATTTTTTTTATTACTTTTAAACTTTTGAATTATTTTCATTGCCATATTTTCGCTTATCAGCAGTAATGTCAACTTTTTGAGAACAAAACGCACAAAAATTAAAAAAAAACGCTTCAAATTAATTATATTTCGAGTAAAAATTCACTCTAGGTAGTGCGACAATAACTACGTTAGCATCAAATCTTATCAGCTGTTGTGTGTCTTAAAGTTTGGTCTCCGAAAAAAGATTTGTATATCAAAAATTTCCATTACAAATTTAAAAAAAAATAATAATTTTAAGAAAATTCCTTTGAATTTCCAAAAATTCCATTTGTATTTCAGAAATTTCCAATTGTATTTGAAAAGTTTCCAGTTGTATTTTAAAAATTTATAAATGCTTTTAAGAAAAATCTGTTTCAGAAATTTCCAATTAAATTTAAAAAATGTCCATTTATATTTCAAAAATGTCTAAATGCTTTTCAGAATATTCCAATTAAATATATTTCAAAAATTTCTATTTCTATTCAAAATCTTTCAAATGCTTTGCAGAAAATTTTGATATACTTACAAATAAAATTTTTTTAAAAGCATTTAGATAATTATATTTTGAGTAGGTTTTTTTTTCTAGCTCGAGGTCATTAAAACTATGATAATCTCATATAATAATTTTCAAGAAAAAATTTTTCTGTTTAAATTTATTTATGTTGGTCATTTTTTGCAAAACTTAATCGACACGTGTTTCGGGATTTGTCTAATCCCATTGTCAAGATTATTTAGCAAAAAATAAAAACCCTGTACTACAAGTAGCAAAGGGTCTTTAATGACAATCGTTTATGATCAAACTAAAATAAAAATACATATTCAACTCTATTTCCATTGGGAATTAGAAGACGAAAATTGTACCATCGTAGTAAGGTCACGATCATCATCCCGAAACACGTGTCGACAAAGTCTTGCAAAAAATTACCAACATAATAAATTTAAAACAAAAATAATTTTCTTGAAAATTATTATATGAGAATATCATAGTTTTAATTAGTCAAGGAAATAATGACATCGAGCTAGAAAAAAACCTACTCAAAATATAATATTTTAAAGGTCGAGTACAACAATTTTTATTTTTTAATAAAAATTAATCAGAATTTGAACATTTAGATAATTTTTAAATAAAAATGGACATTTCTGAAATACAATTGAATTATCTAAAATTCCAATTGAATTATTTAAATTCAAAAGTAATTTTCTTAAAATCATTGAGAAAATTTTGAAATGGAAATGTTTAAAATACAAATGGAATTTTCTGAAAACCATTTAGAAAATTTTGAATTACAAATAGAAAATTCTGATATACAATTAAAATTTTTGAATTATAATTGGACATTTTTTTAAATTAACCAAATATTTTTGAATTAAAAATGAATATTTCTCATATATAATTGGAAATATAGTTAAACATTTTTTAAAATTGAAAATTTTTGAAATATAATTGGTACTTTCTGAAATAAAATTGGAAGATTTTCTTTTATGTATTTTTGTGATTTTTTTAGTGGAAATGAAAATTGTTTCCTAAAAAAAATTAATTTTTTTTGCATATTGTGTCGCGCAGTTTACTTTTTTAAATTAATTTATTAAAAAAAATTGTCCTCTTTTTTGGGTCAAATGTCCTCCTTTTTTGAGGTTGGCGTCGTCTTTTTCTTAAAATGGAAATGGCAACCCTAATCTTCTATATAAATAAAAATCAATTGTCGTTCGTTGGTAACCGCATCAGTTGAGAACGGCTGGACCGATTTGGACAATTTTTTTTTTGAAATGTTCGTCATAGTCCAACTTAGGTTTTTACGTAAAGAAAAATTGACCACGCCCACTTTTACGCCCACTTTTTTTGATTTATCTAAAATCGGAAAACGGCTGTACGGATTTGGGTAGTCTTTTATTTAAATGTTCGTAGTAACCCAATTTAAGTTTTTACTGAAAGAAAAATCAACCACGCCCACTTTTTCAATTTATCTTAAATCTGAAAATGGCTGGACCGATTTGACTAACTTTGTTTTAAATGAATTTTCATAATATTCCAACTTCCAAGAAATTGACCACGCCCACTTCGGCTAATTTTTGTTGAAAATGTTCGTCATAATTCAACTAAGGTTTTTAGGGATAGTGAAATTTCCCATGCCCACTTTTTCTATGTATTGAAAGAACTATAACGGCTTGACCGATTTGGTTATAGTCCGCAAAAGATTTTTAAAGAAAGAAAAATTATCCACGCCTACTTTTACGCTCACTTTTCCCGATGTATATTGGGCATTCCAAGCCAAATCACTCACTTTTAGACCCGACCCCTTTCGATTTATTTTATTTTTGGATATGTTTTAGTCCTTATTAAATGCAACTTGGACACCAATTTTCAGCCTTTTATTCCAAGATGGTGTTGAGTAATAAATTTTTCAAAATGGCGATTTTCTCCAAAAAATTAAAAAATTGAAATTTTTAATTAATTTTGACCATTAAAAAATATAGATATTTTAAAAAAAGTTGGACAACGTTTTGTTGGTATTTAAATGTAGTTTTAGAAAAAAAATATGAAAAAATTATTCGAAGTAATTATCACTTATTTTCAGCGTTTGAAAGGCTACGTTAGCTACCCGTTTTTTTGCTTTTGCTTTTTATATCACTTCAAATAATTTCAATATTATAAGTTATAGCTTTGTTTACTTTTCTTTTTTGTGTTTGCTTAAACTACAACAACATAAAAAAAATAAAAACTCCAAACAGAGCAGTAGCGGAAAACAAATTTTATTGTTGTAGCCTACAAATATACTACAGTAGTATATTTGTAGGCTACAGTATTACTACAGTATTACTACAGTAGTATTACTACAGTATTACTACAGTAGTATTACTATAGTATTACTACAGTATCACATTGTAAACAAATGTTGCAATATAAAAACGTGATCATATTAAAAATTTCGTTAAGATGGTGTAAAATGAATACAACATCGAAAAAAGAATAATAATAATTTTAATAAAATTCTTTTAGTTTTGGTCAAAAAAAATATAGAAAAATTTTGAATTTTGTCGAATTTTTCGATATTTTCGAATATGTACGCGATTTTAATATTATCGGTCTAGACGCTCAGAAGTTATGAGAAAAACCGTGACATTAACATTGGGTTAGAGATGGGCGCTGGTCACGTGATTTGCGTGATTCACGTGAATCACGCGTGAGTGATTTTCATTTAAATCACGTGATTGTGAGTGAGTGTGAGCTGAAAAAAAATCTGAGTGAGTGAGTCATTTATTTTTTGCGTGAGTTTGCGTGATAAGATTTTTAGATTAGCCCAATTTTTTTATTTTTTGTAGTTTTTTTTTTGGTAAGAAAATTTTATTGCGTGAGTAGATTTTGCGTAACTCACGCGTGAGCGTGATTGAATCTGGCGTGAGTAAGATTTTTATTACTCACGTGAATAGTGAGTGAGCGTGAGTAAAACAAAAATTGCGTGAGTTATTCGATTATTTTTGCGTGAGCTTGAGTGAGTGTGAGTCAAAATCCACTCACGCACCCATCTCTACATTGGGTATTTCGAAAATTCACGTGTTGATAAATACACAAAACATGGTTTTAATTAGAGATGGGCGCGTTAGTGATTTTTGACTCACACTCACTCACGCCCACGACAGGAATTTTTGAATCACGCACACTCACTCACAAGCAAATTTTTTCTACTCACACTCACAATCACGTGAGTAAATTTAATACAACTCACACTCACGTGCACTCACTCAAGCTTCACTCACACTCTCGTTGACTCACACTCACGAAACTCTTATTCATACAAAAAAAATTTAAAAACTAAAATTTGAAAAATCTTTTAAAATTTTCAACAAAATTTAAAGTTCAGCGTAACTTAAAAAATCGACTCACGCAAAAATCTTACTCACGTACACTCCACTCACACGCGCGTGAGTAAAATTGAATTTAGTAACACTCAAGCGTGGTCACGCGTGAATCACGTTCTAATCTGCTCACATGAGCATCTCTACTTTTAATGACAAGGGAACACCACAACAATGTTTGCCAAAGTTTTTTTTTGAGAAGTTGGATTATAATTTTACATTAAAACAATCCAACCCTTCTTTATACACATTAAAATTTAACAGTTATGTTAAACAAGATAAGTGTGTGTGTTATAGTTTTATTAAATTTTCTCTTTGTAGGCTACAAAAACAATATTTGTAGGCTACCAAAAATAATTTGTAGGCTACAGGTAGGCTACCAAAAATAATTTGTAGGCTACAGGTAGGCTACCAAAAATAATTTGTAGGCTACTTGTAGGCTACACAATTCTAATGTTTTTGTTTTTTTGCTACTTATTCATTTTTAAAAACAATCGTAAGCTCTCGCTACAAAAACAGAAAAGTGCAAGTATTAGTAGTTATAGCAATTGAATGATTTACATATTGTTTGTTTTTAAAACTACACATATCGTCAATTTTGGTTGTTTTAGCTACTTTCTTCGTAGTAATTTAAACGCTGCTTATTTTTTGACGTTTAAAAATTAAAATCGACTTTTTGAAAAAATCCGAAACCTTCGATTTTTTTGTAAAAAACCATAAAAATTCTACTCTAAATTACGCAACTTTTAAGCCATAACTCGAAATGTGATCACAATTCTTTCTATTTTTTTTTTTAATTTTTAAAATTGCACCTTTAATGTTTTGGCTCTGATTTATTTTATATGGAGCTCCAAAAAAAAAAATGGTAGATACTGACCCTAACTTACCCTAAATATATTCATTTGGAGGTAAGTATACGTCTCACAAAAATTTAGGACGATCGGACATGGGTAAGGCGTTTAGCATGGTCCTTGAAGTTTAAAAAACGGATTACAAGGAAAAATATGAATTTTTTTCTGTTTTTGCAATTTTTTTGGTATTTTATGTTAAGTTTTAATTCAAGTGATTACAGAATTATGATGTGGAGTAAAATGCCTTTCTAATAAGGTACTAAAAACTAAAATCGGTTGAAAATCAGCCAAGTTATTACAACTTCCCCAGTCATCTAGCGTGTGCCATACCACTTGATTAAAAAATACGAGTCCCTTTTTTTAAATTTATTGAAATTTTCTACTGTAATAACATTTTTCATTATTCATGTTTCAGTGTAATATTTTTTTGGTTTTTCCAAATTTTAAAACAAAACAAAGAAAATTTTTTTTAAAATAGAGATTTCAAAAGGGTGTTGAAAATGCAGGCATTTTTAGCACTATATTAAAAAATGTTAGCAAAACACAATATGAAAAATTCTTGTAATCTAATTACATTTGAACTTGAATAATAAAAAAATGTTATTACAGTAGAAAATTTCAATGAATTTCCAAAATCGTATTATATTGCTTAATCAAGTGTTCTGCCATATGTTAGATGCCTGGGGAAGTTGTAATAACTTGGCTGATTTTCAACCGATTTCAGTCTTTGGTACCTTATTAGAGAGGCATTTTACTCCGTATTATAATTCTGTAACGACTTGAATTAAAACTTATACCAAAAAAATTGAGAAAACAGAAAAAAATTCATATTTTTCCTTGTAATCCGTGTTCTAAACTTCAAGGCCCATGTGGAACACCTTATCCATGTCCGATCGTTCTTAATTTTTGTGAGGCGTATTTTTGCCTCGAAATGAATATATCTAGGGTAAGTAAGGGTCAGTATCTACCAATTTAATTTTTTTGGAGCATCATATAAAATAAATCAGAGTCAAAAAATAAAAGGTGCAATTTTCAAAATTTGAAAAAAAAAATAGAACAAATTGCCATCACATCTCGAATTATGGCTTCAAAGTTGCGTAATTTATAGTAGAATTTTTAAACTTTTTAAAAAAAAAATAAACTTTTTTAAAAAAAAAAAAATATTTTTTTTCTAAAACTACATTTAAATACCAACAAAACGTTGTCCAACTTTTTTTAAGATATCTATATTTTTAACTGGTCAAAATTAATTGAAAATTTCAATTTTTTAATTTTTTTGAAAAAATCGCAATTTTGAAAAATTGATTACTCAACACCTTCTTGGAATAAAAGGCTGAAAATTGGTGTCCAAGTTGCATTTAATAAGTACTAAAACATATACAAAAATAAAATAAATCGAAAGGGGTCGGGTCTAAAAGTGAGTGATTTGGCCTGGAATGCCCCATATATTTTAAATCATGGAATGGCTGAAACAATTTGTGTAATTTTGTTTTTAATGTTCGTCATAGTCCACCTAAGGTTTTTCAGAAAGAACAATTTTCCAATTCTACGCCCACTTTTGAATTGAATAGATGGACCGAGTTGGTTAAATTTAAATAAGGTATTTTTATATATGGGGCAAAACGCGTCAACGGTCCACACCCAAAAACAAATGTTGTCCGATTCAAGTATAATTTTGGCAAAATATTAGGTTAATGATAGGTAGTATAAATTACAAATATAAAATTTTTTGATGAAATATTGGCAGAGTTACAGGGTTGGGAAGTTTTGATGTTTTTGAAAAGAATATATTTTGGTGAATTTTAATTAACACTTTGATGAAACAAAAATTATAATTTAAAAAACTAATTTTAAAGTATTTTTGATGGCCTTTAAAATGGCATTTGTGGTTTTTTTGAAAAAAATAAATTTGACCTTAAAATTCAAGGTCAAAATATTAAATTGTAATTATCTTATAAGGGTCGCACTTTTAAATTTTTTTCACTAAGCCCATTAGAAAGCTTGACATTTTTTTTAATTTCGGTTTTTTAAAAAAAATGGTATGTATGATACTTTATGAGAAATCAATTTTTTAGGAGTATATAACACTCAAATTGTACTGAAATCGCTTTAATCTGCATATAATAACAACAACAAAAATCAATGCTTAGATAAAGTGTGCGTTGTAAACACACACAACAAACGTTGCACACATAAAAAATAAAGAAATCAGTACAGTTTGGGTGTTATGTACTCGTAAGAAAATTGATTTCTTATAAAGTATCATACATACCATTTTTTTAAAAAAAACCGAAATTAAAAAAAATTTCAACCTTTCTAGTGGGCTTAGCGAAAAAAATCTAAAAGTGCGACCCTTATAAGATAATTACAATTTAATATTTTGACCTTGAGTTTTAAGGGCAAATTTATTTTTTTCAAAAAAAACACAAATGCCATTTTAAAGGCCGCCAAAAATACTTTAAAAGTCGTTTTTAAAATTATAATTTTTGTTTCATCAAAATGTTAATTAAAATTCACCAAAATATGTTCTTTTCAAAAACATCAAAACTTTCCAACCCTGTAACTCTGCCAATATTTCATCAAAAAATTTTATATTTGTAATTTAGAATACCTATCATTAACCTACTATTTTACTTAAATTATACTTAAATTGGACAACATTTGTTTTTTGGTGTGGACCTTTGACGCGTTTTGCCCCATATATCCTTTTTTTCGATATATATAAAACTTTCTTTATAATAAAAAAAAATAGAAGAATAAAATAATAATAAAAATCAAATGTAGTTCGGTGGTAATCGCATCAATTGAGAACTGACCGATTTGGATAATTTTTTTTTAAATGTTTGTCTTATTTTTTTTTTTAATGTTCGTCTTAGGGTTTTTCGGAAGACAAGCTAATCACACACATTTTTAAGCCTCCTTTTTTCAATATATCTAAAATCGGAGAACAGCTGGATCGATTTGACTAAACTTTGTTTTTACATGTTCTTCATAGTCCAACTTCCCAGTTGGCAACGTCCTCGAGCCATCCTCAGTGACGGAGCGATGACGTGTCAGAGTCACACCTGACATCCACAAGACATCTCTATGTACTGGGTTGAGGACAGTTTCATACAAATTTTCAAAATGTCCTCACTCAAAGTCAGCAGTGGTCAAGGCTGACCTTCTGGGGACATGTCACCTAAGACTTCTTTGGGGAAATGTCTGACATAGGTCATGCGAAAATACAAAAAAAATTTCGTATTTCCTTTAGTTTTTACTTTTATCCATTTTCCTTTATAAATAATCTTTCTCATATTTAGAAAAAACTTTTCGCCTTTTTTAGTCCCAACTGGATTTGAACCGGGAACCTCCAGTTTATTAGTCCCACACCTAACCACTTGTTCCAAACTTTATTTTTAAAATTGTTTGTCTATTTATTACTTTTATTCTACTTGTTAGATTTTGATTTTATTTTAATTAAGTCGATAATATTGCCATCTTTTTCTTGGAAATTAAAGAGTTGCCCAGATTTAAAATTCTAATTTAATATACTGCTATTCTGAAGACATTTCCTTTTAGACGTCTTAGAGGAATTGTCCACACTCTTAAAGCAAACATTCAGTGCTGACAATGTTAGGACATGTCATCAAGGATTGCCTATGATTTGTCAGAACCTGACGACATTTCCTCGAGGAATCACTGTGGAAATTTCCTCAGTGACACATTTTCCAACTGGGTTAGTTTTAACCGGAAATAAAAAATTTTCACGCCTATTTTTATTTCGATACATCTAAAATAGAAGAACGGCAGGCCAGATTTGGCTATTAGTAGTACCTGCTGACGTTCGTGATAGTACAACTAAGGTTTTTACAGAAAGAAAGATAGCCCACTTTCACTTTTTTCAATACATCTAAAATCGGAGAACGACTGGCCTGATTTATGATCATTCTTTTATGATCATTATAATCCAACTAACAAGGGAAGTATCTCAACCCTTATGAACCGATTTGCCTGAAACTTGAAATATATATCAAAGAGACAATTCTAAGGTTGGGGTGTCTCGGCTTATCGGCCATATCGGGGATTTAGGGGTTCAAAACATGGGTCAAAAAATGGCGAAAAAATCGTTTTTTGGATTTTTCAGCCATTTCTTTTTAAGAAACTATATGATGTTTTCATATGAGAATAAAGGTTTTTTTAATGCCTATCCAATGGTGGCATAACCTTGTAAAAATTCGACTTCTTTAAATATTTTTTTCAGGAAAATGTGTAAATTTTGGGGAGTACATATGTAAAGACATAGACCTACGATATCCATATGGATAAGAAATAATCTTTATTAAATTTAAGTCGACCCGTATTTTTGCCCTTGATGATATTCCTGTTAGTTCGGAAGTTATCAAAATTTTCCCGAAGGTTCAAATGGATTCATAAGGGGACAACGAAATTTTTAAACACCGATATGGCCGATAAGCCGAGACACCCCAACCTTAAAATCGTCTCTTAAGTATATATTTTAAGTTTCAGGCAAATCGGTTCATAAGGGTTGAGATACTTCCCTTGTAAGCACACAAAAAAAAAAAATATTAAAAAAATTGTGTACGTTTGTGGGATAATACAACCTTTAAAGTGTTATTGGATAAGTTACCTAAGTTTTTACTCTTAAAAACTTTTGTAATTTATCTAATAACACTTTATAGGTTGTAATCAAACCTAAAACTGGCACAATATTTTTATTATTTTTTTGTGTGAGGATTTTACTGAAATAATTATTGTCCTCCCCTACTTCAAAGCCAACATTTTTCAATATCCGTAATTTACAACACTTGAGAACGCCTGGACCGATTTGGCTAACTTTTTTGTTTTAAATGTTCGTTATAGTCCATGTAATTGTTTGGAAAGAAAAATTGTCCTAGCCCACTTTTTTCGATACATCTAAAATTTATTTTAACTCTAATTCGATCTATTAAAAAACAATATTTCTTAATAGATTTCACTTTAACCTGGTACAAATGATTTTAAATTCTTGGGTATTGTCAACATATGTACAAGTTTAACTTACCACACAAATTTTAATGCCCACTTTTCTATAAATATGTCGACTACTAATGAACGGACCGATCTTTTTTGTTAATTATAGATTTAATTAGGTTTTTAAGGAAATATAAATGAGAAAAGTGTCCCGGAAAATTGGAAAATTCGGGAAAACTATAAAGGTTTGCTTGAGCTCATGACAATAGCTCACGTTAAGAACGAAGTATATGTTCGTAATGATACTAAAGAAGTTTGAAATTTGTACAGTTCGCAAATCGAAGACATTGTAATTTTTTTTGTTCCAATACTTATTATAATTTGAAGATGATTATCTGCCTAATTGGGTCTTTACAACCACGCACACAAATTTTTCTAAGCCAAGAAATTCTTTACATTTTTGCAGGGCTATATATTTTAAGCGAGACAAAATACAGCACGGATCTTATATTTGGGCCAGCAACGCGGACCGGGCCAGCTAGTCTGTAATAAAACTGTTTTTAATAAAAAGTTTATCAAATTGTAATATTTTTTATTATTTATATTAATAATGAAAATTTCCCGCGATTCCCGGGAAATAAATTATTTTTTTCCCATTTCCCGGGAAATTGAAAAGTCCGGGAATTCCCAAACACTACTTAGACCCCATATAAAAATGTTGCCTGATATTCAGTAAAATCGGTATATTGGCAACAAAAATAAGCCAATTTCTCTCAAATTTTGTTTGTGTGTTTTATACACTAATTAAAGATCTAACGAAAAATAGATCCAATCAGTCCATGTTTGGGGGGTGGGGTTTTTCACAGAGGTGCACTTCGGTGTGGAACGCTATCTGCCTGCTATTCACTTGGGAATAGCAAGAAGCAATTCCTCTGCTGGATTTCCCAAGCAGCTCACTACTTCCGGTCATTTGGCCAAGTATCCCCTGGTAATGACGTTCAGACACCCGTCTGATGTCAGCTAGAGTGAGAAGGCGTACAGCTATGAGTAACCTGAATGGCATGCTAACACCGGTGCGTCTCAGGTAATTAGGTGGTAATCCAGACAACATTTTACCTCTGAAACTCAGCTGTATTTTTTTGCCTGCCTAGAGGTAGTTGGCAGCCCCAACACTAGGATCGGAGTGCAGTGGTCCAATCAGCCCTCACTTTTAAACTACTACGATTACAGAAACGTCAATAAATTTAAATAATGATCCCCCCTCGATGACGACTTATGGCTTTAAACAACGGTTTATGATTGGTACTTGGAACGTTAGGACTCTTTCGGAAACATCTCGAATCGAGCAAGTACGTAGGGTAATGGCTGCACATAGCTTGGATGTCTTAGGACTTAGTGAGGTACGATGGCTCAGCAACGGTTCCACTTTTTTACCTTCTGGCTATCGTTTCATTTATGCAGGTCACGAAACGCAAAAAAAAATGGAGTAGGAATATTACTTTCGCCAAAAGCTAGCTGCGCTTTATTGGAGTACAATGTTATCTCTGATGGTATTATCACTGCTAGGATAAACTCTAAGTTTCGCAAGATTTCCATTGTTCAATGCTACGCTCCAACAGAACCTGATGACGACAGTGTAAAAGATACTTTTTATGATCAACTAGATTCAGCTATTAGCAAGATTCCTACTGGGGATATAAAGGTTTTCATTGGGGACTTTAACGCGAAAGTTGGAAACAATAACAACAACCTGCAGTCCGTTATGGGTAGACATGGTCTGGGAACGGTGAGGAACAACAACGGCGACAGGCTGGTTGACTTTTGTGCTCGAAACCGATTATTTATCGGTGGTACGAAATTCCCCCACAAAGACATACACAAGTATAATGGGTGTGTCCTTCTGGCCGCACACACAACCAAATCGACCACGTCCTGATGAGTAAATTGTTTTTGGGATCCTTAATGGATGTCAAGACCCGTCGGCGAGCGGATATTGATAGTGACCACCGTTTACTCGTGACAACATTTCGTTTTAGACCTGCTGCAATTAAAACTAGGGATAGGCCCGACAAATTTAACACAACACGACTTCTTGATCGTAATATTACACATATGTATAACGAAAAGTTAAGGACAGCCTTGCTCGAAAACCAACATCAGAACACATGGGCAGACGTATCGTCTGTTTGCAAGGAAACTGCCAGATCGGTGCTTGGAACGCAAAACTGCAAGGTTAAGCCGTGGATCAGCGATGAATCTTGGATTGAGATCCAAAACCGTAAACGACTGCACAGCGATCTTATAAACGCTAAAACTCAAGCACAAAAAGAACAAGCAAGATCGCAATATCGACAGTCTTCTCGTCGAGTTCGAAAATTGGTACGCGCTGATCGTGAAAAATATTATAATAGCATTGCTGAACAGGCGGAACAAGCCGCAAATACAGGCAACTTGCGTGGTGTTTATTCGGCCATAAAACAACTGAGTGGAAATAATATTAGAGGTATCACGATTCTAAAAGCAGCCGATGGAACTGAATTAACATCACCCGAACAACAACTTGAGCGATGGCGCGATTTCTTTTCTTTGCAAGCTTCAACAAACCACAATGATCATCAGGAAGATGATACACTTTTTCTTACAACTCGTCGTAACCCAAGAAGGGACATATGTATCTACAGAGCCACCGTCATGCTCAGAAGTTGAAGATGCTTTAAATAGGATGAAAAACAACAAAGCATCTGGCACGGACAACATTCCTGCTGAACTTTTAAAATATGGAGCTAGCTCTTTAGCGCAGTTTCTCACTCCTATCATACAACAAGCATGGGCATCGAACTATATACCAGATGAATGGAAGGAAGGTATAGTGGTCACACTACCCAAGAAAGAGGATTTAACGCAATGCAAAAATTGGCGCGGTATAACCATTCTAAACGCCATTGGTAAAGAAATGGCAACCCTCATTCTTCATAGAATCTCCCCTATCGTGGATCAGATATTGCGTGGTGAGCAGGCTGGTTTTAGACAAGGTCGATCGTGTGCTGACCACATTAATACCTTGCGCATTATAATTGAACAGTCCGCTGAGTATAACACCCCTCTTTATTTACTTTTTGTCGATTTTGAACGTGCATTCGACACTATATCCCGAAACTCAATGTGGTCTGCATTAACCTACAAGGGAATTCCTGATAAAATAGTAAACATGATACGTGAGCTATATAGGGACGCTCAATGTAGGGTACGTTTCAATGGAAATGAGAGTCGGTCATTTGTTCCAGGCACAGGTGTGCGTCAAGGCTATGTCCTGTCTCCAACGTTGTTTTTGCAACTGCTCGATTGCGTATTGGAACAAACCAACGGAGATGCACCATTCGGTATTCGTTGGACATTGTCTGATTTTCTATATGACATAGACTATGCCGATGACATATGTCTAATGGCCCATCGTTTCTCGGATATAGAAGCTAAACTTACAAGTCTGTCTGAAAACGCCAAAAAAGTTGGTTTAAAAATTAACATAAGTAAAACCAAGCTTATGCGCATAGGTACGGATATCGTTACCCCATTAATAATAAATGACCAACGTATTGAAGATGTATATGCTTTTTGTTATCTTGGTAGCAAGATAACTAAGGATGGTGGTTCAAATGCTGACGTTACCGATCGCATTAATAAAGCTCGAGTAGCCTTCTTCTCCTTATCTAAAATTTGGCGAAGAAATAATATTTCTCGGAAAACCAAAATCCGCATTTTTAACTACAGTGTGAAGTCAGTATCACTTTACGGCTGCACCACATGGAGCTTAACGCAAGCTACCACTAGAAAAATTCAAACTTTCATCAACAAATGTCTAAGACAGATCTTTAACATCCACTGGCCAGATCGTATTTCAAATGAAGCTCTGCTCCAAAGAGCAAACTCCTTGCCAGTACACATTGATATTCGTAAACGGAAGTGGACGTGGATAGGCCACATATTGCGAAGACCACAAACAGAAATTGAGAGAACAGCCCTCGACTGGAACCCCCAAGGACAACGACGCCAAGGTAGGCCCCGTAACACCTGGATTCGTTGCCTTAAACTAGAATGCTTACTTGCTCGAGTATCCTGGAATCAAACAAAAACAATTGCCAGAGATAGAATCAGATGGAGAGAATTTGTTGACGCCCTATGTTCACACTGAACTTTATTTAAGTATTTATGGTGTTCAGAAATGTAATTCTATTTATATTTAGATAAATAAAGGACATAAGTATATATATAGTCCATGTTTGGACTTGGGAACAATTTTCCGAAAAACCTGGTGTAGGGTATCATATGTTCGGTCATGCCTATAATTTTCTAACTTGTTCATTTAAAACCTTTTTAACGTTTAACGGCATATCGTCAAAAAGGTTCGTAAAATACACAGAAAAAAATATGGAGGAATCAAATTTGAGTAATCACTTGTTTAAATTTAAAAACAAAAATTGAGTAATTTTTTAATTGACGCAATTAAAACTTTACTTAAAAATTTTAAAAACCATTTAAGTAAAAAATTTAATAAAAATTTAATAGTTTTTTTTAACTTTTTTAAACTCTCATAGTTTTTTGAATTCTCGTTTAGTTTATAGTTTTTTGTGTATGTATATGCAAGTTTGTAATCGTCTTTAAAAAATTTTCCTATGTTTTTTAGACATAAATATGTTTGGTAAAGTTTGAAAAAACAAGTTTTTTGTTTTTTTTTGTAAAAAAATTTAAAACTTTTTTTAACTTTAAAAAAAATAAATAGATAAATTTTGAGTAAATTTTTAATTGTTACTCAATTTTTTTTTCAAACATTTAATAAATTTTTATTAAAAATTTACTCAATACTATTAAATCGTTTACTGGTGCAAAATTGAGTAATTTTTTACTCAATAGTATTAAAAATTTACTCAAATATTTTTTTTATTTTTTTTCAGTGTACTTATATCAAACTATTGGATGAAAAACTATGGGATTGCAAAACCCCGTATTTTTTTTTTAACTCAAAAAATTTTTCTTACAGGGATATTTAGGACGGATTTGCATCACTAATTTAGATTTTTCAGAGTATACCTGTTGTATAGTATGATTAATTCTAAAAACATTTCAAAATAATAACCATAGAAATTTTCCAGAAACCATTTTAACATGATAATGTGCTTAGGATGGTGTCTAATTTTAAAAATGATGCAGGACGCCACCTCAGCTTGACTATCTATATAAGCTACCGACTAACAAAAAAGAAAATAAGAGTTACTGGTTTCATTTTCTTAACACCAAAAAGTTTTGTAACTTCGATTCGTAACTTGGTTTTTTTCACCAAATTTTTTTTCATCAACTTTTTTTTGTTTTCATCAATTTTTTTTCCATCAAATTTTTTCTATAAATTTTTTTTTCATCAATTTTTTTTTGCACCAAATTGTTTATTTTATCAAATTAGTTTTTATTTTATTAAATTTTTTTTTCATCAAATTTTTTTTTATAATTTTTTTCATAATTTTATAATCTTTTTATTTCATAATTTTTTTTTTTGCATCAATTTTTTTTTTTTTTTTTCATTAAATTTTGTTGTTTTCATAATTTTTTTTTAATCATTTTTTTTTTCACCAATATTTTTTTTTTCTCAATTTTTTTTTTCATAAATTTTTTTTATATCAAAAATTTTTTTTTCATTAGAATTTTTTCTTTATAAAAAAAATTTTTTTTATCAAAAATATTTTTTCTTCAAATATTTTTTAATCATAATTTAGTTTTTCGTGAATATTTTTTTTCCATTTTTTTTTTTTTACCAAAAAAATGTTCCATTCGTTTAACATATATATTAGAGTGTCCCTTATTTTGGAAATGTTGGAAATCTTGAGACGGTACCCGCTCATTTTTTTCCTTTTGACTTAAAAATAACTCAGGAAAAATTTTACGCCCCTAGGACCACGCCTTCCCTACGCGACGGGGCCTTAAAGAGCGGGGCCTTAAAAATCATTTTTCCATACAAACCAAAAAATTTTTTTTTTGATTTTTAATTTTTTTGTTATTATTTATTATATTACTTGGTTTGCTTATTCAGGACAAAAAATTTGATATTGGTGGGATAAGTCTTTCAGCGCAAAAAAATTTTTCGCAAAAAAAAATTTTGAGCCGCCGGGGTCCTACAGTAAAAAATTTTTAAAAAATATTTTTTTTTAGTTTTGACCAGCAACGGGTTTAGCTGCTATGTTGCTTTAAATGATATATATTCATAAAAAAATATTTTTTGTATCTGTGACATCTTTATCGTGTTCTAAAAAAGGGTAAAAAATGCATTGTTGATTTATTTCGATACACGATAAAGATGTCACAAATATGAAAAATATTTTTTTTGGAATATATATCATTAAAAACAACATAACAACTAAAACCGTTACTTTTCAAAACTAAAAAAAAATATTTTTTAAAAATTTTTTACCGTAGGATCCCTACGGCTCAAAATTTTTTTTTCGAAAAAGATAAAGATGTCACAGATATGAATAATTTTTTTTTTGGAATATATATCATTTAAAGCAACATAGCAGCTAAAACCGTTGCTGGTCAAAACTAAAAAAAAATATTTTTTAAAAAATTTTTTACTGTAGGACCCCGGCGGCTCAAATTTTTTTTTTTGCTAAAAATTTTTTAGCGCTGAAAGACTTATCCCACCAAAATCAAATTTTTTGTCGTGAATAAGCAAACCAAGTAATATAATAAATAATAACAAAAAAATTAAAAATCAAAAAAAAATTTTTTTGGTTTGTATGGAAAAATGATTTTTAAGGCCCCGCTCTTTAAGGCCCCGTCGCGTAGGGAAGGCGTGGTCCTAGGGGCGTAAAATTTTTCCTGAGTTATTTTTAAGTCAAAAGGAAAAAAATGAGCGGGTACCGTCTCAACATTTCGAACATTTCCAAAATAAGGGACACTCTAATATATATGTACATTAAGGGTGTTCTTAACAGTAAGGGAAAAATTTAAAATGTTTTAATTGATTGGCACTGGGCAAATTATTGTTCCTTTATACTAAAAACTTAAAAAAATAAAATTTGGAGTTAATCCGATAACTTTAAGTGGACGCGGAAACGACCTGAAGTTTGAAAAACGAATTACAAGGGGAAAAAATTACTTTTTACCCATTTTCTCAATTTTCTCGACATTTTAAGTTAACTTTGTATTCAAATGGTTACTGAATTGTGATGTGGAGTACATTACCTTTGTAATAAGGCAATAAAAACTAAAATCGGTTAAAAATCAGCCAAGTTATTACAACTGCCCCAGGCAACTAGAGTGTGGCAGACCACTTGATCAAAGATTTCGAGTTCCATTTTTGAAATTGATTGAAATTATCTACTATAGCAACATTTTTTTATTCTTTAAGTCCCAATGTACTAAGGTGATAAGCATTTTTCATATTGTGTTATGCTAACTTGTTTTAAATAAATGGTAAAAAGGTCTTAATTTTTCAACCCTGTTTTCAAATCTCCAATTTCGAATTTTAATTTTTTTTGGCAAATAAAATTTAAAAAATTGACAATTGGACTATAGGATTTTGTTAAGGACATATAAGGGAATAAAAACTACAAAAATTGTAGACATTCCTTTTTTCATTCGGCTAGTTCAGCGATTTTATTTCGGCGGATTTCGAGATAATAGTGATTTTGGTAACTTTTTTAGCTTTTAGTTAATTTTTTTATTATTTTTTAACAAACCTCATATGTTTTCTACCGAATTATTGCAGCATAATATAGAATACTTCAATTCCTTTAATAAGAGCGAAATTGAGCCATGAAAAATTGACCCTATTAAAGGTCAAAGGTCAAATTTTGGAAGAATTTAAATTTTTAAAGATTAACAATTTTTTTGTGCGGATATTAATGAAACTCCTTGATGTTGTTTTAATATGATTAAACGTAAATGTTTTTTTATTAAAATTCAGAAAATTAACCCTTAAGTGCTATTGGGGTCTATAGTTTTTTTTATTTAATGGAGAAAATATAAGTATATTATTTCATAGGGTCATATAGACCCCAACATCACTTAAGGGTTAATGTTCTGAATTTTAATAATAAACTATTAATTTATAGACATATTAAAATAACATCAATCAGTTTCATTAATATCCACTCGAAAAATCTGTTAATCTTTAAAAATTAAAATTCTTCTAAAATTTGACCTTTGACCTTTAATTGGGTAAATTTTTCATGTCTCAATTTCGCTATTATTAAAGGAATTGAAGTATTCTATATTATGCTGCAATAATTCGGTAGAAAATATATGAGGTTTGTTAAAAAATAATAAAAAAATTAACTAAAAGCTAAAAAAGTTACCAAAATCACTATTATCTCGAAATCCGCCGAAATAAAATCGCTGAACTAGCCGAATGAAAAAAGGAATGTCTACAATTTTTGTAGTTTTTATTCCCTTATATGTGCTTAACAAAATCCTATAGTCCAATGGTCAATTTTTTAAATTTTATTTGCCAAAAAAAATAAAAACTTGAAATTGGAGATTTGAAAACAGGGTTGGAAAATTAAGACCTTATTACCATTTATTTAAAACAAGTTAGCATAACACAATATGAAAAACGCTTATCACCTTAGTACATTGGGACTTAAAGAATAAAAAAATGTTGCTATAGTAGATAATTTCAATCAATTTCAAAAATGGAACTCGAAATCTTTGATCAAGGGGTCTGCCACACGCTAGTTGCCTGGGGCAGTTGTAATAACTTGGCTGATTTTTAACCGATTTTAGTTTTTATTGCCTTATTACAAAGGTAATGTACTCCACATCACAATTCTGTAACCATTTGAATTCAAAGTTAACTTAAAATGTCGAAAAAATTGAGAAAATGAGTAAAAAGTCTTTTCGTCCCCTTGTAATTCGTTTTTCAAACTTCAGGTCGTTTCCGCGTCCACTTAAAGTTATCGGATTAACTCCAAATTTTTTATTATTTAGTTTTTAGTACATAGGAACAAAATTCTGCCCAGTGCAACACAAAAATCCGAAATAAAAAAATAAGAACACCCTTAATGTACATATGTATGTACAAAAAACAAGTGAAAGTAAAGTTCTTTTTTTATACTCTTCAAAATGTAAAAAACACTTTTTTGCCCTTAAGTAATACACTCAATTACTAAATTTACAGATTTTTTGGTTTGGACTACACCATGGCTTAGAAATGGATCAATAATATATAATTTTAAGTCCTAAGCAAAACATTATCATGATTTAATGTTTTGGGCAAGAGTACAAAATTCGCAGGCATATTTTTGATAGTTAAAGTCCCAGATTCTGAAATAATTTTCCAATAGAAAAAATATCAGATTTGAGACATGTTTCATCCAGAAAGTTTTTTAAAGACATTTACTTAAAGAGCTAAAACACCTCAATTCAACCGAGGAGTTGACCGCACCCCCTCCAAATTAAATGAAATTAAGTACTGGGGTTTACTTTAAGAAAAAGAGATTTTACCAATTTTTCAGGCTTCTGGTGATTCGAGTATTCGAGATATGAGGTCTTGAAAATTAACAAAATCGTATATATTTGACAAAAGTGTTCCGAGATAAATAAAGATAACTCGAAAAGTAAAAACACTATAGGTCTCAGTCAGGTTGCAAATAATAGGTAATGAGACAGCCTTTAAAATGGCATTCCCCAAGATTTTTTTTGAAAAAGGTCAAAGGTCATTGATTTTAACCTTCATTTTTGGAGAGCTATATCTCAAAAAACGATATTTTTAAAATTTTGGAAAAAATATATGTTGTTAAGAATCACCTATACTACTTAAGTTTAAATTTTTAGGATGGAGTCTTCATTGGAACTTTTTATATTAATAGAAACATTGTGACAGGAAAGAAAAAGCGGTGTAATTTCCCTTAGAAAAAAAAAATATTTTTTTTGTCTTTGAAATTCTGGTACCAAAATTCGTTTTTCTGAATGTTTTTGACGTGGTGAGTCCAAATATGACCTGTGAACTGGTCTATCGTTATTACTTTTCAAGATATATGCACCTAAATGTTCAAAAAAACACAGCAATAGCATTTGAGCAATTTTTACACATTTATGTGCTGATATCTTGAAAAGTAATAGCGATAGACCAGTTCAAAGGTCATATTTGAACTCAGCACGTCAAAAACATTCAGAAAAACGAATTTTGGTACCAGAATTTCAAAGACAAAAAAAAGATTTTTTTTTTCTAAGGGAAATTACACCGCTTTTTCTTTCCTGTCACAATGTTTCTATTAATATAAAAAGTTCCAATGAAGTCTCCATCCTGAAAATTTAAACTCAAGTAGCATAGGTGATTCTTAACAACATATATTTTTTCCAAAATTTTAAAAATATTGTTTTTTGAGATATAGCTCTCCAAAAATTAAGGTTAAAACCAATAACCTTTGACCTTTTTCAAAAAAAATCTTGGGGAATGCCATTTTGAAGGCTGTCTTATTACCTATTATCTGCAACCTGACTGAGACCTGTATTGTTATTACTTTTTGAGTTATATTTATTTATCTCAAAACACTTTTGTCAAATATTTACGATTTTGCCAATTTTCAAGACCCCATATCTCGGGAAGAAAAACTACCAGGAGTCCAAAATTTTGGCACTATGATTTTTTTGTAAGGGCCCAACTATATTCCAAGTTTCATCAAATTCGATAGGGGTAAGGTCAAAAATACTACTTTTTTCGGTTGAATTGAGGTGTTTTAACTCTAAAGAAAATTTCCCAGCAAAAAATAATCGAAATTGTGAAAGCAGTTCATAATTTTTCTGGCATACACAAGCGCTTCGTCTTCAGCACGTAGATATTTCTGCCTTACAGTAGTGCATACTAGATGCACTACTGTAAGGCAGAGATAGAAATATAAATTTTGCTATAAATTACGAATATAAACAGACATTTTTAAATACATTCGCTTACAGTAGTGCATCTAGTATGCACTACCGTAAGGCAGAGCGAAAAAACTATAAATTATACGACGACTTACGAGCATCAAACAACAAAACGAAAATTTGGATGACGCAATTGCGCTTTAATAAAAAAATATATTTTCAATTCAGTTGATGTTCTGTTTTTTTGTGAACGGACGTGTACGCATGTGCAAAAGTGAAAACCAAAGTTTCGACTAAACACTATTCAGACACAAAAACTGTAGTATTATTTGTGTGCTTACGAGGAGCACTTTCTTCATACAAACTTTTCAGGCATGCAAACTTTAGTGAAAGTACTACATTATTTTTGTGCTTTATTGGAGCAATGATTTCTGAGCATCCAATATGCTTGCTAAAATGCACCTAGTAAGCTTCCAAGAAGGTATGATTTAATTACATTTTTATTGCTCTGAAATAAGCGCTCGGATGAAATGCTCTAAAGTGGGACATTGCGACCAAATATCATGCCATACGTAAGCAGGTTTGTAAGGGAATGTCAACTCAACATTCCCTTACAAACCTGCTTACGGCGAAGCAGTAGTTTTTGGTGGGTTATTTATTTATAAGATTCTGTGACATTTTTTCTATAGAAAAATTCAGAGATGTTGAGGTGTTTTGCCCATAGAAAAGCTTTTAGTATTTGTGAAACTCTTGCTAAAGAAAGATTTCATTTAGAACAATTTTTCCTACAGAAAAAGTGTGAGATTTCGAAAGGTTCTTTCTACACCAAAACACTTTTCTATAGAGATCAATCTATACTGAAACACTTTTCTACAGAGATCTACCTGATTTCTAGGTTATGAGAAATCTTTTCTAAAGAAAATGTTTAATTTTCTGATACATTTTTTCATTAGAAAAAGTATAAGATCCTGAAACATTTTCTAAAATATTTTTCCTTTAGAAATATATTCAGATTCTAAGACATTTTTCTTATACAAAAATAATCAGATTTTGAGGCATTTTTCCAATAGAAAAAGTTTCAGATCCGAGACTTTTTCAAAAATCTCAGATTCTGAGACAGTTTTTCTGTAGAAAAAGTCTCAGATTCTGAGGCATTTTTTAAAAAGAAAAAATCTCAGATTCTAAGAAATTTTTTCTGTAGAAAAAGTATCTTATGCCTAGACATTTTTCACATAAGAGGTATTCAGAGTCTTGCTGCCAGCCCTGGAATTGTAGCAAAAGAGTACTTCTTTCAAAAAATACAGGTAATTTCAAAAAGGGCTCTTTTATCACCAGTACTAGGTCTGGCAAGTAGGACACTGAATACCACTGATAAAAAGTTGAAATCCAAGTAATACGTTTTCAGGCCTAAAGATATTTCTCATTATAAAAATTGTTCAGGAAACCAAACAGAGAACTCAATTTTTTATTTAAAACCTTAAAATACTTACACTTTCGGTTAACGCAGATCTCTCAAAAACTTCTGGATCCATATCACCAACAAATGACTCAGCTAATGACGATGTAATTGAATCAGTCTGAGCTCTTGATGCTCCAGCATGCTCTGTATACTCTGGTGGTTCCTCTGAGTCATCTTCAAAATCATCTACTGTTTGTTCTTCTTCGGTAACTTCTACCTCTTCTGACGTTTGTTTAACATGACTACGATTAATGGATCTTTTCAGTTTAAGGTTTTCTTTTTTCATCGTACTCATTTCGTCCTGTAAACGTTGATTGTCCATTTCCAAAAAATCCACCTGCATGAACAAATATAAATACTGATTATGATCTTGCTTCGTAATTAATAAAATACTTACACTTTCCAGTTCAAATTCAAGTTCATCAATGATATCATATGCTTCATCCAAAGCTGTTTGTAATCTAGTAACCTCGGACTCTAAATGTTCCATTGAAGATTTTTGCATATTTTCCGAACGTCTTTTTTCCGCCATCACATCTTGTTCTGTTAAATATAACAACGAAAAAATATTGTCGAAATTACTACAGATTTTTAATTGAAACTCTGAAAATTTATTTGTTATTAAAAGTCAATATTGTTATTTTTATTCGTCTTTTTTTATTCGATTCTATACCTCGAGCCTCGAGCTTGTCTATTAATTAATATAGAAATGTTATTATAATATGAATGGGGGTTCTATTTTATAGAAAAATTTTTCCTTACAGGGAAATTCAGGACGGATTTGCCTCATTATTTAGATTGTTTAACTATGTCTCTTGTATAGTAATATTAGTTCTATAGAAACATTTCCAAGAATTAAAAATTTATTACTATCGAAAAGATTTCTTAAAAAAATTTTTGAAATTTAAAAAAAATAATATAAAAAAGTCTCAGGTTCTAAAGCATTATTCTGATAGTAAAAGTCCCTAATTCTGAAATAATTTTCCAATAGAAAAAGTATCAGATTTGAGACATGTTTCATCTAGAAAGTTTTCTAAGACATTTGCTTACAGAAAAATTTTTAGATTCCGTTACATTTTCCCAATACAAAAATTCAAAAGGTTCTGAGGTATTTTTACACATAGAAAGGCTTTTAGCATTTGTGGAATTCTTGCCTATCAAATACTATCAGATTCCGATACAATTTCATGTGGAAAAATTCTAATTGTCAGATACTGAGTCATTTTATATTTAGAAAAATTTGTCGTATAGAAAAATTTTTAAATTTAAAGGCATCATTCTCATAGAAAACTTCTCAGCTTCTGAGGTTTTTTTCCTATTGAAAAATTCGAACAATCAAAAAACTTTTTCCTTTGAAAAAAACTCGGATTCTGAAATATTTTTTCTACAGAAAAAGTCTGAGATTCCAAAACGTTCTTTCTATAGCAAAACACTTTTCTATATAGATCTATTCTGAATCACTTATCTATAGAGATCTACTTGAGATTAGCAACATTTTCTACTTTAATGCTTTTTAACAATTTTTAGCAACTTCCTGATTTCTAAAACATTTTCCTGTAGAAAAAATTCTTAGATTTTAAGACGTTTTTTATATAGAAAAAGTATCAGATTTCGAGACATCAGATCAGATTTCAGTATCAGATTTTGAGACATTTTTCCCATAGAAAATTTTTCAGATTCCGAGACATTTTTCATAAAGTAAAAGTCTCAGATTCTGAGACATTTTTCCTTTTATGTCTCATCCTTTAGATTCTGAAATATTTTTGAAAAAGAAAAAGTCTCAGGTTCTGAGACTCAGAACCTGAGACTTTTACTTTATGTAAAATGTCTCGAAAATATCGAGCGAAATTTTCATTTGGGGCCTAAGTGCAAAAATGGTCCAAATATAATCAGACTTGATTAGGTTATTAAAGTACGCGTTGAACACACAAAAACAAAATTTTAATTAAATATTTTCTATGTTCGTGAAATTTGAGAGATTTATGTGAATATCGGGAAGGTGGTTTGTATGGGGGCTATAAGAAGATCTGGTCCGATTCCTTTGAAATCCGGAATGGTGATTTGTGAATATAAAATACGTTTACTTGTCGAACGGATATCTTTTATAATACGGGTATTTGAGTCATTTGATGCAAAATTAAAGAGGACCTTTGTATGGGGGCTAGGTCTAAACATGGACCGAATTTTTCCAATTTCAATAGGAGTGATATGGCTCAAAAGATTTTTTTATACCCTCCAACCACAGTATGGGGGTATACTCACTTTGTCATTCCGTTTGTAACGCATAAAAATATCGGTCGGGGACCCCATAAAGTATATATATTATTTATCTATGATCGATTCTAAGTCATTCTATGAATGTCCGTCCGTCCGTCCGTCTGTATAAAACACGATTCAGTTCAAAATAAAAGAGCTAGACTCCTGAAAATTGAAACGAATGTGTCTCATGGTCATAGGCCGGTCAAGTTCGGAAATGGGTCAAATCGGATCAGGGAAAAAAGTTCTCCTTTTAAAAACTCAAAGACGTTTCAAAAAACGCAATTTTTACAGCTTTTTTGAATTTTTGTTAAACAAATGAAACCTTTTTATGTCAGTAGGTGTTTAAAGTCCCGCACTGGCCCGCCCTCTTTTGTGGGCGTAGATTTAAAAAAATCATAAAAATTATGAGTAATGGTATTACTAAAGTTCAAAGAACATAATAAATAAACATTTATCGAGATGGGAAAGGTATTCCCAACCACCCCAACAGAGCCCCCCTCCCCAAAAAACGCCTTTGAATTTTGTTTTATATATTTTAACATGTTTTGGGGTACCAAAGATTCGGCACAGCCGAATTTAACACTCTCACTTGTTTTTATTTGGTTTAGTTCATATTTTTCCAAAAATAAGGAAAAAAATAATTTAACTTTGCGCCAATTTTAAATAGAAATTGGGAACCATTTTATTATTTATTTATTGGATCTAGGCCCCATTGAGTATGGGCCCCGTGGGTTCTGACCCTGTTGACTCAAGACCCCGATGGGTTCTTTAAGAGTCGCCATAAATTTTGATTCAAAACTTTTGTCTTAGGGTATTGAGAACAGGATAACTAAAAAAATATTACTCAAAGGGCTTTCGGGTATTTTGCGGAAGTCTTCTAAGAGTCAAGAGCTACCAAAATGTCGTTGTAATTTTTCTCCTGTCGGTTTTTAACTTTTTCTCGTGTCGTTTTGCTTAGTTTTCGAGATAACGCCATTTTAAATTTTAACTCAATTTTAAGAAGTTATAAATTCTAAGAGGTACACTTTATCAATTCTAAGAAGAGAAAAACGATGAAGTTATTTTTCGTAAATTTAAACTAAACTTGAATTAAATTGTGTTTGCACATATTTTTAAGAAATATAATTTTAGTTATATGTTTTTTTTCAGTGTTTCTGATGAAAATTCTCAGATTTTTCCTATAGAAAAATTCGAATCTTTTTCAGAAACATTTGTTATATTCTGACAAGGGAAGTCTCATCCGTTATGAACGGATTTGAATGAATCTTGAAATACATAAAATAGAAACGATTTTAAGGTTGGGTGTCCCGGCTTATCGGCCATATCAGTGTTTAAAAATTTCGTTGTCCGCTTATGAAACAATGTGGACCTTCGGGAAAATTTCGATAACTCCCGAACTAACAGGAATATCGTCTAGAGCAAAAATACGTGTCAACTTAAATTTAATTGAGATTATTTCACATTCATATGGATATCGTGGGGGTATGTCTTCACATATATAACCCCCAAAATTTAAACATTTTCATGAACAAAATATTGAAAAACATTTTTTGAACCTTAAAATCACCGATATGGCGATAAACCGAGACACTCCAACTTTAGAATTTTTTCTTTTATATACATTTACCTTCAAATTCACAAAAGTTAAAAGAGGCTAGTAAGAGGTTTATACAACAAATTTTGTTTGTAATTTCGATTAATAAACCTGCTATTAAACGCCTTTATTTTTTTATGAATTTATACCAAGGTTGGCAATCGATACCCACCCAGAATAACAGTATTTGGCTATTGTACCGCAACCAATAAAGATATGCACATTTTTAAAAGCGATTATGAAAGTAGATGAAATTTCTAGTATTTTTGATGTGTTACTTCGTGTTTGTACAGGTTCATTGTCGTTGTATAGTCCAATACCTTTAAAATACCGTTTCAAACGGTATTATAAAGGTATTGGCCTATATTTCGAAAAGCAACCGGTACAAACACGAAGTAACACATCAAAAATACTAGAAATTTTGTCCACTTTCATAATCGCTTTTAAAAATGTGCATATCTTTATTGGTTGCGGTACAATAGCCAAATACCGTTATTCTGGGTGGGTATCGATTGCCAACCTTGATTTATACGTTAAAGTTTCATGCAAATCAGTTCATAAGGGTTGAGCTACTTCCCTTGTGAGTATTTTTTAGGATTGATACTTTTTTTATTTAAAAGCAAAATTCTCATTTTTTTCCTGATGAAAATAGTAAGATTTTTTCTATAGAAAAAATCTCAGATTTTTCCTATTTAAGATTAATAGAATGTGCTCCACCGTTCCTATTCTCAAACCTAGCTACACCACATATCCCACAATTATCATTATCACTTTTCCCTGTTCTTTTGGCATATGTTGACAACAAACAATTACCCGTTATCAGTCCAAACAGAAGTCTGTAATCATTCCTAGTTAGTACAAGTAAAACTTTACACGCCAAAGTAATGCCGGAGAGTGATATTAATCTAATATAATATTACCTTGCTGTCGTTGATCTATGGCTGATTTCATAACTAAACCATTGAGAGTCTTCTGGCGACTAAATACATCTTCGAAAGCTTTACAGCGTTTAACTTTCTGCAAATAGGCATCATGCAATTGATTATATTTTAGCTTATGTTTCTCCAACTTTTCATATAAACGATCACATTCATTTTCAAATTTGAATTCATTCAATTTGGCCGCAACTCTTGTGGTGGCATCTGACTGATCGTCATTTGTAAAAGATTTTAATTGTTGTCGTAGTTGAGCATTTGCTTCAGCCAATCGTGCATTTTGGGCATAGGCTAAAGAAAATAGAGGAGAAAATGGTAATAACACTATTCTTCATAAAAACGATGAATTTAACATTACCAACATCCAATTCAGCTTGTAGATCATCCATTTAATAAAATTTTTTTATCTTTTGTATAATTTTTCTTCTTTGTTGTTATATTTAGGAATTCTTCCGAATAATAAAAATGTTATTAATACGAATAAAGTGCACAACTAAATAATTAAATGAAAAATAGTTCAATTCAAGGTATAAATCATATTTTTTACTCGAATTGTGTTATACTATCTTATTCTATAATATTCATAACATTATTATTATCAGTATTATTATGATTGATAAGAAGAACAAAAAAGGGTAGTTGGTTAAATTTCACTCAATGTGATTCATTCAAATACAAATTGTGGTGAATTACCTTAAAAACTGGGTACTTAGCAAATATCAGAACCATTCATACAGTGATGGCCAAGTAAAATGTATAGTCATGTGTACATTATTTTTAAAACATCCTGTTTTAAGCAGTGCTGCCAGAATAAATAGCCCACAGTTTCTGTTAAGGTACCCAGCAAAAAATAATCGAGATTGTGGAAGCAGTTCATAATTTTTCTGGCATACACAAGCGCTTCGTCTTCAGCACATAGATATTTCTGCATCTAGTATGCACTACTGTAAGGCAGAGATAGAAATATAAATTTTTCGGTAAATTACGAATGTAAACAGACATTTTTAAATACATTCACTTACAGTAGTGCATCTAGTATGCACTACCGTAAGGCAGAGAGAAAAAATTATGAATTATACGACGACTTACGAGCATCAAACAGCAAAACGAAAATTTGGATGACGCAATAAAATAATACGATTTTAATTCAGTTGATATTTTGTGTTTTTGTGAACAGACGTGTACGCATGTGCAAAAGTGAAAACAAAAGTTTCGACTACACACTATTCAGACATTTAAACTGTAGTGTTATTTGTGTGCCTACGAGGAGCACTTCCTTCATACAAACTTTTCAGGCATGAAGACTTTAGTGATGGTAATACATTATTTTTGTGCTTTATTGGAGCAATGATTTCTGAGCATCCAATATGCTTACAAAAATGCACCTAGTAAGCTTCTAAGAAGGTATGATTTCATTACATTTTTATTGTGCTGAAATAAGCGCTCAGATGAAATGCTCTAAAGTGGGACATTGCGACCAAATATCATGCCATACGTAAGCAGGTTTGTAAGGGAATGGCAACTCAACATTCCCTTACAAACCTGCTTACGGCGAAGCAGTAGTTTTTGGTGGGTACCTACTGACGACGCAATATTATGTACAATATTCAATTATATTGATGGTGTGTGGGTAAGATTGACCATTGTACAATCGTCAATATTACCCACACACCTTCAATATAATTGAATATTGTACATAATATTGCGTCGTCTGTAGGTACCTTTACACGAACTTCATTCGTCGGCGACGAACTCCCATGTATTTTGTTAGTTGCTGTGTTTTTAAATAAATGGATTTATTTTCCGATTACACTCAAAAAAAAAAGTGAACTAAAATCTGGGAAAATTAACTAAATTTTGAGAAAAAGAGGGAATGATTTGGCTCCAAAGATTTTTTTTCTTGGTTTTAGTTCATAATTTTCCCAAAAATAAGTAAAACAAAGTTATTTAGTTTTAAGCCAATTTTAACTAGAAAATGGGAAAAATTATATTCACATTTTAGAACTAGATTGGGTCTAGACCCTGGACCATTGGGTCCAGCCCCTGTTAACTCGAGACCCCGTTTTTTTTTTTTTTTGTGGACGAAATATCATTATGATCCTCAATTAGATACATTTATTTACTAAGAAAAATCCTCTGCACCCAGCTTCCCTTTGTAATTAACATACAAAGGCTTTGGAGGGAATCGAACCCACAACCCCTGCACTGACTTTCAGAGTATCACGCTACATGTTAATATACTGCAGCCCAATATAAAAAAAAATAATTGAGTAAAAAATAATCAATATGTGTGTTATTCGACCTTTTGTTGTAATTTTGATTAAAACTAATTATTTAAGCTCAAGGCTAATAATTGAGTAAAATTATCATGGATTAACGATAAAAGCAGCGATTAATTGTTAACATTTCTTATTATAATTTTTCGTCTGTGGCGTTTTCATTACAAATCTATCGAATTATTTATTTCTCCATTTCAGGGATTATGTCTAATATACTTGCCGGTCATAATCCCAAAAATTGTTCGAATTATATCCAGCGGAAATTAGTAAAACATTGCCCCCCGAAAGAGGAGGAGGGTGGGGATGAAATGTTCTACAAAAATGCTGCCAATAAAATTTTACTATATACCTTAGAGCACACCAAAGCCCAAAAATTAACACAAACACCAAAAAAAGGACGGACGGACAAATCTTTATGTCGTTAGGCGCGGTATAGGGTTTGATGCTAGAAACATGGTTTTTTTGGGAAATGTTCTTAGAATTTTATGTAGATTATGTTTTTGCTATACGATTTTTGACAAAAAAAATCGACCCGCGCTAATGTGAATATTTAAAATCTCAGGAATTTCAAATTTTAGATCCGAAATTAGGGTCTTGAGACCTCGACAGATATGCAGAGCTAGGCTATTCCATATTATTCTTTGTGGTCTTTCTTTTGAAAATTTCATCCGTTTAAGTTATTTACTGAATTGTCAGAAGTTATTAACTAAATTTTAAGAAGTACACTTCCTCAATTTAAAGAAGAGAAATACGATGATTTTTTTTTTTTTAGTAAATATTAACTTAACTTGAGCTTAATTGTTTTTTAAGAAATATGTCTTAAAACTAAAGATAAGTTTCTGAGATTTTTGGAAAGTTTCTTTGGCAGTAACAATTTTTTCCTAATATTGAAAAATTCCATTTAAAGAAAACTATGAACTAATTACAAGTAAATGAACTAAACTTTTTTCCTCATAGTTAAGAAAATTTCTCATTTTAAGTTAAATTTAACTAAATTTTAGGAAACTTCATGACAAATTTTTAAAGACATTTTTTTCCTTAATTTTAGTTATGTCTTTTTTTTCAGTGTAATCTTATTTTGTTTAAAAAAAATATTTTTACATACCAAAAATAGTTTTTCCGTAATCTACGATAAATTAGCAATTATGATCCGAAAAAATAATAAAAAGTTTTGGAAAATGAGAAAAGATGTAAATAAATCAAAATTAATCCAAAATGGACTTATTAAATCCTAATTTACGGAAAAAAAATAAAATTTGTTGTGGTATGTTAAAATATTTTTTCAAATATAAATAAGATTAATTCGAAAATAAATCCACTTATCGAAAACACAGCAATTGTAACAAAATACACTGAAAAAAAAAACATAACTACACTCCAAAAAATACGTTAGTAGATTTACTAATTTTTTTTGCTAATGCTAGTTAGCTAACTTTTAGCAAATTTTTAGTTGAGATTAGCATGTTAGCAAAAAATTCTTGTAAACTTCGTTTAGCACATTAGCGATTTTAAACAAACTTTGAACTAATTTCTTTTGCTAAATTTGAAATTGAGTTGACAACATTTTTACAAGATTTTTTGCTAACATTAGCAAAAATAAATGGTAAATTTTTTTTTATTTTCAGGAAACTTAAAATGGCGCTATCTCGGAAACTAAGCCAGATAGAGCAAAATGGAGGGCATTTTTGATTCTTAGAATCTCCATACTTTCGCGGGTCCTCTTCACATGTGTGGACCCTAATGGGACCTAACTTTGGATCCAAAAAAGTTAGCATCCCCGAAAATTTTTAAATGCTTATATCTCGGTAAATATTGCCGACACAACAAAAAGTCCAAAAGAATTTTTGTAGCTCTCAACACGTAGAACAAGACTGCCAAATAATCAAAAACTCTCCGAGTAATATTTTTGAAGTTATCGAGTTTTTTAATTCTCAAGACCCCAGTGATCCCCTAAAATCACGTATCTCAAAAACTAAGCAAGGTAGAGCGAAACGGACACAAATATTGGATCAAAAACTAAGACGATTTTTAAGGAACCCAAATAGGTCTAGGCCCATTGGGGTCTGGACTTATTGGGTCCGAACCCAATGGGGTCCTCAAATGTGTATGAACTAAGTTCAAAAAAAAAAAATCAGTTAACTAATTATTGGCAAAACATTTTTGCGAACTTTAGCAAAAAAATTGTGGGTTCAAAATCAGCAAATTTTCTTGTAGGTTTACAAGCTTTTGTTTGCTAACATTACAGTTTTTTTTTGAGTGTAAAATTAAGGAAAAAATGTCTTTGAAAATTTATCGGGTACTTCCATTTTAAATCAACGAAAAAAACTTACATTTTTAACCCCACCCTCTTCAATTGGTATAAAAATGAGCATGAATATTCCGCTTTACTAAACTAAGACTAAGGTAAAAATTAAGACCTCCAGTTTTGATGGTTCCTGAAATATGGCGCCTCGAAAAGTGGTCAAATCGGTAAAAACTCACTGAAGCGGTCAAGCAAAAATATTTATATCTTCTTAAGTTTTTAACTTACAAGGTCGATATTGGTACCATTAAAAAGGTATTAAAAGCACCTTTACAATAAAAACTGGCAACATGTTTGTTGCGAAAGGTCAGAGGTTATTATTACAATTTTTAATTTTTGGGAAACTGAATCTCGAAAAATGAAATTTTTAAAATCTTTAAAAAAATATATGTTAATGCTGGAAGTGTTCTCTGCATTTTTTGCCAAAAAATTTAAGTGAGCTCTTATTGGTTCCGGAGATACAGATAAAAATGTGAAAAATAATGAATATTTATTAACAAATTAATAAAAAAATCAAAAACTCACTAAAGAGGTTTAGCAAAGTTGAGTATATCTTCTAAAGTTCTCAACTTACAAGGTCGATATTGGTTCCATTCAAAAGGTTTTGATAGCGACTTTAATATAAAATTTATTTATATATTTTTTGCAAAAGGTCAGAGGTCATTATTCTATGATTTAATTTTTAGGAAACTGTATCTTAAAAAATTAAATTTTAAAAATCTTTAACAAAAATAAATGTTAATGCTAATAGTCCTCTCTGCATTTTTTGCCAAAAAATTTGAGTGAGCTTCATTTGGTTCATGAGATATAGATAAAAATGTGAAAACAAACAAACAATTTTTATAAACATATATTTTTTGTTTTTCATTTTTTTAAATACACTAAAAATTTTCATTCATTTTCACATTTTTATCTATATCTCCGGAACCAATAAGAGCTCACTCAAATTTTTTGGCAGAAAATGCAGAGAAGACTTTCAGCATTAACATATATTTTTTTAAACATTTTTAAAATTTCATTTTTTGAGATACAGCTTCCCAAACATTAAAAATTGTAATAATGACCTCTGACCTTTGGCAAACAAATTTAAGCTAATTTTTATTTTAAAGGTGATTTCAATACCTATTTAATGGTACCAATATCGAACTTGTGAGTTAAAAACTTAGGAAGATATAAATATTTCTGCTTGACCACTTTAGTGAGTTTTTTACGATTTTTTCGTTATTCAAAGAGCTATATTTCAAGAACAATTAAAGCCAGGGGTCCAACATTTTAAATTTATCTTAGTTTAGTAAAGTGCAATAAATAAACTTAGTTTTGAAAGATTCCGAGATGGGATGGCAAATCGGTTCGTTGGTTATAAAAATTTTTACCCTATCATGAATTTCACTCAGAAAATTATTGCAGTTACTACATGACGGTCGTTTGTGTAGTAAGTAGTAGCTGTTGTTTTTAACTACAATTTCGGTCGTTTTTGTATGAAAAAATCTCAAACAACTTTTTTTGTAGTAGTTTCAAAAAATAACTACAAAAAATATACTACACTGTAGCAATAGTTGATTTATGTAGTTGTTTTTAGTTTTTTTTCTAAAACTCGTTTTTTTCTAGAAATTTTTATTGCAAACGAATGTGTCGAGCGAGTTGGTCGTGCGGGATGCGGAAGGAATTATTTTTATACCAAATAAATAATATCTAAATAAATTAAATTACAATTTATTAAATTTAATTATAACAAAAAATGTTTTTGGAAAAATATTCTTGAGCGAAAGAAAATAAGTGGATAAATGAGATAACAAGTGTGTATAATATAGCGCTCACATAAGCGTGCGTAAAAACCAATCAGAAAAAACAAAATAAAATGTGTGCAGTGTTTTGTTTTCTTATGAGCGCGCCATCTTTCTTTTCTTTGTATACACAAGAGAGCAGGTACATACTTTTTTGAAACATTGGAAATTAATTCTTTTTTTTTATAAATCAATTTTGCCAAAGCATTTCGTTTTTTTTTATTCCAGACAAATTTTGATCAGTAGCGGTGAAAATTTGAAATGAACTATTAAAAAAACAAAGGTAAATACAATCAATTTATTTTGTTTAACATTTTATTAATATAATTTTTTTCTTCTATAATTCCAGATAAATTCATCAAAAAATTGTCATCATGTCGAAATTCTATACAACCAACTGAAATGTATTGCTTTTTAAATAAATATCAATCATTTAAACGTTTAAGAAATTTTTTAAATAAAATTTCAGGCAACTGTAGAAAAAACAACTGTATTAAACAGTTTTGTAGTAGTTTTTACTACATTTTGTAGTTGAAAATCAATAGTTAAAAACAACAACATGTTCAGTTGTTTTTACCGTTTATGTAGTGGACGCCTTTTCAACGACAAAATGTAGTCAAAACAACTGTCTTTTGTAGTTGATTTTACCGACATACTTTTTTGAGTGTTCCTAAAATTTAGTTAAATTTAACTTAAAAATGAGAAATTTTCTTAACTATGAGGAAAAAAATTTAGTTCATTTACTTATACACAGAAAAAAATAAAAAAAATATTTAATTAAAAAATTCGTAGATTTAATTAAAAAATTAATTAAATCCGGACCAATCACCAAAATGCGCAAATAAATTAAAAATATTTGTATGTCGTTAATTAAAAATAAATGGATATTTATTTAATTAAAAACTTAATACTATAAATTAAAAAATTTAATTAAAATTAAAAAAAAAATAATTAAAATTTTAATTGTATAAATTAAAAAAATTAATTAAAAATATTATATTAAAAAAAAATAATAATTTGTAAAAACATAAGAATAAGATAGTTTAAAAAAAAATATTTCTTCAAACTTTACCAAATTTATTTATGCCGTAAAGACATAGTCAGTGAGATGATTTTATAAAGTTCATTATAAACCTTTCATATACATACACATAAAACTATAAACAAAATGAGAATTCAAAAACCTATGTGAAAAATAAAAAAAACTTTCAACAAACTTTTTATACTTATGTATTTTTTTTGTATGTAATACAATGCAAGAGAAAAACACACACTCGCACACACACGGAAAACAAAACAAAAAAAAAATAAGTAAAGCTAGAAATTTAATTAAACATTTAATTATATAAATTAAATACTTAATTAATATTAAATTTGAAAACAATTAAAATATTAATTAAAATAAAGTTAAAAATTTAATTAAACAATTAATTATATTAATTAAAAGTTTAATTAATATTAAATTAAAAAACAATTAAAATTTTAATTAAAATAAAATATACGATATTATTTTCTGTGTAATTAGTTCATAGTTTTCTTTAAATGGATTTTTTCAATATTAGGAAAAAAATTCTTACTGCCAAAGAAATTTTCCACAAATCTAAGAATCGTATCTTTATTTTTAAGACATATTTCTTAAAAAACAATTTAGTTCAAGTTTAGTTAAAATTCTTTGAATTGAGGAAGTGTACTTCTTACAATTAGAATTTAGTTAATGACTTCTGAGAATTTAGTAAATAACTTCTTAGAATTTAGTTAAAAATTCAAAATGGCGATATCTCGAAAACTAAGCGAGATAGAGCGAAACGGATGAAATTTTCAAAAGAAAGACTACAAAGAAAAATATGGAATAGCCTAGCTCTGCATATCTGTCGGGGTCTCAAGACCCTAATTTTAGATCTAAAATTTGAAATTCCCTAGATTTTATATATGCACATATCTCGGTAAATACTGCCAACACGAGAAAAGGTCCAACGGCATTTTTGTAGCTCTTGACTCGTAGAATTAATAGTTTTTAAGTTATCCGGGTTTTAAGATTCTCATATCCGGCCCCTTATTACCGTGTCTCAAAAACTTAGCAAGTTAGAGCGAAACGGACACAAGTTTTGGTTTAAAATCTATGGGGACCCTTAAAGGACCCAACGGGTCTCGAGTTAAAAGGGGTCCGAACCCATGGGTCCAGGGTCTAGACCCAATCTATTTCTAAAATGTGAAGTATAATTTTTCCCATTTTCTAGTTAAAATTGGCTTAAAATTAAATAAAATTGTTTTCCTTATTTTTTTGAAAATTATGAACTAAAACCAAGAAAAAAAATCTTTGTAGCCAAATCATCTTTTTCTCAAAATTGACTTAATTTTCCCAGATTTTAGTTCACTTTTTTTTTTAAGTGTACATGCAAATTCGTCGCAAACGAATGACGCTCGTGTTACAGAAACTATAAATATAAATACCCTAAAACGTAAAATTAAATCAGCCAAAGTTAATTAAGTTGCTAATTTTTCACGTGAAATTCTTTTATTTTCTAAAGAAGACTTGGGAGTTTAATATACACGCAAAAAAATCTGTGTTGGAGTGAGCAAAAATCTGTCATAAATTAACCAAAAATATGCTAAAACTACCACCGACATATATTTATTTTTAAGACATATTTTTTAAAACTATAGTTTACACATAAATGTTTACACAAAATTTAGCTAAAATTTATTACCAATCAGTTTATTATATTTGTCTTCTTATAATTAGAACAGAGGAAGTGAACTTCTTAGAATTTAATTCAAAATGGCGATATCTCAAAAACTAGGCTAGATTGAGCGAAACGGACAAAATTTGCAAAAGAAAAAAACTGCACATTAAAATATGGAATAGCCTAGCTCTACATTTCTGTCGCTGTCTCAAGACCCGGATTTTAAATTTAACATTTGACATTCTCGAGATTTTAAATGTGCACATATTTCGATAAATACTGCTGAAACGAGAAAAAGTCCAACATCATTTTGGGCCCTATCAAACCCCTAAATTCCTGTATCTTAAAATCTAAGCAAGGTAGACTAAAACGGACACAAGTTTTGGATCAAAATCAATGACAACCCTTAAAGAACCCAATTTGAATAAAAAACATATGTTTAACTTTAATTACACTTTTTCAATATTAAAAAACTTGTTGGTTTTGAGGGGTTGATACACAAAAAATGGCATCTCACAGACTCAATTTCGTTCAGAAGTGGAAGTGGTTTACTCGTAAAACGCAAAGCGATTATTTTTTTCGGAATGAAACCACTTTTATGCAATTCAATTCCTTTTTGATGTTTGAAAGTGATTTCATTAAAAAAAAAAAAAATATTTGTTTTGCATTTTACGAGTGAACCACTTTTTTCAAATCCGAAAGGAATTGAGTCTGTGACATGCCCCTAAAATGCCCATATATCAGGAAGGCGGATGAAAAAACTTTTCTGATGACAGATTCGTGTTTAGAAGCTTTTTTCTGCTTATTTTTGAATAATTAGCTTATTTTAGCTTTTTCTTTTTTTTAAATTTAAAGGTAACACTGCGGAACACTAAAAAATAAACAAGAGTTACGACCATCATTTCTATATATTTCGGACATGCTGATTCGAATGGCGTACTCCGTTTTTCGATGTATGGTACAGTTTTCTTGCAAAATGTCGTTAAAGATTTGCTGATTTAGAGACAGTTTTTTAACAAAAAAATTTGCAAAGTTAATGATTTATAAATTTTATGGCATGGAAAACAAAGATATGACTTGTAGCAATATTTCTTATGCAAATTTGGTTTAAAGCTTTTCATCTTAAGTCATTAAATTCGCGAATTTCTTAATTTTTTAAGATTTTCGCGAAATAAACAACCAAATTGGTCTTTGATAAAAAACTTGCTTTTAGTGAATCAAAAAGGCATCCCTGACAATACGAATAGTGGGGAAAAAACAGCTATATTATATGAACCATCATGATGAATATCGTGAAAAACCGTTTTTTTGTATATGGCAGCATCACTTTACGAGATGATTTAAGGCTCCATCTTTTAGTATATAATGTGGTAACCTTAAACAACTAACTCACCAAAAATTTGGCCAAAAAAGTTTTCATTTGCAAAAGCTATCTTAACAAAAACTAATATTTCAGTGTTTTCCATGCAATAATTATAGTTTTTGTTAAGATAACTTTTGCAAATGAAAACTTTTTTGGACAAATTTTGGGTCAGTTCATTATTTAAGGTTCCCATATTATATACTAAAAGATGGGTCCTTAAATCATCTCGTAAAGTGATGCTGCCATATACAAAAAAAACGGTTTTTCGCGATTTTCATCATGATGGTCCATGTAACATATATGTTTTTGTTCACTATTCGTAGTGTCATAGGTACCTTTATGATCCACAAAATGCAAGTTTTTTATCAGAGACCAATTGAGGGCTAATTTCGCGAAAACGTAAAAAAATTAAGAAATTCGCGATTTTAAGGGCTTAAGATGAAAAGCTTTAAACCAAATTTACATTAGAAATATTGCTACAAGTTATATCTTTGTTTTCCATGCCATAGCATTTAAAAATCATTAGCTCTGGAAATTTTTTTGTTAAAAAAGCAGCTGAAAATCAGCCAATCTTTAATGACATTTTGCAAGAAAACTGTACCATACATCGAAAAACGGAGTACGCCATTCGATTCAGCATGTCCGAAATATATAGAAATGATGGTCGTACCTCTTGTTTTCTAAAATAGTGGTTAGTTTTGTCACGCAGTGTAATCAAAAAATAATATTAGAATTATTATTTTTCCAAAAAAAAATCCAAAAAATTTCGAGGGTTACAAAAAAAAATCACTGCAAATTAAAAAGGAATCGGATCTTGAAGAACGACAAAACACTCTTTGGTAATCTAATCAAATCTGATTGTAATCGGACAATTTCTACACAAATTTCGCCCGATGTTCAGGTAAATAGGTCTATTGGCAACAAAAACTTGCTAATTTCTCTCAAATTTCGTTTGTATGTTTTTTTTGAACAGAAAAGGAAAAATCTAACAAAAAATATTTTTAATTTGATCCAAGTTTGGACCTAGAAACTATTTTCGAGGAAACACCGGGGTTGTTTTAAACTTTATTTTTTGCTTTAATATATACAAACCTTTTTCAGTATTCAACCACCATTTTTAATTAAAACAAATTGTGTTTGGCTAATAATTTTTGCTTAAAATAATTTATTTTAATTTATATAAATTAGTTTTAATTAAGGCATAATTTTCAACTAATTACAAAATATTCATTCTTATTGTGTAAAATTTAAATTCTCTGTATTTATCTTTTTTTTTAATTTAAAATTTTCTTTTGTTTATAACTGTTAAAAATTTCATGAATAATTTTTGGACAAAATAAATGAAAACGCACAAGTTTTTCCTTTTTGCATTTTTAATCACCATTAAAAACATAATTCTAAGTCAGGTTGATATTCTTGAATTGAATTTATTTTTTCTTTGTATTTTTTTATTTTCTTAATATTTTATTAAAATCAGTTTTTTTTGTTTAATTTATTATTATTCATTTATTATTATATTATTTTTTCATTTTAAATTTATTTATTTGTTTGTTTTTTACTACTGGTTAAACTGATTTTTACTCAGATATCTTTTCACAGCACTTTATTTCATTGACAATTGTAATTATTATTATTTTTTAATGTTTTAATTATTGATTTTCTTTTGTTTGTTGTTTTTTTTAAACAAATAATTATTTCGAATCCATAACCTAACCCAGTTTTAGCTTTTTCGTAAGTTTTTTTTTTATTTTAAATAATTTTCAATTTTATTTATTTTTATTGACATTTTTCTTTGTTATTTTTATTTATTTAATTTATTTGGTTAAATATTAATGATAAAATATTAATTAACTTAGTTTAATCTATTCCAATTATGGGTGTAAAATTTTATTTATATTTGTTTGTTTTTATATTTCAATTTTCTAGATTTTTAAAAATAATTGTATGCTGAATTTTTTTCTTCTTTTGCTATATAAAATATTTTTTATTATTGTAATTTTTTTTATTGTTAATTTAGAAAATCGAATCGAATCTCTTTGATTTTTTTAAATTAAATAATTTGCTTTAGTTTCATTCATATCACACTCTCACATACAATAGATATTTATTTTTATCTTTCTCTACTTAAAATCTATAATTTTTTTTATTTTTAAAATTGTAATTGATAATAGTTGCTAGACTTAATTATTGTGAATTTTATTAAATTATTTTTATTTTTACTACATACAATACATTTTAAACTAATTGCATTTTTTTAGCTCATTTGCATTATACTACTACATACATAAATATATGTATGTAGGTATTTAAGTCAAGGGATAGAATAAGAAAGATTTGGAAATTTTTATTAAGTACAAAACACTTGGAGTCGTATTCAAAAACGAGTGCCTAAACAGCGAGTAGCTAATTTTTTTTGTACTCAGTTTTATAGAAGGAAAAGCTTAAAGATCAATGTTAACGTAGACCTAGAGTTTCTGAATAACCGATAAATTTAGTAACCGCGGTTTCGGTTATCAAAAATTTAATAACCGATCGGTTTCGGTTATTTTCGGTTATCAGTAAAAATTTTATTCCGGTGGAAAACTTTATTTTTAAATAGTTTTTTTATTAGAATCGAATTTAGTTTATGCAGGGTTCGCGTTTGCTATTTTTGAGTGTCCAAGGGCGGAAAAAAAGTCGTCTTTGTTCTGTGTCAATTAAGTTTCTATTCTGTTACTGGTGTTTTGTAAAACAACTTGTTTAAGGTCGTAAGTGTGAACTCCGCATTAAATTTCCATGTTGGTTTAGCTTCCGCTTGTCTTTTAAAAAGCTGAATTTAATTCATCTTACAAAGATTGAGTGGTTCCTCATTTTTTCAATTTTAAATATGAAAAAAAATTAAGAAATCAAGCTTTAAAGACTATATTTATGACAAGAAACGTGCAATTAACTTTTATACACTCATTTTAATTAAAAGGAAAAACTTGGCACTCGATTTTATTTTAAAAATAAAACTAGTGCCTTATTGTCCCTTACTTAAAATTGCGAGTAAAAATGTTGGCAGTTCTTTCAAATGTGAATTTAATATGTTAATGTTTAATTTATGTCATCAAAAAAGATAATTATTAATTTTTTTAACGAAAAAAAAATCTATAATATTAATAAAAAGCCGATAACCAAACAAATATGGGTCGGTTTTGGGTTCGGTTTTCGGCTTGAATAACCGCGGTTTCGGTTACGGTTATAACCGAACAGAAAAATCTGCGTAGACCGGCATTTTTTGAATATTTTTTTCAGATTTTTAACGTTTGCGGAAATTTTTATTTTTATGGGCGTTAAACTTACGTGATAAAAATTTTATGTCAATTGGATTAAACTAACCCGTGGAATTTTTTAAAATTAAAAAAAAATATAGAAAGTGTGTCTGAATAAGGTGGACCTCCATTATATGGGAAAATTAAAAACTCATCTGTTTAAAATAGGAGACAAATTTTGTGTAAGGTTAAGATAAACAAGTGAGAGTGTTAAATTCGCCTGTGCCAAATATTTCAGTGGCGTTTGTTTGGGGGGGGGGGGGGGCGATGGGGGTCAGTGGGGGACGTCGAGAGCACCTTACCATCCCGATAAATATTACAAATGTTTCATTTATTTAACAAAAATACAAAAAAACATGTAAAAAAGTGTATTTTTTCAGAGGTTGGTTCAGTTCTTCAAGGGGGAACTTTTTTCCCCCTGAGCCGATTTTGCCCATTTACGAACTTAACCTGCCTAGGACCATAAGACATATTCATGCCAAATTGCAGGAGGCTTGCTATTTTATTTTGGACTGCATCGTGCCATCTACAGACGGACGGACGGACATTCACAGAATGTCTTAGAATCGATCATGGATCAATAATATACATATATACTTTATGGGGTCCCCGACTGATATTTCGGTGCGTTACAAACAGAATGACCCCATACTTGTGAGAACAAAATTTTGGTAAAATTAAAAAATAAAACACAACAAGTAGAAAAGTTAAAATCGACTTGGCTGAATCTGTAAATACCATACACAATGCCCTTTTTTAAGGATAATAACGTAAAAAATTTACAATTTTGATTAGAAATATTTTATTTTGACAAACAATTTTTTTTCGCATTTTTGTAAAAAATTACTAATATTTTTTTTTTGAGTGTAACATTTTTTTTGAGTGTAATTATTTTTAGTGTTAAAATATTTCTGAGTGACAAAAATTCTTTGTAAAGTAATTTTTCGATTTTTTCAACACGTGAATTAAATGTGAAACCAATCTGCAATTCACAATTTTGCTAATAACTTTTGAACCACTAGACCGATTTGGCTGAAATTCATCACGAACCATACCAGGGGAACGATAAATATTTATGTCAAGCTTTAGCGCCCTGAGAATTGTAGTTCGACATTAAGCGTGTTTTTTATCTCGTGAATTCGGGAAAAAACCCTTGCCGAAATTCACTCTTTTGCTTATATTTTTTGAACCATTGCACAGAGGGACACAGAAAGCATTTTCCGTCCAAAAGTCAATTTTTGCAATTCGCAAAAACTTTGAATGTCGGGCACACTTGTAAGTAGTTTCTCTAAAATTTTTATAATATTCCGAGTACACATGCTCAAGCTGCATAGCCCAAAAGTCAAAAAAGCTATTTGAAAATAGAAACATTGTGAAGTTGAACTTTGGAAATTTAAAGACTTTTGGATGTGCAAATATTTATTTATTTAAATAAAATCTAAAAATTTGTCTGATATCGCTTTTTGAAATTTGCAAAAAATTTCGGTTTTTCCAACGTTATAGAATTTTTTAAATAAAATCTAAAAAAAATATTTTCCTATATCCTTTTATAGAGCTTGAGAATAAATTTTATTTAGGGGACTGCCACCCAGACGGTCAGTACAGTTTTAATCATTAGGGAACACCTCTCTTCAAGCAAGTCTAGGTTTTGTAAAAATGCTGACAAAATATGGTAATGACATTTCATTCCTCTTTATTTAAAACTTTAAAAATCGTTAACACGAAAATTGCAGTGGGATCAGTTTTCGATTTTTTGTTAAAAAATTACACTGTTCGACAAGAAAAACCTGGGGTCCACTGTTAGTTATTCTTATGTTGCTTCCTAAAAATGGGGCTTGAATACATATAAAATGGATCTCCTGATTTCAAAACTGCAAGTAACATTTTTCTAGCATGTTCTGTTTTTAAGATATTCGCGCTTGAAAAGCTTTTCATGCCAATATCTAGAACGAGATATTTACGTGAAAACATTTTTTAAGGCGAATATATCGAAAACGGAACATGGTAGAATATTTTTTTTGGAATAAAGAGTTCCAATATGAAATCAAGTCCTATTTTTGGAAGCTATGTAACAATGGACCCCAAGAGTGTTAAATTATTGTTTTTTGATTTTTTAGCAGCGAATATCTCAAAAACGGTACGTGCTAGAAGAGTTGCAATGGCAGATTTGGAATGAGGAGAGCAAAATCTATAAGAATCAGTTGAATATTTCACTTGGAGGTTTTCGTTGTGGAAAACACGATACTGCATGCTGTACAATTGGCTGGATGAAAACGTGATTTTGATCGTGTATGTGCTTGTTGGACGAAGATTACAAAAACAAAATGCACATGTCTATCCAGCAAGCTGTACAACGATACTGCAAGTGTATGGGCACCTAAAGACCAATAAATTTGCTTACGAGAAAAAAGGAGCATAATTTTTCGTGAAAAGTCTAAAACTCAAAGACATTTTTCTTACATTTAAAGGCCTCTGTTCTGTCTACTTTTCAATTCACATGAAAACTACTTTTCAATTCACATGAAAATTTCCGAATCACATGATATCAAGTTTAGTGTTTTGTTGATCACGTTTTCATTCGAAGTTGAAATCAAATAATTAAAACTTAAAAAATTTTAAGGAAAAAAGTGCATTCGTTTTACTTTCACCAAATTTTATTTATGTGAAACAAAACGAAAAAAATATTCGGATGTGAAATGTGGAACATCAAAAAAATTCGGAAATTTTCATTTTAACATTTTTTTTATGAGAATTAATTTTTTTGGAACAGCGGCCAAAGTCTCAGATTCTGAGAAATTTTTCATTTAGAAAATGTTTCAGACTTTGAGACATTTTTCATAAATAAAAAGTCTCAAATTCTTAAACATTTTTAGTATAGAAAAATCTCAGAATCTGAGACATTTTTAGAATAATTCGCAAATACTGAGGCATTTTTCGTGTAAAAAATTCTTAGATTCTTAGACATTTTTCTATAGAAAATGTCTCAGATTAAGTAATTTTTCATCTCAGATTTTGAGGCATTTTCCTTATACAAAAAGTCACAGATTCTTTGACAGTTTTCGTAGAGAGAAAACAGATTCTGAAACATTTTTCGTATAGAAAGACATTTTTCGTACTGGAAAAGTCTCAGATTCTGAGACATTTTTCGTATAGAAAAAGTCACAGATTCTGAGACATATTTCGTACTGGAAAAGTCTCAGATTCTGAGACATTTTCCGTATAGAAAAAGTCTTAGATTCTGAGACATTTTCCGTATAGAAAAAGTCTTAGATTCTTAAACAGTTTTCGTAGAGATAATGTCTCAGATTCTGAGACATTTTTCGAACAGAAAAAGTTACAGATTCTGAGACATTTTTCGAACAGAAAAAGTACAGATTCTGAGACATTTTTCGTAGAGAAAAAGTCTCAGATTCTGAGACAGTTTTCGTAATGGAAAAGTCACAGACTCTGAGACGTTTTTCTTAGAGAAAAAGTTTCAGATTCTAAGACATTTTTCGTATAGAAAAAGTCTCATATTCTGAGACAGTCTCAAATTCTGAGACAGTTTTCGTACTGGAAAAAGTCACAGATTCTGAGACATTTCTGGTATAAAATTAGTCTCAGATTCTGAGACATTTTTCGTATAGGAAAAGTCTCAGATTCTTAGACAGTTTTCGTAAAGAGAATGTCTCAGATTCTTAGACATTTTTCGAACAGAAAAAGTTACAGATTCTGAGACATTTTTCGTACAGAAAATGTTCGGACTCTGAGACATTTTTCATATAGAGAAAGTCTCTGATTCTGAGACATTTTTCGTATAGAGAAAGTTTCTGGCTCTGAGACATTTTTCGTATAAAAAAAGTCTCAGATTTTGAGACATTTTTAGTATAGAAAAAGTCTCAGATTCTGAACCACTTTTTCTATAGAAAAAGTCTCAGATTCTGAGACAGTTTTCTTATAGAAAAAGTTTTAGATTCTAAAACGTTTTTCATTTAAAAAACATCCCAGATTTTAAGACATTTTTCGTTTAGAATAATGATGATAGTTAATGTTACTTATTTTCTCCCCTTTATTCTCGTTGAAAGCCTAAAATTAGTTTGTTAAATACGGAAACTGCATATTAACTGAGTTTTACTGCGTAACCATATCTAAATGTAGTTTTTGTTTAAACTTTCCAAAATAAATTAAGTGGGAATGTATTGCACATTATAGGAAAGAAATTCTAGCATATATGATAAAACTAAAATTAATATACATACGAAAAATAAAATCTTTTTTAGATATTAACTATTTCTTGTTGATCCTCCTCCTCATCATCGTTAGCATTATCAATCAGTCCACTGCGATCATCATCAATTTGAATTTTTTGATGCGATGAATTGCGTGAATGTTTTTTTGTATTGTTACTACTACTACTGCACGCTGTAGAGGAGGATGGAATTACACTAATCGATCCACCAATTGTTGCAGCAATTGGATGATCTAAAGAGGACGTAGTATTAATATTATTTAAATCTTTAGAATTTGTACGACGATGTCTTAAAATACTTAAAGCAGATTCTGTAGTTAATGTATTAGTAGTACTGGTGCCGCCAGTGGCACCAGTTTGAGAAACCTTTATATTTAAATCTTTAGAATTGTTGCGTGAGTGTCCTCGGGAGCCGGCTTCATTGGTCTCATTTGAATTTTTCACTTTATTTTCGGCGACGACATTTTTGAGCAAATTAACATTTTTCTTATTTGTGTTGTTGTTTTGATGATGATTATTGTTGTGGTGATGGTGGTGGTTGTTGTGACCACGGAAGAATTCTGGATCGAATCGTATATTATTCGGCATGTAAATCTGATCATATGAATGATTGCGTGAATGTTTCCTAACAAAATGGCCACATCCCGTAGTCAGTTCATCTTCTTCCTCTTCGTCTTCTTGTGGCTTAAGTTGATTTTGTATAAAACGTATACTGAAATTGGGATCATCCCTGGAACAGGAATTACTGTGCGCTACCAACTTATGACGGAATTCCGTATTAAGGTCACTTGAATTATTGCGGGAATGTGTGTGAAGTTTTTTGAGATTTTTAAATTTCGAAGTCTCACAAACATCCATTGTTGGATTGGTATTGTGATCCTTGGCAAAGCTTCGTATCATTTTTACATCACAAGAAGCACTGCGGAAATGTTTCTTTGATTTGGTTTGAGGAACTGCTTGGCTATTTGCCACCATGGCATTAGTACATTTGTCATAACTGTGAATATTGAGATAAGAAAAAAAGTTTTAGATGTTTATTTAAAACTTCAATTCAAATGATTCGCACAAAACTTTCAAATTCTACACCTTTTTTAGATGTAATTTGAAAAAGATGAATTAGAATTCAAAGATTTCATTTGAAATTAAGAGATTCCATTTTTAATTTAAAGATTCTACTTGTAATTTGAAATTCGAAAATTCCAATTATAATCTGAAGATTCCAATTGTAATCCTAAAATGATTAGTTGAACAGTTCATGCGAATAAGGACGCGAATAATCTTTTTAATATTACACTTGTAAAAGATGTAGACAATTAAACAGATTAAGTCTTGCATAAATCTTTCCCTAACATTGTATTATACTCTTCTAAAACTTACCTATACTCCAATTGTATAGTACGCGAATTATTGCGAGAATGACGATAATTATCAGTTTTAAAAGCCAATTCGCCTTCGTCATAATTGGGATTATTGTCGTGACCAGATAATTTTTCTTCGAAAACTAAAAGTGGACAAATTGAGTTAGTTAAAGCATTATGAGGGGAAACTCACGTTGATAACTTACGTTTATCTAAACTAATAATGGAACCAATAACAGGATCACTTGCATTGAGAGGTTTCATTTTATCCAATTGTTTGCGACGTCTAACCAACCACCAATCAACCATAAATATGGCTAAAGCGATAATTTTAACAGAAGCACAAAGTCCTACATATCTGTGAAATGAATATAAATCAAATCTATCACAATCATACTCCAAAAATCCATCCCATTCTATACTTACTTGTAACGAAACTTTTCGATATCATAAATTAAACAACGGCCACCCTTTTGGCCACACGATGACTTCCATAATATGCAGGTGGAATCTATGAGATTACCGAAGAGTATTGGTGCTGGTATATAACCAAAAAGACGGAATATAACAAATTGCATGCCTAAAGCAAAGGAACGTTCTTCTTCTGAAACCGAACGTAAAACTATCATTAGCAGAGGCATTTGAGTGGCAGCTACAATAAAGGTCATAAAGAAAAGTAATATAAGGAATGGATAAATATTGCGGCAGGGATTGGCACAAGGACCGGCAGTGGCAACAGGAACTACAGTAACTTCATCAAAATTTTCATTGGCATTCAAGGCTTGAGCTTGACTGCCACCGGCACCCAAATAAATGCTGCTAGAGATATTAGCATGAACACCTATGGAAGGGAAGAAATGGAAACATTTAAAATTAAATACAAAAAAACCAATCAAATATCCAAAATACTCACATGCACAATTGGTATAATTTGAGCTGGACGAGAAAGCCGTACAACCTGCATGACATGGACTAAAATAGGTTAGACCATTATTACCACACACCGGTTCGACATCACTAGTCAAACATTCGCAACCAAAATTACAGGCAGCTGTTAAATTAACCTGAAATGGTTCCAACGAACCCGGCTTATAATTATTATAATACGGCATGGTAGTGCCAGCCATTTTTAAATTATCGCAACCCAAAAAGAACAGCATGGCAAAGAGGCACAAACAAAATACATTTGAGATGAGCACAAATGTAACAGCTCCTTTGGGTTTCAATTGAAAACGTTTTAAGATGCAACCACCCACAAATATACCAATACAGGCTCCCGGTATAGCAATCGAACCAGTAAAAACACTAGCCTGACTTTTTCCCAAACTAAATTGAGTTTCCAGATATTTGGGCAGGAATACAACAAAACCGGAAACAATCATCAATTCCATGCAGGCGCCCAGGCATGTTACAATATAAATTGGATTTGTAACAAGTCGTAACATTGACTGTGGTATGTCTGAAATAGATGTAATTCAAGTAAAAGATTAAATGAAATCATATGGTTGCTCTGTTTAAGTCCGCATCTTACCTTTTATATCCTTTCCATAACCGGTATCAACTTTAGGTTTTTCCGATTCCTCTTTCGGTGCCACGGATACAATTTCCTTTTTAATTTTACCAGTTTCATCGGTATTACGTGGTAAACTATTCGAATTATTTGGTACTGCTGGTTGTATAACTACAGATGCTTTACGGATTTTTTTCTTTTCATGAGTTAGAACCTGTAGGGAATTTTTAAAGTTATTATTCACACTCTTTAAGCAAGTTTAGGTTTTGTGAAAATGGTGGCAAAATCGGGTATTGGCATTTCATTGCTCTTTAATTAGAACTTTAAAAATTGTTAACACGAAAATTCTAGCTGATCCTGTTTTCGATTTAATGCTAAATAATTACACTGTTCGAAGTACTTTTTAAGAAAAAAAGTCCTTTTTTTAGAAAAAAGTATTTATTGGAAAAAAGTACTTTTTGTTGACAAAGGCACTTTGTTTAGGAAGAAGTACTATTTTAAAAACAGTAGCAAAAAAGTACTTTTTTAAAAAAAAAAAATAGTATTAAAGTACTTTTTTTAGAAAAAAGTGATTTTTTTTAGGAAAAAGTACTTTAGAAAAAGTACAGTAGGAAAAAAGTACTTTTTTTCTAAAAAAGTAGTAATAAAGTACTTTTTTTTTTAGAAAAAAGTAATTTTTTTAGGAAAAAAGTACTTTAGAAAAAAGCACTTATGTTAGAAAGAAGTACGTTTTTAAAAAAAGTAGCAAAAAGTACTTTTTTTCTAAAAAAAAAGTATTTTTTTAAAAGCAGTACAAAAGTACTTTTTTTAGAAAAAAGTACTTTTTTATTAAGTACTTTTTTTAGAAAAAGTGCTTTTTTAGAAAAAAGTGTTTTTTTAGGAAAAATTTATTTTTTTAGAAAAAGTACCTTTTTTTGAAAAATTGCATTTTTTTGAAAAGAGTAATTTTTTAGCAAAAGAACCTTTTTTAGAAAAAAGTACTTTTTGAAAAATATACTTTTTACACTCAACCAAAAATCATTGTATTCCTAAAGAAAATCGCTGTAAATTCAACAGAAATCATTGTTGATTTTGACCCTACAAATATTTATGTTGATTTCAATAAAAATTATTGTCAGTTTTTGTAAAAGTTGATCAACTCGTTTTTTTTTGTAAATCAACTCGTATTTTTTGTAAACTCAACTCATATTTTTGTTGATATAAGGAATTTTGTTAATAAAAAAAAGCTTGTTGTTATTTGTTAATATTATTTTATTAAGTAAAAATCACAATATTTTTTAGAATTATCACCGGCTTTTTAAGCTGCACGAGATTTCTACACACTTCGTTTATTTATGTTATGCACTCGTAAGCCATTCTCCAGTTTTCTAATGACACCAAATCAAAAACCTTAAAAAAAAAATATAATATAGTATGAATACATAGAGTAACCAATGTATTTTATTACTTACCAAATATTTACAGATCAGAATCTGATCATCAGATCCTATTTTTATTTATTTTTTTAATATTAAATATATTTATAATAAACAAACACATAAAATGATTTTATAATACTATGTTTTGACCAAACAAAAACTAACTTGTTTTTGGCAAAAAAGAATTTTGGAAAACCAAACTGTTTACACCGAATAAAAAGAGTTGTTGTTTGTCAAATCAAATTAATTATTTTCTAAATTCACTAAAAAACACAAAATAACAATAGCCACACGTTAATAAAAAAATTAAATTACACATTTATTTACTTTTTTAAAAGACTTGAATATTAATTTCACAAAAAAACAAATATTTTTATTTTGACATTCGTTTTTACCAAAAGAAAATTGAAAAAAACATTCACACTGAATTAATAGTAGCATAGACCACAACCTAAATTCTAGTTTTTGTTCAGTTTTAGTTGGCAATGCAGCTTTTAAATTGTATGGAAAATACATGTAGTTTTTGCCAAAAACCAAAAAAATATTCAAAAACAAGTTGTTTTCGTTGGTGTAAATACCGTATCAGAGACAAACAAATTTCACATTGCAATGCATTGCTACCAACTTGATAATACAAAAATGAACGAACAGGGTTGTTTTTTCTTTTTTGGTTTTATCTATTGAATTCTGTATAGGCGTTGTAAAAAGTTGATTCAACTTTACTGATTATTCAACGATATCAACATTAATTTTTGTTGAATACGGCAATATTCTGTAAAACTTGATCTACAATGGGTTTACTAATTTTTCTACTAAGATATTTCTATGAGTGTAGAACAAAGTACTTTTTTTCTAACAAAGTAGTAAAAAATTTACTTTTTTAAAAAGTACTAAAAAGTAATTTTTTTTTCAAAAAAATACTTTATTTTTTAAAAAGTATCTTAAATAATACTATTTAGGAAAAAAAGTACCATTTTTCTAAATAAGTACTTTTTTCAGAAAAAGTACGTTTTGTATTAAAGGTGAGATAGTACTTTTCTAAAATAGTACCATTTTACAAAAAAGCGTTACTTTTTCTAAAAAACACTTTCTTTCTAAAAAAAGTACTTTTTTCTATTTTTCTTAAAAGAGCACTATTTTTTCTAAAAAAAAGTACTATTTTTTCTAAGAAAGTAGTATAAAATTCTTTAAATTTTGCTGCAAAATGTTTTAGTTTACCAAATTTTCTACAACATAGTTTATATCCACCTTTTTGAAAAATACCCGGGTATTTACCCATTTCTACCCAATTTACCGATTTTACCGGGTATTTACCATTTGGGTATTTACCCATTGCCCATCTGATTCCGAATCAGGAGAGCAAAATCTATTAGAATCAGCGATATTTCAATTTGAGGTTTTTGTTGTCGAACAGTGTAATTATTTAGCAATAACTCAAAAACATGATCAGCTGGGATTTTCGTGTTAACTATTTTTAAAGTTTTAAATAGAGAGGAATGAAATGTCATTACCCGATTTTGTCACCATTTTAACAAAACATAAACTTGCTTGAAGTGGGGTAGTACCTATTGAAAGAATTTTAGGGATTTCAACATATCGAATTAAATTTAATAACACGTAAGGGACTGTTTACGTCATAGGATTTTCGGTATAATTTTTCTTTCTTACACTTGTTAAACATATTCGCTAGTTCGTGTAATAATACCGAAAGTCCTATAATATAAACAATCTACACGAACAAGTGGGCTTTGGAGTATATTCTATAGAGCTTGGGTTAAGGCTGGATCGAAGATTGTCAGGTCATTGCTGTGTTTACCAGACAGATAAAGAAAGTTGCTAACTAGGTGAGCTCAATCTGACAGTCAAGCCGCTATCAAGTTCCTGGGGTCAATGTTTCTGAAAACAATATCTGCTCTTAATTGCCGCACTTCTTTAAATGAGCGGTTTGATATACAACTCATATGGTACGAGGGCACAGAGACATTCCAGGGAATTGTAAAGCCGATGAGCTTGAAGAACTGGGTACTACCTTACAGGTTCCAACGGAATTGGAATGTGTTTGTATGTCTCTAGAAATTTGCAAGCAACATTTTTTTCCGTGAGGAAATTTAACCAGAGATGGGCAGATCCATGGACGTGTGCGACTTCATTACAAATTTGGCATTCTCTTAAGAAAAAGTGCACTGCCGAACTTTACGAAATGAGATGCCAAGCAAATTTGTATTGGTAAAAGAACACAGGGACATTTCAAAAAACTGTTAGGCCGATGAGTTCGTAAAATTGGTCTAAGGCTCAAAGGGCATTGAAATGTGTTGTCACAATTTTGTAATCTTGCTAGATCGCACTTTGACTTAATAGAGCAATTAAGGATTGGCTGAAATGCCACTTAAATGTATGATTCCTTACTCATATTTTAAATCGAAACTGACACTAGAGTATTTTGATATCGGGGGGTAAATTGGTCCACATTCTCGACCATGAGTAGGGGTTTGGAGAGAATAAAATTCTTAAACTTGTGGGAGAATTCAGGGGGTCTACGACAATCCAAAGCACTAATCGATCCACTTTGTGTCGACTTTGTCTGGAGGAAGTAGAAACAACGCAACACATATTGTGCGAATGCGTCGAAATTTGAAGGATCAGAAGATGGTTCTTAGATAGGGAACTGCTTAATTCTAAAGATATATGACTGGCTTCTCCATCCTCTGTTCTAATCTTCATAAGAAAAATTTTACAGAGTTTGATTTAAATTTATAGATTTTGACACAAAAGACCCAAATGGGTCGCAGTGCCGGATGTAAGGGCTAGATCTCCCATTACACTGTAAGTATAATTTTGACTATTGAAATGACACACAAAAACGCCGAGACCCGTCCTTAATTTTGGGTCGGAGAATCCAGTGGCATTCTCCGTTTTACCAGGTCAAAATCAAGAGATATGTTGTTTTAAAGTTTTGCGATTTTTAACGGGTTTTTATTAAAGTTTCCTAGGACTTCCTTCAAAAAACCCTTTAAAATTACTTTATTTAGTATTTCTTACAAGGGAAGTCTACCTAGTGTCACCCGCGGATCTTTATGGAATTGGTTTTATTTTGTACAGCAGAAAAAATAAAGGGACACGTATTTTTTTTTAGCGGCCCAAATTCATATTTAGGGGGTAAACAAGAGGGGGGAAGACAAGGCCATTTTTCAGTTTTTTTCGTTTATCTCCTATATTATGCAAAGAAACCTAGTCATTTTACATACCAAATGAAAGGTCTTTGGAAAACCTATCTACGTGTGCTAAGAACGTGTCCAAACATGCACAACTTTTTGTCATATTCAGCAAAACACCAAAATTTTAGGACATTTTTGTTAATAAGTCAAAAAATATTAACTTCTTTGACCCGTTGTTGGCACCACGAGATAGGTATTTTTAATACCTTTAATCTGCTACCACACATAACTATATTAATTTTGTTTAAATAGGCGTAAATCGTAAAAAACTGAAAAAGGTCAATTTCCCCCATACAAATCGATCCCCCCCTAAAAATGAGTTTGGGCCGCTAAAAAAAAATACGTGTCAAATTAATTTTCATTCTTAACAACATATCCAAATTTCTTGAAGATCGGAGGGTGACACCAGGGAGACTTCCCTTGTTAGTCGAAACTTTACTCTAACATTAATGGTTGATTAATGTGGACAAGTAAAATAAAATAGTTTTCTTAAATTTTCAAATTTTTTTAAAAAAAACAATTAAAAATCGCTTGAAAATCACAAAATTAAAAATTAAATATCTCCTAATATTGACCTGATCTGTCAAAACGGAGAACGCCACTGTGTTTTATGACCCAAAATTAAGTTTGCGTGTCTAGGCGTTTTGGTGTGTAAATTTCACGTACTTACAGTGTTATTGTTTAAGTTTAAGAAGTCTGTATTCTTCAAACCCTTGCGTGGTCGAGAAGGTGGACCAACTCATCCCACAATAGTGAAAGCTGTGTGATTATGAAGGAAGTGAATATCATCCATCACTTTCTATTATAGTGTCTCTGCGCTTTCCAGGCAGAGATATAGATTGTTGGGATCTGTGCTGCTGACTGATCTCTTGGAAGCCGAAATACTACTCGTTTAAAGCTTCATTAGACTAATTGTAAAAGAAATTCCTTCTGTTGCTATCGCAACGGATTTTAGAGTCAAAGTGTTCTGACGCTCCCAACCTAAACCGAAATAAAATGGAAATCGAACACGGCGATCGGGGTTTGTGCTAGTCACAACTAATTCATGTGTCAACCAAACCAGGAGGGCGGATCAATAATTCCATGACTTTTCGAACTTCTCTCGTAGTTATATGACATACAAACTGCTCCCATCAAGTACCACGTGTTAAAAGGATACTGTCAATTTTTTTTCCGTCATTTACCTCGTGGATTTTTTTTTTAAAATAGAAAAAAGTAAATTTCGAGTGATCATTAAACATTATTTTTTGCGAAAAAAAAACGTCAATCAAACCAAGGAAAAGCTTGATAAATACTATGGGGACTCTGCATAATCGATTTCAAAGATAAAAAATTGGTTTACTGACTTTCGTTGTGGTCGCACAAATACAAATGACGCTGAACGTTAGAGTTGTGTCGTTCACGAACGAACTAGTTCAATTGAACTATTCACTTAACTGAGCGGTTTATCTAGTTCGTTCATTTCCGCTCTTTTAGGTCTTTTCGTTCATTCAGCTCAATTGGTCATTATTTTATTTTGATCTTTCAGTTTGGTCGTTCAGTTTTTTTTTTTAATTTTGTCATTAGGCGTTAGTTTTTTCTTCTCTTTTGGCGCGCTTTCTCAGCATTTATATTTTTTTTTCAAAAATTGTATGTTTTTTTTTTTTTAATTCATGTTTTTATTCAACATTTTTGTATTTTCTAAACGAAAGCCAAAACAACAAACATGATCAAAATGATTCGTTCACGAACTGTTGAACGAAAACAAAAACTGACCGATTTGAACTAGGTGAACGACCAACAGATGATTCAAAATGATTCGTTTACGAACTGTTAAACGAAGACCACAAAAGAGCGATTGAACTAGATGAACGAACTAGGTCTTATATCTGAAATGAACGAAAATGAGCGCTCACTCAATTGAACGATTAAGCACAAGTCTACTGAACGTTCTGGACGGCCAATTGAGGTTTAGTACACCCTAAAATGTCAAAAAAAAAATCCACGATATGGTGTTGGTCGATCGAAGAGTAAAAGTGCGTGAGATTGTTGATGCCATATGCATTTAATTTGACAGTGTGGTTTCGATTTTAAATGATCAGTTGGGTTTAAGAAAGCTGTCTGCAATTGACGTTTACGTTTGCTCTCAATTGACCATAAACGTAAACGTGTGACAACTTCAAAGGATTGTTTGGAGTTGTTCAACCGTAATTCGAATGAGTTTTTTGCGGTGTTTTGTAACTGATGGATGAAACATGAATCCATTACAACACTCCGGAGACCAAGCAGCAGTCTAAACAATGGGTTACTCCGTGTGAACCGGCTCCGAAGTAGGCCAAGGTAAGTTTGTTGGACAATAAGGTGATGTCAACAGTTTTTTTGGGATGCTCGCGATGACCTTCAAAAGGGAAAAATAACAAACGGCGAATATTATACCAACTTATTGGACCGATTTAACGAGGATTTAAAAAAACGACCCCATATGGCCTAGAAAAAGGTTCTTTTTCATCACACGTGTGCAGTCACAAAGGCAAAATTTCATGAATTGGGCTACGAATTGGTACCTCATCAGCCATATTTTTCGGATTTAGTCCCCAGGGACTACTTCCTATTTCCAAAACTAAAGAAATGGTTCGGTAGAAACAGATTTCGCTCCAACGATGAAATTATTGATCAAACAAATGCCTACTTCATGGACCTCGAAAAATCCTATTTTTTGGAAGGGTACAAAAATTGGAGAAATGTTGGACTAACAAGGAAGGTCCTTCGCAGGGCACCCACCGATTGGTCTAAAACTTGCATATAGGAAAGAGGGGAGCAAAATAGGAGCTACCTGTATTTTTTTTAGCTGCCCAATCTCACATTTAGCGGGTCAAAGGGGAGGGGGAAAAACAGATTTTTTTTCGTTTTTTTATGATTTTTCCATTTCTTCAAAAGAAACTATATGAACATTTAATACAGATCGAAAGGTTTTTTAAAGGCCTATAAGGTGCAACCCATTTTTAATTGGATTGGGCTGAAACCCTGTGCCCTGTGAAAGACCTTCCTTATAAGTGCATTGAGCTAAACGGAGATTATGTTGAAAAATATTTTTTTTTTTTTTGAAAAATAAACTTTGTTTCATTCAAAAAGTCACGGAATTTTTAATTTGCCCTCGTATAATAGGTTACTTACAAATTTATGAAACACTTTTGAATAAAAAACTTAATTTGATTCTTGATATCCTAAATAAAATCTTATGTACTTACCTTAGGAAATGAGAAAAATGGTATTGCAACAACTATTAGCAAAATTCCACATAGTAAGAAACCACCCCACCACATGCCAACCCAACGACGATCTCCCGGATCTAAATTGTAAAAAACAAATAGTAAAATGTTAGAAAAATAAAAATTTAATGTTTTACATTAACTTTCTTACCAATTGAAATTATAGATGACGACCATGAATCCATGTGAAACGATAGTAAATATGCACCTAACAGAAATCCAACTACAGGACCAAATGCCGCCATACTGTACATGCAACCAATGTACATGGAAGAACTTTCCGTTTTAACATGGTCATCAACATATGTCGTGCCCAGCGTAAATAATGGACTGCCACCACAACCCAATAAAAGCTGAGCAATTACAAACAACAACACTGGGCCAAATGTCGACAGTTTTCCCTCGAGACAATTATCTTCACGTAGAGTGTGCGGTGCCAGAGGAGGATTCGATAGACCACTTGAAAGTCGTCCCAAATCCATATCTTGTGTACGCACTAAAGCACTACGGCATATATTGTCACTGGTTTCATTGGCAATTGATACGCCCGGATTGGGTTCACTTGTAAAATGTGGCACCATAAATACTAGCGAACCAATGCCCATAATAACGGCACCTGCAAAACAAATATCCAAAGATTAAAAAAAAAATATTCAGAATAGCATAAATATAAATCCAACTCACCAATACCAATCCATACCGGTATATGACGTCTACTTCCTAAATAACTAACAAATATCACTGTTATTACATTGCCGATTTCATAGCTGGATGCTATTAAACCCGAATAACTGGAGGGTATTTCGAAGCGTTTTTCTATTGTTGTTATTACGGAATTAATATAACCCGAGCTGAGGGCCTGCTGTAGCATGACCAACATTGACAGCAGCAAAACGAATATTTTTATACGGGCAAATTTTTGAACACCACCGGGCCGACACGCCAATATGCCACAGTCTTGGGAACGCAAATCATCATCGTCATCATCATTAAGGCCACATGTTGTATTATTGCTTGTTGCATTGTGCAACTGTGATGCACCACTGTGCAAATTATTGTGATTATGCTGATTGGTGATATTTCCTAATACAGCCGACGATTGACGACTGTGACATTTAATTACAGTATCAGAGCAGGAGGAAGTTTTGGCATGTAGATTGCGTGCATTATTTATAGTAGCTGCTGCTGCTGTTGTAGTCGATGTTGTTGTTGTAGCTGTTGCTGCTGTTATTGTAGTTGTCGCCAACGATGTCGTTGCTATACTACCAATAGTATTTGAAGGTCCAATAATATCTTCGGCAAAATCGATACTACTATCATCACCGCTATTTGTTTCCGAATAGAGTCCAGTCATCTGATACATTGATTCTTGTCGTCTGAAAATAAAAGTAGAGATAAATTTTATATATTTTGCAATAGGTTTTATTAGGATCATGGTAAACATAATACATAGTAGTGTGTAGGTTTTATACCCCCCTTGTAAATTACTTTGAATATCCAGTCGCAAAAAAACTTACCTTCTCTTGACAAAAAACCTACTGATGCCATAAACTCCGAAATTTGCGGAAGGTTTCTAAAAAGGTGACTTTAGCTTTGTAAAAATTTGAGAATGAAGTTCGTTTACACGATTTACAGATATAATTCGAATATTTTATTTGAAATTCGAAAATTCCATTTGTAATTCGAAGATTCCATTTGTAATTTGCAAAAGATAAATTCCAATTCGATAAAGATTAATTGTAATTTGAAAAACATTAATTATAATTTGATAAAGATCAACTGTAACTCGAAAAAATTCAATTGCAATTTGCGTAAGATCAATTGTAATTCGAAGATTTCATTTTTCACTTGAAGATTCTCATTACAATTCTAAAATTACCAATTTTAATTCGAAAAAGATCAATTGAAATTCAAACAAGTAAGTAAATTATAGTCCGTCAACACCGACCATATAACACCGACCATATAATTTATTACTTCTTTTGCTTTGAACCAACACAGGGGATGCCCCTACTAATGAAGTGCATTGTGTCGATATCAGGAAAATAGGTTATGAGGAGGAGGAAAGAGGGAGTAGTGTTTGTGAACATTTGACTTAAATTTCTACATTGAAAGAGACTCTATAATGCGATGTGCGATCAACAAACGGATATGATCTACTAGTCAACCGAGTGCTGCGAACAAAAACTCGAGCCCTGGGGAACAGTGTTGCCAGATAAGGGGATTTGTCCCCAAAATGGGGATTTCGAGTTTGGTTTGGGGACAAGATTTCCAGGGGAGGGATTTGGGGATTTCGCTCATTTTTGGGGATTTTTTCTAAAATTTGGGGATTTTTTTATTTTAAAAATTAAAAATTTAATTTTTAAAATTGTTAAGGCTATTACTAATTAATGAGATTGATATTGGTACAGAATGCAGTCAAAAATTACAACTGCATTCATTTGTTAATGTCAAAGTAGTTAAATTGGAATAACCATGCTTTAATTATATTTCGACGTTTTTAAAAAACAAAAAAATTGTTTTTTAATTACCCGTAAAACTGTCCTAACTCCCATCATTTGGATTGGGCAAGATAAAATAATTTAGGTCGGGAGTAATTTTAGTAAATAATAAATGTTTTACGAGGGTCGAACAAAGTTATTTATTTTTAAACTCAGAATAGTTTATATTCAGTTGTCAAATAATTTTTCTAACGACAAACAAAAATACTAAAAGTCAATCAATACAGCTAAAGAAACCATTATTTTTTTACCTCCAATACTTTTGACAACCAATTTATTTGGGAACAATATTTATTTTAAAACATCTTAATGAGATATCAAAATAAACAAGTAAGAGTGTTACATTCGGCTGTGACGAATCTTTTATACCCTCCAACAAGCAAATAAAAAAAAAAAATTGCAGGGGCGTCTCTTTTTTTTTGGGGGGGGGTCGGTAGTGGTAATTGGGGGGCACAATTCCTCTCGAATAAGTGTTAAAACAAAATAATTCTTATGCTTTTTGCACTAAAGAAATACAAATTTAGCATTATATAAAAAAAAAAAAATTATTCCACGCCCATAGAAGGGGGAGGGGGGCGGACCGTAAAACGATTTTTTCTAATTCTGTGGGTCCAAATGCAGGACCTTGAACTTCTTGTAGTATAAAAATGTTGGATTTGTTAAACAAAAACACAAAAAATCATGTAAAAATATGGTATTTTTCAGAGGTTTTTTTAGTTCTTCAAGGGGGAACTTTTTCCCCCCTGGTCCGATTTTGCCCATCTCCGAACTTAACCAGCCTATGAACATAAGACATATATAATATAATTTCAGGAGTCTATCACTTTTATTTTGGACTGTATCGTGTCTTCCACAGACGGACGGACAGACGGACATCGCTAGAATGTCTTAGAATCGATCACTGATCAATAATATATATACTTTATGGGGTCCTAGACCGATATTTCGATGCGTTACACACGGAATGACAAAGTGAGTATACCCCCATACTGTAGTTGGAGGGTATAAAAAATATTTCTTTGTTTACAAAAAAATTGGTGGTCAAAAGTATTGGAGGCCAAAAAAGAGGTACTGGTGTCTCAAACTGTATTGATTGAATTTTAGTATTTTTGTGGGTAGTTTGAATAATTATTTGACAATCGTATAGAATCTTTTGGAGTATTACCTCCTAGCACGAATCTGTCATCAGAAAAGTTGTATCAAATAGCCTTCTCGAGATATAGGCATTTTAATATTTTGTGGACCAAGCCTTCAAAACCAACAATTCTTTCAATATTGGAAAAGTGTATGTTAAAGGAATATATTTTTTTTATTAAAATTTCTTATAAAAAATACTAACATATCCAAAAATCCGGGCTCGATACGATCAGGGATACCATCAGGTATGTCAAGGAAGTTGACAACGTCCTTTTTTCAATAAATATCCAAATTTTGCAAGAAATTTTCCTGTTCTTCTTCAAACCAGATATGTAAAGTGGATACTCCAATAAAGAGAACCTGAGGTTAAAATTTAAAATCCATTGCAAAAAAAAGTCAAAATTATGAACCAAATATGCATATTTTTAAAGATACGTTTTTTGTACCAATTTTAATATTTTTTTGGTAATATTGAGAGAAAAAAATTTAAAAGACATTTTCTTAAGTATTCCTGCCTCCTAAATACGAATCAGTCATCAGGAAAATTAAATTTCTTAAGATTTAAAAAGTGCGTGTTTAAGTTATATTACCCCCCAATCAAATTACCTATTTTTTGCAAGAAATCCAGTCTCGATACCATCAGGACATGTAAGGAAGTTCAAAATGTCCTTTTTTATATTATTCTTAACTATTCAAATTGTGAAAAAAAAAATCCTGTAGATACTCAAATAAAGAGAACCTGGGGTTAAAGTCCAAATTTCGTTGAGTATATCCAGAAATATTTGCAAAAGCAAATATCTGATTTGAACAGTATTTTTTCTTTTTTTCAAAATTCGAATAGTTATAAGGATAAAACCAAAAAAAATAAATTTTTAACTTCCTTATAATTTTCTGATGGTATTCCTGATCTTATCGAGGCCGGATTTTTTTTTTTTCAAAAGTTATGTAATTTTGTAGGGAAGAGGAATAAAAAGAAAACATTTACACTTTTTTAATATCAACAGAATTCTTAGATTTGGGGGCTTGATTCACAAAAAATTCAAATTCCCATATCTCGAGAAGACCATTTAATAAAACTTTTTTATGTAAAATTTAATATTTATTTAAATATCATAAAAAGGTCTAACCTAAAAATTAATATAAAAATATTGTTTAAAAAACACAATTTTTTAATTAAAAGAGAGTTTATATTTGAATATTCATAAAATATTTTTGGGGATTTTATATAATTTGTAGGGTATTTTTGGGGATTTCATTTTTCAAATTGGGGACAAGAGCCAAATATTTTCTGGCAACACTGCTGGGGAATAGTTCGCTTATCTCAGCAGAAAACTTTCCATCTAATATCGATAGAACAGAGTCAGACAACCCACATTTCGACGATGCTCAAATGAGCCAATAGAGCTGGATACCCTGTTGTCATTTGCACACGGTCCAAGAGCTCCAAAATAGACTTTGAAGCCCCTGTCCATATATGGGATTTGTATTCCATCTTCGGTCGGACATATTTGGTAGAAATAGAGTAGATCGGATGGGGTGAAATACTTCTTCTACTGGTTTAAAAAACCGAGACACTTAAATGATTCTTTCGAGAGTGTCCATTTCCTCGATATCTATACAGATGACGCTGTTGGCTCCACAGTTCCGTGGGTCAACATACAACATTATGTCTTACGTGCAATGAACCTGACCCTATTCGAAGGACCCACTCGGAGATTGTCAACAGGTAATGATTACGTGTGTCATTCATGATCTGCCTTCTTCCCTCAACCTCAAAAAGGCTTTACCTACAGTCAAAGGAAAACAAATGACAAATGTTGTTGGAAGTTTTACAAAGAAAAATAAGAAAAAGAGTAGGATAAAGAACACAACCTTGCGGTACCCTAAATGAAGCTGAAACTCGTCGGATGAGAATCCATCTATAATGACACGTATAGAACGATCTCTGAGGAAGCTGAAATAAATCGAGAGAAGTCATTACAGACAACAAAGGCATTAGAAATATCTAGAGCAGTGGTCGGCAGAAAGAGGGAACCTTTTTAAATTTTTCTAAAACATAGCTTCATCTAACCGCTTTTTTAAATGCTACCATGACACTAAATAAAATATTTGTATTTTTAATGCTCTCAGTTTCGAGTTTCGTTGACATTCGCGTTGTCTATGTGCAAATAGCCAATTTCATTATGCACGTGGGTGCAATGGGTGCCGACCACTGATCTAGAGCAACCACCGGTCCATCCAAAATGATGGATCGAACGACATTCGAAACGTTGGGTTCGTTCGTAGAACGAGTCTTACGAAAATCAAATTTAATTGAAAGCGGCTTATATTTGTGGCGATTTATCAGAAAATCGGGAGAAATTTTTATGGGGGACTAACAAGGGAAGTATCTCAACCCTTATGATCCGATTTGCATAAATCGTAAAATATATATAAAAGAGACAATTCTAAGGTTGGGGTGTCTCGGCTTATGGGCCATATCGGGGATTTAGGGGTTCAAAACATGGGTCAAAAAATGGCGAAAAAATCGTTTTTTGGATTTTTCAGCCATTTCTTTCTAAGGAACTATATGATGTTTACATATGAGAAGAAAGGTTTTTTTAATGCCTATCCAACGGTGGCATAACCTTTTAAAAGTTTGGCTTCGTTAAATACTTTTTTCATGAAAATGTGAAAATTTTGGGGGGTATTTATATGAAGCCATAGAGCTACGATGTCCATATGAATACAAAATAATCTTTATTAAATTTAAGTTTACACGTATTTTTGCTCTAGAGGATATTCCTGTTAGTTCGTGAGTTATCGAAATTTTCCCGTAGGTCCATATGGTTTCATAAGGGGACAGCGAAATTTTGAAACACTGATATGGCCGAAAAGCCGAGACACCCCAACCTTAGAATCGTCTCATTTATATATATTTTAAGTTTCAGGCAAATCGGTTCATAAGGGTTGAGATACTTCCCTTGTAAGACGAAGAATGGTCTAATTATAATCAGATTAAATAAAGGTACCGACATACACGTTAAATAACTTTAAACATAATTTTAGTCAAATTTCTCCCATTTTTAAATATTTTGAGAGAGTAGGGTCGAACCAGAATCAAAATGCGTCGCGCAAGACGTAAAAAAAAGAAACACATCACATTTGAAATTTTTACGTCCGATTTACAATTTTTTTTTGCTAATGCTGGTTAGCTAACTTTTAGCAAATAGCATATTAGCAAAAATATCTTGTAAACTTCATTTAGCGCATTATCAATTTTAAACAAAATTTGAACTAATTTTTTTTGCTAAATTTAAAATTGAGTTGACCAAATTTTTTACAAGCTTTTTTTGCTAATATTAGCAAAAATAAATGGTAAATTTTTTTTTATTTTCAGAAAACTTTAAATGGCGCTATCTCGGAAGCGAAGACAGATAGAGCAAAATGGAGGCTATTTTTGGTTCTCGGGCTCTCCATAGTATCGCCGGTTCTCTTCACATGTGTGGACCCTAATTGGTCCTAACTTTGGATCCAAAAATTTAGCATTCCCGAAAATTTTAAAATGCTCATATCTCGGTAAATATTGCCGATACAACAAAAGCATTTTTGTAGCTCTCAACACGTAGAACAAGACCGAAAAATAATCAAAAGCTCTCCGAGTAATATTTTTGAAGTTATCGAGTTTTTTAATTCTCAAAACCCCAGTGGTCCCCTAAAATCACGTATCTCGAAAACTTAACAAGGTAGAGCGAAACGGACACAAATTTTGGATCAAATACTAAGACGAATTGTAAGGAACCCAACTAGGTCTAGGCCCATCGGGGTCTGGACCTATCGGGTCCGAATCCAATGGGGTCCTCAAATGTGTATGCACTAAGTTGAAATAAAAAAAGTTTCAGTGAACTAATTTTTGGCAAAACATTTTTGCTAACTTTATCAAAAAAATTGTGGGTTCAAAATCAGCAAATTTTCTTGTAGGTTTACAAGTTTTTTTTGCTAACATTACAGTTTTTTTTTTTGGAGTGTAAGTTACGTCCTTTCATAAATGTATCCTTTAATATCATTCATAATTTTCAACAAAATATTTTGATAAAGTTTTCAATAAATAACTAATTTTTATTATTTAATAAAAATTAAAACACACTTGGTTTTCAAATGTCTTTATTCACATCATTTTATTCTGATATATCAAAATAAATATGGAAAAATTAGGGGAGATCCTCCTCTTTCATTTGCCATCACCAGCATAATCCTAGGATAAGAAAAAATATTTCAAAAATATATTAAAAATTGTATTCTTTAAAACTTTAAAGTCCTTATAAAAGGAAACAGGATTACGAAATGAAAAACTGTAAATGCAGTTTTACATTATTTAATGTTAATTTCAGTCAAATTTCTGTATGTATAACGGTTTTTTATATGTTCAAATGCGAATATCTTGAAAATAGAATATGTTAAAAACCGATTGACTGATTTGAAATTATTTTTAATTTCAGTCAAATTTGTGTAAATGTAACGGTTTTTTTATTTTCAAATGCGAATACATATTATAACGGTTTTTAATATTTTTAAACGCGAACACTGACCGTCGCGACGCGTCGTCTCGTTGTTGCGAAATCGACCAAGGGTTCTGGTGGGAATCAAACCCACTACCTCTGCTTTCATATGCTAGCACGCTATCAACTAACCTACAGGGGCGCGGACTCGGTTATATTATGCTCTTACTCAAAAATGCTTCTTTTAAAAACTTGTAATATCGACTGATTGTTTTAATTATCAAACTTAACTAAAAACTGCAGGTTTCTGTAATACGAACATCATTCGTCTTGGATGAATTTGCGTGTATTTTGTTATTGTTATAAAAACAAATTACTTGAAAATTTGGCGAAGCCGAATGACGTTCGTATTACAGAAACTGGGAGTTAATCTGCAAAAAATGTATATCGCTCATATATCGGAGCAACGTAATCAGATTTTTCTTTACAAAATTTTTGACGTTGTTCTAGCAAATGACCGGTATGTCGCTGGTACAGATTACAAAGTTGATGAGTTGAAATCTCATTCTATCATCAAACAATATCAATGTCAACGCACTATTATATAAATCATATATTTTGTTAATATTTTTTTTTAATTGAAGAAAAAACACTTATTTTCAGACCACTCTATAGTTACATATTATATTACCACAAATGACAATGTAATAAGACTATTAATTTATATTTGGAGTTTAAAAGATACGATCAGTCTACTTAATTAACTGCTCTAAGAATTTACCACGAAAACACCATAGCGTTTATACATTAATTGACAAACATTGTTCACACGAAATATTGAAATTAGAATTTGGAATGAGCCCAAAATTCTGTTTCACTTTTTTATTTTTTTTATTTTTCGTGTACATAAGTATGTATTTTTTCCAATAATCAACACCGAATGTTGGCGGAGTAAAAACTACATGACTGACATATTTATCCTGGCACGTTTATAATACTGGTGTTATATGAAACTAGTAGATTATTCGTATATACTAGTTGACCAAAACACAAAAATCATTTCCTATTGTAAGTGAGTTTCCAAAACGTTTCTTTTGTGTACCAAAAATAGGCTTGCAAGGAATATAAACTTACAAGGAAGGTCTTTTACAGGGTACCCATCGATTGTCATGAAACTTAAATAAGGCAATGAGGGGGTAAAAATAAGAGTTCCCTGTTTTTTTTAACTGCCCAATCTCAAATTTAAAAAAACGGTTGCCACCTTATGAAAAAATAAGGGCTTTCGGGAAAATTCGTATAAAAGCCGCAATACCAGGAATTTCGCCAAACGAACAAATACGGGTCAGCTTAATTTTGATAGAGATTATTATATATGATTTTGCGGTCGTACGTGTATACATCTCCATATAAACTACCCCAACGATTACACATTTTTGACAATAACGAACTTAACGAAGCCGAATTCGGACACGACCAATAAACCATTAGATAGGCCTTCAAAAACCTTTCGACCTGTATAAAATGTTCATATATTTTCTTTTGAAGAAATGGGAATAATCCTCAAAAAAAAAAACCTCAGGACAACTTGCCCTGTAAAAGACCTTCCTTGTTAATGCTACTCAGGTGTAAAAAAGCGGATTAGATCGCGTCGGGTATGCTTATTAAACTGAAATTTTTTGTGTGGCGAAAGAGTTTTTTTTCCAATTTTGAACGTTCGGGCAAATTTTTATTTCCCTAGAAATTAAAAAAATATGTCTTTCGACACGTTTTTTGAGATATCGCTATTTGAAATTTTTGAAAATTTCGACACATTATAGATTTCGAGATATCGCTTTTTTTCACTACGTTCAAAAATTTTTTTAAAAATTCCAAAAACTTCTAAAAACGCCGTTTTTTCCTACTTTGAAGAAATTAAAAAAATTTCAAAATTTTTTTCCCTATCTATTTTAAAGAGCTTGAAACAAACTTTAATTTGAAACTAGTTCAGAAGATTTTAACCTGTTGTATTTTCTCATAAAAAATTTCTATGAGACATTAAACATTCTATAACATTTTTTTAACCGAATTTTGTCGTTATATAAATCCGCCCAATTGCGGATAATAAAACACACAAAGTCATTATGATGGTATTGTATGGTTTATTATCCGCCTGTGGGAAACACAGCTGAGTGCTATCGGACGCGTCATAGGTTGCGGATAATGTTTCCGCATATTTGTGGATAAGCTGCTCTAAGCAGCCGCGGACAGTCAGCGGTTACAAGGGGAGAGTCTCGGAGGGTCTTTCGAGTTCCCACTAAATTCCGAGTTGCCAATGATCCTTGGAGCGACGTGGCGAGTTATTGGCGCCACTAAATAACCGATCAATAATTAAAGGTCAATAAGTTGAGTATCCTGAATGGCATGATACCATCGATGCGTCTCAGGAAATTAGGTGACAACTGGAATAATCAATCACTGAAACTCAGCAGGCCTTTCGCCGGTCTGGAGGCGTAGATGGCAGCCCCATCACCAGACTAGAAAGTTTTGGGTTGATACCCCACTACCTCCGAAATAACTCAAAAATTCCCAGTAACTCAATAAGAAAACAACAATCCGGAAATACGTTGACAACCCTCCACTATGGAAATGGACTACGATTTGCTACATGGAACGTTAGAACGCTTTACCAAGATGGTAAATTGGAGCAGGCAGTAAAAATGTTGGAATCCTATGAACTTTCTTTTATGGGTATGAGCGAGGTAAGGTGGAATCAGTATGGTGAAAAAAATGGTCACGTCCTTTTATGGTCTGGAATGCCTAATGTGGATGACGTGCACATTTATGGTGTGGGAATGTTGATAAGTTCGAGAGCCCGCCACTCCATTCTGAACTACACGTATAAATGAACGCATCATGACGGTAAGACTGAAATCCCAGAATAGAAATATTAGTGTGATACAGTGTTACGCACCCACTGAAGACGCTGATGATGATCAAAAAAATGCATTCTACGATGTTCTTAATGAAACCTTAAATAAAATCCCTTCACAAGACTACAAAATAGTAATGAGTGATTTTAATGCTAGAGTTGGTACAGACAACACAGACTTGGAGCATATAATGGGCAAACATGGAGTTGGCACAATGAATTCAAATGGAGAGCGTTTGGTAGATATGTGTGGCTTTAACGAGTTAAAGATTGGAAGAACTCTATTTCCACATAAACTAGCCCATAAACTTACGTGGATATCGCCTGATGCTAAAACTGAATGCCAACTTGATCATATATGCGTCAGTGCCAAGTGGAGTAATTCGCTACACGATGTACGATGCAAACGTGGGGCTGATATTGGCTCAGATCATCATTTGCTTTGGGGAATACTGAAAATAAAACTTTATCCAAGGCAGTCAAATAGGACACAGAACCGTCGCAGGTTTAATACTGATAAGCTTCAGATCCCCCAAAACAATAATGAATTTCGCTTACTCCTTAGTACAAAACTCTCCGGTACAGAAACTACAAACAGCATCAACCAAACTTGGAAAAATATTAAAAGTGCCATTAATGATACCTGCAGCGAATATCTTGGCAAAACCAGGAAGAAGAAAGAAGATTTTATATCTACACAAACGTGGAAGATGATAGATGAGCGTGCAGTTAATACAGTTAATACAAAGGAACGTAAAGAAGCGCAAACACGTTATAATAACTTTGACAAATCCATAAGAAGAGCAATTAGAGATGATAAACGAGAATATATGGATACTCAAGCACAATACGCAAATGATGCTGCAGCAAACCATAATATGAAACTGCTATTCGACCTTACTAGAAAATTTTCTGGTCGTAAATTTGAAACAAAGTGCCTATAAAGGATAAAAAAGGAAGATTACTTACCACAACAAAGGAGCAACTTAGTAGATGGAAGGAACGTTTCATGGAAATTCTCAATATCAATAGAACTGGAATAAGTGTAACGTGGCATGACAATGTGAACATACTCCCTATTAGAACAAACCAACCTTCAAAAGCTGAAATAATAGATGCAATAAAATCGTTAAAAAATGATAAAGCTGCTGGTCCAGATAATATCCCGTCCGAAATTTATAAAGCAGCCCCCGAACTATTTGCGGACACATTATACCCCCTCTTTGGCCAAATATGGGAAAGCGAAAAATATCCACATGATATGCTTAGAGGAGCCATTGTTAAAATATTCAAAAAAGGAGACAAAACCAATTGTAATAACTGGCGTGGCATTACAACACTGAGTGTTATTATGAAAATCTTTATGGAAATAATACTTGAAAGAGTTATTACACAAATCGATGCACAGCTCAGACCGGAACAGTCTGGGTTTAGACTATCAAAATCCTGCACTGATCAAATAAACAGTCTAAGGGTCATCATTGAACAAAGCATTGAATTTCGTTCCCCACTATACCTCCTCTTCGTAGATTATGAAAAGGCTTTTGACTCCTTAAATCGAGAATGTATATGGGCTGAGCTTCATAACATAGGTGTCCCAAATAAGATTATTAGCCTCATCAGAAAAAGTTATGAAACATTTGAGTGCTGTGTCTTACACAACGGTGAAGCCTCAGATTATTTCCGTACAATATCTGGAGTAAGACAAGGATGTTTGCTATCCCCTCTGCTATTTCTGGTAGTAATTGATGCAATAGGAAGACGTGCCACAGCCGAAAAGCCAAGAGGTATCATTTGGAATCCGCTTTTTCCTGCTCATAGATTGGAATCCCTTGATTACGCCGATGACAAGTGCGAATTATCACACAGGCTTAAGGACATGCAGGATAAGTTGAATGATTTGGTTACTGAGTCAGCAAAGGTTGGACTAAAAATCAATACTAGTAAGACGAAGGAGTTAAGAATTAACGTCGAATCAGGGCAACCTCTCCTTATTGATAATGCAGTAGTAGAACGAGTTTCTGAATTTCAATATTTAGGAAGCATGGTGGCAGAAGATGGTGGTGCCGCATTAGATGTTTCCTCGAGAATCAAAAAAGCTAGAGGTGCTTTCTCGCTCCTGACAAAAGTGTGGAAATCGAATGTGTATAGCAAAAACACCAAACTTCGCATTTTCTCGGCTTGCGTAGTGTCTGTCTTGCTATATGGTAGTGAGACGTGGCTTGTAACAGAAGCAATTAAGAACAAGCTTCAGGTTTTTATAAATAGCTGCCTACGCACTATACTTAAAATATACTGGCCGAATATCGTATCCAATGAAGAACTGTTAAGAATTTCAAACATGTCAAATATTAATGTGGAAATACGTAGAAGAAAGTTTGGATGGATTGGTCACACACTTAGAAAACCTAGTGATAAAATTTGCGTAAGGGCACGAGTTTACAATCCACAAGGAAGCAGACAACGTGGTCGTCCTCGAAACACATGGCGTCGTTCAACACTAGAAGAAGCTAACAAACTCCCTGAATTCCAACATAGAAAGCTAAAAGATCTACAAGAACTTACAACTGTAGCTGTTTCACGTTCCCGATGGAAAAAACTTAGCACATCACCAAGCAAGGCGTTATTATTATTATTATTAATAGTAGACTAAAACTCTCAAAGGATTTTGGTCACGTACAGTTTTTTTTTTATGGCCCACTGAAATTTTTTAAAGACGTGTAGAATAAGTGAAATAAATGACGTCAATATACTGCTGAGCTAAATAACGTTCGTAAATGTCTTCAGTAAAATTTTATGGTGCTTCTTTTCTTAGAACATATTAATTCTCCAACGCTCATTCTAAGGGGTAATTTTTGAAAACTGTGTTATAAAACACAGTTTTATAAAATTTTGAAGATTTCATAATCACCCTTCCCTCCTTACGCTTAGATCCTCTGAGAAAAACCAAATCCCTTTCAGGAATCAATTAAGAATTTTAAATGAAAGCGACATATATAGAATATGTGCTGAGTTGATAAACTGTTTAAGAAACACTGATCTATCGATTTTACTAGGTATATCATATTGTACTCACACATTTCCATAGATATCAAATCAATTATTCATAATAAGTAACCTCCTGTTTCTGTAAGTCGAACAAGTTAGATAGACGAAAATTATACATGTTTTATGTTATGGCAACAAAACCAAAGTAACATATGCAAATTTAATATTGTTCTGAAAGGATCGTCTTACAGAAACTGAGGGTAAAAAACGAGTGTTTGGTAGTGTTTATACTTGACCACCTTCTTTTATTGAAAGGCCAGGAACAAAATAAATAATTGCTTTCTTTTCAAATTATTGGCTTTTGAGATATGAGGCATTACATACCAAATGTCTAGCGAAAAAAACATGTGTACCGTAAACTTCTGAATAGGTTGTATGGATTGCCCTATATGGAGCTAAGAAAATTACGTTTTTGGTTTTTCAATTTTGAAAAACTGGGCTTAGGAGGCGTGATCAAATATTGGAAAAATGGTAAAATTTGTGACAAGATGCCTTGTTTAAATATTTATCAAATTGAAACGGAATGCATCACAATCTCAAAAATTTACATTGTTGTATAGTTTTGTATGGGCTATCGATTAATTTTTTTTTTTTTTAATTTTCAGAACCCGTTCTGAAATTTGCCATTTGTTAAAAAAGTAAATTTTTAAAAAATTCGGCCAAGTTTATTTTTTTTTAAAGATCAGATGTTTGTCTATCAGTTTTTCGATTTTTTTTCGAGAAAATCGCATTTGAATTTTGAATTTCATATCAATTTAGTAATTTGCTTGTATTTTCTTGTTTCAACGTAGCGTATGAGTAATATTTATGTAAATATTTAGTTCTCATTCGCTACGTTGAAACAAGAAAATACAAGCAAATTACAAAATTGAATGTGTGTGTGGAAGAAGGTGCTAAAATCTAATTTTTGGAAATCGCGTTTTTTTGCAAAACTGTATCTCCCTTCAATAGTTCGATCTATTTGCAAACAAATTTGTAAAAAACTTGATCGTTTTCTGTCATAAAATTGACCTTGAAAGTTCAATTTTAACGATTTTTGGAAATATTTTATATTTTTCCCCCGAATACTAACATGTATTTCGCAGTTAAACTAAAGGTGGTATATCAAAATTCTTACATGTGAGATGGTTAACGTGTAGAAAACATCCAAGGCTTTAACATGTGCCCATTGGTTTGGCAAAAAACGCTTTCATATCAAATCTATCTATAGTTAAAGTGTGAATATGGAAAAAGGTGCTATATCCATACAAAAACACGACATTGTTTTACGAAATACTGAGGGCGGATTTATATAATCTATCCAATTTTTGAGTTAAAACTATAAAATTGAATGGTTAGTAACTTATATTATAAATTGCGCAAATTTTTTTTAACCCATTACGCGAAAATCTGTTCAAAATAAACCATAAACCACTTGTTTTTGTTAAATTAACTACCTTTTATTATTCTTATATAAAAATGAGTATTGCTGGACCCCGTCTAAATTTTGCAGAATTCATCATGCCAAATTTTAATTTTTAAAAAATAACACAAAAGACAGAAAACTACTTGGCAAATGTATTGAAATTCCTAGTAGAAATTGTAACATAGCACCTTATTCCACTAGAACAAAATTTCACATGCAATTTTTTGCTACTTCCGCTCATTCTATTTTTATGAAATTTTGTACATAGATGCAAATGGTCAATCATTGTCGATCTGCAAAAAGAAAATTAAGAAATTAAATTTTTTTCGCGACTTATTCAGTTTTTTGTTTCTCCTATACAATTTGGTTTTTGGATTATAGCACCTTGTTCCACACCCACATTCAATTGTTATGAAATTTAATATTCAAATGCGATTTTCTAGAAAAAAAATACGAAAAACATATGAATAATTTTTTTTGGATATACAAACAACTAAACCTAAAAAAAAATGTTTTTAAAAAAAACAAAAGTGGTCGGATTTTTGATAAATTGACTTTTTTAAAAAATGGAAAATTTCAGAACGGGTTCTGAAAAAAAATGTTAATCGATAGCAAATACAAAACTATACAAGAATGTAAATTTTTGAGTTTTTGGTGCATTCCGTTTTAATTTGATAAATATTTAAACAAGGTAACTAGACAAAAATTTTACCATTTTTTTTAATATTTGACCACGCCTCCTTAGCCCAGTTTTTGAAAAATTGAAAAACCAAAAAAACGCTATTTTCTTAGTTACATATAGGGCTATTCTTGCAAACTATTCAGAAATTAACGGGACACATATTTTTCTGTAGCGGGACATTTGGTGTGGAATGCCTCATTGTATATCTTCACCTAAAATGCAAAAAGTACTAGGGATGTGATTTCCATGCAAACGCAAGTTCTTTGTTAATAGTCTATTAACGATATCGACCAATTATCTTTCCGAATCAAGAAATTTGCGTTACAATGGCATTGAATTTGTTTTTGCATATTTTTGCATATTTCGGTGAAAATGCATATTTTTTCATATTTTGGTTTTAAATGCATATTTTGTGCATATTTTCAACTTTTAGGTGCATATTTTGGCATAAATTACACCGCTCAACAGTCATTTTCCGGTTTGAATTCTGGTGATCAATTTTAGTAGACTTTGATCTCCTGATTCCAAATCTGTACTCCAAATTTTTCCATCACGTCCAGATTTTTAGTTATTCACGGTTAAAAATGCGAAAAATTACGATTTTTGCATTATTTGAAAGCCTGCACAGCAGCCTTTGAGTGGAATACAAATCTGGTATAAAGCGCAAAAGTGTAATTTGTCTATGGTCTCCAACATAGAAAACAATTTTTTTCTAATTATTGCGTTTGGTTGGGTTACAATTGCGTTTTAAAATGACTGTTAAAATTATCATTTTTGTAAAAAAGATAAGGTAGGTACCTTAGTTTTTTTTGATATTTTTCAAAGAAAAACTAAAAAAAAATAAATATTTTACAAATTTAAGTTTTCTGTGTTATTTTTCGTATAAACCGGAAGATATCTTTAATGGGTTTAAAAGTCTATAAGAAAGAATGAGATTTTGTCTAAATTTTGAGCTCATCACACTAAAGATTGATCATCTGGTTTTTGTTTTTGAGCCTTTTAAAAATGGTGCTTTTTCTAATTTTTTTCACAGTGTTTTTTTTAAATACGTGTTTGGCCAATAATAGTGCAACAACTTCAAATTTTTTTGATCATATATTTGAGATCATAGTTCAATTCAACTCTAACGCTTTATACCAGATTTTTATTCCACCCAGTGGCTGCTGTGCAGGCTTTCAAAAATGGCAAAAATCGCGTTTTTTCGCATTTTCAACCGCGAATAATTAAAATTCTAGACGTGATGGAAAAATTTGGAGCACAGATTTGGAATCAGCGAGTCAAAATCTTTAAAAATTTTGTATCAAACTTCAAACCGGAGTCAAAAACCTTCGATTTGTTGAGCGGTGTTATCAAAAACACAAATTGAAATTTATTTGTTTCAAAAACCATTTTAAATTTTGAACAAAAATTTGTAGTTACACTGTCAAAAATCGTTAATTATCGAGAATTCGCTCAAAATACGAATGTCGTATGTAATTTTTTTCGGCAAAAATATTCGGAGTCAAAAACGCTAATAACGTCTTTTTGATTATAATTACAGTAAATTTGGGCTGATGAAAATAGATTACTCAGACTATATTCAATCCAAAACTGGAGAGAATCCATGGGGCCATTTTGAAATTATTTCAAAATGGCCCCATCTTTTGAAATTTCTGTTTTGCTACATACGACATTCGTATTTTGAGGTAGCGAATTGTCTTTAAAAGCGATTCTATAACATTTTTCCACCAAATTTTGTCGTTATTGAAAATCGTTAACTTATCAACAAAAATTTTTTTGAAGTTAAAGGTAACGAAATTTTTCGGTTCTCAATACAATTTCAAAATAAACAAATTTCAAAGTAAATATTTTTTTCGTTAATTTTTGTCGTTAATTAAAAAAATTATAGAATCTTATATTCGTTAAGACAACCGACAATTCTCGTTAGTTAACGATATCGATAATTTCGTAAAAAAAAGTTACTGAATCGTACTACAGGTTAATCAAAGTTAACGTAATCTCCGGTTAGTTCCATACATCTATAAGCTCGGGTTAGTAGTATCTTCCAATTATTTCGTTTTGGCCGTTACCCAGTAAACCAAACGATACCGTTATTATATCGAGGCAATATTACCTTATTATCACGATAGTGTTTTCGTTCTTAATGTACCTTTCCTTATAATATCGTTTTTCCATAAAAATGTGATATTGTTTTCGCTACCAATAATTAAAGTCTTAAGGATAGTAAAATCGTAATTTTTTAGAATTTATTGAAAAACTATCGTTATTCCAGGCGATAACTATCGTTTCCATATAAAAATATGATATCGTTTTTGCTATCGAAATTTTTCGGAATGACGATAGCAAAATCAACTAAAATACAAAAATGGTGTCTTAATTTTAATTTAAGGTAACACCTTAAACGGTATCATACATGTGATACTATTTTCGCAATCACTTATCGTTATTTGATTTATTGTGAAGTTAAAAATTATTATTTTTATAAATCTTCACATTCACATGTTTTTTATACCCTCCACTTAGTGATAGAGGGTATATATAAGTTTGTCGTTCCGTTTGTAACTCATCGAAATATCTGATCCCCGATCGATTTTAAGACATTCTAGCGATGTCCGCCTGTCCGTCTGTCTATCTGTGGAAATGGTCATCACGACCAAAATATAACACGGAGCGAATTTTTTTACCAAATTTTTTTTTTTCGCGGAAATTTTTTTTCAAAAATTTTTTTTTTTTCAAAAGTAATTTTCTTTTAAATAAAGTTTTTTGCAATAATCAAAATTGTGGAGGATATCACTACATTCGGCAAGGCCGAATTTAACTTTTTTACTTGTTTTTTCTGAAAATTTTTCTTGGGTCCTAATAATAATTAACATAGTGAGAGATCAAACAATAAGATCTTTTAATAATTACTTACCTATGTCCCTTACGATGTGTACTATTGTTATGCATAACACAGCATTCGTTTTCACTTGCAAAGTTACAATCCTTGGTATTGTTACAACTGACTCCAGCTCCTCCGCCACCATCTAACGCATGTGTAAAACTGCCACTGGGTCTTCTGCCGTTATGCGGAAGTGCACCAGCTCCACCCACAACATTGCTATCTTGTTCAAAGGAAGGATTTACATATTGTTGGTCCGTTGAGCAATTACAATGACCGGACTTTTCCGGTTTTTTACCCGTCATATTAACTCATTCGCAAGTTCAATATAATTTATAATAATACTTATAACGGCATTTCCTAAAATTATAGAAAAAAAAAAAATAAATTAATTTAATGTAAAAAATTTTTACTAAAAATTCATTTGACAACACATGCAAACACAGCACATCCCGAGTAAAAATGTTTCTTTTTTTATGTACACTAAAAAAAAAGACCACTAAAATTTAGAAAAAAAATTCTTTGAAAATGTGTAGTTCATGAATTTTTCTAAAATTTAGTTAAAAAATCTATGGCGTCCCTTAAATAACCTAACGGTGTCTCCAGCCAATAAGGTCTGAATCCATGGGGTCCGAACCCAATGGGATCTGGACCCAATCAAATCCTCAAATATGTATAAATTATAATTTTTCTATTTTTTACCTCCTCGTGCCATATCTGATAAATAGTAATAAATAGGGATGAGATTTCCATGCAAATGCATGTTTTTTGTCGATAGTCTAAAAACGAAATCGACCAATTATCTTTCCGAATCAAAAATTTTTTGCAAAAATGGCATCGATTTGTTTTTGCATATTTTTGCATATTTTGGTGAAAATGCATATTTTAGCATATTTTGATTTTGAATGCATATTTTGTGCATATTTCCGACTTTTAAGTGCATATTTTTGCATATTTTGACATAAATTAGCAAAAACACAAATTGAAATTCATTTGTTTCAAAAACTGTTTAAAATTTCAATCATTTATTTTGAAAATAAAAACACATTTTTTTTTATTATTTTAATTTTTTTTAGGTTGTTTTAGTTGCTAAAAAATCTTGCTTACATAAAGTTTTAAATGTTACTACTGAAACCCGGAGTTATTTTTTAATTTTTTAGAAGTTTTTCGCAAGAAAACAAGATTTTTTTGCACAAATTTTATTTTTTAATGCATATTTTTAGGTTTTTTAGTGCATATTTTGAATTTTTAGCGCATATTTTAAGCGCATATTTTCGATTTTTTAGTGCATGAAAATCTCATCCCTAGTAATAAATAACACAAGATATATAAATACCATTTTAGCTCGGTATATGAACATGTCATTTAACAAAGTAATTGCATGCATCTAATTATTTAACAGATGTAATTTTAATGCCCTGTAACACTCTGTTGGTGAATTGAGTTTATGCAAATGTTTGTTGCTCCTAATAAATGGCCAATCGAAACCATTCTCCGGTATAATTAAAAAAATCAAAAATGTTTAATTTTTAACACAAAAAAATTGTGTTTTTCAAAGGTTGATTTAGTTCTTTAAGGGGGAACTTTTTCCCCTAGTCCGATTTTTCCTTTACGAACTTAGTCTGCCTAGAACCGTAACACATATTCCTGCAAAACTTCAAGAGGGTAGCGCTTTCTTTTTTATATAAAAAATCAACTTTATGGGGTCCCCGACTGTTTTCAATATATTTGACCCAGATTTTTGGAACTGGGAATATCACTTAAAACTAAAACGTTATTGACCAATTACACTAAAATTTTTTTTTACCATTTTTAAAGCATATTGAACTTAATTTAAAAAAAGAAGGGGATGCGAGGGCTCCAAAGATATTAATTCTTCTTCCAAGTATATTTTTTCCTGAAACATAGTAATGCATTTACTTAAATATATCTTAAAAGTAAGTAAACTTTTACTTAATATAAGTTGAATTGTTTTTATCCAGAGGAAAAATATTTTTTTTTAAATAAGTAAAAATTTCCTTAAACTTACGGATTCTGTGGACCCTATGGAGCAGAGCTTTGAAGAATGAAATCCTTTTCGAATGCATTCTCAAAAAAATCCATTCAATTTTCATAGTCAGTGAATGCATTCGATTTCATAAATCAGCATTGAATGCAGTCCTTGGAATTCATTCAATCGAATGGAAAAAAGTGAATGCATTCGATTTCTTGTTCATTCGATTTAGAAAAATCGAATGCATTTGATTTTTTATCATTCCATTGCGAATGCAATCGATTTTTTAAATAGATAGACCAAAACGGAGCCAAATTTTGGTCCATAGTATCGCCGACTCTCTTTACATACGTTGACCCTAATAGGCTCTAATTTTGAATCCAAAAAAATTGGTGTTCCCGAAAATTTAAAAAATGCACATATTAACTGCCTATACGACAAAAAATGTGAAGAGTGTTGGCGATACTATGGACAAAAAATTGGCTCCGTTTTGCTCTATCTTGGTAAGTTTTTTTAAGTTTTTTATGCAATGAATGAATAAGCCATTCAATTTTTTAAATTGAATGAAAAGAAAATCGATTGCATTCGCAAGTGAATGCATTCGATTTTTAAAAGTCGAATGAAAAAAATCGAATGCATTCGATTTTTGAAAGTCGAATGAAAAACAAATCGAATGCATTCGATATTTATAAATCGAATGAGTCTAAAGAGAATTCATTCAATTCGCTAAAATGTGATTGGGGAATGCAATCACTAAATTTTCATTCAGAATGACAAATCGAATTAAGGAATGAAATCCTTCCAAGCTCTGCTATGGAGTCCCAATGTGAGAACCCTACGTGGCCCCAATATATGGGGTCCGCCCATGAGTATGTGCGTACACTATTATAGGGTCACTATTGATTTTGATCCAAAATTTTGGTCAGATTCGCTCTATCTTGCTTAGTTTTCGAGATATGAGAATGGGGTCTTGCGAAATTTTATCATGAAATAACTCGAAAACTATAACTCGGAGGGCTTTCAGGTCTTCGGCGGTCATATTTTAAAAGCTAAGGACTACAAAAATGCCTTGAAAATTTTTTCATATCTGTAGTATTTGCGGAGTTATAGGCATTTGAAAATTCCGCGAAAATCAAAATTTGGATTTAAAGTTAGGGTCTCATGGGGTCTCCAGATGGGCCCCCAGATTGGGTCCCCAAAAATACCTAAAGTATTTTTTCCTTAAGTTAAGTAAATTCTTTCTTAAACTGATGAAGGTATGGATTCAAATAAAGTCAATGAAATCAATAAAATAAAGATTACTTTTTTCTTAAATTTAAACAAAAATTTATTAAATTAAAGAAAATGCGTTTTGAAATTAAAGATTAGTACTTATTTGATTTTAGGTCTTGAAAATGTCTATACTATTTTTAAGTAAGTTACGTACTTATTTATTTTTTTTTGCACACAATTTAATTTTTTTTCTTTTAAGTAAAACAAAATTTTTTCGCAATAAATGTAAAGAATATTTAACTTAATTTAAACAAGTAAAAAAGTTAAATTCGGCCTTGCCGAATGTAGTGATACCCTCCACAATTTCAAAAAGATTATTGCAAAAAACTTTATTTAAAAGGAAATTACTTTTGAAAAAAAAAATTTTTGAAAAAAAATTTCCGCGAAACAAAATTTTGGTAAAAAAAAATCCGCGATTTTTTTCTTTTTTTGTCAAAAAATATGTTCGTACTTGTTTAAATACCATTTGGTGTTCAATTATGTTCACATATGTCAACCAGAAGCCGAATTAGAGCATTTTGTATTTTTAGGTTATGTTGAATGTACTGAAATTTTTGAGGTGTGCTTACATTTTCGTTCATAACTTTTGAACCGCTGAACCGATATCGCTCAAATGCAATACCAAACTTCTCGGGAGAACTTCCAATACTTATATATTTTAAGTTTCATTCATCTCTGTGCAATATTTTGTCCGCGACAGCATTTTCCACAGACAGACAGACGGACACCGCTAGAATGTCTTAAAATCGATCGGGCATCATGAATATATATACTTTATGGGGTCCCAGACCGATATTTCGATGAGTTACAAACGGAATGACAAACTTATATATACCCTCTATCACTAAGTGGAGGGTATAAAAAACAAATTAAGAAAAACTCTTGAGCTTTTTAAAGTATTTGCATGTACTATCTTCAAGTTTATTTTCTTTGTTTTAAGTAAAACCACCTTATATTAAGTTATATTGACATAAATTCCAAAAAAAAATCTTTACTTAAATTAATTACAGTGTTTACTTAATTTCAGTATAGTAATTTTTTTCAGTGTATCTTTCCGAATCAGGAAATTTGCATTTAAATGGCATCGATTTGTTTTTGCATATTTTAGTGAAAATGCATATTATTGCATATTTTGGTGAAAATGCATATTATTGCATATTTTGGTTTTAAATGCATATTTTGTGCATATTTTCAACTTTTAAGTGCATATTTTTGCATATTTTGCCGTAAATTAACAAAAACACAATTTAAAATTTATTTGTTTCAAAGACTATTTCAAGTGCATATTTTCGATTCCTTAGTGCATATAAATCTCATCCCTACTAATTAGTGTTGAGTACCACATGGTCGGTGCTCTCCCACTAAAATGTTCTACTTTTATGTTCCACATGTGTTCCATTTTACAAGACATTTTAACAACTTTATTGTAATCAGATTGTTAGCAGATTATAGTTAGTGAATAAAAACAATTAAAACTATTTTATTATTAAAATATAAATTTTTAAAACAATTAAATGACGTGGATGTCGTGTAGTTTAGTGCAGATAATGCATATGTTAGGACACTTAATTTTTACCGAATAATTTTTAATTTTAAATTTGAATTGAAAATTAATTGATTTTAACTTAAATCTTGTTATACCACTACACTAAAAAAAAACCTTTTCAAATTTCAAGAAAAAGTCTCATAATTACCAATATTTGACAGTTTTTCTTGTTTTTAACAAAAAGTTTTCGATTAAAATTTAATTTTTTTGTAATTTTACAATTTTTTTTTTGAAATTTTACAATTTTTTTTGTAATTTTACAAATTTCCAAGTCAATTTTACAAAAAAATCTAGTAAATTTATGAGAAAGTTTTATTTTGCCCAAAAATTTGTAAATTTACAATTTTATTAGTAAAACCCTTATAAAATTACAAAAAAGATAGTAATTTCTATCAGGAATTCTCGTAAAATAGGAGGTAGCAAAAAATCTAGTAAAGTCACGAGAATTCCTTGTAAGTTTTGGAGCGTAAACAAATTGTAAATTTACAAACTTATTGGTAAAAGCTTGTAAAATTACAAAATTACTTGTAAAAAGCTTGTAAAATTACTAGTAATTCTCGTCAAATAGGAGGTAGCAAAAAATAAAAAAAACAAACTTTTCTTGTCATTCTACTAGTTTTTTTTTGAGTATAGTAATCTCGAACTATAAGAAAAATTTGTAAAATTTTTAATTTTTTTACTACTGATTTAATCAGTACTTGTACTAATTTTTGATCACGTGTACAGATAAAAAAGCGTAGTACTGATTTGTTTGTACTGATTTTTGAAATATGCACAGATTGTACTGATTTTTGAACATTTCAATATAAAGAATAATTTTATTCGAAAATTCTCTACAAAAACTTGAATTTCCGTAAAATAAGTGCAAGAGTAGTTTGTTATCATCATGATGTATTTTCTTATTTTTAGAAAGATAATGCAATTGCATAATTTCAAACGATTCTGAGATGTTCGGTGAGGTAATGTCATCAGAATGTGTTGGAAAAAGCGCTCAAAATATCAGGGCTATTTAATAAAACATATGCTTAATAGCTGGGAAATTTTAATAAAAGGAAATTTTATCAACTCAAGGAAAAAAGTCCTCAAAATCTGAAGGATTTTCTTCTTCTCAAAACCTGGGGGTTTTTGTTATATTTTTTGCACTAAAACGATGAAAACATTCAAATGAAGTTGTCAAATAAATTTTCTGCAAAATAACGACGTCAGTTTATGACAGTTGTTTTTTAACAGTTGTTTTTACTGAAGTGCTATTTACACCAAATTTGTTAGTTAAACCGAAATTTTTTGACTTTTAACGAAATCTTCAGTGTTTTCCCGTAAAAAAGAGAGTTTTTAGAGATTTATAAAAAAAAACACATAAAAACTTGGGCGTACGGATTTGAGTTCAGAAAAAAATTCCCGCCCTAGGCATAGCGCCTAAGAGTTTTCTAGACTGTCCATAAATGTATTATTTATTTATTTTTATTTCAAATTTAAGAACCAACCCTTTAATGCCATATGGTTCAAATACACAATGTGAGCATCAGCGATGTTCAGGTTGAACTTTAGTGTCGACGAAAAGTGTAAGCGCAGTTCGATTTCTACAAGATTAAATGGCACAAAACTGTTAACAGCGAAATCGTAGCTGCTCGCATTCGCGAGATAACGCGAAATTAGTGTTTTTGTATTTTTTTAAATTTTGACATTGAAGTTTTTTAAATATTTTCAAAAACTGAGTACACAGTTTTAATTGTACTTATTTAAAGGTCACAAAACAGTAAACATCAAAATCCTGTCTTCTTTAGTTCGCGAGAAATCGTGAAATTATTTTTTTGCGGTTTTTGTTTTCTTTTTTTATCTTTAGATAGGTTTCTTTAAAATTTCGTAAAAACATGGTATGCAGTTTTACTTGTGCTTGATCAAAGGTCACATAGCTGTTGACATCAAAATTGTATGCGTTAAATTTCGCGAGATATCGCGTAATTATATATATTTTTTTATTATTTACTAGCAGGCCCGCCCGGAACTTTGTCACCGGTAATCTATATCTATACTAATATTATAAAGAGGTAATGTTTGTATGTTTTTTTGTTTGTTTGTTTGTTTGTAGAAAGTAAACTCCGGAACTACTCATCCGATTTCAAAAAACTTTTCAGCAATATTTAGAGTGTTCCTCCCGGACGGACATAGGCTAGGTTTCATCGACCACGCCCACTTCTACGCCCACTTTTTGACAAAAAACGTAAAATCTAAAAATCTTCAAAACTACTAAACCGATTTCAATTTTTTTTACCAATACATACTTTGAATGGTCCTTCATGATGGACATATGCTGGGTTTCATCGACCACACCCACTTCTACGCCCACTTTTGGCAAAAAACTTAAAATTTAAATATCTTTGAAACTACTCATCCGATTTAAAAAATGCTTTTACCAATATTTAGAGTGCTCCTCCAGAGTGGACATAGTGTAGGATTTTTTTACCACCCCCACTCCAACGCCCACTCTTGGCAAACAACTTAAAATTTAAATATCTATGAGACTACTCATCCGATTTCAAACATTTTTTTACCAATATTTAGAGTGTTCCTCCACGGTGGACATAGGCTAGGAATCATCGACCACTTCCACTTATTCGCCTACTTTTTGGCCAAAAACCTAAAATTTAAAAATTTTCTAAATTACTCATACGATTTCCAAAATTTTTCCACTGAGTTTCGTTGACAACGCCCAATTATACGCCCACTTTTGGCACGAAAAACGTAAAATTTAAATATTACGAATCTACTCATCCGATTTCAAAAATTTTATCACCAATATACATTTTGAATGATCCTTCAGGGTGGACATGGGCTAGCTTTCATCAACCACACCCTTTCTACGTCCAGTTTTGGTTAAAAAATGTAAAATTTCGGTTTTCTCCAATATTAAGAATGGTCCTAGGGTTCATCGACGTAAAACTTTAAAATAGACGAAACCATTAATGATGTTTCAAAAATGATTTCACTAATATTTATAAATTTCACTAATATTTATCCTTCAGGGTGAGTTAGGGTAGGTTTCATTGACCGAACCCATTTTAAAGATCACTTTGGGTCAAAAGACTTCATATTTAGAAACCTTTAAAACTACTCATCCGATTTCAAAACATTCTGAAAATGCCCTTTTTGGAAATTCCGATTTTAATGGAGCAAATAGTTGCAAAGAAGTGAACTTTGTAACCTTTTCTATCTTCTGAAATATTGGTCATAGAAACTTGAAATGTGGGATCCTCCTGCCCAAAAAATCATTATTTCTTCAACGCATGTAATGGAACGCAATGAATTGGAATTAAATGAATTGAAACGAATAGAACAGGGAACGAAATGGAATAGAACGGGGAATGGAATGATACGGGGAATGAAAGGATATCAATAATAACGATATAAGAGCTCGAAAAGGTTCAAGAAATTGTTTTACCGGAACGAACACGATTCCGGGCTAAACGGGGCTGTTCGAATTTTATTGTTTGTTTTAAATAGTTTTTATTTAAGACTTCAACGCTAAAAATTTAATAAAATAAAGATTCTGCACAGGAAAATTTTAGAAATGGGGACTGTAATCCAGATTCTTCTTTAATTCCGTATTTATTATTACCTGTGAGAAAGTTCCGGGCGGGCCTGCTAGTATTAAATAAAGTATTAAAGAAGGATCAGGATTAAAGTCCCTATTTCTAAAATTCTCCCCTGCAGAATCTTTATTTTATTAAATTTTGGTCGTCTTAGTCTTTCATAAAAACTATTAGGAATAAACTATAAAATTAAAACAACCCCCGCTTAGCCCGGAATCATGTTCGTTTCGGTAAACAATTTTCTTAAAAATTTGCAAGCCCTTATATCGTAATTATTGAAATCATGTCCTTCCCCGTATCATTTCATATCATTTCGTTCTCCGTTCTATTCCATTTCGTTCCTTGTTCTATTCATACTAATTTATTGAATTCCAATTCATTTCGTTTCATCTAGGCTTCACTCCTTTCTGTATAACATGTGTTAAAGAAATAAAAACATTTTAGAGTCGTTATCCCGATTGATATAAAACGTACCATATTACCTTACCTCAACTAATTGCTTACTCCTTTTAACCCTTAAAATTTTTAATTTAAAAATATTTATGTCCTTCTCTTCATTGTTAACTCTGCTGGAAGGTTTCAGGGAATAGTAAAAGTACCACAGTACAATAATTTACCATTATAACCCAATTAAAATCTAAATTTCCAGAAGGTTCTTTTTCAAAATTTTTTGAGCTGGGGAATCCCACATTTTAATTTTCTATCACCAATATTTCAGGAGATAGAAAAGGTTACAATGTTCTATTTGCTCCATTAAAATCGGAATTTCCAAAAAGAATATTTTTCAGAATGTTTTGAAATCGGATGAGTAGTTTCGGTGTTTTAAGTTTTAGACCCAAATTGATCTTTAAAATGGGCGCGGTCAATGAAACCCACCCTAACTCACTCTGAAGGAGAATTCTAAATATTGGTGAAATCATTTTTGCAACCTCATAAAAAGTTTCGAATGTTTTAAAATTTTACTTCGATGACCCGTAGGCTATGTCTAACCTGAAGGACCGTTCTTAATATTGGAGAACATTTTTTTTTAATCGAATGAGTAGTTTCGGAGATTTTGAAATTTTACATTTTTCTTGTTAAAAGTGGGCGTAGAAATGGGCGTGGTCAATGAAACCCAGCATATTTCCACTCTGAAGAAACATTGCAAGCGTTGGTGGAAAAATTTTGGAAATCGGATGAGTAATTTTGGAGATTTTTAAATTTAGGTTTCTTGGCCAAAAAGTGGGCGTATAATTGGGCATGGTGGATGAGTCCTAGCCTATGTCCAACCTGGGGAACCACTCTAAATATTGGTGAACCCCTTTTTGAAATCGGATGAGTAGTTTCATAAATATTTAAGTTTAAGGTTTTTCGCCAAAAGTGGGCGTAGAAGTGGGCGTAGTCGATTGAACCCAGCATGTCTATCATGAAGGACCATTCCAAGTATGCATAGGTAAAAAAAAAAATTAAATCGGTTTAGTAGTTTGGGAGATTTTTAAATTTTACGTTTTTTTGGCAAAAAGTGGGCGTAGAAGTGGGCGTAGAAGTGGGCGTGGCCAATTGAACCGAGCATGTCTATCATGAAGGAACATTCCAAGTATGCATTGGTAAAAAAAAAATTGAAATCGGTTTAGTAGTTTTCGAGATTTGGAGATTTTAGAATTTTACGTTTTTGGAAAAAAGTGGGCGTAGAAGTGGGCGTGGTCGATGAAACCTAGCCTATGTCCGTCATGGAAGAACACTCTAAATATTGCTGAAAACTTTTTTGAAATCGGATGAGTAGTTCCGGAGATTACTTTCTACAAACAAACAAACAAACATACAAACATTACCTCTTTATAATATTAGTATAGATTTATTTTTTAAAACCGGTTCTTTAGAAATAATAAAAAAAAGTGGTATGCAGTTTGATTTGAGCATGTTGCAAGAAATTAAAACTGCACACAAAAAAATTATAGCTGCTCACTTTCGCGAGAAATAGCGAAAAACAGCTTTTTGGAGGTATTTTTTGTTTTTATTAATAAAAGAAGTTTCTTTAACATTGTTGAAAAACACGAAATGCAGTTTGATTTGCTATTGATTAAAGGTGATAAGGCTGTTAACATTTAAATTCTAGCTACTCAATTCTTCGAGATATCGCTAAAAAACTCACTAAACTACTATTTATTCATTGCTTTGTGTTATTTTTGGTCTATAAAAACATTTCCTTCAATTAACGACAAAAATGTGGTATGCAGTTTGAATTCGAGGTTATTAAAGTTGATAAAATTGCAAGCATAAAAATTATAGATGAGCAATTTCCCGAGAAATTGCAAAATTACGGTTCAAGCTTTTATATTAATTAATTTATTTTTTCTTTAGTGTCTAAAATAAAGGAAAAAAAAATCAAGAAACGACAAATATATTGTATGCAGTTTAAAGTTTATGTGGTTAAAGGTGGTAAAACTGCTTAAATCATATCTTGACTGCTAATTTTCCAAAAAATTATTTTTTTTCCAATTTTTTTTATTTTTATACCCTCCACTTAGTGATAGAGGGTATATATAAGTTTGTCATTCTGTTTGTAACTCATCGAAATATCGATCTGGGACCCCATAAAGTATATATATTCATGATGCCCGATCGATTTTAAGACATTCTAGCGATGTCCGTCTGTCCGTCTGTCCGTCTGTCCGTCTGTCCGTCTGTCCGTCTGTCCGTCTGTCCGTCTGTCTGTCTGTCTGTGGAAAATGCTGTCGCGGACAAAATATTGCACAGAGATGACTGAAACTTAACATATTTATTGGAAGTTCTCCCGAGAAGTTTGGTATTGCATTTGAGCGATATCGGTTCAGCGGTTTAAAAGTTATGAACGAAAATGTAAGCACACCTCAAAAATTTCAGTACATTCAACATAACCTAAAAATATAAAATGCTTTAATTCGGCTTCTGGTTGGCATATGTGAACATAATTGAACACCAAATGGTATTTAAACAAGTACGAACAAATTTTTTGACAAAAAAAGAAAAAAATCGCGGATTTTTTTTAACAAAATTTTTTTCGCGGAAATTTTTTTTCAAAAAAAATTGTTTTTTTCAAAAGTAATTTCCTTTTAAATAAAGTTTTTTGCAATATTCTTTTTGAAATTGTGGAGGGTATCACTACATTCGGCAAGGCCGAATTTAACTTTTTTACTTGTTTTTTTTAATTTTGCGATTTCTTGCGAAATTGAGAAGATATGATTTTGATGTAAACTGTTTTGTGACCTGTAAATATATACAATTAAAACTGCATACTCAGTTTTAGAAGACATTTAAAAAACTGCATTGTCAAAATTTTAGAAAATACAAAAACACTTATTTCGCGATATCTCGCGAATGCGAGCAGCTACGATTTCTCTGTCAACAGTTTTGTGACATTTAATCAAGTATAAATCGAACTGCGTTTACACTTTTCGTCGACACTAAAGTCGAACCTAAACATCGCTGAGGCTCACCGTGTACAACCGAATACAAACGAATATCGTGTTTTAAATAAATTGAATATATAATATTCTTTTTGATAACCTATTTAAAATGTTTTGGTAACAAAAAAAAAATTCTTTCGTAAAATGAACACATGTAACACTTTCATAGATATTTATCGACTAACCATCGACTTAATCGATAAAAATCGCGTATACCGAAGACTACCTGTATAGTGTAAAAACCCCTTAAAGTGTATATATTTTGCTATTTTTTTTTATTTTAAACTTCATAGCCACTGATGATTTTGAATTTGCAAATCTTTAATTTGTTTTGTGTTTCGAATTTAAATTATCATTAAAAGATTTTATCCATGTATGGACAAAACAAAACTAGCTAAATGTTTAGCTTCAGCAGAAATATCTATATTTAAAAATAATGGGATTTTCAAGAATTAAAATTAAATAGACAAAAAAAATATATGCATATGTAAATATTCCTAGATATGGATGGTATTTGAATACAAATATGTGAAACGGATTTAACGTTCCTAAATAAATAAAAAGTTCCAAAACGTTATTATTTAATACATAATTGAAATTGTAAGCATATAGATAAAATATTCTTAATCACCAGGGGAACCAGAAATATTTTGTTGCAAGTTTTTTATGCATTGTATTAATAAATATTTATCAGTTTCAGATCATTTCATGAAATCTGGCATCGATTTGTTAGAGCAAATTTTTGCATGTTATTATATATTTCAATATTTAGAGCATATTTGGAATTAAAGCATATTTTTATGGCATATTTTGGGGTTTGTGAGCATATTTTATCAAAAATTGTTGTGTTCATTGAGTTTAAAAATTTTACATTTTTATAAATAAAAAAAATAGTTTTAAATGGATTTTTTTTTAGAAATTTCTAATTTGTGAACAAGTTAAAAAAATACTTTTCGTAATTTTTTAAATAAAAGAACATGTTTTTCACATTTCAGTACCGTATTTTTCGTTTTATACAGCATATTTTTTTTATACAAAAAAAAAAAATTACAAAAACCAAAATTTAAAAAATCAGTTTTAAACAAAATTTAATGTTCTGCGAAAATTTACAATTTATTTTGTCTTTTTTCGGGACGAAAAGTTTAGTTTAGCCAAATTTTAAAGTTTTTCTGTTGCTTTTTTTGGTACGAAAGGATATACGAAGAGAAAATAAATCACGCAGAAAATTCGACTCACGCACACTAATTCACCCAAAAATCTTTTTTCACAATCAGTTAAGTAATATTGATAATAATCTGCTCAAGTGCCCATATCTAATATGCAGCAAAAAGAGGTCGAAGCGGAAAATTTTAGCCCTCTCCCTAAAATAAAATTCCGATGTGATCTTTCAAAACGCCGACACCGTATTCTATTTTTGTCTGCTCTGCCAGAATCAATCGTCGGTACGCCGCAATTTAAAAAAAAAATTGTACAACAATTGTGCTGATTAAAATTAAAATTTGTATACTTATTTTTTTTGAAACTTCTTTTTTCTTAGATTGCATTTTTTTAATTTTTTAAACTTTCCGGGAAAAATCGTTTTGGCGCCACACATGAATCAAATCTACACATAGTATTGTGGATTTTTTTTTTGGTTTTTGATTAAATAGAATTAAAAAAGTCTACACCATTTACAGATATAATTCGAAAAAGATCAATTGTAAGTCAAAGATTCTACTTGTCATTCGAGGATTCTACTTGAAATCGCAAAACAACAATTTTAATTCAGAATAGATCAATTGTTATCCGAAAAAGATCAATTGTATTTCGAACAAGATCAATGTTATTCGAATAAGATCAATGTAATTCAAAAATTCTACTCGAAAAAGATCCTTTGTGATACGAAAAAGATCAATTGCAATTTGGAAAAGATCCATTGTGATTCGAAAAATTTCAATTGTAATTCAAAATAGATCAATTGTAATTCGGAAAAGACAAATTGTACACTCAAAAAAATAACTTAGTCAAAATATTAGTAAAAGGTGTTGTAATTTACTTCAACCAAACTTTAGCAAAAAAAATTGTAAAAATTTAACTTTTACAGTTTTTTTTTGGCAATTTACTATTGGTAAAATACAATAATTTTTTGGTATTTTTACTATATTTTCTTGCTAGTTTTTTTTTTATTTTACTATAATTTTAGCAAAAATATTAGTATTTTCCTTAAAGAAATGGTAATACTTTTTATTTTTTTTTTTCTTAGTTTAAAAAAAAAAATTGTTTCAAGTGTTCTAGTGTGAAAAAAAAAATCATTGCAGATTGATGATGCTGCCAACACCATAGCAAAGTAGCCATCCATTAACTGCATGTGCGCTGAAAAATAGGCTACACAATTTTTAGTATTTTTTACCATATTTTTTGCTAATTTTACCATATTTTTTGCTAATTTTATATAAAAGTTTTTTAAAATTTGCCACCTAAATTGTTAATAAAAAGTTAATAATTTTGAAAAATTATTTTTTTAAAATTTTAACACATAGTTTGATATCTAATCTTCAATATCCAAAAGTTTTTTTTTATTTTTTTTTAAATACATGTGAAAAAAATTAAAAATTCGAAAAAAAATTGTTAATTTTTTACAAATTTTACCTGAAAATGTAAGAAATTTCTTGTGTAGACTACTACGCAAATCTCATTTGTTCTACTTAAGCTAAAAAAATGACGCAAAAAAAATAAAAAAGTGAAGTGTTGTTCTTTAAATTTTTTGTTTAAAGTGTTTAAGTGAAAAAAAAATCATTTTGGATTTTGATGTTGTTGGAAGTCCAGTTACTGCAACTACAGCTGCTGAGAAGAAGGCAAAAGAAGATGCTGCCACCATCAAGCCGAAGAAACCATCCAACAACTGAAGTAATATGCTGCTATTACTACATTTAAAGAATGTGGTGCTCAAAAACAGGCAAAAAAATTTTTAGTATATTCACCAAATTTTAAATCAACTACTAATCAGAGAAAAAAAATTACTAAATAAAACAGTTTTTTTTACCAAATTACAAATTTTTTTATCTATTTCAATTTTACCATTTTTTTTTGGTAATTTTACCATATTTTTTGATAATTTTACAAGGTTGATTTTTTACAAAAATAAAATGGTATTCTTGTAATTTTACCATTTTTTTTCCTAATTTTTTGATTAGCAAAATGGTTTTGCTAATATTACCAAAATTTTTGCAACGTCCAAAACTACATTTTTTTTTGCTAATTTTAACCATTTTTTTTGCTAGTTTTACAATATTTTTTTTTTGAGTGTAATTTGAAAAAGATCAATTGTAACTCGAAAAAGAAAAATTTTAATTCAAAATAAATCAATTGTAATTCTGAAAAGATCCATTGTAATTTTAAAAGAACAATTATTATTCGAAAAAGATTAATTGTAGTTCGAAAAAGATCAATTGTAGCTCGAAGATTCCAATTCGAAACATATCACGTGAATTTCCATTGATATTTTTCGAATTACAATAGATTTTTCTGGTCTATTGTTCTATTTCGAATTACAATTGAACTTTTTCAAATTGCAATTGATCTTTTCCGAATTACAATTAATCTTTTCGTAATAAAAATTTACCTTTTTCGAATTGTAATTAATCTATTTGGAATTCCAATTGAATTTTTTCGAAATACATTTGATGTTTTTCGAATTGCAATAGATCTTATTGAGTTACACTCAAAAAAAAAAAAATATTGTAAAACTAGCAAAAAAATGGTTAAAATTAGCAAAAAAAAACTGTAGTTTTGGACGTTGCAAAAATTTTGGTAATATTAGCAAAACCATTTTGCTAATCAAAAAATTTGGAAAAAAATGGTAAAATTACAAGAATACCATTTTATTTTTGTAAAAAAACAACCTTGTAAAATTATCAAAAAAATATGGTAAAATTACCAAAAAAAAATGGTAAAATTGAAATAGATTAAAAAATTTGTAATTTAGTAAAAAAAACTGTTTTATTTGGTAATTTTTTTCTCTGATTAGTAGTTGATTTAAAATTTGGTGAATATACTAAAAAAAATTTTGCATGTTTTTGAGCACCACGTTCTTTAAATGTAGTAATAGCAGCATCAACTATTACTTCAGATGTTGGATGGTTTCTTCGGCTTGATGGTGGCAGCATCTTTCTTTTGTCTTCTTCTCAGCAGCTGCAGTAACTGGACTTCCAACAACATCAAAATCCAAAATGATTTTTTTTTCACTTAAACACTTTAAACAAAAAATTTAAAGAACAACACTTCACTTTTTTTAATTTTTTGCGTCATTTTTTTAGCTTAAGTAGAACAAATGAGAATTGCGTAGTAGTCCACACAAGAAATTTCTTACATTTTCAGGTAAAATTTGTAAAAAATTAACAATTTTTTTTCGAATTTATAATTTTTTTCACATGTATTTAAAAAAAAATAAAAAAAAAACTTTGGATATTGAAGATTAGATATCTAACTGTGTTAAAATTTTAAAAAAATAATTTTTCAAAATTATCAACTTTTTATTAACAATTTAGGTGACAAATTGTAAAAAATTTTCATATAAAATTAGCAAAAAATATGGTAAAATTAGCAAAAAAATATGGTAAAAATACTAAAAATTGTGTAGCATATTTTTGAGCGCCCATTCAGTTGATGGATGGCTACTTTGCTATGGTGTTGGCAGCATCAGCAATCTGCAATGATTTTTTTTTCACACTAGAACACTTTAAACAATTGTTTTTTTCTTAAAACTAAGAAAAAAATAAATAAAAAATATTACCATTTCTTTAAGGAAAATACTAACTAATATTTTTGCTAAAATTATAGTAAAATAAAAAAAAAACTAGCAAGAAAATATAGTAAAAGTACCAAAAAATTGTTGTATTTTACAAATAGTAAATTGCCAAAAAAAACTGTAAAAGTTAAATTTTTACAATTTTTTTTGCTAAAGTTTGGTTGAAGTAAATTACAACACCTTTTACTAATATTTTGACTAAGTTATTTTTTTGAGTGTACAATTGATCTACTTCGAATTACAATTTATCTTTTTAGAATTATAATTGGAATTTTCGATTTGCAAATGAATTCAGAATTTTTGAATTCTGAATTTTTGAATTACAAATGGGCTAAGTCGAGATGTCGACAGCTTTCAGAAGTTGCCATTTTTTCATCATCAGCACTTCTTCGATTGCCACACACTTAATGTGTGTCACATTAAAATTAGCCATTTAAATTAAACTTTTGAATAAATAGAATATACACTCAAAATATTTTGTAAGTAAATTCAACTGAAAAAACGTTTAAAACAATCGTTTTTCCTTTTAAAAAACGGACTACTTATATTTCATTTAAAACAACATACTTTTTCAGTTATTTTTAAACGTTAATAAATGACTAGATATTCCGTAAAAACAAATGATATTTCAGTTATTTTAACTGTTTACAATTTTTTATTTTGTGGAGTAAAAATAGTTTTTTTTTGAATAACAAACTACAAAAACCGTACTTCTGTAAAATAATACGGTATAATCAGTCACAAATAATTTAACTGATAAAAATATTTTTCCGTAAATTTTGTAGTTCATTGTTTTAATAACTGTATAAATCTTTCAATATTTTAGTTTTTTTGAAAAACAAGCGATTAAACGTTTAAAACAACTTTAACCAAAGACTTTTTGAATAACTGTAAATAGTTACTGTAAAACTTTTCTAGGTGTAGTAGGAATTACTTGGAATCTTCGAATTACAAATGGAATCATCGAATTACAAATGGAATTTTCAAATTATCTTTTTTGAATTACATCTGTAAATAGTGTAGACCACACATTTAATAGTAAGAATATGTTAAAAACAATGTATTGGCTCTTAAAGTATTCCCACCCACTTGAAATATCTCCACTTGTGTTAAATAATAGCCAATACTTTTATCTAATTCTGAAAAATATCTTTCAACAGCTAAATTCAAACGTATAAATATAGCCCCGCAAGCAAAGAACTTTGAACTCGATTAGACAGTAACATTAGCGATATTCATCTCGCAAAAATAAAACCTGCAGCATATTCTGGTATTTTAAACAAAAAAATAATAAAAAAATTTAAATAAATTTTAAAAACAAAAGAAACCAACCACAAGAAGGAAAAAATTCTATCACGCTTTATAACATGAAATCATATCAATTATGCCACCCTTGTAAATATGCTATCAAGAGTGAATACAACTATTGCTTGACAGAATAAACGTGAATAAAACGTTTGTTGAATAAAAATCAGATTAAATTCATTTTCCAAATTAAAAATTTGAATTTTGCATTTTTTTGTCAAGAAAATTCCTTGAAAAGCCGATTTTTAGGAAGATTATTAGTTAAGGCCGTACTTACGGTCTACTGTTTTTACTACAACTGAAAATTTTTAATACAAAAAGTAAACAAAACTTTCGAGATGACACCATTTTAAATTGCTAAAAAATTTATTTTTCCAACGTTCAACGCGTGGTACAGTGGTACAGTATAGTGGCATTTTTTCTTCGACTTTTGATTTTCCCAAGTGTCTGGGCAAATCTTTATTCTATTACACCATTTACATACGAAATTCGTAAAATATCAATTGTAATTCAAAGATTTTACTTGTAATTCGAAGATTAATTTGTTATTCTAAGATTCCATTTGTAATTCGAAGATTCAACTTATAATTCGAAGATTTTATTTGTAATTCGAAGGTTCCATTTTTTAATTCGAAGATTCCATTTGTAATTCAAAGATTCTAATTGAGGGGCTCAAAGCACAAGGGGTTCAAGTGACTTTTTAAAAAAATTGAGTTAACATATGGAATTAGTAGGTGAAGTTCACCTAGAGCACAAGAGCTCAATGTAAAATTCTTATTCGTTAGCGAGATATGGCTACAATTTTTAGATCTTGTTACTAAAATACCTGTTTTGCTTGGAGGACAAGGGGTATATGAGCACTTAAACCCCTTGTGCTCCAAGCAATCATTAAAATTTAATTTTTTAAGTGGACAAAGTGGTTGAAGTCCTAGAAGTTTGTGTATTAATAGTAATAAAATTTTGCAAGAACATCTTAGTTCGGTAACCAGCGGTCAAAATTTGTAAAAATTGCGTTTTTCGATCAAAATTCATGTCCAAATATTTTCACCAAAACCAGCTCAAAAATTAGGAATTATTCCGAACTTTATAGGAAAATGTAAAAAAAAATACAAAAAAATCTTGGTCCACAGATGCTGATTTTTGAACATAAAAATTATTTGTTTTATCCAAATTGGTCTCAAAACTTTGAAAAGGCAAAGCATGTTATATGTTAAAAAAATATAAAAAACACGATTTTAGTTCAAAAATGCTGATCAAAGATTGTGGTCCACTAATCACCATTTTTGGACCAAAATCGTGTTTTTATATTTTTATATTTTATATATTTTTTACATAAACTACTCACCATTTTTCGACTTTTAAGACAAATTTGGTTGAAAAATATTTTTTATGTTTGAAAATCAGCATCTGTAGACCAAAATCGCTATTTTGGAAATTTTTAAATATTTTTCTAATAAAGTACCCAAAAGTTCCATATTTTTGAGCCAGATTTGGTTAAATAATTTTGATATGAATTTTGGACCAAAAACGTAATTTTTTTAAACTTTGACCGCTGGTTGCCGACTAAACTAAAGATGACCTCGCAAACATTTTTCATAAATTTTACCACAATTAGCTACTCCGTGGCCATCGTTCGGCAGGTATTACGGCACTAAGTTCAAAAGTTTAGATTTGACGGGACGCCCTAATGAAGATGAGCCCGATGATGTCATGGAATCTGATTATGACGACTTAAAAATGAAACATAGAACCATTAAAGATTTTCATAATAAAATGTGGTTTTTCTTTTACGTATAACTAAAATTTTTTTCATAAATTTAGAAATTTATAAAAAAAGTTAGAGCACAAGGGGTATAAGTGCGACTTACTTACTTCAAAGGCAATTTTTGGGTTCTTGCATTTGCAAAAGATGGTATTTTTTGACTTGTTAGATTAAAATATATCTCAGGATCTCTATTAACTAAAAAATAATATTCTAGATACATTTTATATTGCAATTTAACTTTAACCTCTTTTTGCTCATTATTAAATATAAGGCACTTGAACCCCTTGTGCTCTAACCCCCTCAATTGTAATTCGTAAAGGGTTAATTTTAATTTGTAAAAGACCAATTTTAATCTTTGAATTACACTAGATCTTTTACGAATTACAATTGGGTTTTTATGAATTACAATTGGAATCTTCGAATTACAATTTAAATCTTCAAATTACAAATGGAGTCATCGAATTACTTAATAATTAAATCTTCGAATTAAAAGTAGAATCTTCGAATTACAACTGATATTTTATGAATTACATCTGTTAATGGTGTAGACCTTAAAATTATGCACTGAAAAAAAAAGACATAACTAAAATTAAGGAAAAAATGTCTTTGAAAATTTATCATGAATTTTCCTAAAATTTTGGTAAATTTAACTTAAAAATGAGAAATTTTCTTAAAAATGAGGAAAAAATTTTAGTTCATTTACTTATAATTAGTTAATATTTTTCTTTAAATGGATTTTCTTAGTATTAGGAAAAAAATTCTTACTGCCAAAGAAATTTTCCACAAATCTAAGAATCGTATCTTTATTTTTAAGACATATTTCTTAAAAAACAATTTAATTCAAGTTTAGTTAAAATTTACTAAAAAAGACATCATCGTATTTCTCTTCTTTGAATTGAGGAAGCGTACTTCTTAGAATTTAGTTAATAACTTCTGAGAAGTTAGTAAATAATTTCTTAGAATTTAGTTAAAAATTCAAAATTGCGATATCTCGAAAACTAAGCGAGATAGAGCAAAACGGATGAAATTTTCAAAAGAAAGACTACAAAGAAAAATATGGAATAGCCTAGCTTTGCATATCTGTCGGGGTCTCAAGACCCTAATTTTAGATCTAAAATTTCAAATTCCCGAGATTTTATATATCCATATATCTCGGTAAATACTGCTAACACGAGAAAAAGTCCATCCACATTTTTGTAGCTCTTGGCTCGTAGAACACTTCCGCAAAATACCCGAAAGCCCTCCTATTAATAGTTTTTGAGTTATCCAGTTTTTAAAATTCTCAAGACCCTATCAGACCCCATATTACCGTATCTCTAAAACTAAGCAAGTTAGAGCGAAACGGACACAAGTTTTGGTTCAAAATCTATGGGGACCCTTAAAGGACCCAACGGGGTCTCGAGTTAAATGGGGTCCGAACCCATGGGTCCAGGGTCTAGACCCAATCTATTTCTAAAATGTGAAGTATAATTTTTCCCATTTTCTAGTTAAAATTGGCTTAAAATTAAATAACTTTGTTTTCCTTATTTTTGGGAAAATTATGAACTAAAACCAAGAAAAAAATCTTTGGAGCCAAATCATTTCCTCTTTTTCTCAAAATTGAGTTAATTTTCCCAGATTTTAGTTCACTTTTTTTTTGAGTGTGTGGTAAAAATTAGAAGCCAATCGGATTAAATTAACCCGTGGCGCCCGGCGATAAAAGTTTTGGATTTTAGAAAATTAAAAAAAATGTGTCTTGCGATTTTATTTTTATCGCTATTTGAAAATTTCAAAAAGATAGAAATTAAAAAAAACAAGTAAAAAAGTTAAATTCGGCCTTGCCGAATGTAGTGATACCCTCCACAATTCCAAAAAGATTATTGCAAAAAACTTTATTTAAAAGGAAATTACTTTTGAAAAAAAAAATTTTTTTGAAAAAAAAATTTTCGCAAAAAAAAATTTTGGTAAAAAAAAATCCGCGATTTTTTTCTTTTTTGTCAGAAAATATGTTTGTACTTGTTTAAATACCATTTGGTGTTCAATTATGTTCACATATGTCAACCAGAAGCCGAATTAAAGCATTTTGTATTTTTAGGTTATGTTGAATGTACTGAAATGTTTAAGGTGTGCTTACATTTCCGCTCATAACTTTTGAACCGCTGAACCGATATCGCTCAAATGCAATACCAAACTTCTCGGGAGAACTTCCAATAAATATGTTAAGTTTCAGTCATCTCTGTGCAATGTTTTGTCCGCGACAGCATTTTCCACAGACAGACAGACAGACGGACAGACGGACAGACGGACAGACGGACAGACGGACAGACGGACATCGCTAGAATGTCTTAAAATCGATCGGGCATCATGAATATATATACTTTATGGGGTCCCAGATCGATATTTCGATGAGTTACAAACGGAATGACAAACTTATATATACCCTCTTTCACTAGAGTGGAGGGTATAAAAAACGCTTGGGACAAACTTTCATTGAAAATTAGTTTTAGCCAAATCCGATCACATTAACCCGTGGCGCCCTTTGATCAAAGTTTTTGTTTTTTAGAAAGTTTTCACCAACAACTATAAACTTTGCTCGAAGGTACCCATGGGTTTAAATGGTTTGTATTGGTTCATATTAAGTTTATGTAAAATTTTGTCTCAATCTCCATGAAATTGTGAATGAAAAAAAAATTAAAGATTTTTTTTTAATTTTTAAACTTAAGCTAAGAACTGTGTTTTTTACGGTGAAAATTTCACTTAAACTTTAAACACCTCAAATCGCAATAAAACATTTAAAAATCAACAACTCTTGACAGTTATATGAAAAAAACGATCATAACAAAACTGAAATGTCAATTTTCCACGGCAATTTAAATTGTCTTGTATAATATTTATTTTACTAGTCGAATAGCCTGTCCCTGCCAGGCGGAACACCAAATCACTTTTCTCAATAGTTCTAATATTCTACCAAACTTTATAAAAAATTATGTTTGTGCTTCAAAAATTTAATATTGCTAGATTGAGTTACATCAATATTAGGGCGGAGTAATTTTTTTTTCGACAAAATCGTCTAGCATATTCGGATTCTGCATAAAATTCTAAGAAAAAATGCCGAACAAACCATGTCTCAAAAATCAGTTTTGACCCCCCCAATTTTCAAAAATAGTTTTGCACGATATACGACATTTCTAGCTGGGCTTATTATTTGGAATATATTGTTTTACTAATAAATTTCGCTTTTATTTTGTATTAAAAGGTGTACCTGGTATTTTTGGGTACGGGAAATCCATATTTAATATTTATTTTGCTCTAAACCGCCGCTAGAGGGCGCTAAAAAGCAAAAATCTAGACTTGGGTCTTCAGATTTTTTTTTTTTATGATGAAGCCAGATACTGTTAGGAGCCTATTAGACATTCCCATTTACAGTTTAATTAAATTCCAAAAACTCGCGATTTTATTCGCGATTTTAATTTTTTAAAAATCCATATAAAATAAAAAAGAGGTAAACTACACCATTCTTTTATTGCCACAATTTTTTAAAACTTTTTCGTTTAAAGTAGAGGATTTTAGCTTTCAATTTCAATTTTGATTATTAAAATCCGATGTTATAGATCTTCAAAGTACATCGATAAACGATTTGGAAATCATAAAATCATTTATTAACAAAATTAAAAAAAAAACACATTTTTTTTTCTTTTTATATGGGCATAATTTAAAAAAAAATATTAAAAATAGAAGACTTTTGTGTCCTATTAAAATGATGACTGATTTTTTTTGTAAAAATGTCATACTTTCATAATATGTAAATAAAAAAAAAAGTCAAAAGAATTGAAAGTTGACGAAAATGCACTAAAAAAATGCAGTTGCATTTGTTGTGTTTTTAAAAAAATGCATTTAAAATGCATTTTTTTAAAAACACAATTTTTTTTAACTTTCAAGTTTAATATAGAGGACTTAAGCTTTTAATTTCAATTTTGATTTTAAAAATCGGATATTTACTTAAGAAGTTATCGCTCATCAAACTACACTACTTTTTCATATTTTGTGATTTTTAAAAAATTAAAATCGCGAATAAAATCGCGAGATTTTGGAATTTACTAAAACTGTAAATGGGAATGTCTAAACGGCTCCATAGTCAAAAATTTTGCTCCGAACAATTCACTCCGCTCTAATCAATATATTTCCCAAACTGGAAAAAAATTTAATGAGTATACACAGAAAATAATATCGTATATTTTATTTTAATTAAAATTTTAATTGTTTTTTAATTCAATATTAATTAAACTTTTAATTAATATAATTAATTGTTTAATTAAATTTTTAACTTTATTTTAATTAATATTTTAATTGTTTTCAAATTTAATATTAATTAAATATTTAATTTATATAATTAAATGTTTAATTAAATTTCTAGCTTTACTTATTTTTTTTGTTTTGTTTTTCGTGTGTTTGCGAGTGTGTGTTTTTCTCTTGCATTGTATTACATACAAAAAAAATACATAAGTATAAAAAGTTTGTTGAAAGTTTTTTGTATTTTTCACATAGGTTTTTGAATTCTCATTTTGTTTATAGTTTTATGTGTATGTATATGAAAGGTTTATAATCAACTTTATAAAATCATCTCACTGACTATGTCTTTACGGTATAAATAAATTTGGTAAAGTTTGAAGAAATATTTTTTTTTAAACTATTTTATTCAAAAAGAATGTTTTTACAAATTTTTTATTTTTTTTAATATAATATTTTTAATTAATTTTTTTAATTTATACAATTAAAATTTTAATTATTTTTTTTTTAAATTTTAATTAAATTTTTTAATTTATAGTATTAAGTTTTTAATTAAATAAATATCCATTTATTTTTAATTAACGACATACAAATATTTTTAATTTATTTGCGCATTTTAGTGATTGGTCCGTATCTAATTAATTTTTTAATTAAATCTACGAATTTTTTAATTAAATATTTTTTTTATTTTTTTCTGTGTAAAAGGTTTTATTGATAACATTTTAGAATTTAGCACGCCCATTTCGTCTCTCCGTCCATAAACCGGATATCAAAAATCCATCGTGTGGATCTGTCCCATGGTCACTCCTATATACATGGCAATTTTTATCTTTCTTTTTATCATGAAGGGTTTTAAAATTAGTTAAAATGTTAAAAAACACAAACATTTTTCCACTTAAATTTTTCCTTATAATTCTCCGTACACAGTTTAAATATTAAATCTGACTTCATAAGGATATGGTCCATTGTCAAGACTTTATGCTTTACAATTTTCAGCTTCCTTAGTCATTAGGGGTTTCAGAAATAGTTTAAATATTTAAAAACTAAATTTCGCCGTCTTCCGCCACTCCCCCTGACTTAAAGGCCGAAAATCCGGCAACGTTACAGATTATATATACAAACTGAACAAAATTCACAACGAATTTTTTGTATTTCCGCCCTTTCACTGGATATCCAGGTCAGAGTTGATCTTTGCCATAGTCCGTATCATATGTATTCTAATTTTCATCTTTCAAGGTCATATGGTGTCTTCAAAATTATGTAAGATGTAAAAACATAATTTTTCCACGCCCGTTTCTTCCCTTAATTCTCCGTCCCTACACAGAGAGAACAGTTTAGTTGTGCCAGCCGAATTTACAGCCAACTGCATAGTTAAATAACAACAACCGAAATTTTCGGTTGCCATAAACAAAATTTGTTTTGAAAATTTAACTTCTGTTGGTCCAAATAAATTTCGGTAATAGCAACCGAAAATTTCAGTTGTTGTAATTAAACCATGCAGTTGGCTCTTAATTCGGCTGGCACAATTAAACTGTTTTTTCTGTGTATTCCAAAAATTTTAAATCTGACTACTTTATGATAAGCTCCATCGTTAGTACTATACTCGTATCCACGCCCCTTTTCCCTCTCAATTCTCCGTCCACAGTCCAAAAATTTTAAGTCTGACTACTTAAGGATATGCTACAGTGTCAGGACAATATGCTTGCAATTTTCGGCTGCGTAGGTCATTAGGGCTTTAAAGTTAGTCAAATAAAAAAAATAAAACACAATATTGCATTGCCCCTTTTTCCTCTCAACTCTCCATCTACATTCCAAAAATTTTAAATCGGACTACTTTAGAATATACTTCATAGTTAGGACTACATGTTAGGGATTTTCAGCTTCCGTATTCATTTGGGGCGGAGCTTAAAAATACTCTAAAATGTTAAAAAAAATAATTTTGCCAAGTCCCCTTTTTCTAGTAATTCGCCGCCCACAGGCAAAAAATCCGACTTCGTAAGAATCTGTCCCTGGTGTTTTATTATATACATGCCAATTTTAAGCTTTTAAGTCCATCAATGAGATTCAAAAGGCGCTGGATACACAAAAAATAAGAGAAACACAAAAAAATAAAATATATATTCAGAAAATAGATGGAAATAAATTTACCACGCCCTTTGCCTTTCTTATTCTCCACCCATACACTGGATATCAAAAATCCAGGCTCGTGTTGATCTTCCACATGAAACCTTCTATATACATGCCAATTCTGTGCATTTTCCGCTTCCTTTGGGGGCTTCAAAAGAAGTTAAAGTGTTAAAAATCTCAATTTTGTCACTCCCCATTTTCCTTTCAATTCTCCGCCCACAGTCCAAAAATTTAAAATTTGACTACTTCAGGATATGCTTCATCGATGGGACTATACGCTTGAAAATTTTCAGCTTCATAAGTCATTAGAGGACTTTAAAATAAGCAAAAATGCCAATTTTCATCTTCATAGATCATTGGGGGTCTTCAAATTAAATATTAAAAAACACAATTTTGACACGCCCCATTTTTCTCTTAATTCTCCTTCCACAATTTAAAAAGTTTAAATCCGATTACTTCAGGATATGCTTCATTGTTAGAACTAAATGCTATGCAATTTTCCGCTTCCTAAGTCATTTGGGGGCTTCAAAAGAAGTAAAAATTTTAAAAATCCCAATTTTGCCACGCCACTTTTTCCTCAATTCTCCGCCCACATTGCGAAAATTTTGAATCCGACTACTTAGGGATATGCGCCATCGTTAGGACTATATTCTGGGAAATTTTCCGCTTCCTAAGTCATTTGGGGGCTTCAAAAGAAGTAAAAATGTTAAAAAATCTAAATTTTGCCACTCCACTTTTCCCCTCAATTCTCCGCCCACTTTGGGAAAATTTTAAATCCGACTACTTGGGGATATGCGTCATCATTAGGACTATATTCTAGGAAATTTTCAGATTCCTAAGTCATTTGGGGGCTTTAAATTAAGCAAAAACGTCGAAAAATTGCATTTTGCCACGCCCACTTTCTCGCTTATTTCTCCGCCCACAGGAAAAAATTCGAAAATCCGGCTACGTTAGGATCTGCCCCAGGTGTTTTACTATAAGCATGCCAATTTTCAGCTTTGTAGCTCATCAGAGGGCTTCAAAAAGCTCTGGATAGACAAAAAAAGAGGAACACACAAATAGGGAAATTATATATGGGGCATTCCAGGCCAAATCACTCACTTTTAGACCCGACCCCTTTCGATTTATTTTATTTTTGGATATGTTTTATTAAATGCAACTTGGACACCAATTTTCAGCCTTTTATTCCAAGATGGTGTTGAGTAATCAATTTTTAAAAATGAAAATTTTTTCAAAAAAATGGATAAATTAAAATTTTCAATTAATTTTGACCAGTTAAAAATATAGATATCTTAAAAAAAGTTGGACAACGTTTTGTTGGTATTTAAATGTAGTTTTAGAAAAAAGTATTAAAAAAATTATTCGAAGTAATTATCACTTATTTTTTAACGTTTAAAAATTAAAATCGACTTTTTGAAAAAGTCCGAAACCTTCGATTTTTTTTTACAAACGTCTAAAAGTTCTACTCTTAATTACGCAACTTTTAAGCCATAATTCGAGATGTGATCGCAATTTGTTCTATTTTTTTTTTTAATTTTTAAAATTGAACCTTTTATTTTTTGACTCCGATTGATTTTATATGGTCCTCCAAAAAAAATTAAATTGGTAGATACTGACCCTAACTTACCCTAGATATATTCATTTCGAGGCAAAAATACGCCTCACAAAAATTAAGAACGATCGGACATGGATAAGGTGTTCCGCATGGGCCTTGAAGTTTAGAAAACGGATTACAAGGAAAAATACGAATTTTTTCTGTTTTCTCAATTTTTTTGGTACTTTAAGTTAAGTTTTAATTCAAGTGGTTACAGAATTGTAATACGGAGTAAAATGCCTCTCTAATAAGGTACCAAAGACTGAAATCGGTTGAAAATCAGCCAAGTTATTACAACTTCCCCAGGCATCTAACGTATGGCAGAACACTTGATTAAGCAATATAATACGATTTTGGAAATTCATTGAAATTTTCTACTGTAATACCATTTTTTTATTCTTCAAGTTCAAATGTAATTAGATGACAAGTATTTTTCATATTGTGTTTTGCTAACATTTTTTAAATTAGTGCTAAAAATGCCTGCATTTTCAACACCCTTTTGAAATCTCTATTTTAAAAAAAAAATTTCTTTTTTTTGTTTTAAAATTTGGAAAAACCAAAAAAATATTACACTGAAACATGAATAATGAAAAAATGTTATTACAGTAGAAAATTTCAATAAATTTAAAAAAAGGGACTCGTATTTTTTAATCAAGTGGTATGGCACTCGCTAGATGCCTGGGGAAGTTGTAATACCTTGGCTGATTTTCAAACGATTTTAGTTTTTAGTACCTTATTAGAAAGGCATTTTACTCCACATCATAATTCTGTAATCACTTGAATTAAAACTTAAATTAAAATACCAAAAAAATTGCGAAAACTGAAAAAAATTCATATTTTTCCTTATAATCCGTTTTTTAAACTTCAAGGACCATGCTAAACGCCTTACCCATGTCCGATCATCCTAAATTTTTGTGAGACGTATATTGACCTCCAAATGAATATATTTAGGGTAAGTTAGGGTCAGTATCTACCAATTTTTTTTTTTTTGGAGCTCCATATAAAATAAATCAGAGCCAAAATATAAATGGTGCAATTTTAAAAATTAAAAAAAAAAAAATAGAAAGAATTGTGATCACATCTCGAGTTATGGCTTAAAAGTTGCGTAATTTAGAGTAGAATTTTTAAAGTTTTTTACAAAAAAATCTAAGGTTTCGGACTTTTTCAAAAAGTCGATTTTAATTTTTAAACGTCAAAAAATAAGTGACAATTACTTCGAATAATTTTTTCATATTTTTTTTCTAAAACCACATTTAAGTACCAACAAAACGTTGTCCAACTTTTTTTAAAATATCTATATTTTTTAATGGTCAAAATTAATTAAAAATATCAATTTTTTAATTTTTTGGAGAAAATTGCCATTTTGAAAAATTGATTACTCAACACCATCTTAGAATAAAAGGCTAAACATTGGTGTCCAAGTTGCATTTAATAAGGACTAAAACATATCCAAAAATAAAATATCTCGAAAGGGGTCGGGTCTAAAAGTGAGTGATTTGGCTTGGAATGCCCCATATATAGATTATTTTAACATATCAGGAAAAAGGAGGTAAGTAACGTTCTTTCCAAAATTTATCCTTTAATATCATTCAAAATTTGCAACAAAATATTTTGATAAAGTTTTCAAATGACTTTATTCACATCCCTTTATACTAATATGGCAAAATAAAAAAAAAATGAAAAAATTAGGAGAAATCCTCCTCTTTCATTTGCCATGGCCAGAGTCATCCTAGGACAAGTACAAATATTTCAAAAATATTTTACAAAATTTATCCTTTAAAACTTTGAAGTCCTTTTAAAAGAAAACAGGATCACGAAATGAAAAACTCTCTCTACTTTCAGACGTATATCCTCCAGTTCATGTTTAATATTGGCTGTCGGACGGTGTTATAATCACACCATTTTTGGAATTATTTCCTAAAATAAGTTTCGCCCGCTGTCCAGTTAAACCGGTATATTGGCAACAATGACACTAATTTAATATCTATTTAAGATAGATCCAATCGATCCATGTTTGGACTTGGGACCCATTTGCCGGAAAACACTGTACGATATTATAAAGCTGGTCTTGACCGACTATAATTTTCTTATTTGTTTTTTTATATACATAATTAAATTGATATAAATAAATTAGTGTTATTTTTTAAGGATTTTTTTTTTAAATTTTGGCCATCGAAAAATAAAAAAATAACAACAATAGGCATGTAAAATTGTAATTGAAGGTTAGCACTTGGCATTGTTTTTCATATTCATAGATTCATTTATAGTCCTATGCAGTTAAACAATTGCCTGCAATGGAATTTAGGAATGTCATGGCTGCAGTTTATTATATTTTGTTAGTTTTTTTGTTTTTCATTGTATTGGTGGTGGGAAGCTGCACCACTTGCAAGCTTTTTTTGTCGTTTTATAAACACACAACGTCAAATTGCACAAAAAGAAACTGAAAGTAAATGTCCTTACGTGACCATGAAAATTCTTATAAACATTTGGTTTTTATATGCATAAGTATCCTTGATGTACTACTACTTATACATATGTATGTAAGAACAACGATAATGTCTACAGTGTCTAATAAAAGTTAAGAACTCAAAATATTTTGTAGGTAAAATAAACGAAAAGAATAACAAAAAACATTTAAAACATGAGTTAAAAACATTTCAATAATTTTCGAAATTATTAATGACGTTACACACCAAATAAAACCTTGTCAAATTACAATAAAAAGTCTCGTTATACCATTTTTCCAATATTTGACAGTTTTCCTTGTTTTTTTAAGAAAAAATTTTCGTTCGAAATTTAAATTTTTTTTTGTAATTTTACAATTTTTTTGTAATATTACAAATTTCCAAAGTTTTTTTTCCAAAAAAAATCTAGTAAATTTACGAGAATTCCTTGAAAGTTTTATTTCGCCAAAGAGGTTGTAAATTTACAACTTTATTGGTAAAAATCTTGTAAAATCTCGTAATTTTTACTACACTAAAAATATTTTGTAAGTAAATTCAACTGAAAAAACGTTTAAAACAATCGTTTTTCCTTTTAAAAAACGGACTACTTATATTTCATTTGAAACAACAGACTTTTTCAGTTATTTTTAAACGTTAACAAATGACTAGACATTCCGTAAAAACAAACGATATTTCAGTTATTTTAACTGTTTACAATTTTTCATTTTGTGGAGTAAAAATTAAATTTTTTGAATAACAAACTACAAAAACCGTACTTTTGTAAAATTATACGGTATAATCAGTTACAAATAATTTAACTGATAAAAATATTTTTCCGTAACTTTTGTAGTTTATTGTTTTAATAACTGTATAAATCATTCAATATTTTCTTTTCTTTGAAAAACAAATGATAAAACGTTTAAAACAACTTTAACTAAAAACTTTTTGAATAACCGTAAAAAAGTTACTGTAAAACTTTTCTGGGTGTAGGAATTCTCGTAAAATAGGAGGTAGCAAAAAATCTAATAATACACCCAGAAAAGTTCTACAGTAACTATTTACAGTTATTCAAAAAGTTTTTAGTTAAAGTTATTTCAAACGCTTTATCGTTTGTTTTTCAAAGAAAATAAAATATTGAATAATTTATACAGTTGTTAAAACAATAAACTACAAAAGTTACGGAAAAATATTTTTATCAGTTAAATTATTTGTGACTGATTATACCGTATAATTTTACAGAAGAACGGTTTTTGTAGTTTGTTATTCAAAAAATTTAATTTTTACTCCACAAAATGAAAAATTGTAAACAGTTAAAATAACTGAAATATCGTTTATTTTTACGGAATGTCTAGTCATTTATTAACGTTTAAAAATAACTGAAAAAGTCTGTTGTTTCATATGAAATATAAGTAGTCCGTTTTTTAAAAGGAAAAACGATTGTGTTAAATGTTTTTTTCAGTTGAATTTACTTACAAAATATTTTGAATGTAGTATCGCGTCAAAAAAATTATAAATTTACAATTTTTTTGGTAAAAAGCTTGTAAAATAACAAGGAATTCTTGTCAAATAGTACAAACTTTTCTTGTAATTTTACAAGTTTTTTTTGTGTGTGTGTCTTCAAAAAAAAATCATAAATTTCAAAGATAAAAATACAGTGAGCGTTAAAAGAAAGTGTACAGGTCAAAAGTAGATGTAATTCGTTAACGACAAAATTGGCAATAAAACCCCTTATTACACCGTCTGACAAAATGAAAAAATTTCGTTAAGGACGAACTGGATAGTATACGTTTGAAACAAGAAAGTAAATGAAGTAAAACTGCATTTACAGTTTTTCATATCGTGATCCTGTTTTGTTTTAAAAGGAATCTAAAGTTGTAGAGGATTGATTTTTGCTAAATATTTTGTGAATATTTGTACTTGTCCTAAGATGCCACTGTTGGTGGCAAATTACAGAAGAGGATTTCCGCTAATTTTCCCATTTTATTATTTTGACATATCAGCAAAAAAAGGTTAGTAATGTCCTTCAAAACTTTGTTCTTAAATATCATTTAAAATTGTTAACAAAATATTTTGATAAATTTTTTAAAGTAGATAACACAGGGCAACACTTTTTTTGCCCGGGTTCTGGTAGCTAATTTAAGGTAATTGGGGTTCGCTGATTTTAAACCTGGCAACCGTTTTTCTGCTAATTCCAAAAATGCTCTTACTTTTTTTGAGTCATTATTAGTTTTTGAGATATCGCTAAAATAAAAATTTCAAATTGTCATGTAGGTCCTTCTCAAATTTGTCCACTGTTCATCACTTTGCTAGAGTTTGAGGACACGATTTAGACTTAATAAGGCACTCATATTTCAAAAATGCTTTTAGTTTTATCGTTTCAGCTTAAGTTTAAGAGTTATACATCAACGATATAACACATATTTGTTTACCATATAACTGAACAATTTTATCTTTTTATCAGTATTCGCTTAACAAATTCAGACATTTGCAAAGGGTTTCTAAATTGATTATGACTATGGCAAGACCCGTGTTTTAAGAATTGCTGTTAACTTTTCCGAGTCAGCTCTATTTTACGAGAAATGTCACAACAAAGAAATGTCACGTTGGTTCGAAATTTTTCTTTCGTTATAACTCGAAAGCTACAGCTGTCAGAAAAAATTTATTACCAGTTCTGAATCCTCGCATCAAATATAGTTAATTTTGTGTTTAAAATTAGCGTTATAAATTATAGCCAAACAAAGTTCGTAAAAACCGAATTTTTCGTTTTTTTAACAGAGATTTGCTCGCGAACGCGAGCTGATGGAAAAAATTGGAAAACAGATTCGGAATCAGCACACTTATGTCCATACAAAAAAGCTGTCAAAAGTAAGGCAAATTGAAAAAGTTCAAATTTTGTCACCTTGTGTAATTTACTTCCTTTTTCCTGATATGGCAAAATAAAAAACATGGAAAAATTAGCGAAGATTCTTTTCTTTTATTTGCAATCAATAGTGACATTAAAAAACAAGTACAAATATTTAAAAAAACATTTTACAAAATATCCTTTAAAAATTTCAAATCCTTTTTAAAGGAAACAGCATCACGAAATGAAAAACTGTAAACGCAGTTTTATTCCACATGATCTATACTTTCAGACGTATATCATCCGGTTCATGTTTAATATTGGCTGTCGGACAGTGTTATTATCAATCGACTATCATTTAAAAAAAAAGCTATAAAGGAAATTTTCCAAGCTTTAATTTAAGCTTGACAGCGTCCAAATTGAGCAAATATTAAGTAAGATACGAGGGTCGCGCTGGAAAATGAAATTTTTTGTAAACGTTTTATAGAAAATTTAAAAAAAATATTTTTAAGATGGGTTTTTTTTCTAGTTCAAACATTAGAAATTTGAAAAATAGTACAATATTTTAAATTCAGTTATTAACTCAATTTTCCAATGACCCAAACAAAAAATATGCATTTTTTTGACCTCCAATTCTTTTGACCACGAATTTTTTGTAAACAAAGAAAGGATTTCCGTGTTTATTAATTTAAGTACACCTAAGTGTATAGTAGTGAGGTATAAAAATAATTAAAAATTTTCTTTGTTTACAAAAAATTGGTGGTCAAAAGAATTGGAGGTAAAAAAATGCATATTTTTTTATTGCATTCAAAAAATTCAGATTTTTGTTTGGGTCGTTGGAAAAATGAGTTGATAACTGAATTTAAACAATTGTAATATTTTGAAAAATTTTTAATGTTTGCACTTGAAATAAATCAACTTAGAAATATTATTTTTTAAAAATTTTCTAAAAACCGTCTACAAATAATTTAATTTTCTAGCGCGACCCTAGTATCTCCTTAAATATTTGCTCAATTTGGACGCTACCAAACTTATACCCTATTCACACTTACAGTTTTAAACCGTTTTTAGCAATATTTTTAGCACTTTCTTTATGATATTACAGTATATTGACAGAAAGTGCTAAAAATAATTGCTAAAAACGGTTTAAAACTGTAAGTGTGAATAGGGTATTAAATTAAAGCTTAGAAAATTTCCTTTATAGCATTTATAAAATGATAGTCAATTGATAATAATAAGGGGTTTTATTATCAACTTTGTCGTTAACGAATTACATCTACTTTAGACCTGTACAGTTTCTTTTGACGCTCACTGTATGTTTTTACTAAATGCAACAAATTTAATATTTGGATATCCATAGAGTCAGGGGCGTATCCAGGATTTTATTTCGGTGGGGGCCCAACATTTTTTTCCAATTTAATTTTTTTTGCAAAAAATTTACATAACAGCACATGGTTGAACTGAATGTAACACAATCAGATTCTTCATTTTTGTGTAAGTTTAAAACTGTTGGGGCAAAAAAGTTAAAATTTTTTTATATTTTAAAATTTTTTGAAAGACTTAAGCCTTTTTTTAAAGTGTGAATTGTATCAGATGCTGATACAAGATTCATAATCTGAATTTTTTTTTAAAGACAAGTCTATGATTCTATGACAATTTCCAGTTAAGACAGTTTTTGTTATAGAAAAAGTCTAAATCATATTTCCAATGGAAAACGTTTCTCCGAAAAAGTCACTTTAGAAAATGATTCTATAAACATATTCATAAAATACTTTTCCAAAAGAAAAGACTCCGGTTGTAAGACATTTTCCCATAATCTGAGATATTTCTAGTTTTTCTCAGATTCTGAAAAATTCTACACAAAAAGTTTTAGATTCTGAGAAAATCTTCGCTTTTCCTATAAGAAAAATGATTCACATTCTGAGACCTTTTTAAAAAGAAAACAGTATAAAAAGTCTAAGATTCTAAAACATTTTTGCTAAAGAAAAACTCTCGGATTCTGAGAAAATTTTCCTATAGAAAAATTCTAAATTTCTTAGACATTTTTCCTATAGAAAAAGTTTCTCATTCTAAGACATTATGGCAAAAGTGTCAGATTCTTCGACATGTTTCTTACAGAAAAATTCTCAGATTCTTCGACATTTTTCCTATAGAAAATGGCTCAGATTCTCAGAGATTTTTTCTGCAGAAAATTTCTTAGATTCTGAGACATTTTTCCTATCGAAAAAGTCTCAGAAGCTTAAAAGCCTCAGATTCTGAGACATTTTTCCTAAAGAAAAAGTCTCTGATTCAGAAATATTTTTCCCATAGAAAAATACTCAGATTTAGAGACATTATTCTTATAGAAAAAGAGATTTTTACAATAGAAAAACTCTCAAATTTTGAGCATTTTTTCTATACAAAGAGTCTCAGCTTGTGTCTCTGAGACATTTTTCCTATATACAAAATCTACGATTTTGAGATAATTTTCCTTAAGAAAAATTCGTTGATTCTGAAACATTTTTCGTGACATTTGAGACATTTTCCTAGATTGTAAGAAAAATTCTCAGAATCAGAGACATTATTCCTATAGAAGTTCGCAGATTCTAAAAGATTTTTCATACAGAAAAGCTTCAGATTCTAAGAATTTTTTTATAGAAAAAATCTTTGATTTTGAGACATTTTTCAGATTCAGAGACATTATTCCTATAGAACGTTCTCAGATTCCAAAACATTTTTCATATAGAAAAGCCACAGATTCTGAAACATTTTTCATATAGAAAAGCCTCAGATTCTCACTATTTCTTATACAAAAAGTCACAGATTCTGAGACATTTTTCCTATAGAAAAAGTCTAAGATTCTGCGAAAAAGGCTAATATTTTAAGGCATTATTCCTATAAAACAATTCTTAGATTCTGGAAACTTTTTTTTAAGAAGTACATAGTCTCGTTCTGAGAAATTTTTCTAAAAGACAAAGTCGCATTTTAAGATTTGACTGCATTTTACTTACAATTAGGTCCATTTTTTGTGTACATAAAACTTCAGGTTCTAATATATTTTTTTATTAGAATCTTAAGTTGAAAAACTTCAAATTCTAAGAAAAAATTTACAGATTTTGAGATTTTTTTAACAGAAAAATTTTCAATTTTTAAACATTTTTCTTCAAAAAATTTTATATTTTTAAATGTTTTTATATTTTTATAAAGGAGATTTTTAATATTGTACTTGATATTTGATACCAAATCCTGAAATTTGTGAAATCATTTCGGGCCCGGGCCCCCCCCCCCCCCTGTATACGTCACTGCATAGAGTACCATAAAAAAATTCAAATACCGGGTTTATATGAAAAAGTTCTTAAAAAGATGACTAAGAAAATCGTGAGTGTAACACTTGCCTTTTGATTTAAACTAACCTATATTTGTTTTTTATAAAAAAAAATTACAGCAGGTTTTATTAATTTTTCTAAATTCTGACAGAAAAACTAATAAAATTAACAAAAAAAAAAAAACTTCAATAGTTTATCTTGTAGTGTTAAAATTACAGAGCAAATTATCTGAACAATTAAGTTAACTCACTTACACTTTTGCTCGCCACTGTTTTTTTTGAGCGCTTTTATTTTAAAAGCCGTTTCAAGTGGATCCATCCGGCACAGCTGAATGTAGCGTACTCTTTTTAAGAAATTATCAACCGCGTTAAACGAGTGTTAGATGAATAATTTTGTTTTTAGGTAATTTTTTTATTTTGGTGCTGTGCAACATATTGAAAAGTTGTTTGAGAACAAATGCACTGCATTGGCGTAATATGTTCAATTTAAAAGAATTTCTTCAATAAGAAAATACCCAAATTATATATTAAATACATACCTACTACATATTTTTTCTATTACATAAATATTTAAGACAAGGACGTGAATTTTGTACAAGTTTATGAGGTACACTAAAAAATTATTTCACCAAAAGTTTATATTTTTTTATAATGTTTTCCACAAACTTTTTTTGTATGAAGAATAAATATTTGTTTTACCAACAAGTGCAATTTTTAACCTAATTTTGTAAGTTGTTTTAGAAGGAGTTAATATTTAACGAGGGCCAACATGCTGCGTCAAATAAGCCAAAAGGGGGAAGGGGGGCAATAGTCCTGTTATTCTATGAAAAAATATATATGAAAATGGAAAATGTCTCAGAATTCTGATTCTAGATCTAGAAAACTGCTTAAAAAGTTAAAGTCAACATTTTTTTTATTCTCAGGTACTTTCTACAAAAAAATTTTTTTTATAGAATCTGATCAGTTTGGTGTGGAAAAACGTTTCGGAATTTCAGACTTTTGGTAGAAAAAATTTCTCAAGTTCAAGAATTTTTCTAATGAAAAAGTTTTAGAATCAGAGAATTTTATAATAGAAAATAAAACTGAAAACCTGAAAAGTTTATAATGGGAAAACGGTAGGTTTGAGAATTTTTGTTTGACGAATTTTTCTAAATATTAGAATTTTTTGGTGAAAACACGTATCAGTATGTGAGAATTGTTCTGTATAAAAGTCTATCAGAATCGGAGAATTTTTCTTAAGCTAGAATATCATAATATTTAGAGATTTTGAATGGGCAAAATGCTTCAGAATCTTAATTTTCTTAACAATTGTCTTACAAAATTCCAAATCAAAAAAAATCTGATATCTAAACATCTAAACTTAAAAAAAAATTAAAAAGAAAAAAAAAACAAGTGAGAGTGTTAAATTCGGCTGTGCCGAATCTATAATACCCTCCAACATATAAAAAAAATAAATAAAAAAAAATTGCAGGGGCGTTTTTCTGGGGGGAGTCAGAAGGGGTCATTGGGGGAGACATAAACACATGCGGTAAATGTTTAAAAATTCATTTATTATGCTTTTTGAGCTTAAGTAATACAATTTCATCATTATTTAAAAACGTTTTTAATATCCACGCCCACAAAAGGGGTGGGCAAAAAAAAAACATTTTTTTTTTACTTCCTAAGTCCAAGTGCAGGACCTTGAACTTTTTCTAACATCAAATTGTTTCATTTGCTTAACAAAAATACAAAAAAACCTTTGAAAATATGGCGTTTTTCAGAGGTTAGTTAAGTTCTTCAAGGGGGAACTTTTTTCCCCCTGGTCCGATTTTGCCCATTTACGAACTTAAACTGCCTAGGACCAAAAGACATACTCCTGCCAAACTTAACGAGTCTATCTCTTCTATTTTGGACTGCATTGTGTCTTATACAGACGGACGGATATTCTAGAAAAGTCTTAGAATCGATCATAGATCAATAATATATATACTTTATGGGGTCCCCGACCAATATTTCGATGCGTTACAAACGGAATGACAAAGTGAGTATACCCCCATACTGTAGTTGGAGGGTATACAAATGGCCGGAGTTTTAATAAATTGACTTTTTAAAAAATGGTAAATTTCAGAACGGGTTCAGATAGTCCATTAAAAAGTATATAAGAATGCTAATTTTGGAGATTATGGTACATTTCGTTTTAATTTAATAAATATTGAATCAAGGCAACTCGATACAAATTTTACCATTTTTTTCAATATTTAGCCACGCCTCTTAAGTCCAGGTTTTGAAAAATTAAAAAAACAAAACACAATTTTCTTAGTTCCATATATGCAACCTATTCAGAAATTCGTGGGACATATGTTTTTTCTTGCTGGAAATTTGGTGTTGAATGCCTCATATGTACCATTTACGCTAAAATTATGAAAATGTCATCCTAAAAATATACATACATTTTTCTTAATCAAGTTATTCGAGCGTGTATATTTCTTTGTGTGGAGGCAAGGAAGTAAAAGTAAAACTACTTGATGCAAGTGGCACTTTACCACAGTGCATGAGTAGTAGTATCACAGAGTTGCATCTGATGGGTGTAAGTATTAGTGACAGCACATGGTGTAACTTTTGACGTTTCATACAAAACGTAAACAAACATCATAAACACATGCACAAAAGCTCACACGTACAAGCACACATATACTAGGCACCACCATATTAAAAAGTACGCAATTAGCACCAGTGTTTGCATACTAGTCTGTACTGTGCACTTTACCCAAATAACACTTGGAGCAAAACAATACGCTATGATGTTGATGATATCTACATATGCATTTTAGGGTGCCATTTTTTTTTTTGTAAGAAAAAGTGCGGTTTTATTACATTAAACCTAAACACAAAAATAAATTTATTTTTACCAATTCTTGATCCAGTAATATTTAAATAATAAGTTCTGCATTAAAAGCTCTGGTTTACCTTAACGAATTATCTCGGAACAATCGAACTAATGCGATCGAATCTAGTTTATGATAAAATTCTTATTTTCAGTGCGATTTGGTTCTAAGTACGTTTCTTTATGTGACTTGACCCGATAGGTGGCGTTAGACTAAAGTTATTTCAAATATTCGTGTATACCCGTGATTTCAAACAAAACTAAAATGTATGTTGGTACATGAGAATTTTTTAAGTGCTTTTTTGGTGCCGGTAGATGGCGTTAAGTTTTAATTCAAAACGAATTTTAAAAACAATTTAGATGGTTTCAAATATAAGTGTCATCCTAAAGAATCCATCTCTAATAGACCGGAGCGATTATTATTATTTTTTTAACGGTTTCAAAAGTAATTTCAAAAGACTTTATGAGGCTGGTCAAAAGATTTGTCAGCCAATACAAAATATTATTTGGATTTTTTTTCTTTTTATACCCTCCACTCTAGTGATAGAGGGTATATATAAGTTTGTCATTCCGTTTGTAACACATCGAAATATTGGTCTAGGACCTCATAAAGTATATATATTCATGATCCTCGATCGATTTTAAGTCGATCTAGCGATGTCCATCAGTCCGTCTGTCTGTCCGTCCGTAGAAAACACTACAATTTTTGAAAGACTTTACAGAGGCTACTGAAGTTTGGCATATATGTTGGTCATTAACCTGGCCAGGTTGGTATTGCAATCCAGCCAAATCGGTCCAGTGGTTCAAAAGTTATGAGCAAAAGAGCAAATTTCGGCAAAGACTTTTCGCGAGTTTATGAGATAAAAAACACGATAACTTTCGAAAGACAATAGTGAGACTGCTGAAGCTTGGAATGTATCTTTGCCGTTCCCCAAGTATGTTTGGTGTTGAATTTCAGCTCAATCGGTCCAGTGGTTCAAAAGTTATAAGCAAAACCCTGAATTTCAGATTCATTTCATTTTAAATGCCACGTGTTAAACAAGTTTTAAAAGCACTGGTGGTAACTTAACAATGCTTTTCAAACTTGTTGAGTTTTAAAGCAATGCTTTTTAAACTTGTTTAGTTTTAAAAGCATTGGTAACTTAAAAATTACACTCGAAAAAAATTTTACACTCAAAAAAATTTTACATTCAAAAAAAAATTTACACTCAAAAAAACAATTAGTTTTTTTTTTACAAAAATGGCAATATTTTGTGTACGTGCATTCACTCAGAAATATTTTTACAGTAAAAAAACATTACACTCGAAAAAGTTTTACACTCAAAAAAAAAAAATTCGTAATTTTCCATTTTTTTAAATGACAAAAAAAAATTGTTAATTTTTTTCATGTTAAAAAACGTACTATCCTTAAAAAAGGCATTGTGGAGGGTATTTATAGATTCGGCAAAGTCGAGACAGAAAAAACCGGTTAACCGACAGAAAATTACTTTTCGCGGTGCACCGGAAATTCTCAATTCTTGTTGACCAATTTAAAAAAAAAAATACATTTATAAAAAAAAAATAAAACCGGGTTATCGTTTAATTGGTTAACCGGTTTGAAAACATATTATGTAAAAAAACTAAAATCGCTCCGGCCTAATGAGTAATGGAAAAATCATAGATACGGTACATATTAAATATCAGTTACTAGACACATCAGAGTAGTCAGTCTAAAACCACGTACATACAGTGGGCGACAATACATTGGAAACTTTTTTATAGTAGATGAAATTTGTTAAAGACAAAGTTAAAAAAACTAAACGTTATAATTATCAAACAAGTATTATAAAAAAATGCTATGAAGGTAATTTATAAAGCTTTAATTTAAGCTTAATGGCGTCCAGATTAGGAAAATAATGAATGTGTTACGAGGGTCGATGTGGAAAATGAAAAAATTTATAGACATTTTTCAGAGCATTTTTAAAAAATATTTCCAAATCGATTTTTTCCAAGTTAAAACATTAGAAATTTAAAAAAAGGTCCAATAATTTTTATTCAGTAATCAAATAATTTTTCCAACAATCCAAACAAACAGTGGAATTTTTTAAGTACAGTAGCAAAAATCCACATTTTTTGACCTCCAATTCTTTTGACCACCAATTTTTTGTTAACAAAGAAAAATTAAAATTATCTTAATATATCCTTAGAATATACTTAAGTGTACTAAAATTAATAAACAATAACATCTTTTCTTTGTTTACAAAAAATTGGTGGTCAAAAGAATTGGAGGTCAAAAAATGTGGATTTTTGCTACTGTACTTAACAAATTCCACTGTTTGTTTGGGTTGCTGAAAAAATTATTTGATCACTGAGTAAAAACTATTGGACCTTTTTTTAAATTTGTAATGTTTTAACTAGGAAAAAATCGACCCGGAAATATTTTTTAAAAATGTTCGGAAAAATGTCTATAAATTTTTTCCTTTTTCACATCGACCCTCGTAACACATTCATTATTTTTCCAATCTGGACGCTATTAAGCTTAAATTAAAGCTTGATAAATTACCTACATAACATTTTTTTATAATACTTGTTTGATAATTATAACGTTTAGTTTTGTTAACTTTGTCTTTAACAAATTTCATCTACTATAAAAAAGTTTCCAATGTATTGTCGCCCACTGTATGTTTTCTGTATACTACTGCCTCTTATGTCAGTCTTAATCTATTTACCCCTATTCTTTAACTTTGTCAGTTTAGCACTCGTTTTTGTTGTTGCTTTTTTGCAAACGTATGCTAAAAGTATTAACTTTCAACTTGGGTTTATTTTAGATTCTCCTCAACTTCTTTTAGACTTTTTTTTTATTTTATTGGAGGAAAAAGAGATGGAAAAGACAAAAAAAAAAAGTTTAATGAACTTGCTTAATACTTATTTACAAATACATTTTAGTATTATTCGTCCGTCACCTATAATTTAAAAAACCCAAAACTAATAATTCTGTTTTTTTTTGCAGCAGAAGCAAAAAACACTATACCGCCAGATTTGTTTCAGAAGAAATCAAGTAATTTCGGCTGTTTCGAATCTTTTATACCCAACGATTTAATTAATTTATAAGCACCACAAAGTAAAAAAAAAAATATTTGGATTTTTTATATCGACGCCCACAAAAGGGACAGGAACAAAAAATGCACACACAGAAAACAAATTTGCTAATTTCCAATTGAAATTCAGTTGTTGCAACAAAAAATCGGTGGATGCATTTGTAATAATGTTGATACAACTAAATATCGGTAGTTACAACTAAATTTTGTTAATACAACTGTCTATTAATTGAAACAACAACAAAATTCGTTAGCCACATAAAAATGTAGTAGCAGCAACCGAATTTTGAGTTAAGACAACTGATAAATTCAGTTGGAAATTTATTTTTCTCTGTGCATTTTCTAAAAGCCGCCGGGTTCAAGTGAAGGAACAAAAACAAAAAAAATAACATGTACAAAAATATGTTTTCCTGAAGTTATTTTAGTTTTTCAAGGGGAATTTTCCTCCCTGGTTCAATTTTGGCATTTCGTAAGTAAGCTTTAAGATCCTTTTTATTTTGCACTGTATCGTGCTTTTCACAAACAAAATGACATATTCAAGTTATGTTAGGCACGGCTATTTAAGTTTGTTTATCTGAAACAGAAAGCCGTGAATCAAGGAACATTTTCACTCATAATATAAAGGACCACAAATTTTTTTTGGTCCGAAAAGTGGCCCACCCATACCAGAAACATACCTGCTTAATCTTTTTGGAATCGGTCAATATCTTCTGTTCGTCCTTTGATGTTTTAGTCTGGAAAAAGAAAGAAAAAAAAATTATGAATATGGAGTATCAAGAGCTAAAAAAAAATATAGCTAGAAAACTTTATCCGACCAAAATGATTTTGTTAGAGAGTGGCTTTTGTTTCTTTCTCTTTCGCACTTACACATTTTTTGTATGATGTCGTCTCTTTTTTGTATGATGTCGTCTCTTTTGTCGATAGTCTAAAAACGATATCGACCAATTATCTTTCCGAATCAAGAAATTTGCGTTAAAATGGTCGATTTGTTTTTGCATATTTTTGCATATTTTGGTGAGAATGCATATTTTTGCATATTTTGGTTTTAAATGCATATTTTGTGCATATTTCCAACTTTTAAGTGCATATTTTTGCATATTTTGGCATAAATTAGCAAAAACACAAATTGAAATTTATTTCTTTCAAAAACTATTTAAATATAATTTTTTTTTTTTTTAAATATGAAAAATTATTTTTTTTTCTTTTATTTTTTTTTATAGATTGTCTTAATATCTAAAAAAATCTTGCTTATATAAAGTTTTAAATGTTACTATTTAAACCCGGCGTTAATTTTAGCTTTTTAAGAAGTTTTTCCTACGAAAACAAGATTTTTATTGCCCAAATTTTATTTTTTTAGTGCATATTTTTAGTTTTTTTAGTGCATATTTTGAATTTTTTAGCGCATATTTTAAGCGCATATTTTCGATTTTTTTAGTGCATGAAAATCTCATCCCTAGTCATGATTTTCATTTTTTTTCAAATACTGTAATAACACAGTGATACAAAATCGAACTTTCGGAATCGGAATGGGATGAAACCAAAAGCAAATGAAAGCTGACGTTTTCCATAACAAAACCCTCAAGGCCTTTTTTTAGGTCAGAGCTAGATTTTATTTTACACGCATTGGTGGTGATTTTAAAGCATTTAAAGTTTTTGTGTACTAAACATGTCCTACTTTAAAGGCCCCTGGTGGTGCCCTTATTGGACATGTAGGGTCCAGTTTCCAAACTTAAGCTCAAAATTACTTCAGCTATGACTGGCATGAATTTTGCTGCAATCGGTACAGTACCTATTTACTGAATTGCCAAATTATTAAAATAAATCACTGTACACCGTTGTTATTTAAAGGCAATTATTAATATAAATCACTGGACACCGTTGCGTATGATTGTTATTTAAAGACAATTACAATATTAATCATTCGCCACTGATACAGTTTTCAAGCATTTATTATTATAAAAGTGCACTAACTTCAAATGCGTGTAAAACAAAATCTAGCTCTGAACTAGAAAAAAGCCTTGATGGGTTTGTTATGGAATATGCCAACTTTTATTTGCTTTTGGTTTCATCCCATTCCGATTTTGGGTGTTGCACTGTGTAATTTGCTAAATTTGACAGCTCACTGAAAAAAGGAAACAACTATGTTGATTGCTTTTGATAACTAGTGGTCCAGGATTTTTATCTATTTTTACCCCATACCAAATTTTATAACAAAAACTTCATTTATAAATTTCAATTAATCGCCACTTTGGCACCATTTGAACCCAATGTGCGACGATAGGTTTACCAATGACCTTTCATTTGGTATATAACATGATCAGGTTTCTTTGTAAAATAAAGAAGATAGACGCAAAAGAACGGAAAAATTACGGTTTTTCCCCCATCATTTTCACCCCTAAATATGAATTTGGGTCGCTAAAAAAATACATGTCCATTTATTTTCCCTGCTCTGCAAAATAAAACCATTTCCATAAAGATAGGCGGGTGACACCAGGGAGACCTTCCATGTCAGTTTAATGTGAAAAGAGTCCCAACAAACCACTATAAAACTTCTAGAAAACTTTGTATTGCAGTTTTGGAATAAAGAGGTTCATTTTATATGAAATTAAGTACACTGATAGCAAAACGTTTCATATCACTAATGAATGGAATACATTCATTGCAACAAATAAATTTTTCATAGGCTGAATGAAATTTCATACATATTGTGCAAGATATTCATTAATTTTGATTCATTAGATTTCGTAGTTTCATTAAAAAATTTCATTGAGTTTTGTTTACAAAATTTTCTGTTTTTTGACACTTGTCGTGTCGCGTCTGTTTAGTCTGTTAGTTTACGCGCGCAAAAAACAGCTGATCAGAGCGTGATTTTTTCTAAGAATTTTTTTAAGAAATTGAAAATGAAATGTTGTTGATTAGTTATAAGTATTTATTAAAGTTGCGTTGTTATACCCTCCACTTAGTGATAGAGGGTATATATAAGTTTGTCATTCCGTTTGTAACTCATCGAAATATCGGTCTAGGACCCCATAAAGTATATATATTCATGATGCCCGATCGATTTTAAGACATTCTAGCGATGTCCGTCTGTCCGTCTGTCCGTCTGTCCGTCTGTCCGTCTGTCTGTCTGTCTGTGGAAAATGCTCTCGCGGACAAAATATTGCACAGACATGACTGAAACTTAACATATATATTGGAAGTTCTCCCGAGAAGTTTGGTATTGCATTTGAGCGATATCGGTTCAGCGGTTCAAAAGTTATGAACGAAAATGTAAGCACACCTCAAAAATTTCAGTACATTCAACATAACCTAAAAATACAAAATGCTTTAATTCGGCTTCTGGTTGACATATGTAAACATAATTGAACAAAAAATGGTATTTAGACAAGTACGAACATATTTTTTGACAAAAAAAGAAAAAAATCGCGGATTTTTTTTTTTTTTAATTTTTTTTCGCGGAAATTTTTTTTCAATTTTTTTTTTTTCAAAAGTAATTTCCTTTTAAATAAAGTTGTTTGCAATAATCTTTTTGAAATTGTGGAGGGTATAACTACATTCGGCAAGGCCGAATTTAACTTTTTTACTTGTTTTAAATTATTTCGGGGTTTTACTTATGTATTAAAAGTAAACGTTATAGTAAAATTTTGTGTGAGAAAACAAAGTGAAATCTATAGATAAAATAAAAAATATGTGAAAGTGTTTTAGTAACTTGGTTATTTTGTGATTTTTTCAGATTTTTTTACGAAATTTTAAATAAGTTATTAATTAATTTTTGTGAGTTTTATATCAGTTCGTGGTTTTAATTATGTTTTACAATTTAAGGTTGGGGTAAAATTTTGTGCGAGAAAACTAAGTGAAAACAACTTTTTATTATTTTTAATTCTATGAAAAGATTTTTACAATTTCATACATATATTTCATTTAAAAAAAAAAGTAACATTTATTCGATAAAAGCATTTCATTTCAAAAATAAAAAGTAGGATTTATTCAATGAAAGTACTTCATAAGAATTAAATACTTTTTTCATTAAAGTAATGAAACATTTTCATAAAATACAATTTATATTTTGTATGAACAATTTTCATTAATTTAATGAAACTTGTTCTTGCAATTACTTTTTATGATACCCATTTCATTAATTCAATGAAACCCTACATAGGTTCCTTTTTAACGTCATTTTTCATAACATTAATGTAGATTTTCATTATTGTCATGTACAAATTTCTATCAGTATACTGTTAAAACCCAAAAGTGCTAAATTATTGTTTTTGTTTTGTCTATTTAACAGCGAATATCTTAAAAACGGTACGTGCTAGAAAAGTTTGGATAACAGATTTGGAATCAAGAGAGCAAAATCTATAAGAATCCGTTGCATATTTCACAAAGTGGGTCTAGGACCAATATTTCCGGTAGTTACAAACATCAGCACAAAGTCACTATAACCTGTACCACAGAGTGGTGTAGGGTATAAATATGGTATACTTATTATTACGGCAAGTACTTTCATGCATCTAAAAATCAAAAATATGTGCCTATAAAATGCATCTAAAAATCCAAAATATGCACTAAAATTTTTTAAAATATGCATTTAAAAATGATTGCTTTAACAAAAAAATGGTTTGTTGACGTAAAATAGGGGTTTTTCGGATATTTGATGCCCTATACAATTTTTAAAAAGGTTTTTGTAACACATTTTGTGATGTGTCTAAAAAAGCAAAACTTTCCGTTCGAAATATTCGGATCTAGAAGGCATCACAATACCCGGCAACCGATTTTACTTAATATTCCAGATTTGATGATTCAATATCCCTGGGGCGCAAAAAAAATTATAAAAACTTTGATAGAAATTTTTTTTCGGATTAAAATCCTTTTTTAATCATTTTTGTAACAAAAATTTTGAGAAAATCTTTTTTTTTTTGAATTTATAAAAAGGAATGTCAAACTCATTTGCGTATACACCGCCAGTTCCAAAAGCAATCGTTTAAACGCAAGTACACTCAAAATAATTCTGCAGTAAAAATATTAGTAAGTGATTTGGTACCAAAATCTACTAATAAGTTACTAATTACCACTAGTACGGTAGTTTTTTAGTATCTTCAAAGTACTAAAATTAGTAATTTTTACTGGTTTTGAATAATATTAGTAAAAAAATTTAGTATTGATTACCAACGCCTGCACTAGATCATTTTGGACTAAAAAATTAGTTCATTTGTAAAATTTTTAGTATTGAATACCCACGTTTTTTTTTGGGTGTAGTTTTCAAAAAATTATTTTACATAAAAAATTCTGTTGTGAACAGCCTAAATGGGTATCTCAGGGAAATTTTTTTTATTAATTTGTAAAATGTATCAAAATTGGAAAATTTTAAATCTTAAAATGGGAAACAATTCTCAGAATCTAAAAACTTTGTTTTCTGAAACCAATTTCTGCAATAAATGCCTCAGAATATCATTTCTATAAGAAAAAATAATTTTTCTACAAAAAATAGTTGATAGAAATTGAATTTTGCTTAGGTTTAACAATGAGTTTTGAAAAAATGGTGATAAATTTAAAAAAAAGTGCAATTTATACGAAAATATGCAAAAATATGCATTTATACCAAAATATGCAAAAATTTGCAACTACAAATCGATGCCATTTTATTGAAAATTTCTTGATTCGGATAGATATTTAGTTTGATGTATGATTTAAGTGCCGAGTAAAAACATGCATTTTCATGAAAGTACTTGCCCTACTTATTACCTTAAAAATGCTTGCCCTAATATTGTATATTATTCATCATCATTATTTTCATAAAATAGGAGATAAACGCAAAAAACTGAAAAATTACCGTTTCTTCCCCCCAAATAAAAGTTGAAACTTCAGCTCTGAAGGGGCACCCCAAGATGAAGTGCATTTTAATTATAACTTTTTTTTACATTATTGCCAAAAGTTTGCTTTCGGGTTTCTCCAAAATGTATTCATATTTTTCCACCTCTGGTTTTTGGAGGCAAACGATATCCTATGAGGCTGATATATAAAATCTAAATAGATGTTATTAACAGGACCACATAAAATCCAAAATCAAGAAGATCTGATCAAATTTGAATTTTTGTCAATTTTTTACAAATAGCGCCAAAATATAATTCATGAAAAAGCATTTCACGCTGCCCCCTAATATGCATGACTAGATCCTAGAACGGTGTTCCTGAAACCTTCTGACATGTCACAGAACTAATCAGGATTAGTTCTTTCTGGTTGATAATTTTTTTAACCCCACATATTTGCGCTTTGAAACAGTCTAAGTAGTTTCAGATCAGTTGATTCATCATTTCATACGGAATTTTTGCATATATTGTAGATCAGCGGTTACCAACCTATGGTACGCGTACCACTAGGGGGTACGCGAAACGATTCGCGGGGGTACGCAAAATTTTAGTAATTTGGACATTCGTTTTAGATTAACCTTTCAATCCTGGTTTCGCATTTGGCTTCCAAAGTTTTATATAACCCCGAGTAAAAAAAAACCTTAAGATCTAATTTGATCTCAAAATTGGCTGTATAAATGTATTATTTTAGATACACAAATATAAAAAATGATACAATTAGATCCGAATGTTGGTCACATCCAATTAAAACCACTTGATCTTATTTTATATAAATTAATATAGATTTATATTATTACATAAAGTCAGATATATTTATGTATAACCTCAGATAGGAAAATGGAGCCGCAATAAGTCTTATGGATTTCAAATCCAATTAAAATCTATACCGTTTACATATGCTTTTTTGACATTTAGCGGGATTTTGTTTGTACTAACTCTGTATTTTCTTTTGATTTGTGTACAGGGTTGTTAGTTGGAAAATTACCCAATTTTATAAATATTTCTAAAAACAATGATTTTTCTTTGCCGGAGCCAATATTTTCAATCCCACTAGTATATGTTGGGACCACAATACAAAAAAATGTGTTTTTATTAAGAGCTGCTTCTTTAAATGAGAGAAAATTAACATTTTTGCCAAGTTTGGGGCCGCCACCATTGAGTGTTTTTCTTTGTTAGGAAGACCAAATTGGTCAACTAGATTGTGCGTTTACCATTTGCAATGGTAAATTTTAAATGAAACATTGTTAAACATTGTTTTTATTAATCTTTTAATAGTTTTAAAAAAAATAAATTTTCATTGTATTTTTACTTTATAAAAAACAACAACAGCTGATAAAAAAAATCGTGTGCAGCGTTGTAAAAAGCATTAGGGATGATTATTTTGGGAAAAAACATTGTTGTACAATTAAGTAGTAGAAATTTTTTGAGATTTTAAATTGCGATTTTACGATTTTACTAAAATCCAAGTTTTTTTTTGTATGGGATTTGACATTTGAAATCCAAAAAAAGTAATGGGATTTACTTGGATTTTCATTGAAATCCCATTTTTCTGGATTTCGAGGTATATGTAAATGGCATATTAGATGAAATTAGATCTGAGCATATAAAAAGTCATATATAATTTAATATGATTGTATAAAATTATATACTATTATATCAAAACTTTTTTACTAGGGACGTCAGGTTTTTAAGAAAGTTGAGGTCAAAATTCACAAAAGACGTTTTTTTGTGCAATTTAGAGAGCTTTTTTTGCGATATTTTTAGATGATATTTTGAGATCTGACCACTTGTGTTCGATTAACCATTCGAGGCTGATTCCGAATATGGTTCCCAAATTTTTCTATTATGTCAGGTTTTTGAGAAAATGTATGTCAAAGTTCTGAAAAAACGTGTTTTTGTGCATTTTTGAGACCGGTTGTATTAGAGCGGAAACTTTGGTACCATTTTGATAAGCCCTTTTATTTTATATACGAGGGTGTTTCATTCGAAAAGTCACGGAATTATTGATCTGTCCTTGTACTAAAAAAAAACATAAAAAAAAATATACTTCCGCCCTGTGATTGGCTTTTGGAACTTTTTAAGAGTTTAAAAAAAGTCAATTGTTTTAATTTTTGGTGTAGAATCGACTGGTGAAATCAGATTTGCAATATTTTCAGCCGTTTTTGCTCTGCAGAAAAATCAGCTCAAAATCCGTGTTTTAAAATTTTTTGCTTTTCATAAAAAATACCACCATTGTTTTGATCTCCCCTAAACCCTTCAAAAAAAATTATAATTCCCGCAGATCATAAATTTCATTATTAACTCTAATATTTATATGTGAAGTTTTTTAACGAAATCAAAAAACTCGTTAGGGGGTACGCGGCTGATAATATTTAAAATTAGGGGTACGTAAGCCAACAAGGTTGGTAACCGCTGTTGTAGATGGCTTTTAACAATAAAAATATTGTTTTTATAAATTGTTCTAAAATTTTACTTTGTTCTTTTGTAATTTTCAATAAACATGAATACCAAAACTGTTTTTCGCGATGAAAAGTGCGTTTTGCATGAATCATTTTAATTCAATTATTATTTTTGTCTTTTTTTGGTTTTTTTGTTAAGAACAAAAAAAAGTATGAATAATATTTAATATGCACTAAAGTCAGAGAGATGAATGCATAAATAATGTCTTGAATTTTAATTATCTGGTAATTTAATTTGTTAAATTAATTGAACTTTTAAAGTTTTAGCGATACCCACAATAAAATCTTCAACACTGACAATAAAACAAAGAAATTATGGGGAAAAATAATTATTTTTTTTGTACTTAATGAATACTAAAGAAGGAAGGCACGCCAAAAGTTAATTTGGATTTAAAGGTTTAAATTCGACAAAAGAAGTTATAAATTTGACCATTGTGTCTTAATTAACTTATAGATCTGCGATTTTTAGGCACCAAAAAATAAAAAATATGCACTGAAAAAGTAAAAAATATGCACTAAAAAAATAAAAAATATGCACTAAAAACAATAATTTTGTGCAATATAAATTTTGTCATAAAAAAAACTTTGTTTTTAATATTTGTTAAAATTTTGGTTTTAATATCAAAAATTTAAAGCTTAAATAGACACAAAAGTGCAAGATTCTTAAAGAAGTTAAGACAATTTATAAACAAAAAATTAAAACAAAAACAGTGATGTATTCATATTTTTAAAAATAAATATTTAAAAATTAATTTCAATTTGTGTTTTTCATTATATATGCCAAAATATGAATTTTTAAGTTGCAAATATGCACAAAACAATCATTTAAAACCAAAATATGTAAAAATATGCATTTTAACCAAAATATGCAGAAATAAATCGATGCCATTTTGACGCAAATATATTGATTCGAAACATATCATATCATTTTTAGACTCTTCACGCTGACTGACTTATTGATCCATGCACTATAAAAAAATTAGTCCAGTTTCCTACTATAAATTGGGTAAATTTCAACAAATTCAGATAATATTCTTTTATAAATGCCGAAAATTTCCAACAATTTTAAGTAGAATTACGCAATGTGTGTAAAATTACCCAATTTATAGTAGGAAACTGAAATCATTTTAATTTGAGTGTGATCCATTCTAAAACGTTCTATGAATATCCTATCTTCCGTCTGTCTGTGAAAAGCACGATGCCACAGACTAATACAGACTCCACAAATATGACAGGTGTCTTTAGTCTTTAACCATATGGTCCTTTTTTCAAATTATTCTACTAAGAAAAATAGGTGCCAGATCGGTTTTTATTGTTTCATTCACTCGTTATCAGAAGAAAGTGTTGCACAGACTAATTCCTAAAGTTTGGCAAAAAAAAAAAAAACTTAAAAATGGGAAAATTAACTAAATTCAAGGAAAATTTATAATGATTTAGCTCCATTGGCATGTTTTCCTTCTTTTAAGTTCATATTTTTCTTTAAAATAAGGAAAGAAACATTTTTTAATATTATGCTAATTTGAAGTAAAAAATGGAAAAGCTTTTATTTCACTTTAGTTCATACACATTTGAGGACCCGATAGGTTCAGACCCCGATGGACTAACGAGGAAGGTCTTTCACAGGGCACCAACCGATTGTCCTGAAACTTGCTCATAGGAAAGAGGGGAGCAAAATAAGAGCTACCTGTTTTTTTATAGATGCCCAATCTCACATTTAGCGGATTTGAGGAATTTCCAAATTTCTATAAAATAAATTATATGAACATTTTATACAGGTCGAAAGGTTTTTTGAAGGCCTATCCAATGGTGTAACGGTCGTGTCCAAATTCGGCTTCGTTAAGTTCGTTATTGTCAAAATATATAGAGATGTATATACGTACAACCGCCAAAATCATATAAAATAATCTCTAACAAAATTAAGCTGACCCGTATTTGTCGTTTGGTGAAGTTCCTACTAGTTCTGTTTTTATATGGATTTTCCCGAAAGCCCTTAATTTTTCATAAGGTGTCAACCCTTTTTTAAATTTGAGATTGGGCATCTAAAAAAAAAACAGGACCCTCTTATTTTGTCCCACTCATTCCCATATTAAAGTTTCAGGACAATCGGTGGGTGCCTTCTGAAAGACCTTCCTTGTAAGACCTAGTTGGGTTTCCTAAGAATCGTCATAGTTTTTGAGGTTTGTCCGTTTCGCTCTACCTTGCTTAGTTTTTGATATTTACCGAGATATTAGCATTTAAAAATGTTCGGGAATGACAACTTTTTTAAATCCAAAGTTAGGACCCATTGGGGTTCACATATGTGATTATTTTGCTCTATCTGACTTAGTTTTCGAGATATCGACATTTTAAGTTTTTTGAGAAAAAAAATTCCCCGAGTTATAAAAACTTTACTAAAATAGTGGAAAAAGCTTCCTCAAATCTAAGAAGATGAACCAATCGCATTTTTATGTAAGAAGACGTTCAAAATCCTGCACTTGTACCCAGGAGATTAAAAATGTGATTATTTTTGGCCCGACCCCGAAGGGAAATTGTCCGCCAAAGCCTCCCTCTAACCCAGAAATTGTATACCCTTCAACCACAGTATGGGGGTATGCTCACTTTTTTATTCCGTCGGGAACCCTATAAAGTATACATATATTTTTGATCAGTGATCGATTTTAACGATTTCCGTCAGTATGTACGTCTGTCTATGGTAGACACGATCCACTCAAAAATAAAAGAGCTAGACTCTTGAAGTTTGGCACAAATATGTTTTATAGTTATAGCCTGGTTAAGTTTGGAGATGTGCAAAAGACACATTTAAATGTAGAAATTCCCGCACTTGGATGCAGGGGATTAGAAAATGTGTTTTTTTTTTTGGATATAAAAAAAATATTTAAATAATGATAAAATTGTATTACTTTACAGCAAAAAGCATAATAAATAAACTATTAAACATAAATCGCGAGGGGAAAGTGACTCCTAATGACCACTGCCGATTCCCCCTTTTTCCACCAAAGAAAAACGCCTCTGTAATATTTTTTTTAGTTTTTTTACATGTTGGAAAATTTGGCACTGCCGAATATAAAACTCTTGTTTTTTTTTTATTTTTAACATTTTGGAGGGTAGCCATGTAAAAATCGGTTAGATCTCGCTGATCTTTTAAGAAAAATTAATTGGTTCTAACCAGATCTATTATAGCCGAGATTTCTTCCCAATTTCGAAATCAAGGTAGATCTGATCAGTAATTGTATCTGATCAGATCTTGAAAATGGTGGCAAATCTCGGGTATAATAGATCTTATCAGATACAATTGATATATTCAGATCTTAACAGATTATGTCATATCTAATCGATGTTAACACGGGTATAGAAGATTTAGAAATTACAACTGATCTTTTTCCAATAACAATTGATAATTTCCGAAAAATTTGTGATCTTTTACGAATTACAAATTGTCTTTTTCGAATGACAATTGAAATCTCTAAAAGTAGAACTTTCAAGCTATAATTGGAATTTTTAAATTACAATTGATATTTTTCAAATTACATCTCTTAATGGTGTATTGTAGCGCTTGCCTTCCAAGTTGGCAATCATTAGCAATGATTACTCTAATCTAGAGTTTGCAAATAATCGAGATATCTCATAATCGCGATTACGATTAAAAAAATCGCCGTTAATCGCGATTATCGATTAATCGAAATTTATTAAAAAAAATAGTTTAAAATTTATAAAAAACGTTTAAATACGTATGAAAATACAAAAATTAATATAATGGCCGTATTTATTTAAACTCGTTTATTTTTAAAAATGGAGTTTGATATAAATTTTATAAACATTAGTGTTTAAAAAAACCCGACATTTTGGAAAACCGGTTTCTCGGTTAACCGAAAATCAGCTTTTTCGTTACATCAATTCTTAAAGAAAAATTGCAGTTCCGTATTTTATTTTGATGTTCTTTTATTGACATTTTCGCCATTAGCAGGAATTTTAGTATCTGGTTAACAGTCACTTGAAGGAAAAAAAAATATTTTAGACTTTCTCCACGGATTTTTAAGGTTTTTTAAACGAAATTTTGAAAATATCATAAAAAATTTGGTATAAACCCTAAATATTTGCGAAAATATTCCGAAAATTTTAGGAAAAACGATTTTTCGGTTAACCGGTTTAGAAACACTAATAAACATACCAGATACAAGGTGTTTATGCGCTTTTTTCCTTTAGCCTTTCATAGAGATTTAGACGAACTTTCATTTCATTTTAATTTGAGTCAAATCCGAACATGTGTGTGTGTGTTTTTTTTTCGAAAACATTCCGAAACTTAAAAAAGAAAATACTCGAAAAGCTGCGCAGATTTGGCTCAAATTAAGTTTAAATAAAAGTTTGTTTCAAGCTTAATGAAAGGATCTATGATTTTTTATTTTAATTTCACTTTTGGAAATTTTTTGATAAGTTTTAAATAATGATGTTTCGAAAACCGTGCGATCGGTTTCAGAAATTTCTTAATATTCATTTTCAGCATGCCAAAATCAATAAAATATAATATACAGCGAATTATTTATATTTTTAAAACTTTTTTAAAAATCCAAATTTTTTTGCGGAAATTTTCCATATTAAATTCGTTATCAAAATAATACATTTTATAGAAAATGATTAATCGTAATCGCATGATTTTTTTGTCGATTACGATTACGATTAATTGGTGCGATTAATCGCGATTACGATTACGATTTTAATCGTTTTGCAAACTCTACTCTAATCATATAAAAATATTATTTACACATAAATATTTTTTTGTTTGTTGACTACTGAAAATATAGTTCATCTGATTGTTTTAAGTTTAATAAGAATGAAATAAAAACCGCATAAAAACCGAATGAAATACAAACCGCATGTCCGCAGTGTTATCAGTTTATTTTACGCATTTGCTAATAATGTTTATAAACAAAATTATAATTTTTTAATTTATAATTTTTTTTATTTACGCAAGTGTTCTCTCTTACTATTTTCTTATTTAATAGTTTAATTTAATTTTTATATTGAAATGTTAATGGAAGACAAATTTAAAAACAAATTAAGCAAGTGAGAATGTTAAATTCGACTTTGCCGAATCTTAAATAACCTCCATTATATTTTCAAAAATAAAAATGAAAGGACAATAATTGATGTGAGAAAAATTACCAAAATAGTTTTTTCTAAATTTTATTTGTAATTCTAAAATTCCATTTTAGAATTAAGAAAAAGATCAATTGTAATTCGAAAAAGATCAATTTAAATTCTTAAAAGATCAATTGTAATTCAAACAATTGGGAGTGTTAAATTCGGCTGTGCCGAATCTTTTATACCCTCCAAAATGTAAAAAAAAAATCAGGCGTTTGCTTTTGGGGGTGGGGGGGGGGTGATGGGGGTCAGTGGGGGAGTTTGAGAGCACCTTCCCATCCCGATAAATATAACAAATGTTTCATTTATTTAACAAAAATACAAAAAAACATGTAAAAAATTTTTTTTTTTCAGAGGTTTTTGCCCATTTCCGAACTTAACCTGCCTAGGAATATAAGACATATTCGTGCCAAACTTCGAAAGCCTAGCTCTTTTATTTTGGACTGTATCGTGTCCTCTACAGACGGACAAACGGACGGACAGACCGACAGACGGACGGACAGACGGACGGACAGACGGACAGACGGACGGACCTCGCTAGAATGTCTTAGAATCGATCACTGATCAATAATATAAATACTTTATGGGGTCCTAGACCGATATTTCGATGCGTTACACACGGAATGACAAAGTGAGTATACCCCCATACTGTGGTTGGAGGGTATAAAAAGATCAATTGTAATTCGAAAAAGATCAATTGTAATTCAAATATTATAATTTTAATTTGAAGAAGATCAATAGTAATTCAAACAAGTAGAAAAATTAAATTCGACTTGGTCGAATCTATGAATACCCTCCACAATGTTATCTGTTAGTAATTTTCTAAAAAAAATTTCAAAAATTGCATTACAATTTTTTTATTAGAAATATATATATTATTTTGAGTCAAACTTTCTTTTAATCAATAAAATTTTTTTGAGTGTAAAATTTTTTTGACTGTCAACATTTTTTTGAGTCTGCCATTTCATTAAACAAAAAAAAATAATAATGTGTACATTTTTTTTGAGTGTAACATTTTTTTTTTGAGTGTAAATACTTTTTTAGTGTACAATTTCTTTGAGTAACAAATTACTTTGTAAAATATTTTTGTTGTTTTATACCTATAATGTAATACAACAAAGAAACTATTTCACATATTTTCTTCTTTTTATATTACCATCTTCTTCTTTAATTAAAAACCAAAAACAAATTAACATTCAATCATACACATACTTTATTTGATTTTTTCCCGTTACATACAGTATCACTCACAATAACAAAACAATAACAAATATTTACTTGTCTAACAACTAAACTGCACCCCACGACAAGAAAACAAACAACAAGTTTTACAAAACTGGTATTTCACCATGCTTATAAATCTTGTTTAACGAGTTTTCAACAGTTTAAGGTGAAACAAATCTGAAATTCACTGCTTTGCTTATAACTTTTGAACCACTGAACCGATTTTGCTGAAATTCAAAACCAAACAGCATCGAGAAACGACAAATATATATGCTAAGCTTCAGCCCCCTCAGAATTGTCTTTCGAAAGTTATATCTTTAATCTTGTAAATTCGAAAAATACCCTAGCCGAAATTTACTATTTTGCTCATAACTTTTGAACCACTGGACCGATTTCGCTGGATTGCAATACCAACCTGATCCGGTAAATGGAGAACATATATGTTAAGCTTCAGGAGCCTCCGTAAAGTCTTTCAAAAGTTAGCGTGTTTTCAACGGACAGACAGACAGACAGACGGACGGACGGACGGACGGACGGACGGACGGACGGACGGACATCGCTAGATCGACTTAAAATCGATCAAGGATCATGAATATATATACTTTATGGGGTCCTAGACCAATATTTCGATGTGTTACAAACGGAATGACAAACTTATATATACCCTCTATCACTAGAGTGGAGGGTATAAAAAGATCAATTGTAATTTGAAAACGATCAATTGATTTTTCGAATTACATCTGTGATTTTAGTTCAATTTGTTTGTGTTTAACATATATTTTTGATAGCCTAAATAAATCTGATTATAACCAAGCAAGTTTTGGACTTACCGAGGGTTGAGATACTTCTGTTGTTAGTCCCCATATAAAAATTTCGCCACATATTCACTAAAATCGTTCTATTGGCAACATATAATACTTTATTTCACTTAAATTTTACCTTTCACTATTTTCTTAAATAAAGATCAAACCAAATATAGTTCCAATCGTTTCATGTTTTGACTGAGGTGTCACCCGGTGGACACCCATTTTCTGGCTAACAGTGGTGTATGGTATTATATGATAGGTCTTCACCGACTATAATTTTCTTAATGTTTAATCTTAAGTTATTGATTTCTCCTGTTATAAATATTTCTAAGAAGAATTTCCTTAGCATCTTATTGTTAAATTAAATTATAAAATATTGTTATTTTTCCGACCTCTTTTAACCTATGGATGTAGATTAACATGACAAAATCTAAAGCAATCAAAACTACAAAAGAATACTTTGTAGATAAAATCTGACAAAAAAAAGGAAAATCTACCTCCATCGAAATTACAAAGTGTTCTTCTTGTCAGCAGAAGATTTAATCGATGTATTTTTTTTAATATTTAATGTAAATTTAGTCATAAAATTTTAAATTAGAAAATATTTAAAAAAGTAAATTAAAGAAATGAAAGCGTTTAATTCATCTATGCCGAAACCTTTATACGCTACAATATGAAAGATAACAAACAAAAAAAAAATCTGGGGCGCTTTTTTTAATTAGGGCATCGGCGGGGCCGGTAGAGGACTTCACACTATTTTTTTTATATCCACGCTCTTAAAAGGGGTGGCAAAAAAAAAAAACGGGTCCCAGTGCATGTTTTTAAACTTTTTACAAAAAAAATCGTTAAAAATGGATTTTTATAGAGGTAGGCTTTGAACTTCAAGGGGAAACTATTTTCCGCCTGGTCCGATTTTATCCATTTCAGAAATTAACCAGCCTATGACCATAAGACATATTCGCGAAAACCTAAGGGGTCTAGCTCTTTAAGTTTGGACTCCATCGTGCTTTCCACAAATAGACGAACGGCACACGGACATCGCTAGAATGTCTTAGAATCTGTCATGGATCAATAATACTTTCTGGGGTCCCCGTCCGTTATTTCGATGCGTTTCACACGGTTTACAAACTTGGTATACCCCCATACTGAAGTTGGAGAGTTTAAATAGATCAATTGTAATTCGAAATATCAATTGTAATTCGAGAAGATCAACTGTTATTCAAAAAAGATTAAATGTTATTCGAAGAAGATGAATTGTAATTCTAAGATTCCAATTGATTTTTTCCGAATTACAATTGATATTTTTCGAATTGCAATTGATCTACTTTATTTACAGATGTAATTCGATAAAGAACAATTGTTATTCGAAAATTCTACTCGTAATTCGAAGATTTCATTTGTAATTCGGAGATTCCATTTGCAGTTCATAGATTCGACATGTAATTTGAAGATTCCATTTATAATTTGGAAAATTCACTAAGAAAATTATGTCATTAACTGTTTGTAGGTTATTTTAAAAAGTAATCAGTAAAGTCATTTTAAAAAAAAAATCAATTATTTTATAAAGGATTTAATTTTTTTACTGTTTCTGTAGTTTAAAAAAAATAATTTACTGTATTAAAAACGAATTTTCTGTTACATTTAATTTCGGCAGTAAAAAATTTCTTTTATAGTTTTACTGTTTTTCAATACAAAATAACTGAATATTCAGTTGTTTTTTAATGTTTTGGTTAGTCATTAAAGTAACATTTAAAATTGACTGTAATGTGTTTTTATTTTAAATGAAAAAACAGTGGAATGGTTTTTAAATAAAATTGGATGGTGGGAGACAACCTTCCTGGAACTTCTTCTGTTTTGTTTGATAAGCAAAAGTAAAAAAATCTAAAAAATTACGTTTTTTCAGAGGTTGGTTTAGTTCTTAAAGGGGGAACTTTTTCCCCCGTGGCACAGTGGGGAAAATGGACTTTTTTGTCTAATTTTGCCTACAGGTCTCAATTCTTAACCGATTTTTTCCCACTGTGCGTGGTTTGATTTTGCCCATCTCCGAACTTAGCCAGCCTATGACCGTTAGACATATTCGTGCCAAATTTCAGGAGTCTAGCTCTTTTATTTTGGACTGTCCATAGACGGACGGACCGATAGACAGACGGACATAGCTAGAATGTCTTAGAATTGATCACTGGTCAATAATATATACACTAAGAAAATTATGTCATTAACTATTTGTAGGTTATTTTAAAAAGTTATCAGTAAAGTCATTTTAAAAGAAAAATCACTTATTTTATAAAGGACTTAATTTTTTACTGTTTCTGTAGTTTAAAAAAAATAATTTACTGTATTAAAAACGAATTTTCTGTTACATTTAATTTCGGCAGTAAAATATTTCTTCTATAGTTTTACTGTTTTTCAATACAAAATAACTGAATATTCACTAGTTTTTTAATGTTTTGGTTAGTCATTTAATTAACATTTAAAATTGACTGTAATGTGTTTTTATTTTAAATGAAAAAACAGTGGAATGGTTTTTAAATAAAATTTCATTTGTTTTAAGTGAATATTCACTGGAATTTACCTACATAATTCTTTGAGTGTATACATTATGGGTTCCCCGACCGACATTTCGATGCGTTACACACGGAATGACAAATTGAGTATACCCCCATACTGTAGTTGAAGAGTATAAAAACATTTTTTTTGCATGTCCTTGAAATGTTACCGCGTAATATGCAGATAAGGGTTAATATTAGATATTTTAAAATCTTCTTTGGTGTCATATAGTATTACTACACTCAAAATAAATTCTCTATCCAATCAACAGAAAAATCTGCTGAAAATACACCCATTTTGAACCATATGAGAAATCTGCTGATTTTAGCAGGCACGGTTTGCTGAAAACAGGCGCGGATCCAGGAATTTCATTTGGGGGGGGAGATTTTTTTTTTGCAAAAAAAAAAATTATGGGATCGGAAAGCAATGAAGTTCGGTTTGTTGTAGAAGGGGGGGGGGGGGTGTTGTTAAAAACAAAAGAAAAAAAATTAAGTAAAAGCTATAGTATTTAAATCAGGCGCGATTTTTGGAGGAGCTTTTTTAAATGAAAAATTTATTTCACGAGGGAATCTTTACAGACCGATTTAATTCATAAATAACACCGTTTATAGTCAAATAATAAATGTGACTGTCATATCCAGTCACAAATGTGAATAGACACGTAAACTTCTATATAAAAATTTATAATTTTCTAAACAAAAATTTATACTAAAACTCCAATATTTTGAAGAAAAAAATAAATAGTTTTTTATCAATGTTCCCTTCACAAAATTTCTCAGATGTTGATACATTTTTACTACAGAAAACTCTTAGATTTTAAAATATAGAAAAAGAACCCATTTCTGAGATATTTTCATTTATAAAAATGTTCAGATTCTAAACTTTGATAAAAAAATTTTAATTCATATTTGATATATTTGCTGTTGAAAAACTCTCAGATTCAACATTTTCTTAAAGAAAATGTCTCAGATTTCTAAACTTTTTTCTATAGAAATAATTTGAGATTCTGAGATATTATTTTTACAAAAAAATTCTGAATTCTGATTCTCATATTTTAAATTAATTTTCCGATTCCAAGAACTATTTCGTATACAAACGTTTTCAGATCATGCAACACATTTTGTAAAAGAAAATTATCAGATACCAAGAAATTATCATTTATCATTTAATGAAGAAATTTTGATACACTTATCTAAAAATTAAATCTTAAATTTTATAGCATTTTTTAATAGAACAATTTTACGTCTTTAATGCCATCTAATGTTTTTTAAGACAATTTCTAAGATTCTTAAACATTTGTTTATAAAATAATTATTAATATTAGAAAAATTTACATATTTAGAGACACATTTCCTGTAGAAAAATTCCCAGAATTTTCCAACAGAAAAACTTTCATCAAAAATATCTCCAACAGAAAAAATTTCAATCTAAAAGATTTTTTATACAAAAAAAATCTTTCAAAAAAAAAATAATTTTGATAAAATTTTCATATAGAAAAATTAGCAGATCTAAAAGATATCTTAAAGAGAAAAAAAATATATGTCTGTAGAAATCTTTCCGATTCTAAGATTTTTAATTTTTGTAAGTTCTTGGCCGATTCTGCAACATTTGTTTTAAGGAAAAATTCTCAGTTGCTGAGGAATTTTTCCAAAAGAATAGTTATAAGATATTTTTCTTAAAATTTAAGATAATTATCTAATCAAAAAATTCTTACATTCAGAGTCAAATAAGTATCAAAACTTTAAATAAAGTCTGGAATCCTGAGACATTTTTCTATAAAAATATAACACTTTTTCCTAAAGAAAGTTATTCGGTTAGAAAATGTCCACGACTTTTTTTAAGTTTTTCAAATGAATTTTCTTTAATTCCGAAACATTTTATCCCAAGGATGTAAAAAAATTCCTTAGGATGGAGGCCTTTCTTTTTCCTTTCTTTCCTCTTTCTTTTCCCTTTTTTCTTTTCTTTTTTCTTTTCATTTTTTTCTTTTTCTTTTCCTTATCCTTTCTCTTTTTTTTCTTTTGAAATCGTTTTGGGGGGGGAGAAATCCCATTCTCCCCCCCCCCCCCCCCCTGGATCCGCGCCTGGCTGAAAATCTGTCATGATTATCTAGGTGAAATCAGCAAAGAAATCTGTCAAAACAGCAGAGAAATCTGCTAAGACATTTTCTAACATTTTTTTTTTTGTTTTCATGAAAACTTTAATAGTTTTTTTTAATTTAACTTATAGTGCATTCACATTGGCATCGAAAGCCCGTTTAACGAGGTTTCGCCTCAAACCTCATTTGAAAGTACGTATTTTCCCATACAAATTGAAAACTTTTTGTTATGAGTTTTCAACGAAAGTACGTTCGAAAGCTCTTAAATTTCATAAAGAAAATAAATTAAAGAAAGTGTCAAAAATAAAAAATAAAAATATTTAAATATTTTCATAAAAAATAGCATTAAATCAAAAGATTTAAATAAATTATTGTAAATTAGTGCGAAAATTAATTAATTGTGTGCGATTAATGTCGGTATGTTCGCAAATTTTATTCGGTAATTTTCGAAAACGTGATAACCGTCAAAAATTTCGGGTGTGAACGGTTATGTTTTCAAAATGAAAGTACGTACTTTCAACGAGGTTTCGAGCTGATTGTGAATGTACTATTAAAAAAAAATATATTCTGTAAAATTAGCAATAACTAGGGTGGCCATTTTTTTCTGAACTCAAATCAGTACGCCCAAGTTTTTATGTTTGTTTGTTTCCCGAGTAAAAAAATTGATATGACACAATATATAATTTAATATGGGTTCGTGTATATTTTGATATAATCTTATACGAAAAATGGTTTCATAAGATTTGATCGAATAATATCTAATAATATCAGTTTATATAACTTTATATCGACTTTGACACGAGTTTTGGTCTAATCCAATGATATAAAATTATATAAAATTATATCCAATTATATTAAAATTTATACAGTTTTATAAATCGGATGTTTTTATACCCTACACCACACTGTGGTACAGGGTATAATGAGTTTGTGCTGATGTTTGTAACTACCCGAAATATTGGTCCTAGACCCACCTTTAAGTATACCGATCGACTCAGAATCACTTTTTGAGTCGATTTAGCGATGTCCGTCCGTCCGTCCGTCTGTCCGTCCGTCCGTCTGTCTGTCTGTCCATGTAAACAGTGTAAACACGATACAAGTCGCAATTTTTAATCAATTGACTTGAAATTTGAAACTTAAGTCTCTCTTGGCCCAAGGACGAAGCCTATTGAAATTGGAAAAAATCGGTCCATATTTAGACCTAGCTAGGGTTGCCAGACGGCCTGGAATGGCCTGGATTTTCCAGTTATTTGAGGTCTGGTCCAGTTTCCAGTTAAAACATAATTTATCCAGTTGAAAAAGGATTTCTTTAATTTTAACAATTATTTTTTTTTATTAAATATTTTTTACAATTTTTTGGGACTACTTTTTAAATAAAATATTAGTGGTATTCACGTCAGCAATTTTTAGCCTTGTAAAATTGCAAAATGCGAAATTTTTACAACAAACACATGAGATGAAATAAAACAAAAAAATATTTTATGTGTGTTTGTTGTAATAAATGTTGCAATTCGCACTTTGCGAGGGTAAAAATTTCTGACGTGAATACCGTCATTAATCACAGAGATAACATAAATGCTTCTTTTGTATACGGAAAATGTGCCCTTTTTGCTGCATTTTCACCAATTTTTTTTAACTTTTTCGAGCATTTCGGACAGTCTAGCGTTGATTTCGGCACGAATGTTTTTCTCGGGTTCGTCGATGATTTAAGGATTCTTAGCGTACATTTTAAAATAACCCTACAAAAATATGTCTGGATGGGTCAAATGATGGTCAGTTGTTGTCGCTCTTTTTTGACTTCGCACGTCCACTCAAAATATTTTGTAGGCTACAACAAATAAAAAACACATTTAGAACCAGTGAATAAACAATTGAAAACCATCCAATTAATTATTTATTTGTTTTAACAAACATTATCATTTATTTTTTACTGTTGACAAAATTTTCTTAAATAAATAACATTAAGGGCGGATTACTTAATGAAAAGTTAGCTGCTAACTGCCGATTTAACGGAGCCTTATGTCAAAATTTGTGTAAAAAAAGTTAAATTTAACGGAGAGTTATTTTATAACGGAGCATTGGGTAATCCAGCCTTAATATTAAAAAATTACGTTTTTTTCATTCATTTTTACCAACAAATTCGAAAAAAAGTAACCTACGAAAACATTATAAATTAATGATAGTTCTGTTATTTTTACCAACAAATTTCAAAAAATAACCTACGAAAACATTAAAAATTAATGATTTCGTAGGTTATTTTTTACAATTTTCTATTGAAATATTTTTTTAAAAATTTTTTTTTTAAATTTTGGGAAATCGATCCGCATCATCGTGCCAAAGTCACTTGATACAAACATGTTTTTATATTTCTATAAATAATTTTTAGAATTTTTTTTTCTAAAAAAAAATAACCTACTTGTAAAGGTAAAAACTAATGATATCTCATTAAAAAATACCAACAATTTAAAAAAAATTACTTACACAAATCATTAAAAATTTAAAGAATAATCAGTAGTTTTTACTTACAGAACGAAAATAAATGACTTTAAAAATTAATGAAAGTCTTAATATTTATATATATTTTTTGAAACAATGGACAGAAGTAGTAATTAATAAAAACTGCACACCAAACAAATGTTTTTTAATAAACTTCAAACAGTTAATGACATAATTGTATTAGTGTCCTGAAAATTTTAACTGTTCTCCTAGATTTCCAGATTTTACCACTCTGGTCTTAATTTTGTGGGGTTATTTAAAATGGAAAATATACTCTAACAATCCTCAGGCCAATGACGAAAAAGTAATCGAAATGCTTAAAAAAAGCACATTTTGCCGTGGAAATAGAGACGAACATTTAGTCCAAAATAAAAATATGTGTCTCACACATGAAAATCGGTTGATTTTTTTTTTTAAATTATTAAAAAACAAAAATTATGTATGGGTCCAGTTACTTTTTCAAAATCCAGCTGAAAATTTGCCATTATCCAGTTATTTGACTTTTAGTATCTGGCAACCCTAGACCTAGCCCCCATACAAAGGTCCTCTTTAGTTTTGGCTCAAATGACTCTAATAACCGTATTGTAGAAGGTATCGCTTTGAAATTTGGATGGTAAACATGTTTTGTCTTCACATATCATCATTCCGAATTTCAAAGAAATCGGACCAGTTCTTCTTGTAGCCCCCATACAAACCACCTTCCCGATTTTCACATAAATGTCTCAAATTTCATGAAAATAGAAAATATTTAATTAAAATTTTGTTTGTGTATGTTAAACGCGTACTTAAATAACCTTATCAAACCTGATAATCATCGGACCAGTTTTGGACTCAGGCCCCTTGTGAAAATTTCGCCCGATAGAAACAACAAATAGAAGCCTATTTCACTCAAATTTGATTTGTGAGTGTTTTCTTCACTTAAAGGTTTTACAACATATAGATCTAATCGATCCATGGGACCCATTTTCCGGGAAACCTTGGTGTAGGGTATTATATGGTCGGTCTTGACCGACTATTATTTTCTTACTTGTTTTTTTTTAGTTTTAAATAAAAAGTTGAAAAATTAAAATAATAAAAATAAGTTGTTCTTTGAAAAAAACTTAGAAAAATTTCAAAAAATGGAGTCGTGTTAAATTTTATATTAAACACTTAGAAAATATTTTCAAAAAAATTTGTCCTTGGAAAAAACTTAGAAAAATTTGAAAAATGGAGTTATATAAAATTTTATATAAAACACTTAGAAAATATTTGCGATAAAAAAAATTTCCTTGAAAAAAACTTAGAAAAATTTAAAAAATAGAGTCATATAAAATTTTATATAAAACACTTAGAAAATTTTCGTGATCAAAAAGTTGTGCTTGGAAAAAACTCAGAAAAATAAAAAAATATGGTGTCATATAAAATTTTATATAAAACACTTTAAAAATGTTCGCGATAAAAACATGTGCTTGGAAAAAACGTAGAAAAATTAAAAAATAATGGAGGCATATCAAATGTTATATATAACACTTAGAAATTTGGAATTATACATGGGACCAGATGTTACAACATATAGTTATGTATGGCGATATCTTAAAATTATCGCACATCAAAATTTATTTTATAAATTTATCTCGCAATACATAGTGTCATACATGATCATATATGAAATAATATGACTATATAAAAGTATATAAGATCATATTAAATTATTTTTACTCGGGTTGTTTGTTTTTTTTAGAAATAACTCTCTGAAAACTCTTTTCTATGGGAAAACACTGATGGTTTTTTCAACACTGAAAAAAAGTCGGTTAAACTAACAACTCAATTACTATTTCAGTAAAAACAACTATAGAAAAACAACTGCCATGAACTGTCATTGTTTTGCAAAAAATTTAGTTAACTTCCAACAGCTTCATTTCCGTGCATTAAATATAACAAAAACCCACAGGTTTTGAGAATAAAAAAATCCATCAGATTCTGAGGACTTTTTCTCTTGAGTTTTAATAACTCTTTCTTTTAGAAAACTTTCCAGATAATAATCACATGATTTTGTTAAATAGCCCTGATGTTCTGAGCGCTTCTTTTAATAAATTCTGATGACATTACCTCATCGAACATTTCAGAATCATTTGGATTCGTTCAATTACATTATCTCTCTTAAAATATAGAAAATTCATTATTCCCTGAACTTTTCGTTATAGAAAACCTTAAGATTCTGTGCACCTTTTATATAAATTTATGAAGATCAAAATAATCTCATGCTCAGATACATTTCTGCGTTAAGGAACCTCTGGATTTACGATCTCTAAGCTCCTTAGAATTAATTCAAATTATCTCATTGTCAGACTTAGTTTTAAAAACGACTCTGACGACTTATTATATGGAAATTTACGTTTTATATAGAATTTTTGAATGAAAATATTTTTTATGTTAAATCGTTCAAAAATCAGTACAATCAGTACATATTTCAAAAAATCAGTACAAATCAGTACAACGTTTTTTGATCAGTACACGTGATCAAAAATCAGTACATGTACTTATCAAATCAGTACGAATGGTCAGCCTAGCAATATCATCAACTGATTTAGTTTTAGTTTATCAATTATTAGTCTCAATCGTTTTAATTGTATAAAAAACGAAAAAATTACAACTTTGGGCGTGTGTGAAACGGTAGCAAAGTATGCTTGTTAGTAAATTTTTGACAGTGTTGAGGTGAATAAAATTTCACTAGCCCAAAGGGCTAGTAGAATTTTTGACAACAGAATAGAAATTTTTGAAATACAAAATTCTGAAGTTTTAAAAATAATTAAAAGAAATAAAAACAAAAACGGAAAATATTTTTATAAAAATATGTATAACCAAATGCAAATATTTATGTATATAAAAAAGGATTTGGCTAACAAGGAGGATATTTAGATAATAACGGTAACAGCAACGAGGAAGAAGGAGAAAATTTGTGGCGACAGGAATATATGCAATTGCTGCATTTGCAAATGGACTGCCTGCAATTTATTAAGACGGGTTAAGGTTTAGATGTGTTGTTTTTATATTTTATCTGTGTTTTTATTAAATAAAAGTTAACGAAAGCAATCATTAATTGCAGCATCAATCTTTTGTAATGGATTGTTAATTACTGCCTTCTAGTTTAGATTTGGATTGGGGTCCAATCACTGGCCCCATCTAAATTGTGTTTTATATTTGATTTTATGATTTATGTACATAATTATTTGTATGGATTAAAATGAAGGTCAATAAAATCAATCATTTATTACAGAACCAATCTTTGTAAGGGATTTATAATTACATAATGTAAAAATTTCATGAAATTTTCATAAAAATAAATTTTCTGAATATTTTTTGTTTTTATTTTTTGACAACTATCAAAAATTTACTGTTGTCAAAAAAGATTCCATTTCACACAGCAGAAATACAAAATTTTTATCACCATAGAAAAAATGTTTTCACCATAGTACTTTGCTACCGTTTCACACACACCCTTTGAAAAATAAAACTTAAGAAAGTTTTCTTGAAAAACGGAAATAGCAAACTATTTCTGTAAAATTACAAAATAATGTGCTAAAAATATGTTCAAAAATATCGTTTTGGTTGCATAAAAAACAAAAAATAAATATTAAGGGCGTGTGTGAAACGGTAGCAAAGTATGCTTCATAGTAAATTTTTGACACTATTGAGGTGAATAAAATTTCACTAGCCCATTGGGCTAGTAGAAATTTTGGCATATGCTGAGAAATTTTTGAAGTTCTAAAATTTGAAATTCAAAATAAAACTAAAACAAATAATTTAAAGGAAATGAAAACATTTTAAAAAATTGTAAAAAATATAATAATAGCGAATAGACTAGGCTGGGCAATTTTTAGAAAATCGATTTGTATGCAGCCAAGGATATAACCAGCCAAGACGAGGAATTTATGTCGCCCCTTTAGCAAGTATTGAACATTTTATTTGAAAAGCGAGACAATATTCGGTAACAGATGTTGGAAATTCATATATTTTTGTGGGGTTGGCTGCTGTGTCCCGGTTCAGATTGAATGGAGTCCATCTTAATTTCTATGATTTATTTTTTAAATAAATATGTCCCTAAATGTTTTAAATAAATGTGTTTTATATGTATGCATTTTTATTAAAAAATTAACTGGAAAGACCCTTTAGACTTTTTTAAAGGAAAGTTCGTTGCACAAAAGTTTGTGAGAAGCGGAGACATTTTTCCTGTTGAAAAATCTCTGTTTCTGAGCTATTTTATTTCTACAGACGAATTATTTTATTTCGCAATATTATTCCTTTTGTAACGGGAAAAAACATACATTTATTGCAGTGATTGCATTTGTAAAAACTATTGTTCCTCAAAAATATTTACAATTGGCTGATATTTTTGGTTTTTATTTTCCATTTATTGACAACTATTAAAAATTTTCTATTGTCAAAAAAGATATCATTTCACACAGCAGAACTACAAAATTTTGTCACCATAGGAAAAATATTTTTCACCATAGTACTTTGCTACCGTTTCACACACGCCCTAACATTAAAAAAAAAAAACTTAGAAATTTTCTTCAAATATAACCTGCAAAAAATATATTCAAAAATATTTTGAAATTCAGAATTAGTAACAACGCAGTAAAATTTATTTCTAAAACTGAATAACAGAGATTTTATTATAAATATCCATTTTAGCAGAAAAATCTGCTGAAAGTTTTCTAAATCAAGTTGAAAGTCGTTGTACAGATTTTCTTTTGAGTGTACTACATCAAATGGCAAGAGTAAAAGTATAAAATTAAAAAAAAAATGTTTGCATGTCCTTGCAATCCCTAAAAAGTGTATCCTTTAAGTCCTTAAAGTCTTACAAACAAATACGAACAATTTTTCTTCAATAGCACATTTTTATTAAAATTTCTACACATTTTTTTGGATATTCGCCCTTTTTCCATTTAAGCAAAAATTAAAGTCCAATTTTTGGAAAGTTCTCTTTTCAATACCTCAGTAAAATTTTGAATATGTTTTAGAAGTGAATTAAATCTTATGCAGAACAGTTGACAAAATTATTTGTTTTTAACCGTTTCCTGCGTTATTATTGTCCCCTGTACAATTCTACAAATGGTCTATTCGTCCTTATTATACCCTCCACTCTGGTGATAGAGGGTATATATAAGTTTGTCATTCCGTATGTAACACATTGAAATATTGGTTTAGGACCCCATAAAGTATATATTTGTTCAGATTTCTTAAAAAAAAAAAATATTTTCATTTAAAAAAATAAATTTTGTTAAATAATAAAAGACAGAAATAAACTTTATGGCAAAAATCGCCCAAATCCGGAAAATTTATATATCACAAAATCCACCAGAAAACACATAAAAAATGCTATTTTCTAACCTAAGGTCTTTCGATTTTCTTTATATTGACGGTATGCATTCTCAATAAAGCCAATAAAATATATCCATTTTCAGTTTCTTTAATTTTAAAAAAATCGCGATTTTTTCGCGAATTTAATTTTCTTCAAAAATTTAAAAAATCAAAAAAGTATGTAAATTTGAAAAGCCATATCTTCTAAAGTATCTATCGGATTTCTACGATTCAAAAAGCATTTGATTCAAACGTTCGTCCTTTTTTATACCAATGCAATAAAAAAAAGTTTTTTCAAAAAAAGTGCATTTTTGATGCAAATGCAATTTTTTGATGCATTTTTCAAAACTTTCTCCCCCTTCAATTTTTTTGAAACCTGCATAATTCGAAAATATGGCATTTTTTACACAAAATTGAGTACCGTTTTTTTTGTGACGGCGTTTCAAAAACTTTTCGTGATTTTTTTAAAACTACTTATTTGATTTTTTCCATACAAAAAATCAATTTAATGTTTATTTTGCAATTTTATCAAAAAAGTATGTAACTTTAAAAAGCCATTTCTTCGAAAGTATCTATCGGATTTCTACGACTCAAAAAGCATTCGATTCAACTGTTTATCCGTTTTTATACCAATGCGCAAACAAAAAATATTTTTTTTAAAAAAATGCATTTTTGATGCAAATGCAATTTTTGTATGCATTTTTTAAAACTTTCTCCCCCTTCAATTTGTTTGAAACTTGCATAAATCGAAAATATAGCATTTTTTACATAAAACTGTGTACATTTTTTTTTTTGTGACGGCGTTTCACAAAATTTTCGTGATTTTTTTAAAAATGCTTATGTAGTTTTTCCTTAGACTAAAATTTTTTTTGTTATTTTATGAATTTTATGAAAAAATTGTATGGAAAAACCAATAAGGTATTTTTAAAAACATTACAAAATTTTTACGAAACTCCGTCACAAAAAAAGCTGTACGCAATTTTGTGTAAAAATTGCTATATTTTCGATTTATGTAGGTTTAAAAAAAATTGAAGGGGGAGAAAGTTTTAAAAAATGCATCCAAAAAATGCATTTGCATCAAAAATGCACTTTTTTTAAAAAATATTTTTTTTATTACATTAATATAAAGTAAGACTATCGTCTGAATCGAATGCTTTTTGAATTGAAGAAATCCGATAGATACTTCCGAAGATATGGCTGTTCAAAGTAGCATACTTTTTTGATTTTTTTAATTTTTGAAGAAAATTAAATTCGCGAAAAAATCGCGATTATTTTAAAATATAAAAAACTGAAAATGGATATGTTTAATTGGCTCTATAGAGCACATGTGTACAAAAAATTAGATAAATTTGAAGACCCTCGGTCAGATTTTATAAAATCTTTGCTGGATTTCATGATATATAAAAGAGTAATATGACTGACTGACATACTCATTCATCATCGCCCAACCCAAACCGCCGAAGTTAGAGACTTGAAATTTGGACTGTTGTTTGACCTTCCGAAATAAAGATCCACTAAGGCTGGATTTTTGTCAATGTTGATTCTAAGGGGGTAAAAAGGGTAAAAAACTGTACTTTTGGTACTTTTTATATCTCCCGATATAATGGTCATAGAGACTTGAAATTTGGACTGTATGTTACCCTCCCGCAATATAGATCCACTATGGCTGGAGTTTAGTTTTAGGGTAGTTTTAGGGTAAAAATGGTTAAAAAACTGTACATTTGGTACTTTTTAAATCTACTGAAATAATGATCATAGAGACTTGAAATTTGGACTGTATGTTCACCTCCTGGAATAAAGATCCATTAAGGCTGCATTTTTGCCAGTGTTGATTTTAAAGGTAGTAAAAAGGGAAAAACTGTACTTTTGGTGCTTTTATTATCTCCTGAAATAATGGTCATAGAAACTTGAAATTTGGACAGTATGTTTACATCCTGGAATATAAATCCATTACGGCTAGATTATTTCCAATGTTGATTCTAAGGGGGTAAAAATGGTAAAAATCTGTACTTTTGGTACCTTTTATATTTCCTTAAAAAATTGCATAGACTTAAAATTTGGACTGTATATTCCTCCCGAAATATAGATCCCATAAGGCTGGGTTTTTGCCAATGATGATTCTAATAGGGTAAAAAGGGTAAAAATATGTACTTTTGTTACATTTTATATTTCCTTAAATAAAAAATGTACTAGAAAATTGAAATTTGCAATGTCGGTTCACCTCCCGGAAAAAAGATTTACTAATGCGCGGGTTTTGCTAATGTTGATTCTACGGGGGTAAATGGGAAAAAAAGTACTTTTTTTTATTTACTGAAATAATGGTTATTCAAACTTAAAATTTAGAATGTAGGATTTTTAGTGAAATAAAACATTCTGGAACAAGTACGTGCCGAAAATTCTGTACCGGTTTCAAAAAGTAACTTTTATAAAAGAAACCTTTTATAAAAAGTACCTTTTATAAAAAGTACCTTTTATAAAAAGTACCTTTTATAAAAAGTACCTTTTATAAAAAGTACCTTTTATAAAAAGTACCTTTCATAAAAAGTACCTTTTAAAAAAGTACCTTTTATAAAAAGTACCATTCATAAAAAGTACCTTTTATAAAAAGTACCTTTTATAAAAAGTACCTTTTATAAAAAGTACCTTTTATAAAAATACCTTTTATAAAAAGTACCTTTTAGTAAAAGTACCTTTTATAAAAAGTACTTTTTTTTAAAGTACCTTTTATAAAAAGTACCTTTTACAAAAAGTACCTTTTATAAAAAGTATCTTTTATAAAAAGTACCTTTTATAAAAAGTACCTTTTATAAAAAGTACGTTTTATAAAAAGTACCTTTTATAAAAAGTACCTTTTATAAAAAGTACCTTTTATAAAAAGTACCTTTTATAAAAGGTACCTTTTATAAAAAAAGTACCTTTTATAAAAAGTACTTTTTATGTGTCTTTTGAAAATTTTTTATTTTCTTTTTTTTGTATATTAGAACATTATTAGAAAAGTTCTAATTTCCTTAAAAAAAAGAAACTAATTTACAAAAATAGTAGTAGGATCGGATGAGATTATTCCCATTTTAGTGTGTTTGAAATAAATGAATAAAAAAAGAATAGGTATAAATAAAACAATTTTTTTTTGTTTTTTAAATCATTACATTGGTGGAGGGTATTTAAAGATTCGGCACAGCCGAATATAGCTTTTTTACTTGTTCGTGGTTTTTTGGGCTGCCAGTCTTGGAGATTTTTTAATCTGAAAAATGATTAATAAAATTACCATTTATACAAATTTTTACCGTACAAAAAATATGGGAAGTGGAAGAAGAAAAATTGTTCTGTCAATTCTAAAAAAGTTGTATTTTTTAAGGTTTGTAAATTTTGTTTGGGGACGACAATAAAATGTACCTTGCAACGCTGGTTTCTATGATGACTAATAGTAAAACTGACACGATTCCGTTAAAATTTGAACTAATTTATGAATGCAAAATAACGGCATGTTCCCTTTTGAAACGGTAAGTTTTTAAGATATAAACAGGAATTTACATTATATGAAACATGTTATAACGAATAATTCTACACCATTAACTGAAAAATACCATTTTTCGATTTATAACATTCTTGTAGTAAATGAGCTTAATTTACGTATAACACTAAAAACTGAAACAAATTTATTTTGTCACTTGTAAATCTGTCAAAATAGCAGTCGCTACTAAGTTTAAATACAGTTAATAAATGTCGAATTAAAACCGGTTTTTGGAATAAATGTACATAAATTTTGTATTTGTGTTAACAAAAAAAAAAATAAATAAATTTTTGTACATAAAAAGTTATTTGGTGAATTATGTGTGATTTTGTTATTACTCATACGTCTTAACATACCAAACAAGTGTGAACAAATACTTAAGAGGTTCCCAACTGTTCACAAATAATGAAAACAAAAATTTCCGTGAAAAATTTTAGTGAAAATAAAATTATGACCTTTCGAACTAACAGGAATTTCGCCAAAGCAAAAACTCGTGTCGGCTTAAACTTAATAGAGATTATTATGTTCACTGGTTCTCAACTAATTAGAAACGTGTCTATAGTGTATGCAATTTGTTAAAAACAAAGTTAACAATACTCAACGTTTTTATTATTAACCGAGTATAATTTTAAAAAAAGTTATGTGGATAATTTATAAAGCTTTAATTTAAGCTTGATAGCGTCCAGATTGAGTAAATAATAAATGTGCTACGAGGGTCGATATAGACATTTTTTAGAAACTTGTTGTTAAAAATATTTCTAATTCGATTTTTTCTAAGTTCAAACATTAGAATTTAAAAAATGGTCCAATAGTTTTTATTCAATAATTAACTTATTTTTCCAACAACCTAAACAAAAAATGAAGTTTTTTAAATACAGTAGTAGAAATCCGCATTTTTTGACCTGGGGGTCTACTGCGTAATTCGAATCGAAACAAAGCGTTCGAATTCGGAAATTTTTAACCCATTAAAAACAACACAACCGTGTATGTAAATTTTTTTTATTTTTCTTTTTTTACATTGTCTGGAGAAGCGCTTACAAGTTTCAAGTAATTTTTCTTGAATAAAAATATTTTTTATTACATTATTTTAGAAATAAAAATTCTGTTCGAATCGATTTTCGTTTCGATTTGAGTTACGCAGTAGACCCCCTGCAATTATTTTGACAACCTATTTTTTGTAAATAAAGAAAAATTTTAATTATTTAAATATCTCATTACTAGGGATGAGATTTCCATGCAAATGCATGTTGTTTGTCGATAGTCTAAAAACGATATCGACCAATTATCTTTCCGAATCAAGAAATTTGCGTTAAAATGGTGAAAACGCATATTTTTGCATATTTTGGTTTTAAATGCATATTTTGTGCATATTTCCAACTTTTAAGTGCAAATTTTTGCATAAATTAGCAAAAACACAAATTCAAATTTGTTCGTTTCAAAAACTATTTTAAATTTTAACAAGTAAAAAAGTTAAATTCGGCCTTGCCGAATGTAGTGATACCTTCCACAATTTCAAAAAGATTATTGCATAAAACTTTATTTAAAAGGAAATTACATTTGAAAAAAAAAAATTTTCTTTGAAAAAAAAATTTCCGCGAAAAAAAATTTTGGTAAAAAAAATCCGCGATTTTTTACTTTTTTTGTCAAAAAATATGTTCGTACTTGTTTAAATACCATTTGGTGTTCAATTATGTTCACATATGCCAACCAGAAGCCGAATTAAAGCATTTTGTATTTTTAGGTTATGTTGAATCAAGCTCTTTGTCTCCCGCTCTTAATATTTTGGAACTTTTTAACAGAAGGTACGAAAACTGTTAGACGAGGAAAATACGATAATGTTAAATTAACATTGTTGGTTTGACAAATAATGCTAACTTTTTATATCGAAAAAGCGCTTAATAAATTTTGAAAAAATGTATCAATTTATAATTATTATGGTAATATTATTTAAGAAATACCTTTAAAAGTGTTTAAAACAAATTCTCAGCAAATAAAAAGTCATTGGATTTCCCGATAATCCACAAAAAAACTAGATGAAAAAAAAACGCTAGCTTTAGTCTAAAAATCGCCAAACTGCAACTCTTTTTTTTTTTGTTTATATCGAACTTAAGGGATTTTTTTTGGTTTGATCAAACGTCCAGTTCGATGGCGGACTTAGCAAAGGGAATTTAAGAGAGGGTTTAACAGAAGAAGGGAGACTTCACATATCTTTAATTATTGATAATCTTTGGTTGAATGTACTGAAATTTTTGAGGTGTGCTAACATTTTCGTTCATAACTTTTGAACCGCTGAACCGATATCGCTCAAATGCAACACCAAACTTCTCGGGAGAACTTCCAATAAATATGTTAAGTTTCAGTCATCTCTGTGCAATGTTTTGTCCTTGTCCACCACAGCATTTTTCACAGACAGACAGACAGACGGACAGACGGACATCGCTAGAATGTCTTAAAATCGATTGGGCATCATAAATATATATACTTTATGGGGTCCCAGATCGATATTTCGATGAGTTACAAACAGAATGACAAACTTATATATACCCTCTATCACTAAGTGGAGGGTATAAAAATTTATTTGAAAATAAGAAAATTTTTTTTTTTTTTTTCTTATAATTTTTTTTTTAATAGATACCCAGTCAACAAAATATAGAGCCCTCCAATTATGTGACTCAAAAACTACTCAAGAAATGGATGGTTTTTGGAGCCCACATATTTTAGAGTCAAAAATGATTCAAAAATTCAGCTTGTTTGCTGAGTATTCTTATTTTTGTCATTCCGTATGTAACACATTGAAATATTGGTTTAGGACCCCATAAAGTATATATATTCATGTCCGTCTTTCTGTCTGTCCGTCCGTCTGTCTGTTGAAATCACGTTTTTGGCAATAATCCAGAACCGATTTAAACGTATTTGGTATACCAAAAGTTGCGGAATTTCCCTAGGAAGAAACTGATGTATTTTTTTTTTGAAATCGGTTAAGTATTTTAAAAGTTATGAGTGAATTTCTGAAAAAACTCAGAGTTGTTTTCAACATAACCCTAAATTAACTCATATTTTGTGTAGATATGTACATAAGAAAGAATACGGAAATGAAAAAAACGGAGATAAAGAAAAAAATCTTTACAAAAAAACTTTAAAATATGTAAAACAAAATCTAAATTTAATTTAAAGAAAGTTCGTTAAGTAATAATATATATTCGATTAGAGTTCTATTCTAGTTCGAGGTCCAAAAATATTTCTATATATGATATTGTCATAATAGAGTATTTTTAATTTATTGCTTTAAAAAAGTTACTCATCTCATAGTATATCTGTACTGATCAGTTTCATCCCCACTAAAGGAATCATCAGCAGACTTTAGAGAATCATCGTTGGTCAATCAAACATCAAACCAGACATTATATTTGATATATTTCCAGTGTTGCCACTTCTTGGATAATTATCCAAAAAATGGATAATTTAAAATCTTTTGGATACTCTTTGGATAATTACATTTTTGGATAATTTATGGATAATTTTATCATTTACAATATAAAGTTTTACATGGACAGAATATAATTTTTATTTTAATTTAATTTGGCTATTTTTTAGCTACTTCTTATTTGACATTTATTTGGTTTTGGCCTTTTAAACTTGGAGCTTTTCAAATTATTTGAATCCATAAGCCTTATTGGACCACAACAAATAGGGTCTGTTTGATTATTTCGATGTCCAAACTTATTGGGCAAGAGTTTTTAAAATTACAAATTGTGCTAGTGAAAATCTTTTTCGAAATTTAAAAGTTGTTTTTGAATTTCTTATGATTCTTCCATTTTCTAATTTATCAGTAGAAAGATTTTTTAGTAAATTAAAGACAACAAAAAACGATTAACAAAATAAATTATCTTCAAATACAGTTGCTTCAATTCTTTTTACAAAAGAAGGCATTGAAAGATATTTTGAGCCCACAAATTAAATTTAAGAAAAAAACTGTAAAAAGAACAAGTAAAGGTAGAAACAGAACAAGCATGGCACGGGGGACGGTTGCCGGAGAATATAGGCCCAAAACAATAACGGGGGACGGCGACGGCAAAAACTTTCATTTGTTTGTTCAGTGGTGCTAACTTTTAATAAAATTAGTGTAATTTTACGGAAAAAAAATCGCTTATCACATAGTCAATGTGATTAAATTGGCACTACTGTACGTTTGTTACACCATTGTGAATGAAAAAATAAAAAATTGTTCTGTAAATGCGGCAACCCTGGAGTGTGAGAGGGAGGGAGATTGAGAGAACCCGGAGATAAAATAAAATAAGTTGTAATTTTTTGTCGTGCCGGTCACGGTTTTTAACTGTCAAATCGTATGGAAAAAGTCGTGCCGGGCTTGTTCTGTTCAGAGCTTAATACTGTTATTATAAAATATTTTTTTTCTGAACCGTGCAAAATTTATGATTTTTATTTAAAAAATAATTGCATGTATTCTTTAAATTGAATTTAAATAAACCACTTTTGTTTAGTTAAAAAATCGTTTTTGATATTATTTTTTTTTTTTGGATAATTTTTGGGATTTTGGATAAATTTGGACAACCTCCTGGATAATTTTTTGGTTCACTGGTTGCAACACTGTATATTTCACAAGTTATTTGAGAATTACTATAATGAAGGTCCGAAATCTGTTTTCCAACAAAAATAACCTTTTTAAAGCAAAAATTGTATATACTAAATCACCATCGGTAATTATTAATATATGTGTTGCTGTTATTTTACAATAACAGCAGTACCTAACCAAACAATAGTGTTGGTAGGATAGGATGCTGATGATTCCTTTAGTGGGGATGAAACTGATCAGTACAGATATACTATGAGATGAGTAACTTTTTTAAAGAAATAAATTAAAAATACTCTATTATGACAATATCATATATAGAAATATTTTTGGGCCTCGAACTAGAATAGAACTCTAATCGAATATATATACATATATAAAGGCTGAATAAATACATTAATGGTATTCATCTAACCGTATAAACACCTCGTATAATGTGTAAGTCTGATAAATTTATACAATTTATGTCAAACTCCATTTATAAAAAACTAGCTTACCATCCCGGTACTTCGTTACCGGTTGTATTGAATTCCGGATAATAGAAGGATCAGGATTACTCTACCGATTTCAAAAAAATTCCCCTACGTAGTCTTTGTTTTATTTACTTGTGGACGTTTAAATCTTTCATAAAATAATATTTCAATGAATAATTTAAACATTAATATTTGAACTACTTCGCTGGTACATTGTCATGTTCGTTCCGGTGCAAAAAGATATTGACAATTTTCGAGCCCTTATATCGGAATTTTGGATTTTGAGTGAATAAATATTTCAACGAAAAAAGAAATTGAAAATAAGTTTGAGCGAAAAAACATACAGAGAGAAAAAATATGGAGTAAAAAAAGTTAAATACGAAAAATTGAAGTAAAAAGTATCATTCCATATTGATCCCTGCTCTATTCCATTTCGTTTCCCGTTCTACTCCATTTCATTTCCAGTTTCATCTCCATTCGTTACATGTATGTTTCATTTTAAAAGTACCAAAAAACAATTTTTTACACCTCTAGAAACGGAATTTTTTTAAAATACTTTAGCAGAATATTTTTTTTTACCGAAGGACCCTACATTCTAAAACTCAGGATTCTAAGGACATTATTATAGGAACAAAAAAAGTACCAAAAGTAAACTTTCTTACCCCTGTTAGAAACGGAATTTACAAAAAGTACCTCTTCCAGAATGTTTTTTTCTTCACCGAAGGATCGTACATTCCATATTTCAATATTCTAGAATCATTGTTTCAGCAAATATTAAAATTACAAAAAGGATTTTACATTCCTAATTTTAAGTTTCTATAACCATAACGTCAAAAGATATCCAAAGTACCGAAAATACACTTTTTTTATCCATTTTACCCCACTAAGAAGCGAAATTTCCATAACTAATATCGCCCAGAAAGTTTCTTTTTACCGAATTCTCCTACATTACAAATTATAAGATTCTTGGACCATATTTTCAGGAAATATAAAAAGTTTCTATGAATTTTATTTCAGGGAATAAAAATGTACTAAAAAGTGAACTTTAGGTACTTTTTCTAAAAAGTACTTTTTGTAAGAGGTACTTTTTATGAAAGGTACTTTTTATAAAAGGTACTTTGTATAAAAGGCACTTTTTATTAAAGGTACTTTTTATAAAAGGTACTTTTTTAAAAGGTAATTTTTATAAAAGGTACTTTTTATAAAAGGTACTTTTTATAAAAGGTACTTTTTATAAAAGGTACTTTTTATAAAAGGTACTTTTTATAAAAGGTACTTTTTATAAAAGGTACTTTTTATAAAAGGTACTTTTTATAAAAGGTACTTTTTATAAAAGGTACTTTTTATAAAAGGTACTTTTTATAAAAGGTACTTTTTATAAAAGGTACTTTTTATAAAAGGTACTTTTTATAAAAGGTACTTTTTATAAAAGGTACTTTTTAAAAAAGGTACTTTTTATAAAAGGTACTTTTTATAAAAGGTACATTTATAAAAGGTACTTTTTATAAAAGGTACTTTTTATAAAAGTTACTTTTTATAAAAGGTACTTTTTATAAAAGGTACTTTTTATAAAAGGTACTTTTTATAAAAGGTACTTTTTATAAAAGGTATTTTTTTTAAAAGGTACTTTTTATAAAAGGTACTATAATGCGCAATTTCCAAAAAGTACTTTTTTCTGAATTTTCTTTTTCACTGAAGGGTTCTACATTCAAAATTTCAAGTTTCTATGCCCATTATTTGAAGAAATAACAAAAAGTGCACTTTTTACCCCCCTTAGAATCCAAATTTTAAAACTTTGTTTTTTTTTTAGCACAGAATCCTACATTCCAAATTTTAAGTTTGTATGACGATTATTCCATTAAATGAAAAAAAAGTAGTAATAGTTCACTTTTTTACACATTTCACCCCCGTAGAATCAACATTGGCAAAACCCCAGCCTTAGTGAATTTTTTCCGGGAGGTGAACCTACATTGCTAATTTCAAGTTTCTAGGAGCATTATTTAAGAAAATATAAAAGGTACCAAAAGTAAAGTTTTTTACCCTTTTTACCCCCTTAGAATCAACATTGGCAAAAGTCCAGCCTTACAGGATCTACATTCCGGGAGGTGAATATACAGTCCAAATTTCAAGTCTCTATGACTATTATTTCATGAGATATAAAAAGTACCAAAAGTCCAGTTTTTTACCCTTTTTACCCCCTTAAAATCAACATTGGCAAAAGTCCAGCCTTACAGGATCTACATTCCGGGAGGTGAACATACAATCAAAATTTCAAGTCTCTATGACCATTATTTCATAAGATATAAAAAGTACCAAAAGTACAGTTTTTTACCCTTTTTACCCCCTTAGAATCAACACTGGCAAAAAGCCGGCCTTAGTGTATCTATGTTCCGGTAGGTGAACATACAGTCCAAATTTCAAGTCTCTATGACCATTATTTCAGGAGATATAAAAAGTACCAAAAGTACAGTTTTTTACCCTTTTTACCCCCTTAGAATCAACACTGGCAAAAATCCAGCCTTAGTGGATCTATATTCCGGGAGGTGAACCTACAGTCCAAATTTCAGGACTCTAGCTTCAGCGGTTTGGGCTGGGCGATGATGAGTCAGTCAGTCAGTCAGTCAGTCAGTCAGTCACATTACTCTTTTATATATATAGATAAGTTTGGTAAGTTTATACGGTATACTTGGTGTATACGAGTTTAAATGAATACGGCCATTTTATTTTTATGTACCTTTTGGTACTAAAAATAAAAAAACAACATTTGACACAAAGTTTAGTACGACTTATCCTACCAACACTATTGTTTGGTTAGGTACTGCTGTTATTGTAAAATAACAGCAACACATATATTAATAATTACCGATGGTGATTTAGTATATACAATTTTTGATTTAAAAAGGTTATTTTTGTTGGAAAACAGATTTCGGACCTTCATTATAGTATTTCTCAAATAACTTGTGAAATATATCAAATATAATGTCTGGTTTGATGTTTGATTGACCAACGATGATTCTCTAAAGTCTGCTGATGATTCCTTTAGTGGGGATGAAACTGATCAGTACAGATATACTATGAGATGAGTAACTTTTTTAAAGCAATAAATTAAAAATACTCTATTATGACAATATCATATATAGAAATATTTTTGGGCCTCGAACTAGAATAGAACTCTAATCGAATATATATACATTAGAGTGTCCCTTATTTTGGAAATGTTGGAAATCTTGAGACGGTACCCGCTCATTTTTTTCCTTTTGACTTAAAAATAACTCAGGAAAAATTTTACGCCCCTAGGACCACGCCTTCCCTACGCGACGGGGCCTTAAAGAGCGGGGCCTAAAAAATCATTTTTCCATACAAACCAAAAAAATTTTTTTTTTATTTTTAATTTTTTTGTTATTAATTATTATATTACTTGGTTTGCTTATTCACGACAAAAAATTTGATTTTGGAGGGATAAGTCTTTCAGCGCTAAAAAATTTTTCGCAAAAAAAAAATTTGGGCGGCCGGGGTCCTACAGTAAAAAAATTTTAAAAAATATTTTTTTTTAGTTTTGACCAGCAACGGTTTTAGTTGCTATGTTGCTTTAAATGATATATATTCCAAAAAAAAAATTATTCATATCTGTGACATCTTTATCTTTTTCGAAAAAAAAAATTTTGAGCCGTAGGAATCCTACGGTAAAAAATTTTTAAAAAATATTTTTTTTTAGTTTTGAAAAGCAATGGTTTTAGTTTTTATGTTGTTTTTAATGATATATATTCCAAAAAAAATATTATTCATATTTGTGACATTTTTATCGTGTATCGAAAAAAATCATCAATGCATTTTTTACCCTTTTTTAGAACACGATTAAGATGTCACAGATACAAAAAATATTTTTTTATGAATATATATCATTTAAAGCAACATAGCAGCTAAAACCGTTGCTGGTCAAAACTAAAAAAAAATATTTTTTAAAAATTTTTTACTGTAGGACCCCGGCGGCTCAAAATTTTTTTTTGCGAAAAATTTTTTAGCGCTGAAAGACTTATCCCACCAAAATCAAATTTTTTGTTGTGAATAAGCAAACCAAGTAATATAATAAATAATAACAAAAAAATTAAAAATCAAAAAAAAAATTTTTTGGTTTGTATGGAAAAATGATTTTTTAGGCCCCGCTCTTTAAGGGCCCGTCGCGTAGGGAAGGCGTGGTCCTAGGGGCGTAAAATTTTTCCTGAGTTATTTTTAAGTCAAAAGGAAAAAAATGAGCGGGTACCGTCTCAAGATTTCCAACATTTCCAAAATAAGGGACACTCTAATATACATATATAAAGGCCGAATAAATACATTTTATTTTTATGTACCTTTTGGTACTAAAAATAAAAAAACAACATCCGTTAAGAAATAATAAAAAAATTGATAGTTATTTTTATGGACATAGCATGTGTGTGTGTGTCCGTTTTTTTGCTTCGTCATATTAACGGGGTTGCCAGACTTTTTTTTGGCTTTGTCGCCAAATCGGATGTAAAATATCGCCAAAATTCAATTTTGTTCAGATTTCTTAAAAAATAAATATTTTCATTTAAAAAAAATAAATTTTGTTAAATAATAAAAGACAGAAATAAACTTTATGGCAAAAATCGCCAAAATCCGGAAAATCTATATATATAAAAGAGTAATGTGACTGACTGACTGCACTGAAAAAAATAGCTTCGTGAAATTAATGAAAATTGACTTAACCTTAATGAAAAATGACTCACGTTTTCAACCGAAGACAGGTTTCATTTGATTAATAAAACTGGTGTCATTAAAGTTCCTTTCAATGAAAACTTGCATATAAATAATGAAAATATTCGTAGAACTTGTTTGAAACGTTTTATGAAGTTTTTCATAAAATGTATGAAAATATCCATTGATTAAATGTGGAATAGTAGTTGGTAATGAGCGTTTGATAATTGCTTTTTACAAGTAACTAGTTGCTAACTTTATTAAGGTTTTGATATGGGAATTACGATAAATTCATGTTGGTTAAAGTTATCAAAATTTCCATAGAAAGCCCCTAATCAAGTTAGGAACAAGTTACCTAAAAACAGCACGTATCATACACCCATAAGTCAAAATTTGCATTAATAACAATTTTGGTAAGTCACATGTAACCGTCACTGAAATTTTATTTAGGGGTCTGTTGCAAATTATATTATACTTTATAAGAAACAGTCAAAAGAAACACTTATACTGAACTTTTCACTTGTAATTTCAATTAGATATAACCAGCATAACACACACACAAGTTTCAATAACAAAGCAAAAAAAATATAAAATTATTTTATTTTATTAGAAAAAAGTTAACACACATGTAAAAATTACAATTAGACTAAACACGCGTGGTGTAATAAAACGTCGTATGTTTTTGTTCTGTTTTCTTTCTCTTATTCGCAACGCAGAGTTGTATTTAGTTCTAAAAAATCTTATGATATTTTTTAATGAAATTATGAAATCTAATGAAACAAGTTTCATAAAATTTGTTCATAACATGCATGAAATTTCAATCAGCTTATGAATTCCTTCATTTAAGTAATGAAATCAAAATAATGAATCCGTTTCAATAATATCAGGAAGGTTATTTTTTTCAGTGTGACATAGTCATTCATCATCGCCCAGCCCAAACCGATGAGGCTAGAGACTTGAAATTTGGACTGTAGGTTCACCTCCCGCAATATATATCCACTATGGCTTGAGTTTTGCCAATGTTGATTTTAAGGGGGAAAAAGGGTAAAAAACTGTACTTTTGGTGCTTTTTATATCTCCTGAAATAATGGTCACAGAAACTTGAAATTTGGACAGTATGTTCACATCCTGGAATATAGATCCAGTACGGCTGGATTATTGCCAATTGTCTAAGGGGGTCAAAACCTGTACTTTTGGTACCTTTTATATTTCCTTTAAAAATTGTGACATAAACTTGAAACTTGGACTGTATGTTCAGCTCCCGGAATATAGATCCCCTAAGGCTGGGTTTTTGCCAATGATGTTTCTTATAGGGTAAAAAGGGTAAAAATATGTACCTTTTATAAAAAGTACCTTTTATAAAAGGTACTTTAAAAAAAAAATGGTTCCGATTATCACTTTTCTTGGCCAAAATTACAACAATGGAAAAATTTTTGGTTTGAAATAGGTTTTGTTGTAAAAATTTGTTATAATTTGTTTGTTTTTCATGTTTAATATTTTAAGAAATTTTTTGTATTTAAACTCAAAAAAATAATTGAAAAAATTGAAAAAATACTTTTTTTTTATTTGTAGCTAAAATTGTTTTTGAACGGTAAATGAGTTTAAACAAAAAATGTTTTCTGTTGTTTGTAAATGTTTACGATTTTATATAAAATCAATTTTGAGAAAATTGAATTTTGGCCAAAAATGTCGTCTGCGAAACCGTATTGCATTGGTTAACATTGTGGAGGGTATTTAAAGATTCGGCACAGCCGAATATAGCTTTCTTACTTGTTTTGTTTTTGTTTCAATAACTATTAAAAAAAAAAAATAAAAATATTATTTTTCTTTTTAAATTCTTTTTAAAGACAATCGTTATTTCTAAAAAAAACATATACAAAGTTTAAAATGTTACTTTTTAAACCCGGCGTTATTTTTGCTTTATAAGAAGTTTTTCATATAAAAACATGATTGCACACATTTTATTTTTTAGTGCATATTCTTAGGTTTGTTATTGCATATTTTCTAGAATTTTGACATAATTTAATAAAATATTTGTGTTAGTTATTTTCCACAAACAAAAAAACGCGTTGAGAACTCATGTGTTTTAAAATTTTTGGCTTTCGACAGCCTTCGACAACAACTAAATGAGCTTTAATAATAAAAAAAAAATATTCTATATACAACCAAATTGTATCATGCCTTTATTGATTTTTTGTTATTTATTTTGAATTTTCTATATGTTTTTTTTTTAAACACATAAAAGCAAGTATGTAGTATGAAGTACTTATTTAGCTAAAGGAAGTACAACAATAAAAAAAATAATCAAGATAAGAAAAATGCATTCAATTTTACATCATTTGATTTTATTGAATGGCACTAAACCATTCTTGCTACTGATTGTGAGATAATTTATTTTAAGACATTTGTTTATTACAACTTATGTAAATATCTGTGGCAATAAGTGATAATGGCTTAAGTCGACATTACAGCGAACGAGCTGTTTGAATGTGGAATGTACCAAAATTTTCAAAGTGTCCTTACGTTTTCGTTTATAACTTTTCAACCGCTTAACCGATATCGCTTAAATGCAATACCAAACTTTTCGATGTAACAACAAGTAAATCTGTAAAGTTACAGTCAAATCTGAGTAATATTTTGGCAGTGACTGTCGTTTCAACAGACAACCAGACGGACATCAGTGGAATGTCTGAAGGGCTCGTTAGTTAACTAGTAAAGTAATCAAGTAACAAGTACTCGCTAGTTTTTTCTTACGTGACAATCGAAATGCATTAGATTTTCACGTAACATTAGGGTGACCATTATTTTCTGAGCCTAAATCAGTACGCCCAAGTTTTTATGTTTTTTTTTCTAGAAAAAGCTCTCTTAAAACTGATGTTTTTTCAACACTCAAAAAATGTCGGTTAAACTAACTTGACCCCAAGTATTTTAAGTAAAAACAACTGTTAAAAACAACTGTAGAAAACAACTGCTAAAAAACAACTGTTAAAAAACAACTGCAAGTGCAGAAAACATAACAAAATTCCGCAGGTTTTGAGAATAAGAAAATCCCGAAGATTTTTAAGACTTTTTCCGTAAGTTTTGACAACTTTTCCTGTAATAAAACTTCACAGCTAATAAGCACGTGTTTTTTTTTAAGTCCCTGATTTTCTGAGTGCTTTTTTGAAAAAGCTCTGATGAAATTACCTTATCTACGATTTCAGAATCATTTGGATTCATGCAATTTACATCATCTTTCTAAAAATATAAAAAATCCATCGGCCCATTGAACTTTTCTCTTTAGAAAACCTCAAAGATTCTGTGCGCATTTTCATATAAATTTAGGAAGATCAAAAGAACCTCATGCTCAGACTCATTTTTGCGTTAAGGAACCTCTTGATTCACGAAATCTAATCTCCTTAGAATAAATTCATTATAAATTATCTCATTTTCAGACTTAAGTTATAAAAAACAACTCTGACGACTTATATTATGGAAATTCAAGTTTTTGTACAGAATTTTCGAATAAAATTATTTTTTATATTGAAATGTTCAAAAATCAGTACAATCAGTACATATTTTTAAAAATCAGTACAAATCAGTACAACGTTTTTTGATCAGTACACGTGATCAAAAATCAGTACATGTACTGATCAAATCAGCACGAATGGTCAGCCTACGTAACATGTTACTTCGTTCAGTAATCGTTTTCATGTATTGCTATATAATAAAAACGAACAGCTGATTTGTTACTGCTACTTTTGTTGCGTTACCAGTTGAGTAACGAACCCTTTAGAATCGATCACTATCAATCACTAATATACTTTATGGGGTCCCAGACCGATCCTTTGATTAATTACAAACGAAAAGACAAACTTATACAAGATGATTGGAAAATTCCTGTCGTGAGCGTGAGTCAAAAGTCACTCCGTCTGTCTGTCTGTCTGTCTGTTGAAAACACACTAAATTTTTAAAGACATTACTGAGGCTTCTGAAGTTTGACATATATGTTGGTCATTTACCTGGTCCTGGTTGGTATTGTAATTCAGCGAAATCGGTAATGTGGTTCAAAAGTTTTGAGCAAAAAATTTCGGAAAGGGTTTTTGGAGAATTTACAAGATAAAAAACACGCTAACTTTCGAAAGACAATTCTGAGCCTGTTATATTTTTCGTTTTCAAAACTCAAAAATATTTTTACACTAAAAAAAATACACTCAAAAAAAAATGTTGCACTTAAAAAAGTAAAATAAGTAGATCAATAAATATATCGTATTTAAATATTAAAATTTTCTGACCCAAAATTTTGCTATTCAGGGATAAGTGATCTCAAAAATTGACGCCATAACGACCTCATGCACTGTGGGCCAGCATCCCTGAATTATGGCCATAAATAGACCGCTTAACCTATTTGTCAAAAAAGTATTACATATGGGTGCTAAAAGATCGCTGATCACGATTTTGGAAAAAAAATTTTAAAATTCAAAATGGCGGACATGATTTTTTAATTCTTTGCTTATTGTATTTACTATAATCATTGTCGATGTATTTGGGGTTGTTAATTACGAATATGAGCTCAGACTTTTAAAATTCAAAATGGCGGATCCAATATGGCGCCAAATTTAAATGTAAGTTTTTGTATATGTTGTCTCTTTTTGCCAAAATTAAAGAATCGAATTAAAGAATCGAAATTCAAAATGGCGGATCCAATATGGCGGATACGAATTTTTAATTCTTTGCTTATTGTATTTACTATAATAATTTTCGATGTATTAAGGGTCGGTAATTACAAATATAAGCTCCAATTTTTTATATTCAAAATGGCGGATCCAATATGGCGACAAATCAAATATACAATTTTTTCTATGTTGTTTGATTTTAATGGTTTTTCGGATGCCAAATCTGATTTCAGAATCAAATATTCAAAATAGCGGATCCAATATGGCGGACAAGATATTTAGATTATTGATTAGTATCACTAGGAAATGATTGCGTAACACGAATACGAACTCAGACTTTTTGAAATCAAAATGGCGGATCCAAAATGTAGGACATAGTATTTAAAAAAAAAAATGTACAATGTATACATTCCTAAGTTTTGTATAAATCCCTCTTTTTGCTTTTATCAGAAAATTTTAATAAAATATTTCTCTTTTAAATGCATCAAAAAGTTAATATATCCAGTGGGACATTTAAGAGAGAACACTTTTATTTCCAGTTGGCATTTGCCATCCTAAATGTACAAATAATGCTGCTAAGTAGCTTATAATTTCACAAAAAACATTTAAAATGCTATCGCCAAAATATGCCCGCTTAAATGCGTTCCCATTTATAATCTTTAGCACTAGAGACGGACGCTGGTCAAGTAACTCAAATTTTTTGTTCATGAGTGATAAGCTAGTGAGACATTTTTTGTGTGAGTGATTTGTAGTGAGTGCCATTTTTTTTCATGAGCCAAAATTATTTAATTGTATTGATATATGCCCGCTTAAATGCGTTCCCAGTTTTAATTTTTAGCACTAGAGATGGACGCTGGTCAGGCGAATCACGCGTGATCGAAAGTGAGCGTGTCTCAATTTTTTTATTCGTGAGTGACAAGTGAGTGAGACATTTTTTGCGTGAGTGATTTGTATTGAGTGCCATTTTTTTGCGTGAGTCAAAATTATGTAAGTGTATTAATTTAGTTTTACAATTTTTTCGTGTTTAAAATGTTTAGCGTGAGTCACACTTACAGTTTTAAACCGTTTTTAGCAATTATTTTTAGCCATTTCTGTCATTATACTGTAATAGAATAAAGAAAGTGCTAAAAATATTGCTGCTAAAAACGATTTAAAACTGTAAGTGTGAATAGGGTATTACAGACCTTATTGGCCAAAAAATGGAAATCCTGACCCACAGTGTCATGCCACAATTATTAGGAAATAATTTCTATGCTTATCGATCATCACTGTAGTTTTAAAATTCGTTTAATCATTAGTTAATACTTGTTAACTATATTATTTACTTTAAACTTAGTTTTAGTTAACTGCTACATCTAAATTGATAACAAATTAAATATTTTTAACAGAAGACTTGAAAAGGTAGAAAAACGAAAACACAACAAATGTTAATTTACTTTCTGCAAAAGAGATAAAATTATTTTTTTACTCGTATCTGTCTGTGTACGTTTGTCTAACAATTTAGTTAAACAAAGTTGTTTGTAAACGGATGTGTATCTTTTGCTATTTTTTTTTGTATTTTAAAGATAAAAATAATCAGCCAACTAAGAAAAACAACTCTAATTGTAAGATACACAACAGAAAATTATATAACCTAATGATTTATGGATGTTTATTTAAAAAAATTTTCAAGATAAAAATTCCTATTTCGCATTAGAGATATTTATTCTTTTCATTATTATTATTGTTTAAATTAAAATTAGGAGATTTCCAAATCGTGTGACATATTCTAAGCTATAGGAAATTTTATGTAAATGGTGAAACCAGAAATATAATTTATTATTAGGTATAACACCGTCCGACAAAAAGACAAAAATATCGTTAAACACGAAATGGATAGTACACGTTTTAAATAGAGAATAAATGTAGTAAAACTGCATTTACAGTTTTTCATTTTGTGATCCTGTTTTCTTTTAAAAGGACTCCAAAGTTTTAGAGGATTGATTAATTTTTGTAAAATATTTTTTAAATATTTGTCCAGAGATGTCACTTTTGATAGCAAATTAAAGAAGAGAATTTCCGCTAATTTTCCGAATATATCCGCTAATATCAGGAAAAAGGAGATAAGTAATGTCCTTTCAAAACGTTAAAATGTAACATATTTTGATACATTTTTGAAATTATCATTTTTCTTGATATGGAAAAATAAAAAAATTGGAAAAATTAGCAAAGAGACTCCTCTTTCATTTGCAATCATTAGCGACATAAATTATAAGACAAGTACAAATATTTAAAAAATATTTTACAAAATGTCATCCCTTAAAAATTTAAAGTCCTTTTAAAAGGAAACAGGATCACGAAATCAAAAACTGAAAATGCAGTTTTACTCAATTTCATCTCTATATGCAGACGTTAGTCATCCGGTTCATGTTCAATATTGGCTGTCGGACGGAAATTGACTCACCAAAACGCCGAGACACGTAAACTTAATTTTGGGACGTAGAACACAATGGCATTCTCCGTTTTGACAGATCAAGTCAATATTAAGAGATATTTAACTTTTAAGTTGGCGATTTTCAAGCGATTTTTTATTACTTTTTAAAGAAATTGACAAATTGAAGAAAAATAAACTATTTTACTTACTTAAACTGATCGGCCATCATTCACAGAAAATAATATTGAGAAAAATAATTTGAGTAATCACTTCACTCAGAAAATTATGTAAGTTACTACATGTTAGTTGTTTGTATATTTTACAGTAGTTAGTTGTTTTCAACTACAAAGTCAGTTGTTTTTGTATGACAAATATCAAATAACTATTTCTGTTAGTTATTTTAAGTCGTTTTTTTGAATAACTAACAAAAAAGTACTGTAATGTAGTAACAGTTATTTAAAGTAGTTAATATTATTTTGTTTATCTCTGAAAAATTTTCAAAGTTTTTTTCCAAAAAATAAAAATAAATTTTCGTTTTATTCAACTTAAAAAAAAAATTGGTCTTCAATTTTTTTTTCTGAAAAATTTTTTGAAAAAAAAAAAATAATAATAATTTTACTACATGTTAGCTGTTTTGACTACAAATGTAAGTAGTTTTTACTACATAAGTCAGTTGTTTTTTTGTCAGTTAAAATAACTAACATTGTTAGTTGATTTAACTGAAAAAGTAGTTGACCCCAAAACAACTAACAAAGTAGTTATTTTAACTGACATTTTCAGTTGATTTTACTAACATAATTTTTTGAGTGTTGTTTAAATTAAAAAAAAAATGAGTATTTTTTTAATTGACGCAATTAAAAATTTACTAAAAAACTAAAAAAAAATTGAGTAAATAATTTAATACAAGTTTAATATTTTTATACCCTTCACTCTAGTGATAGAGGGTATATATAAGTTTGTCATTCCGTTTGTAACACCTCGAAATATTGGTCTAGGACCCCATAAAGTATATTCATGATCCTCGATCGATTTTAAGACGATCTAGAGATGTCCGTCCGTCCGTCCGTCTGTCTGTCTGTTGAAAACACGATAACTTTTGAACTTGACTTTACGGAGGCTATTGAAGTTTGGCATATATGTTGGGCATTTACCTGGTCAGGTTGGTATTGAAATCCAGTTAAATCGGTCCAGTGGTTCAAAAGTTATAAGCAAAAGACTGAATTTCGGCAAGGGTTTTTCGTGAATTTACGAGATAAACACCACGCTAACTTTCGAAAGACAACTCTGAGGATGCTGAGGCTTAGCATATATATTTGCAGTTCCTCTGGCCTAGTTCGTGTTGAATTTCAGCCAAATCGGTTCAGTGGTTCAAAAGTTATTAGCAAAACCGTATATTACAGATTAGTTTCACCTTAAATTCCCGTGTTGAAAACCCGTTAAACATGTTTTAAAAACATTGGTAAGTCACAAAAATATTTGACAATGTATTTTTGTCACTCAAAAATATGTTTACACTAAAAAAAACTCGAAAAAAATTCTACACTCGAAAAAAATTTTACACTCGAAAAAATTTTACACTCAAAAAAAAAATTAGTAAATTAATTTTTTCAAAAATTACTTAAAAAAAAGTTTTTTTACACAAAATAAAATATTTCTAATCAAAAATGTAATTTTTTTCACGTTAGAAAATTTACTATCACTTAAAAAGGGCATTGTGGAGGGTATTCATAGATTCGGCCAAGTCGAATTTAACTTTTCTACTTGTTTTTATTTCTTTTTATTCTCTTTTTGTTTTTAATTCTCATTTAGTTTATAATTTTTTGTAATCGTATATGAAAGTTTGAAATCATCTTTATGAAATTTTCCTATGTCTTTAAGACAGAGCTTCTCACTAACTTTTGCTTTGCGACCCCTTTTCAATATTTCAAATTTTTCGAGACCCACCCACGTAAAAAAAATAAATTATTAACTTAAATTTGCCCTCAGTTTTTTTAAAAACCTGAAGCAATGGAAAAATTTGAAAACCAAATTCAAAAGTAGCATTGAAAGATTAATCGAAACAGTGTAGTCAGATCCCAGACGAATACCAAAAATTTCACGTTAAAACTTCTGAAAACTGAAAAAAACACAATTTTTGTAAACTATGCCCTCAATTTCCTTTAAAATTTGGAAACCAGGTCCCGAACTACGGCATTTTATATCGAAACTTGCTATCGTCATCCATTTTTTATTTCCGAAAATAAAAATTCTAGTTTAACCTAATCAGAAATGAAGAAATAATTACCAAGAAAGCATTTAAAGTCCAGTTTTGAGTAATGATTGTTCTTTTTTCAAAATTATGTACCAATGTTTGGAATTGATCGAAATTTTATTCGATCACTAATCTGGATTCGTTATTCGGATCCAGATTTGGAATCAGCATTAAAAAGCAATGTTGGCAATCGATACCTTTTCAATACCGTTATCCGTTTCAAAACCCTTTAAATTGAATACCGGTACCAATACCAATACCGAAACTCAGTTTTGGTATCGGATACCGGTATCCAAAAACCTTTTCCTTTGGTATCGGTACGTACCGGTATTGAAACGATTTTTCTTAAAAATCATGCTTTTTTACAAAAGAAAAAATTAATAGAAAGTTTGTAAATTTTTTGGTTTTTGTAAATGAAAAATCGTACTCCTCACCGACGTTTCATAAAAATCAAAAAAATCCTTTGGCACCCACATCGTGAATTAAATAAAAATTTCAAAAAGACCATACTTCAACCGCGATGCTAGAGCAAAAGAAAATTATTGATTTTCACGAAATTTTTATGGATTCATTTTGACTCCCAATAGAAACTTTCTGGACCCCTTTTGTATAGTATAGTTTTTTGGGGATTTTTATTTAATCCGTGATGTGGGTGTTCAAGATTTTTTTTAATATTTACAGGACTTCGGGGAAGGTATTTGGAATACTAGCAGGAGGTTTTCCACCATAGTATAATTTTTTTAAGTGGCTTTACTCGTAGAAATCGTCCATAAAAGTCCCATAATTCGCGAAAAAAATTGTTTGCAATATTTTTGAATGTGATCTTGTCTAGACAGGGAATACATATTTTTCCAAATAGATAACACCAACAAAAAAAAAACTTGGTTGCCTGGAATTAAGATGAAATATGTAATTTGTTGGGGTTTTTAGTTTAAACTCACTATGCGGGAGAGAAATAAATTTTATGGAGTCATTTTGACACCCAATATAAACTTATTGGACCCTTTTCAGCTCAAACAAAAAAGAAAGGTAAAAATCGATACGGCCTTATATTTGTGTACTAAAGATATAGGGAAATGTCCAGCAAAAGCGGTCCAGTGCTTCAAAAGTTATGAGCAAAAGACTGAATTTTGGCAACGGTTTTCATGAATTTTCGAGATAAAAAAACACGCTAACTTTCGAAAGGCAATCCTGTGGATACTGAATCTTGGCATATATTTGCCGTTCCCCAGGCCAAGTTCGTATTGAATTTCAGCTAAATCGGTCCAGTGGTTCAAAAGTTATTAAGAAAACCGTGAATTTCAGATTGGTTTCACCTTAAACTCACTTGTTAAAAATACCGTTAAACCAGCTTTAATAAAATTGATGAGTCAGGAAAATATTTTACAAAGTATTCTTGTCACTCACAAAATTTTTTATACTAAAACAAAAAAAATTTACTCTCAAAAAAAAATGTTGTCAGTTTTTTTTTTCAAAAATGACTAAAAAAAGTTTTTTACTCAAAATAAAATATTTCTAATCAAAATTGTAAATTTGATTCACGTTAGAAAATTAACTATCACTTTAAAAGGGCATTGTGGAGGGTATTGATGGATTTGTTCAAGTCGAATTTAACTTTTCTACTTGTTTTTACAATTTTTTTTAAAGTTTTTATACGTTTTTTTATATTTTTAACATTTTTTCGATAATACCGGTACGTACCGGTATTAACGTTTCGGTATCGGTAATACCGTAACCGATTCAACTCCAATACGGTAACCGATACCGATACCGAAATAACTAAAAAAACGATACCAATACCGATATCGATACCGTTATTCGTTTCGATTGCCAACCTTGTTAAAAAGTAAAGCATAGTATTCTGTTCGAATTCACGTGAAAAAATCTGTCATCCCCTTATAAAAAAAACAAATGTTGGCAACGCGAGGAATTATGGGGAAATTGTTAAAAAAGTTTTCACTCATTTTTACTATACAAGACAATTTAAATTGCAGTGAAAAAGTGATATTTCAGTTTTGTTATGATCTTTTTTTTTGTTATAATTGTCAAAAGTTGTTGATTTTTAAATGTTTTATTGCAATTTGAGGCTTTTAAGGTTTAAGTGAAATTTTCACCGTAAGAAACAGAGTACTTAGCTTAAATCGGAAAAAGTGGTCACATCACAGATGCATCCAAAAATAGCAAAAACAAAGCGCTTAAAAATGCACAAGAAAACGTTTTTGTGAACTTTGCCATTAATTTTCTCAAAAATCGAAAAGTTAATAGAAAATGAACTGTCAGATCGCAGACTCAGCCAAAAAACTTCACAAATCAGTGTTGGGCATCCCGGGAATTTAACAACTGCACAGCGATTACGGAGGGACCTTAAGTAATGGAAATAATTTATATTTTTAATAAAAGTATTTGTTAATTTTTATAACACAACAATAAAAAAAAATGTGTTTTAAATTTACCAAAATTTAAGTTTTACGAAAACTGTTCGAGACCCCCCTAAAACTCTTCCGCGACCCCCTAGGGGGTCACGACCCACTATGCTTCGACCCATGGACAAAAATCAAAAAAAAAAAAATTGTCTCAAATTGTGTTTAAATACAGTTTTTTTGTAAGATAATAAGGTATCTCAAATAAATATTAACAAAAATATTTTTTCTGATTGCTTTTGCCACCACGAGAGGGCGCTAAACTCAGAGAATTTTATGCAAAAATGGCTTAACAGGAAAATGTGTTTTAGTTGTTTCACAAAAATAATTCTCAAAAATCCATTTTTTAATAAAATGTTTCGAAATTTTGTTTTCAAGTACTTTGATATATTTGTAATTAAATTAAAATATAGAATTTTGCATATATTTACAAAAAAAATATTTTTTATTGCGCAGAAAAGCAATATTTTTCTGTTAAAAATCCAAAAATTACAAAAGTTTGATGGAGTTTAAAAAAAATTATATAAAATTATATATTTTTTTCGTCGATTTTTTCTTAGTTTATACTCTTGTCTAAAAGCGTATTCAAAAATTAGGGCCCACTTTTGACCACAAATTAAAAAAAATCGATTTTTTAAAATGCCTAAATTCATGATTTTTACTCAAAATTCAGGCATTTAACAGTATTTAATATCATTGTGCAACACGATTTTATGTTTTAAATGGGTAAAAAAGCAAAATGAAAGTATATTATTAGTAGACCAAAACCCTTGAAGAATTTCGAAAATTTAGCTCGAGTATTTTTTATGGCCCACTGAAGTTTTTAATTTTTTTTTTCAAAGGCGCTCAGAAGAAGTCATTCAGAATAAGTAAAAAAAAATATTAAATTTAATTGTGTGGTAAATGAGGTTAATTGATGTCTTCGGTAAAATTGGATGACGGTTCTTTTCTAAGAATATATTAACCCTCTATCTCCCATTTTTGGGGTCATTTTAGTCCCTTTTCCAAATACCCCCGTAGAATAACACTTACACTTTCGATTAAAGGGTTAACAAGTTATTCAAAAATTTTCTGCATAGAATTTTATTATTAGTTGTAAATGACCAAAAGTTCATGAGATAAAAGCAAAATGCTTAAAAAGTAAATTTTTTTTTTTTTTAAATTGTTAAATTGTATTTCACCAAAATCGTGTGAAATAATTTAAAATAATGTAACAAATGTACTTCTAAGCTTACTGTAAATAGATGTATTCAGTAAAATTCGATGTTTCTTTTTTCTTAGAACATATTAACCCTCTATCTCCCATTGTCAGGAGTCATTTCAGTCCATTTTTAAAATATTCTTATGAAAACCACTTAAACGTGTTTAAAGTGTTAAAATGTTCTACAAACATTTAGTAGATCTTTCTAATCATTCCAATCGCCTTATTTTCAAGACTTCAAAACAATTCATGGGTTTTGGTTTACAAATGGCATACCCGGGTAAAAATGAAATATATATGATCATATATGAAGATATATGGATCAAATATGGATTTATATAATCATATATTATCATATATGCCTCCATATATGTTCATATATGATCTGATCCGAAAATTGGCCTGATATGACCTAATATCGGGCCAATTTTCGGATCAGATCATATATGAACATATATGGAAGCATATATGATAATATATGGTTATATAAATCCATATATGATACATATATCTTCATATATGATCATATATATTTCATTTTTACCCGGGTACTTTCATTTTTTGTTTTGTTCAATATAAGATACACTCCGTGAAAGTGACCCCAAATTTGTTGCACAGTGTATTCTACTGAAAAATTATAAATTATAAGAAACATTAAAAAAGGAATTCAGTGTAACGCTTTAACCTTTAAACGCTCGTTTTATTGAATTTTATAAGAATATTTGAAATAAGGACTAAAATGACCCATTAAAATGAAAGATAGTGGGTTAATATGTTCTAACAAAAGAACCACCATTAAATTTCACTGTAGAGAAGTATAAATATTTTTTATCTCAGTAGTTTTTTAGTACATTTTTCGACTTATTTCCATCTAATTTGGTAAACGCTATTTAGCAATATGTGATATTTAACAATTTTACTTTTTTAAGCATTTTGATTATATCGCACGATCTTTTGGCATTTGACAACCCCTAGTAAAATTTGATGCTTAACATTTTTGTAGAACATATTAACTATTTAAACGCACGTTTTAGTGTTGTTCTACGAGGATATGTAAAAAAAAGGACAAAATGACCCCTAAAAATGGAAGATTGAGGGTTAATGTATTTTAAAAAAAGAACCGCCATCAAATTTTACTTCAGACATGTGTAAACATTATGTAGCTCAGAAGTTGATTTAATACATTTCTTTGACTTATTCTAGACGACATAAAAAATAATAAAATAACTTATTTTTTAAAAAAGGATGTTTTTATATTTTCCACACTACTAATCCGATTTTGCCCAAATTTGGTATTAATATATATCTAAGGAATATTAATTTGCTTACAAATTTTTTTTACGATCGGACAATTTTCGTAGGTGTTATGGCGTTTTGAAGAAAAAGAATATATGGCAGGACCTTGCTCCGATTTAAATAAAAATTTATACACAAGTTGCTAGTTGAATGTGTATCAGCTTGTCCACTTTTTGTAATTTTGTGGGCATTATTGAAGCTAAAATTAATTTTTTCAATTTCAGGACACATGGGCGGTAGGCGTGTCCTTGCACCGATTTTTCCAGAAATTCATATTTTTCTTAACTAAGACGTTTTATGCATGTGTACCAAATTTCAAAAATATGTGACAACTCCTTCTATTTTTGTCCCTTCGTTATATGGGAACGAAGCACTGTGCGACCCACCATTTGAGAACCATTGCTTTAAGACATTAATATTAGCCTGTCCCGAAAATGGCCTCTTTGGAATTTAGCTTGGTAATAGCAAAAAATTATGGGTATTACAGAGCTGATAATGGGAAAAATAATGCAAAAAAAAAATTGGAGTCTGTCTTTGCCACCCTACAACCGGTTAAAGTTCGCAATCGTTGTGTATTTGGTAAAAAAAAAATATTTTTTGTTTTGACCTATTGGTGTCAAAATTCGCGGAATGTTTGGTACATTAAGGGAAAAATATTAAAAAAGTTTTCATGGAATAATTTTGGTCCACCATAGCATTTTAAGAAAAAAAAATTGGAAGTTTTTTGCAATATTGAAATTTAAATTTTCATATTGATGCGGATGTTACTCAATCAAGTTCAAAAAGGTACTTAAGGTCGTACACGTTCTTTTAGTACCATTTATTTTAATAGTTTTTGCAACAAAAATTGAATAAATGAATTAAATTTTATCATGCAAATATTTTTATCTTAATATATTCCACATTCTGCAAATTTTGACACCAATTGCAGCCAAAACAATATTTTTTTTGACAAAATACACTACGATTGCGAACTTCAACCGGTTGTAGGGAGGCAAAGACATACTCCAATTTTTTTTGGATTATTTTTCCCATTATCAATAAGAAATATAAAAAACTATTAAATTTTTATTAAATTATTTACTTAAATTTTTTTAAAGCTTTTGAATAAATTTTTAAGTGAGTCAATTAAAAAATTAAAAAAAAATTTTTTGGAAATTTAAACAAGAGATTACTCAAAATTTTTCCCCCATATTTTTTTTTTGTGCACAATTTCCTGAGTTCAAACGTATATCCACAAAGTCTTACAAGGGAAGTATCTCAACCCATTTGAACCGATTTCCATGAAACTTAAAATAAATATAAAAGAGACAATTCTAAGGTTGGGGTGTCTCGGCTTATCGGCCATATCGGGGATTCAGGGGTTCAAAACATGAGTAAAAAATGGCGAAAAAATCGTTTTTGGATTTTTCAGCAATTTCTTTCCAAGAAATTATATGATGATATGGCCGATAAGCCAAGACACCCCAACCTTAAAATCGTCTCTTTTATATATATTTTAAGTTTCAGACAAATCGGTTCATAAGGGTTGAGATACTTCCCTTGTTACTGCTATTTCCTCAATAAGCGGTCGTAATATTAGCAATAGCTTTATATCTTGAGGTACATTTATTTTTATTGGAACCAGTTTCCCGTCTTATTCTCGAAGGTGCCCTTTTCGCTATGTCATTAAGTTATAAATGTTGGACAGAATGTTCTAAAAAAAGAGCTATAAAGCTTTGCGTGATGACTCCTAAAGATGATTATTACACAGTGCAACAGCACATTTAGGGCCTCAACCAAACCAAGACAGTTTGAAAGTACTTATGTGTAGTAGTAAAAACCCCAAAGGGTTTAGCTCTGTAACGTCTCAAATTTTATTTATAGCCCACTGAATTTTTCAGTTTTTTTTCAAAGGCGTTGGAAAAAAGTCGGAAAAACTAATGTTAATGTTCTTTTGAACTTTAAATAGTGTTTGGATGTCTGCAATAGAATTTTATGGGGAACATTTTTCTAGAGTACGCTAAACCTCTATCTCCCTTTTTAATGGGTCATTTACTTAATTTTTTTAAGAAATGGCTCAGAAACCTACTAAGACGCGTTTAAAGGGTTAAAATGTTCTACGATTATTTTCAGCATCAAATTTTACTGGGGGTTACTGAAGGCAAAAAGTTCGACCGGTATACGAAAAATGCATAAAAAAGTTAATTGTTAAGTGTGATTAACTTTTTATATTTTTTTCTATATTTTTTAGTTACAATTGTATACAATTTCTGACAAAAATATAAAAAAAATGAAAGACACTTTACAATTTTTATTTCTTCTGCATTTTCCTTATACCAGTCGAACTTTCTGCCTTCAGTAACCCCTAGTGAAATTTGATGCAGAAAATATTCATGAACATTTTAACCCTTTAAACGCAAGTCTTAGTAGACTTTAGAGCCATAAGAAAAGTACTTAAATGACCAATAAATACGACAGAAAGAGGGTTAATATACTCTAGAAAAAAATTCCCCATCAAATTCTATAGAAGACATCCAAACACTATTTTAAGCTCAAAAGAACAGATACATTATTTTTTGCGTCCTTTTTCAAACGCCTTTAAAAAAAAATAAAAATTTCAGTGGGCTATAAAAAAAATTTGAGACGTTACAGAGCAAAACCCATTGGCGTTTTTACTACTACACACAAGTGCTCTCAAACTGTCTTGGTTTTGTTGAGGCCCTAAGAAATTACCCTTCAATTGTGTCACAGTGTTATCTTTCCTTACTTTCAAAAGTCAGAGATTTCTTTCGCTAACATAAACTTAGCCTAACCTGGGACGTCAAATTGTAAAGTGCAGACAAAAACAGTTAACTATCCAATTTGCTAAAATTGAATAAGTTAAATTGAAAACAAAATTTAATACAATTAAAAACAAGGGGTTTTCACGATTCCTGGTATTTAAGTGTGGTAAATGGCAAATTTGCCAAACGTCAAATAATTTTACTACACGCAAAAAAAAATTGAGCTGGCGCTTGTAGAATTCACGTTTTTAAAGTTTTTTTAACATATTATGTGAAAAATAGTAAAACATTAAAAAGTTGTTGCTTATTTCTGTTGAAATTTTGAGTATTAAAGAAAAAAAAAAACTTTAAAAACTAGATTACTACCAAGTACTCCGTAAAAAATTTTTTAAGCTAAATTATTTGACGTTTGTCAATTTTGCCATTTACCAGACTAATTTACCCGTAAATGTGAACTACCCTACACAGTAGTGTGGTTCATATATGGCACTTTTTTTTTTTTTTTGGATTTTTGTATGGGGCACCCGGAATATATATTAAGCACCATGAAAAACTGACCCGTGATTTTTTTCAAATTTTTTCATTAACATTTAGGGGTCGCTACCGGGCCCTAAACTTTGGGTCATAAAAAAAATTTTTTTCACACAATGAAAAAAAAAAATTTCGTTTTTTTTATATTTTTTTTTTTATTATAATTTAACTTCATTAGCTTATTAACGGCAAAAGATTTCATTTTGGTGGGACAAGTTTTTCAGTTTCAAAATTGACCATGAAAAAAAAAATTGAGGCTGGTTGGGGTCTTACTCTAAAATTTTTTTAAATTTTTTTTTTTCAGTTTTGATAAGCTTACGCTATAGGCCTTTAGTCCCTCTTGATACTACATTCTTCGTAAAAATTTTTGTTCTTTCCGAAACATCATTAACATGCGGCGAAAATCAAACGGATATTAAAAAAAAAAAAACATACTTTACTTTACTTTTGGAAATTACATACTTTTCCGACCATATCGAATTTTTGTTTGCCGTTAATAAGCTGGATTAGCTTATCAAATTATAATTAAAAATTAAAAAAAAAAAATCGATTTTTTTCACCGTTTTTTTTTTTTTTTTTTTTTTTAATATCCGTTTGATTTTCGGCGCATGTTAATGATGTTTCGGAAAGAACAAAAATTTTTACAAAGAATGTATTATCAAGAGGGACTAAAGACCTATAACGTAAGCTTATCAAAACTAAAAAAAAAAAAATTTTAAAAAAATTTTAGAGTAAGACCCCAACCAGCCTCAATTTTTTTTTTCATGGTCAATTTTGGAACTGAAAAACTTGTCCCAACAAAATGAAATCTTTTGCCGTTAATAAGCTAATGAAGTTAAACTATAATAAAAAAAAAATATAAAAAAAACGATTTTTTTTTTTTTTCATTGTGTGAAATTTTTTTTTTTATATCCCAAAGTTCAGGGCCCGGTAGCGACCCCTAAACCTTAATATAAAAATTTGAAAAAAATCACGTGTCATTTTTTCACGGTGCTTAATATATATTCCGGGTGCCCCATTCAAAAATCCAACTTTTGTTTTTATGAACCACCCTACTACACAGTTATTAATTGAGCGTAGTAATGTGTAAATTTAAAATTTAGCAACTACCAATCACCCACTGGTTTCAGGGGCACACTTTCAATTTCATTTCATGATAGTTTTTTTTTTTTTTTAACAATAATAAAACTTATTTTAAATAAATTCGACAATAGAATTTAATAATAGCAAAAGTGTGCCATACATGAAATATTATTAAAATTTTAAATAGCCGTATGTAAAACCTACGTTTAATATTTCGGCTAAACGTGCAGTGTCTAAAATAGTAGCACTTCATAAACGAAAAAAACGCAATTCAGACTTATTTGGTGTTTTATGTGAATTTTTTATTTGTATTTATTTTTGTTTTATATTTATTTTAATTTAATTATAGTTTAGGTGTAACTTTTCGTAATTTTCTTAATATTTTTATTTTTGGGTTGTAGGTGAAAGTTGTGGGAATGAATCACATTGTATTCAAGAGATAATGTTAAATTAGCGGAAATAATTTAAGGTTAAAGTAAGTAAAAGATTCGGGACATGTAACTTTTGTCAAAAGAAGATAGACTAAAAATTTATAACTTAAAAAATATTTACTTACACTTAGAAAATATGTAAAGTTGCTGCATGGTAAGTGGAGTTTCAAAATTCCGTCGGACATTGTTTCTGATTTTGAAATACAAGGAAAGAGGGAGGTAAAATGGAGTGTCCTTTCAAAACTTTATCCTTAAATATCATTCAAAATTTTTACGAAATATTTTGATAAAGTTTTGAAAGGACATTATTCACATCCTTTTTACTGATATCGAAAAATACAAAAATGGTAAAAATTAGCGAAGATTCTTCTCTTTCATTTGCCATCAATACCCAGCAGAAATTTTGCTGAACTGGCACCAGCTTTTGGAAAGGAAACTCGAGTCATGGAGCGCATCCAAACCTGCTGAATTCATGCATGATTCTCTAAGGCGATGTCATACTTTAGAGCGCTAGTTGGATGCACAGAAAAAGCGCTCTTAAGATGCTCTGAATTCACATCTTTTTAGAGCGCTGAAAAAATCGCTATAAAGATACAGTGAATTCATGTATCTTTTTAGAGCTGATTTAAGCACAATAAAGATGAAGCACATTTGACTATTTCTGAAATACAAATTACAAAATCTGAAATATCGCCTAAGAGATCCAACTACATTTAAAAATTTCCAATTATATTTCGAAAATTTCAAATTATATTTCAGAAACTTGCATTTATATTTCAGATTTTACCATTTATAACCAAAAAATTTTTAATTTTAATTACATTTCAACAATTTTCAATTATATTGGAAATTTAATTGGACATTTTTAAATATAATTGGAAATTCTAAAATATGATTGGACATTTTTTGTAATATAATTTGTATTTTCTGAAACTAAAGTGGAAATGGTGTACTAATTTTTTTTTTCATTCAAAATGTGTTAAAGGTGTTATGATTGAATCACTCTTTGCAGCGCTGATTAATGCGCAATAATGATGCAGTGAAATCATGTGTCTTTGTCCAAAACTCATGGTTTTTTATTCAAAAAGTGTTAAATATATTTCAAAGGAAGCATGTTTGAAAATTAATCAAAATATAATTTTATATTTTAAGTTTTATATAAAAAATCTTAACAAAAAATTTAAATTTTTCCCCCTTACTTTTACTGCATCCTCAAGAGCGCTCTTTGGATGCGCTTCGGATGCTATAAAAAGATGCTGTGTCGCCAAAATCTTGATTTATTTTTGGTGGGTAGTGACTAGGGTATTCAATCGATTAACCTTTAATCGGTTAACCGATTAATTTTGGTCGATTAACTGTTCGAATAATTTAAAATTGCTAACTTTCAAATAACAAATAAACCGATTAATTTGTGTCGATTAACCGATTAACCGTAATTTCCTTTTTTAGTACTTTTGGTTATTTTTTGCTGTTTAAGGTTTTGAAAATTACGGTTCTGCTTAAAGAAGTTTAGGTATAAAAAAAATAATCAAACTCTCTTTTATCAATGTGTAAAATTGTCGTCAAGAAAATATTTTTTCGAGGCCCTAAAAATGTACTTCGGCTTAAAAAAAATTAACTTGGTGACCCTAGCTAATTTATTATACATTTTGAGCACAATAGATTTTTCTAACAGTTTTTCATGCGCGTAATCTAGATCTGGCCTTATAACTGATCTATATCATCTTGAGATATTTAGGATTTCGATTAACAATACTGCACTCTAAAAAAGTGAGTCCAGTTTTCCATCTATAAATTGGTAAATTTATACAAATTCAAATAATTTAATACTATAAATTGTGTAAATTTTCAATAATTTTAAGTAGAATTACACAATTTGTGTAAATTTGTAGTAGGAAACTGAAATCATTTTAATTAGAGTGTGAATAAACTCAGATTTTCGCAATGTTCGGGACCCTATAAAACAGCGAAATATTTTTAGATGTGAACATAATTTAGCACATCTGAAAAAAAATACTTTTGGAATACTTCAGATATCTTTTTTAATCACAGAGATATTGACCCTTGAAATTATTGTAATTTTAGCACTAAAAAAATAAATAAAACAAATTTTTCACATTGAATTGGGGCCAAATTTGACATTACGAGGTGATATTTTTCACATTGGTGTCATTTTGGATTGGGGTAATTTTTCAGGATGCCATACAAAAATTCCTTACTTGGGCTAAGATTGTTGGGTATTTGAAGCTTTGTCTAACAAAGCGGCTTATTATAAGATTTTTAAAAGTACATACAATTCGTTGTTTTATATTCAATTTAAATTTAAAATTAATATTATTCGGTTAATCGAATAATTCAGATTTAACCGATTATTAACCGATTAAATCTCAACCCCGATTAAATATTTGCTCGATTAACCGATTAAACAAGAACCTCGATTAATTGAATACCCTAGTAGTGACACTATCAGACAATTGCAAATGTTTAGAAAATATTTTAGAAAATGTTATCCTTTAAAACTCTGAAGTCTTTTGAAAATGAAACAGGATCACGAAATGAAAAACTGTAAATGCAGTTTTACTCCATTTGATCTCTACATTCAGACGTTTATCATCCGGTTCATTTCTAATATTGGCTATCGGACGGTGGTATTGTAAACGTCCTTATAATGTTCTCCTTCTTTTTAGTTCATAGGTTTCTTAAAAGTAAGGAAAAGAAAAAAATATTTAAATATCACGGGTCCGATCACATAAGGCTCGCCATAGATTTTGATCAAAAATTTTTGTCCGTTTCATTCTACCTATACACAAAAAATGTTTTTTTCCATGAACGATTTTCATAGTATTTATGAACAAATTCATACAATTTATTAACTTTCATAATATTTATAAACTTTTTCATAGTATTTATGAATAAATCATAATATTTGAAATTTAAAATTTTTTAACATTTTTCACAAATACTATGAAAAAGTTTATAAATATTATGAAAAGTTAATAAATGGTATGAATTTGTTCATAAATACTATGAAAATCGGTCATGGAAAAAAAAAATTTGTGTGTAGGTTAGTTTCCGAATTACGAGTATTAAGTGGCCAAATAGAGAGAATCTTAAAAACGGGTAAACTTAAAATCTAAAAATTGGCGGTAGTGTTCAACGTGTTATGTGTCGGGAGTATTTACCAAGATCTATGTATTTTAAATTTTTCGGAAATTCCAACATTTTTCGATTAAAAATTAGGACTTGCTTGCGTGAGCACATGTGAAGAGGATTCTGTACAGTTCCTAAGAATAAAAACTGTCATCTATTTTGCTCTTTCTGGCTAAGTTTTTGAGATATCGCCATTTTAAGTTTTTTGGAAAAATATACGGCTTTGTTTCGCGACGAAGACTAATAAGAGATAGGCACATGGATGACCGTCAAACAGGTTTGGCCTCTCTTAATCAGAGAGAGGCCAAACCTGTCCGGTAATAACAGCAACCAGCAGTGGTTGTTGTTATTACAAGACACTGCCTTATAGAAAAGCATGCTGAGCGGTTAAATAGGCCGTCAAATGACTTTTTCCGGAGTTGCATGTGTCATGTTATCTACTGTACTCTTGAATACTGTTTACTATTTTTAATTTTTTCAATAACATAAGTTTTGCTTTTTTGTTTTTTCTTTGTCAAATATTTTTCATTATTTTTTCAGTTCAAATTAAAATCTCCAAAAACTTTGTTGTATTTAAAAATTAATTTTGTCGTCAAATAAAATTTTGTGAATTTGTATTTTATAAAAAAAAACTGCGTACTTAAATTATTCTAAGAGGTTATGGGCCCAGCACGCTTCCACTGCGCCACTCTGCTAAGAATGAAGACTGATGCGAAATCAAAGGAAATGGTGATGATGGGTTATGCTCCTAACGGTTATAGACTGTGGAACCATCAAAAGAAAATTATAGTGATAGCAAGAGATGTTCGTTTTGACGACGTATTTTATCCTTTTAACAAGGAAAAAGTTGAAACAGCTAAACCTGATTTTTTAATAGTTTGTGAAGGAAACGAGCAAGAGGGGGAAGAATGTGAGGGCGCAAGTGCTCTTCCTCTACCGGATACTGACTCAGATTACGGGGACCCACCTAGTAATGGTGAACAAAGTGAATTTGAACCTAATGATCAAAATCGTAGTTTAATAACTGATGACGAATCAGACTCTGTCGTTAACGTAAATGAAACGGAACAGGAAGCTAGAAGGAGCGAACGAATTAAGAATAGACTTTTGGGGTATATCACTGGTCATGCAAATTCAGCTATTTCTGATGATTTACTTGAACCTCAGTCGTATAAGGATATTCAGACAAATCCAAACAAAACAAATTGGTTGGACGCTGTTAGGGACGAGCTAGAGTCTATGGGTAAGAATAATGTATGGGAATTGGTTCCCCGCCCGGATAATAAAAAGCTTCTTAAATCAAGATGGGTTTTCCGTGTCAAGGAGGATGCAAATGGAAATCCAATTAGATTTAAGGCACGTTTAGTTGCCAAGGGATTTCTCCAAAAACCTGGTATAGATTATGATGAAACGTATTCCCCTGTTGCAAAGCTTGCCACTATTCGTATTGTATTGGCCGTTAGTGTTAAAAAGGGTATACATTTACACCAACTTGATGTAAAAACAGCTTTTTTGTATGGTAATTTAAAAGAGGATATTTTCATGGAAATTCCTGATGGACTCGAAGCCCCACCTGGCCAAGTGTGCAAACTTCGTAAATCTCTTTATGGACTTAAACAAAGCCCAAGGTGCTGGAATGAGAAGATTGATTGTTACTTAATACAGCTTGGTTTTCTACGTTCTAAACGTGACTCCTGCTTATATACAAAGTTCGAGGGCAATACTTCATTGTATCTGCTGTTATATGTTGATGATGTCCTGATCGCTGGGGACAATATAAATCAAATTGAGAAAGTGAAGAAGGATCTAATTTTAGTTTTTGAAATGTCTGATTGCGGCCCCCTACAGCAGTACTTGGGAACTAAAATTGAATATGATCGAACAACTAGAATCCTGAAATTAAGTCAACATACTCACATTGAACGAATATTACGAAGGTTTTCGATGAATGACTGCAATCCGGCTAAAACACCTGTGGAAAAAGGTTTGTGTCTTTCACAAAACACCAATGAGCCAACTCAGAATCCTTACCGTGAAATGCTGGGTAGTTTAATGTACGTTATGTTGAGCGTTCGGCCAGATATATGTTACCAAATTGGGTACATGGGTAGATTTCAAAATAATCCCAGTGACATTCATTGGTCTACTTAAAAACGTATAGTTCGTTATTTAAAAGGATCTAAGGATTTGAAGCTCATTTATACGGATAACTTGGACGATAATGAACTAATTAGATTTGCAGATGCCGACTGGGCATCGGATTCCGAAGATCGAAAATCTGTTAGTGGCTTTACATATAAAGTATTTGGATGTCCAATATCTTGGAGTAGTAAGAAGCAAACGGTTGTTGCTACTTCCTCTAGCGAAGCTGAATACATTGCTCTTAGCTTTGCAATATCAGAGGGTATTTGGATAAGAGGTATATTAATTGATCTTCACATACTTTCAGAAGACAAACCGGTGGTAATATATGAACACAATAGAGGATGCATTGGTATTGCCAAGAATGCTGAAAGTAAGCGATCCAAACATATTGATGTCAAGTATCATTTCATACGCGACTACATCTCTAAAGGAATTGTTAAACTTGAACCAATCTCAACGGAAGCACAGCTTGCCGATATGTTCACTAAAGCGTTAGATGCAACAAAATTTCTTCAATTCCGAAAGGAGCTTCAACTTTGTGATTGAGAGGGGGTGTCATGTTATCTACTGTACTCTTGAATACTGTTTACTATTTTTAATTTTTTCAATCACATAAGTTTTGCTTTTTTGTTTTCTCTTTGTCAAATATTTTTCATTATTTTTTCAGTTCAAATTAAAATCTCCAAAAACTTTGTTGTATTTAAAAATTAATTTTGTCGTCAAATAAAATTTTGTGAATTTGTATTTTATAAAAAAAAAACTGCGTACTTAAATTATTCTAAGAGCATGGATAAGAAAGAGTTGGAACTATAGAACGCTTTATCATCAATTGCCTGGCAGTTCTTGGTCGGAAAATTGCTTCACTGGGATCTAGGAAGCTGCATGATCTTTCGGATTTGTCAGATGTCAAAATTTAATATCTCAAGAGTTGCATTGGGCGCTCAAATTGTCTTAACGGCAGGGACTAGTAGCGAAACCGTCCCGTTATATCTCAGCGGACCTCAGATTCTGTGTGAGCTGACGTTAAGTGTCAGCAGTCATTTACCACCTAACCTAAGTTTTTAAAAAATATTTTTTTCAAGTTATGAAAAATTTACTATTCTGTTAAGAGAAATGAGCTCTTCTGAGGTCATAACACTGTCAGAGTTTTCAGGTAGTAGTGCTTATCTCACTTCAATTCCTGTTAGCCATAGAAATACAATGAAAATCGATTCTCGATCTGTCTGTCTGTCTCAACAAAATCGGGAGTTTAAAATATACAAAAGTTCCTACAACATCCGCACGTTGCTTTGTGAGCTAATCAGCTTTCTCGTTCCTGTCTACTCCCTTATGGCCATTTACTTGCACTTATTTTAGAGACGGTATTACTGATGGATAATTTTTGACAATGCTCTTAACAATCTAAAACGATTTTATACAAAATCTTCTAAGATTTTCAAAAAGCTTCTGAGCTTCAGCTTGACTGTCTATGTAAAAGTTTGGTATATGTAGTTCGACCGAAATTCTCGAGTCGGAAATTCAACAAAACTTTACATGCTAGCGTGTCTAAAATTATGGAGTCAGATCCCATTTGACTTTTTGAGTTTGAAAGATGGAGCTGATGTTCTGGCTTTTTAATAAAAAAAGAGAAGCAACACTCATGCAGTACTGCCTACCAGTTATCTGATGCAACCATGATATTTTTTTGGAAAGGTGATAGCAGAGATTTGAACAATTTGAAAGACAGAAGGGCTTCAGTATTGAAATACTGTAATTGTGCGAGTAGTTGTTGGTTTTGAAAACTGTTTTTACATAGCCATTATTTTACTTCTTTGACTGCGTATCTGAACAAGGTGAAAAGAGTAGCTTCCTTAAGCACTCAGGTCAACGTCTACACACGCTCTTTGTAGGCTTCTGGATTAGCCATCTTTAGACCTATACATCCAGGAATACGCACTAAGAACACATCTAAGTCTGAGACAAAATCGTTTGCTAAGGTTGCGGGACTTTGGGCACACAAAACTCTTACGAAACCATCGATACGAGGACTAATAAACTGACTGTATGACTCCTCATATTGCTTAGGATGAGAGCGTAAAAATGTAAATATCTTATATGGAATTGGGAGGAAATCCATCTTTGTAGATACATCAAATTGAGGTCACTGATGGTTCGAACTGTATACAGTGTCAGAGGCAGCTATACTCATTTCGATGAGACCGATCTACTCTAGTGAGATCATTATTTACATCGATAGTCAAGAAGCTTTAAAGCAGTGATCGGCCCTTAGCACTTAGAACCCGAACACAATCGGCAATCGAATGTCAACAATACTCACAGAGCATAAAAATACAACAACAAGAAGGTTGATTTCGCTTTGTTTAAGAAATACACCAACACATACATATTTATATTCATACCACTGGGAACTGGGAAATACCAATATACGATCAAAGGTAGTTAGCCGTTTTCGTCAAGGGCTTCAGGCTCTCATCAAACAACACTCTTTAAGACTGGGCGCAATTCTGCCATCAAACGCAATTATGGCCGACGTGCATCCGGGACTGGATGCTATTTAAAAATAATTTAGGGAAAATCTTAAACGCCAAGAAGTTTCAAAATAGGAACACAGACACGACTGTATCCAAATAAAGGCTCTGTGGACTCGCGGCTGAAAAAGTGAAACGGTTCTTTATATGAAAAAGCAGATCTAAGGAAGTAAGTATGTACATAGGTTTAATTACAGGCCATACTGGCTTGAAAGGTTATTTGAAAATGTTGAAATTTATTAGAGATGTCTTATGCAGATGGTGTGGGGACGAAGAGACAGTGGAAGATGTATTCCATTATCTATGTCAGTGCCCTGCACTATCTCGTACTCGATTTATTTGTTTTGGCTCGTCAGACTATGGAGGAGCATAGAGTGATCAACCCGTGAAAGATGTTAAAATACACAATGCTGAGTAAATTTGATGAAGCATATGTGTGGACCTAAAATCGTAAAATTAATGTGAAAAGAAGCCCAACCTCATCAACCCTCCTTTCCTCGAGGTATCACTTTGAATCAGGATCTGGTCTCGTGGACATTACGTCAACCTCTTAACCTAACCTACTTTTTTTTGACGATTTAGTGCTGCGCAATTTATCTTGCAAAACAATTTATTTTTTTAGTCGTATTGGTATTCTGCTGATATGATACCAATGTAGCAGGAAAAAACAAGCGTTATATGAACAAATTTTATTAGGTTTGATATCAAGTTTTATGGTTTATTAAAAATCGTTTAATTTACCCAAAAATTTCTTTAAGTGCGGTTTTACACCATATATAAAATACTTATAATTATGTTTATTACACACGTAACACTTGTAGTTTTCATGCACACATAAATCTGTTTTTCATTGTCAATGTTACACATTTATTTATTTTTTTTGTGAAATTTTATTTTTATAATTACCAATTATTTTTTTAAAATTATTTCACTTTTGTAAATTTTACCCCGTGCGGCGAAACGAAGCCAAAATGTTGCTGTCAACATATGTATGCTGTATGAATGTACGTACGTGTGTATGTATGTCACCAATTAGATTGCTTTTGAGATTTCAAAACAAAAACAAAATAATCACAAAAATATTTACGAAACATAATGTGAAGAGAGAGATAGAAAATGGACACATTACGGTAATATACACATGTGTAAAAATATGCACGGATATTTATTTTTATAGCAAGAGCGTCTGTAAACAAAGAGTAATTACGAGTCGAATTTGTAAGAGAGTTTTTAAACTCTCTTATTCTTAATTCTCTTTTAGACTTTTTATGGCAAAACAAGTAGATGTCATTGGTTATTAGAGGCTTAATGTTGTCAGATTATGAAACCCAGTTGAAAAAACAAGTAATTCCCAAAATTCAGCAACATATAATTATATAATTTCTCTGATTGTGAGTGATTTATTTCTCCATTTTTCGAACTTTTCATGGAACTTTATCTGGGGTTTTTTATGAGAATTTTGATGAATTAAAAATATTTGTTGAATCGACTTTTACGTCAAATGTGACATTGAATTGCCGCCTTCTGACGGCAATGGTAGTTGCAAATAAAGACACGGTATTAGACAGTTGAGGAAATTAAGTTTGACATTTTGATTAACAAACTGGTAATCAACTTTTTATACTGCTTTAAAAGACAACGATGGTAATTTCATGTTTTTTCCTATGCATTGTTTTGATATATGGGTAAGGTATTTATCAGTTTTACAGTGACTCAAAGTAATAATGGAACAGCATATATTTGTTAGAAGTTCTTTAAAGGAAAAGTTATCAATACTAAACCTGATTATTATCAATCGACTATTTTTGAAAAAAGTACTATATAGGAAATTTTCCAAGCTTTAATTTAAGCTTGATATCGTCTAGATTGAGCAAATATTAAATGAGATACGAGGGTCGCACTGGAAAATGAAATTATTTGTAGATGTTTTTTTGAAATTTTTTTAAAAATATTTCTAAGTCGATTTCTTCCAAGTTCAAACATTAAAAATTTAAAAAATTATCTAATAATTTTTATTTAGTTATTAGCTAGTTTTTACAACAACCCAAACAAAAAATGAAATTTTTTAAATACAGTGGAAGAAATCCGCATTTTTTGACCTCCAACTCGTTTGACCACCAATTTTTTGTAAACAAAGAACAATTTTAATTATTCTTATATCTCATTACTATATACTTAGATGTACTCAAATTAATAAACAATAAAATATTTTCTTTGTTTACAACAAATTGGTGGTCGAAAGAGTTGGAGGTCAAAAAATGCGGATTTCTTCTATTGTATTCAAAAAATTTCATTTTTTGTTTGGATTGTTGGAAAAACAAGCTGATGACTAAATAAAAATTATTGGGTAATTTTTTAAATTTTTAATGTTTGAACTTGGAAAAAATCGACTTAGAAATATTTTTAAAAAAATTTCAAAAAAATATCTACAAATAATTTCATTTTCCATTGCGACCCTCGTATCTCATTTAAAATTTGCTCAATCTGGACGCTATCAAGCTTAAATTCAAGCTTGGAAAATTTCCTATGTAGCACTTTTTTCAAAAATAGTCGATTGATAACAATCAGGTTTAGTATTTAAAACTTTGTCTTTAAAGAACTGCTAACAAATATACGCTGTTCCATTATTACTTTGAGCCACTGTAGATCAATTTCAGAAATCTGGCATCAATTTTGTAGAGCATATTTTTGCATATTTTGGTCTTAAAAGCATATTATTGCCTATTTTAATCTTACGAGCATATTTAAGCATAAAAGAGTATTTTAAGGGTGTTTGATGTGCATATTTTAAGAAAAACTGTAAATTTTGATAGAAAAGCATAAAAAAATTTATATTGGTGAAAACTGAAAAAATATTTCGCTAAAAAATTGGGAGAAACTTTTTTAGTGAGTTAAAAATTTTTTTGTTTATATCAAAGAATTTTTTTTTTGTTTTAAAATACATTTTAGCTTAGAAATTGTTAGCAAAAACATCCGCCAAGAGATTCGACTTATCCACCGGTTCAGTAAGGATCTAAAAATCATATAAAAAGGTGGGGATAGTTTAACCAGTGCTCTTGCCCCTTTTGGAGCGGCAAGAACTTTTGCCCGTAGACGTTGCTCATACAGTTCCCTTTCGTACCTCAGAACTTTTGAACATTCTGATCTCCTTTTCTTGCGTAGCCGTTCCGTATTCGTATTCTTGTCCATACGACATTCCCTAAAAGCCTCCTCTTGACGACCAACAGCACCGCTACATACGAACATTTATTGCTCGACAACACGAAAAAACACAGCGTTGAAAGGACATTCTAAACTTTAATAAAAAATTTTGGTTTTGGAAATCCATAATGTCCTTGACAGGAGAAAAGGACATTCCAATATTGTTTTAAAATTTTTTTCAATTTTTTTTTTGTTTCTAAATTTTAAATTTCCATAATTTTATCAACAATATTGACACTGAAAGTTTTTTCGTACAACTTCCGGTTTTCGAGTAAAAATACACAAAAGAACTTTCTAAAGCCAACTATTTGATTTTGTCAAAATTTTGAAAAAAATCAAATATTTAGCTCTCTAACAAACTTTGAAAATTTATTGTTCAACAATACAAAAAAACACCTCTCTGAAATTTTAATTAAACATTAATACAAAACTTTGTTTTTGGAACTCCATGGTGTTCTTTTTAGGAAAATAGGACATTCAAATATAGTTTTGAAATTTTTTTGTTGAATTTAAAAAAAAAATATTTTTGTTATAAATTTTAAATCTTCATAATTTTTTAAACAATATTGGTTTTGTAAGTTTATTCGTACGACTTACGGTTTCCGAGCACAAAAATTTAAAAAAAAACTGTCAAAACGGCATTATTGTTAAAAAAAAAACACTTTTTTTAAACGTCCATATCTTCCAAAGTATTGATTAAAAAATATGCAGCCTTAGGTTAGGTTAGGTTGAGAGGTTGACATAGTGTCCACAAGACCAGATCCTGATCCATAGTGATACCTCATGAAAAGGGGTGTGTTGAAGGGGGCGGGGAGGGGGGATTGTGGTGGGGTGTTGGCCTTCTCTATACATTAATTCACGTTCTTCTGTCTTCCTGTCCCATAGCATGACTATTTAAGTCCACACATGCGTCTCATCAAATTTACTCAGCTTAATATATTTTAACATCTTCCACGGGCTGATCCCTCTTAGTTCCTCCACATTCTGAAAGAAATAAGAGCCAAAACAATTAAATCGATTGCGAGATAGTGCAGGGCACTGACAAAGATAATGGAGTGAATCTTCCACTGTCTCTTCGTCCCCGCACCATCTGCACAAGTCATCCATAATTAATCTTAACTTTTTCAAATAACATTTCAAGCCGGTGTGGCCTGTTATTATACCTACATACTTCCTTCGATCTGCCTTTTCCATATGTAAAAGCGTTTTTTGAACACGATTTTCGCCGCGAGACCATAGAGCCTTTGTTTGGATACAGTCATGTCTGCATTCCCATCTTGAATCTTCTTGGCGTTCAAAGTTTTTCCTGATCTCCATGTAAATAGCATCCAGGCCCAGATGTACATCGGTCCTAATTGCGTTGGATGGTAGAATGGCGCCCATACGAGCTAGCTCGTCCGCTTTTTCATTCCCTGGAATATTTTTATGACCTGGAACCCAGCACAGTCTTAAAGAGTGTTGTTCGATAAGAGCCTGAAGCTCTTGGCGACAACGGCTGACTACCCTAGATCGAATATTCCTATTTCCTAATGCCTTTAAAGCCGCTTGACTATCAATGTATATAATGATCTCACTAGAGTAGATCGGTCTCATTGAAATGAGTCTAGCAGCCTCCGACACTGCATACAGTTCCGCCTGAAAAATATTACAGCCGTCCTGTATCCGTAAGCTATATTCAATTCCCAGTTTTTCACAGTAGACTCCACTACCTGTTCCCTGTTGCATTTTTGATCCATCAGTGTAGACCTCAATTTGATGTTCCCCGCCAGGTGGAGCCTTACCACAGAAAAATAAAATAAAATTAAAATCGACTTTTAATTTTATTTCCATACAAACTTGTTTTTAAAATCGACTTTCAAAAAATGTATTCAAAATTTTAAATTTAAAATAAAACTTTTGGTAAAATAGACTATTAATTTTTCTTTGATACGGGCCATGGTTTTTACTCTTTTACGAAAATTACAAAAAAATTACAAAATCGGTGATCCGTCAGTTAAATCTCCCATGGATTTGCTCAAATCAGTCCAGCAGGCTTCCTTTATGAACATTTTTTTTTCATCAAAAATGCTAAACAAGACAAACCGACATTTAAAATCCTACTGATGATAACACTAACTGGGGTGTTTGAAACCCGTATGGGAAATACCAGTTTAGGTTGTAAGTGGCTGCTGACGTTTTACGTCAACACACGTAGACTCTGAGGTCCATTGTGATACCACGGGACCGTAATAGGTTTCCCTACTAGTCCCTGTCGTTAAACCAGTTTGAGTTTCTTATAAAACTCCTTAGACATTGAATTTTGACATCCGACAAATCAGAAAGATCGTACAGCTCCCTAGATCCCAGTGAAGCAAGTCTCTGACCAGAAAGCGCCGGGCAATGGCAAATAAAGTGTTCGATAGTTTCCAACTCCTCTTCATCCATGCAACTTCGGCAAAAGTCATTCGACGGCACATTTAACCGCTCTGCGTGCTTTCCTACAAGACAGTGTCCGGTAATTATAGAAACCACCGTCGAAATCTCTCCTCTAGGAAGCGATATCAGCTCACTTGTGCGCCCCTGATTAAGAGAAGGCCAAATCAGTCGTGCTGTCTGACACGTCCATCCATTTGCCCATCTTTGATTAGTCTCCATAGCAGAACAAAGCCGTAGGTTTTGCTTGCAAGTTTCTAGAGGCATACCAACACATTCCAATTCTGTTGGAACCTGTAAGGTAGTTCCTAGTCTTGCAAGCTCATCGGCTTTGCATTCCCTGGAATGTCTCTGTGCCCTGGGACCCATATGAGTCGTATGTTAAACTGCTTGGCCATCTCATTTAAAGACGTGCGGCAGTTAAGGGCAGATCTTGTTTTCAGAAACATTGAATCCAGGGACTTGACCGCGGCTTGACTGTCAGTATAGATGTTGACTGCGGTTGTAGACAAGACATTGCAGCTCAACCAGTCAGCCACTTCCTTTATTGCCAGCATCTCTGCCTGGTAAACACTGCAATGATCTGGCAATCTTCGAGCCAGGCTGAATCCAAGCTCTTCCGAATAGACTCCAAAGCCCACTTGTTCGAGCAGCCTCGATCCATCTGTGTAAAAATTTATGGTGGCTCCACTACCCTAAATGTCCCCCATCCAAGACTCCCTGGATGGTATCATAGTGGTAAAGTGGAGCTCAAATAGGCTCAAAAAGGGAGCACAGTCCACATTTTGAGGTATTGTTATCTTCTTCAAGATCGCGCTATGGCCACAATCGCTGCTCCTCCATTGCAGCGTGCTATTAAGTCGAATTGCCGACGCAGCCGCATACTGCCTACCCAATATGTCCGTCCAATGGTATCAGGTGAAGGATGATTTCTAATGCAGCCGTAGGTGTAGTACAAAGAGCACCAGTGATGCACATCGACGCCATTCTCTGTACCTTCGTGATAAAGACACAGTTCGCTTTTGTTTCTAAAGCAGGCCACCAGACAATGATTCCATTCAGCAAAATTGGACGCACAACTGCTGTATAGATCCAATGAACGACTTGAGGGCTAAAACCCCATCATTTTCCAATGGCCCTTTTACAGGAATATAAAGCAATCGTTGGGAAATACCAGAAATGTCTATAACTTTTAGAAATTCAATTTATCTTCTGCATTTTTTCAACTTGAACCCTTATTTCATATAAGGGTTCTACTTCTACTTCTCTAAACAAATGTTGTGCCCTGCTTTGAAACGGTCAGAGATAAAATATAAAAAAAAACCACCTAACCTTATTTACAGCATCTTATTTGACAATTCCCGGCATTTAACAAAAATTTACATACATATATCCCATACAGGAAATAAATAAATTGGAAAATCTGGCAACACTTTACATATTTAATATTTCTCTAGAGAATGGCTAAAATAAACAACAATAAAAAGTTGTTTTCATTTCTTGGCAAATAATTTTATTCATTGTATAATTTTGACAATACAGATTTAAAACATTTGTTTATTTTTTTTTTTTGCAAAACAAATACACGAGCACAAAATTAAAAACAAAGAAACAAACTAACAAATAAATTTAAATTTAAAAACAAAAAAAAATAAATTTCTAAAAGTAATTAATTAATATTCATGAACAAGACTACACAAAAGAAGTAAAATCAAATGTTTTTTTTTTTTTTGAAACAAAAAAAAAATAAAAATCATCTTACCTTGTATTTTGCAGAAGTAAAAGTCAATGATTATGATGAAGAAGAAGAAGAGAGGTTCTTCCTGTGAAGATGATGTTGTTGTTTTTTTCCAAATATTTAAATGTCAAAAGTTAAAAATATTGGACACACTTTTTTAAAGATTTGTTGTTTTTATTTAAATTTTTTTAGTTTTTTTATTTAAGATAAAAATTTTATTGATTTTTTTTTTTGGTTGCGTTATTTCATTTGATTTATTTATTTTTATATCATCACACTTTTTTATAATAGACACAATATATTTTTTTTTTGCAATTCATCAAAAAACAAACAAAAAATCGCTATAGATGACGAAAAATACAAAAAAAATATGAACAAAAAAATTATATTTTTATGTAATACCGATAAATACACAAAAACTTATACAAAATCATAAACAGAAGTACACAATTTATTTTTTTTAACTTGATTTCTTTTTCTTCTGTATTATTATCCAACAACCAGACTAACAAACTGCCGAATATTAAAAAAAAAAATACAAAATCAACCAACCAACCCAGCAACCAACCAACCAACCACCTTCATCAACATGAATAATGGACAAAACTTGCTCATTGTTAGATACTCAGCTAAAATAACTAACAAGAGTGTTTCTTTAAATATAAAATAAAGTAAAAAAAAATTAAATTCGACTTGGCCGAATCCAGGAAAACACTCCACAATGACTAAAATATTTGGAATACTCACGCAGAGAAGAGATATGGTTGTGACAACAATAACACCGCTCAACAAATCGAAGGTTTTTGGCTCCGGTTTGAAGTTTCATATAAAATTTTTAAAGATTTTGACTCGCTGATTCCAAATTCGTGCTCCAAATTTTTCCATCACGTCTAAAATTTTAATTATTCGCGGTTGAAAATGCGAAAAAACGCGATTTTTGCCCTTTTTGAAAGCCTGCACAGCAGCCGCTGGGTGGAATAAAAATCTGATATAAAGCGTGAGAGTAGAATTGAACTATGATCTTTGATCAAAAAAAGTTTAAGTTGTTGCTCTATTATTGGCCAAACATGCATTTAAAAAAAAAAAACGCTGTCAAAAAAACTAGAAAAAGCACCATTTTTAAAAGGCTCTACAACAAAAACCAGATGATCAATCTTTACTGCGATGAGCTCAAAATTTAGGCAAAAGTTCATTCTTTCTTAAGACTTTTAAACCCATTCAAGATATCTTCCGGTTTATATAAAAAATAACACAGAAAGATTCATTTTGTAAAATATTTATTTTTTTGGAGTTTTTCTTTGAAAAATATCAAAAAAACTAAGGTAAATTTTAAAAAAATGGTAATTTTAAAAGTATCATTTTAAAACGCAAGTAAAGCCCAACCAAACGTAATAATTTGAAAAAAATTGTGTTCTATGTTGGAGACCATAGACAAATTATACTTTTGCGCTTTATACCAGATTTATATTCCACTGAATGGCTGCTGTGCAGGCTTTCAAATCATGCAAAAATCGTAATTTTTCGCATTTTCAACCGTGAATAACTAAAAATCTGGACGTGATGGGAAAATTTGGAGAACAGATTTGGAATCATAAGATCAAAGTCTACTAAAATTGATCATCAGAATTCAAACTGGAAAATGAGTGTTGAGCGGCGTAATTTAAGAGCGCCATATTATCATTAAAAATGTTATCATAACTTATTTGTAGCAACCATAACATTTTTGCATCAATCATGTTATGATCCTAAATATTCGAAATACTAAAATTTAGTAGCGTAATATGATTGCAGCAAAAAATTTATGATTACTGTAATATGATTATGATAGAATTTCCAATCATAATATGACGCTCTTAAATTATGGTTGCTACAATCATTACTCTTCTCTCAGTGCATGCAAATGAAAACACCTGTTTAGTGACGGCAAAGTTGGTTAAAAAAAGAAAAATCAGCACAAACTCATTATACCCTGTACCACAGAGTGGTGTAGGGTATAAAAAGAAAATTATAAAATTTTTACTAGAAAAAATTAGTTTCGAGATAAAATCGGTTTTTAGTAATTTTTGTAATTGTTTTTTTTGTAAAAATTGTTTAAAAAATTTTGTTGGTTATAGACAATCGTTGCCTTACTAGTATAGTACAATTTCTTCGTCTTTCTAATTCCCATTGTGGATAGAGGCGAATATGTATTAATATTTTAGTTTGTGCACAAACGATTTGTCATTAGACTCGTTTGCTACTTTGTAGTAAATCGTTTCTATTTTTGCTAAATAATCTTGACAATGGAATCTTGACAAATTCCGAAACACGTGTCGATTAAGTCTTGCAAAAATGACCAACATAAATAAATTTAAAACAAAAAAAATAATTTTCTTGAAAATTATGCTATGAGAATATCATGGTTTTAATTAGTAAAGAAATTAATGACCTCGAGCCAGAATAAACATCCTCAAAACATAATTTCTGTAAAAAAAAAATTCGATAGAAATTTTTTTTGAGTGCAAAATTATTTTTGAGTGTAAAATATTTTTTTTTAATTTGAAGGCGAATTCGCGAAAAAAAACCCCACACGGTGTTGCTTGTAACTTTTGAATCACTTGACCGATTTCAGTGAAATTCAATACCAATTAGACGCGGTAAATTTAAAATATATATGCCAAGCTTTACTATCTTTCGAGTTGTCTTAAGAAAGTTAGCGTGTTTTAAACAGACGGACATTCGTAGAATGTCTTAAAATCAATCAAGAATCATACATACTTTATAAAGTTGTAGATCGATATAATAGGGTGTTACAAACGGAATGAAAAACTTGTGCCTACCTACCATCTATTAGTTATAATAAGTGAAGGGTATAAAGAATATTAAATCCAATTGGCAAGGGAAGGTAACAAAATTAACAAACTGTAATTTTAAACACGGTAATGTCAAATACCGGATAATCTTTCGATCAGGATAAGAGTCCCAATATTTAATATTCTACGGAATCTTTATTTAATTAAATTGTGAACGTTTAAGGACGGCTTAATCAAGTTTCAATTGATCTTTTACGGATCACAATTGACCTTTTTCGAAATACAATTGATCATTTTCGAATAACAATTGATCTTTTATGAATTACAGTTGAGGAGGTCCATAACAAAACACAACAATTCCACCTTTTGAGTTTTTTTTTACTGAATCCTATTCTACACATTAAAATCTATGTAACCATTACTAAAAAACATCACAAAGCTCAGTGTTAACATTGCAATTCACTACTGATTTTAATTATGAAACTTCCGAAAGCTCAGTAATTCTACTCAAACTCACGAAAAAGTTTATTTACATTTATGCGCTTATCTAAAAAACTGTTAAAATGAAATTGTTGCGTTTTCTTATGGACCTCCTCAATTGATCTTTTATGAATTACAATTGGAATCTTCAAATTACTAAGGGAATCTTCGAATCACAAATAGAATCTTCCAATTACAAGTATAATCTTCAAATTACAAATCCACATTTAATTTAATCTTTAGAAGACACAATTTTCTTCTTCCACACTGAAAAAAATAGCTTCGTGAAATTAATGAAAATTGACTTAACCTTAATGAAAAATGACTCACGTTTTCAACCGAAGACATTTATGAAAATAAAGAATACTACTAATGAAAATATTCGTAGAACTTGTTTGAAATGTTTTATGAAGTTTTTCATAAAATGTATGAAAATATCCATTGATTAAATGTGGAATAGTAGTTGGTAATGAGCGTATGATAATTGCTTTTTACAAGTAACTAGTTGCTAACTTTATTAAGGTTTTGATATGGGAATTACGATAAATTCATGTTGGTTATAGTTATCAAAATTTCCATAGAAATCCCCTAATATAGTTAGGAACAAGTTACCTAAAAACAGCACGTATCATACACCCATAAGTGAAAATTTGCATTAATAACAATTTTGGTAAGTCACATGTAACCATCACTGTAACCGTCACTGAAATTTTATTTAGGTGCATGTCACAGATTCAATTCTGATCGGATTTGAAAAAAAGTTGTTACTCGTAAAACGCAAAACAATTTTTTTTTTTCGGAATGAAATCACTTTCAAAAATCAAAGTGGAATTGAATTGCTAAAAGTGGTTTCATTCCGAAAAAAAGTATTTGCTTTGCGTTTTACGAGTGAACCACTTATTCCACTTCCGAACGGAATTGAGTCTGTGACATGACCCTTAATTGCACACTTTTTATGGTTTTCACCTAGTTTTTACACACAACAAAATTTTACTTCAAACTTAAATTGGTCTAAATTGCCATATAAGGTAAACTATAAAAGACAAAAACGCGATGACTTTAAAAACACGTGCTGCCAAAACGTAGCAACAACGTAGCAATGGAATAACACAAATTACCCTACATTTCATCACAAAATTTTAATGACTTAAAAAACAATTTTTCTGTTGCAAATTATATTTATTTTATAAGAAACAGTCAAAAGAAACACTTATACGGAACTTTTCACTTGTAATTTCAATTAGATATAACCAGCATAACACACACACAAGTTTCAATAACAAAGCAAAAAAATATAAAATTATTTTATTTTATTAGAAAAAAGTTAACACACATGTAAAAATTACAATTAGACTAAACACGCGTGGTGTAATAAAACGTCGTATGTTTTTGTTCTGTTTTCTTTCTCTTATTCGCAACGCAGAGTTGTATTTAGTTCTAAAAAATCATTATATTTTTTAATGAAATTATGAAATCTAATGAAACAAGTTTCATAAAATTTGTTCATAACATGTATGAAATTTTAATCAGCTTATGAATTCCTTCATTTAAGTAATGAAAACAAAATAATGAATCCGTTTCATTAATATCAGGAAGGTTATTTTTTTCAGTGTATCAAAAACCAAAAAAAAAAAAAAAAACAAATTAAATACACTTGGCTTACGCCGAAAAAATATAATAAATACAAATGGAATCTTCGAATTACAAAGGGAATCTCCGAGTTACAAGTAGAATCTTGAAATTTCAATTGATCTTATACGAATTACATCTGTAAATGGTGTAGACAGCCGAGTGTGGCGAACAAAAACTCGGGCTCTGGGGATAAGTTCTCAGCAGAACACTTTCCATGGTAATATCGATAGAACACAGTCACACAACCCACATTCCGGTGATGTTCCAATAAGTAAAAAGACTTGGACGGCCAATTGTCATTGGTAAGCATCGACGATCTCCTTTGCGCATAGTACAAGAGCTCCAAAATAGACTTTGATGCAGGTGGTATACATAGTGTCGGATGTAAGAAGGTGGTATAAATAGCGAGGAGATCGAACGAGGGGAAGTACTTCTAACACTGGCTTAAAAAACCGAGACACTTGAATGCTTCTATCGACACTGGAAAAACGTGCTTTATCAAACGGACATTATACTGAATTTTCATGCCCAGATTTCCGAAAGTTCACAAAAGACCGTTCTTCAGCGGTTATCGGGATGTAGTCAGAGTTGATGGCGATGTCGGCATGCCAGGTGATAAAGACCACAAGGTCATGGCTGACTATCGAAAGATCTAGTGAGCCACGACAGTTTACGGTGAAGCAAGTAGGGTGCCTGTAATTGACAGCACATTTATTTGTGTTGTCAATTTCTTCGGCGAAGATGTTATCTCTCGCATCGTTTTCCAGCTCAGAATGCTATCTATCAATGGAAGGGCGATATCCCGAACGGCAGGCCGCTGTTGGAGGGATGTAGAAATTTACAGTATCATCCTCTCAAGATCGAACGGCGATCCCCTAGAGTTCCAAGTGATCCTCGTTCGATATGATGGACAGCGGACGGAAGTTAACGGAGTCATGGACAAGAAAAGCAAGGCTTCCCCTTTATCACTTTCACGGTCCTGCCTTATGATACTATAGCTCGACGAGCAGGAGATTGGATTGCTGTTTGTCAGCTTAGTTTCTTGAAGGGCCGCGATCGGTATGCGTCTCCTGTTCATGATAGCGTTGTAGCACTGTTTGAGCACTGGTGTACCATTTTGTCCCGGTGACTTAGTTCCGTTAAGATTCGCCAGAACCATTTTAGCTGCACGAACTCGTACAACATGTTTGAAAGAAATTAATTAAAAATTAGAGTATGTATGTTAATATATAAAGTATGTTATAAGTTGCAAATTAACTCCATCCAACAATCTATCCAAATTAAAGTGAAAGGTTAGGCTTTAGTGACTAGCTGACCAAATGCAACGAATAGACCAGTTTAAGTCCTAATCGTTACCAGTTTATAACGGTAACCCATTTGTCAGTCGCATTCCGAAGTGATGTCTCAGAGGGTCCACACGTTTTCTTGGCATATGTCAAAATCTCTTTATTTCAAGTCCACAGATTACTTCTAGATCTCTAATGTGGTCTTCTAATACTTCACTCTGACGCATGAGAGCGCTACTGCCATTATTGCAGCTTTATTTCTCTTTTGGAAAATATTGCTGTTAACAATGACCTGCTATCATTTCCACCAGAAGGCTGTACACATTTCTAGGAAGAAACATTAAATGTATGGCCGTTTTGGGAATGTAGGATTTCCAAATAAATTGAAAACTTAGCACATTTTGGTATTTTTCTACAACGAATTAGCTATCCCCATCATTGCGGAATATACATCTCTATTAATAATCCGTATTTGAACGCAACAATTGCTCAATTGGGTTCTTACTCCCATAGATAACTACGTGTAGTTAGCAGTAATTACCTCGATCACCGTTCGACAGTCTATGTTCAAGTTAAAAAATAAACTATAAAGAGAATTCAAATTAGTTGTTCAAGCCGAATAAATAGCAAACTGAATGGTTCGACTTCAACAATAAAAAATTTCTGTTGCGTTTACCGAAATTTTTTTGTATCAACCGAAGTTAAGTTTTTTTTTAACTTATGTCAGTTGTCTTGTTATTTTTTCACAACCGAAACATTTTAATGTTCCAACTTAGCTATAGCTGGTTTCAAATTCGGTAGGCACAACGATTCTGTTTTCTCTGTGTAGGTTAGTGGTGGTGAAGTTGAAAATTAAAACTTCTCGCATAGACCGGTTGGTCCATAGCGATAACACAAGTTTCTTCAGCGGCAACGATAAAACGCGTTAGTCCATGTTACGAACAGTTTTATTAACATTAGATCCTTAACAGCGATTTTCTCTAGATTCTCGAGTTCACTAAGTCTCTAGCGCACAAAGAATATACGACCCATGGACCCGGCTCTGATTTCTTTCTTAAGACACGAGCTTCTGTCATGTAGTAACTGCTAAAATTTCCTGAGTAATTAGCTTCACATTTTCTTTTGATTCATTAAAAAAACACTATCGCAGATTGGAAATCTTTCCCCGGCACAATGTAATTGTTGTACTTGTATGAACTTCCATCATTTGCTACGAATCAATATCTGTCATTTTTTTTTTGTTATCCAATTTTTTGTGACTGCACATAATAAAAGCCGTATAGGTTTTGTCATACCACAGACAACGAAATAACCCCAATAGAGTACATTCTACATTGTACTCGTGCCTAAAAAGTTTTTGTGATTATTTAGGTTTTCTTTGCCACATACAATTTTGAATTGGGGCTAATCCATTTTTAAGATGTAGTTTGTCGTGTTCGTTCGTTTGTATGTATAAAAATGAAATAAATCATACGTTTATGTACAATGTTCGAATAATTAGTTATTATATACACGCTGCGCATATGCCTGCCTGCCTGCCTGCATTCACACATATGAATATTTCGAGAAAAAAAAAAATTATGAATTTTATACTTAAATTCATACACGATAATAGAAAAATCATGCAAACCTTAAAGTACACATTCGCTGAAATTTTCTTAGGTTGGTTGACAACAAAAAAAACAAGTAGAAAAATTAAATTCGACTTGGCCGAATCTATGAATACCCTCCACAATGCCCTTTTTAAGTTATAGTAAATTTGCTAGAGTGAAAAAATAACATTTTTGATTAGAAATATTTTATTTTGTGTAAAAAAACTTTTTATTTTAACTAATTTTTGAAAAAAAATAAATAATTTACTAAATTTTTTTTTGAGTGTAAAATTTTTTTTGAGTGTAAAATTTTTTTCGAGTGTATTTTTTTTTTCTTTTAGTGTAAAAATATTTTTGAGTGACAAAAATGCGATGTAAAATATTTTTGTGACTTACCAATGTTTTTAAAACATGTTTAACTGGTTTTCAACACGTGAATTTAAGGTGAGGCGAATCTGAAATTTACGGTTTTGCTAATAACTTTTGAACCACTGGACCGATTTGGCTGAAATTTAAAACAAACCGGACATGAAGAACGACAAATATATATGGCACACTTCAGCACCCTCAGAATTGCTGTTCGAAAGTTACCGTGTGTTTTATCTCGTAAATTCCAAAAAAACCCTTGCCGAAATTCACTCATTTGCTTATAACTTTTGAACCACTAGACCGATTTCGCTGGATTGCAATACCAACCTGACCAGGTAAATGCCCAACATATATGCCAAACTTTAGGAGCCTCCGTAAAGTCTTTCAAAAGTTAGCGTGTTTTCAACAGACAGACAGACAGACAGACAGACAGACAGACAGACAGACAGACAGACAGACAGACAGACAGACAGACAGACAGACAGACAGACAGACAGACAGACAGACAGACAGACAGACAGACAGACAGACAGACAGACAGACAGACAGACAGACAGACAGACAGACAGACAGACAGACAGACAGACAGACAGACAGACAGACAGACAGACAGACAGACAGACAGACAGACAGACAGACAGACAGACAGACAGACAGACAGACAGACAGACAGACAGACAGACAGACAGACAGACAGACAGACAGACAGACAGACAGACAGACAGACAGACAGACAGACAGACAGACAGACAGACAGACAGACAGACAGACAGACAGACAGACAGACAGACAGACAGACAGACAGACAGACAGACAGACAGACAGACAGACAGACAGACAGACAGACAGACAGACAGACAGACAGACAGACAGACAGACAGACAGACAGACAGACAGACAGACAGACAGACAGACAGACAGACAGACAGACAGACAGACAGACAGACAGACAGACAGACAGACAGACAGACAGACAGACAGACAGACAGACAGACAGACGGACGGACGGACGGACATCGCTAGGTCGTCTTAAAATCGATCGAGGATCATGAATATATATACTTTATGGGGTCCTAGACCAATATTTCGAGGTGTTACAAACGGAATGACAAACTTATATATACCCTCTATCACTAGAGTGGAGGGTATAAAAATAACATGGCGCCTGGTGTGCGTGTATGATCAAACATACGAGCTAGTGTATATAAATATATATAAACGGATTCGGATTTTTTTTTGCAACAGTACAATTTGGGTAAAACAAACTTACTTTAGGTATATAAAAAAAATAAAACGATTGTTTTGGAGCTTCCAATTCCAAATACCAACTAAGGAAGTGTGGACGGAAAGCTATGTTATAACAGAGAATGCGATCTCAATCTTTACGGATGGATCAAAGATGAAGATGGGTACGAGTTCGGTAGTATACTCTGTCTGAATGCCTCGAAACCAGGGTCTCATTAAGACTTCCGGACTTGTGTAATGTTTTCCAGGCTGAAGTACTTGCAATTTTCAGCTCTGAAGACTATAAAATCAAACACTGTAAAATCGGAAATTCTTAGGAACTTTATACTATCCCTTCACCGAATCAGTCAGAACACAGTCAAGCTTCTCTGGACATAGTGGGGTTGCTGGGAAACAATTGGCTGATGAATGTGAGGGAAATGGCTCTGAGTCGGTGGGGGAACGGGTTGAATCTGATATCTCGGTTTCTATAGTCGAATTGATATATCAAATTTAAAGAATTTCAGAGAATAGAATGAAGGATAGGTGGATATCACTGACTACGTGCAGGATATCGCGAACTCTATGGCCACTGCCAAATCCTAAGAGGGCAGCAAGTCTTCTTACTTTCGGCACACAACGGACGGTTAGGCTATTAGTGGGAGTACTGACGGAACACTGTATAATCGTTAAAATGGCCGTTCGTAGGGAAATCTCTGACATTGACTATTGTAGAATTTGTGAGGAGAAGGAGTCAGTGAAAAACGTGTGTGAATCTCCGGGTCAGATAAAGCGCCGTCTTAAGCATTTGTGACAAAGATTTGTCGATGATCTGGAGTGACTAAACAATGCCTAATTGTCTTCTCTTGCGGAATTTCTTAGGAAGTCGGAGTAGTTTAAAACGTAGACCTTCGTATCAGAGGGGTAGTAGGGAAATTACAATCGAGGGAATCACAATGGGCCTTATGGTCTCCGAGTTATTTCGTCAAATGGTGGACGCCCATCCAACCTAACCTAAAATCATTGACAAGTTATTACTCGTATCAAATAATACAAAAATTTCTGAAATAGATCTAATTGCTTTATTCAGTTGGTTCGACTGACCCCACTATTCATAAAGATGTTCACTTTGTGATTGCGTTCGTTAAAAAAATATGCAGTTAATGAAAAAACTTTGATGATTCTACGAATAAAAATTCACAAACATAAATCATCCTGTATATTTAAGAAATATACAATACCATTTATCATGATCGAGTATTTACTGTATTGTGTACTGAAATATATTTATCAATAAATTGTTTAAATAAAATTCAATTGCAAAACAAAATCTAGTGTATATGTGAAAAATGTTAAATATTATAAATAGGAGTTTTGATGTTATTTCAAAATATTTTTAAATATTTTGAACCCGGATAGGCTCTAGCTATCAGTGGATAGCCAAAAATTATGAAACAGCAAGGTGCTAAAGATAACAAGAATTATTGCACCTCTATACTTTCACACGGAAACGTGCCTAACAGTAGGATTCCAGAAAGATTGTAATGGTCGGAATGAATCGCAAATAATTGAGTCATTTGGGATTTCCGTATGGGTAAACAGGTGTGGTGGCGATTTTGTAGTAAATTATATTATTAACTCTCCTTTTGACTACAACCACATGAAAAATTAAAACTACCTGTTCGGTGTGTGCATCAATATTAAACGGTGGGCGGACATAGTCCCCACGGTCATTTCCCCCATAACCGAAATAGTGATTATGACATAATTTATCGCGGCCATACTTCCCATATTAGTTTTGGGCACTATAGCCATTTTTAAAACGGTCATAATCTCAATGGGGAGTATCATCTCACAGGTGATGGAAAGCATGGATAACTTTCACTTTGTTCATTATTTGGAGACTAACACGCTGCTTGATGATCAATAGAAAGGCTTCCGTAGAGGTCACACTACGGGAGACCTGTTATCGTTCCGTTTGGAACATTGAAGTAGTTCCATTCATCACTTTGGAGGAAGTAAGTTTATTGCTCTGGATATTTCCAAGGCTTTTCTCAATTTATTTTGACTTTTCTCAATTTATTTTGAGCCTCCTCAGAGATCGCACTACACGTGTGTTATAAATGGATTTTGATCTAATAAATTTCAACTTAAATCAGGTAAACCGCAAGGTTCTAATGGTAATTTTATATTTTTATCAATGAACTTCTATGTAAAACTTCCAATTTAATATATTCTTTTGCAGAAGACAGCAACATTGCCATTCATTATTTTTCGACCATAGAACAAGCCTTGCTGAAGGTGAGTTCATTAGGCAGATCATGAATGACTTTTTTGTAATATCTGAATAGGGTGGATTTTATTGCGCACAGTACGTAATGTTGCATGTTGCCACACAGACGAGCCATAGAAACAACATTCATCAATATTGAGGAGTTGGATACTCTTGATGTTCTATGCATGACAATTCAGTTCGATGTCCGTTGGAATAAAAGCGTATTTCAGGTGTCAAAAGAAGCATTCAAGTGTCTTGGATTTCTAAATCGGTGCAAGAATTATTTTACTACATCCAATCCCCTGATTATTTATACAATTAACATCCTACCGGAAATGGAATATAATAACTCTAATATATGGGCTTCAGAATCTACTTTGAAACTTCTGAACCATATTTAAAGGAGGACTACGGCATTTGTCAATGACAGTATTGTATCCAACTCATTTGACTCATTGGAGCATCGTATAAATGTGGGTTGTATTTCACATTTCTATCGATACTACAATGAAAGATGCTCTTCAGCGATAAGCGAGCTCATATAAAGGGTTCAGAGATTTATTCGGAATACTCGTTTCTCTAATAGATCACATTTCTTTGTGGTCGATTGTGCAGTGGATCGCAGAACGCTCATAAACCGCACCATTCGTATGTGGAATAAAATTCTTACGGAAGTCTTTCCTGTTACTCACAATGTACAGAAACTTAAATCAAATGTTCACAAGCACTACTTTATCATACCTCCTTCCCATAACCTATATTCCTAATATCAGCACAATGCACCGCATTTGTGTGGGACATCCCCTAAGCGTTGGTTCACCTAAAAAATCTTTGTGGCTGACGAGCTTACAATCTTAATACTACCTTACTGGTTATGCATCTGGAAACTTGCAATATCACAAGTAGATCTTTGACCTCTGGGAAGACAAAACGATTGAACCAACGACCCTTACTAATGCATGTGTTGGCATGCGGAAAATGGCTTATAGGAAGACAAATCGATTGAACCAACGGCATGCGGAAAATGGGTTATAGGGAGAAGAATAGGGAGATTAGTGTTTGTGGATATAAAGTTTTTAGTTTTTTTTTCAAGTTGTGGCTAACTGGGAAGACATCTGTGAGGAGTTTATTCCACACACGGCAAGTTCGACCAAGAAACGAATGCTTCTGAAATGCGTTGTGTGATGCATTGGACAATCAACAACAAATGGATGTGATCTGCTGGAAAGGCGAGTACTACGGAGATGCACTCACGTCTTAGGGATGAGTTCGCTATCTCATCTGACACAACCCACATTCCGACGGTGCTCCATTGAATCAATTGAGCTGGATACCCTCCTTTAAACACGATCCAGAAACATCAAGATAGACTTTGAAGCATCAGCCTTGATATGGGAGTTGTATTTCTTCTTCATTCGGATATAGGCGGTATAAATAATAAGGAGATCAGACGGAGTGAAGTAATTTTTACTCCGTTTCAAGAAAACAAAACACTTGAATGCTTCTTTCGACACTTAAGAAACCATGTTGGTTTCAACAAACATTACATTGAATTTAAATGTCCAGAACATCAATAGTGTCTGATTGCTCAATTTCTGTACCACCCATGGATACAGATGACGCTGATTCTACAACCCGTATGTGGGTCAACATACAACACGAGAGCATTGAAGTCGAATCTGTTCGCAAGACCCCACTATTCTTAGTTCCTGTTGTTAAACCGGCAGTCTTTACTGACTAAGATATATTGGTTTCGTAGTATCACAACGAAGTTTTGAGTCTATTATTAAGCTCAGCTAACCTACTGTAAGCTCATGAAATACATTTTATACGGATTGACAGTTGTTTTAAAAGTTTCTTATATGAAATTTATACTCTAGAACTTTAAAAGATTTCTTGACTATGCAGTCAACCTGTCTAATTGTGTGGTTGTAAAGCACAAGTTTATTAAATCTATAACGGGAATGTTCATCATATTTACAGTTTTCGTTTTAAAGAATGTCTTGAACTCCATAAATTTGATTCATTCATTAAAATATATGTACATAATTACATGCGAGGTCGTTTTGCAACCAGCCCTATGACATATTTAGATAGTTTCTCGACATATTGAGATAGTTTAAGGTAAGAAAAACTGTTATTAAGTTTTTATTCTTTTTGAAATATGTAGTTTCCAACCTGGTATTTATTATTAATTAAAGCATACCATCATACATTTTTCAAAAGTAGCAATTCATTAAATATGTTGACCTGCTTAAGACTTAAAGATTGTGAGTGGCAAATACGTATTTAGTTCATTTTTGTTATAACATTTAATTTTTATTTTTTTATTTTTCTATTTAAAAAATGTATGAAATGAATAGCAAAATAAATACAATAAAACAAAACAAAGAAAAATTAAAAAAAAAAAAATTGAAATAATCAAAACAACCGTGGAGAGTAACCAGAGCAAACCAGACACGTAACAACATGCTTTAAAAGGTGCAATGGTGGCTGGCGACAACAATAGAGCCGTTGTTAGTCTGATTGTTTGTAGTTTTGCTCATGACGATGACGAGATGAATGGTTGGATTGATGTTAATGGCAGTGGAGAGATACTGAAATAGATAGATGTGCTACAAAGCTTATATACGAGGGTCGTGTAACATTCTTGAAAAACAAGTTAACAGTTTTTTGGGTAGACTATACTAAACACACAGAAAATCAAGTTAACTTATTACCAAAAAACTCAGTTGATTTAACTTAACTTTCGTTGATAATTTTTTTTAAATCAATTACATTCACAAATGTGAGAGAGTCCGCTGACTGGTTGAGCTGCAATGTATTGTCTACAACTGCAGCCTAAATCTATTCTGACTGTAAAGCCGCGCGCAATTCCCTGGAGTCAATGTCTCCGAAAAGAAGATCTGTCCTTAACTGACATTAAAAGGAATTGCAAAGCCGATGATCTTGCAAGACTGGGAACTACCTTACAGGTTCCAACAGAACTGGAATGTGTTGGTATGCCTCTAAAAACTTGCAAGCAAAATCTACGGCTTTGTTCCGCGACGTAGACTAATCAAAGATGGGAAAATGAATGGAAGTGTAAGACACATGCGCGGGTACAAGGGGGGGGGAAAAAGGGGAAATTTCCCCCCCCAGACCAAATTTCAAAAAGAAAAAAAAAAGAAGAAAAAAAAAAAGAAAAAAAAGAAAAAAGAAAGGAAAAGAAAGAAAAAGAAGAAAAAAGAATGAAGGAAGTTTTCTAAAAAAAATTTCTGAAGGAAAAAAATCTCGAAATCCAAAAATTTTTAATAGCAAATAATCTGAAAATTTTTAAAAGAAAAATGTGACTTAATCTGAAAATTTTCTGTGAAAAAATATCTTTCAATCTTATTATGAATTTTAGTATAAAAAATTACTTAGAATATGTTTTTTTTTGTCTAAAAAAATGTAACAGGATTTAAGGCTGAGTTAGGCACCCGTAACCGTAGACTAGCGTAGCGTAGAGAGTTTTTCGTTATATGAGAACAAATGAGAGCAGTTATTCTTTTTTGCAGACGTCTACGTGATTTTCTATTTGATTTTGATCGCTACGCTACGCTAGTTTACGGTTACGGGTGCCTAACTCAGCCTTTAGTTTACATAAAAAATGTTTGTCTACTGCATAGGAATAGGAAAAATATCTTAAAATCTAAAAAATATTGGTATTCTCACGTTTGAAAAACTATTTTGGAAAACTTTTTTAGAATGTCTTAGAATCGGTCACAAAATCTGAGACTTTTTCCATAGAAAAAGGGACAAAAAAACTCTAAGATTTTTCACATCCTTAAACATTTTCTTTTTAGAAATTTTGCAGAAGAATTCGCGAATTCTAAAAGTCTCAGAATCTGAGACTTTTTCTACGGAAGAAAGGTATCAAAACTTGAGACTTATTTATAGGAAAAAAGGTCGCAGAATCTGAAACTTTTTCGAAAGGAAAAATGTTTAAAAATCTGAGACTTTTTCTATAGGAAGAATCTCTGAATTTGAGACTTATTTGAGGGGAAAAGGTCTCAAAATCTGAATCTTTTTTAAAAAGAAAAAGGTCTCAAAGTCTGAGACTTTTTATTGTTGAAAAAAAGTCTCAGAAGTTGAAACTTACTCAATTGGAAGAAGAACGCAGAATCTGTGACTTTTTCTATAGGAAAAAGGTGTTAGAATCTAATACTTTTTCTATAGGAATAAGGTCTCAGAATTTCAAAATTTTAGACTTATTCTGTAGGAAAAATGTCTCAGAATCTGACACTTTTTCTATGGGAAGCAGGTCTCAGAATCTATGAATTTTTCGATAGGATAAAGGTCTCAAAATTTGAGACGTTTTCTTTAGAAAAAAGTGTCTTTTTTATATTAGAAGAAGGTTTTAGAATCTAAGACTTTTTCTATAGGGAAAACGTCTCAAAATCTGTGACTTTTTCTTTTGGAAAGAGTCTCAAAATCTCAGACTTTTTCTATATATAGGTCTTTGAATCAGAATGTTAAACTTTTTCTGAAGGAAAAAGTTTTTACAATCTGAGACTTTTAATAAAGGAAAAATTTTTCAGAATCTTTTTCTTTAGGGAAAAAGTGCCGGAATTTAAGATTTTTTTTTATTTAAAAAAAAGCTCTCAGAATCTGAGACATTTTCTAAGGTCTGAAAGTCTGAGACTTTTTCTTTAGGAATTAGGTCTCAAAGTCTGAGGCTTTTTCTTCACAAAAAAAGTCTGAGAATCTGAGATTTTTTCTATATGAAAAAGGTCTCAGGCTTTCTCTATAGAAAAAAGAATCTGAAATTATTTTAGTACGAACAAATCTAATAAACTTAGACCTTTTCTATAGGAAAAATATTTAAAAAATGCTTTAAAATATGACACTTTCTCTGTAGTAAAATTTCTCAGAATCTGAGACCTTTTCTGTGGAAAAAAGTTCTTAGAATAAAAAAAAATTTCTATACGAAAAAACTCTCAGATTCTGAGACATTTTGCGTTAAGAAGTCTTCGGTTCTGAGGCATATGCCCTATAAAAAAATAATTTTTTGATCATCTGTAGGAAGAATTTCTTCTATTGAAAAATTCTCAGATTAAGTTATAGCAAAAAAAAATTATCTAAACAAAATACATATGATTATGAAAAACTAACCCCCTTCGGCCAAAACTAAAAAATTTTATGAAATTAAAGCTTTCCCATATTTTTTTTTTGCAATTGAAACGTATCCCTGTTTTTGCTTGTACGAGAAAGCATTATGATTTTTTTTTCTTTGAAGTAAAAAAAAATTTCCCCCCCCAAAGCCAAAAGCTGTACCCGCCACTGGTAAGACAACACGACAGATTTGGCCGTCTCTTAATAAGAAAGGCACAAGTGAATTGATATCGCTTCCAAGAGAAGAGATTTCGACGGTTTTTGGGGGAGGGAAGCACGCAGAGCTGTTAAATGTGCCGTCGAATGACTTTTGCCGGAGGTGCATGGATGAAAAGGAGTTGGAAATTATCGAACACTTCGTATGCCATTGCCTGGCACTTTCTGGTCAGAAACTTGCTTCACTGGGATCTACACTAAGAAAATTATGTCATTAACTGTTTGTAGGTTATTTTAAAAAATAATCAGTAAAGTTATTTTAAAAGAAAAATCACTTATTTTATAAAGGGTTTAATTTTTTTACTATTTCTGTAGTTTAAAAAATATAATTTACTGTCTTAAAAACGAATTTTCTTCTATAGTTTTACTGTTTTTCAATACAAAATAAGTGAATATTCAGTAGTTTTTTAATGTTTTGGTTAGTCATTAAATTAACATTAAAAATTGACTGTAATGTGTTTTTATTTTAAATGATAAAACAGTGGAATGGTTTTTAAATAAAATTTCATTTGTTTTAAGTGAATATTCACTGGAATTTACCTATATAATTTTTTGAGTGTATGGAGCTGCCCAATCTTTCTGATTTGTCGTATACCAAAATTTAATATCTACGGAGTTTCATAAGAAGCTCCAATTGGTTTAACGGCAGGAACTAGTAAGGAAACCTATTACAGTCCCATTATATCACAACGCACCTCAGAGTATACGTGTGATGACGTAAAACGTCAGCAGCCACTTACAACCTTATATAACCTAACCTACAGTGGATCTACAGGAAGAACTACATAAATTAGCGGTTTTTGGAATTTTTAAATGCGAATATATTAAAAACGGTGTAACATAGAACAACTTTGAAAGCAAGTTTGGCATCAGGAGGTCAAAATCTTTTACGTTCATACATTTGAATTCTTAATAGTGAAGTTTTTTTTATTTTTTGCAATTTAAAAGTTTTTAATTTATGTTGCTAAATTTTTCTTAAACATCCAAAATACATATTCAAAAAAAAAATTATAGTGGTCGCACGTTTAGGTTACAGATGGTTCTAACTAGCCGTGCATCGTCTTAATGTCGACTATGTCTGAAGGCAGTAGAAACAACGCAACACATATTGTGTGTTTTGCAATTTGTAGGATCAGAAGACGGCTCTTAGATTGGGAATTACTTAATGCTGAGGACTTCCTTTGTTTTAATGTTTATTAGAAACGTTAAACAGAGTATGATTTGAATTTATAGATCTTGGCACAAAAGACCAGCAAGGGGTCGCAGTGCCGGTCGTAAGGGCCAGATCTCCTCGCGAATAATATAATATAAAATACATATTAAGAGACCAATTTCCAATACACTCGTATGAACTATCCAATGTCTTACATATAAAATTTGTTAATTTTGCACAGAAAAGTTAGTTATAGAGTTTTTAAAATTTAGTGCGCTCAGTTTTCACCACTAGGGCATACTGGGCACGAGCCAATAAATTCGCTTATTTCGTATAATGGAGCAAACTTTTTTTTTAATTTGTTTCAAAAGAAAATTACTTAATTTCTTACAGAAAAGTCTCCTAATCTAAACGATTTTTTGCAAACATCTGAGACTTTTTCTATAGGAAAAATTTTGTAATACATCATTCAAAAAAGTTATGTTAGTAAAATCAACTGAAAATGTCAGTTAAAATAACTACTTTGTAAGTTGTTTTGGGGTCAATTACTTTTTCAGTTAAATCAACTAACAATGTTAGTTATTTTAACTGACAAAAAAACAACTGACTTATGTAGTAAAAACTACTTACATTTGTAGTCAAAACAACTAAAATGTAGTAAAAATAAAATAATCTATATATATTTTTTTTTTTTCAAAAAATTTTTCAAAAAAAAAATTGAAGACCAAATTTTTTCCAAGTTTTTTTTTTAAAGTTGTGAAAAATAAAAAAAAAACGAAAATTTATTTTTATTTTTTGGAAAAAAACTTTAAAAAATTTTCAGATATAAAAAAATAAAATTAACTACTTTAAATAACTGTTACTACATCACAGTATTTTTTTGTTAGTTGTTCAAAAAAACGACTTAAAATAACTCACAGAAGTAGTTGTTTGATATTTTTCATACAAAAACAACTGATTTTGTAGTTGAAAACAACTAACTACTGAAAAATATACAAATAACTAACATGTAGTAACTTACATAATTTTCTGAGTGATCAAAAGTCTCAAATTCATGGACATTTTTTCATCATAAAAACTTTCAGATTGTGAAATATTTTTCGTACAGAAAAAGTTTTAGATTTTAGATTTTAAAAGTCTAAAGTTCATAGAAGTTTTTCCAAAATAAAAAGTCTCAGATTCTGAGACACTTTTCGTATAGAAAGTCTTAGAAGCTGAGACATTTTTCGTATAGAAACCCACCGATTTTAAGACATTTTTCGTATAGAAAGTCTCAGATTCTGAGACATTTTTCGTATAAAATCTCAGTTTCTGAGACATTTTTCAAATAAAGTCTCCAATTCTGAGACATTATTCGTATTGAAGAAGTCTCAGATTCTAAGACGTTTTTCGTATAAAAAAGTCATAAATACTGAGACATTTTTAATATAAAAATGTTCTAGGATTCTAAGATATTTTTCGTAAAGAAATAGTCGCTGATTCTGAGATATTTTTGCTACAGAAAAGGTCGCAGATTCTAAGATATCTTTCGTATAGAAAAAGTTTCAAATTCCGAGACATTTTTCGCATAGAAAATATTTCTGATTCTGAGACATTTTTCGTATAGAAAAAATTTTAAATTCCGAGACATTTTTTGTATAGAAAAAGTTTCTGATTCTGAAACATTTTTCGAATAGAAAAGGTCTTAGTTTCTGAGACATTTTTCGTATACGAAAAGTCTCAGTTTCTGAGATAAAAAAGTTCTCATTAAAACCAAATTGTTCTACACGAATATCATGGTTTTAATTAGTAAAGAAAAACGACCTCGAGCTAGAATATCCCCTCAAAATATTTGTTTAGTTTCTTTTTCTTAAAACAGATTTTTTTATGAATTTTAGTTGTACCAAATGATTTTTTTTTTTATCTTTTTACTTTCCAGCGAGGCTCCAAATTCTTGTGTGCACAGGGGCCCCAATATCTTAAGACTGTCCTGAGTGCGCTACTAAAGACTTACTAGTAAGGGCAGCTATTTGAATACAAGTAGAAACCTTTTGCCCAGTATTGCTATAAACACAATTCCCGGTGACATGACACAATTCCCACAGACATAATCCCATTTTCGATATGGAGATTTCGGTCATGGTTGTGGGGACTATGTATGACCTAAAATAATTTGGACATCATCCCAATAAAAAATGGACATAATCCCAGATTTATGGTGATAATGGCTACGTTACAGATGGACATAATCTCCATTGCAGGGATTATGTTCACAATACAAGTTGGTCAAAATCCCAAAAAAAATATTTTTTTTTTGTTTTTGCTGAAAGTTTTTTTGTGTAGTCGGCCAGGCTTAGGAAATGCAAATTCCATGCATTAAGACCCCCCCCCCCCCCCTTTGCGCAAAAAACAGGGAATATGACCCAAATTGCTTTGGACTTATTGTTAGTGCCCATATCAAAAATGAATGTGGGTTATGACCGAAAAAATTTCAACAGGAAATTTTTTTTTGAAACGGTCATATCTCAAAAACTAATATGGGGATTATGATCGTGATGTATTCGGGCATAATCACCATTTCTATTATGGGTATAATATCCGAGGGGACTATGTCCTGTCACGGAAATTCACTGATCAGTACTAATAATTTTACCACGACCCTCGTAGCTAGGTACATTTTAGTTAGTCGGTGGGTCGATGGTTTTGTATTTTTTTTCCAGTATTTGTTTAGTTTATAGAGCAAATAATATTAATAATAATAAGTTAACATGATGGAAAAAGAAAAAAAATAAAAAAATATTAAGAAATTATTGCTGATGTTGGCGTTGGTTGTTGTTACTGACTGACTGACTTTGCCTTGGTTGTTATTGTTGTCGTTGTTCATGTTGTTGGCTTTTATGTGTAACAAAAAGAAGAAGAAGAAGAGAAAAAAAAGTTGAAATTCAATTCCACTTAATAAACTGAATGAACCAACGAATATGACATGAACAAACGGACGGACGGACGATGATTAAATACACATTTTGAAATTTTTGTTTATATTTTTGTCAATTGTTTATAAATATAAATAAATACAGTATACACAATAATACAATTCAATTCACTTGTGTACACATGACACTTATTTTTTTTCATTCTGCCTTTCGTGTTAAACGAGGGCACTTTAAAAAAAAAAACTTGCACTTTTTCTAGTTGGGGTTATCGATGTTGCATTTGTTGTTGTTGTTACAGTTGTATTGTTGTAATTGAATTGATTTAATATTTTTTTTTGTTATTGGAATTATTATTTTGTTTATAAATTAAATTTATTAATTTTTAATCGATTTTCTAATTATGCACTTGTGTGAATACGCACACACACACACACACACGCGATTTAATAATCACAGGTGATTGACCTTTTAGTAGTGTTGGTTCACAGTCACTTGACTACTCATAAAACAAAAAAACGCACAAATTTAATGATTAATAACACCAGCACCAATACACATTTCAATTTACAATTTTCAATTCCGAGATTTTTATTACATTCTTCTTCTATAATTTTGTTTTAGTTGCTGCTGCTGCGGTTGTGGTAATTGGTCTATGGATGCGAAAAAAAAGTATCCAAAGAGACCCCCCAATACATTTAAAAATACACCACATACACAAACATCATACCTACTTAGGTATACTTATGATTTTTTCATTCTTTCATTTTTTCTTCTTCTTTTTGTACCTTAAAGATACATGCTAAAAAATTATTAAAGACACCACAATCACACTCACTCTTGTAAAATATCTGATTTTTATTTATATTTCTTTTTTTTTTGTTTTTTTTTAAGTATTCATAAATAAAAGTAAAAGATTCAAATTCACAGAGATTCTTGTTTTTTTTAAAAATATTTTTCGTTCCGATTATACGACCGAATAACTGAGTTAACACCAATAAACTAAAAATGAATATTCTTATGCTTGAAAACTTTATGAAAAGAATCTCACACAAAATCAATTATAAAATAAGAGTAGAAGTGCAAGAGATAAGAGAATTGTGTAATTAAGAGAAAAAGATTGTATTTACAGCGTGGCCAGAAAATTGTAAATTTCAATTCCCTAAACATTTTTCAAATCACCTTATTTTTTCAACAATGGAACAAAAGCGAATTGTTCTTTATCACGAAGGTACAGAGAATGGCGTCGATGTGCATCACTGGTGCTCTTCGTACTACACCTACGGCTGCATTAGAAATCCTCCTTCACCTGATACCATTGGACATATTGGGTAGGCAGTATGCGGCTACGTCGGAAATTCGACTTAATAGCACATTGCAATGGGGGAGAAGCAATTGTGGCCATAGCGCGATCTTGAAGATGCTTGCAATACCACAAAATGTGGATTGTGCTCCCTCTATGAGCCTTTTTGAGCGCCACTTTACCACTGTGATACCATCCATGGAGTCTTGGATAGGAGACATTCCGGGAAGTGGAGCCACAATAAATTTTTAAACAGATGGATGGAAGCTACACGAACAAGTGGGCTTTGGAGTCTATTCGGAAGAGCTTGGATTGAGCCTGGCTCGAAAATTGCCAGATCATTCCAGTGTTTACCAGGCAGAGATGCTGGCAATAAAGAAAGTGGCTGACTGGGTGAGCTGCAATGTGTTGTCTACAACCGCAGTCAACATCTATTCTCAAGCCGCGGTGAAGTCCCTGGATTTAATGTTTCTGAAAACAAGATCTGCCCTTAACTGCCGCACATCTATAAATGAGATGCCCAAGCAGTTTAACATACGACTCATATGGGTCCCAGGCAGTGTTGCCATATATTTTTTTGAAAAAACTTTTTATTTCTGAAAAAAATCTTTTTTTTTGTGAAAAAATCTTTTTTTTACGAAAGTATTGAAAAAATTAAAAATTAATACATTATGTATTTTCAATTCATTTTTTATATTAAGTGTAAAAAAAATAATAAAAAAACAACCAAGCGTTCATTTGGAGCTCGAAAAGACTCATAAAAGAGTTCTTAGACGTTCAGAAAACATAATCCCTTTTCCTTAGCGCTCTTATAATATCATAATAATAATTTTAATCCAACGATCAGTTTTTATTTAGTTTTCGCAATTTAATTACAAATCATTTTTAATAATTAATTAAACCTAACCGAGAACTGGTTACAATGACCGTAGTCTCGTTGTATCGAAATCGACCAAGGGTTTGGTGGGAATCGAACCCACGACCCCCTGTTTCATAGGCTAGCATGCTACCAACTAACCTACAGGGGCCTTATATGACTCATAAAAGATTCTGAAAAATATATGTTCGTATTCTTTCCTGACTCTTTTATGAATGTTCAAAAAAACATATTTTGAATTTTTTACATATCCAGAATTAAGAGTCAAACATGAATCTTTCAGGAATCCAAATGTCGAGCGTTCTATTAATTTTTTGGAGCCTTGAAAGAGTCATAACAAGGGAAACCAAAAATATGCTCTAAAAAACACGTTTTATGCGCTTAAAAAATGCCCTTAAAAACGGAAAATATGCTCTAAAAATAATAAAAATATGCTCTTAAAAAAAATGATGTCCCATTTTTCGAGGTGTTTTTTTAAATTTTTTAGAGAATCGACTAAAAAATTCCGTTATGTGGGGTAGTTAGAGGGTTAATATGGGTTAATGAAGCAAGAACAGGCCAAAGCGTAATCAATCGTCAGAACCCCGTTATTTTGAAAAATAAAAAAAAAACAAACATTTCAATCTACTTACAAAATTAAAAAAAAAAATGTACAAAAAAATTTTAAAATTTTAAAAATAAGTGTTGTTATAAAAAAAATTGGAAAAAAAATTCTCTAAAAATTAAAAAATGCTCTAAAAACTTAAAAAAATGCTCTAAAAGGTGAAAAAATGCTCTAAAAATTGAAAAAATTCTCTAAAAATATGCTCTTAAACCTAAAATATGCTAAAATATGCTCTTAAGCCTTAAATATGCAAAAATATGCTCTAACAAACCGATGCCAGATTTCTTAAAATCTTCTGAAACGGATAAATACCATAACCATTTATCAATACAAAGCGCAGGAAAAAACATGATACTGCATATTTTTGGTTTCCCTGGTCATAACTAATGAAGGCTCGGAAAATTGTGCACAGTAAGCAAATATCAAACACCGGTGCATGCTTGACAATATATGACGGATTGAATCTATATGTGGTAAAATCTTTTATTACCCAGCAAAAAATAAACGAAGTGGTTCAAAAAGAATTAGTAGTTTCACTACATACAAAGTAGTTATAGGTGCCGAACTTCATATCCCGTAGGAAGTACTTTTAAAATCACTTCCAAAAATGCTACAAAATAACAATAAAAACATCTTTTAGCAGTTCTTTGCTTAATGATTTTGAAGTACCTCTTTCATATGTTCTTAGGAATTAAATCAAATTAAATCAAATCACGATAACATATGAACTTCTTTTTCAACTGAAACACTTAGAATGGGGGTGACACACGAGTATGCAATTTTTTCTACGTCCAGCTTCGAATAGATTTAGGTTTTGCAAAAATAGTGACAAAATTTTGACATGGCATTTCATTTCTCTTTATTTAGAGCTTATAAAATCGAAAAGACGAAAATCGATTATTGATAAATTTTTCACATTTCATACAAGCAATTTGACGTTGAACTACCATTCTATATCTTAATATCGAAAAAAGTTGGTCATAAATTAAATAAATACATTTACAAACTATTATTAAAGGTTGTTTAAGCTTTTTAGAAAATTGAGGTCTAGGCTTGTAGTCAGAACAAACTGGAGGCTAATCATGTAAAACGAAACGATAGACGATGCATAAACGACATCAAAATACATATCGTTTTTAAGGGAAATTTGAAAGTTTTTTTTTATTAAATTATTAAAGATTGTTGTCTTATCCAGAATAATTAAAAAATTTGGAAACATTTTGATTAGTTTAGGAGCAACAAGGCTCCAAAAATCGACGATAGTCAACTATCGTTTTACATGATCACAGTCCTGGGGAATCGATTCGCCGTGAGTTTTTATAGTTTTGTGATGTTAATAATTACTCCTTTTTTAATTCGAAATATATAAGTTTGATTACAGAGGGCAACAGTTTTTTTGCGATTTGCTCGCGAACGCGAGCTGATGGAAACAATTGGATAAAAGATTCGGAATCAGCACACTAAAATCCATATAAATCAGTTGTCAAAGGTCAGGCAAATTGAAAAAGTTCAAATTTTGCGAACCTGTGTTATTAATGAAATTAATTTTTCTATCACGTAAGGTTTTTAAGATAATCGCGTTTGAATATTGAAATATTTGGGTCTCCTCTGTAACGTATTCTTAAGTTGCTCAAACACAATAGTACTCGATTTAGTTAAAATAAGACATCTTTATTCCAAATCTGGTATCCAAATTTTTCTATCGCGTACTGTTTTTGAAATATTGGCGTTTGAAAAACTCAAACTCCACTGTTGCGCACTTTTATATTCTTTATAAATCACACTAAAATTTTCAAACGCGAATATCTCAAAAACAGAACATGCTTAAAAAATTTGGATTGCAGTTTTGGAATCAGGAAGTCCATTTTATATGAAATCAAATCCAATTTGGTAGGAGCAACGTAAGAATACGTAACAGTGAACCCCTAAAAGTGCTAAAATATTGTTTATTTTTTTTTTTTACTTTTTAACAGCGAATATCTCAAAAACGGTACTTGCTAGAAAAATTTGGACGGTAGATTTGGAAGCAGGAGACCAAAATCTACAAGGACCAGTTAGAAATTTCACTGGGAGGTTTTTTCTGTCGAACAGTGTTTTTAGTGTAAATATTACAAAAAATACTCTTTCAATCAATCTAACAAAAATAAGTGAAAAAAAGAACTTCTAATTTAGAAGTTCTAAATCACCAAATAAAAATGACATAATCACACCCAAAATGCCAAGAAATATGTACTTCTAAAGAAGTGATGAAAAAAGCGCTTCCAAAAAGTCAATTTATATTAACATCCGGATCACTACTTCAGAAGTTGTGATAAAAATGTTAATATATATGTACATAATAAACACTAGTGATATATGTTATACTTAAGTGTCAATCTTTCGCCACTTAAAAGTGGCGAAAAAAAGAACATACTTTGTGTGTCACGCCCATATTAAATTCATCAATGTTTCAGTTGAAAAAGAAGTACATCTGGTTCATAAGTTGTGGTGAATTTTGTAGTGAATGGTAAGCTCTTTTTTTGCTGGGTAGTGCAACAATTTAAGAGAAAAATTATTCTATGTTGGCAACTTACAGATTTAAGTCAATATCGTGTGAAATTTACATATGGCGACCAAGTCAAAGAATGGTCTGATTTTAAATGGATTTAATAAGGTTACCAAGCTAAAAACAAAATTGTAATCGAATATCTCATATTTTCATAGAATAAAGACGTATTTAATTGTAACCGTTTACATAGACTGAAGGACGGACACGCTAAGTCAAATCAGATAGTGATTCTGAATCTGTCGGTATACTAAAAGATTGGTCTACGACCAATATTTTGGGTATTTACAAAAAAAAATGATGTATTAAGAAAAACTTGAAAAAGCTTTGTTATTCTCCAAAAAACTTATTTTTTTAGAAAAAATCTTGAAATCTTTTTAGCACCTCAAAAAACTTGAAAAAAAAGGGAAATCTTGATATATGGCAACACTGGTCCCAAGGCACAGAGACATTCCAGGGAATTGCAAAGCCGATGAGCTTGCAAGACTAGGAACTACCTTACAGGTTCCAACAGAATTGGAATGTGTTGGTATGCCTCTAGAAACTTGCAAGCAAAACCTAGGGCTTTGTTCTGCGACGGAGACTAATCAAAGATGGGCACATGGATGGACGTATGAGACAACACGACTGATTTGACCTTCTCTTAATCAGAGGCGCACAAGTGAGCTGATATCACTTCCAAGAGGAGAGATTTTGACGGTGGTTTCTATAATTACCGGGCACTGTCTTATATGGAAGCACGCAAAGTGGTTAAATGTGCCGTCGAATGACTTATGCCGGAGTTGCATGGATGAAGAGGAGTTGGAAACTATCGAATACTTTATTTGCCATTGCCCGGCACTTTCTGGTCAGAGACTTGCATCACTGGGATCTTGGGAACTGTACGATCTTTCTGATTTGTCGGATGTCAAAATTCAATGTCTTAGGAGTTTCATAAGAAGCTCAAACTGGTTTAACGACAAGGACTAGTAGGGAAACCTACTACGTGTGTTAACGTAAAACGTTAGCAGCCACTTACAACCTAACCTAACCCTTTCGTGACCGAATTTTTGTGAACGATGAAATATTTTTTTTTTTTTAATTTTTAAAAAACTTTGCATATATACTTGGGGTTTTCACAGTGTCGATTAAAAACCGTTTCCCAGCTTTCGAAGGCATATCTGCCCAATATGTGCAGGCGGGTTCTGGCCAAAGCAGGACAGTGGCAGAAAATGTGTTCGACCGTTTCCTCAGTATTAGGTTCATTGCACCTCCTACAGCTGGCGTCGGAAATAAGTCCCATTTTCTCTTTATGATAACCTATAAGGCAGTGCCCACTGATCACTCCAGTAGATTGTAGATTGTAGCATGACCACCTTGTTCATACTCCCTAAATTAAAACTCAAACCTTGTCTAAAAAGAAAATGCCAGAGTGCAAATAAAAAACACAAAAATTAAAACAGCTGTGATTATTTATCCTGAAATTTCGAACGCGGCAACAAAAACATTTATACAAAAAGGAAAATAAAGATTTTGTGTGTTTATTTTAAAATTGTGAATGTCAAAAGTTATTAAAGTTATTTTGTGCAAATTATTAACACAAAGTGCGCTCACGATATGTATATAAAGAAAAAATTGTGGCATATACTTGACGTTTAGTAAAATGGCAAATTTGCCAAATACCACACTAAAAAAGGCAAACTTGACAAACAAAAACTAACGTTTTTTTTACTACACTGAAAAAAAAATAACTATACTGAAATTAAAGAAACACTGTTATTAATTTAAGTAAACAATTTTTTTTGGAATTTACTACAACTTATCTTAATATAAGGTGGTTTTACTTAAAACAAAGAAAATAAACTTGAAGATAGTACATGCAAATACTTAAACAAACACAAAAGTTTTCCTTAATTTGTTTTTTTAAATTAAGTTAAATATTCTTTACATTTATGGCGAATTGATTGCATGTAAGAAAAAAAGGGTTTATTAAAAAATTTTGTATTACTTAAAAGAAAAAAATTTAAATTGTGAGCAAAAAAAATAAATAAGTACGTAACTTTCTTAAAAATAGTATAGACATTTTCAAGACATTGAATCAAATAAGTACTAATCTTTAATTCCAAAACGCATTTTCTTCAATTTAATTCATTTTTGTTTTAATTTAAGAAAAAAGGAATCTTTATTTTATTGATTTCATTGACTTTATTTGAATCCATATCTTCATCAGTTTAGGAAAGAATTTACTTAACGTAAAGAAAAACTACATTAGGTATTTTGGGGACCCCATCTGGGGGCCCCATCTGGAGACCCCATGAGACCCTAACTTTAAATTCAAATTTCGATTTTCGCGGAATTTTCAAATGCCTATAACTCTGCAAATATTACAGATACGAAAAAAATTCTAAAGACATTTTTGTAGTCCTTAACTTGTAGAATATGACCGCCGAAGACCCAAAAGCCCTCCGAGTAATAGTTTTCGAGTTATTTCATGATCAAATTTCTCAAGACCCCATTTCCATATCTCGAAAACTAAGCAAGATAGAGCGATTCTGACCAAAATTTTGGATCAAAATCATTAGTGACCCTATAATAGTGTATGCACATACTCATGGGCGGACCCCATATATTGGGGGCCCGCAGGGTCCTCACATTAAAACTCCATACGGTCCACAGAATCCTTAATTTTAAGGAAATTTTTACTTATTTAAAAAAAATATTTTTCCTCTTGATAAAAACAATTAAACTTATATTAAGTACAATTTTACTTACTTTTAAGATATATTTAAGTAAATGCATTACTATGTTTTTGGAAAAAATATACTTGGAAGAAGAATTAATATCTTTGGAGCCCTCGCATACCCTCCTTTTTTTAAATTAAGTTCAACATGCTTTAAAAATGGTAAATTTTTTTTTCAGTGTACACTACAATAACAAAGATTCCACTTGGCCGAATCTATGAATTAAATGGCCTTTTGAAGTGATAGTAAATGAAAAAAATTAACAAATTTGATTAGAAATATTTTATTTCGAATAAAAACCTTTTCGTTGTCAAAAAAAAAATTACTAAATTTTTTTTTAGTGTAAAATTTTTTTCGAGTGTATTTTTGTGTTAAAATGTTTTTAAGTGACAAATATATTTTTGTCAAAAAATTTTCTGACTCATTAATGTTTTTAAAGCTTGTTTAACGGTATTTTCAACACGTAGATTTAAGGTGGAATATTTACAATATTGGGGTATATTACGAATGCGTATGAGTAATATTAACTCTTAAGAAACATTTAAAATAGAGATGTGATCGTGGGTGAGTTTTTTTTTTATGACCACGTACGCTCACGAAGGAAACATTTTAATCAGACACGATATTTTATTTTGCTCACGCTCAGTCACGCTCACGTGGGTATCGTGCCCGTGACTAAATTTTTTCTACTCACATGAGCGTGAGGAAAATGAAAAATCTTGCGTGATTGAAATTTTTTCTTCGTGCGCATGCGTGATGGACAAAAAAAAAACTCATTTACGATCCTATCTCTATTTTAAATGTTTCTTAAGAATTAATATTAATCATACGCATGCGTAATATACCAAATTATTTTAAAATATAAGCATAGCGCAATGTTCAACATTTTTTTTCTCGAAAACAAGGCAAAAAACATCTCTAAAAATTTGCCTTAACTATTTTTCAGGGTTGGCTACCGTTACCCTTTCAATACCGTTACCGATTAAAAACCTTTTAATATTGACTACCGTTACCGTTACCAATACCGAAATAAAAAATTGTAAATACCGTTACCGATAAAAAATCATTACCTTTATTCGGATTTTTACCGGTATTATATCGGTTTTGTTTCGGTTGTCTTAATATCACCTATTTTAAATTTTTTGCAGATAAAAAACAAATTAAAATATTTTTAATGTACGTAAAATAAAAAAAAATTAATTTTTGTTCATTGTAAATCGGAATGTTATTTGTGCAAAAACAATGAAAAAATCTGTCCAACAAATGATTGCATTCGCAATTTACTAAAATCGGTCCAACCTAAAAATTTCTGAAGAGAAAAGTGAGTGCCACATAATGTAAGAATTTTTCAGCGGGAATATAAAAGAAGAGACAAACCTGAATCGCTCAAGTGTTGCTGGCGTTGTCATCCACGTAGGTAAGCGTGGAGAAGTGGTTCTTTGGAATTAAATACATAATGAACCCAGTCGTACAGTCTGAAGAAAAACTCTGTCGAAAAATCTGTAAAACAACTTACAGCTTGAATTAAAAAAGATTTTTCTGCTAAAATGATTACTTTAACTTAATTCTCTGTCATTAAGTTTAAAAAAAATGCTGATTTAAAAAAAATATTTTTGTTCAAATTTTAGCAGACTATTTTGTAATTTTACAAAAAAAAAATTTTTGGCATTTTTTAACAATTTTACAGAAATTGACCTGTTTGTAAGAAAATTTTCTTCGCTTTTTTTATAACATTTTTAACAAAAAAAGTATTATTTACTTAAATAAAATACAATTTCGATGTTCAGACTGTTTTTTCATCTTAAATCAGAAGATGTTTCATCTTAAATCAGCAGATTTATCTACGGTCTTGACAGATTTTTCTGCAAACTCTACCTGGTTTATCCAGACAGAAATTTAGCAAACCGCGTCAGCAAAAATCAGCAGATTTCTTAAATGCCTCAAAATGCAGATATTTCTGCTGATAGGACAGACATCTTATAAACACGTAAAAAATCAATAATTTATTTGTTGAATTACAATATTGCGTGAATGTTTTAATTAAATTCTGAGTTAATTAATTGTCTATATAATTATATGTTGAAAATGCACTTAATTTATCAGTTTTTTTCAATTTTACTAAATAAATTTTTGATTTTTTACGTGTTTTTAACAAATTTGTAATTTTTAAACATGTTTGGCAAATTTTATTCATAATACCGATACGTACCGGTATCGTTGTTTCGGTAACGGTTAACCGTTACCTAAATAATCCAAAATACCGTTACCTTTACCGTTACCGATATTAAAAAATATGTAGTACCAATACCGTTACCAATACCGTTATTCGTTTCGGTTGCCAACCCTGCTATTTTTTTAAACATGTAAAAATAATATAAAATTGTGACATGTTTTTTGATAAATAAAGTATAAGTTTAAACTTGAAAAATTCAGAACTTCTTCTGAAAATTATCCAGTTTTTATTTTTTTAATCCATAGCACAGCGTGACAAATCTTACCACTTTTTTAGAAAACAAGAGGTGTGACCAACGTTTCTACACTCAAAATAATAACTCTGTAAAATACTCTGTAAAATGGCTGTAATCTCAATTCAACAGATATTTGAGTGAGTTTTCTGTCAAAATACAGATTTAAAGAAAATACTTTGTATTTTGTTGTGACAAAAAAAAAACAAAGTTTCATCTGTTGTAATACTTTTAACCTTGTAATCTTAATTTTACAGATAATTAACAGAGTTTTCTGCTAAAATACAGATTTAAGCGAAATACTCTGTATTTTTTATAAAAAAAAAAAAAAACTAAGTTTTATCTGTATTTTTACTTATTCTATGTAATCTTAATTTCATAGTTAAAACAGAGTTTTCTGTAAAAACGCTAAAATGTTATCTTTATTTTTTTTTGAGAAAATGTTAAAAAAAGTGCCCAAAAAAATCTTATAAAAATTTGACAAAATAACATGTATTTTACTAAACTCTGTAAATTTACAGAGTTTTTCTGTAAAATTTTGGTTGCATCAAATGCAGTTTGCAAATATATGTAAATTTACAGAGTTTTTCTTTGCTTACTGGTGTTTTATTTAAACAATATTTTACTAGAAGCTCTGTAAATTAACAGTTTTTTTTTTTTGTCAATATCATTTTACAGAGTTTTATTGCAAAATTACCAAGAAATGTTGCTAGCTGGAAAAGTATGGTGTACTCTGTTAAATTAATGTCAAATCAGCCAATCTTTAATGTCATTAAAGATTGGCTGATTTCGAGCCAGTTTTTTAACAAAAAAAATGTAAAGTTAATGATTTTTAAATTTTATGGGATTGAAAACAAATATATGACTTGTAGCCATATTTCTTTTGCAAATACGGTTTAAATTTTTTCATCTTAAGCCCTTAAATTCGCGAATTTTTTTTATATATGGCAGCATCATTTTACGAGATGATTTAAGGGTACATCTTATAGTATATAAAGTGGGAATCTTAAACAATGATCAAAAATTTGTCCAAAAAAGTTTTCATTTGCAAAAGTTATCTTAACAAAAGCTATAATTATAATTATTGTTACATTCAAAATAATAACTCTGTAAAATACTCTGAAAAATGACTATAATCTCAATTCAACAGATATTTGACAGAGTTTTCTGTCAAAATACAGATTAAAAGAAAACACTTTGTAACCAATATTTTACTATAAACTCTGTAAATTACCAGTTTTTTTTTTCAAAATCATTTTACAGAGTTTTTTAGTAAAATTACTAAGAAATGTTTTTAGCTGGAAAAGTATGGTGTACTCTGTTAAATTAGCAGAGTTTTTCTGTAATTAAACAGGGTTATTATTTTGTAAAATCCTCGTAATAAATTTTTTTTTTGAGTGTGCAACAAAAAATTTACAGAGTTTAGTAAAAAAAATTTTCCGCTATAGTAAAGTTTGCATAAAATAAAGTAAATGAAAGATTAAGAAAATTGTTGTTGGTCTCTAGATTAAATGCATTGCTTGAGTTAGAGAAAAAGCTTTTCTGCATACATCACACACAAACCTACTGTGAGTTAAAAACAAACTACGTTTAGTCACTGATGTTTGTACACCGAGTATAGCCTAGTGGTTAGAGCTTCGGTTTACAAAAACATGAGTGATTTAACGACACAGGTTCGAAGCTCATGTCAGGCTAGTCAGTTGATAAAAAAACATATAAAGAATTTTTCTAGCAAATATCAAATAATCAATTTAATGTAATTGCCTACTGATGACGTAGAAGTGGCTACAGAAACCATGGTCTAGGGTAAATCCACATTTAATTTAATCTTTAGAAGACACAATTTTCTTCTTCAATAAGAAAAACACAAACAAAATGCATGTTATTTTGTAAATTTTTGAAATGATGAAATAATGTTTATTTCAGTTCGAGGCCAATTTCCCCATTATGAATTAACATAACAAGTACTTCCCGTGTAAAAAAATAATTGGATCAAAACATATCTCTTTTGATAAAAACATATATGGATCATATCTAAATGGATATAATCAGATCTACTCCATATATATTCATATCTGTTTCAGATATGTTTTGATCCGTAAATTGAGTCTATCTGACAATTTTACATATATGAACATATCTGAAAATGTCTGATCATATATGTCATATATGCCAGATAGACTCAATTTACGGATCAAAACATATCTGAAGCAGATATGAGTATATATGGAGTAGATCTGATTATATCCATTTAGATATGATCCATATATGTTTTTATCAAAAGAGATATGTTTTGATACAGTTATTTTTTTACACGGGTTATGTTAACTCTACTTTCTTTATTAGGATATTCTCCCATTAAATACTCGATAGAGTTTCTTGCTTTCAAAAATTTTTTGGCAATTTTCAGGAATGAATTGACGATCGTTTCGTTTTTTGAAATGATGTTTTGGTACTTTTTTAACATTTTCTCAACAAAAAAAAAAAATGCAGATAAAATTTTGGTGTTTTTAGAGAAAACTCTGTTGTTAACTATGAAATTAAGATTAAATAGAAACAAGTAGAAAAATTAAATTCGACTTGGTCGAATCTATGAATACCCTCCACAATGTTATCTGATAGTAATTTTCTAAAAAAAATGCATTACAAATTTTTATTAGAAATATATTATTTTGAGTAAAATTTTTTTGTGAGTGTAAAATTTTTTTGACTGTCAAAATTTTTTTGAGTGTGAATTTCATTAAAAAAAAAATAATTAAATTAAAAATTAAAAAAAAATTTTTTTTTTTTGAGTGTAAAATTTTTTTGAGTGTAAATATTTATTAGAAATATATTATTTTGAGTAAAATTTTTTTTGTGAGTGTAAAATTTTTTTGACTGTCAACATTTTTTTGAGTGTGAATTTCATTAAAAAAAAATAATTAAATTAAAAATTAAAAAAAAACATTTTTTTTTGAGTGTAAAATTTTTTTGAGTGTAAATATTTTTTTTAGTGTACTATTTGTTTGAGTAACAAAATTACTTTGTAAAATATTTTTGTTGTTTTATACCTATACGTATATGTTAAAAAAATAAATTTCACATATTTCCCTCATTTTTTTTACCATCCTCGTCTTTAAAAACCAAAAGCAAACTAATATTTGATTTTTTTCCAAAAACACTTACTATACACCGTTACATACAGTTACAAAAACAAAAACAATAACAAATATTTACTTGTCTAACAACTAAACTGCACCCAAAACAAACAACAACAAGTTAAAAAAAAACTGGTATTTCACCATGCTTGTTAAAACTTGTTTAACAAGTTTTCAACTGTTTAAGGTGAAAAAATCTGAAATTCAGAGCCTTGCTTATAACTTTTGAACCACTGAACCGATTTTTCTGAAATTCAAAACCAAATAGACTTGGGGAACAACAAAGATATGTAACACGTTTCAGCACCCTCAGAATTGTCTTTCGAAAGTTAGAGTGGTTTTAATCTCGAAAGTTCGCAAAATTCCCTTCCCGAAATTTACTCTTTTGCTCATAACTTTTGAACCACTGGACCGATTTGGCTGGATTGCAATACCAACCTGACCCGGTAAATACCCAACATATATGTCAAACTTCAGGAGCCTCCATAAAGTCTTTCAAAAGTTAGCGTGTTTTCAACGGACAGACAGACAGACGGACGGACGGACGGACGGACGGACGGACGGACGGACATCGCTAGATCGACTTAAAATCGATCATGGATCATGAATATATATACTTTATGGGGTCCTAGACCAATATTTCGATGTGTTACAAACGGAATGACAAACTTATATATACCCTCTATCACTAGAGTGGAGGGTATAATGAGTAAAAATAACGATAAAACTTAGAGTTTTGGTTATAAATCTGTATTTTAGCAGAAAACTCTGTTAATTATTTGTAAAATTAAGATTACAAAGTTAAAAGTAATATAACAGATGAAACTTTGTTTTTTGTCACAACAAAATACAAAGTATTTCCTGTATTTTGACAGAAAACTCTGTCAAATATCTGTTGAATTGAGATAACAGTAATTTTAGAGAGTATTTTAGAGTTGTTATTTTTAGTGCATAAATATTTAAATAAATGTACTTAGGAAAAAAATTCCGGTATTTTCAATATTTGACCACGCCTACATAGCCTACTTTTGGAAAAAAGAAGCTCAAATTTTATTTGTGTTATTAAATAGTGCCCTAAGTACGATTACTCTGAAATTGTTTTAACGCACGAGCTTTTGAACTTTGACAACCCCTAGTAAAAAATGTTTGTACAACATTTTAACCCTTTAAACGCATGCCTTAGTCGTGTTCTAAGAGAATATTTAAAAAAATACCCAAAATAACTCCTAAAAATGGGAGATAGAGGGTTAATATGTTCTAAGAAAAGAACCGCCACCAAATTTCACCGAGGACATCTATTAGTTATTAAGGTCGGAAGCAGATTTATAAAATTTTTTCAACATATTTCACACGACTTTGATGAAAAACAATTTAATAGTATGTGATAACTTACAATTTTGCTATTTTAAGCATTTTGCACTTTTCGCAAGAATTTTTGATCTTCAACCCCCTATTGAAATTTGATGCAGAATTTTTTTTGTAGAACCTTTTAACTCTTTAAGCGAACGTTTTGTTGGTGTTATATGAGGGTATTTGAAAATAGGACCAAAATGACCCCTAAAAATGTCTACTTCCCATTTTTAGGGGTCATTTTGGGTTAATATATTTTAAGAAAAAAACCGCCATCAAAATTCACTGAAGACATATTTTAACAATATTTACCCCAGAACTAGATTTAATACTTTTTTATTTACTTATACAAAACGCCTTTAGAAAAAATTTATAAACTTCAGTAGCGGGACATTTAGTGTGGAATGCCTCATATGGGGTGTTCCAATATGACTTGCTAGCAATTTTGATGAAATTCTGATTAATTTTTATTAAAAAATAAAAATTGTTTTAAATTGATCGTGCCCACGTACCAAATGGATATAGTCCCTAGTACGGGCATTATGACCAACTATACATCGTCACCTAAAATGCAAAACGCCCTAACTAACAAAAAAAATTCAAAATCGGTATTTTGATAGAATCTGGTGTATTTTATTAACCTACACGTCTCAACAAAAAATTAGGGTCACATAATAAAAATTAGCGATTTTATAGCCAAAAAAACAAAAGCATGTGAATTGCGAAATCGCTAATGAACAACTAGAAATAAATTTTTTAATCATTTTGTGATTAATTTTGATACATATTCACAAATCGTACGTCCTCACAAAATTTTAGACCAATTCAATCAAAACCAACAAAGTTAATAATAAATTAAAAATTTTACTCTATACTGTTTTTTGCTTCTCCTGTAAAATTAATAAAATGTTAGTTAGGGCCTTTTGCATTTTAGGTGACGACATACTAGTTGATCATAGTCCCAAAAATTATATAATTTTTTTTGTATTTTTAACATAATCCCCATTCAGATTTTGGCCGTTTTGGATCGGTTAAAAAAATGTTAAAACTCCCTTAAAATTAATTTAAAATCCCCAAAACGAGGAAATATCCTAAGTCTGGGGGAAAATCCCCAATCTGGCAACACTGATGTATATATCTGTAAAAAAGAGAACATAACAAGAGATAAACATTGTTTATATATGTAAAACAGCTGTTTGTGTGTAAGTGTTGGTGGTTTGTTGTGTATCCGAGTATCTGTGTTTGCAACGATGTAATATTAAACACATGCTGTGTTGTTACAGCACTGCTGTAATCGTTTGTATACGAAAACCGCATGTGTTTTTTACGAAATTCACTAATACATTCGAGAAAAATCACACTAGTTTACATTAGTATCTATGCATGTATTTTGGTTATGTTGCATTTTCCAGATACATTTATAATTTTTTTTACATCTGGCAATTCCAAACAATGAAATTGTTATTGTTTTTACATTTATTATTACATATTTTTATTTAGTCAACTGAGGTTAGATACAAAACATAATAGATGCAACATTTAAGGAAAATTAAAATGACCTTGATTAATTTAAACAAAAAAATATATTTTTAACATCTAAAAAATAAAATGTTTTATTTTAATTTTTTGCACGTGCTTAAATCTTTTAAAATGTCAACTTTGAAAATGTATTTTTTTTTATGGCAAATAAATTTTGGACATCTTGCGTTGCCCAATTGGCAATTGCTATAAAAAAGAGACGTTTTGTAGGTATATATTTGTTATTAACACAATTTATTCTCTTGTTCTTTTATTTCTTGCTTTATTCTCTAGCAGAGGGGTATTTCTCTCAATATTTTACAGCTACCAGATTCTCTTAATAATTAACAGTTACCAGATAAAAAAAATTTTTATAATATTGAATACTTTCAGTGTTGCCAGAAAAATATTGTGGAATTCCTCATTTTAAAAATAGAATTCTTTTTTTGCCCCCTTTTTTATTTTTTAATAATTAAATGTTCGATTAAGCCCCTGTGATGTTGTCCCTTTTGAAACATTTCTTGTTAATATTTCTTAAGAAGAATTAACAAGTTGTTTTCATATAAGAAGAAAGAAAGAAAGAAAGAAAGAAAGAAAGAAAAGAAAGAAAGAAAGAAAGAAAGAAAGAAAGAAAGAAAGAAAGAAAGAAAGAAAGAAAGAAAGAAAGAAAGAAAGAAAGAAAGAAAGAAAGAAAGAAAGAAAGAAAGAAAGAAAGAAAGAAAGAAAGAAAGAAAGAAAGAAAGAAAGAAAGAAAGAAAGAAAGAAAGAAAGAAAGAAAGAAAGAAAGAAAGAAAGAAAGAAAGAAAGAAAGAAAGAAAGAAAGAAAGAAAGAAAGAAAGAAATAAAGAAAGAAAGAAAGAAAGGTGTCATAATCTTGTAAAAAGTTATTCGAGGTGACATCACTAGCCGATGTTTGAGGCGGCTTCTCATTAGTCTACACTAATAGACTAACTGTCCGTTTGCAAAAGTAAGAAGACTTTTTGCCCTCTTAGGATTTGGCAGTGCCCAAAGGGTACGCGATATCATGCACCTACACTGAAAAAAAGACATAACTAAATTTAAGGAAAAAATGTCTTTGAAAATTTATCATGAATTTTCCTAAAATTTAGTTAAATTTAACTTAAAAATTAGAAATTTTCTTAACTATGAGGAAAAAAATTTAGTTCATTTACTTATAATTAGTTCATAGTTTTCTTTCAATGGATTTTTTAAATATTAAGAAAAAAATTCTTACTGCCAAAGAAATTTTCCACAAATCTAAGAACCGTATCTTTATTTTTAAGACACATTTCTTAAAAAACAATTTAGTTCAAGTTTAGTTAAAATTTACTAAAAAAAACATCATCGTATTTCTCTTCTTTGAATTGAGGAAGTGTACTTCTTAGAATTTAGTTAATGACTTCTGAGAATTTAGTAAATAACTTCTTAGAATTTAGTTAAAAATTCAAAATGGCGATATCTCGAAAACTAAGCGAGATAGAGCGAAACGGACAAAATTTTCAAAAGAAAGACTACAAAGAAAATTATGGAATAGCCTAGCTCTACATATCTGTCGGGGTCTCAAGACCCTAATTTTAGATCTAAAATTTGAAATTCCCGAGATTTTATATATACACATATCTCGGTAAATACTGCCAACACGAGAAAACGTCCAACGGCATTTTTGTAGCTCTTGACTCGTAGAACACTTCCGCAAAATACCCGAAAGCCCTCCGATTAATAGTTTTTGAGTTATCCGGTTTTTAAGATTCTCAAGACCCTATCAGGCCCCTTATTACCGTATCTCAAAAACTAAGCAAGTTAGAGCGAAACGGACACAAGTTTTGGATCAAAATCTATGGGGACCCTTAAAGGACCCAACGGGGTCTCGAGATAAATAGGGTCCGAACCCATGGGTCCAGGGTCTAGACCCAATCTATTTCTAAAATGTGAAGTATAATTTTTCCCATTTTCTAGTTAAAATTGGCTTAAAATTAAATACCTTTGTTTTCCTTATTTTTGGGAAAATTATGAACTAAAACCAAGAAAAAAAATCTTTGGAGCCAAATCATTCCCTCTTTTTCTCAAAATTGAGTTAATTTTCCCAGATTTTAGTTCACTTTTTTTTTGAGTGTAGTAAGTAATATCCACCTATCGTTCGTTCTCTTCTCTTATATCCTATCAATTTTGTTTACCAATTCCACTATAGGAGCCGATAGATCAGGTTCGACACGTTCCTCCACCTTTTCGGAGCCAGTTCTTGCACATTCATCAGGCAATTTGCCCCCAGCGACCCTTACAATGTCTAGGGACCCAGATTAGCTTGACTGTTTGATGATTGATTCGATGAAGGGATCGTAAACAATTACTATTTATTCATTTACTAGCTTACCATCCCGGTACTTCGTTACCGGTTGTGTTGAATACTGGATAATAGAAGGATCAGGATTACTCTATCGATTTCCAAAAAATTCCCCTACGTAGTCATTGTTTTATTTACTTGTGGACGTTTAAGTCTTCCATAAAAAGATATTTCAATGAATAATTTAAACAATAAAATTTGAATAACTTCGCTGGTATGTTATCATGTTCGTTACGGGGGAAAAATATATTGACAATTTTCGAGCCTTTAGTTGGAGTAAAAAAAATAAGTTTAAGTGAAAAAATATATAGAGGGAAAAAATATGGAGAAAAAAGTTAAACACGAAAAATTTGAGTAAAAAATATCATTCCATATTGTTCCCTGCTCTATTCCATTTTGTTCCCGTTCTACTCCATTTCATTTCCAATTCCATCTCCTTCTTCTAAGGTCATTATTATAGGAACAAAAAAAGTACCAACAGTACACTTTATTACCCCCATTAGAAACGGAATTTCCAAAAAGTACCTCCAGAATGTTTTTTCTTCACTGAAGTGTCCTATACTCTACATTTCAATTATATAGGATCATTGTTTCAGCAAATATTAAAAGTACTTTTTATCCCCGTTAAGAAACGGAATTTCCAAAAAGTACTTTTCCACATCTTTTTTTTCGCCTAAGGATTTTACATTCCAAATTTTAAGTTTCTGTGACCATTATATTTTTTGGAACCTTTTCCAATTTCAAGTTTCTATGATTATTATTTCAGAAAATAAAAAAGTACCAAAAAGTGTACTTTCGGTACTTTTAACAAAACTTACTTTTTATAGAAGGTACACTCAAAATAATTCTACAGTAAAAGGTTTAGTAAGTGATATTGTACCAAAATCTACTAATTCGTTACTAATTTTAGTATCTTCAAAGTACTAACATTAGTAATTTTTACTGGATTTGACTAATATTAGTTAAAAATTTTAGTATTGGTTACCAATTTCTGCACAAGGTCTTTTTGGACTAAAATTAGTTAAATTTTTAGTATTGAATACCCACGTTTTTTTTGGGTGTACTTTTTATTAGGTACTTTTATAAAAGGTACTTTTTATAAAAGGCACTTTTTATAAAAGGTACTTTGTATAAAAGGTACTTTTTATTAAAGGTACTTTTTATAAAAGGTACTTTTTATAAAAGGTACATTTTATAAAAGGTACTTTTTATAAAAGGTACTTTTTATGAAGGGTACTTTTTATAAAGGGTACTTTTTATAAAAGGTACTTTTTATAAATGGTACTTTTTATAAAAGGTACTTTTTGTAAAAGGTACTTTTTTTTAAAGGTACTTTTTTTTAAGGTACTTTTTATAAAAGGTACTTTTTATAAAAGGTACTTTTTATAAAAGGTACTTTTTATAAAAGGTACTTTTTATAAAAGGTACTTTTTATAGAAGGTACTTTTTATAAAAGGTACTTTTTATAAAAGGTACTTTTTATAAAAGGTACCTTTTATAAAAGGTACTTTTATAAAAGGTACTTTTAATAAAAGGTACTTTTTATAAAAGGTACTTTTTATAAAAGGTACTTTTTTTAAAAGGTACTTTTTAAAAAGGTACTTTTTATAAAAGGTACTTTTTATAAAAGGTACTTTTTATAAAAGGTACTTTTTATAAAAGGTACTTTTTATAAAAGGTACTTTTTATAAATGGTACTTTTTATAAAAGGTACTTTTTATAAAAGGTACTTTTTATAAAAGGTACTTTTTATAAAAGGTACTTTTTATAAAAGGTACTTTTTATAAAAGGTACTTTTTATAAAAGGTACTTTTTATAAAAGGTTCTTTTTATAAAAGGTACTTTTTATAAAAGGTACTTTTTATAAAAGGAACTTTTTTAAGAGGTACTTTTTATAAAAGGTACTTTTTATAAAAGGTACTTTTTATAAAAGGTACTTTTTATAAAAGGTACTTTTTATAAAAAATACTTTTTATAAAAGGTGCTTTTTATAAAAGGTACTTTTTATAAAAAGTACTTTTTATAAAAGGTACTTTATATAAAAGGTACTTTTTATAAAAGGTAGTTTTTATAAAAGGTACTTGTTATAAAAGGTACTTGTTATAAAAGGTACTTTTTATAAAAGGTACTTTTTATAAAAGGTACTTTTTATAAAAGGTACTTTTTATAAAAGGTACTTTTTATAAAAGTTACTTTTTATAAAAGGTACCATTATTTCAGTAAATTAAAAAAAGTACCAAAAGTACACTTTTTTCCATTTTACCCCCGTAGAGTCAACATTGACAAAAACCCAGCCTTGGTGAATATTTTTTCCGGGAGGTTAACCTACATTTCAGATTTTAAGTTTCTAGGACCATTATTTAAGAAAATATAAAAGGTACCAAAAGTACAGTTTTTTACCCATTTTGCCCCTTAGAATCAACATTGGCAAAATCCAGCCTTAGTAGACTTATATTCCGGGAGCTGAACCTACATTCAAAATTTCAAGTGTCAAGGACCATTATATAAGGAAATATAAAAGGTACCAAAGGTACATTTTTTTACCATTTTTACCCCCCAGAAAAACATTGGCAAAAATCCAGCCTTACTGGAGCTATATTCCGGGAGGTGAACATACAGTCCAAATTTCAAGTTTCTGTGACCGTTATTTCAGGAGATATAAAAAGTACCAAAAGAATAGTTTTTTACCCATTTTACCCTTTTTACCCCCTTAGAATCAACATTGACAAAATCCGGCCTTACTGGATCTATATTCCAGGAGTTGAACATGCAGTCCAAATTTCAAGTCTCTGTGACCATTATTTCAGAAGATATAAAAAGTACCAAAAGTACAGTTGTTTACCCTTTTTGTCCCCTTAGAATCAACATTGACAAAAGTCCGGCCTTACAGGATCTACATTCCGGGAGGTGAACATACAGTCCAAATTTCAAGTCTCTATGACCATTATTTCAGGAGATATAAAAAGTACCAAAAGTACAGTTTTTTACCCTTTTTACCCCCTTAGAATCAACACTGGCAAAAATCCAGCCTTATTGGATCTATATTCCGGGAGGTGAACCTACAGTCCAAATTTCAAGTCTCTAGCTTCAGCGGTTTGGTCTGGGCGATGATGAGTCAGTCAGTCAGTCAGTCACGTTACTCTTTTATATATATAGATATATGTAGATTGCATTTTTAACATATAATTACAAATCATATACTAAATTAACCTAACCGAGACGAGTGACTATGACCATTGTTTCGTTGTAGCGAAACAGACCAAGGCCTCTGGTGGGAATCGAACCCACGACCTCCAGACTCTTAGGCTAGTATGCTGAAAACTAGCCTACTGGGGCGCCTCCCTACAATTACTAATAATTCTCGATTTTACAGTGTTTGGTTGTAATTCAGGGCTGCAAGACTGAAAATGTTAATGGCGCAAGGACTTTGGTTCCTTGTCATAATCATCTTCGCGCCTTTATCAATTGCAAGTACCTCGGACTGAAAAACACCACACTTGTCCGGAAGTCACACTGATGCCCTGATTTCGAGACATTCAGAGCATACTACCGAACCCATCTGCATCTTCGATCCCTCCGTAAATATTGAGATCGCATTCTCTGTCATAACAGAGTTTCCCGCCCATTCTTCTCTTGTTGGTATTTGAACTTCGAAGTTTCTATCAAAGTTCCCGAATTAACAGTGCTTGATAAGACCTTCAGGGCTGCAAGGCTATCCACGAAAATGTTCATGGTGCAACGACTTAGCTCCCTTGTCGTAATTATCTACGCGGCTTTATCAATTGCAAGTACCTCGACCTGAAAAACACTGCACTTGTCCGGAAGTTTCACTGAGGCCCTGATTTCGAGGCATTCTGAGTATACTCCTGAGTCCGAACCCTTCTGCATCTTCGATCCCTCCGTAAATATTGAGATCGAATTCTCTGTCATAACACAGTTTTCCGCCCAGTCTTCGCTTGTTGGTATTAGGACGGCGTACGGACATAGCGCCCAAGTGCATATCGCCCTATTTAAAAAAGTCATTTCACCCAAAAAAAATGTGTGTTAGTTGTTGCAAAATTTTTTGGACGATATGGCCATTATTTTTGGGTATTTTAACAATTTTCTTTAAATTTATATAAATTATCAAAAATGTCATATTACCCAAATATCGAAATGTTATATTTATAAAATGTCATAGCACCCAAAAAAATAATCATAAAACTCACAAAATTGTCTTTTTTTTAACACAATATATTAAAGTTTTTATGCGTAGCCGGCCTTCGGTCGGACTTAGGGATTACAAAATCCATGCATTAAACCCACCCTCTCCACAAAGTAAAGTTTTCTAGGGTAGCAGTCCTTTACGCTACCTAATTTGTTATGCCTCAAAAAGGCCTGATAACCAAAATAGCTTTGGTTTGCAGAGAGGGTGGGTTTAATGCATGGAGTATGTAATCCCTAAGCCCGGCCGAAGGCCGTCTACGCAGAAAAATTTAATTACAATTAAACAAATCATAGAAGTCGTAATTTCGACATTTCGCCCAAAAAAAATATTTTGGATTTTTTGACAATTTTGTTTTGGGAGAAATAACATTTTTAGACCTATCATTTTGGGCTATATGTCGCAGCGTGGGCGATATGTTATTTACGGTTTTGGACGATAAGACCTTGGGCGCTATGTCCGTACGCCAATTAGGACTTCGAAGTTTCTATCAAAGTTCGTCTGCGATGAGATATAGTCGGTTTTCTGTTTAAGTTCCGTCCCGCCAACCGTACTTCAGGTTAGGTTTTAAGTGGCTGCTGACGTTCTACGTCTGCGCACATAGACTATGAGGTCCGTTGTAATTAGGGCTGCCAATCCCGAAATCCCGGGATTTTTGTCACAAAAAGAATCCCGGTTATTTAAGCTCAAATCCTGGGATTTTTAAAATATTAAAAATGTATGAGAATTTACTTTTAAAAATACAACTTTGTTCAAATATTGTTACATTTACATAAACAAACTTAAGCTTTTTTTTAATTTTCAACGTAGCTGGCCACGAATTTGGCTGAGCTGAAAATTCTACCCAGGCATGCTGAATAAGATTTTAACGCACTAACCATTAAGCCACAGTCACGGAGACCTTTGACCAAAGTGTGCAGGTTTCGGCGAAAATTTTCTAAATAACCGAAACTTTGATCGAAGGGCACCACGGGTAAATTTAATCCGATTGGCATCAAATTTGTACCACATAAGTTTTAGGCGTAGGAGAATACAAATTTTGTACTAAAAAATGCAAGTCTAATGTAGAGTTTGCAAAACGATTAAAATCGTAATCGTAATCGCGATTAATTGCACCAATTAATCGTAATCGTAATCGGCAAAAAAATCATGCGATTACGATTAAAAATTTTCTGTAAAATACACTGTTTTTATAACGAATTTTAATCAGTTCCAAAATTTTTTGAAACCCATTTTGAAGTTTCTATTAAAATTATTTGTCAAAAAAACTAAATTAGTCTGAAAAACGCAATAAAGATATAATAAAATTTAGTATTTTTCTCCTAAATCTAGTGTTTTTCTCCTATTCTATTTAAAAAGTGTTGGAGATGTCAAAACTTAAAGTGTTTGTGAAATTTTATCAACAAAGAATTTTAATTATAAGTTTAAAAAAAATCTTAACAACAAATTCTCAAGGGCGCTCGCCCTTGATATACTAAAAAAAGAGACTGTGGTGCCAAAATCTAATTATTATTTTTAATGGGAAAGTTGGAAAGATTTTAATTTTATTTCTGAAAAGTAATGTGCTCGATTCGGGAGTACTCTTTTACCATTCACATAATCTTTAAAATTCGATATTCTTTCGATGTTAAAGATTTTAATTTTTTTTTCTTGTTAAAATTAAAGTTTTAAATAATATCTTCAATAATTACAAGAAAAAAAATTAAAAATCTTAAAATGCGAAAGGATATCAAATTTCTAAAAAGTAGGTGAATGGTGAAAAAGTACTCCCGAATAGAGCACAATATTTTTCTTTTTTTTAAATACGTTCTAAAATGTAAATTATAAAAGATTTTTTTAAAGCTATTGCAACTCAAATTATTTAAAAAATTCGATTAATCGTAATCGCGATTAACGGCAATTTTTTTAATCGTAATCGCGATTATGAAATATCTCGATTATTTGCAAACTCTAGTCTAATGTATTATATTATTACTTTTCTCCTTTAAATGTTTTTGTTATTTTAAATTCTCTTTAATAGTACGTTCAGATTGGCATCGAAACCCCGTTCAACGAGGTTTCGTGCCAAACCTCATTTGAAAATACGTATTTTCCCTCACAAATTTAAACCTTTTTGTAGTGAGGTTTCAACGAAAGTACGATCGAAACCTTTTAATTTTCATATTTTTACCACTGTGCGACAATGAGAAATAGAGAAAATGGGAAAATGCCAAATATAAAAATATAAAGAAATCAATTTATTTACAAAATTTCTGTGAAATATTTATTTGTTTGGAATAAAAATAAAATTAAACAGTGTTAAAAAATAATTTCAGCATAACTAAATTAGTTAAAAATTAGTTAACAAAAAATATTTTTTATGTGATGGTTTCCGAAACCTTCATAAATGTCAAAATTGTTGCGTGTGAACAGGTGAGTTTTTAAAATGAAAATACGGGGTTTCAACGGGGTTTCAAGGCCAATCTGAACATAGTATAAATTAGTTTTAAAAATATACAGTGCACACACAGAAAAAAATAAAAAAAAATTTTGAGTAAATTTTTAATACTATTGAGTAAAAAATTACTCAATTTTGCACCAGTAAACGATTTAATAGTATTGAGTAAACTTTTAATAAAAAATTATTAAATGCTTAATAAAAAATTTGAGTAAATTATTAATTCACAAAATTAAAACTTTACTCAAAATTTTTCAATATTTTTAAGTAACTTTTTAATTATGTCAAGTAAATATTTACTCAAAATGTATCAATTTATTTTTTGAAAAAGTTTCGAAATTTAAAAAAAAAAAAAATTGCTTTTTCAAACTTTACCAAATATACCTCTGTCTTCAAGACAAAGGAAAATTTTATAAAGATGATTTCAAACTATCATATACATATACAAAAAACTATAAACTAAATGAGAATTCAAAACACCAAGAGAATAAAAAAAAAAATAAAAAAAATATTAAATTTGTATTAAATTATTTACTCAAATTTTATTTTAAATTTTTGAGTAAATATTTTAATTGCGTCAATTAAAAAATTACTCAATTTAAAAAAAAAAAATTAAACAAGTGATTACTCAAATTGCTTTTCTCTATATTATTTTCTGTGCACTGAAAAAATAACTATACTGGAATTAAATAAACACTGTTATTAATTTAAGTACACAATTTTTTTTGAATTTACTTCAACTTATCTTAATATAAGGTGGTTTTACTTAAAACAAAGAAAATAAACTTGAAGAAAGTACATGCAAATACTTAAAAAAGCACAAGAGTTTTCCTTAATTTGTTTTTTTTTTTTTAAATTAAGTTAAATATTCTTTACATTTATGGCGAATTGATTGCATTTAAGAGAAAAAGGGTTTATTAAAAATTTTTGTTTTACTTAAAAGAAAAAAAATTAAATTGTATGCAAAAAAATAAATTAGTACGTAACTTACTTAAAAATAGTATAGACATTTTCAAGACCTTAAAATAAGTAAGTACTATTCTTTAATTCCAAAACGCATTTTCTTTAATTTAAACAATTTTTGTTTTAATTTAAGAAGAAAGTAATCTTAATTTTATTGATTTCATTGACTTTATTTGGATCATGCGCGGGTTCAAGGGAGCGGGAAGGGGAAATTCCCCCCCCCCCCCCCGCCAGACCAAATTAAAAAAAAAAAAAGAAGAAAAAAAAAGCAAAAAGAAAGAAAAAGAAAGAAGGAACTTTTTAAAAAAATCTCGAAGTTAAAAAATTTTTTATAGAAAAAAATCTGAAAATTTTAATAGGGAAAATTTTTAAATTTCTCAAGGAAAAAGTCGAACTTACATATGTAAAACAATTTTAATTTTTTTTTTTTCTAAAGAATAAACTTTTTCTCAAGAAAAAATTCTCAGAATCTGAGATTTTTTTATGTGAAAAAGGTCTCAAAACTTTTTTATAGGAAAAAGGTCGCAGAACAATTTTTCTATGGGAAAAAGTCTCAGAATTTCTGAATTTGAGACTTATTTTAAGGAAAAAGATCTCAGAATCTGAGTCTTTTTTAAAAAGAAAAAAGTCTCAAAGTCTGAGACGTTTTATTGGTGAAAAATAGTCTCAGAAGTTGAAACTTACTGAATTGGTAGAAGGTCGCAGAATCTGAGACTTTTTCAACGGGAAAAAGGTCTTAGAATCTAAGACTTTTTTTGTAGGAATAAGGTCTCAGAATCTCAGAAAAATGTCTCAGAATCTCAGACTTTTTCTATAGGAAACAGGTCTCAGAATCTATGACCTTTCTATAGGAAAGAGGTCTTAGAGTTTGAGACGTTTTCTATAGGAAAAACATTTCCGAATCTGGGACTTTTTCTTATGGAAAGGTTTACAGAATCTCCGACTTTTTCTATAGGAAAAGTGTCTTAGGATCGGAAAAGATTCAGAAAAAGGTCTCAGAATCTGTCACTTCTTCTTTAGAGAAAAAGTGCCAGAATTTTAAACTTTTTCTATATAAGAAAAAGCTCTCAGAATCTGAGACTTTTTCTTTAGGAAAAAGGTCTGAGAATCTGAGCCTTTTTCTTTAGGAATAAGATCTCAGAATTTGAAACTTTTTCTTTAGGAAAAATGTCTTAGAATCTTTGACTTTTTCTATTGGAAAAAGGTCTAAGACTTTTTCTATTGGAAAAAGGTCTAAGACTTTTTCTATAGAAAAAGGTCTCAAAATCTAAAATTTTTTCAGTACGAAACAAATCTAATAATCAGAGACCTCTCTATAGGAAAAATGTCTCAATAATGCTTTAAAATATGACACTTTTTCTATAGTAAAATGTTTCAGAATCTGAGACTTTTTCTGTGGAAAAAAATTCTTCGAATCTGAAAATTTTTCTATACGAAAAAAAAAAATAATATTTTCACAAAATAAAAAAATAATATTTTCACAAAAATGTCTCAACATCTGATATTTTCTATGTAGGGAGAATTTCTTCTATAAAAAAATTCTCTTCTTATGTATACGAAAAATATTAAATTTTCTTTTAAATAGAAAAATTTATCTAAACGAAATATGATCATTAAAAACAAACCTCCTTCGGCAAAAACTAATTAATTTGATAATTTTATAGCTTTCCCTTCACTTTTTTTTGTAAAAAAAGCGTATCCCTTATTTTTGCTAGTCAACAAAGGTGAATTTCTAATTTTGTTTTCGAAGTAAAAAAAAGTTCCCCCCCCCCCCCCCAACCCAAAAGCTGTACCCGCCACTGATTTGAATCCATATCTTCATCAGTTAAAGAAACAATTTACTTAACTTAAGGAAAAAATACTTTAGGTATTTTAGGGACCCCATCTGGGGGCCCCATCTGGAGACCCCATGAGACACTAACTTTAAATCCAAATTTCGATTTTCGCGGAATTTTCAAATGCCTATAACTCTGCAAATACTGATACGAAAAAAATAGAATATGACCGCCGAAGACCCAAAAGCCCTCCCAGTTATAGTTTTCGAGTTATTTCATGATCAAATTTCCCCATTCACATATCTCGAAAACTAAGCAAGATAGAGCGATCTGACCAAAATTTTGGATCAAAATCAATAGCGACGCACATACTCATGGGCGAACCCCATATATTGGGGTCCAGTAGAGTCCTCAAATTGGGACTCCATAGGGTCCACAGAATCCGTAAGTTTAAGGAAATTTTTACTTATTTTAAAAAAATATTTTTCCTCTGGATAAAAACATTTAATTTTATATTAAGTAAAATTTTACTCACTTTTAAGATATATTTAAGTAAATGAATTACTATTTTTTGGGAAAAATATACTTGGAAGAAGTATTAATATCTTTGGAGCTCTCGCATCCCCTTCTTTTCTTAAATTAAGTTAAACATGCTTTAAAATTGGTAAAAAAAATTTCAGTGTAGGGACGTTATAAAGAATATGATACTGCCAAAGGTTGGCTTTACATTTAAACCGCATCAGGTCACTCTGAATAAAAAATATAAATAAGTAATTTTAATATAAATATAATTATAGAAAAATACATACCAGTGAATTACAAAGTTGCTGATCGGTTTTTACCTTATTGTCAAACTTGTCAAACCAACTTTGTTATGGGATAGTCTAGGGTTAATACGGGTCTTATATTGGCTATGGACTTTGTTTAGCCTTTATTAATGAAATACGATGATATCTTTTCGTCGAATTTCTTAAAGTTGTACCTCTTCGATGTGACTCAAAATAATTTTTCATATCTATTTTTAATTGCTGAAATTCTAAAATAATTAAAAAAAAAAATCGAGATTTTGGCAGCACAGCATCTTTTTATAACATACCGTAGCGCACCCAAAGAATGCTCTTTAGGATGCAGTAAACGTAAGGAAAAAAATTTTAATTTTTTGTTAAGATTTTTTTTTTTTTTTTAACTTTTAATTCGAAAAGACACATGATTTTACTGCATCTTAAGAGCTCTTTTTCAGTGCTACCAATGTTGACAAAAAGATAAATTATGGTTTTTCCACTTAATATGACTCATTTTAATAGGTATTTAAATTTTTTGTATATCCTCCCCCCCCCACCATTTTTTTGGGGGGGGGGGGAGGATATACAAAATTTTGACTTTCCTGATCCCCTTGAAAAACATGTGTCCCATGAATGTCTGAAGAGGTGGTATGGATAACCCTCTGTGGAACTAAGAAAATTAGGTTTTTGGTTTATTGCGTGGTTAAATTTCAGAAAAATTGTCAAATTTGTGTCGAGTTCTCTATCAAATTACAACGGAATGCACCACAATCTCAAAAATTTATGTTCTTGTATATTTTTTTATAACCTATCGAATAAAAATAATTATTTTGCTAATTTTTCAGAAACCGTTCTGAAATTTTAAATTTTTTAAAAAAGTCAATTTATCAAAAATATGTCTAAAAAGAAAATTCACAAGGGCATTTTTCGAGAAAATCGCATTTGAATATATTAAATTTCATAAAAAATCTGTACTTATCTTGTATTTTATTGTCTAACATGGCGTATGAGTATCATATATTTGCGAAACCAAAGAATTTTGCAAATATTTATAACTCATACGACAAGTTGACTTTAAAATACAAGAGAATTACAGAATTTTTATAAAATTTAATATTTAAATGCGATTTTATCGAAAAATGCTCTCCAGCATTTTTTTTGTTTGGATAGAAAAAGATCTAAACTTAATAAAAAAAAATTAAAAAAAAAACAAGTAAGAAAATTATAGTCGGTCAAGACCGACCATTTAATACTATACACCAGTATTTCCCCGAAAATGGGTTCCAAGTTCTAACATGGATCGATTGGATCTGTCTTTTGTCAAATCTTTATTAAGTGTAAAAAACACTCACAAACCTAATTTGAGTGAAATAGGCTTCTATTTGTTGCCAATAAACCGCTTTAAATGAATATCTGGTGAAATTTTTATATGGGGCCCAAGTCCAAAAATGGTCCGATTAAAATCAGATTTGATTAGGTCATTAAAGTATGCGTTAGACACACACAAACAAAATTTTAATAAAATATTTTCTATTTTAATGAAATTTGAGAGATTTATGGGAATATCGCGAAGGTGGTTTGTATAGGGGCTACAAGAAAAACTGGTCCGATTCCTTTAAAATTTGGAATGATGATTATTGAATACAAAACACGACTACCTGCCAAATTTCGAAAAGATAACTATTAAGTTTCAAATTTCAGCCAAATCGATTGATACGACGGACATCGCTAGAATAACTTTAAAGCTGAATTCACAATTTCAGAGTACTCTGTGCCAGAGAGTGGATTTTGTTCCTTTCTCTTTTGCGCTTACACATTTTTTGTATGATGTCGTCTCTATTTTTATACCCTACACCACACTGTGGTACAGGGTATAATGAGTTTGTGCTGATGTTTGTAACTGCCCGAAATATTGGTCCTATACCCACCTTTCAGTATACCGATCGAATCACCTTTTGAGTCGATTTAGCGATGTCCGTCCGTCCGTCTGACTGTCCATGTAAACGGTGTAAACACGATGCAGGTCGCAATTCCAATTGAAATTGGAAAAAATCGGTCCATATTTAGACCTAGCCCCCATACAAAGGTCCTCTTTAGTTTTGACTCAAATGACTCTAATAACCGTATTATAATACATATGTATATTTTCGAAATTTGGCAGGTAAATGTGTTTTGTCGTCACATATCATCATTCCGAATTTTATAGAAATCGGACGAGTTCTTCTTGTAGCCCCCATACAAACCACCTTCCTGATTTTCACATACATAAATCTCTCAAATTTCATGAAAATAGAAAGTATTTAATTAAAATTTTGTTTGTGTATGTTAAACGCGTACTTAAATAACCTTATCAAATCTGATTATCCTAGGACCATTTTTGGACTTAGGCCCCTTTTGAAAATTTCGCCCGATATTCAGTTAAAGCGGTTTATTGTCAACAAATAGAAGCCCATTTCACTCAAATTTGATGTGTGAGTGTTTTTTATACTTATTAAAGATTTGACAAAATATATATCTAATCGGTCCATAGAACCCATTTTCCGGAGCCAATTTTCGGAAAACTCTGGTGTAGGGTATTATATGGTCGGTCTTGACCGACTTTAATTTTCTTACTTGTTAGAAATGGTACTCTGTAGTACAGAGTACTCCGACATTGTGTCGGAGCCTCAAAAGTTATTCTGAGTCGATCGGTATACTTGAATGTTTTCGAGTAGTTAGCAACTTTCAACATAGCGCATGAGTAACAAATATTTACAAAAATATTACACATACGCTATGTTCAAACAAGAAAATACAAGAAAATTACAATATTGTTATAAAATTCAATGTTCAAATGAGATTTTTTCGAAAAAATTTAAAAAGGCGCTTCTGGTTTTTTTTTTGTGTGGATCGACAAACATCTTAACTTAAAAAAATATTAAAAAAGAAAATAAAAGTGGCCCGATTTTCAATAGATTGAACTTTTCATAAAATTAAAAATTTACGAACGGGTTCCAAAAATTGTCCAAAAAAGAGTTTTAATCATTAACGCATAAAAATATATACAAAAATGTAAATTTTTGGGATTGTGGTTCATTTCAATTCGATAAATATTTATTCAAGGCAACTCGACACAAATTTTACCATTTTTTCAATATATAGCCACGACTCCTAAGCCCAGGTTTTGAAAAATTGAAACCAAAAACTTAATTTTCTTAATTCCATATAGGGCTACCAATACAAGCTATTCAGAAATTCATGGGGCACATGTTTTGTTTTTTGCTGGACATTTGGTGTGTAATGCCTCATATATATTATTGATCCATGATCGATTCTAAGACTATCTATTAATGTTCGTCCGTACGTCTGTATGTAGATAACACGATGCAGTCCAACATAAAACAACTAGACTCCTGAAGTTTGTCACAAATAATATCATAGTTATAGGCAGACTAAGTTCGTAAATGGGCAACATCGGACCAATGCACAGTGCCACATTTGGCCAACCTAGAACGACAAAAATCCAATTTTATTTATATTGACTGTAAATTCGGTATACATGTTCATTTTGACTTAAAAAACAACATTATGAAAAATATGCGAGGACAGTTAACGGCCACGCCCACTTTTTAAAAAAAAATTAATTTTGGTTGTAATTTCTTTAAACTTGGTATATATACTCTCAAGGACTGTAGAAATAATATAAAAAATGGGGCGTTCAGACAACTGCCACGCCCACTATTTAAAAATATGTAAAAACAAGGTTTACATATCGCCCCACTGTAGTCGGCGTCGCAGACGGTCGCAAAAGTTAGCCGTTGAAAGAAGTACTATGGATATTGGTCAATATGTCTGAAAAAGTCCGGCGACCAATAGGGACCAACAACAAAAGTTCTATTCCATCAAAAAAAATAAATATATAATTTTCATTTCAAAAATTTTTGCTATGTTAAAAATTTAATAAAAAATATAAAAAATTGTTTAAAAAAAAAGAAAATATATGACTTAAAGCCTTTAAATATCCTTTAAAATTACCAAAAAAGAGTGCATAAATACCTTTTTTGGGTAAAAAGTTACAATAGTTTAAAATCGACTTAATTAATGCGAAATAATGAACACTACTTCCAGGATTTTACAAGATGCAACTTTATGCATCCACATCTTAATAACGAACAGAATTATCGTTCTTATATGAGTATTTCCGTGTTATTAGGAATGTTTTATAATACATACAAAGAAATCATAAAAATCGGGGAACTTTTTTTTTATTTTTGTCGTGCTAGATTGGCCAAATGTGGCACTGTGCAGTGGGAAAAAAGTCTCACCTTGAAAAACTAAACCAACCTCCGAAAAACACAATTTTTATACATGTTTTTTTTTTTTTTGTTAAACAAATGAAACCTTTTTGTGCATGAAAAGTCCAAAGTCCTGCATTTGGACCAGGGGATTTAAAAATGTCGGTTTCTTTGGCCTGCCCCCTTTTGTGGGAGTGGTTTGAAAAAACATTAGATTAGATTAGATTAAAGAGGCTCTATGCACTGCGACCAGAATGATCTTTTGTGCAGCCTGAGAGGGGGTGGCCTAAATATTCAGGCTTTTATTAAAGCCGAGAATCCTATTTGGCAAAGAGTTTCGTATGTCAGTTGGAGATAACAAGTGTCCCCCCAGATGTCGAAGCCTTCTACCAGTCAGTCTTGGGCATGTACAAAGAACATGTTCTGCCGTCTCCTCATCTATCTCGCAGAATCTGCACGTGTCCGTGTCAGAAATATACCTTTTCCTAAGGTGGTAGCGTAAGTTGCAATGTCCAGTTAGGTAAGACGTTAGAATCCGGAGATCCTTTTTGTCCAAGGATAGTAGCAGTTTTGCTGCCGAACTGGATGGAGTGATGAATCTCTTCGCCTGCCTCTGGCCAGCACAAAAGTTCCAGTGTTCGATGAACTTAGATTCACTCCATATTTTGAGTTTTTCCCTAACATGTCCCATCGGAAGACCAAAGAATGGTTCCGGACCGATGAATGGTCTACGGGCACCACGGTTTGCCAGACAATCGGCACGTTCGTTCCCCGCATGACCCTCGTGACCCGGAATCCATACCAGGGTCAGGTCGTTATACCGTCCTAGTCTGTTAAGGGATTCAACACAGTTCATGACAAGTCCGGATGACACATCATAAGCTTTGAGAGCTTTCAGTGCAGCCTGACTGTCAGACATTATATATATGCGTGAGCCTTTTGCCCTTCTACGAAGACATTCGGTCACGCATATGTGGATGGCGTACAGTTCCGCCTGAAATATTGATGGAGATTTGCCCATGGGCAAAGCGCGCTGAAAGTTGGGTCCGAAGATACCTGCGCCCGTATCCTTGTTGGTTTGCTTGGACCCGTCCGTATACTATATCATGGAATCAGGATCAGGGTCCCAGGTCATGTTTGACCATTCGCTCCGCTCAAGGATTTTAATTTCAAAGTTCCTAGTGAATACCTGTGTTGGTAATATTCTGTCCTTGACCTTTAGAACAGGGTCATTTATAAAAAGCTCAACGATTTTCATGTGTCCCCGTAAGTCACCTTCCTTCATATTACCAAGTCCTGTCAGCCTGAGGGCGCTCTTGCAAGCATTCTCCATTACCGAGATATGTAATGGTGGAATGTTGAGCAAGGCCCCAATGGCGTAGGTTGGACATGTTTTACCAGCACCGGTGATGCCGATGCAAACGAGTCTGTAGACTTTGTCCAAGATTGTCCTGGCCGTGCTTTGTTCAACCTTAGGCCACCATACCAGAGCAGCATAGGTAAGCATAGGTTTCACAATGGTGTTAAAGGACCAGAAGATCATGTGCGGTTTCAGTCCCCAGGTTTTCCCAAAAAGCCTCTGACAGGCATATGTTGCCCTAGTGGCTTTTGTAATCAAATTATTTAGATGCTGGTTCCATAGCAAGGATTTGTCTAATGTAATTCCAAGATATTTAACCTCATCTGAAAAACCTATAGTTGTGCCATTTAAAGTTGGCATGGTTAGGTTGAGTTTTCTCTTCCTAGTGAAAGGTACTAATATGGTTTTAGCTGGGTTAATAGATAACCCCTTTGATTGACACCAGTTTTGGGTCATGTCAAGAGCCTGTTGCATGCGGTCCGAAATAGTCGGCTCATGCCAGCCGGTGACAGCAATGACAAGATCGTCAGCGTAGCCGAAGGTCTTAAATCCAGAGTCATTAAGTTCTTCCAGCAGCTCATCTATGACCAAGGTCCACAATAAAGGAGATAAGACACCACCCTGTGGGCATCCCCTTGTAGCGTTGATGGTCATAGATGTGCTACCTATATTGAACGTAATAACCCTAGATGTTAACATCTCCAGAGTCCAATTTATTATAAGCCTAGGAATATCCTTTCTTATCATAGCTTTCTCAATAGCAGCATAAGATGTGTTATCGAAAGCTCCCTGTATATCGATAAATGCACACAGAGCAGTTTGTTTTGCTTCTATGGCCTTTTCAATCGATGTGACAACATGATGGACTGCTGTTTCAGTAGATTTACCCGGTTGATATGCAAATTGAAACCTATGTATAGGTTTGCTGTTCAAACAGGTTTCTCTGATGAAGTAGTCCAATAGTTTTTCCATGGTTTTAAGGAAGAATGAGCTGAGACTAATTGGTCTGTATGATTTAGCCAGTTGCTCAGATTTCTTCCCTGTCTTAGGTATAAATACCACTTTTACCTCTCTCCAAGGTTCCGGAACGTAACCAAATAAAAGGCTTGATCTATTGAAAAAAAAAAACAATGATAAAATTGTCTAATTTAAGGTAATATTATAATAAATGACTTTTTTAACTTTTATCGCTATGAGGAAGGTGCACAGAAATATTTAAAAAAAATTAGTCAAATTTGTTGGTTTTGAGAGCTTGCTCCGCAAAAAAATAAAATACCTATATCTCGAGAAAGCGATTCGACAAAATATTTCTGATGAAAGATTTTTTTCTGTTAAGGTGTTATTATACTTGCTAGTTTTTGTATTTTTTATATTTTGGAGAACAATGCAAATATATTTTCATAGGAAAACTGACCAAGTGTAAAGAGTATGACAATATCATGAAAAAAAACTTAAAACGTCAAAAAATATACGTGTGTTATCCATAATTTTGCAGTGACTGTAAAAAAAAAAATTCAACTTAAAATTGACATTTCCAGAATAAAATGTTAACAGTGTTGCCAATTTTATTAGTTTTTGCTCGAATGAAGAGGTTTTATATTTGTTTTGGGTGTTTATTAGCTATTTTGGCGAGTTATTTTGAAAATAAAAGTTGGCAATATTGTTTTGTTTTTATTTTATTGTATTTCTTGTTCTTTCTCGCATTTTTTGTTTCATTCGATCAACCCTAAAAAAATCCAATATAGAAACTAGCAAGTATCATACCACCTTTACTAAATATTACCAAAAAAATATAAAAATTAGTACAAAAAATTTGGGATCTCGCGAATAGTGTATTCGGCATTTTACCGAATATTTACTATTCGGTCTTCGGTTTGAACCGAATGCCGAATAGTTTTTTTACTCATACGTCTGTAGTTTACCTTGGTTTATCTATGCAAAACAATAAAAAAAGGAAATTATTTTTTCAATTACCTTAAAAATTTGAATTTTAATTAAGTGCTTAAGTTTTTTTTTGGAGAAAAAACATAATGAAATGACTAAAGAAACAAATTGAAAGTTAAAAGTAAGTGTTTTTTTTTAACAAATTTAATTTTTTTCCGAATATTCTGCAAACTGTTAACGAATATTTATTTCAGCGAATATTCAAAAAACATGCCGAATACCAAATATTGACGAATATTCGCGACATCTTTTCATACGAAAATGACCTCAAAGGTTAAAACCATGTAAAATTTAGGACTCGCTTTCCGACCATATGCTTTTAATAACGATCAGACATCAAATGACAAAGCTATGAACAAATAACGGCGGAACCAAAACCCGACGCGAAATCTAATTTTGTGGCTAGGAACTTTTTTTCTATCCTGTCTAGTAAACAATAAGTCCATATTTATTAATTATACACATTTATTTATTTTAATTTAAAAAAATTTAAGTATACTCGTACATACATATATAATATATATAAAATCTAAAAACTACATATTTTACTTTACATTCATTTCTTATATAAATTACATGCAATATATTTCAAAATATTTATCTTTACACATATCGTCAGATTACATGGTGATATAAAATCGAACTTTCCGAATCGGAATGGGATAAAACCAAAAGCAACAGTAGAGCAAAACCTACGAAGGGTTTTGAAAACTTAGCTCGAGTTCTTTTTTTATGGCCCACTGAAGCTTTTCAATTTTTTTCAAAGGCGTTTTGAATAAGTAACAAGTAAAAAAAGTTAAATTCGGCCTTGCCGAATGTAGTGATACCCTCCACAATTTCAAAAAGAGTATTGCAAAAAACTTTATTTAAAAGAAAATTACTTTTGAAAAAAAAATATTTTTTTTAAAAAAAATTTCCGGGAAAAAAATTTTGGTAAAAAAAAATCCGCGATTTTTTTCTTTTTTTATTAAAAAATATGTTCGTACTTGTTTAAATACCATTTGGTGTTCAATTATGTTCACATATGCCAACCAGAAGCCGAATAAAAGCATTTTGTATTTTGAGGTTATGTTGAATGTACTGAAATTTTTGAGGTGTGCTTACATTTTCGTTCATAACTTTTGAACCGCTGAACCGATATCGCTCAAATGCAATACCAAACTTCTCGGGAGAACTTCCAATAAATATGTTAAGTTTCAGTCATCTCTGTGCAATATTTTGTCCGCGACAGCATTTTCCACAGACAGACAGACAGACGGACAGACGGACATGGCTAGAATGTCTTAAAATCGATCGGGCATCATGAATATATATACTTTATGGGTCCCAGATCGATATTTCGATGAGTTACAAACGGAGGGTATAAAAAGTATTAAATCTAGTTCTGAGGTTAATAATTATAAGCCATGTCTGCAGTGAATTTTGATGGCGGTTTTTTTCCTATGATATATTACCCCTCTATCTCCCATTTTTAGAGGTCATTTTGGCCCTTTTTTCAAATATCCTCAAAGAATACCTACAAAACGTGCGTTTAAAGGGTTAAAATGTTCTACAAAAATTGTTTGCATAAAATTTCACTAGGGGTTTTTGAAGATCAAAAGTTCGTGCGATATATTCTTTAATTTTCAATGGATTTAAAATTGTAGATTATCACATGCTGTAAAATTGTTTTTCATTAAAGTCGTGTGAAATATGTCGAAAAAATGTTAAAATCTGCTTCTGACCTAAATAACTGTTACAGGTGACTTCAGTGAAATTTGATGCCGTTTTTTTTCTTAGAACATATTAACCCTCTATCTCACATTTTTAGGGGTAATGTTTGTCCTTTTTAAATACTCTCATAGAACACCCCTACAAAGTGTTTTTAAGAGGTTAAAATGTTCTACAAACTTTTTCTTCATCAAATTTCACTAGGGGTTGTAAAAGCCCAAAAGTTCGTGCGAAAAGTGCAGAATGCTTTAAAAAGTAAAAATGTAAAGTATTTTGGTGAAACATAATTTAACTAATTATGATAACTTAAAATTTTACCTTTTTAAACATTTTAACTTTATCGCACGAACTTTTGACCTTTGACAACCCCTAGTAAAATTTGATGCAGAAAATGTCGTGTTCTAAGAGAATATTTGAAAAAAGTGTCATGGGAAATAGAGGGTTAACATGTCTAAGAAAAGAACCATTATCAAATTTCAAAAAAACATCTATAATCGTTATTTAGGTCAGAAGCAGATTTATAACATTTTTTCCACATATTTCACACGACTTTGATGAAAAACATTTTAATAGTATATCATAATTCACAATTTTACTTTTTTAAGCATTTTGCACTTTTCACTCTAACATTTAATCTTTGGCAAACCCTAGTAAAATTTGATGCAGAAAATGTTTGCAAAACATTTTAACCCTTTAAACGAACGTTTTATTGGTGTTCTATGAAGATATTTGAAAAAAGGACCAAAATGACCCCTTAAAATGGGAGATATAGGGTTAATATAGTCTAAGAAAAGAATCACCTTCAAATTCTACTGAAGACATGTTTTAACATTATTAACCACAGAATTAGATTTAATACTTATTTTTTGACTTATTCAAAACGCCTTTGAAGCAAATTTAAAAGTTTCAGTGGGCCATAAAAAGCTAAGCGAGCTAAGTTTTCAAAACCCTTCGGGGGTTTTGGTCTTCTATTGGTATACATTAATTTTTGTTTGTCCTGTTCAAGATACACACGAAGACCATAAATTTGTTGCACAGTGTTATCAATCGATTTGGCTGAAATTAAAAATTTTAATTGCGTTTTCTTTTCTAGGGTGTGTATTAGGGTGGCAGCTATTTTGCAAAACTTCGAATTTGAAGGAGTGCACCCCTAATTTATATTACATTTGGTCTAAAAATGCTATGCTAAAAATTTCAGCCAAATCGGACAACGTTAACACGAGGCTCATCGAGGTCAAAGGTCAAAGGTCAAAAAATAGCCATATTTTGATTAAAAACATTAAATAAATGGTGTTGTTTTTTGAATATATTGTTAAAAAGTGGTATACAAGTTGTTTTTAGTATAAATAAATAAATAAATAAATAAATAAATAAATAAATAAATAAATAAATAAATAAATAAATAAATAAATAAATAAATAAATAAATAAATAAATAAATAAATAAATAAATAAATAAATAAATAAATAAATAAATAAATAAATAAATAAATAAATAAATAAATAAATAAATAAATAAATAAATAAATAAATAAATAAATAAATAAATAAATAAATAAATAAATAAATAAATAAATAAATAAATAAATAAATAAATAAATAAATAAATAAATAAATAAATAAATAATTAAAAATTTTTGGGTTTTGGAAAATTAACCCTTGTAAGTCTTTCGGGGTCAAAATGACCCAATTTTCACAAAATGACCCCTAAAACACGAAAATCAGCCCCAATTTTCTAAATTTATTGAAATAAACCAATGTAAACCCATATTTATATTCTATTCTATCATAAATACTTAGATATGAAATACTGTCTTTCTAGGATGTCATTCACCCGTTTCACGGTAAGGCCAAAAATATACATTTTATTTGGCGTGGTTCTCAAAACTGATATTTTGGTTTTTTCAAAATTTTCTTAAACAAAATTAGGAAAAATGCTGAAAAAACCACAGAATCTTATAAAATATATGTTAACATATAAAAAAAAATTTTTTTGGGGGATATCCCTCGGATAGTTTGGCGACGGCATCGATTTAAACTCAGCGGATTTCGAGGAAAATGCCTTTTTCGGGTCAAAGGTCAAATTTATGGATATTTGGATTTTTTTTTGGAAAAAGGCATCTAAATATGAAATGTTTATTGCGATTTTTTATAAAACTTGGTATAATTATTGTACGAGCTCAGAAAAATAATTATTTAATTTTTTTTTAAATTAACCCATAAATGAACATGGGGTCAAAATGGCCCAGCACATTAAAATTTCTTTATATAGATTTTTATATTTTCTTTCGATTTTTATAAAACTTGTTATGATTAAGTGCGAGGTCAGAAAACTAATTATTTGATTTTTTAATTAACCCATAAATGAACATGGGGTCAAAATGGCCCAGCACGTTAAAAATTCTTAATATATTTTATTTATTTTTTTTTCTATTTCTATAAAACTTGTTATTATTTTTATGCGACGTCGTTATTTGATTTTTTTAAATTAACCCATAAACGAACAAGGGGTCAAAATGACCCAGCACGTAAAAATTCTTAATATATATTTTTTTTATTTCTATAAAACTTGGTATAAACATTGTGCAAGGTCAGAAAACTAATTATTTGATTTTTTTAATTAACCCATAAATGAACATAGGGGGAACGTTAAAAATGCTTAATGATTTTTTTTTTCGATTTCGATAAAACTTGGTATAACCGTTGTTCGAGGTCAGCTATTTTTTTTAATTAACTCATAAATGAACAATGAAAATCAAATAATTATTTTTTCAGACGTCGCATAAAAATAATAACAAGTTTTATAGAAATAGAAATAAAAAATAAACAAAAAATATATTAAGAATTTTTAACGTGCTGGGCCATTTTGACCCCATGTTCATTTATGGGTTAATTAAAAAATCAAATAATTAGTTTTCTGACTTCGCACTTAATCATAACAAGTTTTATAAAAATCGAAAGAAAATATAAAAATCTATATAAAGAAATTTTAATGTGCTGGGCCATTTTGACCCCATGTTCATTTATGGGTTAATTTTAAAAAAAATTAAATAATTATTTTTCTGAGCTCGTACAATAATTATACCAAGTTTTATAAAAAATCGCAATAAACATTTCAAATTTAGATGCCTTTTTCCAAAAAAAATCCAAATATCACTAAATTTGACCTTTGACCCGAATAAAAACCGGGTTAATATTATTCTATTTTCCTAAAACGTTTAGGGTTAATGTCTAACATAGTTTTTAATAATTAATGGCCCTGACTTTGTCAAATTTTAAAATATTTACCAAATCTTTTCCATATTGAATAAATTGTGGGCAAAAAAGGCATTTTCCTCGAAATCCGCTGAGTTTAAATCGATGCCCTCGCCAAACTATCCGAGAGATATCCCCCAAAAATTTTTTTTTTATATGTTAACATATATTTTATAAGATTCTGTGGTTTTTTCAGCATTTTTCCTAATTTTGTTTAAGAAAATTTTGAAAAAACCAAAATATCAGTTTTGAGAACCACGCCAAATAAAAAGTATATTTTTGGCCTTACTGTGAAACGGGTGAATGACATCCTAGAAAGACAGTATTTCATATCTGAGTATTTATGATAGAATATAAATATGGGTTTACATTGGTTTATTTCAATAAATTTAGAAAATTGGGGCTGATTTTCGTGTTTTAGGGGTCATTTTATGAAAATTGGGTCATTTTGACCCCGAAAGACTTACAAGGGTTAATTTTTGAAAACCCAAAAATTTTTAATTTATCTTCTTATACTAAAAACAACTCGTGTACCACTTTTAACAATATATTCAATAAACAACACCATTTATTTAATGTTTTTAATCAATGCGCCTCGTGTTAACGTTGTCCGATTTGGCTGAAATTTTTAGCATAGCATTTTTAGACCAAATTTAATAAAAATTAGGGGTGCACTCCTTCAAATTCGAAGTTTTGCAAAATAGCTGCCACCCTAGTGTGTATATAATTAAAGTTTTCATATTGATAAAACTGTAATTTATCGCGAGGGAAGTGTACCCAAACTCTTCCCGCCGACCCCATCCATCAAAAAAAATCTACAGAAAATTTTTTTTTGTTTTAATTTTTTACATTTGGGTGTGAACAAAAGATTCGGCATCTTTGATCTTTGTCGAATTACAATTGATCTTCTTTGAACTACACACGGTGAGCCTCAGCGATGTTTAGGTTCAACTTTAGTGTCGACGAAAAGCGTAAACGCAGTTCAATTTCTACTTGATTAAATGTCACAAAACTGTTAACAGCGAAATCGGAGCTGCTTGCATTCGCGAGATATCGCAAAATTAGTGTTTTTGTATTTTCTAAAATTTTGACAATAAAGTTTTTTAAATATCTTCAAAAACTGAGTATGCAGATTTAATTGTATTTATTTACAGGTCACAAAACAGTTAACATCGAAATCATATCTGCTCAATTTCGCAAAACATCGCGATGTCCGTCCGTCCGTCCGTCTGTCTGTCTGTTGAAAACACGCTAACTTTTGAAAGACTTAACGGAGGCTCCTGAAGTTTGGCATATATGTTGAGCATTTACCTGGTCAGGTTGGTATTGCAATCCAGCGAAATCGGTCAAGTGGTTAAAAATTTATGAGCAAAAGACTGAATTTCGGCAAGGGGTTTTCGTGAATTTTTGAGATAAAAAGCACTATAACTTTCGAAAAGCAATTCTCAGGACGCTGAAGCTTGGCATATATCTTTGGCGTTCCTCCAGCCTCGTTCGTATTGAACTTCAGCCAAATCGGTCTAGTGGTTCAAAAGTTATTAGCAAAACCGTGAATTTCAGATTAGCTTCACCTAAAATTCACGTGTTGAAAACCCGTTAAACCTGTTTTAAAAACATTGGTAAGTCACAAAAATATTTTACAACGTATTTTTGTCACTCAAAAATATTTTTATACCAAAACAAAAAAAAAAATACACTCAAAAAAAATTTTACACTCAAAAAAAAAATTTTACACTAAAAAAAAAAAATTAGTAAATAATTTTTTTTTTCAAAAATTACTAAAAAAAAAATTTTTAAACAAAATAAAATATTTCTAATCGAAACTGTTATTTTTTTCACGTTAGAAAATTTATTATCACTTAAAATGGGCATTGTGGAGGGTATTCATAACACAAAGTAATGAATAAATAGTAGTTTAGCGAGTTTTTTAGCGATATCTCGAAGAATTGAGCAGCTAGAATTTAAATGTTAACAGCCCTATCACCTTTAATCAATAACAGCCCTATCACCTTTAATCAATAGCAAATCAAAATGCATTTCGTGTTTTTCGACAATGTTAAAGAAACTTCGTTTATTAATCAAAACAAGAAATACCCCAAAAAGTTATTTTCGCTATTTCTCGCGAAAGTGAGCAGCTATAATTTTTTTGTGGGCAGTTGTAATTTCTTCCAACATGCTCAAATCAAACTGCATACCCCTTTTTTATTATTTCTAAAGAACCGGTTTTAAAATATAAACAAATTATAAAAAAAATACATAATTACGCGATATTTCGCGAAATTTAACACCTACAATGTCGATGTCAACAGCTGTGTGACCTTTGATCAAGCACAAGTAAAACTGCATACCATGTTTTTACGAAATTTTAAAGAAACTTATTTAAAGATAAAAAACAAAAACAACAAAAAAATAATTTCGCGATTTCTCGCGAACTAAAGAAGATAAGATTTTGATGTTTACTGTTTTGCAACCTTTAAATAAGTACAATTAAAACTGTATACTCAGTTTTTGAAAATATTTAAAAAACTTCAATGTCAAAATTTTAAAATATACAAAAACACTAATTACGCGTTATCTCGCGAATGCGAGCAGCTACGATTTCGCTGTTAACAGTTTTGTGACCTTAATCTTATAGAAATCGAACTGCTTTTACACTTTTTGTCGACACTAAAGTTCAACCTAAACATAGCTGAGGCTTACCGTGAACAGTTGATATTTTTCGAATTAGAATCTTCGAATTACAACGGAATTTTCGAACTATACAAATGGGATCGTTGGAATACAAGTGGAATCCTCGAAAATAATGTAGCAACCACTGGAATTTATTGTCACACAGTAAAAAGTTTTGCGTTAATTTGAATTCCTAGCTGGTGTGTATATTCCTTTAAAAGTGTACTTTTAAAGAGATAAAAAGAGAGTTAGAGAGTGGCTTTTTAACCTATTTTTTGGTGTTAAAATAAATCCCAAATAGTTTAATTAATGTAAATAATTTAATACCTAAACGGGTGTTAATTTTAATGTAGGCAGGACTAAAAATAGTACCCCTTTCATAAAATTTACCCAAAAATAAATAAAACAAAAGGTTATGTTTTTTTTTATATTTTTGTGTATTGAATAAATAAGAAGACTTAAAATAAAGATCAAATAACTGAATAAAGTTAAAATGAAGAGGAATGTTGATGCATTTTTCACACAAACTCAGTAAAACTACATGGAAAAAGTGAAATTTCTATATTACGAAATTATTCCTGGGGGTCTTCCAAATCAATTTCGGCACGGTTTGTTGATGTCGTTCCATCAAAAAGAAACAAAAGCAGCTGCTGGATCAGTATTGTGTAATTAATTATTTATGGAAGGTTTTCAAAGTTAATGAATGCACTGCCCGATCAAAAATTCCAGTCTCTGCCATCTGCTTTAAGATTCGGCTGGTCTAAAAGTAAGATTAAACAAACATTAATTAAAAATCATTGCGAAACGTTTGTAGTCCATACTGACTTGATAATTATATTCCGGTCGGAGTCAAAACTTTACTTTCTGGATCACAAATTTTTATAACCCGGCTAAAAATGAATTGTATATGAGCATATATGAACACATCTGACCATACTTCATTAATTCGGAAACATATATGATCATATATTAACATATATTAAAATTGGCGCTTATTCAATATATGACCATGTATGGAAGAACATATGATAATATGCGATCATATATTGGTCCATCCTTAACATAAATTATCATATATAATCGTACATGCGTTTGAACACTTTATTTTTAGCCGGGAACATAAAATTTTCCATAAATTTTTATTTTTGCGTACATTGCAAACATTTTGCCACACTTTCATTGAATGATTAAGCTGTTTTTGTTCAACCAATATAACAGCTGTTTTCAATTCCTTGTTAAGTGTTTATTCTAAACTTGATGAAATACAAATGTTAAGGACGTTTGACGTTTATTTTTTATTAGTTTTTAAAGAGAGAAATTTAATTATTTTTTGGCATTAAAATAAAACTAAAAGAAATAACACAAAGAAAAACAAATTTTTAATTACTATATGATTTAACATATAAACCATTTCGGATTTAACTTTCAATTTAATTCCAAGGTGGTTTAAAATGTGTTCCGATAGGTTTTAAATTTAACCCAAAACTTTTTACTGTGCACTGAAAACACTTTTTTGTTCGCCGTTTAAGAAAACTGGCAAATTCGGTTTTCGCAAGACCGAAAAGCAAAATAATAATAAGCTGACGACATGTTTACAAATATTTTCTTCTTAATGTAAATAAATATAGATGAAAGTACATAAGCTAAATATGAATGTAAGTAAACAAAAAAAAGTAAACAAACATATGATAATATTACGCATGTCTATGAGATCCTTATTGTTTATGAATGAAAATCAGCTGTTCACCACATATATGTGTACGTGTGCAACACGTGCTACAAATCTACTTGTTGCATCCTGATGATGAGATGAGAAACATAAATGAGATGTTAACTACCACCACTGCCAACTATCATCAGTTGCTTAGCTTGCCACCACCATAATTCCATTGTCTACAGTACTAATGGGAGCAGCGCTGTTACTGTTATCCTTAACATTTTCATCGTTTGGAACTTGTTTGGGTGGAATGTAAAACCACCAGGCAGCAAAGAAAAATACCACAGAACATAATTTACCAGTTAAAGCCAAAATCCACATGTATCTGTTAAAGAAGTGAGGGTAAAAGTAAATTATTATATGATCATATTCCACAAATTGACACATCGTCACCTGAGAATTGGTTTGTTACATAGGATGGGATTTTTATCATCCTATACTCGTAGAGCAAAATAATTCTAAGGCAACGACATTTATTACACAATTTTCAATTGAAATCTACCAAATATTTTTCATATTACTCACCGACTCATATAAGAATTTTCATAAACCAAACAAGCTCCAGCCTGTTCATCACATGTTTCCTGCCATAATATACAAGTTTCATCAATGAGGGCTCCAAATATCATTGGTGCTGGTATTGTACCCAAAAGACGTACTTTAATCCATTGTATACCCAAAGCAAATGAACGTTGATCATCGTAAACACATCTTTAAAAAAATAACAAAAAACTTTGTAAAATTTTTAATTACCATTTTTCACTTGTATAATTTACCTTAAAGTAGCCGATAATGCTGGCATTGTTGCCAAAAATGTAAATAACATTAACATAAAGCATAATGCCACAAAATATGGTAGATATTGACATGATGATGAACACATTGTATTGGTGGCCTCATAACCATTTCCAAATATTGTTGCATTGTCCAAAGTCATCAGAATACATTCACAATCTTTGTAAGATTTACTTTCATTATTGGAAGATTCAATGGAACAGCCAGCATAACATGGATTATAGTACATGATATTATTAATGCCACAGACTGGGTCATACTCAAGTGTACTGCAAGAGCAATTAACATTACAATCGGCTTCAAGTTCAACTATTGACATTTTGGCGTCTGATCTGATTACACCCCTGTAGGGTGTAGTAACACCAGCAAAATATAAATTCGGACAGGATAACAGGAAACAACTGGTAAATCCGGTGGCTGCTACCGTAACCATTAGACACATTTTAATAATGCCCGAACAATTGAGATTGAATTTTTTTACTAAGTATCCACCCAAAAATGTGCCACCTCCTCCAGCTGGTACCGTGATCACACCCATCAGTAAAGCTGACCAAACAGGTGATATACTAAATTGATTTTCGATTTGTTTCGGTAGAAATGCCGCAAAACCAGCTATTATCATACCCTCAGATGCTCCAGCTAAATTTAAAAACACAAATGTAGGATTTTTTAATAAGGACACCAATGCCTTCGGTAATTCTTTTAGTTTGGTAAAGTTGCTTGACTCTTTAGCAGCTTTATTGGAATTATAGGCTTCAGATATTCTTTCTTGTTGTAATTTTTCTGAGCCAGGTAGTGTTTTAGGAAAGCCAAATATTGGTATTGCTAAGAGAAAACAAGCTATGGCGGCTACAACAAATCCAATCCACCAAGCTCCTATCCATACATTGCTAGCACTATTTAAACTTAATCTGGAAGAGAAGAAATATATTTAGGGATTTTAATTAAAATATATTTATAGAGTAACAAGCTGATTTCCATCCGGCGTTGCACGGGTTAACAAAATATTAAAGAAAAGTTTTTAATGCCCTTTAGTTCCCTCCTCGGTAAGCACTATGTGTGGTGAAATCCTTAATAAACACATAACTTTCGCTACCGTTCAAAGGGGTGTTGCATTTTACTCATTTCGTAAAATGTTGGTCTCATGTGACCTATAGTTCTCCCATTGGTTAGCACCAGTGATTTTTTTTGTGGTTGCGGAACCGGCAGACATAAAACAAATCTTATTATGAGAATATATTGGATATGCCCCTTTGTCCAAACGAGGTCTAATATTGTCTATAGCTCTATCTGGGCTGAAAATTATATCGATATGGGCTCAGCGTGACTGCAGAACTTGCAATTTAAAGCAAAAGGTCGTGACATTTAACGCATTTTCCCTATCGCAGTCTATTATCGCCTATAGATATCGATCAGTTAGTTTTAATGGTAGTGAAGATTTTTAAAGAATTGGTTTAGACATTTTTGCGTAATTGCAAATTAGGCAGACATAATGTTCTGTATAGTACAAATTGGAGTGTCATTTTACGCCCTTTGTCCAATCGCGGGTTAATATGTCATACAGTTCCACACTCGGTAAGTATTAAAAATTTCATTCAAATCGGCTCAGCAGTTTTTGCGTGATTGCGGAATAGGCAAAAATTGGTTTTAATTACATTACATAGGAGCGTGGCATTTTACGCCCCTTTGGTCGATCGCGCACACCCCTCTTCCAGCAAGTTTAGGGTGTGTTAAAATGGTAACGAATTCGGGTAATGGCCTTTCATTTCTCTTTGTTTAGAAATTTTAAAATCCTAGGTGATCCTGTTTTCAAGTTATTGCAGTGAAATATTTAACAGATTCTTATAGATTTTTCTAAACTGATTCCAAATCTGCTATTTTCTAGCATGTACCGTTTTTGAGATATTCACAGTTAAAAAGTCAAAAAACCAATCATTTAGCACTTTTGGGGGGGGTCCACGCTGTAACAGTGGACTCCACTGTTACAGATTCTTACGTTTCTTTCACAACTAAATTCCAAATTTTGCTAGCATGTTCTGTTTTCGAGATCAGAAAAGTGTTCGGTTTGACATGGGATGACTCATATGTAACAGTGGATCACCAAGAATGCGAAATATCGAATACCTCAAAAACGGTACATGCTAGAAAAAATTGGATGGCAGTTTTGCAATCAGTAGAGTAAAATCTATAGAGTCCGATAGACATTTCAGCCGAAAGTTTTTGTTGTCGAACAGTGTAATTATTTAGCAATAGCTCGAAAACAAGACCAGTTAGGATTTTCGCATTAAATATGTTTAAAGTTCTAAATAAAGAGGAATGGTATTTCATTACCCGATTTCGATAAAAATTTCATCAATTTGATAAAAATTTTAATAAAATAATGAAACATTTCATTTGATTTATGAAAATTTGTCATTAATTGCAGAAAATATTCATGGTATTTATGACAAGTTACATTGGACTATTAAGTTAATACAGTTGAACCTCGATTATCCGGGTTGCACGGGACCGGACTTAGCACTGATAATCGAAAAACACGGTTGAAATAGGTTATATATTTTTCTACATTTGTATATATGTATATGTTCGTGAGTATATTGCACGGATAATAGAGGTAAAGCACGGTTAATAGAGATAAAAACAATAACAAAAATGCAATATGCACGTACATGTATGAATTTCACGGATAGTAGAGGCAAAGCACGGTTAACAGAGGTAAAAAACAAACACATAGCATGCCGGTTAATAGAGTGCCGTAAGAACAATATATATAAGAGGATATTCAATGTTCTAACGCCAAAATAACTTTGGCGTCTTGGCGTTTCTTACATAGGCCAAAATGAAAGGGTGACAGGTGTTTTTTGCGATTTGGCGTCTCGGCATCACTTACTTAGGCACAAAATAAACTGATGTCTCTGTTTGGCGTCATGGCATTTTTGGAGATTAGGGGAGATTTAGGGGAGATTTATTGTTCTTGATCACCACTATCACCCAAGAACAATAAATCTCCCCTAATCTCCAAAAATGCCATGACGCCAAACAGAGACATCAGTTTTTTTTGTGCCTAAGTAAGTGATGCCGAGACGCCAAAACGCAAAAAGCACCTGACACCCTTTCATTTTGGCCTATGTAAGAAACGCAAAGACGCCAAACTTATTTTGGCGTTAGAACATTGAATATCCTCTTATATATATTGTTCTTGGAGTGCCGTATAATCGAGGTTCAACTGGTACGTATTAACTTAATTTTTTTTAAAGAACCTCACCCAATAAACAGTCTTCGTAAAATATTATTTAGAAACGCTGCCGTTTAAAAATGTTCAAACAATTATCTCTTGTATTTGTAAATATTACTCTTGATTTTTCAAGTTCTTTTAGTAATTTCAAATAAGTGGTATTCATCTAAACGTATAAACACCTCGTGTACGTATAAACCCCCGTGTATGCCTGATATTTTTATACAATTTATGTCAAACGCCATTCATAAAAAATAAGTTTGGTAAGTTTATACGGCATACGAGATGTATACGAGTTTAAATGAATACGGCCATAGTTTTTCAGTAACTTAACACACATAGAACAAAATTATAAGACAATTGTACCAGAATGAAAAAGTTAGTACATTAGTAAATTTTCAATATTTATTGGGAATAAGTCCCTCTACCGCAATGGGGATTATGGCCGATTAATTTCGACCATAAAAAGGATTTGTGCAAAAATATTAAGCTAGCCGACGAATTAAAAGAGGGCTCAATCATCAACCCACCGAAAAAAGGTAACCTCACGGAGTGAAAAAATGAAGAGGAATCACACTTCTAAGCGTGGTAAACAAGGTAATCGCTGACGTTATTAATAAATGACTTTCTGACTCCCTTGACAAAGAGCTTCGCTGTGAACGTTTAGCCGATTTTGATTATGCCGATGACATATGCTTTTCTAACATATCGCTCTGATATGTTAGAAAACCTCAAGATGGTGGAGACAGTAGCTACAAAGGCAGGCCTCAAAATAAATATCCCTAAGACGAAGGTTATGAGAATAAACGCCACATACAACAGTCTATTCTTCATTCAAAACATCCAAATAAAGGATGTAAGCCACTTTTGCTACCTGGGTATCATCATAACGACGATTGAAGGATTTTCTGACGATGGATTGAATAGCACTATGAGAGCCCGACAAGCATTCGGTCAACTCAGCACATTGGGGAAATCACCAATCATCTCCATCCACACAAAAATCAAAATTTTTAATTCATTTGTGAAATCTCTTCTTCTCTATGGGTTCGAAACGTGGAACATGGCTACCAAAGATGTGAACGATCTACAAGTCTTTATCAAAAAATGCCTAAGATAAATATTAAAAACTTTCTGGACCAACAGGATATATAATACACAACTTTGGAAACGCACTCATCAGAACCAAATACCAATCGAAGTGCTTAGGAGAAAATGGCACAGGCTTAGACATGCTTCACGAAAATCACCAGGTGATGTCACCCGTAATGCTATAGACTGGAACTTCGGGAGCAAGCAAAACATGAAATGAAATAAAGAATCTTGTACCAAGAAGAAACGATTATAGAAACTTTGTTGAGGCCCTATGCTCCTTAAGGAACTAAAGGAACCAATACGTAATCTCCATAAAGGCAATGAGGATTATGTACATGGGGATTATGTCATGTCACCTGCCGAAATCAAAACTCTGATTTCTGTTCCAAACGTTTCATATATTTAAACTGTGCAGGGCACAGAGACATTTCGGGGAGTTGCAAAGCCGATGAGCTTGCAAGACTTGGAACTATCTTACAGGTTTGTTCCGCGACGAAGACTAATCAGAGATATGCAAATGGATAGATATGTGTGACAACACGACAGATTTGGCCTTCTTTAAAGCAGTAGCTCTCAAGTGAACTGATGTCGCTTCCAAGAGCAGAGATTTCGACTGTGGTGGCTATAATTACCGGACACTGTCTTATAGGATAAAATGAATTTTGTAAAATGACTTTTGCCGGAGTTCCATGAATGAGGAGGAGTTGGAAACTTTCGAACACTTCATCTATTTTGTGGAACATTCTGGTCAGAGAATTGCTGGAATTTAGGGAGCTCCACGATCTTTCTGATTTGTCGAATATCTAAATGCAATATCTGTGGAGTTTTATAAGAAGCTCAAATTTGTTAAACGGATGGGACTTGTAGGTGGGACCTAATACAGTCCCGTGGTATCACAACGGACCTCAGAGTCTTTTTGTGCTGCCGTCAAATGTCAGCAGCCACTTGCAACCTTACCTAACCTACTGTAACTCGACCGATTTTTTTTATTAGAAATATTTTTCATAAGCTTTTAATATAGGAATTTTTATTTCAGTGATTCTTTTTTAGGATCTTTTTAAACATAAAATAAAAGAATTCGAATGTCATCAACTTAAGAACTTTTATAAAAAGTTATAATTTTTAGTTCTGTTGAGTTCTAAAAAATACTTTTTTGACTAACAAGGAAGGTCTTTCACAGGGCACCCACCGATTGTCCTGAAACTTACATATAGGAACAGCGCTGCCAACTTTGACGATTTATCGTCATTTTGACGATTTTTGAAGTCAATTTTACTAAAATGACGATTGACGATTTTTCATTTTCGCCAGGAACAAAAATGACGATTTTATTAAATGAGGAAAAAATGGTAAACTTTTGTCAAAAAATTCAAATTTTGTAAGCAAATTCTTTGAAGTTCACTTAATTTTTTGAAAAGAAAAGAGAAAAACCTATATTTCTTTTAAAACGATAGTTACTTTAAAGAAAAAAGCTTAACCATTTCGGGAAAAGACAGGAAAAGTTAAAAATTCACCAGAAAAAACATTAAAAAAAAAGTTTTTTAGTTGAAAAATAGACTTGTTATTAGAAGTGGTCAATATAAATTAATTGGTGCGTTAAATTTACAACGCTCCAATATCGGGATGAATAACCTTTTCTTAAGTTTCAAATTTCAGGTCAATTAATTGATAATTGGGACTTGAAAATGTCGAGGACCAATATTTTGGATAGTTACCAACATCAACGGAAACTCATTACACTCTGGACCATGGAGTGGTCTGGGGTATTAACATTTTTAGTATTTATTAGCGTATTTTTGTCATGACGATTTTTTGACGACAAATTTTTTTCAACTTGACGATTTTGACGATTTTTTTTTTTTAAATTGACGATTTCTCCAAAAAAAAAGTTGGCAGCACTGTATAGGAAAGACGAGAGCAAAATAAGAGTTACCTGTTTTTTTATAGCTGCCCAAACTCACATTAAGCGAATCAAAAGGGAGGGGGAAAAACGTTTTTTTTTTTCGTTTTTTGAGGATTTTTCCTATTTCTTCAAAAGAAACTATATGAACATTTTATACAGGACGAAAGATTTTTTGAAGGCCTATCCAATGGTGTGCCGGCCGTGTCCGAATTCGGCTTCGTTATTGTCAAAAATGAATAATCGTTGGGGTAGTTTATATGGAGATGTATATACGTACGACAGCCAAAATCATATATAATAATCTTTATCAAAATTAAGCTGACCCGTATTGTTTTGTTTGGCGAAATTCCTGCTAGTTCGGCTTTTATACGGATTTTCCCGAAAGCCCTAATTTTTTCATAAGGTGGCAACCCATTTTTAAATTTGAGATTGGGCAGCTAAAAAAAAACAGGTAACTCTTATTTTTTCCCCTCATTCTAATATATAAGTTTCAGGACAATCGGTGGGTGCCTTGTGAAAGACCTTCCTTGTTAGCTCCAAAACCATTTCAAAATCCAGCTCTTCATCGCTGACTTGTATATATTGTACATACTCGTATCAATAAACACCCAAAGTATGTGGTGCATACATGTGACATATTGTTGGTTTAAAGGTATTATGACATATGACTTTCAACTAAATAATGCGAATAAAACACTACTAGAACGTGAGACGCATCCTTAAGATTAAAAGACGAAAAAAATGGAGAATGAAAAGAAACAATACCAATGAACGTGATAATAAATAAGTATGTACGTACAACACACAACAACTACTACAAACAAACATACATGTAAACCGCGTTAAGTCAGTTGTAAATCACTTTCGCACAAATTGTTTGTTCGTTTCAACTACACAAAAACAAAACAACACGATACAACAAAAGTCAAGTGTCTGGGGACTAATAAAACAAAATTCCAACACTGACATCTAAATACGTTACTACAGATTACGTGTTGACAGAGTTTGAAAATAAACAAAACAAACAAAATAAAACCAAATAATCAAAACAATAGGGAAACCCTTAAACCACACAAGTGTATGATGTTCATCCCTTAGTTACCATTTGTATCCAAGGCAATAATCATATGAATGAATGACTATTTAATATTGTGGCTTTTGATTTGTATGTGTTGGTAGTAAATACATAGTGTAGTTACTAGGTTTACTTTAAAATAAATATCTATGAAGTACTAGGTACGAAGAGTGTGAAGTTTAAAAAATTTTATTTGACTTATGTTGATATATGAATGTTCCTTGAAGAGCCATTTTAGTAAACGACAATTATAAATGCTGTAAAAAAATAAGACTTGACAAGGGAAAGTTCCATTAACTCGAAAGACTACCAGAGATAAGATACTCACTCTAAAAGAAGCGGAATTCGAGAGCACAATCTTGTAAGTCTACTAAAGACAAGATATTCTCTCTGAAAAACGCGAACTTCGAGAGTTTGGCGAAAATAGTGGTCCTTTTTGAATCATTTGAGAAAATTTTGTTTTCTAGACGGCAATGTCGACGCTGCGGCGAAAATGGTAGAAAATATTATAGTGCTTGGAATGAAGTCATTCATTCCATCGAAGCACATTTCGGCTAAACCAAGGGATAAATGTTGGTTTAACCTGACTTGCAGAAATGCAGTCAGATCCAGGGAGGAAGCATTTCAAAATTGGCGTGACAACAAAAACATTAATATTTATCTGCTACGCAAAAGAGCGAGATCTGAGTGTACAAAAGTAAGAGCTTTTGGTCGTTCGGGAAGTAGGAGCTTTTGGTCGGGAAGTAAGAACTTTTGGTTGTTCATTAAAAAGGTTAGGGATAATGCTAGTCCTTCTATTCCGACTCTTTTAAAAGACGACCAAGTGTTCACTGAACCGGTTGATAAATCCAACCTGTTAGCTGGCCTCTTTGCAAGAAATTCATTTTTGCCTGAAAGCAATCAACCACTGCCCGAACTGGAGAGGGTATCCAATACTGAGCCCAAGATATTTCTTCGAGCTCGTGCAGTTAAAAGGGTTCTTGCGGATCTTAACGTAAATACGTCACCGGTGGTATACCAGTACTAGTGCTGAAACCGTGCTGTTCCACTGGCTAACCTTTTCATATCGTCATACCTTGAGGGGATATTTCCCGCTTGTTGGAAGGTTGCAAATGTACCGCCAATCCCTAAAAAGGGTGCGACCAACAACTCTGATAATTACCGCCCAATCGTAATATGCTCAGCGCTCTCGAGCATGGTAAATTGCCATCTTATGAAGTATTTGGATGCTAAATTTCTTTGAAGCGATCGACTGTATGGTTTTCGCAAGACTCGTTCTACGGGAGACCTGTTGGCGTTCCTTTCGGAACGTTGTAGTCGCTCTATCCATTATTTTGGAAAAATTAAGCTGGTTGCGCTACATATTTCCAAAGCGTTTGATTGTGTATGACACTGTGCACTCATATCTAAGCTTAATGCATTTGGTATCGGTAATGACTTCTCTCGATTTATTTCAAGCTTCCCATTTTCTTATTTTTTTAACGACCTTCGTTGTCAAACTTCAAATCCTATCTCTTCTTTTGCAGATGACAGCAACATTTGTCATACGTTTTCCTTTGACCGAACTCGCGAAACTTGAAGCTGATGACGTAGGTACCACGGTGCTAGTTTTACCACCGCTCCAACACTACAAACTAAGACAAAATTCCATCAATGTTGCAAAAGCGAACAGGAAGTGAAGAGGACTAACGACATACAAAATTAACAGAACTTTATGGTCAACTTATGACCAAGGGAAAACTAAATACCTTTTGTCACGAGAAGGGAATGTTGTGTTCTGCCTGGAATAATAACTGGTCATTGTCTTATCAACAATATAAGACTTATTTCAGACGCCAGTTGTAAAAGATGCGCTTCATCTGGAGTGGATGAAACTACAGAACACATACTTTGTCACTGTCCAGTGGTGGCAAGGAGTCGCCGATCGATTACTGGTCAGATAAGCTTCAGTACTTTGGAGGGTATAACGCGAATGGATCTTAGAATATTAAAAAGATTCGCAATGACTTTAAAAGTGTTTAACTTACGCCACTAGCGGAAAAAATTTGGTGATATCGCTATGGACCAAAAGGTCTATGCGAGGTGTAAATCATACACCACCACCCTAACCTTTCCTTTGACCGTAGGCCAAGCCTCTTAGAGGTTGAGAGAAGAAGGTAGATCAAAAAAGCCTATTTCCCTCAATATTCGCTTAAGTGTGTTTTCTACACTAATTAAAGATCTCAAAAATATGGATCCAATTAGTCCATGTTTGGACTTGAGACCCATTTTCGAAAAAAACTGGTGTACAGCAGGACCTGTTGACAATCTTCGAATGGAGTCTTGCGAATAGGGTCAGGTTCAATGCACGTAAGACCCAATGTTGACCCACAGAGCTGTGGAGCCAACAGCGTCATCTGTACACATGGGAGGTATAGATATCGAGGAAACGGATACTCCTGATGTTCTGGGCATGAAAATTCAGTGTGATGTCTGTTGGAATAAGCATGTTTTTCAAGTGTCGAAGAAGCATTCAAGTGCCTCTGGTTTTTAAACCGGTGCAAGAAGTACTTCGGATAGGGTACAAGAAGTACCCTATCCGATCTCCTTGATTTATACTACCTATATCCAACCAATGATGGAATACAACTCCCATTTTGAAACTCTTTGACCGTGTAGAAAGGAGGGGGTTAATGACAATAGCTGTATTGACTCATTTGAGCATCGTCGGAATGTGGGTTGTGTGACTCTGTTCTATCGATATTACCATGGAAAGTGTTCTGCTGAGATAAGTGAACTTGTCCCCAGGACCCGAGTTTTTGTTCGCAACACTCGGTTGTCTAGTAGATCACATCCGTTTTTAATCGATTGTCCAGTTGATCGAACATCGCATTACAGAAAAGGTTCATTTATCAGTCGTACTAGCCGTATGTGTAATAAACTCCCCGCAGAAGTCTTCCCAGTCGCTTTAAATGTAGATAAATTCAAGTCAAATGTCCACAAACACTACTCCCTCTTTCTCCTCCTCATAACCTATTTTCCTGATATCAACACTATCCACTGCATTAGTAGGGGCATCCCCTGAGTGTTGGTTCAAAGTAAAAAAATGCCAAAAAAAGCTGTTGGAAAAGCTTCTGCGGCAATAATAAATATAATAAAGTATTAATTTCTTCCAACCATCACAATGGACCTCAGAGTCTACGTATGTTGACGTAAAACGTTAGCAGCCACTTACAACCAACCATTTAAATCACCAGGTTTAGTGGGTATTATCCCAGCGCAACGCGGTAAGAAACTTGAAATGCTATGACTGGAATCAATAAGGGATGTAAAAGACTTAATTAAGTTCCGATATCCTGGAGGACAGCTAAGATTGTATTATAGAAATCCAGTAATCATATATATCCAAAGGACTACAGACCTATTAGTCTTACGTCGTTTCATTTAAAAACACTAGAAAATCTTTTTAATTTTCATAACAAGAATAGTTTGGAACCAAAATTTGTTCTCCCTATCAACATTTACACAAGGGTTATATCAATTTAAAAATCACTTCATTCTATTGTTTCTGAGACAAGGATATTGCTACACACAGAAAACAAATTTCCTAATTTCCAACTGAAATTCAGTTGTTGCAACAAAAAATCGGTGGATGCATTTGAATTAAAGTTGAAACAACTAAATATCGGTAGTTACAACAAAATGTTGTTATTACAACTGTCTTTTAATTGAAACAACTATAAAATTCGTTAGCCACATCAAAATGTAGTAGCAGCAACCGAATTTTGAGTTAATACAACTGAAAAATTCAGTTGGAAATTTATTTTTCTCTGTGTATGGATGGTATCCTTGACGATTTCAATAATGTGTCCAAAGAAAATATTTTGGAAAGCTAGATCACATAATTTCACTGCATATTAATAGGGATTTTTCAATGCTACCGACAAGTGCTCTAAACTGTAACATCGCCCGCAGGAATCATGCATGAATTAAGGTGGTTTGTATGCGCTCCTTGATTCGGGATTGCTTTCCAAAAGCAAAAATTTCTTATGGGTACTTTACTAAAGTGCAGAAGAGTATCTGCACCATGGGTTAATGCAACAATAAGGAAAGAAGCACATCGAGGAACTCCCCAAGGAGGGGAAAACTTGTGTTCAACGAACTTATCAATATTCTTGAGGGAAAATCAGCTAAGATAACTAATAAAACGTTACTGGGAGACTCTTAGGTACTATTAACCCATTTTATTCCACTGAACACACGCTTATAGTTTTTAAAAAAAATACAAAACATGGAAAGAATATTAAAAAATAATTTAATTTTTTGTGTGTTTTTATTATGGTTTGGTCTGTTACCAAAGAAAGAAGATATTTTTGGAAAAATTTCAGAAGCCGGTCCTTCAGTAGGCGATGTCGAGCCGGTCCTAAAAAAGTTCATTAAATTTAAACGTTTAAATGTTCAGTTATTATTCACAAGGGTACGTAAAGAAGTCATTCCTGAAAGTTTCTTCAAAAAATTCAATCGTTTAAATTTCTTGTAAGATAAGGGTTAACTCCGTAAAGAAATCACGCTATGCGAAGTTTACCAGTGGGACTGAAGTGAATCCTGAGAAGACAAAATTCATTTTTACGAAGAGGACTAGACTTGACTTGGGCACTGCCTAGACTAGGTGTTGGAAGTACCTAGAGGTAGTATTGGCTAGCAAACTGATGTTAAAACTCAATGTGGACGATAGAGTCAAAAAGGCATCAAACGCGCTCTATGCAAGAAAGTGCTAGGCAAAACTAGGGGCCTTTCATTGAAACTTATTCGATTTACACCGCTGTAGCTAGGCCAATCTTACTCTAAGGGGTTCTCGTTTGGTGGATGCTTAGGGAGTGCACAAAAAGTTGCTAAACTGTGTATCACTGGCGCTTTAAGTAACACCCCAACTACGGCAGTATATATATGTTCTTGAATATGAAATCGATACATCTGATGGCGGAAGGGACTGCAAGGAAATATGCAATTCGCTTAAAAGCGGCGAAACAAGTTGTGCACAGGCCACATGGGCATGGATGATTGCAGAAGTGACACAGATAAACTCTGAGGTCTGGTGTGATACCACGGGACTGTAATGGGGTTCTCCTAATAGTCCCTGCCGTTAAACCAATTTGAGCTCCTTATGAAACTCCTAAGATATTGAATTTTGATATTTGACAAATCAGAAATAACGTGCAGCTCCCTTGAGCCCAGTAGCCCAGTAAAGCAAGTCTTTTGTCCAAAAAGCTGGCAATGGCAAATAAAGTGTTCGATAGTTTCTAACTTGACGCACATTTAAACTCTCAGCGTGATATCCCATTGAAAAAGCCCTATTAATTGCCAGCATCTATGAGTGGAAAACAGTTCGATTCACTTGAGTAAAAATTTATGGAGGCTTCACTACCCGGAATGCCTCTCATCCAAGACTCCCTGGATGGTATCATAGTGGTTAAGTGACGCCCAAAAAGGCGCATAGTGGGAGCACAGTCCACATTTTGTGGTTTTGTTATCTTCTTCATGATCACTATGACCGCAATCGCTGCTCTGACATTGCAGTTTGCAATTCAGTCGAATTGCCGACGTAGCCACATATTGCCTACCCAATTAGATAAAGGGTGATATCTAATGCAGTCACAGGTGTAGTTAAAAGAGCTCCAGCAATACACATCGACGTCAATCCCTGTACCCTCGTGATGAAGACTCTGTTCCATTTTTTCTCCAAAATAGGAAAGAGATTTCTCTAAAGTAGGAGAGAGATATTGACAGTGGTTACTGTAATTACTGAACACTGTCTTATAGGAAAGCACACAGATCGGTTAAATGTGCCATAAAATTACTTTTGCCAGAGTTGCATGGATAAGGAGGAGTAGGAAGCTATCGAACACTTTATCTGCCACTGCCAGGGACTTTCTGGTCTGATCCCTTGCTTCACTGGGATCCAGGGAGATGCAAGATCTTTCTGTTTTGTCGGATGTCAAAATTCAATATCTTAGAAGTTTCAAAAGAAGCTCAAAGGCAGGAACTAGTTGGGAAACCTGTTTTATATATAAATTCCTGGGATTCCTAGTTGGAACAAAGGGCCTATTATCGTCCTGTGGTGTCACAACGGACCTCAGAGTTTATGTGTGCTGACGTAAAACCTCGGCAGCCACTGTACAACCTATCCTATTCTCTACATAAATTATATCCAAACGGTTCATATATTGCCAAGGGAGCCATTTTCCGGCACACACTTGTGTAGGGTATTACAACGATCGGTCTTGAGCAACATTAATTTTCTTAATTAATTAAATTTTTCTAACGTAGAAATACTTACTCTGTAACATCGACTTGCAGGAAATCTGTATAAATTAATAGCAGTTGACCACCGAGAACATATCCAACAGCTGGTCCAATCATTGTCATGGTATAATAGGTTCCTACAAGAACAATTTCAAAATTTAATAATCTTCATAATATTATAATGACATATTAAATGAAGTTCTTAACAATTGCTAAAGAAATCTTCCCAAATTAAAAAATTACTAACCTCCCATTTCACCCAAATTCAACTTAATTAAATGATATGAATTCCAATTAAAGTATCAAAACTTCTTAACCCAAAAATTGTTTATGTGACATTAAAACAACAGTTTAAGGGCATGAGAACTAAATATTGGAAGAACATTCTCATTCGTGACAAATTCAATATGTATCAATTGTTTATTGTACCCTTATATTTAAAAAAAGGGGGAGAATGGGAATTTGTGTCTTTTATTTTTCTGTATAAAGTTCTGTCTGCAATTGTTTTTGAGGTCTAAGATTATCTTAACTAGAAACCAATAAATTTTATAATATTTTCACAGTATTTACTTATTTTCGCAAACACACACACACACTTTAATACAAAGACAGATCAAATAGAATTTACAGATAGACGAAAAAAAAACTAAATAAAACTAAACTTTGGTAAAAAGAAACAAAATCCTTACAAAGGATATCAATACAACCATGGAAACACTCTGTTTTTAAATAACTGTATGATGATTTTGGTTGTGATAATGCAAACACTCAAACAAAAAAACTGGAAAAAGGGTCCTAAGTCTAAGCATGGACCGATTGGATCTATATTTGGTAAGATCTTTCATAAGTGTAGAAAATACACATAAACCAAATTTAATTTAAATCGAAATGAATTTTTTGCCAATAGACCAATTCGATGAAATTTTGGACCGTCCAGAAAAGTCTGAGTATCAGATTTAATATAATAAAAAAAGTACACGTTAAAACCTGCAAACAAAATTTTAGACAATATTCTCCCATTTTCAAGTATTTTAAGAGATTTATGTGAATATTGGGTGGCAATTTGTAATCAGTAAAAATGGACCGATCCCTTTAAAACTTGAAATGATGGTTTATGAATACAAAATGCATTTACCTGTCAAATTTCAAAAGGTAATAATTGCGATAGTTGATAATAGCGATCTGTATCGTGCAGCGACGTATGCAGGATTTTGAAAACGGGGGGGCACAACTCTCAGAATTTTTTGGTCATCGCCTATTTATTTGTAACTAGCACCACCCCCCCCCCCCTCCCGATTATGTCTTTATTATTATAAAACAAAAATGTCTTTTAATATAGATTTTTTTATAAAAAAACTTCTAGAAATCTCAAAATCTTTTTACAGAAAAAATGTTTGAATCTACGAATTTTCATTTGAAAAACTAAATTTTTGATGAAAATAATGTCTCACAAATTCTCAGGTTCAGAGTTTTTTTAAGAAACGGTTCTTGGAAACAATATGTAACCTAAAAATATCACCATCAGAAATTTTACATTGGAATTGGTATTTGCGATAAATATCAAAATTAAGCACTTGTTGCAAAGAATTTGAAAATTGTTTTCCAAAATAAAAATATATAAACTAAATAGAGTATAACCTCCTTATTTCAAATCATTTTACAAAACTTTTTAAGCGTATTGATTTTTTTCCGATATTCGCGTTCGATATATCGAACGCTCCTTTTTCTGGACCTACTGCTACCTATTCGTAGTTAGCGCGTTACATTTTCAAAACATTCAAGTTTGAAAATTTAAAAAAAATATTTTTATTGCTTCACGTACGAATTATAAGTGTGTGCTATTTAAAAAATAAAATATGTTTCTATAAAAAAAAGTTTTCTGAATCTAAGAATTTCCTATAGAAATAATATTTTAATATAGAAAAAGTGTCTTAGAATATTATAGTTTGTTTTTTTATAGAAATTTATTTTCATGACCTGACACATAATTTTTATTAAATAAAACCAATTTTTATTGTCTTT